>CM026081.1:23806254-25122508 GCA_014839685.1 Anableps anableps
GGACACGCTGGAAGGACAATGTTTCTCAGCTGGCCTGGGAATACTATGGGATTCCCCTGGAGGAGCTGACTTAAGTGGCTGGGGAAAGGGAAGTCTGGGTCCCATATGCGGAGGCTATAGTCCTCGTCGCAGTTGTCCCGGGTTTGACTCCTGACCTCAGTACTTTTGCCACATGTCTTCCCCCTCTTCTCTCTTCTCCCTTTCTTGTCAAACTACTGTGGGAAAAATGGAAAAAGGCCACAAGAACCAGCCAAAAAACAGATTATTAAAAAAAAGTCTGTATCCCTGAATCTAAGAGGGTATAAAGGTGCCTTTTAAGACACCATACAGGTGTCTTCAAAGAGAAGAAGAATAATGCTTGTTTGTTGTAAACCTGTTTTTTTGTATGCACAAACAGCTAAATGGATTTCTCCTGAATGTGGATTTCTCCTGAATGTGAGTTCATTTTTCTCCTGAACTCAAAAATGAAATAGTACTATCTGAAAAGCAATAGCAAACTTCATTTTCAAGATTAATGATTTTATGTTTTTATTATTCTTTTAGCTCATACCTCAATGCCTACTTTGTGGAGTGCAAAATCAATTCAGTGTTTCAGCCGTAATGCTCTCCCTAATCAATAATTCTCCAAAAGATCCAATATAAACAGGGAGGATCTCAGTTGAGCTGCATGCGTTGGTAAAAATAAGTAACACTCCAGCAGAAGCATAAAAAAAAAATCTACGAACAATACAAACATGCCCACAAACAACTTTTTGAGGAATACTTGGTCAAAACTCTCAATGTAAAACTTCAACATTGAAACAGAGATTTGCTTATTTAGAAAATTTTCACTAGAGAAGCAAAGTTGGTAAAGCAAATAAATTAATTATAAGTTGGACTTAATGCTTGGTTTATTTTATCACATTTCAAAGATAAGCACACATCCTGCAGGCCTCTTTGTAAACACAATTGTTGTAGCTTTGAGTTTGATTGGATAAAAATAAGGAACTGCCTGAACTGTTTTAAAATGAACAAATCTACTTCACAAGATGAAAGTAAAGATCCTCTATTCCAGCACTTACTGTTGCTGTAAATGGTTACCTTCTTGCTTCTTATGACTAATGAATCAATCATACCTAAGAGGGGGTCCTCATGTTACGCTACAGTAGTATTTTCTGAACCACGGCAAACACATTTTTATCGTGATTGTTAGCTGAATCCTTTCTTCATTTCATCAGTTTTCCCTGCTCTAAAGATCAAATTTGATACACAAAAAGGATCAAAATCATGTTTAGAACATGAGAAATACAACAGCAAAATGCTATTCAGTTTAACCTGACATGGGTGAACTACAGGGCCTCTAATCAGGATATCAATCTTTTCCTGATGTAGTTTATTTAAAACCCAGATGTTGGTAAGATTATGGAGCAAACTGGCAGATTTACAGCCTCCAGAATCAGCACATGAAACAAGATTTGTCTGATACCCTGCCAAGAACTTGATAAAGATGTTATCTGCTAAACAGTATCAAGGTAACATGAAAGTGATTTTGGGTAGTTTATTCTGGAACACATTAAACATGTTCTGAAGTGCTCATTTGTGTTTAAAATCTAAGAGGCACAACTATGTAAATATAGGATAAAAACTGAAAACTATGTCTTTTGTCTTTTTTGTAATGTTTGTAAAAGAAGGTTTTTATTGTAATGTTTGTGGTGTGGACCCCAGGAAGAATAATCTCTACAACGGTGGAGACTAATGGGGATCCTTAAATAAACAAATAAACAAACAAAACAAATAGCCATGATTTTTTTTTTGTAAGATGTTAACATATTTGTAATTTTTGCTTTCAGCGTTGCATTTTTCCAAGTGGGTGTGTTTATTGTCAAACACAGTCTCATTTAGATAACTCCATATGTGAAATACTTTTTAAAATTATTATTTACATAAACCTTTTACCTTCCACATTAGGACATTGTAAATTATTCATTGTAAGTTGGAATTACATTTAGGCCACCGGTGTTAGTGTAGCTTGAGGAATTCTAAAAGGCTAAAACACCTTTCAGATGGTTAACATGCACTAGCTCATTCTGGGGGCTTCCGAGACATTCGCAGGACGTGTCAGATATTTAATTACTCCAGCAAGTTTTAAGTGTCTCTGGATTGCAAAATTTGCAAAGGGAGATTCCTAGGAGGCATTATGATCATATACCAAAACATCCTTAGTTGACTCTTTACAGTGTTTCCAAGCAACAGCTTGACATAGAGTTCCCCTGGATGTTGGATTCTTTATCCTATCCATAGGGAAGACTGAAGCTCATTTCAGCTGCTTGTTTCAAGGATCTCTGTCTTTTGGCCACAATCCATAGTAATTTATTTTTAGTAATAGGTGAGAGTTAGAACATGGATCAATAAGGGCCTGTTTACACTGAGCTGGTTTTCAGTGAAACTGTAACATTTTTGTTGCAATCCAGCTGCTCATTTAAATGTCACCAGTGATCGGAGTTTCTGACGGGTCTCAGAGGTCTCAGAGTGGAACTTTTTGGGAACATCCCCACGTAGATATGAAGTACTCTGCAGGTGTGAAAGCACACATGCGCAGAACGCTTGGCTGCAGGGTTTGTTCTACACATGCATGAGCAGACAACAGTAAAAAAAATGGCAGATAGCATTGTACTCTGTGTGCTACTTAACCCAGTGGTGTCCAAAGTCGGTCCTCAAGGGCCGGGACCCTGCATGTCGTAGTTCTCTCCATGGTACAACACACCTGCATCAAATGATGGCTCGTTAGCAGGCCTCTGCAGAACATTGACATGCTGAGGAGGTACTTATTACCACGAGGGAGAGAACTAAAACATGCAGGATGCCGGCCCTCAAGGATCAACATTGGATACCACTGACTTAACCCATCCATCCATCCATCCATTATCTAAATACACTTATCCTTGCAGGGTCGTGAGAGGGGCTGGTGCCTGTCTCCAGCAGTTATCGGGCGAGAGGCGGGATTCACCCTATACAGGTTGCCAGTCCATTGCAGGGCAGTGCTATTTAACCTTTTCAGTTTCACACATCTTCTAATAAAGAGTATATATGTGTTGCAGGAGCACTTGGTTCATTGGAGACAGAGATGCACTTTGCATATAATGCAAATACAGAATGCATCTGTGAGGCAAAGTCCATGTGCGTTTCAGTGACATGCTAAAATCACAGCCATTAACTGCCCAAGCATGACAACTACAGCAGATTCAAGGTGTCTTGATTGTCTCATCTAAACAGTGACACAGTGATGTGTAAATGTGGGACATTTCCCTAATCAATATCTGAAAATGCAGGCAGTTTCCAGACAGTGGTTTTGTATAAACAAAGCTAAACATTGAGTGTTACCCATAAGCTTAGCGCTACAACAAACTTTAGCGGTCCAGAGGCTTGCCACCATTGGATTGCAGTCCACCATTTTTCAGGTGAGAACTATGGCCTGACACTAGCAAGTCATAATTTGTCACTAGACCCAGATTGTGGGATTTGGATTGTCACCTACAAATGCTAGATGTCCAAATTCCAAGATTGCCTTTTCCGCACAGGGTCAAGCCTGTTCCCAAAATTTAGTGTGTGCTGCTTGGAATCTGCCAGGCCTACCACTTTTCATCAAATTTGTTTGTGAGCAGGATATCAAGGCCCAATTAAGGAGAAGACATTGCCTAACCTAAACCTCAGGCTTGGTTTTTTTCCCTGGTTTCGTGGTTCTGTTGGGACATGACTTTCAGCATGCACTGGAACCTTTTGCAGTATGGTGTGAAGAGGCAAGAAAGAGATTGAAATCTGAGGTCTTGGTTCTCAAACAGAAAAAAATTAAGTGGATTGCACCCTCTGGATTAGGCATCAGACTTTTTTTTAGGAGTCAAATTCACTGTGACAGTAGGATGGAGTAAGTGATGTATAAATGTATTGCAATCTTGTTGGGAAGAATGTGTTTGCTGCTCCAGTCTGTGATGGTGAAGAAAGAGCTCAGCCAAAAAAAAAAAAAATAAATAAAACTAGGCTCTCAATTTGCCTGTACCTCTATGTTTCAGGTCTCATCTATGTTCATGAGACATGAATCACGACCAAAATAATAAAATCCGGGATACAAATAGGTGAAATGAGATTCCTCCATAGGATGACTGAATTAACATTAGGTGAGAAGCTTTGCTATCTGGGGCAAGCTAGATGTAAAGCTACTGTTCCTCTGCATCAAAAGTAGTTAGTTGAGATGGTTTAGGCATCTTGATCAGGATTCCTCCTGGGTTATTCCCTTTGGAGGTTTTTGAGAATAGACCCCGACAGACCCAGAACTCGCTGAATAGACTATATAACCCTTCTGGTCTGGAATGCCTTAAGATACCACAAGAATACCACAGAGATTGTTGGTGAAGATAGGGTGGTCTGGGTTGCTCTCCTGGACCAGTTACCCCACTATCCAATTTCAAACTAGATGAATTATATGAATATGCGAAATGGATGAAATGATGTAAAGCTGTTTCAGACAGCATTTCCAGAGTTTTGACTCATGAGGTGAACAAAATAAAAGTTTAGGTCATTCGGGGTTTGCTAAGTAACATGTCTTATTTATGCCACTCCATTCTATGCTTGAGAGAGCAATTTTAACAATATGAAACGTTCCGGCAGATTCAAAAGTAATTGGTTGGAGGGATTAAAGTTTGTTGTTTTAATAAGGTGATATTCTTGAATAAGAATATCACCTTATTGCAATATTATTAAATATTGAGTCAATTTTAAATAAAATAAAATTTTAGAAAAATTTGTGTTGTTTCTTTCCTTATCGTTGTCTCCTTTCTCTCTAATAAAATCCTTCAGCTTATTTAATATATGTCAACGCAGAAAATTGGGATGTGGGAAGATGACAGTAAAAAGCCATGGGAAAAAAGCACGGAGAGGAAGTTAGACATCTGTGTAGGGATATAACTTATTTATCCTTAGCCTCACTTATGGAACCCATAAGGTAAGGACCTGGCAAGACTTCAACTCCTTTTCACCGTGCTCTCACTACAGTTATGACCGGAGACAGAAATTCCGACTGATCCTTTGAAAACACTGGCTCAGCATGACACTCTGCTTAGCAGCATTATGAAAAGTGTCAGTCAAAAAGCAGTAAAGCAGCAGCTCACTGAGATACAGGAAGGGTACTCTGCAGGGTCTTCAGTGTTCTCATGTACAGCACTGCGGTTCCTCATGTTTAATTCATAGAAGGAAAAGTACCAGCACATGAATGTCTGGACAGCATTAATGTTAAGTGTATGGATACTGCATGATATAAACAAAGCTATTGTTTCTGGATCTTATTGAGGCTAAAATGGGTTCAGATTTCCCACCTGGAAATCTCACATCAACAAGCAGCTGCTGGCAGTGACCGGCACAGCTTGGGAGTTTGGAAGAAGATCTCTGATTATGTCTTCTTTCTCCAGGGTTGCTACGCAGTGAGGAATGTCAGAAAAAGAAAGGAATGTGATGGCAATATTTTCCAGCCTTGGATAGGTATGGAAAAAGAAAATAAGAGTTTTAGAAGATAATTTTTCCAGACTTATTCCCTGCCCTGTTGTGTTCCGCCCTTTTTTCCTTCCTAGTATAGTTCCTTTCTCCATTCCTCATGTCTTTCCTCCTTTTTTTCCCCTTTTGTTATTACTTCTTTCCCAATTTTTGTCTTTTCTCCTTCCTGTATGTCAATTCAAATTCAGAAATACTTTATTAATCCCAAAGGGAAAATACATGTTGTTTTAATTTATATTATCCAAGTTTCTTCTGCCTGTGAACATGTTGTTGTTGTACAACAGGGGTGCCCAAGTCCAGCCCTTAAGAGCAACCATCCTGCAATTTTAAGATGCATCCCTGCTTCAACACACCTGAATCAAATAGTTGAATTCCTCATCAGCAGTCAGTCATTCAGCTCTGCAGACTGGTAATAAGCCATTCATTTGATACCTTCCTCTCTTTGGTTCCTTTCTTCCTTCCTGAGTCTATGTTTACAGCTTACCAATGGCAGCATGAATTTCTAGTAAATGTATTATTTTATAATTTAAAAAGAATGTAAATGATTGAGACATTTGTTGAGATAGAGACATATAGAGAAACTTAATTAAACTAAACAGAATTCTGGAAAGTTGTGTGTGGAAAAGTCTGAGATTTGTAAAAGAAATGTATGTGGGTTTCCCAGGTTTTTGCCCATCAAGTGTAATCTTTTATTTTAAGCATGGTTAATGATGATATGTTTTGCTCTACTTATATGACTGTTTATCAGGTGTTTGGGGGGATTATTTTTCATTTCTCATCTTAAGCAAATAGAGGCGTGGTGATTGACAGTAAACAGAGCCTAACACATTCATCTGCAGTGATGTGAAACCCGCTTCGGTGTGTTGAAATAGGAAAATCAAAATAGAAAACCTAATTGTGTCTTTGCGTTTGTTTTGAGGGCTTATCTTGATCTGTTGATTTTCTTTATCTCGTCATACAGGAGCAACAACACCCCCGATCCATACGGATGAATCCCAAACAACCACTCGCATTATCCAGGCTTTGGATTAGAGTTCTTACAGCTAAAGAATAAAAATAAAACAGCATAAAGATAAAAACTCTACAAAACTTTGTAAAGCAGTAGGTGGGTTTAATCTGACATATTTGGCAGGCTGTCTATATGTTAATGTGCTTCTACTTTCTGGGATATAGTGTTTTGATACACACTGATCACATTACACACATTATTCTGTACTTGTCTCTACACATAAGGAGGCATAACTTTATGACCATCTATCTAATAGGGCTTTTGTTACCAAAGCCCTGACCAATTGAGGCACATACACTTCAAGACCCTAAAGGTTGGCTATGGTGTCTGTCCACAAGGTGTTAATAGATCCTTGTTAGATGCACGGTGGGGCCAGCATAGAATGGAATTGTTTGTTAAACACATCCCACAGATGCTCCATTGAACTGAGATCTTGGGAAATTTGGAGGCCAAATTATCATCTCAAATACATTGTTATGCTGTTCAAACCATGCCTAAACCATATTTGTTGAGTTGCAGGGTGTTTTGACCATTCAATGAGGTCACAAACATCAAGGGACACCATTTATTTATTAAAGAGTGTAAATGGTCTGCGATAATGCTTAGGTAAGTGGTAAATTTGACAATAAAATCAAAGCACACTGCCTCTGCTGTCTCACCTTCTTCCCACAGTGAATCTTGGTGCCATTCGTTCTTAGGTAAGTGACACCTACATACATACACACAGGTCATTAATGGGATCCACACAAGGGGATTCATCAGACCAGGCCACATTCTTCCATTGCACTGTGGTCCAGTTCTGATGCTCACATGCCCATCGGCACTTTTGTGGTGGGAATGAGCACCCCGACTCATCTGCAACTATGCAGCCCCATATTCAGAGACTGCAATAAACTTTTTTCTGTCCCATTTTTCATCAGAACCAGCACTAATTTCTTCAGCAATTTAAGCAACAGCAGCTAACAGACCATTCTCCACACTGTTTATTTTGAAATGAATGAAACATTCCAGTAGTTCACACAGTTTCAGCGACTGAATGGCTTCAGAGCTAATTTTGTTGTTCAGTGTTGTTTGCAAAGTGAAGAGAAATGAAGACCCTGCAACAGCATGTGCCAAGAACAGAAGAAAAACGCTGTAAAAAATTATTCTAATTAAAAAGATTAAAAATATTTAGGCAAACCTGTCATTGATGCATCCATTCATTTTCTAGAGATTCAAATAGAGATCTGCCTGTTTTCAGGTTTGCAAACTGATTGCATGTGCTGAATCTTATTACATTATCCATTAAATTTATCCATCTATACTAACAACTATTGCCTACCAGTAGAGTATAGGATGCATGCTGACAAGGCAGGAGTCATTACATATTGCTTTGCATCTGTGGTTCAAACATGTGCAGTGGTTCTTCTGTTTATTTGTCAATTAATTTCTACATGTCTGGATTGCAACACAGCTACAAATCAGCGTTTCTGCTGATTAGTCAAAGGGATGAGCTGAATCAGATGCTAGAGAAAAGCATCAAAGGATGATTAAATGATGAGATGGATACATGTGTGCTTGTGCACAGTCTCTATGTATTCAATTAGCAGAAGTATTGTATGTATTGTATTGTATTTCTCTTGCCCTGTTAAATTATCTTTTTTCCTTTTTCCAAACCAATAATAAAAAGACAAAACTATGTGTCTGTTGATTTTAATGAATGTATGTTGCCATGGCAACAGGCGCCTAAACATCTGTCCTTCTCAGGCAGATGAGAGTTTTTAATCACTCCAACGCAGACACTCCCCTGTTTACATCAGCAGGGAAACATCACGTAACACATCTGAGGTAATGACAAAGAAGCCTGTTTGCTCTCTGTATGAGCCTCAACATACACAGCTCTGCCTGAAAGGGTGTATGAGAAACAGCCTTTCATGATTTCCTGAAAGCACATGATGACAAAATGACTGATTAGTTTGATGAAACAGAGTTAAACTTATAGGAAAAACAGTTAGAAAGAGGGGAGTTAGATTTTGATAATAAATTGACTTTACCTGACTAGATCACAAATTCAAGGCATGACAGATGTTAAAATCATTTATAGTGCCAGACAAAAGAATTTATACATCTTCAAATGTTGAAGCCTCACCCCTTTTACACTGATACACCCAAATAAAATTCAGTGGAACTAACTTGTAAGTAGAGTCCGCACGCCACAAACGTCTTGGTCTATAACTTAACCCTTAATACAAACTTAGTTTTTAAAATAATACTCAAATTTTTAAACATCTAATATTGCACTATTAGATCCATCATCCAAAAACTGAGAGGATGGGAAACTGTGAAGCTACCAAAACATGGCCGTCCATCTAAACTGACAGGCCAAGGAATAATGGTATTAATTAGAGAAATAGCCAAGAGGACCATGGCAAATTATCCGGTTTGAATAATACCACAAGTTCTGTAAGAGACACAAAAAACAAGACATCAACATTGATCTTTTTGGACCTACATGCAATAGTATCTGTGGGAACATCAACCCAACCATAAAACATGGTGACAGCAGCATCATAATCATGACAGATGAGAAGACAGGTAGAGTTAAATACAGAGATATCCATGACAGCAATCTTTAACTCACAGCCAGACCCACAATAGAAATGGCTTGGATTAAATCATTCTTATTTGTTAAAATGACCCAGTCAAAGTCCAGGCCTACATCTATCAGTAGCATGACTTAAAAACTGCTGTTCACAGCCACTCTCAATTCAATGTGACTAAGCTTGAGCTAGTTTGTAAAGAAGACTGAGCAAAGGTTTTAGTCTCCTGATATGTGAAGCTCCTTGAGATCTATTCAAAAGACTTGCAGCTATAATTACAGTAGAAGGTGGTCTTACAAAGTTCTGATTCCTTATTAACCTTTGCCTACTTTACACTTATACTACTTTGTGTTGGTTTGTCCATTAAAATTCCAATAAAGTACATTGTGATGTAATACTTCTGCAAACCTCTGTATTTGTGAACTTTTTGAGTTTATTTGATAAGTAAAAGTAAAAAAGGCATTCAAATTATTTAGATGTCAAACAGCTGCAAAAACAAAGTTACAGCTTAGCATGTGGAGGAGGACAGACAACCCAAACTGACCAAAAGGAGGGGAAGGAACTGAAACAAAAAGTTCTGGAGAGGTGTCAAACTCCGCAGGTCTGGGACATTCCTGAGCACCATAAAGGGAGTGTGTGCCTTGGCTTGTTTATATAAATGTTTTTACAAGTGTCTGTTTGTCTGTGGAGGTTGATCTTCACTCATTGTGACTTGAATTAGTGGGTCTTATTAGGGTTTTATTGTGACTATTTAGGTTTGATGGTTGTACTGAAGGTCTAAAGGCAAACCAGCTGTGGAAATATATCCAAACATTTCTAAGGATGCCTGAGGGGTGGATCAAAAGAAGAGAACAACACCATGAAAGGCGTCGTCAGAGCTTTTTTTGTCAAGTATTCATTTTATTTAGGGCTGCTCTTTGTGTCTGTGTCTGGATCAACTCTCCTCAGTATGAAGTTAAGGAATTTAAAGCCTAAGTGTAATATGTAGCAGGGTAGTGTAAAAGCACCACAAAGTGACTAGGTACAGCTACAAGGGGAGGGGGGGGGTTTGACTGAAAACTGATGGTGGCATGTGGACAGGTTTTTGAGAGAAAAATGTAAAGAAACTAAATTTATTCAGACCAAAAATTGTCTCCAATTCTGACAAGGTATTTAGAACTAACTTTCATTTCAAGTGACGGATGAAACTACTGTTTTAATTCTGTGACAGCTCGAGCTACACCAGAGATGCAATTAGCCTTGGAGGCATCTAAGCTCCCTTTAAGAAGGAACAGTATTTCTGAAAATGTCAAACGCTTCTTTGAGCCTCTTAATTAGGCTTCGTTCTTCTATCTGTTTTTTCGTCTTAGTGAAACTGTATGCACAACTCTACTCACCACACTTTTCACACAAGCAGCTGCATCTCAGAATTGATTCTAATTTGCGGAACAACGTGCTTTTTAAAAAGAATGCACAGAGCAAAAGAGCAAGAAAAAGAATTAAATACAGGAACAACAAAAAAATATCTTAGGGGGTCATATCACCATATCACCATATTGCACATTTGCTGTTTTTGCAATACTGCTACAGGATGTTTCATTATGTGGATGCCCCGATTCTGCCCCATTTTTTTAAGGAAAGTTTGTACTACTCAAAGACATACCATCCTCCAGCAGCAGGTTGCCTGGAATTATTTTGGTTTAAACAGGGATATAATCTCTTATATTTTAAGTACCACATGTCAAATTTGGAGCTGAATCACAATTAATGGACATCCTGTGTAATCTAAAATCAATAACATGAACCTATAGGTAAATTGTGGGTGTTATTTTAAACATTTATTTATCTCCTTAATCCACCAAAACACCTAACTAACTACACAAATAAGCTGACATTCTATTGGTATAAAATGGAAGAAGGCTGGGACAAGAAATAGACAATTATTGTACTGTTTCTAGCTTGCATGATTTTTTTTTTTAAATTATCAGAAGAATCTTAATTTATCGTGACAGTTATAACTGCACAGGGATGTTTGCATCATCAAGTATTGACGGATTTGTTATTTTTTTACATATTTTTCCACTGTTAGTTCCATGAAAGCAGCAGTAAATATCAATATATTTTAAAATATGATTAAATGCAGTTATTGTGTGCTCTTTACTGATAAAATTGCACTATTTAATGCAACTGTTGTCCTGAAGTAACAGCATCACACTGAGGTGATCCTATTCTTTAAAGAGGGGAGCTGGTCAGAACTGATGTTTAGATGCATGGAGCTAAATACAGTGCAGTCATGAAGGAAAACCTGTTAGAGGCTGAAAAACCCTTGACATTGGAGTGGAGGTCCACCTTGCAGCAAGACAACAACCCTGAACATAAACCCAGTGCTGCAACAGAATGGTTTGGATTGAATCACATTCATAGTTTTGTGAGAATATGTGGCAAGACTTGAAAATTGATCTTTATAGATGTTTCCCATTCAATCTGAATGTACAATAATTTTAGTTTCCAGGGTGCAAAGCTGGTAGAGAGAGAATTTCCCTAAAAGCTAGCAGCAGAAGGTGCCTCTACAAAGGTTTAACTTGAGGGATAGAAATGTCACACTTTACAGATATTCACAATTTTTCACCCACTATGGACTGTTTTGTGTTGGACTATTAGATAAAATCTCAATAAAATACTCTGACGTTTGTGATTGTAACATGGCAAAATTTGAAAAAGTGCACTGGGGTATTAACACTTTTGCAAGAAAATGCGTGAATCACTTAAAAGCCCTTGTGATTACAGCTCAGATGCAGATAAATAACAGTGGTCTGGTTTCTCTTAAGCCATGCAGGTGTGGAAGCAGCTTTGCCAAAATAGTGTTCAAGTATTTAGGATTTGTCAATAGATATAACATGAATATTTCATTGTTAGAAAGCATGCTATTTAAGGAGCAAGTCAGGACAGCATTTGAGTCGTTTAAAGTAAGTTTTATCTTACTGAAAACTGAGAAATGTGAGGTTACAGTACAGTTTGTCAGCATGTAGGATTAGCCTTGGCTAATCTTTTGAAGCCTGTCACTTCAGTTTAACATAATGTCCACCTGGCTTCGAAACTGGCAGCAGAGGAATGTAGCTGACATTGATATGATTTAAGCTCAAATTAGCTTTCTACATCCAAGTCGCTACAGAGTGAGATAAAATATGTGATAATAAATTGCTTGAGGGTGTGCTCTAATTGAAGAATATGAATTACGCAGAAAGATAAACTGTTCTCTGAATCGTCTGTTTTTGAGCAAAGAAACAAAGCTGACCGCCTATGAGCAGAGCTTTTGATACCAACTCTTGACATTGATACAGGCTCATCAGTGCACAGCAGATCATATTATACCCCCAAAACCACAGAAAAATGACATTTGTTGTCATGACCCTTTTAATATTGAGCCCAATGTTATTTTTGCCATTTTTTCAATATTTATTTAATAATATTTTGTTGTGGGAGTTGTAATATTCCCTTTTTTCAGTCAAAAGATCATGTTCTTTACAGTAGAGAATGATTTTAAAAACAGTCGAATAGAATATTGTTTTGGACCAAAAACATTCTGCTTGCATTATTTCTCAAAGTTTACATTATAGGTAAATTCTGAAGTGAAGATGTAAATTATTTCTAATTTTGATGTGACCTACACCCAGCTTGGGGTACTTAGGCAATTGTTTATTCATTAAGTCAGTTGATTTTTGGCATATAGGTACTTCAAAACATTAATAGACAGACAAAAGTGTGTTTACATTGACAAAAAGTACCCACTCTTTACCATCATGGAAGTCAAACAACTATGTTTGACTTCCATGATGACTTGACTTTAAATATGTTGCATATGGCAACACATTCAGGAACAGTGTTGAATTGCAAACATCTTCCTATGCTTTTTTATGATGACCAGATCATCTTCATCTTGGTAATTCCCTTAGACTCTGGGTTTACTCATCCTGATAAAGAATGGCATTCTGAGTATATCTGATTTAAGTTCTCAGCAGAAATTCTCAACGCTACAATTTGCAAAGGGGATGACCTATTCAGCAGGGTCACTAATCAAGCGAGCAGAAAAGTCAGGTGCAAACTTACCGACAGAAACATGTTCAGTTGTTAATCTGGAGTTCACTGACAACATTTGCACTGCAGAGTGCTATCATGGAAATCGTGGAGTCGTCTCATAGCAGCCTTCATGGTAGAGCTCCTTTCACATCAAGAGCAATAATTTCTCTTACGTGTCTGTTCGGAAAGTGGAATGTCTGCTTTGATCTAAACCCTTCCACTGCAACTCTGAGTGTTTGCTTTAGGGTAGTTGTCCTGATGTAAAGTGAACCTCCCTACATGGTTTGAAGAAAACTGCAAGCAAGACTTCTCTCATCATCTCTCATCTTGTTACTTTTCCAGATTTGTGGAGACCAAAACTAACATATGTTGACAGATTCTCCAACCTGAGTTGTGAATCTCTGCAGCTCCTCCAGAGTTACCATACACCTCTTTGCTGCTTCTTTGATTAATAGTTTCCTTGCCCAGCCTTTCAAGGGTTTGTGTTACCACACTCTTTCAATTTTCAGTTGATAGATTGAACAGTGCTCTGTAAGTTGTTAAAAGCTTGAAATATTTAGTTTTCTAACTCTGCTTGAATTTTCTCCCTTATTACCTTGATATATTTATCATGGTTCTTGGTCTTCTTGATGCTGTTTGTTCAATAATGTTCTCTGAGAAACATCTTAGGCCTTCAGAGAGCAGCTGGAAGGCCTGAACTTAGATCATACCTAGGTAGACTTCTCATAATTATTTAGATGACTTTGGAAGGCAGTTGGTTTCACCTGATTTTATTTTGAGGTATCAGAGTAAATTGGGACAAATGATATGCACAGTACTATTTTAATGTTTTTTCATGTGAGTTTTTCTTCCCCTTTGTGTTTGTCTATCAAATAAAATCCTAATAAAATACACTGGCATTTGCGGTTGTAATATAATAAATAGTGGAAAACGTACTGTAAATGTACTGCAAATATGCACAGGAGACCAGCTTTCTCCTTCAGTCCAAAACGACCCCTGTTAGATTAACTCACATCTTTCGGTTGTTGCTTGATGTGATGGGGATCTGTTTTGGTCTGTGACAGACTAGTGACCTGTTCACAGTGTGCATCTCCTCCCACCCACTGCCTGCTGAAGGTCTCAGCCTTCACTGCAGTCCTGAACAACCATTAACCAATGAGTGATGACTAAGTAACTCCTACAACCTTCAGCCCTGTAGTATAAACTTCCCTCTGCATTCCAAATTCATAGTTTAGACCTGCCAAACTTGTAAAAAAAAATCTAGAAGTGCCACCTCAGGGTGAAACCACCTGGACCACCCAGAAATGGAAAAAATAACTTGTATATTTATTTTATCTGGATTTTTTTTAATCATAGCTGGATAGTTGGTCAACATCAGAATATGTAATTTTAACACTAAAGGTATCATATTTAAAAGTAGATTAATATGAAGTCTTTAGTGATGGATTTTATGGAATACAATGCTTTCCGTGCAACATGCAGAAAACTGCCAGCCCTGCCAAAGTGAATTACTTTATTTCACAAGTGGAACAACTCCAGCTCCATCGTTGGGCCAATTTTCCTCTGTTTCTCTTCTTGCATAGATTTTGGTCCACATATTAGCAATGCATGTTATTAGAACTCAATAAGGCATCTGTGAATTCTTTAGCCTGGTATCTTCTGGTGAACACACTTTGGCTTTTCTTCAGAGTCACAGGATTAAATGTCTCAAACATTCAGATTCCTTCTGTTCTTTCCATTTAATGTAAGTTTTTTATTTTAATACCAACTGTTAAATCTACTATAATAAAATGTATTTAATACAAACAACTGTTATTGTTTTATGCTTATGACAAATAAAAAAAAATATCACAGGAGCACAATTAATATAAATTATGCAGCTTTTACTTTTTGTTTTTCAGAAATCTTCCCAGTTTATCAGATTCAATGTTGTTAAAATCCATCCCACATTCTTTGCCCAACATTTTACACTGCCACTCTAAGTAGTAGGGCATGTAGAGGCTTCCGTGGTCTAAGGGGTAGGGCAAATGGGCATTACATGCTAATCATTACACTCCGGTGGGTAAAAGATCAACACAAAAGACCAGGGTTGGGTTTTGGGTGTGACTCAACAAACTAGAATTCATTTTCATGCCCAAAAAATTGTGTGAAAGTGATTATTGTCTAATGTGAAGGCTAGCAAAGACTGGACTGAATAGAATAACCCAGAATCTGCTTACTAAACAAACATTTGGGGAAAAAAAACAACAAAAACAATGCTCCATCTACCCATTGTCTATACCTATTTAAGGCTCCCCCATACTTCACCTGAAGCCAAACAGTCAATGCATGGTCAGGTGGTTGTGGGACGTTCGTTTTCACACACACCTTTCACACATGGCGCAGACCACCTGGGAAGACCCACTGCAGTATACGTTATGTTCCCTCTCCATCCTTGCATCCTTCGATTTGCTTTAACAAAACAGTAACGGAGACAGCACCACACCTTTCTGCATGCAGCCTTCTCCATGGGCAATGACTTTGCAATGTTCATCCAGGAGTTTTAAGCCATTTGACAATCTTTGTAGGTAATATTTGGTGAAGAATTGTGCAAATGCACGTAATTCCTCACCACATCTGATAAACGTTCCTCAAAAGTATTCATGTCGCCTGTGAACACAAAAACTGAATAGTGGAAGAAGACTAGTTGAAGCAAAATATCAACATTGCTGTCAGAACCCATTTTTGCATAAAACACACCGTCAAACATTTGACCAATAACACAGCACATCACACAGAGTTCTGAGCAAAATAGTTCAAACTGGGCCTGGTGTCGAGAAGGGGAGGAGGACGCCTACCTGTGAACAAGATGATGCAATTTTTGTCACTTGACTACATCAATGATAGCTGAGCTCAACATCTCAGATGAAGTATGGGAGAGCCTTTATTCGTTGCAGGGGCACTGGTGCCAATGTCTTCATACAGGTCACCAGTCTATCACAGGGAGCACAGAACAGACATTGACACATTGGACTTCTCCAAGCTGAGGCCTTTTATGTAGAATTTAAGGGTTATTCATGGTTACACATGAGTTCTATACATTTCTTCCACTCTCCAAAATTGTGCATGTTAGATTAATTGTGCATTCTAAATTGGTCTGAGGTATAAGTCAACAGGAACTGGTGATGTATCAGCTTTTCAAAGACTTTAAATTCAACATTTATTATGTGCTAGAGGCTATGGGTGAATGAGGGGGCAAGAGAGAGAGAGAGAGAGAGAGACAGAGAGAGAGTGAGAGAGAGAGATCCTATAAACTGTTGAGATATCAGCTTTTCAAACCCTTCAATTTCTTAGTGGAATACTTTAACTTCTACATTTAGTAAGTGGTGCCAGAGGTTATGGGTGGGTAGTGGGTAGATGGGGATGGGGGGTTGGGTGTTATAAATGTAGACAATCTTTAATCAAGCCTCACAGCTGTCAATACATCCAATCAAGACTAAATTAGTGTATGCACATGATATCAAAGATTTACATTTGTGCAAAACCAGCAGGCTCTTAAACAATGCTTTAAAAGGCTTGAGAGACTTATTGAACTGTGTACTAAACCTAACTACATCTCAAGCCTGAACATGTAACTTCAAGTCATCTTTTAAAGATCAATGACACACTAACTTGCTGATCACAAAGTACTTTTTCTCAAAACATTACTCATCAGCAAAAAAAAAAAAAGGTTGCTACTGGGTGAGGTCTCTGTTGGGTTTTACTCAAGAAAAGCTGTGAAGTGTCTGCACTGCTGCACAGTAAAATTTGTTCATTGGATTTGTCGTGAAACCTTCTCCAGGGCTCGTTTTTTCTAATTTATTTTGTTTTATTTCACAATCACTTAACTGATTGATATAAGAACAATTATCAATGCTCAGCCTACTTTCCAAGGAGCTGCTTTGCAGCAGACTTCTCTAATAAATGTAATTTAAGTGTACTACAGGATGGGGTTTCATATCGATGATGGATGATGCTGTATGGAGGCCTATTTGGTGTTGTGGTGGAGGTGTATTAATCATTATTAAAGGCAGCTTAAATGTTTTCCCTATGCGCCAGGATGATTTAGACTCTTGGGTGGACAGTGTGTGTTACACTGGCACTCCTGCTGCTGGTGGTTTCCATAATGAAGCACTTACTCAGCCTGCTGCCAAAAGACTTCAAGGTCATGATAAGCTGCTGGAGTCAGGCTGAAGAGGTTTATAGGCAAGGTCAAGGGAACAACACAAATATAGACATAGTGGAATGAACATGCAAAGACTGTAGAGATAAACCACACCATTATTTGTTAACATAATGGATATTAACAACAAACATACTGGAGAAAAAGTCTGACACAATGAAACATGGTGCTAATGTAGTGTTGTTTTCGCAAAATTTCTCATTAAAAGGAGCTAACACAATTTGCCTCTAATGCATTATTTTACAAGGTGGTTTCCCAATCAGGATTCTGCATACCATATACAGATCTGAATCATTTTGGAAAATTTATTTGCCGAGATGAGGATCCGGTGATGTGACATATTACCTATTGCCGCCTTCATACAGCATCATCAAAATGTTTTTGTTTTGTTGTTTTTTTTGCTTTTGCTCCAAGGTTACAACACATTATGTACCAGAAAAACATTTATCTCTGGGACATGGAACCCATCTTCTTCCTGAACAACATGATGGTGGGTTGGTTACCATGGCGTTTATACTGTAGAATGTTTGTTGATCAATGTGGCACCTTTAGACATCTAGAAGTTGTATCCAGTGATGAACTAGAATGAACTGGGGCAGCTATACTATTGCATTGGTGCCTTGCACTTCATCCACAGTCATGTCTCCATTTCACTCAAATGGTATCAATTAACCGAACCTCAAGAAGCACAATCGGACAAGCTAACCAGACAAAATTTGACTAACAAGCCTTAAAGTGCTGAGAGGAACGATTAAGGCCAAGAATGTGATTCAGTTTCTAAGATATGTATATTTTAAGAAATACAGTTAAGCCCAAAATTATTCAAATAATTACAGTCATCCAACCAATAATGATAGAGAATGAGACAAGCATCTCTCCAAACAATGTAAAATGAGTCTCTCTCTGTTGTTATTTGTATTCTTTTTTAAATTACACATTGAAAGTTATTTATACTCTTCTCAATAATTAATTGCAAAATCCTTCATAGCATTACAGCAACACTTCTTATAGTTGAGGTTGGATGGCCTCCTTGTCAACCCGCTAATCTTTAGGTAGCTATACAGAATCCCTATCAGATTTCAGATGTGGCTGGGTCACTTGAAAAATATAAATGTCATCCCTAGTCAAAAGAAATGTTGGTAATATGAAAAACAGAGTATTTTAATTACCTAAATCTGCCAGGGGTAAGAATAATTTTGGAATTAACTATGTAAAAACGGACAGATTGGAGCGATATTTTTCATTACAATAAAATCCAATCTGCTGCACAACTTTGCACACCTCTTTCACTCCTTTTGAACTCTCCCGTTTCCTTTAAGATCTGACACTTTCCGAGGCTCTCTGTACTTTTCAGTTCTGTGAAAAAAATCCCACTCATTAAAGAGGAAGATTGCTGAGATTATATGTACCTCATGTTTATTTTTGTCTGTGGGATCACTGAAAAGCATCAACAAAGCCTTCCCGTTCTTCATAACATTTTGTATCTCACAGATGGCACATTCTGTAGTCATACAGTTTAATGTACACATATGTATATGGAACCTGTCAACGAGAAGAGTAACTTTCAGTGGTAAAGAGTGAAATCGTCAGAGTTCAGAGGGTTTCAATGTAACTTCATTAGCTCAACTCATTATGTAGATACAAGCAGCAAACCAAAACACAGTGAGACATATTACAAAAGGCTGTTGGAGCAAAGCCCCATCAACAGACACGTACTCTGCTGCTGATGCTTAGGAATAAGATGATGCATTACTTCAGTGTGAAAGACACCATC
This sequence comes from Anableps anableps, assembly GCA_014839685.1. Lineage (NCBI taxonomy): Eukaryota > Metazoa > Chordata > Actinopteri > Cyprinodontiformes > Anablepidae > Anableps > Anableps anableps. The sequence goes on from CM026081.1 coordinate 23,825,394, forward strand.
ATTCTGTTGTCTTTACAAGGAGGCACATGGGTTGAGTTGGAAATTGTTAAATCTCTGCAGGTCCTTGGGAGAATACCTTCAACTCATAAGTCATCACAGAAAGAAAATCAAAGCAAAGCAAATACTAGAATTAAATTCAGATTACAACAGCATTGCTTTCCAGCTTTAACAGACACTGTGATAATGTACAACAAAACAAACTCAGAATCTGACTCGTTGTTGGTGAAGGGTATCAGAATTAAATAGCAACCCTGCTGTTATAAGCTTGGGGGTTTTATTTCTGTTTGGAGACAGAGAAACAGCAGTCACTGTCGACTAACCTGGGCTCATAAAAGTTCCTGTTTTGATCACTGTGCTGCAGTGCCCTAACTGCTATGAGAATCATTATCTACTGGTTCCGTATTTGCTCAAAAATCCAATATCCTATTAATGATTTTATGAGAGTGTAAATCTGTGTGCCGAGCATATTATTCTGAAACATTTCTAAAATGTGACTTAGAATGATTCTCATTTATAGTTAGAAGCAGTTCTGTCTACTTCATGCTTTTAAACAAATTTTTCAAGTAGACTGATAAATACCAAATGTTCATGTTTTAAAAACCGGGGGAGGGGGGGTGAAATAGTCCCTCATCCTCTATTTTCATCAACTGTTTTGTACAATCTGTCTGCTGGATTTCTGCAATAAGTTCATACACAGTCGCAAACACACTCAAGTCCAGCCGGAGGGACCAACGTGTGTATCTATTGTTGTACTGGAAATAGTGATCAGAAATAGAAAAATTGTTTCTTTACAGAGAATTCAAAACTTTAAGAACATCCCACTGGATCAATTATGTTTGGAATGGACATGCTCGCTCGCCACTGATCATCTATAACAGGACTGCTTAAGTTCAGCCCTCGAAAGCTACCATCTTGCAACTTTAAGATGCGTCCCTTCCCTAACCCACCTTGATCAAATGAATGACTCGTTACAAGGCCTCTGCAGAGATGAATGACTGCTGATGAGGGAATTCAGCCATTTGACTCGGGTGTGTTGTAGCAGGGATGCACCTGAAGTTTGCAGGATGGTAGCTCTCGAGGACTGGACTTGGGCACCCTGGTCTATAACATTCCTGTCTATTATTACCAGCAAAAAGCAGATTTTTTTTTTTTTATTTTTTTTTTTATTTTTTTTTTTTTTGTTTTTTGACAATCTCAGATATAAACAGCTGTGGTCTCTGGTAATGCTTTGCTATTTTCTCTGGCTGTAATTTTAAGAAATATACACGCATTTGGTTGTATTTTCACTTAAGTGCATGCAATAGGCCTCCTTCAAATTCAGGCAAATGGCATCAGCACAGACGAACATTATTAGTCTGGAAATATTATATTAGCAGCCACATCTGACTTTGCATATAGTTTGAGAATTATAGGGACAACTAAATTTTTTTATCAATTGTTAAAAAAATATTAATCTGTATGTGGTGTGCCTTCTTTTTCTGGATGAAAAAAGAATTAAGACAGAGATGGAACACAGACTAAAAACTTTATATTTTACCACCAACTGGTGCTGCCAAAAATGTGCACAATTATCAGTTGTAAAGGTAATTCATATAATCTAAATCAGTGACTGTCAAACTTCTTCTAATTAACACCTCTGTAAATACTCAGGTTCCCAAGTGCAATCATCCTGACAGACAATAGTAGTAAAACAGGATCCAAACTTTTCTTGGTTGTGTTCTTTATTAAAGGGGCAATATTATGTAAAACTGACTTTTTTTAGCTTTACATCATGCTTGAGAAATCCTTTAATCTCCCGTGGCAACCATTCAGCTGTGAAAAATGCCTGGATGGACCCAGCACTGCGTTCAAGACTCAGCTCCTTCTCAGAGTTACAGTTTCTAAGCTTCCGCCTCACAGAGCACCCCTGTGTTGCCAATCAGAGGACAACACAGAGATACACAGGACAAACAACCAGGTGACAGTGGCTCAGGAGGTAGGAGTTCATCCTGTACCCAGTGGGTTGCCAGTTCAAACCCCCACTCAATCTGTTTCCACTGTTGTGTCCTTAGGCAAGACATTTCACCCACCTTACAATTTGATGGTGATCAGAGGGCCCGGTGGCATCAGTTTTATAGCAGCCTCGCTTCTGTGGCTACAGTGTAGCTTACCACAAACAGTGAGTATGTGAATGGGTGAGTGACTGAATGTAGTGTAAAGCGCTTTGAAGTCCTTTAGACAAGACACAGCACTTTTCAAGTTTGGGCTGTTTACCAAATAGCCATGCATGTACACACTTGTACCTTAGGGCAATTCAGAGTAACCAATTGACCAAACAGTCCTGTTTTTAGACTATGGTATTGCTAATTGCTATTAGTTAACTTATTCCTGAATGCAGCAATTAGCAAATCTTACTGATTTGCTAATTTGCAGCTAGAAAATGATGTGATGTCATTCCCAGGTACAAGCCCTGACATCATGGCTACTGAAAGTAGCCACAAAGACTTGTTCTTGGTACACTGCTGTCAACTTCAGTTGACAGAGGTATACTCCCAAAATATTCTCCACTCTGCTTCCTTGGCTCATTTTTGCTTGAAGCTGAGGTCAATAAGCTTAAACAACTCATTTTCTGACTTTTTGTGTTTAGCATCTCTATATTGTACGTAAATAACTTTAGCTTGAAAATGGTTGATGTGGTTAACATATGCCTCCAGCAACAGACACACCACAGTTTGAGAATATTGTATCTCTGTTCTATTTGGGACAAAAATAAAAAATGCAAAACAAAGCAACCCAGTAAAACTGCATTAACAATGATAAATGAAATGACATCAGACTTATATAGCATTTTTCTGGCCACTCAAAGACACTTTACAATGAAATCAGTCAGTCCTATTCATGCGCACAATCACATGCTGATACAGACTATGAATGACACAAACAATTAGGAATAACATAAACAACGTATATGATATGAAGTTTGCTTTGTGGTCCCACCATATACTGACATAAAAATAGATCAGAAAACGTTTGTGTTGTGATGTGAGAAAATCCATAGCCTTGTATGCTGTCTGTGAATTTAATGTTGGAGTCTCCAAGGGAGAATGAATAGCAGGAGCATAAGCAGCTGTATGTTGAATTGACCTTTTGCAATTCATAAATTTGGATTTTATTTTTTTTTGCTTTGTTTGTCAAGTTAGGTTAAAAAGCCCCTGAAGCCTTGCCTCCACAGACCTGTAAAGCTTTCTAGAGTGCATGAATTTATTTATCTCACCTGTCAAACAAAAAAGGCAAGCAGGCATGTTTCATCCATAAAAACTCCATAAACAGAAACTTGGACATTTGAATAGAGCAAAGTGCAGCTTGAAGGTCAAATGATGCCAACTCCATCTATCTCCCCTGGACATCAGCTCTCTAAAAGGTTATCCTTATTACTCTAAGGATCACATTTTCTCAGATTATTTGAATGAATTCTATCTCACTTCCGTGGATGTGCTGAAACCAGGTCAAAATTTGAACCTGAATTCCACTTTTCTGAGTGGCAGATGATGTGAAAAACACCACCATCCATACATATTCAGGGCTTTCCGGTTCAAGAAAAATAAATGTGTGCTTTTGACAGTCCATGTGTATCTGCTATGCTTTCAGCTCTATTTGCATGTGACATGATTACATCAGAAGCGACAGATTCTTTTTTTTTTTTTTTTTTTTTTTTAACTCGTCAGCTTCCACAGTGCTTCTTGTTCCCTATCATCAACCAGCTGAACTGGCTCCCATCTTATTACCAACCACATCTTGGTCAAACAAAGTTGGTTTCCCTCTTGTGTGAGCGTGATTCTATTCTGTTTGTAATCTGTTATACTTTCTGGGTTATTTTATCAGCCCAGTCCAAGGTCAAATATATACTGATCCAACCCTGTCTTAATTTAACATAACAGCGCTGGATTATGGGTTTGACCCACCCATCCATACATATTCTATACCGCTTTATCCTTTAAAGGATATATAGGGGGGAAGGCACGTATGTCCAGCGGTCAAAAGGCAGAGACAGGGTACAAACTGGACGTGTCAGCATTCCATCACAGAGACACACAGGACAAATAATCATGCACCCACGCCTATGGGCTATTTAGAGTGGCTAATTAATCATGCATATTTTTGGATGGCAGGAGGAAGTTGGAGTGCCTGGAGAAAACCTACGTGTGCATGGAGAGAACCTGCAAAGCTCATGCATGCAAAAAAATCTCAAACAGGATTCAACCCCAGGGCTTTCTTAGTTTGAGGTTACAGAACACAGCCTTGACTACAGTGCAGCCCTGAATGAGTTTCAGTTTTACGTTATTTCAGCATTCAGTTTGTTAAGAGGAAGCTTATAGTGGCTGATAAGACTGTTACTGGACAAAAAATGTATTTGGATAATGACAGTCATATGCAATATTACTTTTCTATATCGACTTTATGACTGACTCTTTGATAAAGCGTAAACATACCAGTGGCACTAACTACTTAGCAAGTAAAAAGCTGATATAAACTCATATCCCACTTTAACATTCATGTACAGCATCATTTTACTGTCTTACCATTTCTTATTTCATCCTGTGGAAGAGTTTCTGTGAAGTCCTATCAGATTGTTGTATTATTCATGGTGGTCTGTGAAGAATAATGAGGCTCCTTGTAGTCTGTTCTCTAACAAAACAAACTTGTTAACAACTTTTGATCCAATGTTTGGTTAAAACTACCCAAATTCATTCCCAACAGCAAAAACTCAGAAGAAACAGACAAGCAGTTTAGTACAGCTGAGAATAAGATTGATGTAAGTAAGGAGCGAGAATGTTAAAACCACAACATTATTTGTATGGCTTTATTTGCTCCTTTCTTTGAAAAAAATCTCACAAATATGGGTGAAAAAATAAATATAGTAAGAAATATATTATTCATGGTAACAGTACTTGGAAAACTGGAGCATAGAGAGGCTGAATCAATGAGATGGGCACTAGAATTTAGAATAAAACTTTACAATTTTGGATGAAATCACTGCATACACATGAGGACACATTACAAAATGATTCAGAATACCACATAGCCTTTGTGTGGCTAATGATTCTGAGAAATGAAATAAGCTTGGAGTATGATTCATGTGTTGGTGCTTTGAATATCAGCAGCCTCAGAGTGGGTCAAGCCTGAGAGCTGACACAGCTACTGACATCATGAGCCAGCTCACAATTTTAAACCCAGCATTTCGCTTTGCTCTCTTCTGTGAGTGTGAGAGTCTCACTGGAAATGGAGGACAATCTGCTGTTAATAATTCAGCAGCAAATAAAAGCCATACAGCAGAAAAAGTACATCACCCCAGTGAAGTCATGGGTTACAGTATTTTTAGTGTATAGTGTGAAGAAGAAATATTACATCACCGGGTGGAAGACTCCTGGTTCATATTACACACATGTTCCACATAAATGTGTTTTACTGGATTTTTACAAATAAAGTAAACATAACAGCTATAACAAGTTACTTCACATCAAAATTTTCAGAATTAATTGCAAGCAGAAAACCAGGCTCTAACACTTAAAGTATAAAAACTGGGGGGGGTTTCCCTCCAACAAGCCTTAAAACTGTAAGTGCAGCAGCTGTGAGAATTTATAACTGTTATTGAAAGGGAGCCTAATTCAGGCCGTTTCATAGCACTCGTTTTATAATCCATTCCCTGTGTGAAATGCACACAAGCTGTTTTATTAGCAAACCTCAGCAGCAACCATGATAAATAAAAGAACCCACACTGCAGCCCAGTGCCTTCAGAAGAAAGTGAGAGGATTGTTTTTTGTGCTCTCAGATGCCTGAGGCCAGATGGGAGAATGGAGTTGTCAGGAGTTAATGCAGAAGTTGAATTAAAGAGATGAATCTCCCATCTGCACCATTACTGATTGTAAGAGAAGCTCAGAGACATGCTGCAAAGGTCGATAATAGCTTGAACTGCTGCCGTGAGACTGGTGCTCAGTTCTGATTGGTTTCCCACAGCTCTAGGTTTTTCTGAAAACTATTGTAAAGCTTGTCAACACATCATAATGTCGATCTAACCTCTGTCTGGTTGACAAAACATACAAAAGAAATCTCTGTCCAAACCAAAAAAACATGATACAAAGACTCAAACACATACATATATTCTTTTTCACACTCTTCCTGTCTTTGTGCAGAAATGCATGGGTGCCTAGTGTTTGATGGAGTCAAGGGAAATGTAGGGTTGTTTCAGGTAATAAGAAATCTTCACTGAATATCAATTTTGTCTGAGCTAGAATTAATCCAAAAAGAAAAACTTCAGCTGATGGTTAAGTATTTTTGTGCAGTGTTTGACCAATGTTTGAGTAACTTTTGCACATACAAGGTGTAGTTCAATGCAAGTACTAGCACTAGCAGTAGATACTATGTTTTCCATTTTCCATGTAATGACTCATATCTTAAGTCAGTACATTGAGACTTGGATTTTGTCACTTTGTTGTGTTGTTTAAAAAATTGGATTGCATGCCTGGTTTATGGGTGCATTTCAACTGTATACCACGTTTAAAAAAATTTGAAGTTTTTCCAAACTTCAAGTTGGAAGAACTGACAGAAAAGGTCCCTTAAAGTTGAAAATCCAGGTTTAAAAAGTCAGAGGTTTCTCAATAACCCCAATCTCAATATCCAATGTATATACATGCATCCAAAACTTGATGTGGAAAAAATTGTTTTTATTACTAAACATGTGGCTTGCACCTTTGCTACATGTCTTTGTAAGTGACATTAAGGAGAGGGTTAGAGTTAAACTCAGCACGTACACACAGACACACACATACTAATACTGATTTTCATATAATCCAAATGGTTAAAGGTCATAAAAGTACAGGTTAATACTACATCAATCAATACTACATCGTGGCCTGCTTACTTTGATGCTGAATGCAATCTGGATTCAATAAATTCAGTCATGCAATTAGGATACCATCTTCAGATATCCAATCATCTTTTTCTATATGCTACACCTAAAATGCCAAGACAGGACAAAAAAAAACTCAAAAAAGGAAAACTTAAAAAGGTAAAACTTTATTTGCTTTTTAATTTAATATATACCGAATGCTTGACATGGTGTTTGAATATGTTGAATATGTTATATTCCAGCTATAATGTAAAATTTTAAATACACAATAATGTGAACCTGTTGTATGTTCACCTGAGGCTTTTGCATTATATGGAGGTCTGTGCATGTCTCAACATTTAACCCATACAATTCATCATGACTGTTGGCTACCATAGCTGTCAGAGCTTTGTAAGACTGAAAACCTAAGATTCAGAAAACTTTGTAAATGCAATAGGTGATACTGTAGGTTTCTGTTACTTTCATACAGACTTGTGAAAAATTAAGTACCAAGTTATTTCATCATGCTCCTCCACTTGAAAGAGATAGACATCTACACAGAGTTATATCAGCTGGACTCCATTCAATGACCAAACAATCTTGCTTTTCTCTATTTCATCATTTATGTTCACGTAGGAATTGAAAAGTATTTTCCACTAATTTTTTAGTGATGTTTTCAGCTGAAAAAACCCTAAACAAATAACACAAGGAGAACATAGAATTGAATTTCGAATAGTTTAGTAGAAAACTTGTACTTGTGTAAATAAGTTAATCTATTAATGGCTGAAAGACTATTAAGTTCAATAAATCAATTTTTATCAACAGCATTAAACTTCTCACAAATTACGGCTATCCTTAAAATCTATGCAGCACTTCTAAGGAATACTCCTTCACAGACATTTTACAAGATTAGCTAAGAAGTACTCCCATTGATTTAAGATGCAATAAATATACACTAAACATTTCCTCATTATGGATTTAATGAGTCAACAAGCAACAAATAGTTTACTTTAAACTCTGAGCAAAAGCAAACGAACACTCTAAACAATAGTTTTAAACCAAGTAATGAATGAAAAACGTCACGAATCAAAATTGTTTGCGCTACAGCCTACTAAGCAATTCGCTTTGTAACTATGTTTGTTGGAGCACCATCTCAGAAGCAACAATGTCCAGTAAAGTGTTTGTATTTTGAAAGCTTGATGTCTTACCACCTGTCTCTCTTGTAGTAGTTAAAAAAAGTGTTTTGCACAGATCCACACTTATTTGATTGGCACATGTGGGACTTCTTCCATACCTTAAAGGGTATGTGTTATGTATTATGTGTTTTCAAGACACATAGAACCATTTTATAGCACTATCAAGTATCTATTTTACCTCCAGTTGTTACAAAACACTGTATATATCAAATATGACCTAAAGTAAATTTGACTTCATAATTTAACGTCTCGAAATTGGGCCTCTGTCTCTTTAAGAAAGTCCTGTTCTTTCTGAAACTCCGTCTCCAGCAAGTCATCATAACAGCTAACTGTTTAACAACATTTTTTACCATCATTTCATTGAGATGTAGCTCATATAATGAGCTCAATAGGTGCGGAGTTCCACCAGGTGTTTGCTAATTGCTGCTGGCTAGTTTAGAGGAGCTGAGTGGGGAAGTCATGGGGGAGGGGTGCTTTGTGAGGTGGAAGCTCGGAAGTTTAGAGACTGTAACTCTGAGGAGGAGTTGAGTTTCAAAGGTGGAGCAAGGTCCATCCAGGCGTTTTGCACAGCTGAATGGTTGCCAAGGGAGATTAAACACTCCAGGTATGTTTCTGATGAGGGAATAGCATTATAACATGATGTAAAGTGCAAAAAAAGTCAATTTTATATAATACTGCCCCTTTAGGAGTTGTGCATCATCTGCCTCATCCTCATTTACACAGCCGTTTATCACAGAATGGTTCCTACCTTCTTACTTCCAAGCTTGACTTAACACCAACTACACATTCAGCTTATATAACTTGAAACTTTACCTTGGAGAAGACATTTCCTGTATGACTTTATCAATAACTTGCATCATTGTGGAGAATTTCTGGTCCATCCTGTATAACATTGCTTCAGATTCTATTTCAACACAGAGATTTTATTAAGGTGACAGTATGACCTTTCAGTTGGACTAAGGTATGGACTTTGGAAAACCTTTCTTTTTTTTTTCTTTCTCAGGCATGCTGTAAAAATAAAACAAGTAGAAAAATATTTGGTCAATTGATTGCAATAGTGTAAAGGGCAGGGTTAGATGTTTATTGGTATTGATTTAGGGATAGGCCTTAGAAAAGCATAACAGGAAAGGAGAGTTCCAAAGATACATGTGAGAAAGTGTGTTTAAAAGTGAGAAATAAAAGCTGTACTTCAGATTTGCAGCCAATGTGTTCAAAGTTAGTGGTAAAGTTATGCCAGTATAACTTAGGGGAAATAGCTTCCATTATCCCAGCTGGAAAAAAACAGTAAAACCTAAATTCTACCAAATAAATTCGAGTCGTTCCACCTCAACACTTGCCTTTTCTTTCCATTTAAATCCACCAAATGCTTCTTTTGGTTACATCTTTCCATCATCTATTTCAGTTTTACAGGATTGACCTTGTTTTAATCCTTTTATAACAGAGGAACAGAACAAAACAGAATATTTTTGTCAGAGTCATTAACCTGCAAGATTGATAGGAAAATACCCTTTGTGTTTTACTCAATTGACTGGTGTGCTGTTACATGTTGCAAGAAGAATAGCATTACTGGGAACCACTGAGAACTGTTGTGATATTTGATATAGAATACAGCTTGTGCAACACATAAAGTGTGTGGTTTTCAGTATATAAACACCTGACCTCAGACGTGTACCAGTGTAGGTTTACTTGTAAGCAGGGAATTGTGCAAAGTGTGTGAGAGATTTCATGTCAGCATTGTTCATTTGAGATGTGGAGATGTGCTTCATTAAGCAAAGTGGATGCATGTTTTAAGAGCTAACATTAATCTACGCATTACCACAAGTATGTGTCAATATTAAGTTGTAAAAAAAATAGAGCATCTTATTAAATATCCAGTTCTTTCACTGAAATATTTATGTATTGATTTTTCACTTTGTTTTTTTTTTTTTATCTTTGGAAAAGAAAGTGAAATAAGATAAATGCCAGAAATTACCAGGTTTTCCTCATGAAACAAAAGAAAAATTAATCCTTCTATTTTCCTCAATCAGTCTTTGAAACACAGTAGAATCCATAATGGATTATATGATGGTGAGCTGCCCAGCTCCTGCAGTAGCAAAGCATCCCCATGCTAAGACACTTCCACCTCTATAGCTCTTTTCCTAGCATGCTGTATTTAGTTGATACCAAACATATCCTCTGTTCTGGTGTTCAAATAATTCACCTTTAGTCACATCTGTCCATAGACCATTATTACTGAAGCTCTGGTTTTTGTCTACATTCTCTGCACCAAACTTTAGACTGGGTTTTTTGTTTTTCTTTGAGCATAAAGGTGTCCTTCTTGCACACCTCACATGAAAGTTAAATGTGTGTGGTTTCTTTCTGACAGTACAAATATGTACTTTCACGTTAAGATCATGCTGTAGATCCCACAATGTCATCTTTGAGCTTTCAGGGACTTCTTTTAGCATCTTCCGTCCTGCTTCTAAGGGGAAATTACTTAAATCGCCAGAACCGAGCATATTGGCAGTTGTTTTGAATCTCTTCCATTTGTAGACTGTCTTCTGGACAGTGGAATGGGCTAATTGAAATCCTTTGGGAGTTGTTTCAAGTCTTCATGATGCTCATAAGATACTACACCCTTCTTCCCGAAAGCCTTGAGCTGCTTTTATAATCTTAACATGGTGTTCATTCTCACTCCAACAGTCAGCATCACACCAAACTACATGGTTCAGGTTCAAATAGGGAAAGTCTTTTGCATGATGCAGAGCAACAGTGTTCTAATTTTCAAGACCTAATGTGATATGTGTAATTTTAGCTCTTTCAAATTTCTGAGTGGTTTTATTTTGGCAGTGTAATATGAGTTTTCCTCAAGCATGCGGCTCCAGGAACACAGGGAAACACTGAATGGGTTCAGTGACAACGAACAAAGAATATAACTGCCATCAGTTTGACCTTTTACTTACAGTTAATTTACAACACAATGTCCAGCACTGTGATGAACTCTCACTTGAGTGGGGTTCAAAAAGCAAACAAAAGGGTTCCTCTCTCCCACATTCAATACTGAAACACACACTTAAAGTCAAGGTTAGCCAAAGACTCCAAGTTAGCTGATGCTGTGATGTGACTTTATTAACCTTCTTGTTGATTTATGGCACCTCAAGTCGGAACAATCTGCCAGAGAGCAGTACAATAAACTAGTAAACGTACCTCATCACTCCGGCATGACTCAGCAAATGAAACAGATTAGTCTCTAAGTGGGTAATTTACAAGATGTCAATCTTGTGTCACCAGAAGGACGAGACTGCAAAAGAAGAGCCACACAAAGGAGGATAACTTTCTGTTTTAATTCCCAGCTAGGTGCATAATTTTTCATAATTCAACTTCTATCTGGATAAAGAAGATAAAATTCAACACAAAACATGTAAACCCCCAATATGTTTAATACCTTTAAGTCTAGATACCATAGTTACGCCCCTTGCAAAATATTTTTAATGTTGTGCAGTGGTATTTTTAGCTGTGGAATATGACTCTGACACTTGTTTACCAGTTAGGGGATTGGTTTTATTTAAAAAAAAAAAAAAAAAAAAAAAAAAAAAAAAAAAAAGATTAAATAAAACTTTAGAAAGACTCAACTAAACATTTATTGGTATTATAAGATTAAAGGAATCTTATCATCAAGGAGGACCCGAGGCTCATCCTTGATGATAAGATGGAGGCTGATCAACAGAACCGCTCAGGGGCAGTTCAACTACTGATTTCCTGCTTACGTTCCACTCTTGCATGAAGATGATTTATTTACAGCTGGAAGAATGCTCACAGACAAGAGAAGGTTGTACTTTTGTTTTTGACTTTCCCCATAGCAACCTCTCTAACTCCTTGAGCCAGCTGGACATGTGAGCAGTTCTGGTGATAAACAACCTTCCTTTCATTGAAGCAACAGGAAGTGGTTCTGCCACACTGGCAAAAAGTTAAGAAAAAATAATTAAACCTTGCTCTCTGAAACAATCTGGATGTCCAGCAGTACATCACACTTACATACAAAAAACTGATGGAAAACTTCCTATTTTCATGACCAAGCCATGTTCAAAGTTTTAGTCATTTTCGTGCTACAAAACACTATGTAGAACATCATTTTTAAACTCTTTTATTACTACAATACATTATTATTATTATTATTATTATTATTATTATTATTATTATTATTATTATTATTATTATTATTATTATATAGATATTTTTTTCCTTTTTTTTCTTTCTCACCAGAGATCAGTGGAGAGAAACAGAGAGCAGGCATGAAGAAATAGATAATGGGAATTTAACAAAATAAGGTGATGATTAAGACAGCACAATCACAACTTAAAGCATATATTTCTAAATTAGCAACATCTTACAGTTTTATTTGAAAGTACAAAATTATGTGGCAACATTTAAAATCATGTTCAAGATGTGCTGTCTACTTTAATAAGGTGCTAAACAATCTGAATTAGGTCTGAAAGAAAAATAGGACAAGTGGACAAGCAACAGATCACAAAACAGAAAACATTGGAGTGGTTTAGCTTTTGGTTGCTGTATTGGTAAGTAATAATTAATGAACTTGCTTGGTCAGGGTAAAGCGGTCAACATGAAGTGTGTAATAAAGAGGACAATTATTTTGGCAATGGCTTATGTTCAACACAGCTTAACAGGTACAAGTCAGAAAAGTTTGAAGCAGTGTTCCAGTCATAAAACTACTAAAAAAATAACATTATTTTTGTTGAAACGTTACATGAATCTAAATGAGCTAATGTCATGTAAAAAAGAAGTGAAATATGTTCCATGTGATTAATTTAATACCTATGTTCTATCCAGAAGTTTCAAATTTTTATTTGACTACAGTAAACAAGTATGCAAAGTCTTTTCAAGAAAGTTTAAGTGCTTTTAGTGTGAATATATTAAACAACACCCAGCAATCATGTCTTAGTTAGCTACTGTGATATCACTCTCACTTTAGTGCTTTTTGGTGGTGTCTTTGTCATTCTCTTCAATATTTAAAATGTGTTTTGGGGCAGGGCCTAGACAAAATATATTTTTATAGCAGCAGTAAGGCATCCTATAAATGTAGGTGAGAGCTCCATAACAAAGCTAAAATAAATAAACTGCTAGTCTTCCTTTTTGGCAATAAAAATGCCATGTGACATGAGTATTGTTTCATTAAATCACCACTGTTTTGTTCCAGTATACCACTCCACTTTGTTATTTTGGAGGGCCAGGCTTACTATCAAACATATAGTATCAATCAGACTTTTAAATACACTCATCATGAGCATTACTGACATTAATTTGGAACTTTTAATGATTTGTTTGAGCTATTTTTTTTCTACTGTGGAATAATTATAAAAACACAGCTTCAAAGTTTGTTTTTGTTTGTTCATTTTAAGAAAGCTTTTTGTGTGCAAATGTAATTTTTTTTTAACATGAATTGTTCTCATAAAATTTCTTAAAATCACATAAGATCAAAATTACACATACATGCTTAAATATGTACATAAAAACTGAAATTAGCTAATTTGTTTGACTTTTCCTGAATTGGTTGTGTTCATGGAAATCAGTTGACTTCCTGGCAAAGACTTAAGAGCAAGGCATAATCAACAAATTTGTAAAAGAGGTTAGAAGATCAGGTCCATTTGATTCAAATTCAAAACTACTTCATAGATCCCAAAGGGAAATTAAAAGACCTGTTTGGACCAGTCCAGAAAAGTAACATCATCCCACACATTTGTCATTCCAAAATCAGTATGTATTGGTCTTTTCCATCATTGGAAGAATTTGAAAGTTGTACTACTTCCTTTCTTTAGACATCCATCAAAAATATTAATCTAAACCATTTCTGGCCCATAAGCAAGAAAGCAAATGTAACAAGTCCTGTCCAGGGATGGGGGGGGGGGGGGGTGTTTGTTTGTTTGTTTTTGGGGGGGGTTTATCCTTCAAGTTCTGTATAATGCTTAGTTTCCTATGATTCATGTCTGGTTCAAATCAAGCCAGGACTGTAGCAGATGGAGAACGATGGGTGATGGGGTTAAAAAAGAAGAAAGAAATCTTTCTGTGTGAGTGCACATATGACAGTTCCAGCCCCCAGTCATGGAGGGACAGGTCTGTTTCAGCAAGACTAAATTGGCTGTCAAACTTGCCATAGATGACCCTTCACACAAGAAACTTTCTCATATTTCTCCTGAAATATGAGCTAGAGAAATGATCAGGAGAGAAAATGGGATTATGACAACTTATCCAAAAATCACACCCTTTTGACGATAAGTTTCCAGCAAAAGATTAAACTAAGCCAAACCTTACTAAAGACCTCATGTTAATTTAAAATGTGAAATCTTACTTTGATATGGCAGATATGTACTCTTTTATTGCTGTAGACTCAGATGAGCCTCCTCTAGACACACCGACAAATATACCACCAATGAAATGCATAAAATATTGAGTTATGACTGATTATGTTGTGTTTAGGCATAGGACAGTATGAGACTTCCACTGTAAAATAACTTTTTTTTTTAAAGATACTGTGGTTTCACAGTATTACGGTTATAACACAATAACTTACAACAAAAACATAAAAGATTATTTAATTTCTTTTAAAGCAAAAGCACCAAGAATGATTACATTGCTGCTGCTAAAATAATATAGATTATTACAAATACAATAATGTTGTCTATGACATTTATTTATTGCTGAAAACACACCTGAAACTGTTGACAGCCAGCTGGCAGATAAAATATGTGCTGATGGCATCAATGTTTTTCTCTGTAAATATATTTATAATATCTCTATTGATATGAAATTTATACCATTTCGGTGTGTTTATTGGTTTACTATGACTTGTTGCATCTCCTTTTCTTCACTACTTATTCCCAGTGTCATTACAGGTTGTTTTTTGGTTTTTTTTTTTAACATAACGTCATTTGCAGTCATCTGGTGTGAATTTCATGTCAACTGAAAGAAAAAAATACAACAGAATAACTTGTTAGTGTTCAATACTGATTTTACCAGCTGTGAGTATAGATAATACTATCTGATGGCCTATAAAAAGGATTTTCATTTCAAAAGTATTGCACTGAATGGCATGATTGGTAAAAGCAAAATATATGTTGGCATTGGAATTTGTTATAGCTGTATTTTTAAACTTCTGACTGTTTCAGCAAGCATCATTGGTGCCATAATGTGACCGGAGAGAACATAAATTCACCATAAACCAGCCACACCAGGTGCCCCTTGTAAGATAGTAGCAAAGTCAAAAGAATAATCTAAAGAGTTGTCCAAGAGCCAAAGAGCACTTGGAGAGAGCTTATTCAAAACCTGGAAATAGCAAATGAAGTCCAATGAAAACAAGAAGTAATGCACTCAACACCAATGGCCTCTTTGCACACTCCTTGCGTAAGACTCTTCTGCCGAAGTAAAAGCATGTTGAGACTTAATGGAAAAATTTGGGGAAGCCACAAGGAGAATATTGTCTGATCAGATGATGAACTAACTGCACACACCACGTTCAGAAGAGGAATAGTTTTGCACATCACCTAAAAACACCATGACAAAAGAGAAGTTTGCAGGTGGAAACATCATGCTGTGGTAGTTTAAAGTCTAAAACACATAGACTGATTCATCTGAACTGGATTTTTTCTTTTTTTTTTACAGAATTTTTAACACAGATTTAGATATATGAAACTGTTATATTTCTAAGAACACAAAAAGCTTAAATGCCTTTAATTTCATGAAGAGAACCTTAAATTAAGACATGAATAAAATGTTATGTAATTTCTGAGAAAAATTAACTTCCAAGTCACCTATAAAACAATTTCAAGTCACTATTAAGGCAGGACCATTTTTCCTACATAAGAACTATGTCCAAGAGCAATTTAAAATCGATCTGCAGCTAAACTCAGTGATTCATAACTGATATCATTACTCCCATGGAATAGATTATCGATGGCATCACTGATCTAACATTGGTAGTTCTTCTTCTCCTCCATTTCTAAACATCAAAGCTTCTCCTTCTCCTTTCAAAGTTAGCATCAAAGCTGAAAAAGGCCCTATCAGTCAGTCGGCTCTTACTTCAGCGTGGTAAACACATATTTGGATTGCAAAGCACAACAAATCTTTCTGAGAATCTTTCCTGGATATGGGGATCCTACTTCTCTGATTCTTTCCAGTGTTGCTTCTCCTTACATTCTGACTCCATGCTCACACTGAGATGTCAAACCAATGACAGATCACAGGTGATTCTTTTAGTCAGAGTTTAAACAGGAGATTCTGCTCCTTCTCTTCTTCATGTAAAGTGAAACGAGGTGATTCATCAACTCCAGGGAGATAGAAAAGGCCCCGATGACTGGTATGGTACATGAACCTCTCTGAGTCTCATTATCCATGATCTCTCATTGGCACATCCATCTGAACTGTTCTCCTGTAACAGCAGCATGGAGCCTCAACTGATGTGTGAGCGGCAGATGAATCACAATTAAACACTTGTTCCTCCTTATCTGTTGCTATCTCGGCAGCTACATCACTGAAAGGTATCATTCTGAGGCAGTCCACAGTGTAGATGAAATGCAGAGACACAAGCTGTCAGTCATCCTGCTCAGAGTGAACATTTGCATCTGCGTCCCTTCTGAACAGCAACCAGAGGCAACAAGGATGAGCAGTGGGCCACTGCCTACTAGAGGCTGTTCTCATCTCCCCTTCTCTACTGTCTGCTAATTAGGTTCTTCATGAAAAACAACTAACATCTGGATGCTGGTGCATCACAGGGTTTCCCTATGTAATGCAGTGGAAGAAAAAAAGTTAAGTAAGATTATATGTCTTGTTGAGAATAGAATAGAATAGAATAGAATAGAATAGAAAAGAATAGAATAGAATAGAAATATTCCCACTGGGGAAATTTCTGTGCAACAGCAGCAAAGTGACAGGGAATAACAGCAAATAGACTCACACAAAGATATAATATAAAATATATATAAAAACAGAAGAAAGAATAAAAATACTGGACAATAAGTGCAAAATATCAACATAAATTTTGCCCTTACTGTACAGTATTAAGTACTGTACAGTATAGTTCTAAGAAATCCCTAAGATTTGCTATGAAAAACATTCGTAAAATCAGTCAGTGACAGATGAACAAAGATTTCTCCAAAATAAAAATGCAAATCATAATCTATTGTAGGGTTGTCACAGGGCATTGCTAAGCTATTGGATGGACATTACAAATGCAAACTTTGAATTTGTTTACCAGGATTTTACATGGTATTGAAACACAACAATGGGCATATTTGCACTAAAAAAGGAAAATTGTGTGTTTTTCTTTTATTTGCTAGAAATGAAAATCCGGAAACTGTCTAATTAAGTCTGACCAGATCCTCTTACACTGCTGAAAAATAGCACCCCAAACCACAGCTGGTGCATTTCTCCAGCAGTAATTTGGCGAGAGGCAGGGTACACCCTGGAAAGGTCGCCAGTTCATCACAGGGCAACACAGAGACACACAGGACAAACAACCATCCCTGCACACACTCACACCTAAGGGATGTACTCTCTGTGTTTTTATTGAGGTGAGAGGGTGTGAACTTGCCTTTTAACAAGCAGATCATTCAGTCTGTGGGATTCCATCTGTGACGAAGTGAGTGTCCATTTGGTATTAAATGAGAAACTTTATGTAAGAAAACTTTAATAGGCTACAACTTTGTACATCGATGTTTCCTCTGTGGCACTTTAAATGGTCTCAGTGAGTGTAAAATGCCTTTGACTCATTAAATGTCACCCTGTTTAAGTATATGAGTCATACTGGGAGGGGTTACATCACATGGGAACTAAAGTGTTTCAAGCCTTCTTGTGGTAACCTACTTTAACAGCACAAGGTTATTGCCATTAAACTCAATCAGAAGTTCTCACTTGAACTTTTTAAGACAAATGTAAAAAAAAAAGTGAAGCCATTAGAGAATCACTCTTTGTACAGCACTAAATAAAATGTCAGACTAATTACACAAAGACTATATTGCAAGCTCTTTCACCTCTGTCACAGACCACTTGTTACCAAAGATAAAGCCTGAAAGGACACTCTGCTCATGGGATTTCTGTAACTAATTGGACCCCTGAAAGTCCCAGTAGCCTGATAATTGTTGCATTGTGTTTGAATTTGCACTTTAGTGATTTAAAGCATTGGAATTAAAATTCATATAAGGGCCGAAAGATTAGCAGTGTGATGTGTGTCCATGAGAGTGTGGATGTATGTAGGTGGACTCAGTAAAGTGGTGGTGGAATTAGGAGTGTTCTCTCACTATCTCATTATCTAAAATGGCAGTGGCACTCTATTCCCATGTTACTGGAGAACTCACCGACTATTGATAAAGCAGCAAACTGTGTAAATAGCTTTTTGGCCCATTTTCAGTCTCTCCAATTTTAGAAATAATTGGTGGTTGCTGTGAGCATGCTGACAATATACAGCCATACAGACTCTCTTTTACATCACATTATTACTTTGCAATTGTTATTTTTAATAAGTTTTTTCATTCTATCATGCATACAGTGCAGTGAAAAAGTCTTTACTTCCTTGGAGATTTCATCTTTTTTGGCGTTTTTTCTCTTAAATAATTCAGATAATTGAAGCTTGTTGCTATGAGAGAAAGATAATCTGAGTAAATACCAAATGTAGCTAGCAAAACATAATTTTAGTTGTTGAGCAGAAAAAAACCTACCCAAACCAATCCGGTCCTTTCTGAAAAAGTATAGTGCTAATAAACCATGAATTAACCGATTAAATACATTTTTAAAGGTTAAGTTTAATTAAACTATCCACACCCATCCCTAATTACTGTCAGACCTGTTTACTTTAAAGTTCACTTACGTAGAACCTTTCTGACAATGTGAAGTAAGCTAAAGGATCTCAAAAAGCAACACATCATGTCCTGATCTCTAGCAGTTCAAGAAAATATGAAAAAAAGTATTTGACTTCTTTTAGTGCGGAAAAGGCTTAGAAAGCCACTTCTAAGGCCTTAGGACTCCAGCAATCCAAAGTGAGAGGTTTTACTCAGGTTATTTTTGTCTGATATTTGTTAGTTGGTATCAGATTCTCCCAAGATTTATTTGATGATCATTTAGTTGTGACTGAAAAGGAGGAAGGAAAAAAATCTAAAGGGTGGCAAATACTCTTTCCCAGCAAAGTAGCCACCTGAAAAGAGTGGGGTCTGGCCATCGAGAGTAATTTGTGATCAGTCAGGAGCAACCAAGCAACAAACCCCTATGGTAAAATAAAAAGAGGAAAAGTGGGGCTATTAAGAAGTAGACAGAAGCTGGAGCTCCAGAGCTGGAGGCAGCAACTTCCTGAAAAACAGTTACTGATGTTGTCAATGATTAACTAATCCTGATAGCTGGGCAACCGGTTGTTAACAATGACAAGGTAGCTACTCATTCAACCTGGGTGGTAACACAGCCATTTAACACAACCACTCATGGGATCGTCAACAGCTTTTGGTGAATATTATTGGCATAGAAAAAAAAAACAAAACTAATGACTTGTATGTCTAAGGTCATGATCCAGAGGATTACATGCTTCTATTAACAATTGCATGGATAAGGTGGCCATGAGTATGATTGTGCAAATAACTGGCATGTCTGTAGTCATATGAACTGCAGGATTATATGTTTTTGTAAAGATATCAGCAATGTGTTAAAAATAAATTGCAGGTTTAAGATTTAGTCACCTGATGTGGTCATCATTTAAAAGGATCATTTCCAAAAGTCATGTAATGGTGTCTTTACCATTACACAGTGCCTTGCATAAGTATTCATACTCCATCAACCTTTTCAGATTTGGTCATGTTTCAACCATAAAATGAATGTATTTTATTGGGATTTAACTGAATAGATCACAACAAAGTAATGCATAATTGTGTGTAGATTTTTTACAACTAAAAATGTAAACAACCATAACAAGTATGTTTATTCACCCCCTTAACTCTGATAATCCTTAATAAAAACCAGTGTCATCAAATTCTTTTAGAAGTCATCCAGTTGGTTACAAATCCAACTGTTTGCCATTCATTCTTGCTATGAATATTTCCAGATTGAGATACAATCAAAATATAACTTTTTGACCTACACGCAAAACATTGTGAGCAAAAACTAACAACAGATCACTATGAAGGAGATATTTCCATGGTGAAATAGTAAAACAGTAGTAGCAGGATCATTCTGTAGAGAAGCTTTTGTTGAACAAAAACAAAGAACATGGTAAGAGTTGTGGAGAAGTTGATGGAGCTACATGAAAGATTTGAGCCTGGGACAGAGGTTCGCTTTTCAACATGACAACACTCCAAGAAAATGCTAAGAGTTATGGTGAAATGATTAACATCAAAACATATTTATGCTTCAGAACAACCCAGACCTAAATCCATTTGGCAATCTGTAGCAAGACGAGTGGCACAGAAGAATGCACACAAGTTTGAGTGTCTAGAAGTTGCAAAGCTGGTAACGGTCTATATACACACCCCAAAACATTTGCAGATGTAACTGCAGCAAAATGTAGTTCTGCAAAGTACTAACCCAGGGAGAACTGAATTTAAGCATGCTTAATTTTTTCTGAATTTTATTTGTATAAAAAACTAAAAATCATGTCATATTTCTTTCCACATGTGTTTTTTCTATAACTAAATTTACTGAAGTTTGTGGTTGTAACATGACAAAATATAAAAACATGTAGTTGGTGTTAATATTTTTGTAAGGCCCTGTATTTGCTCACTTAAGGTAAAACAATATGTTTATAGTCAAAAACCAAATGTGACACTTGAAAACAGCTCTCACTAACCTACGGCTAAAGTCTCCCATCCTGTAATTACGCTTTTCGGTCTAGACAGGGGGAGTAAGGAAGCTGGAGTAATTTTCTCGAGATTAGGAGGTTTCAGTGTCTCTGCTCCACCTGCTGCTAATGTGACTAAGATTTTCATTGACCGCTTTGAAAGGATTACAAACTGGCATCTCTCAGTCTGTCTCTATGGGTTTTAATGGCACTGCTATCAGTCACTTGCTAACTTCCCACAGTCGCTGTTTGTCTACAAGGACCCTGGGAGAGATTCCCACAGTTCTCGGGTCATTGGAGTATCACTCATATCCTGTTAGCAGTTCGTCT
The DNA here is from genome assembly GCA_014839685.1 of Anableps anableps. Classification (NCBI taxonomy): domain Eukaryota; kingdom Metazoa; phylum Chordata; class Actinopteri; order Cyprinodontiformes; family Anablepidae; genus Anableps; species Anableps anableps. The sequence goes on from CM026081.1 coordinate 23,846,587, forward strand.
ATTTCTGAAGCCAAAGCTCAGGTTCACTGTTTATTTTGGCATCCCACTGGTTGGAAAACAAAGCAGAGCATTGTCTGTTCCACATGTTCCTGCATCCACTCTCGCCAGTTGCACTCTGTTGCAGGGCAGATTGTGGAGTGTTTTGCAGATAAGTAAAAAAAAAAAAAAAAAAAAAAAAAAAAAGAGAGAGAGAAAAAAAACATTTTATTTTTAAAAACAAGTGATTTTTTTTTTTTTATTACAGCATCTACTGCAATAAACATTTCATATTTTATAATACAATGTTATTTCATAAACTGGTATTAAGTGTTTTGAGAAAATCCTATCCAGATGTCCATCCTGACATTCCCCGATTGCAGCTCCTCAAGCAGTTGATTTGATTACTTTTATTTACAGCAATAAAAACTTCAGGTTCCTCTTATATTAGTCTCAAAAATGAAATGCATTTTTCTATGTGGCAAAAACATTTTCTGATGCATGTGAGTCTTATCTATATTTTTCAGCTTGGACATTTATGTTATGTTTAGCTATCAAAAAACTGTAATGCTTTTGTCATGGTTTAGAATCTTAGTTAATATTAGCTAATACATAATAAACCACTTTTTAGCATTTTGTGTTTTTTTGTGTAAATGACTCCATATCTAATGGTTGTCATGCTGACAAATTATTCCACCTGAGCTGTAGATCTCTGCAGCTCCTCCAGAGTTGCCATGGGCCTCTTGGCTGCTTCATGATTAAAGTTGTGTAATTTATGAATAATTTTCTTTCAGCTTTACAATTTCACTAATTTGTGTTGCTTTAATCTCTTAAATTACAATGAAATTTGCAGTTGTAACACAACAAAATGTGAAAAAGATCAAAGTGCACAAATACTTTTGCACTGTAAACCATTCAGGTCCAGTTGTTCTTAGTCATTGTTGATGACATCTATGAAACACTTTGAGTCATAATGAATGGATTGAAAACTTTCAAATATCTTGAGAGGAAAGTTATAAATTTCTATTGCCTTGTATTACTTTTCATTTGCAAGAGTTTCATTGAAAAAAAAAAAAAAAACTGAATAAAAATTAGCTGGGAAGCATTTCATAAATGGACTGTAATGATCCAAATAGCACAACAAACAATGTATACATGCAAGATAAAGTATTGTAATCTCTATTAAAATGAAAATCGGATGAATGATGGTTCCAGTCAATATTGTGAAGTACATTTTAACAACTGCTGCTACTTGCCTGATGAGTAAATACTGGCCCCAGAGCCATAAACCTTCAAAACGTGTTTTTAATTTGAGAGAAACAACATTTAATTAAGGACTTGCAGCACAGCATGCCAGCATCAATCAAAACTAACAATGAGAAATGCACAGTGCCTCTGTAGTTCAGCAGAGGGAAGGAAAAACAAAAAGAGCCTGTGATTTTAAAGCAATTGTAATATGAGTGAAGTGCTCTGCTCCCCAGCCTCAGGCTATCAAATCAATCTGATGTTTTTCATGCTTTATCCTTTCAAAATATTTTAATGAGACCAAATCATTTTAAATTATACTATAGCGACCACAAAAATGTATATTTCTTTGTCTTTGTGCATGCCTCCGTGTGTGTGTGTGTGTGTGTGTGTGTGTGTGTGTGCGCGCACATGAGCAGGAGGAAGACCCAATCAGTCTTAGCTTTTCTGTCATCTCCTGTAAGGGAAAAACCAGATCAAAGGCATCAAATATCAGAAAATGGCAAATATCAGTTTTGTGTCAAACATCTTTGTCAATGGCATATATCACAAATTTATGTTTTCTTTCTTTTCAGCTGTGTTCAGGTTTGTAGTTCATGATAGTTATTTTCATTTCAATGCCTGAAATAAATAAATATGTAAAAAGACCATGAAAGACAAAAGGTCAGCACAAGGCAGCCAAGAACACAGCCAGAGGTTGGCTAAGCATCATGATGCCGCATTTGAAATATAGAACTCAGTCATTAGTGAATAACACAACATCCACTCAAGACAAAAGTACTGATAGTGAAGTCTGAAGCTCAAATTTGAATATACAGTTAAGATAGAAATGGTGATTTATCCAGGAGGAAAAGAATTGCCCCATATATACATTAGCTTGCAGAATTAACAAACCAGAACTCTGCCTGTGCTGTAAGACCAGTCTGCTTGTAACAGACACCACAGCGGAGACTGACCACATGTAACAAAAAGTTTAATTTGAAACATTAAAATTCAGCATCTGGTAGGTGTTTTTATTCATATAGGTGTTATTTCTCCTCCTGTTCTGACCAGCATTATTATTCTGATGTCTAAGGATGCCAGTTCTCAAAACAACTGTCTGCTCAAATTTTATAATTCTGTCCAAAGTAGGTTTTTTTCAAAATATGCTGTTTGCTAAGCTCATATGTATATATTAACGCGACACATGTGGTCAATTGACTCTTCTCGAGCTATCAGTCATGACATAAACTGTGTTGTGTCCTCATCTCTCAGCTTTGAGTTCCCCTTACTGCAAAATAACCCCAGAGCAAAAAGTATTTCCAATTGTGATCCAGTTTTTGGTGGTTGGACATAAATCCATTCCTCCCTTCTGTTTTATTTCCCCAAAACTCGTCTAGGTTTCCTGCAAAGATGATCTGGCTTGTAAAAGTGTTTGGTGTCTCAGTAAGTCACAGAAGATCTATTCAACATATTCCCATTAAAACTGTAATTTTTGTCAAGAAAGCAATCTGTTCTGAGATAACCTTGAATTTCATATCTATGTGGTTCCAGATAACACTACATCATCCATGAATCATCATCATCACCATCCATGCCGTTGCGTTTTACTGACAAGGACAAAAAAATATTTTTTCCCCAGAAATGTGAGGTCTAAAATTTCCTATCCCAAAGAAGAAATCAAATTGCAATCTCTCTTTTTTTTAGATTCATACTTTCTAGACTCTAATATATAATAAATGATTCTCGCTTTTTAAGAAATATACAAATAACGTACAACTGAATATTCACAAAAAAATACAAATAAAACTATCAGCTACTGAGCCAGTTTGTTATATCAGCCACATGGCTGTCCAAGGCGGCATTTGAAAGGGTTGAGGGGATGTTCCAGAAAATGAAAAAACTTATCTGTCAGTTACATTTTAAATGAGGCCTTTACCTCTTGTTCAAAACCAGTTTTTGTTTACCAGCAAAAGTGAAACGAGTGTGGACAACAAAAAGGAACAATTTGAAGAGGGAGAGTCTTCTGACAGGCATCAACGAGCCCTAAAGTCATTCCATGTGCACACTGGTACCTACTGGGGTAATGTGAATTGCGTAGAGAGGAATGTTTTACCTTTCTCACAGTCAGGGTGTAGATTGGAATTTTTCTGAGGAACAACAGCTGAGCAAAGGTGGTTATTAATAGGCAGCTAAAAAGTGGAAGCAGATGTTTAAAAACATGTAAAAGCATGACACCAATTACAGACTGAGATTAACACAAGACACATGTAATTGTCAATAATATCAAACTGTTTGCCTTCACGCAATCAATTTACTCAACTTAGTTCTGTTTTACAACTTTCATCAAGCACTGGTTGGGTATTCAAGTTACTAAATCAACCATAAAGTTTATATTCCTGAAAATATTAAGTCAGATTGCTACAAAATGAAAATCAAATAGCTTGAATCAAAAATTGAAAGAGCAGTTACATAAGCAAGTCCAATGATGAGTAATTTTGGTGGGTAGTTTTTCCTTCTTGCAGTTAGTACAAAAGGCTGGCTAAATAGAAATACACAAGCATGAGTCTAACAGGCTCAGTTATTAAGACATTTGGCTCCTAAGACAATTCAACCATTCTTATTTCATGAGAACGACACAGAGGCTGGATGATGAACCTGCTGTGATACTAGAGAATTACATCATTCCACCTGCTATGTCATACAAACAATATGCAAGCTGTCTGTTTAGCATTGGCTAACAAAGCCTGCCTAATTTCTGCTAAGAGCCAAAACAGTTCTCATTTGCTTTCTTTAATCCTAAAACCAAACATGTAGTTTTTGATTTAAAACACATTGTTGAGAAGACTGAAGTATCTATTTACTTTTTTGCTTACTATTACAGTTCTATTTTCTACTGACAAATATCTACAGAGGACATGTTGTGTATCAAAACCTGAACTCTTAAAACTGATTATAGGAAAACCAGTAGACTAGACCTTAAGTGGTATGAAGCGTTCTTGGCTTTCTTAATTGATCACAGGGAGACCATACCCATAACTAAGAGCAAATTACCCTTGAAGGCTGTAATTGTCAGTTCCACTTTGTATATGCATGGACGGAGATAAGCACTGACCTTATTCTCACCTATTCTAATGCCCAAGTGTACATTTTGCAGGGTCAGCATAATGTGCTGCCACTTCTGGAGTTACGATATATATATATATATATATATATATATATATATATATATATATATATATATATATATATATATATATATATATATATATATATATATATATATATATATATATATATATAACATAAGGAAGTAATCCTAAAGCACTCAAGGTCCAAAACTTCAATTTTTGGAAACATGCCCTTTGGTCTGATGTAACAAAAATTACCATCAAGATTTGTTGTAAACACATATTTTGGTAAGACATAAATCAAAAGTGGAAAAAGGACTGCTTCTTACAAACCTTTGAAATGTGTGTAAGTGTTAAAATAAGAGAAACTGGACATTGTAGTTACATTGTTTGCATTTTTTTTACTTATGATTTCACGTTTTTAACATTTCTTTTGATGCAGTTTTGTATGTATGTGTTAAAATATATCCTGTTAACTCAGACCTTCCTACTATTTTCATTTTTTTTATTTTATATCTTACAACCTTCTGATAGAATTAATGTTCTTGATTATAACACAGTCCACACATTTTTCTAGTAAAATATTTTAGATTGCTATTTAAATGTTGAATAGCTAATATTAAGAGCAAACAAACACAAAGAGAAAACATGCTTTGATACTTTTGCATTACCACTTATTATGTCATGTTAACTTATCCATGTTAACTTATCCTGAATAGGTTTAATCCAACACAAAACTCCATGACTCAGTAAATGTAGCACATTTTACTCAAATAAGAAGACAGTAAATAAGTTCTTGACTGTCCTCTGTAATTTAAAGGACAATAAAAGAAAATTAGGGTCCTTTTGAAAAGTGGGTGGGTCCTATTGTTGAGGATTACCCCACTGTCACGGAGCTGGATCACAGTGAACAGCTCATCCATGAGCTCTCACGAACACCGTCACATGTGTGTTCCTCACTCTTCCAGTGCTGACAGGTAAATGCCTAGGACTTTGTGTCGGTTAGCCCTAGAGATCTCTCACCTCCTCCTTGAGTGAAACCAAAGAGACTGCCATTAAAATAGACACTGAACAATGACCGCTCCCTGTGGAGTCACCCTTGCAAAACTATTCCCTCTTTTGTCATTGTTTAAATTCTAAACCACAAACAGCTGAGGCCCTTTGATTGACCTGTGAGCACGTGATCAAAAATAGTTTCCTCCTTTGTATACAACCTAAACCACAAAAGAAGATAAATATTTTTTTTACATGCAAAGAACATCAGAGGATGAACTGATGACACTGATGACAGAAGGAACAGAGCAGTGCTGACAGGATGCCAGGCGGTCAATGCGCTTTTGTTGAAACAACACAAAGCAAAGTGATACACTATTCATGGCAAAAACCCAGCCATCTTATACAGTAAATAGACTTTTTTCACATGTTGCCACATTAAAACCACAAACCTTGATGATTTTAAATTGTGTTTTATATAACAGACCAAGATAAAGTAGTGTTTTAGTAGTACTGTGAAGTGGAAGGAACATGTTAGAGAGCAAAGAGCTTCATGAAGACCAAAGAACACACCACATAGAACTTTTAAGTAGGGTTTGATTATAACAGATCGAAAGCTTTGGACAGCTCATATAGCGCTGTTCAATCCAAAATCTAAAAAATTGAAACAGTATGGCACAACTCCAAACCTACCAACACATAGTCGTACACATATAATTACAGGCCAAGCAAAGGGAATATTAATATCATAAAGACTCCATGGGAACTCTGCAGGAGCTGCAGAGATTAACAGCTCAGGTGGGAGAATTTGTTGACAGGAAAACAACTATAAACACACTCGCAAAAAAAGAAACATGTTGAAGAAGGTGTACTAATCTGATGAGATATTGGCTTACATACAAAATGTTTGGTGAAAACTAACACTTCACAGCATCATGAATACACCATCCCCACTCTAAAACATGGTGGTGGCAGTATTGTGATATGAGGTTGTTTTAAGGGGCATTTAACGCTGCAAGCTTTGGTGACGTCTGGTTCTCATTTAGAGGACTGTATTCTGGATTATGCAATGCTAACTGGTATGGTAATAAAAGGTTGTACAGTCTAAAAATCTGGCTTTTATGCAAAGAGAAACTCTTTTGCCACAAAGCTGTAAGATGTCCTGAATAACATAGGCCATAAATTGTTTAGTGTACACAACTAACAAGAGAAAGATAGTGCTCTTGTTAGCCTCTTCAGCCTTGAGCACGTCACTTGATCACATTGAGATTTGGGAATTTAGAGTTGAGTTCCCTGCTTCTGCATCTTGTTCTGCTTGTGTTTCAAGTGTTTTGATATTGTGCCATCTTGGAAAAGACTGGTGCTATCAGCAGTCTTTATTACCATTTCAAGAGTTTTTATATCAGAGTATTTGGAAAAACTGCACTTAAACTATAAATTGTTCAACAATGCTGCATAATATTATGACCACTGACTGGTGATGTGAAGAAATATTTCATCATCATGGCACCTGTTTGTAGGTAGGATATATTAGGTGGCAAGAGAAAACTGTGTCCTCAGAGTTGACATGTTGGAAGCAAAATGGTTATGCGTGAGGATTTAAATTAACTTGACGAGAGACAAATTGCAGATTAATGCACCTAATTAAGATTGGCCCATGACATCTAATCCAGAAAACCAGCTACTGTAGCTCAAATTGCTAGAGAAGTTAATCCTGGTTCTGGTGGAAAAGTATCAGAATACACAGTTCAGTTTGTTTGTGTATGAGGCTGCAATGCAGCAAACTAGTCAGGCTGTTCATGCTGGTCATGAGATTATGCCTGCTCTGTTAGGGTCATTGAGGACAGTTCATCTCTGATCTCTGTCTTGTTCTACTGTCAGCTTTGACAGCAGTGTTCTGTGTAACAGATGGCCAATTAGCATTTTGCTATAGAACTCACCAAAGATCATTTCTTTTTAATAACTATAGGCTAAGTTCTAAAACCCTGCAGCTATTTTCAATTATGACACTGATAACATCAAGCAAATATAAAGAACTGATTTTAATGACCTTGTTGTATATTTGGCACCTATATAATGTAACTTGAAAAAGATTCAGACTCAGTTTCAGCAGGGGAATATGGGGTACATCCCCAGACAGGGTGCCAGTTCATCAAAGGGCAGCACAGACAGACTCGGTAACTTAGAGAAACCAAATAACCTAACAGTCATCTTTTTAGACTGGTGGAGGAAGCAGGAGTACCTTGAGAGAACCCATGCATTCACTGGGAAAACCTGCAAACTCCATACAAATCCCTGGCTGGGATTTGGACCCAGGATTTCCTTACTGCAAGGCAACAGCACTAAAAACAGTGTGACAGGCATTTGTGTTCAATTTTGTTAGCATGGAAATGTCTGTATTTTCCATATCTTTATATGGTCGTCCTTCATGTTTATTGTTTTCCTACCATTTGAGGTCTTTGCCTGGTTGTGGGCAAAATCTTAGATATAGCTGAAGAAACAATGGGATTAGGTTTACCCTTAGAAGACTCTTTATTCTGAAGCTCTTGGAATATTTCAGCTGATTGGAACTGGTAAGCACAAATATGTATAGAAATAGATTTGTCCATGTGTGGAAGGTTAGTACATAAACTAACTGAAACCAGAACAGCTTCTCTGACTTTGGCTGTTTGTTCAACCCAAGCTTAGTTAAACAGGTCCTCAATCAAAGTGGGGTCATGAGCCTATTTCTTTTTTATTTTGTGGGTCAGAAGATGAAAACTTTGGGAATCACTGATCTAAACCATTCCTCTGTTTGTTTGTTTAGGGCAGTTGTCCGACTGGAAGGTGAGCTGCCACCCCAGTCTCAAGTCTTCCAGTTTCTAACAGGTTTTCTTCCAGTGTTGTCCTGTATTTATCTGTTCAGGGTGATCTGCACCATTCATTTTCTGCATACATAGAGCTTTGCTTTGCATATAGAACAAAAGGTTCAGTTAATTTAGGTAGCTGACCAAGTCTTGGTAGGTTAACAGTCTTGCAATACACGTATGTAATGATTTGGATAATGCTCTACAACTTTACCCTGCTCTGTGCTCTGCTTCTCTAAAACTGAATATGCACCAGTAGTGGTGTAAAGTTGGTATTCCTGCAGTTTCAGTCACCAAGCTGCTACATGGCTTGAGAGTAAATGATAGCCAAAATCTTTATAATAATAAGTTATCAAATGGCTACGAGAAAGTGTATTTGTTATTACCAGGATAAGTCAGTAACTGTTATAACCTAACTCTGGAATCACTGTAGTGTTACAGAAGAAACGATGCAAAGATGTTATAATGATTCACTCTAGCCACACTTAAAGTGCTCTCTACAGTCCCAATAGGTTGTTAGTTTCAAGTAAAATAAATCTTTCAATGGAAAGTACATTTCATGCCAAGCAAACTATGACTAACACACAAACATAGCAAAGGCTCTATTTATTATATGTTGTTTTGGAATATACTAAATAAATTCCAAAGCTAAAAGCAGTTGATGTTAGGGAAAAATTTCACTATGTATTTTTCTGTACACCCCATATCACAGTCTCATGAGGTTTTAATTATTATTTAGGTGTGGTCAAAAATATCTCAGTATTATGTAATTAAATCAGATGAAAACTTAATCTTGCATCATGCAGATCAAATGATGCAGATGGCTGAAGCCGATTACTTCAGAAAAAGACATCAAACCAGAAAGCAACTTCATTACATTTTAATGGGATTCATGTAGAAATTTCCAAAGCAAGCCTATAATAACTATAGGCCTCTTAATACTGCAATCAAATCACAAATCAGAAGCAACACACTAGCCACTTTCCACCTTGTAAAACGAACATCCAAGTAATAACTCTGAGCAGCTAATGGAGGCTTTTTTTTCTCATGCTTTGATTTGGAAAACAAATACAAGTGCCTTTTGACAATTGAGTACTTAAATGGAAAACATTAGGAGTTTACAGCTTTTCCTTGTTGACTTTTTAGGCTTGTAGCTCATGATAATCACATTCATTAGGTTTTTTGGTTTCTCTAAATTGCCTTTTGGTGTGTGTTCATTGTTGTTTGTTGCTGTGTGTCTCTGTGTTTCCCTATGATGGACTGTGTACCCTGCCTCTCAGCTGATCACCTCTGGAGGTAGGCACTATTACTGCAACCCTGCAAGGACAAATGAGTATAGATGAAAATGGATGAATGTTGTCTGAGAACAGGATCATGAAGACCTAGTAAACTAGCACACTATGCAGGGATTTATGGGAGCTCTATGGTAATTCATGTTTGTCTGTAGTTCAGGAACCACTTTTGAAAAAAAAAAAAAAAAAACTGATTTAAAGAACTAAAATTCTGGCAGGATTCAGGGAGACAATTTCTGTGTGCACAGACCTGACAGCATGCCTATTTTTCCCCAACTCGTGATGTGTCATCACGGACATCAGGACAGCAGGAGGGACAGGCAACATGAGTAACTACAGGAAAGGCAGTCAAATTTGATGACATTTCAGTGATTTAAAAGGCAGAGAGCAGAGTATTCAAGGTTAAGATTTCTTATCAAGTAGCTCAACAGACAGCTTGCACAAGCACATTAGATGTTTTCATGCAATAAAAGTACAATAATAAGCAAAGTATAATAAGCTATATAAATATTAAACATTTATACAATGCATATGTTCTACATTAGAAACTGATTTGAAAACCATTTTTTGTATTATTTGAAAGAATAAATACATTTTAGCAATAAAGAATATGCGCTCACACCATAAAAGATCCGACTCTTCCCAAAAGCTCTGTCAGCCTATTTGATATTAGCTGGCTTTGCAGAGGTTTGTAAAACAGCCGCAGCAAATGGAAATCACTGAAAGTCTTGCTTTTTTACTGTTTTACTCATGAATTCAGTTGCGCTACTGTAATGTATATGTAAAAATATTTGGAGGACACCATCTGTCACACCATACAAACTCTTTAAGCCTGTCTACAGTTAGTTTTCTCACAACTAAAAGGATGTTTGGCCCTGAAATCCCACTTCGAGGTTGTTGGTTGCTCAGAGTGCATTGATGAGGTTGGCTGCCAGATGCACAGGCTGGCAGGTGAGATGCTCGGGCTCTGCTCAGCTTCAATCCAGCTGGCACAGTCTGGTTTGTGTCGGTGTTGGAAATATGGGTTGCAATCTGCTCTGTGGGGTATTTTTGGGTGAAGGGTGGTCTACTTTGGCCGTTGAGAGGATTTGTATTTCAAGGATATTGTGGGTGGAGAGTGTTATGGGATTGGCCCTTTGGGAGCCTACAAGGGCTTGGCTCTCATCTGCCCCTGTGCCTCTGGTTTCTAACTTCCCAGCACTGCTGAGGTTTTTGTCCCTTACTGTGAACTTGAAGGGCCAATGCTGGGGTTTGGAGGTGGTGGGCAGAAATCTCTTATTACAAAGCTCACTTAGATTTCCTGCATATAGCGGATCTTTGGGGAAAGTAAGAGTGCTCGAACCATCTTTCTCTGTGTTGCAAATAGGTGCCACGAGTCCATTAAGCATATCACCATTAAAATGATATTTTTTGTCAAGAAAACTACAATAAGTAAAGACTACTTATGGTAGTTAAACAAAAACAACAAAAATGTATTATAAAAGCAGAACAGAGGGATTCCAAACAACAAGTTTAGAGCCAATTGGATTAAAATAGTTCACAGAAGAAAAAAGTTAGATTTTAGAGGAAGAATATCTAAATAGACTAAACTTTGCTACTATAGCTTAAGGTGATGTTAGATGTTCATGTCGTACCTGACCTCTCTGCTTTTGCTTTGAGGCTCAATAACACTGAAGCTTCTTTTGTGTTAGAGTTGTAGTTAAAATATGTTATAGGGTAAGCAACAAAGCTCTTGACTTTGAATCAGCTGCAGGGAACTTTAAAGAGATATAAGGGGTGACACAAATTTAAACCAGGGTTAATATACAGATTTACTTTAAAAGTAAATCTGTATACTGAATAAACATTGGTAAAGTTATTCCATAGGCTAATACAGAAGACTACAGAAAACTCCAAAACAACTGAAGATCAAACAATTATAGATTAGGTTGTAGATTTGTAGATTTCTTCCCCTCTGCGCATGCAGTTTGTGTTTATACTGAACCTTGCCTGTCACCATTTTTCACCCTAAGAGAAATCTAATAACCTGTATATATTCTGTGTATTGTTCAGGTTTCTCATAAAAGCATCCCTCATTGGGATATACTTTGATGGCTGTTATTTATACTTTGGCTGGGTAGCTTTAGTCTGTGCACCCACAGAAATCATTACACTCCCCCTTGGGAATTATTGTAGCGATGCGTGTTTTACCCTTGCAGCTGACTCAGCGTTAATATGGCTCCCCTTTATCCGCTTTGCCTTTCGTGTTATTGGTTACCCTTCACTGAGGTCATTAAAAATCAACTAAGAGAGACACGTAGGACACATACAGGGATTTCTGTACAGTAATGAGGAGGGAACAGCTTTTAATGATTGGACTCAAACACAGCAAGGCCAAGGTAGAAACACTGAGGAGATGTTAACCTTTTAACTCCGTATGAACAATTGAGGGCCTCAAGCATGAAAGCTCCATCCTTTACGGAAAAACAGTAAGATTTTTTCATTTATTAATATTATTACACAGACAAATAGATCTGGTGTTTTTATAGTGGTATCTGAGGATGAGGAGATAATCATTTTTTATTATCATTATTTCAGACAATGATAAGCTGTTTGCAGAAGTGGATGGATGGATGGATGGATGGATGGATGGATATTTTAATCATTGAACATGTACAATGATGGGATTTTGTGATATACCAACACATAGTTGGGCATAAAGATAAAGAAAAGCAATACATGTTTTCCTTCTTTATTATTTTTTTTTTTTACCAAATAAAGGATGGTGTGTGAACTTCCCTGCACTGCAACACCATTCATCTCCCCATCAACAGCATCCCCTGAGCACATGTTTCACAGTAAGGATGGTGTGTTTATGATAATGATTGTTTTCCTTCACACAAAGAATTAGTATTAGTATTAGTATAGTATAGTATAGTATAGTATAGTATAGGTCAGTTTTGATCTTAACTGATTAGAGCACCTTTTTACATGTTTATTGTGTTTCCCTACATGGGTTGTGGCAAAATGCCAGTGGCACTTGCCATTTTAGGTGGACAGGCATGTCTTGGTAGGTTTGCAGCTGTCCCACACTCTTTCCATTTTCAGTTGTTGGATTGAACAGTGCTTTGTGAGGGCTTTGGATATTATTTTATAATGTAACATAGTGTGAGGAATCAGGATTAAATATGTTGCGTCCAAATGAACATCACATTTCAGATTTTAATTTATCAAACGTATGTTGAAAACCATGTCTTTTTTCTCCTTCTTCACAAATATGCACTAATTCATGTTGATCTACTAAATAAAATCCCAATAAATTACATTACAGTTTGTGGTTGTAATGTTACAATATGTGAAAAGGTTCAAGCTGCTAGATAAGCAGATACCAGTCATAAATAAAGCAGATTAAATTGCATTGGAGAATCTCTAGTAAATGCATGCAGAAGAACTCAGTACAGTAAAATGTGCTTCTACGTCTGTCTCTTAGCTCTAATATTTCCCATTCAAACCACTGTTCAGTTTTCCTTTGTGCAGAACCACAACCTTTAACATGGGGATAACATTACCAAATCATTTCAAAACTGATTAGAGTAGCGTGTTTGTTGCCAAGTTCGATTGGAGCAGATGGAACTGAAAGCAAGCTTAATTTGAACAGCAGAAGTAATAGGGGGGATGGATCCCTGATGGTCTATTAGAAATAAAGAGAATCAAATTCAAGGGTAACTGCAGACTAATGCAGAAAAGCAGCATGCATAAGAAGTAAGAACTAATATACCATGCTGTATATTTAGAAATCTAATATAAAAGTAATATCCTTAACAACTGAGACAAGATACTTAGATGCACTGTATATAAAGAGACTATTTTTTGCTCTCACTGTCTGATACACAATCAGAATTTGTCATAAATTACTAAAAATAACTAAGTTGAATCCATTCTTAAACTATATGATGTTTTGGGTGTTGTTTCACAAGTCTTCACAATAGGTTATATTCCTCCTGACAAACACAGTGTAACTGAGTCAGATATGTATTTGCAGACACTTTTTCAGCTTTGCGCACAAATTTTTATAAGATGTGATGGGCAATCCAAAACATTGACTATGTTAAGATTAAACTAATTAGTCACTAATTTGGTGGTATGCTTCTGTTCACTACCCTTCTTTCCTCATAATGCTATCTATTTTGCAAAGTGCAGCAGTCCCTCTTGCAGTAAATAGCCCACATGTAGCCACCCTGCAACTCTCACAGTTGGAATGATGTTCTTAAGCTTACATGTTTCACCCTTTTCCCCCAAAATGTAACAATGGTTGTTATGTTACAACTTAAATTTTGTTTTCATCAGACCACAGGGCATGCCTCCAAATAATTATTTGCCTTTTTTTCATTTTCAAACTGAAATGTGGCTTTTGGAGAAATGGCTTCTTCCTCACTGAACAGTGTTACAACCCATGTTGGAACAGGACCTGATTCATTGTGGCTACTGACACTCTCTTACCAGCTTCAGCCAGCATCTTTACAAGGTTATTTATCTTTGTTGTGGGTCAGATGCACACATTTTACTCCAAAGGATTTACATCTCAAAGACAGAAGCCACCTCTTTTCTTAATAGTATTATGACTGAACACCGCATGGTAATTATGCTTGTACATAATTGTTTGTTGAACATGACACCATCAGGCATTTTGAAATTGTACCCAACGATCAACCAGACTTCTCTGATTGATAACTTTATCCCTGACTTGTCTGTTGTGTTGCTTGCTCTCCATGATGCTGCTTTTCCACTAATTTTCTCCAGAAGATCTCTGAGGACTTTACAAAACAGGTGGCTTGACTCTGTTTGCTAAGAGTAAATGCAGCTGAATAAATATATGCCACACTTTTCAGATTTTTTTATTTGCAAAATAAATCATTTTACTTCCACTTCATAATTATGCACTACATTCATTGGTCTGTCACATAAAATCCCCAAAAATGTGAAAAAGTTGAAGTGACATGAATACTTTAGTAGCACTTCAAAAAGAAAACATATCAGACCAGAAAAAAGAAGGGCTGATGAGGAAGGATGTGGGCGTTTACATGCAGATTTAATATAATGAGGAGTATATTCGGGTTATAGCTGGGACAGTGATCTCAGATTTCCACTCTTCTCTGACAGCAAGAGACATAGGCGGTCCATAATAAATAAGGGGAAGCTCCAGTTGAGCTATCTTTCTCGTTAATTTTAGAGTTTCCCTAACAGAACTGACCTGGATTTTTACAGTTATTTAAACCAATAATATAAGAATAATGTTTAAAAGTCTTCTTTGGAATGTGCAATGTTCTTTTACTTCAAATGTTGACTGCAATTCCAAGGTGCAGTCAGACACTGAATCATTGACATTCATGCACCTGGTCCACCACCTGTCACTGCTGGCAACTGAACAGCGGCCGCTCGGGCGCACATCTGTTTGCACCCATGGAGACGCTGCACAGCGAAATCAAGGACATGATACGTGGGGTGATATTTGTGGCCAAGCTACACCACTCATTTATGCCACAAGCAGTTTTACTGTAGTCGTAAAACAAAACTGCATTTTATTTAACATACTAAAGAACTACAAAACACACATCTTGGAGTTTACAAATGACATTTTATCAATATGTGTGATTATTTAACACTCATGACATGAAAACATTCATAGAGTTACACATTTATGTACAATTCAACCTTTGAAGAAAACACAGTAAAACATAAATTGCTGTGCAATAAATAAATAAGAATAATGAACATATTTTTTGTACATTTTACTAAATACCACATTAAATACTGCCACTGCTTTACTGCCATTGCAGCAAACTAAAAAATAAATCAAAACATAAAACCAAATAATTTTCTGGCTTACAGCGTATGTAAAAATAACAGGACACACCAAAAGCATTGGCACAGATCTGTTTAAAGAAAGCAAAATGCTCTGGAGAAACAGCATGCAAATGTACAACATGAATATTCAAGTGCAATCGCTCAGAAATAATCACAACAGCATCAGGAAGGCAAATTTGCATTGTTCTGGGCACTTGAAAGAATATTCTCATGATAGTTTACAACCTGTAAGGTTGAACATATATATTTATTTTTTTTTTTCATAAAATATAATAGATGAAAAGAAACTTTCTATGCATGCAGGGTTAGGGTGAGTTGTTTAAGCAGAACTGTGGTTTTAGCTAAATCCATTCTAAAAATGCCCAAATGACACAAATGATTTTTGCATCAAAGCCAAAGTGAAGCAACCAAAGATCTTGGTTAAATGTTTTACCTCATTTTGACTCAAGATGAAAACTTAAAAAAAAAATCATCATGCTTATAACAAGAATTTCTAAGAGGATTACAATTGATTAAAGAAGATATGGCATTTCTAAAGACACATTTCAACTCAGCTCGGTTTATGTTCAGAATGCCATAAATGGCAATACAAAATTGACTGGTAACATCAGTATTTGACTCGAGACCAAGAAGACAGAGAGTTTGGCCAACTACTGTAGAGCTTATGGTCAACTTAACTGCTTAGTCCTGATTTTTAAAATGAAGAGCTATGAAGTTATTAATGAACCATATTTTACTGATGTTTAAACTGCCTTACTTTTCTGTTCTGTAGTTACTCAGTACAGAACACATTTCACACAGGAAGATCATTGGTAGTGCACCACCTTCTTCTTCCATTTCCTGTATAAATAATCATTGACTACTGTGTAAATAGCCACCCAATGCAAACCTGGCAATGGTTTTAAGGTTAAAAAAAAAAAAAAAAAAAAAAAAGCATTTTCCTAAACCCCTATGAGGTTTTTGAGACTTTACTTGTTTTACAACTGAAGAACAGAAAAAGCCTGCTTTGGTCTAGGCCCCCCTAGCTAACTAGCTGTTAGCTTTCATCTTCGAGAAAAATTAATCTAAATTTATATAAAATGAGGACATTAAGAGATTTATCTACTGCAGGTAAAATATGAACAGCTTACAATCTGTTAACGCCACCTCGCTTCAAAAACGCCTAAACCATTCCTTAAATAGCAATTGCAGTACTTGAAATGTTTGCTTCTACTGTTTCCTGTTAAACCCTGATTTAACAAGCACAGCAACACAACTACAACATTTTTCCTGAAACCATGTCAGCAGTTACTTTTTTTTAAGCTGAGAGATAGCATATGTTCATGGACAGCAGGTCTGCTAAACTGTTCTGTAATTTACTGCAGTGGCAAGAAAAAGTAGTACTTGTAGAGATGCAGCTGACATTTTCATTTATATAAAAGGTACAGACTAAGTTTTAATTTTTTTTTTCTGAAGTTCATTAAATATAGTCCCCAAGGCATAAGATGTGTGGGAGAGGAGAAAGGCAGTAAGAGGCATATGAGGCAAGACATAAGACTGAAATGTTTCTGGGTGGCGTGTCGACCTCCTACTCTGACATGTTTTAACGTTCAGAGGAACACAATCGTTTCCTCCCTTCCCTCCTCCTGATCACTGTCCGTCTCCAAGGAAACCAGCGTGCTCAGCTCCAGATGATGCTCACTGGGATGTGGGAGCTCCGGATTCGGGTCAGTTGTCGAAATCCAGGTGGTACCATTATAGCTGGGCTCTGAGTGACCACAAAAGGGAAAAAAAAAAAAAAAAAAAAGACATTTCAATTCCACATCATAACAAATCAACCTATGTAGACGTCAAATCAGGTTATTCAAAAGTGGAAAACCTTATGAGAATGCTCATAAATTTACATACATTTTCTAAGTGATTGATAGAATTGCTTTTCAACTGGCATGACTTGGGTCAATTATTATAGTTATACTTGTACAAGCTTCTCACAACAATTAACTGGAACTTTGGCTGACTCTTCCTGCTGGAACTGGTCTAACTTAGTCAGATTTGTTGACCACCTTGCTCTCACACATCTTTTCAGTTCTACCTGGAAATTTTCTATGTGACTGCGATCAGGGCTTTGTGATGGCTACTCCACTTTGTTGTCCTTCAGCCACTTTGTAACTAAATTGGGGGCATGTTCATAGACTCAACTGTCCCAAAGCTTTACCTTCCTGACTGAGGTCTTGAAGATGTTGCTTTATTATTTCCACATTAAGTTCTTTCATAAAGATACCATAACTTTTAGGTAGTGCGCTGCTCCCTCCTGGATCAAAACATCCCCACAACATGATGCTACTACCACTGTACTTAACAAACTGCGATCTGGCCTTTTTATGTTGTTTTTGGAGCAATGACTTCTTTCTGCAGGGGAGTGTCTGATTTATCTGAAATAAAGTAAATAAGACTCTCCATTATGCCGTATTTTCAAATATCTGCTTTCATCTGTACATATTTCAAAGTCTAAACACGTGTCGACATTTAAAACATTTTTGAAAACTATATTTTAAAAAAATGAATTTAATGTACTTTTTTATGCTTAAGATTATTGAAAACCTTATCATTGTTCATGCTTAAAAGGGTTAAGATTACGGTTCAACCAGTACTGAGAAGTTATTCAATGAGCTCACCCTAATTGGTTAACCAGTGTTTTTCTAATCACAGCCCACTAATCAACCACAGCCGCCTAGCTTGGGTTTTATAAGATCAAAGTGCGAGGTTGATATAACAACAGATTCAAAAGCCATAAACTGTTGCTCTTCATCCCAGCACTGTTGCATTTATTATGTATTTATCATCATCTAAAAACTTAGGAACTGACTAGATTCAAGAAGCCCTGCCAGCTCACTCTTGATGTTTGGCAAAAAGAGATGAAGCAGCCTGCTAATACAGTCTAATACAGGGTCTGAGATACTAAAAAGAATAAAGCATATGTAGTTCTTCTAACATAAACAAAAACATAAAAAAAAGAAATATGTGGGTTGCATGCAGCTATGCATTCATGGCAGAGCTGCATCTTTATGTTTGTCTTAATGGTTGGTCTGTCTAGTATTAGGGCAGGTGTGCTGTCATGGTAACAGATGGCATGAACTATAAATTGCCTCATTGTGTCCCTGCAGGAAAGTGTCTCTGTTTGATTAATCATATAAGAGTCTTTTAGAGTAGCCCTCTCAACCACCATAGACACCACATGGTTGCTGATAGACGAGATATCAACATGCAGCCAGATGTCAAAAACACTCAATCTCTGTCATGGGGAAATCCCATATTTGTAATCATATATGATAACACAGCTAGGAGATGGTTTAAAATAAAATTATATATAAGTAGAAAATTGCTTTCCTACTTGATAAAACACTTTGCAAATAAAATACAAAGTGACTTAAAGTTTAAGATGTAACAAATCAGTTTCTTCCTAATTTACAGCTGTGTCAGTTGCCAGTCACATCAACCACGTTTGTGATTTCTGGAACCTACAGCCAAACAGTTTGGTACTGGAATGAAGGCTTCAAACTTTGAGTTAATGAACTATAAAGTTTAGATACCAGAAATAATCATGTGATTGAAAACTGTGAGCTCTGAGCAGGTTAAAAAAAAAAAAAAAAAAAAAAAAAAAACAAGAAACAGCTATAAAAAGTTTGATGTCACTGTTTGTGGCGTACTGTGAGTGGCAAAAGTACCACAAATATTCAGTTCAAAAATGCTTTATCTATCCCACAGGGAAATTAAATGTTGCTGTAACTCATATCTTCAAAAAGTTGTTGTAAATTGTGATCTCCAGTAGCAGTCAGTCTTGCAAAGAATCTGAAGACACCTCTGACTGAAGACTGTTGCTGTATGACAATCTCATGATGTGCAGAGACAATATTTCACAGTAATATGTCCTGGGTGACACCATCAGTTGTCAGCAAGCACTGCTAACCTCATTTGCTTTTGCTGCTCCTCTTTAAATTTGTCTGGCTTTATATGAAGTGCAACCAAAGTCATGCTTTGTTTAGAAATACAGTTATAAAATTTATTGTGCACTCATGTATAGACTGTCCTTTACCCTGATTCCCCAAAATTTAATCCAGGCTAGGCAAGGGTAACATTAATCAGAGAAGCAGCTGAGAGCTTCACAATAAATCAGCTAAAAAAGAGCTCCAAATTTTTCAATTTGAGATTTTTTTTGTCCCAGTAAGTAATGCTACTTTCATGAGCTAAAGATACCATTTATTGATTAGACAAATGATTGTTGAAGAATGTGTTTCATTTTTATGGCATCATTTTTTTTTTTTTTTTTTTTTTTTTTACTTCCATGGCAACAACAGAATTTTCTTTATTTCCATGTCAACGCTAAACAATGAAAATAAAGTGGCGGCCTCACTTTTGTTGCATTTTTGGTTTAATTTTTCATTCTATTCACTTTTTTTCTCACTGAAGGACGTATGACTCACTTCTCAACACTGGAGGCAGCAGCACAGAGTTATAACTCTTGTGAGGGCATGTTTCTGTTTGTGTCGCTCCAAGCCCACATACAGAATCAACAATTAAATTAAACTAGACATTACATAAAACAGCTGCTCTTATCAGCTCTTCTACTAAGAGCCCTCCAAAAAGTTGACAGCACACCATCCTAGCAGATGAAGTTATGAATAGACATGCTTATTAGTTTAAACTGAAGGCAGGATGGTGATGATCAGTAGGCACAGGTAAAAATGACTTTAGACTCAATATAGGATTTAGATACCTTTTTGTTCTGTGTGGTCATATAAAAAATTACACCTTACAACAAACCCTTTGTTCCACCAACATATTTGGATATATGGATATTTAACATATATTTTCTTAAATACTGAGAAATTTTAAAAATATATAAATAATCAATAACATTTGAAAAGAAAATCTTTTAAAATGGCTACAGTCACACACATCCATATCACATCAGGTGCACATTAGAACATGATAGGAGTCCTAGCAGGACACTGGCAGGTTGACTTCGACCCAACCCCCTTTGTCATCCAGGTCCTTTCAGAAATGACACAAAGAGGAGCAAAGTCTCCGCTTGAAGTGCTGAAGTGTTTGAAAGGGGGCTTATGAGATCTCACATCTTTACAGGATGAGACCACCTCAACTGCTGTTAATAATGAACAGCCAGAGGCAGCTAAATGTATTTTCAGGACAGAACTAACTGTAAAAGAGGCAAATAATTATTTTCTTGCTATGATTTATCATATATGTGCAGGACAACGAAAAAAAAGCTAGACCTGCACTGCATATTTTGTGACAGACCTCTGCCTCAGTTAGGTGTGCACGTTGTTATGATTCACAGAAACGTGGTTGGACCCATATATGATACGATGCCACAAACACAACTAACTGGATGCACACGGAGTGAAAGTACAAACTGATATGTCCTCGGTTTATTCGATCAAACCGTATTTTTCTGCTGCAGTGCTTTTCTTTGTCTTTTTCTTTTTTTTTTTTTTTTTTGTTTTGTGCTAGAGGGACTTCAGGGAAAACACAAGATTGTATAATTTTATTACCCAATCTTGTGCAGAGCAATGTTGAGAAATTGAATCTTAAATCTAAATGGCTTTTGGTGCAGTAACCTATCTAGTCTATCCAAAGCGCAATGCTAGTGCTGTCAAAACACCCTAAAACAATGGGATGACATCATTATACGGTTCCTTTAAAATATATGCATTCCCCTTTGACCTTTTGAATATTATTTAGTGTTAAAACTACAAAAAAGTAATGCATAATGACAAAGTGGAAATCAAAGGTTTGACTTTTTTTTTGCACAAATGAAAATCTGTGGCATACATTTGTCTTCAGCCCCCTTTACTTTGATAATCATAAATAAAATCCAGTGCAACCACTTGCCTTAAATAGAGCTGTTCTTTAAAGGCTTCAGACGTTTGTTGGAGAACATTCAAGAACAAAAAGCATCATGAAGACCAAGGAATATAGCAGACAGCTCAGGGAGAAAGCTGTGAAGAAGTTGCAAGTTGGGTTATGTTATAAAACAATGTCCCAAGTGTTGAACATCTCAGGAGCTGCAGAGATCCACAGCTGAGGTGGGAGAATCTGTTAACTGGAAAAGTATTTCTTCTAGATCCCACAGATCTGGCCTTTATGGAAGTCATGTAGAGAAGACAGCAACTGTGGTAGACATTTAAAATGCAATTTTAAACATCTACCACATTTAAAATGTGGTAGACATTTTGTTGTTATACCTTGTGTTGTAACAAGGTATAACAACACAAGGTATGTTATACCTTGTGATGTTCTATCATATAAAATTCCAATGAAATACAATAAATTTTGTGGTAATAACGCCTGTCTGATCTCAATCTGAATAGCAATCAAAAGGGGAAAAAAAGAGTTGAACAGGACACATAGTGTGGCACTATCTGCAATATGCAACTTGAGACTATAAACTGAAGATTCACTGTATACTCTCTAGTTAAATTAACACAGATTCACATCCTTCCCCTTCAGGAATAAGAGACATCTACAGAATCTGAGTTGCTAAAATGACAGCAGCTTTGTGAGTCATTCAGCTCATGTCAAGAGGCTCCAATTCATCTACAAACCACCACAAAGGTGAACTGGTTTCATCTTTTGCTCCTCTTTATACTCATATCTCCAATCCTTTTCAGACACCCGTGAGGAACTAAGACCTGATACGACTCATCAGTATCGTGTCAGTAAATTTCACCCAACTGGTTCTCCAAGATTACATTGTCCTGGATCAAATTATGGAAATCTACTCCATGAAAATTTGTGTCTTAGAGAGAAATAGTTACATGCTAAGAAGAGCATGTGAGATCACATTTTGAACCATGTGACAGCACAGTGGAGAATTTGCATTTAAAAGAGAATCCTTTCTCTCACTAAAAACAGAAAGTACCTTATTCCTCCACATACCACGAAGGGTGAGGTTCAGTGTAAGTGTTGTCACAAAGAAGCTCTTTAAATCTACATAAAATAAGAGGATGGGTCTTTATAGGGGTGTTTAATCAAGCAGGAAATTAAGAAGAGGTCACTTATATTATTCCCCTGTCTGGATCAGTTCATTCCAGGCCCTTGTGGGAGTCACTGAGCAATCCATTATAGATAAATATGATCTGAAACAACCCCTACGCAGTAAACTGCACCCGTATATCCCTTGTCTTGTTAACAAGTAACTCAGGTTTGATCAGGGCCTCTGTGCACTCGATAATGGGGAAGGGTTAATAAGCTAATCAATGAATGAGAGACGGTGCTGCCCGCTGTGGCCGTAAACAAATTCCAGGAAGTCGGGAAGGACGCAGTTAGCACTGACCCCATTTCTGCGAAGACAGACGCTCGCGTTGAATGTAAACTGTTATTTTCTTCATCTGCTATGTGTGATATTAGAATGAGAGATTGGAAACATGAGAGTGTTGCTGACTGCTGACACCTCCTGAGAGAAACATAGATTAATTTGGGTCTGGAGCTCTCATTCCTCCACCCCATACCTCACACCTTCACCCCCTCCATTCACCTGGTGTGACGACAAGTCATGCAGTAATGAGTTTTGTAAAGATTTTTCTTGAGATCAATGTCCTAATCAGTCACCCGTCGCTTGTGAACTGTGATTCACGTACTGTTGTATCCCCTGGCAGGCAATAGATAGAGAAACCATTGATTTTCTCTTCCTTTGGCAGGGCGGTGGGGTGGGGTGTGGTGGGGTCGATGCAGGTGGAGGTGTTGAGACAATAGTGTGGGGTTGGGGTTGAGAGGAAGGGCAGACGAAGCCTCACCAGGGATACAGCCTTGAAAGCTCAGCGTTCTCTCACATGCGTGGGTGAAACCGGTGAAGCTCTCCTTTGTTTACATTCTCACAACCACAACCTTTCTCCTTTCAGTTGACAGTTTGATAACAGAACCCCTCATTGTGTCATTAGCACCAACATACTTAATTGTGTTAGGTTAAATTTAAATAAAGTTTGATCTGTAAATGTAATTTGACCCTTTATTTTACAACCTTGACCATAAAATGCCAAAAGCAAAGACAACGTATTGCAAAGTGCTATCGTGCAGTTAGCATGTTATTTAACGGACATTTTTTTCTGTCCATTAAAGCTATCTAATATGGTTCAACATCAGATAAAGCATACAAGTTCAAAGTAGTAAAAAGTTCTACTATGTTAATTAAGAAGCTTACCTTTAGGTTTTTGATCACCTACGAGTATAGGTAATTATTAGATAATACAACAAAGAAGGCAAGCGAAAAGTTGAATAATACAATCCAATAATAAATTACAAATACAGTATAATATATACTATATGAATCAATACAACACCATACAGTATGTTATTATCAGATATTATGTGATATGAAAGGTGGTGTGCGTGATTTGTGCCAAGTTACAAAAATTTTGAGATGCACGACAGCGCACGAAGCCAGCGTGATTGGCGAAAGCCCTCTCATGCCCAGGTCAATGCATCAACAATAAACCTAACTAAACTCGCGCGTGCCACCATTCAAACTGGACGATTTGGAGGGTGCCCTTGCAGAGCAGGTTCACCTGTACCGACATTTTTATGATCTCTTTATGAGGGCTCATTTTCGGAGAACATTGCACCAACGTACAGGTCAGGTATAAAAGCTACACCGCTTCCTCGACTCAAGCTAGGTTTATAGGTGACACATTGAACTAGATGCGAGGGTGTTGTTCCTGCCTCTGCGTGTTGACCTTGCATGCTGTCATAGCTCCTGACTGTGCACCTCTGAATTTTTGGAACTAGGCACAGCTCACGTGCACCACCTTTCACTCAAAATGGACGATTTCGAAGGTCCGTCTGCACTGAACCCTCTATGAGAGCTCATTTTCAGAGAATACTGCACCAACGTACGTGACCAGTATAAAAGCCACACTGCTTGCTTAACGCAAACCTCTAAAGGCGCAACTATAACTCAGTCTTTATCCAGACGTGGAAAGTGATAATCAAACCCTATACTTTTCCTGATTTTTTTCAGACTGCGTAAGAACTATGTTTCCCTTGGGAAAGTTTTTGTTGGATTCAATGTAATGTGCATTAGTTACAAAATAAATATATACAGAACAGTATCAGCTGTGCATTTCATAACAATACACATTACAGCATCTGTAGCAAAGACGCAATATATATAGCTCACATTGCACACTGCTTTAGGAGCATAAAAAAGATTCCAGATCTTTTAGAGTTTTCTTGGTCAAAGTAGATATTTTAAATATTTCATTATGGCTCCTCAAATTTAAAGATGATCAAAATCTTAAAAACAATGATCACTTCATTCAATTAACTTTACATGTTACATGTTGCATGGTTGATGTCAGGACTCAACTGAGTCTTGAATTCAAGCCTACATTAAAAAAGGAGGCAACGAGATAACACCAATTGTCTAGTCAATGCCAATAAATCTATAGCCAATTTAATGTCAATTCCATTAATTAATTTAATGAAATTAATTCCAAAAATTAATTTACAACCAACGATCCTTCTACAAATGCAGTTTTAGGTATTTCTTACCACTGGTTGAGTGCTGGAGCCTTCCCAAGGGATCGTAGATGTATCCTGTGCCATGTGGGCTCGTAACAACAGGGTAGTGTCTGTTGTTCGATCTGTCCAACAGGCTGTTGAAACAATTGTGCGCTCTTGGGTCGTTCCTTTTGTGGTGGACGTGGCGGTTGTTGATGCTGCTGCCGGCGAACGCTGCCTCATTCACAAACACAGAGCCGTTACCGGCGTGCTGTCTGGAGTTATTTGGCAGAGAGGCCTGTCAGACAAAGAAAAATCCCACGGTTACGTTTCGAGTTGTATGAAGCATGAATTTAAGGAAAATCTGAAGATGTCTGAACTGTGTCCACAGCTGTAAAATGTTTTATGCCAGCAGCATGAGATGGTACAGAAAAAAAAAAAAAAAAAAAACATACTTAAAAGAGCTTTACATCATTGAACAATAAACAAGAAATGTACAGTCACTGCCTATATAAATATATTACACACCAAAAACATACAATGAAATGAAATTGTGTTTGTATGGTTCTGACTTTCCCTTTAGCTGTACGAGATCAAGCTGCACTTAAGAGATGATCAACACCTCTTAAGTGAGCATCTCCTGAGCCTTGAGCAGCAAAATAAATTCAGAGCGACTCCCTGTCTATCCGTTTGCTCATGTTCAGTCTCCACGGTAACCAATCATTGTAGTGGCTGAAGAGTGGTGGTAATCTGCAGAACTTCCATTACTTCTTCAGGTTTTAACTCAGATATTCACCACAGCATCAGGATATAGGTTTCACTGCAGAGCAACTGCCCTGTCATTGCATGGAAGGATGTCAGCTGCCAGCAGCACGAGTACATGAAGTTGGATTCTGATGGTTTTTATCTCTTAAAAGTGGTTTGGATCTCTATGGTAGCTATAGTTTTGTAAAATATCTATTTAGGACCTTGTTCTTTAAGTGTTTGAATGAATAAAATGGAGGGGTATAAATTGTTATTGTCTACTATTGCTAAAAGTAGTTCCAACTTTCAAGTAGGCTTCCAAACCAAATTGTATACAGTGAATATAAAAACACAAAACATTTCCTAGAGCCAGAGAGGTGATGTGAATAGTCACACAGTCATTCTCAAGCCAACACCAGAGAAAAGAAGGGAATTTACCTAGAATCTAGTTTTCATGGTGTATGAAAATAATATCAAAGCAGTTTGGACTTTATTTGTAGACGTTTTAAAATCTGTCTCTCAAAGTCAAGAATTGATAATTTCCAGTGCTCTGGAAACTGTTTAACCAAGACAAATTGCAAACCTATATAACATAATCTGGGACAGTGTATTCATTTTTTAAGAAGTAACTGATCATTTGAATTTTTTGGTAAAAGATGTACCTCTAGAACTGCCCAGGGTGTACCCTGGCCTCTCGTCCAATGACTGCTGAAGATAAGTACGGGGCCATGATTTTAGCACCTCATCATACATCATGCAGCCCTATTCTATGTGTCTTCTTAGGCTTCTTGTCCTCTTCTGCTACACCGTTAGCTCTCTCCTGTCGAGTGATCACATCAACAGGACTTTTCCACTTTTCCACTGTGTGGAAGTAGCACATATCAGCTCTCAGATACGACCTGAGAGCTGATATGTGAGTGTGTGTGTATGTCATTCGATCCGTCTCTGACCCTATGAACTACAGCCTTAGGCTAAAACATTACCAGGGAAACATTAGGACCTCCACTGCCTCCGCTCGCCTTTGTGAGCGCACCGCTTTGTTAATGCAGCATCTGTGGTGACTAAAATAGATGAATGGGAATACATACAGTAAGCCTGCTTAAAGCAAGGAGAGCCTTATCAAATCTAGCCTACAAAGAAAAAAAACCAATGGTGGTGTGTGTGAATTAATGAGGGAGACAGGGAATACTGTAACCTGAGTGTGCTCATTTATCTGTCTATTGTGGTGCAGATCCACCTGCCAGCAGAGGTCCACATGGAAAAAGTATTTATTCTATGGCTGTAACGATTAATTGGATTAACCGTGATGAATCGATTATTGAAATAATTGTCAACTAATTTAGCAATTGATTAATCGTTGACTAGAATATACAGACTCAAAAAAGGCCATTTGCTAAAAGGACATCATATTGAGAATAATTAAACCAAAACTGTACAAAAAAATATATACATTTTGCAATTAGGATAAAAATACCTGTTTCTGTAAATATATTCTACCCAGAACTCCTCAAAACATAAATCTCCTATTAAGCACCTTTTGCTATTCAACTATTAATCAGTTTATCCACAAAATAATCAACGGTGGGGAAAGCACTGTGCTGTGAGATGTTTGTTCTGGATGGTGGGGAGGTGGTCAGAGTCGATGGGAGGCTGGATGGAGGTAAACACATGGATGGAGGTAAATTGTTTGTAGCTAAAGAAGCTACAAACAATTTAGCTTCTTTAGCATGACAAAAACTCTAATCAGACCGACAATGGAATGGTTTATGTCAAAGCAAATCCATCAGCTAGAATGCCTAGAGAAATTCAGAGGTAAATTCAATAAAGAAGCTGTGATAAAATTTGAAAATTGATGTTCACGCATGGTCTCCATCCAATCTGACCATTCCATGCTTTGAGTGAATATGTGGTACATGTGGCACGTTGGTTTCATCATTCAAACGGCTGCAACCTATGAGGTTTGTAGAGGCCTAAGAAGCTCAGAGAGCAGTGATCAGTTATCGTCTACGCCTTTCGGCTTCAGGGCAAATTTCAGGAAGGTGCTTTTCAAACAGACTGTCAATTATTCAAGCCCTTTTGGATACAATTGATCGGTTCCTTGGGCTGCGTGCCTCAGGTTTTAATTATTTTGTTGAAGCTTTTATTTGCAGCAGTTTAATTATCATTAATCATTAAGATGTTTATTGGTGAGCCGAGCTACTGAAGCATGAAGACAAATGGTGCTGAAATTGCTCTCGTTATCACAGCTTGTATATCAAGGCTGGGCTGAGCTGCTGTGGAGGAATGAGTGAACTGGTGTAAGCTGATAGCTCTTTGAAGAAGAAGAATCTCATTAGTGAGCTCACTGAAGGAATACTGGACGAACCATGCTTCATGACACACCTCAAAGGGTCAAGCCCTTCTGTAAGGAGAATGGCTGGTTGATTTGACATCAGCTGGAGAATCAACTCTGGTGTTTGATCTTACCTGCTGCACATCTAGAGGGATGACCATGTGAGGTATGACGGTGGGGAGGCTGCTCTGCCGCCCGTGGTTCCAGGCCTGGAGCAGCTTCTGCTGGTCCTCCAGACGCTCCCGCTCCCTCTCCACACTCCTCTGACCCTCCCTGAGCCGCTCCAGGCTCTGCTGGTACTCTTCGAGTTGTTCCTCCAGCTCCTCCCTCTCCTGCCTGAGCTTCTCTGTAGCCTGCTGGCACTTTCTCTCCCTCTCCTCCAGCCTGCTCTCCTGCTCCACCTGCTGGCTCTCCTTTGCCTGGCACTCTCGCTCCCAGCGCTCCTTCTCCTGGCGCAGCTGCTCCCGGAGCCGCTGGGCTGCCGCCACTTCCTCCTTGCGCTTCTCCAGATTGCGCTGCTTCTCCTGCTCCTGCAGGGTGTTGCTGCGGAGGCCGTGGAGGTGCAAGCAGTGGGCGCGGGGCAAGGTGAGCTCACTTGCTTGGAGAAGGAGCCTCTGGACCTCATAGCAAGTGTCTTGAATGGTTATGGCAGCCTGGCAAAAACAAGCAGGAAAAGAAGTGCAAGAGTTAAAAAAAACAATGGTTAACCTCACCATTTACATCACATGTGCATCCTCATAGCAGGCTATTTGAATGGCAAATTGTGATGGAAATTATGATCAGGTTCAACTGGTGCCCTAGTTTTTTTTTCCTTCCATCCTCTTTACTCATAGAATCATGGGTTTTGGTTCCTTTCATGAGGGAAGACAAAACTTTGAATATGAAAATCACATTGTGATCAAACCCCAAATCCAAACAGGAAAGTGTACACACACACATAAACCAAATGCAAATCCAAACACACACACACACACACCCTCTCTTCATAAATTTGCATTTTATAGCGAGAGAGGAGTGTGTGCATTGCCAAACAAAAGACCCTCCTCTGTCTCTGAGCAGAAAAAAAGATCATTGGGGAAGCGCTCCTGTTGCTTGCTTCCTTTGGCTTCAAACAGTCAAACACAGCCCTGTTGCTCTGTTTGTTAAACCTGGAGCTTCGGGCCTGTTCCGCAAACAAATATATGCTTGGTGGCTAAACATAGATGAGAACAGTTAAAATCTAACAAAAAAGGTATATGTTCCACAGTACCTTGCAAATTTATATATTTTGTTTCAACTTCAACAAGGTTTTCATTTTTTTACAACAAATAAAAATGCCTTTATATCTCGTCCCTTTTCTTCTGTTAAATTTACATACAATCCATTAGGACAAAGGAACACCTCACAGAATACTGTTCAATCCATCATCTGAAAATGGAAGAGCATGGCGCAACTACAAAACTATCAAGACATGGCTGTTCACTTAAACTAACTGGGAAAGGAGAGCTTTAATCAGAGAAGCAGCCAAGAGGTCAAGGACCTAGGAGAGCTGCAGAGATCCACAGCTCAGGTGGAGACTCAGTCAATAACTATTAGGTGGTGTTTACTCCACGCCTTCATAAAACAAAAGAAAGGCATGAGGAAAACCATTGCTGAGGGGAAGCCACGAGGAGTTTTATTTGCAGTTTGTCACAAACCATATAGGCAGATGAGATCTGATGAGGCTGTGAAAGATGTTGGAGGTCACAAAAAAAAAAAAAAAAAAGAAAAAAAAAAAAAGAAAAAAAAAACAAACTTGAGACTGGGGAGGAGGTTCACCTTTCAGTTTGACACTGGACTTAAAGATACAACCAGAGCTACATTTTTTTTTTTTTTTTTTTTAGATCACTGATGAGTTATTACGGTCCAGTTAAAGTCTAGACTTAAATCAAACTAAAAATATATAGCAAGACATGAAACACGATGTAATGTGAGAAAATGTAAGAAAATTTCAAGGGGTATGAATAGTATTGCAAGGCACTGTACGTGTGGGACTGCTCTTACCTGCAAACTGTAGAGCAGCTGTGTCAGGGTTTGGACACTCTCAGCAGCCTGTTAAAGAAAACAAAAATCAAAGAAGAATCCAGGTCGATATATCAATCATATATCATCATTACATAACATTTAATATCAGTGTCAAAATTATTCAAAATAACAACCTACACGGGGAGATCAAAATGAATTTCTATCATGGTTAAAAAAAAAAAAAAAAAAAAAAAATCCTGACTAATAAATTCATGCAGCAATTGCTCCCCCTTCAGGCTCAATGAGTCCCTACAGTCTCATTTAAGAGCACATTACCTGACAGGAGTTGATAAGAAAACGACTCATTCTTATCAGTGTAATTTTGCTCACAGGTCATAAAAGCTGCAGAGAGCAGCACAACTGCACTAACGGCTTTGCAATAAGTCTCCATATCTATTTTTAATGCTGTAGGATCTTTAAGAGCTAAATGGACTTCCCTTTATTATGAGTTTATCAATAATTCACAACATTAAAACTGAAATGTAATTCTAACAGACTGTGATAAATTATTAAAGGAACACCAGGCTGATATCTGTAAATAGGTTGGAAAAAAAACAACCTGGGAGAGACTGTATTACCTCTGCAGCCCCACCTTACCTGCACTACAACACAACAGTACTGGGTAGATGTTTTTATTAACAACTCACCACATGAAACTAGAAAAACCTTACAAGAAATTCACTTTTTACCTCAGAGTCAACTGTATTCTCATTGCTTTTTTGCAAGTCAGATGTAGACTGAAGCTCAAAAGCATTGGTCCGGCTTCCTCCATTGTCCTCGGAAGCGTCGGTTGAGCGATCGGAGAGTCCAGAGGGGCTGGTGGGAAACACAGAGTCTGAGTCCTGGCTGTGACTCGACAGAGAACGGGCCTTGGACGACAGCGCCGCTTTGAGGTTCTCAGCTGGAAAGCAAACAAAAAACACGTGGCTGACATGAAACAGAGTTCCGGTGCAAGAGTAGGACACAATGGAAAACAAAATATAATATAAGCATATTAATGTTTTAACAGACTAGTTATTTATTGACAGGGCTCCTAAAATTTATTTACGAAAAAAGAAAAAAAATTATAACTATGTAGCTACCTATTTGAGTAGAAAATATTTATCTAATTGGGGTTTATTATCTGTATGTTCCACAAAACAAGAAACACAAAGTCTAGGTTGGCTTCGACTTCACCAGTGTGGTAAAGGGATATTTTGCCAGTTGGCATGTGGACAAAATATAGATCAGCTCTATTTCAAAATCTATAACACTTCGATTTATCAAATCAGGATGTGAGATTTACCAATCATTCAACCGCAGATCAGAATCTGCTAAGTTATCTTTCATAACCCTGACTGGCAAGTCAAACATGTAAAAAGCTGATTTTTTTTCTTTATTCATTAAATGCAATAAAAGTAGAGTAGACAGATATTAACTACATACAGATTCCTATAATCCCAGTTTGTTTGTGGTAGTGAACATTAAAAAAAAAAAAAAAAAAAAAAAAAAAAAAACGTAAACATCTAAACCACATTAGTAAAATCCTGTTCTAAGAGGGTGTAGAAGCCTCCAAAAATGGGGAAATTGCTCCTTTTATATTCTGAACTCATAAAAGAATTATAAATCAACAGAAAAAGTTGCCTTATTATTCATAAATGTACTTTTTAATCTTTAAGAAAACGGAATAAGGAACAAAGTCTGAAAACTCAGACATTTCTCCAAATAATTTTAATTTTTCCATATTTTTCCAAAGTTTGCCAATCAAATCAAATTTCCTACATTTTTAGATTATTCAATACTGTATAGAAATCCTGTATTTATGGATTCATATTGCCATATTTCAGCTAAAACAACAGTGATTTTTATGTGTACCATGTAAGTAAAATATGGGTAAAAATGAAACTGAGGTTCTCAAAGCTATTTGTTGTTACATATCTAGTAATGCAAGTTATGACCCAAACTTTATTTGCTGTATATGCCGTTATGTCCCACCTTCTTGTAGAGCAGCAGCCAGCAGCCCAGCGGCCTGCGGCGGCTCCTCTGACTGAGGCTGGACCAGGAGTCGCGGCTCCACCAGGGGAGCGTCCGTCCTCCCGCTCAGAGCAGAGAGCTCTGTGTAGATCTGCAGCTTCTCCTCCAGGCTGGAGCAGATCTGCTGGTCCTGACTTGTCAAGCTCTCTGACACACAATTTTAGGCATTTCAAAAATTAGAAAAAGTATCGACCACCAAGTGGCAGACTAGACACAACATCTGCTTGGCATGAATTTACCTTGTAACTTGAGGATCTTCTGGAAACGAGCCTCAGCAGTTCGCTTCTCCTCTTCAGATTCGCTTGCACATTCCTCCAGTTCCTCTGGACAGCTGAGCAGCAGCAAAAGTCAAAGAATAAAATACTTATGCTTACAACTAACAATACAGAAGTATAAAAGTGGTAAACATTTTTGCATTTTGTCACCTTAGAACCATAAATTCAAATATTTTTTCTATATAGACCAACACAAGATCATTTTGAACCTTTTTTCTAAACAAAAATCTAAAGCCTCTAAATAAAACCCACTGCAAATAATCATCTTCACAATTCACTTAATTAGTAAACTGTATCTATTTGTGACGAGCTGAATCTCAATATAAAGGCAGCTGTTCTTTGAAGGACTCAGAAGTTTGATGAACACTGTTGGACCAACAGTATCACTGAACAGTATCTCTAAGGTTGTTTTTAACTAAAAAACATCAACTGAGGTGACACAGTAGCCTTGTTTACTATACTGAGCTTCTAACAAAGTTTTAACTCAAAGAGAAAACTCTGCTTCCTGAAAAACCTGCGGTTTTTTGAGGCCTGACTTAGTTGGACGTTAATGTACTGAATAATACATTGAAGTTTATGGTTGGGATGTGACAAAATGTGAAAAAGATCAGAGCGTATTAATACCTTGCAAGGCACTCAAAACTGCAGACATAAACAAACCTTTCTACAGCCTCTCTAATGAGCCTCATCCAGGTATTTCGTTCCTCTTTGGATGAAGTGTGGACCTCGTACATTTCTGGACCTGCAGAAGAGGCGCTGATCAAAAACATCCCTTTCTCCTCATTCGCCACTTCCCGAACTATTAACTTCTGCAGTGCAATGACAGGAGGCTTTTGGTCCTGCAATAGAAGTGTAGAAAATTACTTAGCATGCTACAGGCAAAGATATTAATTGTGTGACATTACAACAACATCAACTGCACACTCACCACAGTAGCAAATGTGTATTTCTGGTCTTTTTCTTGGAGGAAGATGAGTACATCTGTGAGGAGGAGTGCCAGGACATCTAGGACAGTTAACATAAGCAGAAAGTAAAGTCACAACATCCTAATGGAAGATCAGTTTCATTATAATAACACAATCACATTAACTGTGCTGTAACAATCAGTACGGCATCAGATATTCTCACCCTTAAGACGACCAGTGGCGGTCTTCCACAGGAGCATGCCCTGGTGTCTGAGGGTTTGACCCATCATGTCCTGCTTGCGGAAGGTGTTGCCGCTCTTCAGCTTTGCCGTGCTGCGGTTCTCCATGCGGTTCCACACTTCCTGTAATCTCTGGTGGCGCTCGTACTCGCTGACTCTCAGGTCCACAGCTGCTATCACTTCCCGAATGTGAGTCAGAGCTTTGGAAAGGTTGGCATGCTCCTCTGTTTGCTCTAGAAAATCAGAAAGGGCAACATTTTAAAAGACAGAATGATTTGGTTTACTTGTTTAAGTCCAGCTGCAGGATGGTACATTTATGACCTGCAGTGACTTTGATTTAACAGCAGAGGGCAGTAGTTATCTAACCTTGAGTATACTGCAGGATCCTCTCCAGCAGCACAGGGTACTTTGTGATCCTTTGAGTTACCAGCAAAATGCACTCTGGGATCTCTCTCCGTCGCACCAAAGAGTTATGACCTTGTTGCTTTAAAAATTAATAGACGTTATCAGACGTTGTTTAACTCCACTAAATGGTGGCAATGGTGACTAAGACTTAGGACAACACTACCTTAATGAAGCTTTGAAATCTCTTGTTATGCAGCATGAGATCCTTAAAAAAGCTGACTGCTTCATTGTGATGACTGCAGAATTCTCCGTACACCTGCTTCATTTTTTCTCCATTCTCTTCTGAAAACTACAGACAGGTTTCATTATTTCACTGGAATCTACTACTTTGATAAGAGGAAAGGAAAGGTTAGTGCTAACCTGTCGGAGCAAGATGTCACCGATTTGCTGTATCAGGTAGTTCCTGTGACCTGGGGGCTGCCCAGAGCTCTGACGCCGCTCCTTCACGGCAGCGAAGAAGGCGTGGTGGAAAACGAGCAGCTGGTCCAGACAGGGAAACACCCGCTCCACTGATTCGGTGTCGAGCTGCACTTCTTCCTTCATACCCCGCCGGAAAACCTCGGCCATGATGTGCAGGGTCTGCAGGTGGTGGAGCTCAGTCTGCATCAGCTCTGTGACGGATCAAACAATCAGTGCTTGTAACAAACTTCAACACAAAATTAAATATCATAATGTGAAGGGAAAATGATACATTTCCATTTTTTTAAACTGGTAAATATTTTTAAAAATTGGAGTGCATTAGGATTCAGAACCCATGAGTTAAACTTTAACCTTTCCTTTCTAGCCCTGGTCGTATGTTTAGGGCCATTGTCCCGCTGAAATGTGGACCTCCTCTCCAGTCTCAAGTCTTCTGCAGCCTCTAAATGCAACCCCAAAGCATGCTGCTACCACCACCGTGCTTCACTGTGTGAAGTTTGTGTCCTAGCTGATTTAGTGTCAGCTTTCTCATCAGGACATCCTCCTCTGCATCTGTACTGTGTCCTTACAATAGCTTTTGGCAAACAGCAAACAAGACTTTTTATAGATTTCTTTCAGCAGGGGCTTTCATCTTACTAAATTTCAACAAATGCCAAATTTGTGGAGTGCATGACTTATGACTTATAGTTATGATGTCAACAGATTCTCCCACCCACCCTGTGAATATCAGCAGCTCCTCCAGAGTAACTATGGATCTCTTGGCTGTTCCTCTTGTCAATGCTCCTCTTGCCTCCCCTGTCAGTTTAAGTGAACCATATCTTGGGAGGTTTGCAGTAATCCAATACTTAAATTTCTCAACGATGTATTGAAAAGCTCTGTCATAGCTTAGAATACTATTTGCAGTGTTATCCTGCTTTAAACATCTTCGTAGCTTTAACCCTGATCAGTCAACTGTGTGCCTTGGTCTTTATTACGCTGACTATTCACTAACAGCTGGATGTATACTAAGAATAAAATTACACATGGATTTGTCATTGTTTTCTGACAGAATATGAAAAAGCTCAAATGTTAAGAAGGCTTTCACAATGCATGGAGTCAAGGAAAAAAATGCTGTACAAAAACGTTACTTAATCTGACGAATTTTAAAATAATTATGTGATTACAGCAAATGAGAAAACAGATCATCTCTTTAACATTTGCTTACCATAGATAACATCCTGCCTCTTGACAGCCCGTTTGTCTTGCCTCTTGCAAAACTTGTGCTCTACCACCAGACTCCATGACTCGGCCTCGTAATCAGCAGAATCAGCTAATATGTCACTGTGACTCTGAATATATGAGTCCACACTGTCTGAGGAGAGAGAAAAGTACAAAATTACTTTTGATCATTTTTTTAAATACAGTCTTTACAATGTTTTTAACATGATAAATAACGTGATAAATATTAGTCATAAAGAATATTTTTTTTTCTAATCCTTATGACATCCAACATTACCTTGGCTATGAATAAAAAATTAGAGGCCAAGTTTGGAAGAAGCCAAGCCTAATTACTTGCTCAACTCTATTCAACAGCAACATTGAACTGAACCAAAAAAATTTTTTTACCATTAGACATACAGGACAAGACAATCAAGAGTGTTGATATTAAACACATTCTTGAAGTTCAAATACCATAAACTCAATTTTATGAACATTTAAACTGACTTAAGTTTAAGTTTCCCTAAGAGGTCATACCAAGTGCAGTATGAAGTATGAAGATCCAGGGTTAAACTGTTTGGACTTTTTCCATAAAGTAGTAAAAAAAAATCCAAAAAAAGGCAGCTGGTGAAGAGAAAAGGGGAACCAAAAGTACACCCTGAGGGATACCAAAAATGATTGAAGCCACAGAGAAATAATTACTGAAAAATGAAAAGAAATTTCATTTTCCCCTTACTGTCAAACCATTTGCCTAGCTTTTGAACTAGAATTTATGTATGACTCTGAATGTCACTGGCTGAACTGCATTTTCTTAATTTTTTCCCAACATTATTAAGGTAATCAACTAGCTTTCATTTATTTACTGCATTGAGGGAATCAATGTTGAACCATTTAGTTAAAAAGCAAGTGACATTTAGAAATTTATTACTTTAAAAGATGGACAGAAAAGTTGTTTCTGACCAGAAAAAGCTGACTTTTAGGTTGAATGGAAACTCAAAACTCAGATATTTTTTCAGTCAGTGTAGGCACCAAACCCACTAACAGGTTATGCTAACAACAACACTCCCTGGAGTGGAAATTGTTTCTGAAGCAACAAGACTCAAAGTTAGCAAAAGTATATTCAGTGACAAGGAGCTGTTTCAAAATTAAATCAATGGTGAAGCACAAAATGTGGAAGAAACAGTTTAAAATTAAATGTATTTTCTACACAGACATGTTAGCTTTTCTTTCATTCAATGTTAAGTCGCCGTTTGGAGATTTTAGTTGGGAAATGGGTTCACATTCTCTAAACAATACACTCAGACTTTCTTTTGTTTTTTGGATTTTTTTACAATAATGAATGCTAACCCTAATTGCTAATTGAAGATGCTAATGGTAACTTAAAATTTCGACTCAACAGAAGTCATTTCGCAAACAGTGTAGCATTTCCTCTGCTCGTGAAAGATAAAAATAGTGTCTGCTAATGACAGAAAATCTAGAACAAAATATTTTGATTGGTGTTAATTTACATTTCTAAGGAAAAATCAGGGTCCGCTAACATAAGTACTAGCCGGTCAAAGCTTTACAAAGCATTAGATCAGAAACTTTAATAATTACATTTCTAATTTTTGCTTTGCTTTGTCTATATTTTCAACACCAAGCCTTACTGATCTCATACCCTCTCCGAAGGATGACTCATTAGAGGCAGAGGAGCCCGGAGTTGGCAGGAGCTCCTCTGAATGACTTTTCGGCTTCAAGGCTTCAGATTCTGTCTCTGAACTCTCACTGAGCATACTGTATCAGAAAGCAGAACACGGGCATGTATTATAGCTATTATCATCACATTAATCTATCTAATAAACTCTGATTGCTCAATGACCTGTCACTGTTGGGTAAGCTTCCAGGCAAAGAGAATGACTGTGTCCCAGTGTCCTTCCTCTCCTTTGGGGTAAAGACAGGTTGAGAAACAGAAATGGGGATCGCAGAATGGGGAGGACTGTCTCTCACTGTGAAGTCTAAGGGAACAACAGACAGATATCTGTTGTTATAATTCAAAAAATGTAAAAGGCAAGCAATTTTCTGCATTAATTTGTTAAATCTGTAACTGTTGACTTGAGCTCTGTAAAAGCTTACTCTGTGGAAGGGATGCTGTCTTGCTTTTCTCCACAGTCACTGCATATCTATCCTGAAGTCTCTAAGTAACATATAAGAAAATCTGATTAAAGCTCTACTGAGATATTTTTTTTAGTAGAGACAGACCAAAAAAAAAAAAAAAAAAAAAAAAAAAAAAAAAAAATCAATAGTGGACCAACCTTCAAGCATGGTGGGACAGACTCCTTACAGCTCTTATGAACAATAGCAGTGCAACCTGACGGAGGAACATATCATAGATGATTTCAATTGGATGAATCCTGTGTGTTTGAGTTTACCTTTCACCCACCTGCGCAGTGCAGAAGGTCCTTTCCAGAAGCTGGTTTGTCACACACCACACACAGTGTGGGACCTAAACAGGGGCCTGTTCCAAACCGGTGGCCATTCAGGTGCCTATCCTTGGCTTCTCTGTCCTTCCCTTTCCCCTTTGAAAACCATACAAGAGACATAGGCGTCATACAGTCATGTATACCTCCATCTATAGTATATTTGTTGGAATAAATATAAGCTTCAGAGAATGTCTTGTAAAGTTCCGATTTCATAAGCTAAATATCCCTCGTGCCTGAAGAAAAAAAAAAAAAAAAAAAGCAATCCCCGCCTCTCTCCAAGCTGTAAGAAAAGTCCTCTTACTCGGAAACAGACCAAAGTGTAAACAACAGATTGAAATTGGGGAGGGTTTCCAATCTCTGTGCTGACTCAACAACATGGATTAATCATTGAAAGGAAATAGGCTGGACACCATGTTTGGTCTGTCGCTCTGACCTTGAGTTATTCCCAGAACTGTTTCCTGGTTGAGTCTCAGAAAGCCAAAAGACAATCACATAGTTCATACTAGAAACTGAAGCTGGGAATTATAATGCTTCAGCATTTTTTTTTTTTTAATTTTCCAGTATATGAAATAAAGGAAAACAAAACTGAGACTGAAAGTGGGATTTGTTTTATTCAGTACAGTGCTATTGGTCAGAAAACAATTCCATCATGAGGGTTAGAGTTAGGTTTCAAAAAGGATGGATAATATCAAGTTCAAAATTGATCAATATATTCTGTGGGATTTATTATAATAACAAAAAGATGGAAAAAAAAGGATTTAGAAGTTCAGAAGAGTCTTTTTGGATATATAGTACACCTGCATACAATCAGAGCCCCACATGGCTCTAAAAATAAACTTACCCATCATAAAGTAGGCTACTCCACTATTACGTAGTCTAACTTTAGCACTAAAAATCACAGAATTGTTTTGTCATATTTCAAATCAATTAAAATGTATTGATGTTCACATGGAACCAAATATGAAGAACAAATTTCAAGCAGCAAAATCAACAATCTGAACCATGATGTCAGTTTTGGGAGTTTGCAACCATCATTAATTAGTTTATTGTTATCATAATAAACCACAATTCTTATAATGGCATTTATTTATTTATTTATTTTTTATTTTATTTTTTTTTACCCAAAAGCATGAAACCATACAATTACTGCCTCTACTTAGTTCCAGGTATTGTAGTCTGACCTGTTTTTCTTGACAGCGACAAACACCTCGTCCCAAGGACAGCCTTACTGCTGGTCCAACATGAAGTTTGCTAGGCTACGTCTATAAGGTTGTGACAACTCATCACCTAAACGGCCATGGCTTTATCAGTTGTTTCAAAAGATATTTCTGAATTCACAGCTAGCGTCTTCAATGAACTCACATCTTGCTCCTACTGGCAAAGTTTTCATGTGTAGCAGTTTGCTGGAGTGCTAAGCTAACGGTAGCATATTTAGTTTCTGTTTTGGTATGACTTGTTGATAATTCGCGCCAAAGAAAATTTCAGTGCGTTTTCAGTTTGTCATTTGAAAATGCCTCGATTGGGACCCTAATTTAATACTTTGGATTGGATCCTTGCAAGAAATCTGCTGTTTGGGGAATTGGGTTTACCTTGTTCTTGTTACGTGTGCTGGACATCCTGTTCTTGAGGAAGCTGAAGGTACGAATGACTTTATACTTCTCTGACTCTGCCTTGGTTGGGACGTTGCACTTTTCCAACTCCTCCTCTTCAATTCTGCAAGGGGGGGGGGTTGATAAAGTCCCAAAATTCTGTAACTCCGGATTCAGAGTGGATGATTCTTACAAGGCAGACTCAAAACTGTCAACAATTTTTCTTTTCTTCTGGGAAGAAAAGAAAACAAAGTCAAGCAGAACAGGCTGGTTTTGAGATAAATCTCCAAGTATATAAAATGTATCATGTTAGTTATTCAAACATCTGATGTTTTTCAGAGCAGAGCATTCCCAGAGACATACATAGTCAAAGCAACGACATGAAGCTTCTCAAGAATCCATTTGTTAGTAAGTGAAATGTAAGAAAATGGTGTCCCATCGCTGCACTGCTGTGATGTGAAAGCAAGTAAGAGTTAGAGGAAGTGTTAAAGGCTAAAAACATTCAAAATGGCAAAAGACCTCTGGTCCATGTTACAGACAATAGTTATTTCAAACTGATCTAATTCTGTTAAAAGCCCGATGGGGAAGGTTCTAACAGTTTTGTTTTGGGTTAGTATCTTTTGTCGCAGGACAGTCAGGGAGAGGACAACAGAGGTCGATCCTGTGCACATACTCTTTGAGAAACTCAGACAGGGTGAGATGCTGCAGGGACTCTGTCAGCTCAACGCTGCCCTCATCATCAGCGGACTGGGCACGTTTACGGAACCTAACCTCTCTGAAAAACACACGGACACACACACTGAACTTTTGTAACTTCATGTGAAGCCGTAAAAAATAAAAATACATGATCATAAACTGGTCACAAAGCATCCATTAAGATATCTTCCTCTAAGACTAAGTAGTTGTCAGGAAGAAGATGGATGGCACTGAAAGATTTGACATCACTTGTGTTGGAACAGAACCTATATGGTGAAGTAAATAAAAAGTATTCAAGCAAGTGGTTTTATTTCAGCCAGAAGCCACAAGTGAGCATCTTTTTACATCTACTAAGGTATTCTGGGGCCAAAACAGGGTGGCACGGGTATATGTATGTTACCACCTATATTCTCCAAAAACTGAACAGCCTCAATAAAAACAGCAGTAGCCTTTAAATCACATACACACAGCATCCTGTAGCAACCATCTCCTCTGTTAAGCACAGTGATGGCAGCAACATGCTGTGGGGAAGCTGTTTCTTAGTAGGGACAAAGAAGATGGTCATAGTTGATGGGAAGGTGGATGGAGTTAAATATGGGCCAATCCTTGATGAAAACCTGTTAGAGGCTGCAAAAGAACTGAGGTAGAGGTTCACCTGTTTTCCAGCATGACAATGACCTAAAACATACAACCAGAGCTACTACAGGATCCATTTGAGAATGAGTGGAAATAAAGAAAAAGGATGTTCACAGATGCTCTCCATCCAATCTGACAAGCATGAGCAGTTTGCAAAGTCCTTTAGGATTTTTTTTTTTTTATGTACCAAAGTTTTTTTTATGCATAACATTCCTTCTACTAGACAGTTATGTTCTACTTTGTTTTGGTCTATCATATGAAATTCCAATAAAATACATTCAAATATGTGGTTGTAATGTCACAGAATGTTAAGTTCAAGATATAATAAGATAT
Source organism: Anableps anableps (assembly GCA_014839685.1). Lineage (NCBI taxonomy): Eukaryota > Metazoa > Chordata > Actinopteri > Cyprinodontiformes > Anablepidae > Anableps > Anableps anableps. The sequence goes on from CM026081.1 coordinate 23,887,671, forward strand.
TGATTGAAACTATGAAAAAACAAACACAGGAGACCAAATAAGATTTTTGTAAATAAAATAAATACCTTTTCTCATTGGGCTGCTCTGATATGCTGGAGGCTCTTTGTTCTGTAGAGGGACACAACAGAAGAAGTTGTTGAAGTCACTGATTGAACACAAAAAGAAAATCTACAAAGACATCAAAATAAGAAAAGACTAATTTTGCAAAAAGGAAAGAGAAATAACGATGCCTCAATAACTTTCAGTCTTTAATTGTTTGAGATTTGAAAACCATGGGTTAAAAATGTTAGTGACTAAGAAAAACTGTCTGAACTTCTTTTTGTATCCTATTGCATACAGAAACTGACCTGAAAGGCAGCAGTGATGATATATAACAACTTCGCTAAAATAGGAACAATACATAGAAAGGCAAAAATTCTTTTTAATCGTAAATCCCCCCAGATTACAAAAAAATTCCCTTAGATGATAGAAACAGGCATAAAAACTATGATGAAGTACTTAATAAATTTCAATTCCTCCATCATCTAACACTTGTAAAAGAATGTAATTTTTAAGGAGCTTTTACCCTCATGCATTTATTTCCATATCAGGTTGTCATTTACAGAAGTTAGAAAAAAGAGGCAGTGTTTAAAGGTTTGAAAAGGATCTTTTTTTTGTCCCCCAGTTTTTTAAGAGAAGGATTAGCTAAAAATAAAAATAAATATGTTTATAGAAATCAAAAAAGCAGCATAAACTCACTTTTAAAGCTTCTGTTAGCGGTCATGTTTCTGAGGAGCTAAATTCACTTCTTTTTAAAGTTTTAAAGAAAATATTGGCTTGATTGTCACCTAAATGCTCCTTTTTTTACTATGTGGATAATGAGTTTGTTTTATGGATTTAAAAAAAAAAAAAAAAATCAGCTATAAAGTGAAAGAGAAAAAAATAGCTAAAATCAATAAGAAGCCCAATTACATGGTTCTGTTAGTTAGTCTATCATAGTTTTTGCACTTTGCACAGTTTTTTTAAAAGTAGAAAAGCAAATTCTTATTTTCATAACCTCCCATATTCAAATTGTATCCTTGCACTGCCAAACAGTCTACCTCACTTACACTCACACACAGGTACAAGTGCTATCAGTGAAGTGCTGGGTGTGGTGTGGTGGCTGCAGGCGTCCAGTACTTACTACCCGGGTGGAGCAGTGACAGAGACAGGGTGGATTTAGACAAAGAGAGCGCCTGAAGGAGAGATCGGCTGTGGCTGACGCTGTGGAGGACGCCATCTACAGGGCACAGTGGACAGAAGGCTGCTAACACAATGACTACAAGAGGAGGGTGCAAACTATCAGCGTGTACAGTACAGTCAGGTTCCAGCACATGTGAAAATATAATGTTCTTGGACATTTCATGGACAGTTATGTTGGAAGCCGGCATAAAGATGTGCAAAAATGAAAATAAATCCAGCATTCCAGTTTAGAGGTTAAATCTCACACTGAAAAATGTAGTAAAATCCAACATTTAAACATAGAACATTTATTCAGTGTTGAAAAAACATCCTATAATGAGAAATACTATTGAAAACATCAACGGTGGCATAAATATCGGTTTCCCTGGTGTTAAATACTTTTCAGAAACCTCTTCTGCGGAGGATGATCTTCGATGGTCGAAGATATGACGTTTATGATGCCATGCACTCAGAAATGGTTCCCAGGGAACCACAGCCTCACACATTCTCCACCATATTACACAGAGGGCATTGGGCCGTTTTCCATCTATTCATCTTTTGCATCACATCATTTATGGTGTTTGTTGAAAAGCTCAATATTTGCTTCACTCTAAGTACCTGTTAAACAAACTCCAGATGTTTATGTTTATGGCAAAAACAGGAGGTTAGCATGTAGATATCATCTAATGGTTGTATTGGTGACTTGGTAACCCCAAGATGCCACTCTTTGGTGTAGTTCTCCAACAATAAGCTATAGAGATTTTATTTTAACCTACTGTACCATGCCACTGACTTTTAAATAATTTTTGCTGGCTGCAGATATGTGAAACATTATGTGAACAGCTCTTAAATCAACACACACATCAGATGTACTTGGATAACAAGTTTTTTTTCCGTACTAAAGAAGTAAACTTGAATTAAAGGTTGGATTTTTCTTTCTTTTTAGTGTGAATATATGCTACAGCAATAAAAGATGACTTTACTTTTACACTTCTATATTAGGGATGCCAAAAAAACAACACAAAGAGCAATCTTTAGAATGTCTTGGTATTCTGGGGTTTTGTGCACTAACGTGTTTTAGCTAATTAGAGTAAGGAGAGTCACTCCAGGAAAACAACCAAGGCATATTATGATCCTTTCTAAGCTTTACGAGTGCTGCTTTTTGTCAGAAAAGAAAATAATGCATCTTTCCAACATGTCAAGCTGCTCTGACCAACATGTACTTGAACATGACTGCACTTTATATTAGTGTTAAGACTGTAGCTCAAAATTAACAGAAAATGTAAGGTTATTCCATTAGTGAAAGAAAATAACAGGAAAATTATGAGGAAAAAATGATTAGTCATGTGTTAGACTGAAATGCTCTGGGTGTTATGGGGACTGAGCTTTACTAACCAGGGCTACCTTGCGGTGTGTGGTTGTCCCTGGGATTGCGACTAGGACAGAACTTTGAGTATGAGTAGGAATAAGAGCGAAGTCGAACTCCTTCCTCATTCGAGTCCTACACAGTGAAATATAAACTGAGGTTAAAAAAAACAAAATCCAACCTAAAGGTGTGAAAAAATGTTCATGAATGTAGGACTGCTAATTTTACTTTGGAGATGGGTTCGCATGCTGAGGCCGACTGGCTCCGAGTGCAAGTGAGATCAGGAGCTGGACGCGGGGTTTCTTTCTTGTCTTCACTTTTGCCAACATCTGAAAATAACCGGGAAAGCAGAGACTTTGGCACTGGAGCTTCTTCCTCACTGTCCACCTCCAGGGCCACCAGACTGGGTGGGAAAAAAAAATAAATACATCATAAGTCATGCATATAGGAACATTGGCATGTAGAGGCTACACTGAAGGAAAATTTAACACCTGATGTCACAGGTTTCCATTGGTGGGCTGTCTCTGTGACTGTTCGGCTCAGTGGCGGGCCGACGGCTCAGCCTCATGAGGGCCTGATCAACTGGTGAGAGAGAGAGGGAGCTCGGTACGGAGGCAGGGAGGAGGTCTTCTAAGTGGGAATGAGGTGGAGGGGTGTCGGTTGCAAACAGAAGATCCTCAGGGTCCCATAAACTGCCATCAGTGCCCGTGCTGTCGCTTGTCACGTCATCGATTCTTAACTTAATGTCCTCTTCACACGCCTGAAGATAAAAACAGAAATTAAAAAGCAGTTGCAAAGCAAAAAAAGATGAAGCTATGATTATTTGAAAAAGAAAATGTACAACCTGAGTCTGCTGTGCAGGGGTCTGATCGGTGCTGCTGATCATGGAGAGTAAAGAGTCTGAAGCACGCTGGCTGAACTGGTTCTGAACTTTACTGTTCTGTCTGAGGTGCCCATTTACTAAGATAAACACAGTAAAATCTCATTAGACCTTCAAAAGAATTTGATAAATCGGCTCCATATATGTGCTCTGTCTTTTTATCCAACAATGCCAGATTGTTGTTTTCATAGAGCCAAAGGATTTATTGCTCAACTGCCTGGTGAGAAATTACTTTAAATTATAACAATTCATCAAAACCTTAGCCAGATACGTGGATGTCTGCTTAGAGACTGCAGCTTTCAGAGTAACCTAAAATAATATGACAAATTACCCTGGCAAAAAGTTTCAAACACACAGAAATGTTCAAACGCCAAACTTTGAGAGCCGATTATCAACATGTCACAATACTGGACTATTAACAAATATTAACTTTTTTCTGCCCTGTTTAATCCCCTGTTTTATTCCGATTCAGGATTTTCTTCTTTTTTTTCAAACCGCAAGGCATCAGTCTTTCTTTGCACAAATGTCAAGGCTTAGAGAGAAGAAAGGAAAATGTGATGAGCTGCTGCATACCTACTCCTGTTTGACCTTTAAAGGATTGTTTTCATAAAAATCTCCACACATCATCCTCACTGACAAGCCCTGTGTGTTTTGTGAAAAATAAGGTGGATTATATTGACTTTCTCTGAGTCATAGCCCTTTGTTGCCCTACATCTGCTTAATGTTTATGCTCACTCTTCTCAGATAAAATGGTCAGATTTTAAATCTTGAAAATCTAATGACTGCCCCCTCTTGCAGATAAACTAAAAAAGATCAACTTCAGCATGTTACATATCTTACAAGTACATTTTGGAGATTTTTTTTTTTAATTAACCAACTCAGTTTCTTTGAATCTGAGTTGGCCAAGCTATTTTCAAAAACTGTAGCCCCACAGTATTTTTTATATTGCAAATTTGCCCTTACTGTACAGTCATTCTTATCTTTAGTTTTTATATTTTAGCTTGTGTAAATCTGTGTGTATCCATTTGCCTGTCACTTTGCTGTTGGTACACCTGAATTTCCCCACTAAGGGAAAACACAGGATATTTCTGTTCTAATTAACACTAAATTCTGACTGAATTCTAACTTCAGTCACCTGAAGTGACTGGATTGAATATTTCTCAAAATTAACATCCTAAGTGGACACTTCAAGGGTTACCCAAGAATTTATAAACTTATCCTGTGTTGCTGCTTTTCCCTTGCACTGTTCATATTTTTATTAAGCAGAACATAAAGTGTAGCTTTATCATTAAATGTGCATTTCCACTAAGAGCCAGCTAATATTAGCATATTTCTCAAGCTAACACAGGCTACTAGCCTCACCCTTACTCATAAATAGTTTATTCAAGTGTACTACAAGTACACTACTTATTTTATGCTAAAAATTAGGCTGTGTACTTGAAGTTTACTTTTATAAACTATATTTCATATACTTCAGAATAGCATATTGAAGTATACTCAGCTTGTACTGAAAAGCATAAAGAGAAGTCTAAGGCTAAGTACATTAATACGAAGACTTACACTTATACTCAAGATCATAATTGTACTTTGGTTTACTTTTTACTTCTTTTCACCACAAAGTACTAATAATTCGTATAATCTTGATCCAGTTACAGAATAAAGTGAAGTCATTGACTTGTGCTTACATTTAATATAGCATAAAAAATTTTTTTTTTTTTTTTTTTCACTACACACATTTGCTTTGAGGAATTACCCCTGTTACAAACTTACATGTTCAAGATCATATTGTATATAGAAGTCATAAAAGTAGCGTTTTTGTTTCTATTGAGATATTTATTTTTGGTACCAAAGATGAGCATTTTTCTTTTTCATTTTTTTTTTTGTTTTGTTTTTTTTACATGGAAGGACTTGACTGTTTTGTTTATGTTTTTATAAGCAAATGCACACATTTTCCTCTACCATTTAGACAAAGAAGGACTTCAACCTCGAGAGACAAGAGATGACCTTATAAAAGTATATTCAAAGTATACAAAAAGCTAACATGCTTAGCAGACCTTTTGGCCTAAAACTTTACATAAAACATAAAAATGACTTTGTTCCTTTTTGCTCTTGGTGTCTTTTTTTTTTAAGCTTAAGATAAAGTGCATTTTTACGATTTACAGGTAGAATCCCCACTAAGAGCACATAAGTTATATAATAATCCCTCAAATATATAGATGTTAAATGAATTTATCAGACAATCAATTTGTATGTCTCACACCATCATAACCTAATTTGCATAATTATCCATTTATAATTGCTTTTATAGATGCTTTAGGGGAGAAGGATAACAGTGTGGAAGTGACATGAATACAAAACACCCTAAATATTTTAAAAACTACAGATGAGCTTTTGTTTTCTTTTTTCATATGTGTAGAATCATTTTTACTTTTTTTGTTTGGTTTTCTTGAATCTGGTTTGGTTTTTAACCTGACGGACAAATATTGACTGGTAATTGGGGAAGATGGGGCCCTAATGACAACATACAGTTACAAAGTCACTAAAACGGTAGCATGGATGTCTTATCTAAGATTTAAATCCATATCTTATGCAAAGGGAGAGAGGGAATTCATGCCTTAAATTAGTTTAAATATTTTTGTTTATGTTTAAGGTCCAATTTTAAGCATTCTTCTATTGTGTCCTTTTTATAAACAGAATACTATGAAAAGTAGAATCCAGGAGAGATGTTGGAAATGAAGCATCATCTATTATGGGCCTAAAAGTGAACGCCTAATTGAGATCACATTTATTTTCAGAATTACAAACACAATAAGATTCATAAGGTCTTTCTTGCCAAAAGGTAATGGTGCATCGACCATAGATCTCAAAGACAGTAGCTTACAGGATGCTTGCTCTGTCTCTGCTCCAACTGGAGCTTTATTATGGTTAAACAACGATGCGCAGTAAATCATCAAATGGATATTAAAAGCGCAACAATAACATGTACATTTATATTAAGACTAGTTCTCTTTTAGTTCTCAGTTTTAAAAAAAGCTGAGATTTTTCTCAAAATTTTTTTTTTAAATTACACCTTCTATTCTAACAAAAAAAATAAAACCTGGAATAAATGTGAGGGAAAATGTTTATTTTTACAGCAATTTTCAAAGAAATACTAAGTGAAAACCATATATTTCTTTTTTAGAAAATAGATTTTCTGAATAAATGAAGATTACATGAAAATATTTTTGGGCATGACAATGATGTCAAATCAGCGAGCATTAAACCTTAGTTTAAATGGCTGATGAAGAACCTCAGAATTTGATGAGTATGGTGTAAATAGTTTAAATCTATGGATGCCGTTTAAAACAGCCAAATAACTAGGGTCGATAAAAACACGTCTGCCTTTAAGAAAGATTTTAGGTTACTGGATTCCTTCTGGAGTCAAGATCATATAGATTTACAAATTGAGAAAGAAGATGTTTTTTTTAAAACTATATCAAATGTTTATTTTTAAAACCAGTCACAAAGAACTAGTAAAACCTAATCAGCCCAAGGCTCAAGCAGTGGAAAAAAAATACTTTCACTTTTTTTCCTCAGGGCAAAAAAACAAAACAAAACAAAAAAAACTTCCTGCCTGATTTCCAGTAGAACTACCCATTTCAGAAACAAGTAAAAATGGACTTCCTACACTCCTTCTTTCCTGTGACTCCTGTAGGAAAACAACAGAGAGCTGACATACGTCGTTTTATTAAAATAAACAATGGGTGAATGATTAAACGGGGGAAAAAAAACAAGCATCTCAAAGAGTATTTCATGTTTTACAGATGAAATCCTAACCTAACCTTCAAAGTAACTGGTAGACACAGTTTTCCAATTCAGAACAAGCCCCTTAAAAGTCATGTTAAAGAGGCTTTGTGCATTTATGTGTACTAACTGAACAGAGCCTGTGAGTCCAGCATTTGTACCGTCTATAACTATGTGTGCTGTCACAGCATATCTACAGGAGTGGTAGAATAACAGCATGGAAAATTGCCCTGTTTGATGAGTGCACTTTCCACCCAGTCTTTGATGTCTGAACCAGCCAAGGCTGCACTAATGTAAAGGAAATCCTGGGCATCTCAGAGGCATTTCCTCTTTGCTACTCTCACACAGTGAAGACACTGGAGTTTAAACACACAAGGGCAGATGTTTTAGATCCAGTCCTGTCCCTAATTTCTGTTCTTTGCAAAAGTAGCACATAACTTCTTTAACTTTTCCTTGTTTTGCTGTGCTACAATTACAAACTGAAAAGTATTGTAGCTGAATTTTATGTAACAAACAGAAAAACAGATAAACTGAAAGAAGCACATAATTTTGAAGAGCAGGCAAATTGAACAAGTTTTTTAAAAAGATTCTTATCAATAAAAACCTGAAAAGTGTGGTGTAAATTTTTATTCCGCACCCCCTGAATCAAAACTTAGAACCACCTTTCACTGTATTTAGAGCTTCAGGTCTTTAAGATTATAATCTCTACCATATTTGCACTGCATTTATGTCTGATTTTTTTTTTTTTTTTTTTTTTTTTTTTTTTTTTTTGCTGGATCATTCTAATGCATTAATATTCTTCAATCCAAACCACTCTATTATAGTTCTGACTGTATGTTGGCCCCTCCCTACAAGTCTCACATCCTTTGATGCGTCTAACAGGTTTCTTTCAGAATTGTACAGCACTTAACTCCACCCTTCTTCTTATAAAATCTAAGTAGCCTTTCTGACCCTGCTGAAGAAAAGCATCCCCACAGCATAATGTTGCCATAATCATGGTTCCTTATACAGATGATGTGTTTAGAGTGATGTGCAATGCAATTTTTTTAAGAGTTTTGTGTTAGAACCAAAAGTTACATTTTGATTTAATATTTAATCTCCTTTATTTGCAAAGAGATGTGAGAGCTTTGTTTCCTTTTCTTTCAGCTTTACAATTACATGCAACTTTTGTTGCTATATCACAGCCTTTCTCAAAGTCCTGATTCTGGTCTGGATTTGGACTGAGAAGAAAATCAATCCAAATCCAGCCAATGATAAAATCTAAATGATAAAGAAAATGCAGCGAAACTGCTGAATTGGACGAATGAAAACATGGAATATACAGTAGTAGAATTTGGTCATTTATACATTTGATATAACAAATTTGCAAAGATCTAAGTGTCAAGGCTTCGCTCTCCCAGAGACTGACAGCTGTGTGAGAGAGTCCTTAGCCAGACATTAATAGCTACAATGTGCAAAAAGCAGTTGATGTAGCAGGAAAACAGCTTGGACTGTAAGTTTTTTGTGTAACAGGAACTGCAAAGAGAACATGTAAACTCCTCCCTCAGCAAAGATCCAGAGCAGACCGAAATGTACTGACTTTTTATAGCTGGATGTGCCAAGTCCGATAGTCCTTTAGAATAACTGACAAAATTATGCATATTTAAGCTCAAGAACATTGGTTCAGAAACAAAATATCTGTCACCATCATGTCAACTTCAAATCTTAAGAGTTTTTAATCAACCAAAAGAACTGATTCGTAACTAGTGCTGTTATTTTAACAAAAAAAATGACTTAGACATAGCTGCCAGGTGGATTTGACTGGATTTTGAGAGCTTTACAAAACTTTAAAATAATTTTAAATTTGGGTTAATTTCTGTTAAACTGTGAAAATTATACATATTATCACTTCTTGAGGTCAAAGAATGTATTGACTTGATTTTATGAGCTCAAGGTTTAGACTGCTCATTAAAGACAAACTGTCATCTTCAGCTGCAGTTTATTTCTGGGTATCTGGAAGTTTAAATTCAGTTGTTTGATGTTGCAAAACATCATAATTCCACAATTAACCAAGAACCGCAATCCCCCAACCCCTTGCCCCCCATTACGGATCACTTTGTCTCTTTATATCATACAGGTAAATCTGCCCAGATCACTGGCCCTGTGTTCTTACACAGCATGCTCTGTAATTATCAAAACCAAGGGGTGTGGTTCCCAACTTATATCATTTTCCTGAACAAAAAGGCTTGAGAATCCTGCATCTTTCACATAACATCCCAACATATACATCAACGTCTTTGGTTGTAGCATGAGAAAAATATTAAAAAGTTATGAATACTTTTGCAAAGCACAGTGTATATATACTGCGACTTTGTCCTCCAACCACATGCACAGACATGAATGTCTTAACTCCGACCAACTCGAAGGCTGGTGACAGATTAGTCTCTGCTGTTAGACGGAACGTCACACCACCTTGCTCCAACAATAACTGACATGCGCTGAGTTATGTCTGTGGAACCAGAGAAACTATTATGATCATCCTAGCAGATTTGGAAAAAACAGTACCTCTGGCTACCTCACGTAGATGCAATAACAACTAAAGTATTCAGCTATTCAGCTCAACACTTAGCTTGATCAGCTAATGCAAGAGAAAGGGATTCTGCAATGTTTTTAACTCAAAAAAGACACATTAGCGTAAAGTAAACATGTTGTCCAAACTGTCACGCTTTTTAAGCATTTTAGCTTATTACATTCCAACTCTTGTTTCATGCTGACAGCTCTTCTGTCTAACTAGAGAAACTGGGGGAGGGGATGGCAGCGCGACAACTCCGGGGGACATGGGGGAAAAGAGAATGGGGCAAGCGGGGGTCTATCGTCCAGGTCAGACAAATTCTGAGTGGGACAAGCCTGACCCCATTCCCATCTTTGTCCCAGTGACAGGGCAGATTCCTGGACTCTCAAACCGACTCATTGTGGAGTCTGAGTGGGACACAACCAGAACAGGCTTCCAAAGACCCCAGATTACTGAAAGAAAACTGCCCCTGCAAGTCAGGCAGGAGTGCATCCCTCTCTGAGTCTGTGAAACAGTAACTGTATTGATTTCCAATGATGTGATTCAAAACAGAAGTCCGGTTGCACATTGTGCCAGTCCTAAAAAGGATTCCAGCCAGTGCTTGTGTGTTGTTCCTACACCCCCGCTGTTCTCTGCAGCCACAAAAATGTTGTTGTGTTCTTTTAGGGCTTAGCAGTTCATCATTTAAGACAGAAACAGGAATATTAGGCTTAAATCATAAAATAGAAGAAGTTCCGAGTTTGCTGAGGCAGAAAGTGGGATAAGTACATTTAAATCATTCAGAAGTAGAAGGGGAAGAATTACCAGGAAATGACGATGAGTTTTCCTCTTCACTATCGGTGTCAATTAAAAACAAAGTCGTCTGTTCCTCAAAAACCTTAAAAAGGAAACAACACAAACACACAGAAAATATGGAAATCAAACATACTGTTCAGGACATGCACATATTGTTTCGTTGGTGCTTTGCCATATTCCCCTTAATTTTCCACATTTTGTTACGTTACAACCTCAAACTTCACATTATTTTAAAGGGATTTATTTTATAAACAAAATCCAAGTAGTGCATATGATGTATCATTTTCTAAAATTTTTTACAAATAAACATCTGTGGTGTTTATATTCACCCTCCTTTACTCTGACACTGTCTGGAAAACATGCAAAATTTTAAGCGGGGCGGAAAGCTATTATCACATATCCATCAGTACAGTGAAGCACGGTTGTGGCAGCATAATGCTGTGGAGAGGATAGTTGATGGGAATATATGTTGTTTATGTATTTTAAAAAAAGAGAACAAAGATATATTTAAATGAACAAGTTAAATATAAACATTTCCGAAATAGCCGGCAAGCTAGTTTTGATTTAGGAGCCTCTGTGCCTGACGTAAATAGGCACAGACTGGATGGATGGATAAAGCTAATACTGTAAGAAACTTGTTAGACCACAATCAGCAGGCAGTGACCCTAAACACACAGCTGTTAGCTCAATGGAATGGTATAAATCATAGCATATTTGTGTTTTACAATGGCCTAGTCAAAGACCACACCTAAATCCAAGCGAGAATTATTGGCAAGAATGAAAACTGAAAAGAAAGTCATATTTCAAAAAATATGACTGACTTTGAACAATTTTGCATTGAAGAATGGACAAAAAATCTGTCTCTAAATCTGCAAAGCTGCTAAACATGGTGGTTCTTCAAATTATCGATACAGGGGCTGAATATGCATGCAGCACTTTTCTGACTGTTTTGCAAAAATTTTGAAAACCATGAATGATCTATGAGATAAAATACAACGAAGTGTAATTGTTGTAATAAGGAAAAGTTGTAAGGGGAAAAAAAAAAAACATGGCTGAAACTTGTTTTTACTTGCTTAGACATTTTTGTATGAATACTCACATTGTCCACCATCTCCTTCCCGTCTACATTAAGCTCTTTGGTGTTACCTGTGCCAAAAAAAGAAAACATTAAACAAAAGGTGTTGCATAAAACACCTCCCCCTTCCTTAATAAAAAAAAAACAAAAAATGCGAGTCGTGCGGAAAGAACAAGATCAGGCTCCTTTCCTAACTCTTCAATCTACAAATCCAAAAGCAACAAATGAGATGTTTTGTCCGTCCAACGCAGCTGGTCCTGAGAAAGAACACACACTCCCTGCTGAGAAGTTGTTATTTCAAGAGAATTAATGGACGGCTGCAGAAGTCGGGACAGGGTTAAGGTCAATACTGAAGTACACTTCCTGCCTGCCTTCATGAGTCGATACCACCATCTGCCGTCCCTATGGTAACCAGAAAGAGTGGCCCCAAATTAAAGGGAGAGATCCAGAGCATGTTTGTAAGACAGATATAAAAAGAAAAAAAACTGATCAAAATCTTTCTCTTCGTGCGTTTTCATACCAGCCTGAGCATGTCACGCAAAGGGAGGGTGGAAAAAATAGAAACAATCAACTCATTTTCTGTCTACACGCAAAAGATGAGCAAATAAGTTCGCAGAGGACGACTCCTTTTATGGCATTTGTTAATAGTGCTTTTTTTCTAGTCTCTTTAGACAGTAAGTGATGGATGTCAGTGTTTGCACAAGTGAATCTGCGGTTGTTCATTTCCTACAGCTCTACAGTGAAGTCTGTTCGCTCACGTACCCACGCAGAGACTTCCCATCCCCAGACGTCTGTGCCTGCACAGAACAGGACGATGGAAAATTCAAGCTCTTAAAGCTAATAATTATTGGCACTGTTCTAGAATCCTCTGATGATTAGGTTTGACAACTCAAATATTCATTTAGTCAGGGTGACAGAGAAGATTCAGCACTGTTTCCCAGGGTCTACGCAGTGTTATGAGAGGAAACCAAATGTACACAAATCAGAGATCCTTACAGGATCACAGGAGAGTGACGCTGATCAACCGCTTTAAAAATGAATGAACGTCAATGTGAGTTTGTGTCTAGAGTTACGTTGTTAGATAGTATAACCATCCAGACACATATTACACTCCAGCGGGTGGAGATCAACTATGTCTTTCAAACATGTGGCACGGGTAAACAGATACTTGCGTGCAAACGAATAAAAAGCGTTTACTCATAGGATGTAGATTAAGACAGTAGAAATGTTTAAATACTTCTAATTCCCTTAAAATGTTTTTTTTTTTATTTAAGTATTTAATTCAATCAATGCAAAACTACTAAGGCTTCATTTCAGATGCAACAGTACTATTTATTCACTGCATTGTAAATATCAAAAAGGAAAAACAAAACACTTACTTTGATCATTCAGATGAGCTTCCTTTTTGTGATACTTGTGTTCCCCAGCATCAGTTCTCAGAATGTTGATCTTGAACAGTAACCAATATTTAGTGTTACAAATGCTACCATAAAACCTGCCCTAAATGGCATCACTTTTATGCTTTTCTTTGTTTCGTATGTGAACGACACTCCTGCGTCCAATTTCTGCCTGGTGGTGGTTTAATACCTGCTCAACTCTTATCAGATTCTCTGACAGCATGTTAGAGTATGTCAGTTAAAATTAATGTTATGCTTTTGTTTAGTTTATTAGTTTATTTAAAACAGGGACAATGTGCAAAAAACATTAATAAAAGATGCTTTGCACCAGATGTAGCTTAAGCTAGTTTGCATCTGTAGTCCCTGAGCAGGTGAGTTAATCAAACAGTCTAATATCATAAAACACAGACTAAAAATCTCCATATATCCCACATACAATCACTGTACAAAGTCATAAAATGATAACAATATAAATAACACTAAGTTATAAGTTGTGCTGGATTTTATTTAGGTGTATCAGGCTAAACTGAAAAGCATAATTTTCAGATTTTTATTTGAATATTCATTTCTTTCCACTGTGATCACTTAAAAAATCCCAAGAAAATATGTTTAGGGTTGTAGTTGGGATGTTACAAAATGTGGAAATATTCAAGGAATGTGTTCATGTTGCTTTATCTTATTGGCAACAAAACCATGCAACATCCAGAGATATCCATGGGCATATTCATCAGACATGCCTATATTTAGGAAACAAACCTAGGAATAAAAACATTCAGAATAATGACTCAAACTAAAAGTGTTCCCTGTGGTTTCATCCCACCTGTCTGCAGATTCTGTGGTCTTCCAGTTTTTCTTTTAGAACCATAATGGCATCCTGGGGGCAGCTATCAGGAGCCTGTCGAAGAGTGAGGAAAACGGACTCTGTTCCTGGACAAAACCTCAACATGCAGGAGCTGTCAACCCACAGACAGAAAACACCTGGAGGAGGCCCTACGGCAGCCTCTGAGGGACTGATGATGAGAAGAAGGAAGAAAGCAAACAAGATCATATACTGAGTAAAACAATCAGTGGGATGTTAACATGAAGTTGGGTCGTACTGAGTAGTTATACACAACCAATATCTAACTTGCTTAAGACATTTGCTTTTGACATAGAGTAGCTTTGCTAACTGCTATAAAATTATATTTCTTAGCGATAGAAAAACACAATAATAGAGTATTTTACTTCTCTTGCACTAGACAGTTAAAATCTTCCTAACTGTACAGTAGCTTTGTTAGCAGAATACATACTGCAGAATACATTCTACCACTCAAAACATCCACAATTCTGCAAGGATGAGCAGATGTACATTAAAAAAAAAAAAAAAAAAAAAAAAAAAAAAAAAAAAAAAAAAAAAAAAAAAAAAAAAAAAAAAATTCTACTTCTTTTGCATTTATTGTTTCAGCAGTCAACTTTCCAGCTCAAATCTTCTCAGGTCAGTTAGTTCTTGAAACCATAGTTTCTGTTTTCCTCTATTAAATGGAGCTAAAATTTCTGTTTACACTCTGACTGCCCCAAAAGTCCCCAGTGGGGATCTTACAGCTCTGGAGAAAAGCACCGCCTCATTACACTGCAAGTTTTTACTGCAGTCTGTATACAGCAGTCCTTGTTTTGCAGCTTGAGAAGCCTTTCAGGTGTTGTTTATTATCTTAGCACATACGTATGTAGCTGAAAAAGTCAGGTTTTGTTCAACTAGATAAAACTGAGATTGGTAAAATAATAGCATTGTATCCAATGAGGAAAATATGTTTGCAGTAATCGACTCACAAATTAGTCCATTTCCATAAGATAATAATAGTCTTACACTGCCACGTCTCTGAAGGTGGAATCAAATCTGTTCCCCTGAGCCAGCTGGAGTGGAGTTTCTTCTTCCTCATTGGGTAAGCTCAACAATCTTTGACCTGGAGTTTGGTGATTAAGGAAGTGAGTGAGGTGGACCAAATGCAAGCGGACAGCGAGTTGAAGGAGGGCTTCTTTGCGGTGATGTTCAGCGCCTACAGAGAACCAACACAAAAGGAATTCAAATCAATCAAAAGTCAAAAATCTAAGCTGAAGTTAGAACTTTTAGTATATCAAGAGCAGCAATGACTTTATCCCAGTAATAGGAAGCCTTACCAACATATTCTTGAAAATGTTCTCATTTTGTCACATTACAACCACAAACTTTCTTGTTTTTTTTTTTTTAATTTTATTTAACCAGATGAAGATGACTGAGAACTACTTGTCATTAACAATTCCAACCTGGGATAGAGTTTTAAGTGATAGACCAACAAAGAGCAGCACATAATTGTAAACTGGAAAGATTTTTATATATACTAAAGTTGAAAAAAAAAAAAAAAAAAAAAAAAAAGAACCTTTTTCGTTTCACTTCAAAATTTTACACTTATTTGTATAAGTCTATTGCATAAATTCCTTTAAAATACATTGAAGTTTGTGTTGTAAAGGAACAAAATGACCTTTGCTAGCACCTATGTGTGACTGTATGAGGTGTACACATGATTGTCTATGCATGTGTGGAATTTGTATTAATAACACGTGCAAAAACAAGGAATGAAAGAGTCTTAGTTATGTCAGTTTCAAACAATAAATCAGCAATATTACGACCCAGAAAAACTGGATGCTTCACTGAACACACACCTGGTGTGTATGTCCCGAAGGCTGCTGCTCAGTGGAGTGTAAGGGACTGCAAACACTGGGTATATTGGCCAGACAACTCTGCAGAGATAGTTTAACCTGCTCTCTATTGCCTAATGTTCTGCGTCAGTAAAGAACAATGGAATCTTGGTGTGTTTTAGGCACAGTGATACAAATAAGCATATAAGTCTTTGGAATTTTCACTGAGGTGCAGAAATGTGCTTCAAAAATATGAACTATGACAACAGTTGCAAAATATCTGTGCCAAAGAACAACCAGAAATGCCCCGTCGGCTCCACAATAGAGCTGTTAATTGTGACCCAGTTTTGTCCAAACTGTGGGGAGGTCATACTGCCCATCGACTTCATTCAAAGGTCAACCAACAAAAAAGTCATTGTCAAATTTTTGTTTCTGCAAACAGCAAACTGAGAGGCCACCCCTGTGGGGGATGGTGGGGGGGGGCGACAGCTACTTTGCATCTGCACCTTGTCTGTGTTTTGCATGGGCATTTGCTTTTTCTAAACAAATTATGGCCATATTTACTCTCTGCTACACAAGGCCTCTTTGTGTCCTACATTTCAGTTTGTTGGCTGACGTCTGCCTGTAGAGCTTTTTTTTTTTTCCTTCTTCCCGGCGGTGAATTCTGATTTGTTTGAAACCAGTTAGGTCACAATTTAGAAGAGTTAGAATATTGCTAATATTTAAAAATACTCCAAATTATAATTTATAGTCCATGTATCCATTTATCTGTAATAGTTGGTCATGACAGCTATACACTGTGGGATCAGGGGATTGATTTATTAATTATTCACACTAGCCCGTTTTGAGCTCAAAGGGCCCTGACAGGTAAGTGACTCTAATTTATGGGAAGAGAAATTCAAACATATCTGATATAATGTTCTTAAACTCTTGTTCAGTAATTTACAACTGGATAGAAGTTTTACCAAATGAGGAACCTGAATGCAAATCTTTGTTGAAGCTAAATAACACATTTGGGATTTTAACAGTTAAATAAAAATTTCCAAACTGAAAGGGACATGTGGTGCATGAGGCCATGTATGGCTTACTGCATTTAAGACTAAACACCCTTAACTCTGACATCTGCAAATTTTTCAAACGAGACACCAACCTTAAAGAAGTCTGAGATGAGATTTTACTTTGTGAAGTTTAAATTATCTTCACCGCATAGTGTGCAAACTCATCTGGGCTTCAGAGATGTCAAAAAGCATCAACAGCCAGGAGGCAGCGACCGGAGTATCTATAAACTTACCCGTATGACCCCAGCTCGTGATATACATGGCTGCTGTCCTGTTACATTACCTTCTCCTTGCTCCCTGTCAGTGTTTTTCCACTGCTGAGGATAATCCATGTTAGCCAGAGCCAGAGTGATCTTCTGATCCAGATGCTTCAGGTCAGCGTCATCACCTGAACTCCGTCTGAGCTGCGTCTCTTGTTCTCTGCACTCTAACAATCCACAGATCTCCTCGTCAGCTGCCTGCGCTAACACATGAAACCTCCTCGAGACTTCCTGGTAGCTCTGAGGGCCAAGCTGGTCCCAGTTCCCCCTAAGGTACTCTGCTGCATCCTGAGCAGTATCCCTAAAGTATTTGAGGGAAGCTTGACACCCATAAGGATAAACTCCATCGTTTGTGGAAATGTAGGCTGTAACAGAGACAACTTCTACACAATCATGACCTGTGGATGAAAAAGAAAAAAAACATAACGTCATAAAAAAGGCAGGCAAAGAAACAATGAGTATTGCTCAAAGATAATTACCTGGAACGGTGAAACAAAGAGTCCGCTCATCACTGCCTCTTTTTGCTGTGGTCACGTGAGTAAGTCTGGAGCCTTGTGCAACAACATAAAACTCGCCGTCTTCAGGGGCGGTTTCTTCCACCAAAACGCAACCATTAACTTGTCCCTAAGATGAAGAGAAAAAACACCTATCCATATAAATATCTTTGCAAAGCAATCAGAACATGTGTAGCATAACTGGTCATAACTAGGCAGGGGTTGGTTTCTTTTATGAAGGAACACAAAGGTTTTAAAAAGGTTTATAAGTACTTTTATGAGGTGCCAGAGCAAGTGCTGGAGTGACCAGCGCTTTCTTCATTTGTAGGGGGGGACAGCATCATACCACAAAAGTTTCGGACTTAGCTTTCCAAAGTTCTCTGTCCTTCACATTCATTTTTAAATTGAAGGAATACAAAAACAAAGAAATTAAATCAAAAGTGAGAAAAGAAGAAAGGACACAACAAAGGAAAGAACGAAGGATACAATGAAAGAAGAGAGGTATTACACAAGGCACCAAAAAGGATCCTGCAGAAACTTGAATGATCTCTGCTGTATCTTTGAGTTTAGGTAAAGGAGAGTGATAGTTCATAGACTGTCTTGAGCACACACAAAACCTCCATCTAGAGGTGCACCCATGGTGGGACTATCAATATCCCACCACAGTATCAATGTTTTCACTGTTGCAATTGCAAAGGACTGCTTTGATGCAATATTTGGTTGGATATAATATTTCAAGTGACATGCATTCAAGTTCTACATATTTATATCATAGCTGGCCAGTTGAATGAACTACAATTCCCTTAATGCCCACATTATGTATATTTCCTTGATGCTTGCTGCTCATGGACAGTGGTGGGGTAATTGTATAATGGTAATAAAAGAAAAGCATCCCTATAATGAGCAGCCTGGCCACTGCCTTCCTATGCAATTCTGCTCAATTCTCATCTCCCTTCAGTGCTCCGTCTGGGATTCCTCCCACTGAGCTCAATTCCTCTGGTACCATTTAAACCGGGGCAATCAGCGAACAGAAGGAGAAGCTGTGAACGATGACATTGATTTTTCTGCGCTGTTTTAGAATTGTAGTCTGCCTATGGTTGTAGTTTGGCAATAACAGCAGAGGAAGTGAACTAAGCCATTCGGTCTGTGTTGGCCACGCTGCTGGTGCATTACATACATTAGTATTAGTGATTGGATAAAATTTGATTCAACCGTTTAACTTCAACAGAGTCCAGGCTCCAGCATGCAAATGTTTCTCAATAACCAAGGGTTTAGAACCTCTGTATGAAGCAAAGTGTAGAACAAGGGGCTGGTTTTTTTTTTTACCAGGCTATCAAATGAGGGTTAATCATAATAAATATCTTTATCACCACCTTCAGCAATATTTTCCTGAAAGAGTCCTGAACTGAATGTGATTTGTGATTGTTTCTCCACAGTGAGATTGAAACTGATGGGGGAGTTGTAAAGACTTCCCATATATACAGGGAATTGGTGTGGTTGGAGAGGAACACTTGTAACAGTGTCATTGTGATGAAACAATCAGGAGATCAGCAGGTAAAAACCTGTGTCAAAAACCAAAAACATTGAAGGCTCATGCTGGCCTTCACACCATAAACTTGGATTTCTATATTTGCCACAATCGCGAAGCGTTTGAACAGTCTGGGAGATCCTGGAGACCATATGGGCATCCTAATCCAACCATATTCATCTAAATTACAGACAGTTGCTCTATAAAACCTCATATTGCATTAGAATAATCTTTATCAAATAAATGTATGAAGAGTTGTTACTTGAGCCCAGCCAACAGATGTGTAGGGGTAGAAAGAGCAGCCGACCTACTGTGGGGGCTAAGACGCCTTTTTTCATCCTGTTGTGTGAACCGAGCGTTCAGTAGGATCTATGTTATTTACCTTTATGCTATGATTGTTTTTTCTGCAAAAATAGACAGGATGAGAAGCTGTTAATTGCAGAATAACTTTGAAGACAGACCATGTCTGTCTTAAATCAATGCATTCACATTATTAATCTCTAAACTTTAACTATATTCATTGCTGTGTATGAATCTTATTTCAACAAATACATAAAGATAAAATATTTTCTCATTTCTATGTTTTTAACCCTATTATATAACGCCTGTGGACCATGGACACTTTTTTTCTAATGTCCAATATCTGGATTGTACCTCCTGTGTCCTTGTGAAAGAATAAAACAGTTGGCCCTGGGAGGTGTTAATAAGACTCCAGACTGATGTGATCTATTGCCTATTCTCTACTGTGTTATCATGACACAACCTGATCCAGGAACAGTGAATTATTCAACACCTTGTAGTTTTACCTCCAGCTTCCCATATGGTCAGATTTTCAGGTCAGGCACAAAAGTATAATAGAAATACGGAGGTTAATGATAAAAGCAATCAGAGCAAGATACAAAACCAAAACATGACTGTCTTAAAATGATATAAGTGTAAAATATGATTTAACTGTATTAATCCTAGTGCTGCATCCATACATGTAGATGACAAGTTCTTGGAATCTTGATGCGTTGTTCACCATTCAGGAGCAAAACAACATCAGATCTGCCTCCCAGTCTCTAGGAAACCAGCAGTTATCAAGTAGAGCTCTTTGCTATGATCCCCTGAGTGCAACACATACGTGACGTCAGGGGAGTGAGATCAGCACCACTGGAACAACAAAAACAGCTCAGATAACAAGCAATTCTCCTTAGTGAGAAGCTGCACGATGTCAGTTTTTCTCCGTATACGATTACAGCTCAGAAAAATGACACAAATTGTATTTTGTCTCATAGAGAAAGGTTGAACAGTACAGTGACGTTCCTTATAATTCGTATATGATATTTAAGAAGAATCAGGCGACACAAAATATAAATGAATAATAAATTCCCAGACTCACAGGTTAATATTATGCAGAACTATTGTTTTCAAGAGAGCCTTAAATTGTTTACAGTGGCAATTCAGAGAATTTATCCTGACCCGAAATAAACTTCTCTTTGGAGTGCTGAGGGTGACAACGAACATCCTTTTCTCAAACTCAGCTGATTTAATCTGACATGAAAACAATGACAGGCTGTCAGCACCACATATTTTTCAGTTCAAAGAACACTAACAGCTAAAAAATAACTCAGAAGTGCTGTCTCCACATTTATCGACACCCCCTGTTAAAATGTGTAAAAAGCCCTAAAACATATTTATTTGTGATGTAGTAGTATAATCTCATAAGACTTCTGGGAACAAAATGGAAGAATAAGTGGAGTATAATATATTGTCTATTGTATGATAAGTCATGTATTCCTGTGAAACTAGAAAATGTTCAACTCAAAAGAAACTCTGACCTATTCTCTCAGAGGAGCTCCTTGGCAGTCTGTGATATGACTCTCTTCTAGAAATGCATTTTGGTAATTTATCCTGTATTATATCCTGCAGTTGGTGTCAGAAGTGGGATGTTTACCAGAAGGCCACCAGCTCCACCTTGGAGTGGCGATCTGTCTTTTTAGTCTGTGGTCATCCGAGCGATCATTACCAACCACTTTGGAGTATCATTAGCTTGGTTCCAATTCTTTTCTGGGCCCACAAGGTCAAAGTGGAGGAGTTCAAAATAATCTCAGGTCCAGGATTTAGTAAGTGGACTAAGAGACTTTAAAACAGTAAACACTTCTTGTATAGATGTACACCTTGCAACAGTAAACAGTCAACTGTGCTCTGTTCCGGGATGTACATCAAGGACTCCAGGATTCCAAAACTGTTCAAATTAAGGTAATATATGGCGAAGGTTGTTTGAAATGCCTTTCTGTTTGGGCTGATTATTTTGGGGTCTCCTGTTGGAGCTTCTGCATCATAATCCATATGCTGAAGAATAAGTCAATGTATTAAGCACCTCCTCTTTCAAATTGTTGATGTGAAATCATGCTTCTGCAGCAAAAGATAAATAGTTATTGAAATGGAAAATCTCAAAGTCTTATGCAGGTATTTCAAGTATGCCACACTTGCTAGTAGGAGCAAATGTTCACTGGCTTCAGGTAAAAATTATTTGTCTTTTTTATGTGGTTTATTGCTAAACACATATGTTCAGCATATGTTCTGCTTGTTTAAAATTGTGGAGCGCAACACAATCACCATTGCACTAACTCAAAAGAAACCAGCCCACAAAAACATGGAGCTTTAGAGAGACAACTGACTGTATTATGACAACCTGGCACTTACGCAAATGGTGCATCACCTAATCCTTGTCTATTTATGAAAATATGACTGGAATCCCATTTAATAATAACTGCTATCATGACAAGATTAATACTAAACTTGACAGCAGCTATTTTAGCCTAGTTAGAAGCAGCGTTTTTTAGATGAGCATCATTGTGAAGAGGCTTCCAAAGATGTAACTGCAATGCTAAGTTTAGCTGGTACAGGAAGGCTGTCTAAAATCTTAAATATTTAATTCACATTTTAGATAAGCTACATTTTTAACTTTTTAAGCATTCTTAAACATTTGAATTTGAATTGTAAAATTACTTCTTTATAACATACGTCACTTTGCTACTATGTGGTCATACATGTGGCATTCAATGATTTTTGGATGATGAAGATAATACCTAATTTAAGTATAGTGACAGGACCGTAATAAGGCAGTGAACAGTGGGAAACCACCTGAGTTGATCTGTGCAGCTGCTCCAGAGCTACCATATGCCTAAAATTGATATTTTTGCTCTACTGCTCAGGATCCCCACTGTAAGATATGACGGTGACAGCATCATGCTGTTGGGATGCGTTTCTTGACCAGGGACAGTGAAGCTGGTGTTAGTAGATGGGGAAATGGATGGAGCTACACATAGGACAATCTAGCAAGAAAACCAAGAAAAACATGCTATTTAGTATAAACTTCTTAGTCTGTAATACCCGCATAAACCCTAACACTCCATGAAATCATTAAAGATGTTGAGTTTTCCTCTATTATGTTTGATTCTAGACAACTAAAAGTTTAGCTCTTTGTTACAGTGGAATTTCTTTCAGCTAGAAAAACATGCCTGGGTATTAACTTGGAATGTCTAAATACCTGGAAATGAAAGCTTAAAGCTAATCTTTGTCTTGCATTCAATTTTGTTCTCAAAGCCAATGTGGATCACAAAAGCGTGATCCTCAGTTTCATTACTTTTAGAGGGAACTGTGGACCTGGTCGAGCAGTTGCCTCAATAAAAACCCGCTTCCACTCAAACTCCTCCTGTCTGCAAGTCATTTCTGTTCATTGATCTCACAAGTATCTGCAACTGGCCTGACACCATGTTACATATATGAAGGTGCCCCATAAAACTTTACTAGGCGTGTTACAAAGAAGGCCTTTATATCACAGCAGCACACCGCAGCTTGTACACACAAAGCTCGCCATTGAAATCTGGATCTCATTCAGCAGCCGGAGTTGCTCCTGTTGAGCCGTGTGACCTTCCATATTGGAGACGCCACTTCCTCCTAACAGAGAGGTGTGCGTGTAAGCGCCGGAGCCCATAATGATTCACATGCCTGGCTTTCAGACCCCCTTGAGTCAACGCAAAGGTTTTTTTTTTGTTGTTTTTGTTTTTTTGGGGGGGCAATCCCCTCCCCACTCTCCACCGCCCTTTTTTGCCTCCTGAAAGCGGTGACACAGCAAAACATGCAGACACTCTGCTAACAAGAAATCTGGCATCGCTTCAACGACTGGCCCACCCACGTTTCCACACGCACACCAGGGCATGGGAGCACCGGGACGGGAGAGCAAGAGAGGCTAAAGGAAAGAGAGATGCCAGATTTGGAAGAATGAAGGGGAAAAGAAAAGCAGATTGAAGAAATAATAGTACTGGACGAAGGAAAAACTTTGTCCCACAATTAACCAAACACACCCAGCATTTAATGTACATCCTGTATATCTTTTCACCATTTAAAAAAGGAAGTGAAGTTGCCCTTAAAAAAACTAAATCCCACTCAGACATGTTATTCCTACATCATGGCCTTCATGTTCAGGAGAAGCCATGTTTTTAGAGGTTGTATTCATTCGGTGAACAGCTTGTGAAAGGCCTTGCTTCCCTTGGGACTGAAACCCTCCTGACTTGGGTTTCATCAGCGACACAAGGCTCACCAGTCAACCAGTCCTCAGAAGGGTAGTTGGGACCAAGAAAACAAAGAAATAGCTAAAAAGTGCTCTAATTCTGGACAGGAAAATATTTAAAAAAATGCCCAACAGACCTTTATACAAGATCAACACGTGTCAAAAGAAAAGCAAATTGTGCAATTACTTACATATAAAGGAACCTCTTTTGTGTTCACCTCCATTTTCCATCCATCCACCAGATACCTGCAGAGTAAAGAGTCATGTTACTTTAAAGTTAAGTTAATAATAACACCAGAAACCACAAAGCTGTTGGTGGCCTGAACCTGGTCTAATCTATAACCCATGTTTTCTTCAGACCACACTCATTTGTTCTAAGTTGTCTGGAGCTCTTTGGTCAAGAATCATGAAAAAACTCTTACCCCTTGAAAAAAGTTTAATCTTCTCTGAACCATTTGGTGTTTGATATTTTGAACATTTAATGATTTTAAGCAAATCAGAAACAGAGATAAAAATGGACACTTTTGTTTAAGCTGTTATATTTAAAGAAAAAAAACTGTTATGTAAGATGTGTACTTTTGCAAGATCCTGCAAAAATTAGCATGATCCGGAGTTACTTTTATGAGGTCCAGCAAAACCTATGAGAAATTATGTGTTGCTTTTGTGAGATCTGACAAAGGTTTTGCAAGAGCCCAGATTACTTTTTGTGAATTTCAGCAAATTCTGACAGGTTTCCAGTGGAGATTCTCTCCATGTTCTGAAGCTATATGTTTGCAAAAAACCAACATTGCAATATCTTGCAAAGGTAAGTTGGAATACTACAAAATGTTTTCTGCTATGCTACTTATCACATATCTGGAGGAGATTCTCACTATGCTTTGCAGCTAGATATCTGCAGAGGAATCTCACAAACTTATCTTAAAACACTGGAGTTTTAATAAAATAAGTTTTTTAGACAACCTCCCATGGCAACTTTTAGTGGCATACTTTGGCACACTTTGGACAACCACAATTCCTTTTTTCCCCTCTAGATCATCAAGATTCCCAGTCCAAAGTTCTTTGCAGATCATCCATTCATTCTGTGATCTGAACGAGTTCCTTACAAGGTCCCAGATGAATGGATGAAGTCACTCAAGAATGTTGTTGCTACCTATGTTCAGAGGTTGGTAGTAACAAGCTATATTTACTCAATTACATTACTTGAGTAACTTTTTTTTTGGGAAAAGTACTTTTAGGAGTAGTTTTACTATATTGTACTTTTACTTTTAATTGATTATTATGAACAACTGATACTCTTACTTGAGTAAAATTTCTGAATACTCTATCCAATACAAGCAACTTCAATGAAAAAAGAACAAACATATGTTAACCAAAAATGTATGAGACACAGACACACCTACAGACCTCTTGTTTCTACATCAGATTTGTAGTGATAATGTTATTTTCTGTCTGGTGAGCCTGTTATGCCATTTAGAGATCAATAAGACACAGTAAACACCACATATTGTCACTGGAAGTAAAATACCCCTTCTAAAATACACATTAACTACTGTAAGTATTATTTTATGTAAAGTTAATATTGAAAAAATTATTTTAAAGTGTTTCCTCTGCCTGAATGTGTTATTTTGTATTTATTGGTAATATTTTTTTATTTCCATTTTTAAAATGTCAGAAATAGCATATGACTATATTTTATCTGTTTGATGACATCATTTTAAAATATTAAATTATATTTTGTGATCAGTAACTCAGTACTTGAGTAGCCTTTTTACCAAATGCTTTTTTACTCTTACTTGAGTAATTTCTTGGAAAGTTACTTTTTACTTTAAATTGAGTAAACATATGTTGATGTAGTGCTACTCTTACTGCAGTACAAGTTTTGGCTACTCTACTCACCTCTGCCTATGTTCCATCCCTTGTTGTTTATTTGGTGCCAGGAATAAACTCAGTCCTCTCTCATTTCTGTGCAGAAATTGTGCTCACTATTGCTTTTCACATATTTAAAATAAAACTTTACTGTCACAATAGAAAGAGCAAGGTCAGGGAGGAGACATTAAACCAGAGGCCTGCAGCAGGGATGATGATACATGGTCTTCTCAGGTAAAGAGAGATTATGACTTGCTGGGAAAAAAGAAATCTGCTGCAGGGAGAAACCAGGCAGGTATCCTGACTGGGTTTTTATAGATATTTCAGAATCACTCTCATTCACACTCCAAAATGTTTTATATCTATATAGCTAGCGTAGGCAGCACACAGTTTCTCTTCAGACAGTTTATTTCTCACCCATCATTGTCTGATCTTGTGTTTAAAGAAATAGACGTCAGAGATTTAAAAACAGTTTGTTAGATTTTTGCAACATATGAGCTAAAGTTTATGCTAATCTGAGCATAATTACTCAGCATTTTCTGGTGACTCAGGCCACTAATTACATGTCACTGTTTACATCAGTATTGTTTATTTTGTATTAATAAAACACAAGATTATTTCAATTCAAAATATATATAAAAGGCCTGTCTACTGCCCACCGAAGCTAAATTCCTCTAGAGCCGGGTCTGCAACCATTTCTATGTAGACATGGCCATATGGTGTTGATTATTATATTGTTAAAACATCCAATTAGGGCCTAATTTCCATTTTTAGCCAAAATCTAAGATATTTTTTTGAAGACATGATTCCAAACAATCTGACAAGGTTCACAACATTTCTGACCCTCCACCTTACCCAACAGTGAGCGTGAGGTGCTTTTCCATATATTCCTCTTTTATCTCACACTAGACTTGCTTAAAGTGTTTGTTGCCAAAGAACTCAATCGTTACTGATTACTGCTCTGAAAGCAGATATGGGCACTCTTAGGTTGCTTTTTTTGTGCCTATTTCCAAACTTGTGAAAACAGACACACCTGGCTTACTTAAATGGGATGTTCTCTTGTCTTACCCATTATGAAGAGTGGTTAGGAGAAATCAGCCTCTGTATAAAGGTTGGATTTTCCATAATATTTGAATGCATTCAGCCGTTTTACACAACTGATATATATTTTTGCATTCTTATGTCTCCTTGTGTTTTGTGAATAATTCGGGACTGTTCTGCCATTTCCGATTTTATGTTGCACACACCAACAGATTGAATATTGTTCCATGACTAAAAGACTGAGGGTCACACACTTAACAACTGGACCTGCTGAGGGATATCGGATTGGTCAAACCAACTACAGGCAACTAAATGCATCAAACCTGTGAGGACCACAGTTTGAAGGTTAAACAAACACACCAGTAGGTGGCAGTCATAGGAGATAATCTCAGACTTTGGACAGATTATAATCTATTCCACTAGACCCTAAAATAAAACTAATGTCATTTTAAATACTTTTAATTTCATAATGAAAGTTTGGAACATAAAATTATTTTATGTGAGGTTGTTAGTGGGCTTTATTCTAAAAATTGTGTCACTTCCATCTTAACAGATAATACAATTTTTTGTACTGGGTTGCATGATGAATATTTCTGAATTAGTTATAAATACCTTCATTATAATTGAAAAATATTTTATTCAGTCAATTCTTTAGTAAAGCCAGAACTAAGGCCACTTAAATTGCTGACAGATGTTAATGTATGAACATTTTTTACCTTTATGTTTAATAATTAAAATGTTCTGGTTTGTTTGTTTGTATTTTAAAGAGTGATATTCCAGTATCTTTCTGTCTTTTATTTTGTCTTTTGCTTCTTTCTGTTTTCATGTGGTTGTAATTACTTAGCTGACAGTTTGTATTATGTCCAGTACTGTTTTGTGTTTGTGTTATACAGTTATGAATAAAGTTTTTTTTTTTTTTAAAAAAAGAGTCATCTCACAGCTAATGTTGTGTCCCAGACTCTCTTTTTCATTGACCGTTGGCGACATGCGTTTGCAGCTGGGTTGTTGATCAGTTCACACGAGCCAACTGGATCCAAATTCAGCTCAAAGAATTAGAATGTGTTTGCGTGACTGCGACTGAGGTTGGGTCGGTTTTCCTCACACACTTGTAGAGTCTGGTCTTCACCCGATCTTACACTAACAAAACTACTGTAGACTGACACAGCCTCTCCCCAACTGGGAACCGGGAATAAAGAAAGGGGAAAAAAAAAAAAATCACGTAGTCTGTCCCCAGCTTAAATTTTACTCTTACCTCTGCACCATATTAATTATCGCTCTGTAGATCCTTAACTACTTAATCTCTGGGTATACATGAACATGGCTCAGAAGATCATCTAAGCTCCAAACCTAAACTCACTTTGAACTTGACTGAGCAGGTTTTGCTCCACAGGCCAAGTGGATGCCAGTTGATTTAGATCATTTGTTGGTGTTTTATGAAACCATAGCTATTCATCTCCCTTAGCGTTAATAAAGTGACAGTCCACCCAGAGAGCAGTCTGAATATCAGTACATCATCACTTCTTCACACAGCTAAACAAATTTGGCTTGAAAACCAAATCAGCTCAGAAGTCTCCTTAAAGATCCTATCCCTCAAATAATGATTTCCTAGACAACTGAAATTTTAATCTCTTCCCTTCCTTTTGGGAACTATATAAACTCTGATTTGAATTTGTGTCTGGTCAACAAATTCTCAAACCTGAGGTTTGGTCCTCTTAAAGTCCTCCAGATATACCAGGCCCATCTTGGCTGCTTGTGTGGTTAAAGTTCTCCTTGCCTGGCCTTTCAGTTTAGGTTAATGACCCTTTTTAGGAGGATCATTATAATAAGACAAAAATGAAAATGTTCTCAGTCTAATTGTGAGACCCTCAGATGATGTTATTCTATCAGTACGAACCAGTAATATGGCAGATTGGATGTACATCTTCAGAGCAGGTTACAGGGATATATTTATAAGGCAGTGATTCCCAAAGTTGGTCTGAGGACCACACTTGGGGTAAAGCATTATCCTACGATAAGGTCCCTACCAGGTTTGCACATTGTAAAATATCCAAAAGATTTACAGCATTTTCAGGAGAGGACACCACAGGCATGGGCGTCTCTGCTTTTAATACCACACGAATCAGTCGCCAGGTGAGTCTACATTTCATATTGTAGTGTAAACACTGGTGCAGATTGACAGGCTCCGCCCCATCATGTCAATAAATGTGAACACTCCGGTTCACTTTCCTTTATACAAGCTTTAAAGGCATGACCCGAATATCCTCTATTTAAACAATAAATAGTTGTCTGGCTCTAATCTTACAGAGTTCACCAACAAGTACTATAAGGTCAAACCATCAGACGATCAGGTAACCAAGCCAAGACAAAAATCACCTGGGAGGATGATCTCTAAAGACAATTCTTTGCATTTGTCATTGTCCTGGCCCTGAGCTTACAGTAACTCAGAAACCTGACCTGGCTTTGGGTCATGCTCCCCTGAACACAGCGTGGGAAAAGAGATTATAAGTACGTACCAGAAGATTGCACGCTGTCAAAAAGCATTCGGTGAGTGTCTTTGACAGCTAAGAATACTATGCAAATATTCTCAGATATAAGAGAGTACGCCCTGCAGTTCTTGACAGGTGAAGCATGATTGGATAATGTAATTCCTCTCACATGGCAAGCTGCCACCCTGCATGCAAAGAAGTAGCTTTAAACTACTTGCCTGATGCAATTATACCCTGATGTGCTGCACATTTTACACACAGATACACAATGCAACGAGGAGACTAACAGAGATAATGAGCACTAACATGTTCATTAAGAACAAATGATTCAAATGTGTCAGGTGTTTCCTCCTAGATAACTGTGAAACATTCATCATATGCAATGTTGGAAACACTTTTTGGCTTTATTTTAGCATTCAAACAACCAATGAAAGATGCTATTTTAAAGATACTATCCTCTAATGTATTTTACTACCATTAACAAATGTACAGTGACCATGCAAACACTAATGCCATATGGATTTCAAATGTAGGATTTAAGAAAAGACATTTCAAAGATTGCACTGAAGATAAAAACTCTTAACTCTGCTTAGCTCGCATTTTGGCCAATGACATCACAAGTTGCACAAGAGCTGATCAGCCGGCAATGATGAAGATTATGACAGATGAGTGACTTTTGTAGACTTTGAGAGATATCTGGGTTGCATTAGAGTTGTCAATGATTGATGATTTTGTGTCTGAGCCAAAGTTTGAATCGGGTGACTCCCAAGCCAGGAGGAATACTGCCGTGGATGGAGAACCTGAAGCAAACTGTGACAATGGCAATGATAGATTCTTATTTGAAATATTCCCTATGGTTGGTTTTCATGTGCATTTGTGACTCATGAAATTTGGAAATTGATTATTCATATTGTCCCATCACTCTTACATGATTTGTCAGTAATAAGGAAATCCATGCAGCTGGATCTCATATTACTTGAGCTCATTGACGGTGAAATTATGGTATTTTTTTCTTGTTGTATCTGTTGCTTTACACACAGAAGCTGAATTTGATCTGGGACCCCAAATTTCAGTTTATTAAATAAATAGCAGCAAAGAAAGAGTGGAGAGAAGGTTACTTCTCTGACTTACTTGTTTGGTGTGTGCACATTGAAGCTTGTTTTCAGGAGGGCAGATTTTACTAAACTTACAAAAAAAGCTTCCTTGCAAAAATGCCTCTGGTGACATCACACAAGGCACCTGATGAGAGCTCTTTTTAGTATTTACTTATGTATTTTTCTTGCTGTTATTTCCTCTTTATTGTCACGATTTTCATTAAAGTCCTCCGTCAATGCATATTTTCTTGTATTCTTTACGAGATTTGAATCATATCTTAGAACACTGTATGAATTTCAAGTAAGTTTCACAAAGAATTGATTTGTCAGGAATACCAGAGCAGGTTGGAAAGGAACTTCAATGCTTCAGAATCCCTGTTAAAAACTATCAAAAGTTGCGTGAGGGCATTGTATTGTGCCTCTTGTGATGTCACTCACCCAATTATATTCAAAGCAGAATAAGCAGGAGTTTCTTCAGTGTCATTTAAAACTTTGTTTTTAGTGAAATCCTGCAGTGGGAATGGGTACTTCATTACACAGCTGGTTTTTATTGCCAGCGCACATTTCAAATATACACCAGTGGATAATAACTTTAAAACTGTTTTACAACTAAGTTGCAAAACTGACCATAAACAGGTCAGTTCAGCAAACTATACATAAAAACGGACTGATTTTTACAGAAAGGTCTGGACCAAAGCTTCAAAACATCTTCAAAAGGAGCCTGTACAACATCATCAGCATTGAGGCTTATTCTTTAGGAACAATAAATGACTTATGCTGCTACAACTGAGAAGTAAAAGCCACGCATGCAACCTTCCAAATGCACAAGAACAAACAAATGATGTGTGTGGGATCACAACAAAGAGGGGCTTGTGAGAGAAGCAACTGAAGCTGTTTTTACCTGGAAACGCACCGGTCTAAATAGATCAATTAAACAAACGCAACCTAGATAGTTCGTTAATTTCATGGCAGCATGAAGAAATGCGCAGTTATCTAAAAAGTTGGGGGGGGGGTTAAAGCTGCGTTTCTTTCAGTCAACCATTACCTGCTGTCGTTTCCCTTCTCAGCAACGACCAGTCTGGAGCAGAACTTTCTGTTAATTCAGTCTCTGTCCTGCTCGCGTCGGCTCTCCGTACATTCCCACAACTCTCACACCCTCATTCCGTACCAGCTGCTTCGGTTTCATCCGCGTTTTTTTTGTACTGGGGGGAAAGAAAAAAAAAAAAAAAAAAAAAAAAAAAAAAAAAAAAAACCTAAAGTCAGCACGGGGAGTTAAAATCTGCAGGTGTCGCCGTGCAGAGTTTACTGCTCCCCCTCACCATGCACCAGGCTGCTCTCCTGTGGTCCAGCCCTCTCTGTCTCTTTCTCTGTCCCTCCCTCCCTCTCGGTCTCTGCGGCGGTCACCGGGCTGACAGTGGAGAGAGACAGCACAAGTCCCACGGCCCCGTCACATGACGTCTACTGTTCATTAATACTCTGCTTGTTACGTCTGGTCTTATATAAAGCATTGTGTGGAACTTATTTGAATCATTTTAGGCAGCAAATAGTCAAATATTATGTTTAGGATAGTAGGCCTAACCGCTACTACTTCTAGGAGTAGTTTTGCTGCATCGTGCTTTTACTTTCAGTGACATACATTTTAAATTGGTCCTAGTTATCAAACAATAGAATCAAGTTTAGTTTATTGTTCGACTTGGTTAAAAACATTTATATCTAAGGAAACCCAGCAGAATGCATCAACTCACTGACTTGCTGAATTGTCATGGTTTCACTGATCTAACTTCTTTTTGCTCATTTTTATTTTTATTCTTTAAAACACCAGAATTTTGCGCATAACGTCATATTTTTGTCTGTCTGCTTACGTCATTCTCCAGAGATTAAATCAGATACTATGATGAAATTTAAATAGTCTTTTTTTTTTTTTTAACAAACAGATTAGTACTCTAATCATTTTTGGAATGATTACTTTTTACTTCTACTTGAAATAAAAAATCTTACTGATACTAGCTGACTACAATTTTTTGCTACTTCAACCGCCTCTAATTCTGTTTGCAGAACTGTGCAGTATTGTAAATTTCATCCAATCAGAGACCGGTAGGTATGATGTCACTCTTACTATTATTGCCTCTGTAGACAAAACAAAAACCAGTTTGCTGTGGTATTCAAGTCGATCCGTGTTTTCTTTTGGCAATTGGATTGTCATGAAATTAAAAAATAATACAAAAAAGGTCAAATTTATTATTTTAAAAATATGAATGATGAATTTCAATCACACAATCCAAATAGATAAAAGGAAATTATAATTTGATTTCATTTTATGTTTGAATTTAAATAATAAAAAACATAAAATCCCAGTTAAAGAGTCCTGAAAATTGGCTCATTCGATCATATTCTGACACTCTCAACACCTCATTTTGTGCTAGCAAAGATATACTTCACCCCGTGACGTCGCTGAAAGTGGCATTATTTGTAAGTTTAACTTCATGATGTCATCAAAAAAAATACACAATGGTTTTTTTAATGTGTATTTTTTAGCAAAGCTCATCAAAATTGTGATGTATATATTCTACATGTTCTGCATGTTTCCTTCCAATTTGTTTTGAAGCAAAAAAAAAAAAAAAAAAAAAAAAAAAAAAAAAAAAAAAAGTGGGGCAACACCGTTAAGGTACACCGTGGAAACAGCGCCTACTACAGTCATAGTCAAATAATTGTGTACATGCCTTTGAATGAGAAAAAAATAATTTGTTTCTCTGCAGATATTTATGACTGCTCTCACTTCGCCATTGCATGCCAGTATTTTGTCTCGTTGTCCTGAATGATACCTCTGAGCAAAGGGATCCGTTATAAGCTTTTAAAAGCACACTGCAAACTATGGCTGTCACTAAGCGGTCCAAATAAGTAAAGGTTAGTGAAATTGCTCAAGTACATCTGATGAATGTGGTTTAGGCTTATCTGGATCCACTATAACTGATAGCAAGATTAAACAATAATTGAATTAGAAGATGCTTTAACAAAATATAGGTTTGAGGGTGTACACAGCAGATATTTTACATCTTAGATGCACTATGACTTTGTTATGACAAAAAGAAGCCTTCTTCAAAAATCCTTTCTGGCATTAGTCTCATAAAGTCAGACTTATGTGTCAGGGTGAGGTAGCAACAGATTCTTCACATCTGTGGTGTTCTTAAACTTTTAATTCAATGGGGCATGCTGAAAGGGCACATCGGAACCGGTTTGGTCAGTGTAAACAAGCAACGATGAACAAAGGCAGCATAATGAGATAATACTGCCGGTCACGTCACAGTGCACTCTCTGAATAACAAAAGGCTACACTTCAAAACGAAAAACGTTAACAGGACATATTTTACCTCTCATAGACAAGAGATGAATGACACCTCTACAAAAGCATGAAAACCTGAAAGTAAGATTATTAGATACATTTGTTGTATTAAAGTGTTTCCATCCCAGCACCAGTCCAATCCACAAAGCTTAGAATTCAACTTATCAGAGTTTTTTCAGCCCAATTCATTTCCGTGTTCTAGTGGTTAGAGGTTTTTTAAATCCTTAGAAGGATTTTTGTTAGCTCATGGCAGACTTCTGTGATGTCATTTGGTCAAAAGGCATGTTTGACCCATGAACAACACACTTCATCAACACTTGTTACTTGTTTTTCAAATGGAACTGAGGGGGGAGGGGTTGCAAAGGTTGACTAAAGTTTGTTTTTTGCAGTGTCCCTTCATCACATCTGAACTTTAGTCATGCAAGCCCTTTAGTTTAGATTAAGAGTTCCTCTTAGATGACAGCATTTAAGATCTGCTGAGGTACAATACCTGAAAAGAGGAATGCTTCGACAAACATGGTTACTCCTGAACTTTTAGAAATGCCAGTTATGCTAACGTCATTCCAAGAAACTGGTGTAGTGTTCAAGTATTATTTACAACTTAGTGGGATTAAACAACTACTTAATAAGCAGGGGGACTGAAACTAAAGTGGAATATTTTTAACCAAAGGTAAAATTAATCCACTTAGCTGTTTTCCATATTTTATCATGTTCTAACTACAAAATTCAACGTATTTTGCTTGGAAAAATACAAAACTTAAACATTTGAAAAATGTGCTTTGCATTTGTATGCAAGCTTGCCCGAGTCCTTACTCTGATGAGCAGTTGTTTTAGAGCGTGCTCCTACCAGCTTTGCATATGTAGGGACAAAATATTTTCCTAAATTTTCTTTTCAGAATAGCAAAAGTTCAGTTAGATTTGATGGAGACGGTCTGCTTAAATCAAGTTTAAGTCTTGCCACAGATTCATAATTGTACTTAGGTCTGGACTTTGACTGTTTAGGATTGTTGTCCTGAAGCAAGGCGAATCTCTGCCTCATTGTCTAGTATTTTTCAGTCTCTAACATGTTTTCCAGCCCTGTATTTAGCTCCAGCCATATTCTCATCAACTCCAGCCAGCTTCCTTGTTGCAGCTCAAGACAACTATCTCCACAGGATGATGCTATCACCACCATGCTTCTCTGATTAATTCAGTTTAGGTAGAAGGCCATGTCTTGGTATTTGTACTCGCTCCTTCCATTTTCGCATGATTTATTCTGCAGTGCTCTGTGAGATATCCAAAGCTTAGGATATTGTTTTCAAACCAAACTTTGCTATAAACTTCTCCACATCTTTCTTCCTGACCTGTCTGTGTTCTGTGTTCTTCGTAATGCTGTTTGTTCCGTAATGTTCTCCAACGCTCCTCTGATGCCTTCACAGAACAGCTATATTTGCTTCCATCCAGCCATCCATTGCATCCATTGTCTATACTTGCTTATCCTTGAAGAGGGGGCTGGTACCTACTTCCAGCAACTGAAGCAACTGAGGGGTTGGGTACACCCAAGCGGATCACCAGAGGTACAAACAATCATCCATGCACATAATCACTCCTAAGGGCAATTTAGAGAAACCAGTAAACCTAACGTGCATGCTTTTGGAATGTGGGAGGAAACAGGGGTACCTGGAGGGAACCTACCCATGTGTTCACAAGGACATTGTTTGAGGTGTATTGTTATTTAATTCTGATCAAATTCCCAAGTATGAACTATGCTGCCTTATTCTTTTTAGAGAGAAGAGACCTTCTTCTGACAATCATTTCAAACAAGTTATGCTTATCTTGTGTTTTTCTAGCTATTTTATGACTGTAACATTGCTTTATATAGTCTACAATGTGTTGTTTGGCTCTGTTCCTCTGAGAATTACAGTTTGACTGGGGGAAACATGGAATGAATCACTCCCCACTGCCCTTTCATCCACCCACTCATCAAGTTTGAATGTATTTTTTTCTTAATCTGTAAAGAGATTTCTTACAGCACGTAGTCGTAGTTGAAAAATAGTCCTCCAAGACTGATAAGAAATAACAATTTCTTTCTTTCAGATCATTTCTGTCTTGTTTCTTGGGAGTGTGTTAATGCTTTTATCTAGCTCATCATAGGTTCTAAGAATACTTTTCTCCCTGACATGCCATAATTGGTTTCAAAACAATTAATAGCATGCCTTTTAATGAGTGTTCTCCAAACGTATGGAGCCTAAAGTAATCCAGCAATG
The DNA here is from genome assembly GCA_014839685.1 of Anableps anableps. Classification (NCBI taxonomy): domain Eukaryota; kingdom Metazoa; phylum Chordata; class Actinopteri; order Cyprinodontiformes; family Anablepidae; genus Anableps; species Anableps anableps. The sequence continues at coordinate 23,923,341 of CM026081.1, forward strand.
CCCCTCCCTCGCATGTTGCAGGGCACTCACGGTCTTTTGGCTGAAAGAAGGTGACTACACATTTCAATTGCTTACAAAAAAGATAAATTCAATGACTTTGCTTTAGTCTACATCTCAAAATCAAAATAATAAATGCATGCTGAAGAAAAAAATATTGTTACTATAATTGTCATATTTTACTGTTTTAGTTGCAAGAGGAATAATTGCTTGCTTTCTGTTTTAGGTAAAAGCAATTATATCATGTCATGTTTTTTTGCTTCTTCTTTGTCTAATTACTGTGATATGCTATTTTAAAACCTGCAGTATTTTTACTCTCACAGTTACATGCTTATGAGTCAACAAAGTTTATTTGATTAACTTTACCTTACCTTTTACTGTGCCTGGACATATTTTTGGATATGCAAAAAAGAGAAAATAGAATTTAAATAAAAACCAATGAAGAACTTTAATAATGCACTATGCAGTTTATTGTCCTTTATTTGATAACAAATACAATTGCATATTAGCATAAAATTTACATAAGACGCAGTAAGTTCTTGTATTGTTTGAACTAGATAAACGTCCTGCAGAGTTCTTAATAGGACTCAGAGACACACAGAGGACAAACTCTGACAAAAATCTTTCAAAGTACTTTCCCACCTCCCCTGTCTTAAGATTTATCCCACAAACTACAGGAATAAAATGAAGCCACAATTCACATGCAGGAAGAATATAGTTAAAATGTTTATATATTTTACAATCTCACAATTTTTTTGTATTTCCCAGACATAGTTCTTGTTTAATTAAAAAGACAATAACGTCTACAGGTCATTTGGGGAAAAATTGTGAAACTACGTTCGTTTCTGTAAAATTTTACCTAGACATTGGCGCCATCTGTTGGCAGAAGTGTAAAACAACAAAATATCCATCCATCCATTATCAAGCACGTTTATCCTTGCAGGGTTGCCAGGGGGCTGGGAATTGACAAATATCTGAAACTGCAGAATAATCGATGTTTATGTATTTTGGTGAAAACAATAGAGACACATTTGTCCTGAGCGAACAGGTGCCTCATTTTTGAAATTTGTTTCCAATGAGGACTAAACTAAGGCCATGGTCAGATTTCAGATTATTTTGGTGAGCATTCGTGATTTTACTTATTAATTAAACAAATCTTTACAACATCAAACCTTCTTATAAATTCTTAAGGATGTTATTTATAACGTACTGAATAAATCCTTTATTACATTTAATCGTTTTAAAATATTAATTATCCCGTATACGACCCGACTTGAATGCACCATCGAGTTAAATCGGGGTCCAGTGCACCTGCTGGGGGAATGGCTCGAAACACCGGAAGTCCAAGGAAAACCAAATAAGGGAGAGCACCCAGGATCAAAGTGCGCATGTCCATATTTATCAAAACATCGAAGCAGCAGCGATGATTTTATGACGATTTTCTAATGTGGCGTCATGTAGTATTTTTTTCGTTTTAGCAGCTCGGACGTTAGTAACGTTTAAGTTCCAAGTTTGAACAATTGAACATGTTTTATTTTTCGAGAAGTAAGTATGACTAACAGAAAGCTGTGGCAACAATAGCTACCATGCTAACAAATAGCTAACTGACAGTTTGGTGTGTGGGCATTTGGGTGAATAAAACAAATGTTGTTTGAGTTTAATAATTGTATGTTGGCACTCCTAAAGTTCAATGAAGATAGCTCCGAGATATAGCGTTGTATTTAATTATTTTTATTGGTCTGTTTTAGCTGTGTGAACGATAATAGGATGGACAACGTAACCGTGTCAGCTGTGGAGGGGACCGCTGGGTGTCCCCTGGTCGCTGAGGACATGGAGGGGATTTGCGTGATGCCTAATCTGAGCTCCATAAAGACCGAGCAGTCGATGGGTTCGACCCCCGACGAGCCAAGCCCCCAAAATGTGGCCATGGGCATCAAGTTCATCCTCCCCAACCGCTTTGACATGAACGTTTGCTCCAGATTTGTTAAGTCTCTCAATGAGGAGGACAGCAAGAACATTCAGGACCAGGTGAACTCTGACCTGGAGGTGGCTTCTGTTCTGTTTAAAGGTAAGGTCTCCCTCCTAAGTGGAAATTCGTGTATTGCTTCTTTAATTCACAATAAGCCATCCCGTCTGTAAACAAATAGATTCCTTTTCTTCCTTTCAGCTGAGTGCAACATCCAAACCTCACCATCACCAGGTATACAAGTACGTCACGTTTACACGCCGTCCACCACCAAACATTTCTCCCCAATCAAACAGTCCACCACGCTGACCAACAAACACCGTGGCAACGAGGTTTCCTCCACACCACTTTTGGTACATTGTAAGTGTTACTGATGTTTTGTACTTCTATCCTTTATTTGAAAGTGTAAAAGTTCTAACTGTGGTGTTTTCCTCTTTTAAAAGCTTTATCCATTCATCAGCTGGCAGCTCAAGGAGAAATGGTGTTTTTGGCCAGTAGGATTGAGCAAGGTGGGCAGTTCTTTGTTTTCAGAACATATATTTTTGTCTTTCAGTAATAATTATGTGATATCTTCCCTGTTCTTGTACATCCAACAGATCTCCAACAGATTTTAATCTCAGATGTATTTCTTTGCACAGAGACTGTAATCAATCTCCAAGACGAGGAAGGTTTCACCCCTCTGATGTGGGCTGCGGCACACGGACAGATCGCCGTCGTCGAATTTCTGTTACAAAATGTATGATAACATAAAAAGAACTGTACAATTTTATTGAATAAACACTGAAAGGATTCACTGACTGTACCACTCTGTCTCTTGGCTCCAGGGGGCTGACCCAAACCTGCTGGCCAAAGGGAGGGAAAGTGCGCTATCTCTGGCCTGCAGTAAGGGATACACAGATATAGTGAAGATGCTCATCGACTGTGGAGTGGATGTCAATGAGTACGACTGGGTATGAGTTTATTTCATGTCCACTGCATCACACTGTGGTTGATATGACAGTGACATAGATTTGGTTGGGTGATATTAATATTGTAGAGTAACGATGTTGAATTTGTGATAATCCTTGGTTTGCTTCTGGGCGTCACTGTTTAAACATTTGCTGTCATCTTGATCTTCCTCAGAATGGAGGAGCCCCTCTGCTGTATGCTGTCCATGGCAACCATGTACGCTGTGTTGAGATTTTGTTAGGTAAGGGGAAAAAAGGAAAATGAATCTGTAGTTAATATCTTTAAAAAGATAAATGCCCCCTGCTTTGTTTAATCTAACACTAACATGTAAAGGAATTCTGATTTGTGTCCTCCAGACAGCGGTGCTGATCCCACTGTGGAGTCGGATTCAGGATTCAACGCCATGGATATGGCCGTGGCTATGGGCCACCGAAATGGTTTGTGAGAAATAAACATGTCCCCTGGCTTTGTTTAGCTTTAACACAGCGCAAACCAGTTATTTACACCCTTGTGTTTAAAAACAAACAAAAATAGCCTTTTTATCCTGTTGTCTGAAGGTAAGTCAGACAAATATTTTCTTATTTTTGATCAGTTAGGATTACCAGAACTATGTATATGTATGCCAAGATCATAAGAGATTTTTAAAGAGAATTTTCTTCAAATTTAGCATGTTACATACACTTCCTCAGTCTTTTCTAGTATTGTCTTTTAACTGTACGACTAGGCAGAGACATTTAGGTTGTTCTTCCATGAGCTTCTGCAAACAGTTTGCTGGAATTTTGGCCCATTCCTCCTGACAGAACTGGCTTAACTGAGTCAGGTTCGTTTGCCACCACCTTTTCCCATAAATCTTCTATTGGACTGATATTAGAATTTTAATATTAGGGTCAATATCCATTTGGCGTGGCTTCAGTATTTCCATATATTATTCTTTCTTCACGATGACATCTATTTTATAAGGAGAACCAGTCACAAAAACTGCCCCACATTATGCTACCACCCCTGTACTTCACTGTTGAGATGGTGTTCTCAGCCTTGCCCCCTTTTTCCTCCAAATGTAACAATTGTCATTTGGGCCAAACACGTAAGTTTTGGTTTCTTCAAATCACAGGACTTATCTCTGAAAATAAAGATCGATTGCATTTGCAGTGTGACTTTTAATGTTGTTTTTGGAGTGAAGTCTTCATCACAGAGTGGTCTTTCAGCTCATGAAAAGACCAGCTTCATCTATACAGGGTATTTTTGTTCTGGGGTTGACTGGCACATTTTGCACCAAAACACATTCATCTCTGGGACAGAACTGCTTCCCATTGTGTTTATACATGCATATAACTGTTGAAGTCCACACACCTCTTCTTGCTGATCTTCTGTTGATATAGTTTTGCGAGGACACCCAACTATGTCTGTCGTCTAGCTGTTCATTTGAAGTGAAACTAAACGGTTCAGATGTAGTTTTTCTTCTATTCCATCCACTTTGTCCAGTATATGCATACCATCTGGCAGCTAAGCAGACCTCCAGCATGATACTACCACCACCGTGCTTTACAGCTGGCACAGTGTTACTGTTATTGACTCCCACAAACATTCATCTTGTTCTTGTGGACAAATTGTTCAACCTTTGTCTCGTCTGAGCATAAAACTTGTCTTCAGAAGGGATTTGGCTCATCCGTGTGAGCAGCTCTAAATTTCAGTTGTGCTTTTAGGTGTGGATTTTAGAGCATGGGTGTATTATAATTTTTTTTTTTTTTTTTTTTTTAGTTTGCACCATCTACAGTATCTCCACATTGATGTTTGAATCACTTCACTGTAGACTCTTTCACTGGTGTTTCCAGTGGGCTTCCCGGGTTATTCCCTAACTGGATTCTCCATCTGAGGGAGACAGTTTGGGTCAAAAACCAGGAAACAAATCACACTATATAAATTCTACAGTTGATCAGGTTTTATTATTTTTATTTCCCACAATTTAAACGAATGAATAAAAACCCTAAATCTGTTTTTGTGTGTTTAGTTCAACAGGTGATGGAGGCCCACCTACTGAAGCTGCTGATGGGAATCAGAGAGTGAACTCCTGGAGGACAGACCCTTGTGGGACATTGCTTGGTGCTGGACAATCATGTAGCATGCCCTGGATTACAGCCTGCAGGAATATTTTGGACTCTAAAAGATATTAAAGTAGTGTCGTAAAATATTTATTTAATCTTGTGCACCTGATGCACATGACAGTTTGTGCTGCATCTGTTTTCACTTCTAACCCTTGAAGCCGTCATACTCTACACTTCAATGTTAACATATCCTCTGGAGCTGGAAATGTAATGTGAGCACACTGAAGGATGTGGTCGTGAGTTGGGAACAAGCTGCAGACCACCTGGAGTGTGATGTTGATTTGCTTTCATGAATGAGAGTTTATATGTTTGGACACATCCTAATATATTATTACTCCTTATCCATCTGTTTTAAATAACTTTATTAACCATAATAAAACGATTTCTAAGGTTACAAATGGTTTTCATTGTCACGTGTCAAGCACATTTCAGAGGCACATTGAACTGTGAGAACATGAAGCTACCAACCTGTCGGTGAATTTATTGAATCTTTGTGTGTTTTTGTTTTTTTTTTATTTATTTGAATGTACTGCGACCACTGTAGGGTCAATTGTGTTTATGTACAGTGATGCTTAGATGTTTTGTGAATTTAAAAAGACTGTACACTGCAAATCAACAGCCCAAAGTGGTATTGTGGTGCTTTTTGCAGTTTTGTATCAAATGGCTTGTGCATTAAAACAGTCGTTATTAAGCTGTCTGTCCAAATGAATTCGTTGGTCATCTTTCTGCTTAAACCTGTTATTTTTGTTTTAAAAAAAAAAAAGCTGATGTAAGCTATAAAATGATGGGTTTTGTAACCTCTGGTCAAAACTGAATCAGATGTGAGAAAATTATTCTGCTGGTCTTTATTTTAAAAAAATCTTTTTTTTTTTTTTTTTTTTTTTTTTTTTGCCACCATTTGATGTGGTTTTGTGAAACTTATATAAAATCCTATTATTAGACGGACTGTTTTTTTTAATTTGGTTGTGGAAAAAAAATACCCTATAATTTTCATTTCTTAGATCCAAGGAACTCTGCAGTTAAACGTGCTGCGTACCGAATATGCCATACTTTGAGTTCCTGTGAGCAAATTAAGACATCAGTTTATTGAATTGGGTTATATGTACAGAAAAGTGACACAGTCTAAGTCAGAAAAAATGTCAGTCATAATAAATCAAAATCCTTACATATAAGTAAAATACAGAAGCTAGAATTATTTAAATGTGTATTATTTTACAATCAGTTATTTCATTATTAAATTATGTTGACGGTACACCAAGAACTTTAAACTGTTACCATGGCTGATCATATAGATCCTGTCATCTGATTGGCTAACCAACACAGCAATTTATGGTCCATTGACTGATATTGTGTGTCCCCCATACTGTAACTTAAGAATGATGTAAATTGGCCTGCCAGGACAGGTGGTTGATGTAGATAGCAATTTATAGAATAGGGAAAAATCGGGTTTTTAATCAATTTATTAAAGTTGGCTAAATAAAGCAAGTATTTTCAAAGAAAGAGTGACCCAGATTCTGTTACTGTTTTGTTTCTGAGTCTGAAAGAATTTGCAAGCTGGATGTCTTTCTTTTAAAAAGCAAACATGCAAAATGCATTTTATGTTTTGGGTAAATATATTCCTTTCCTACAAAAATCTGTCCACTTACACTACACTTAGAGTAAAACATTGCATGCTGATTTTATTGTTGAGCAGGTCATTTTTTTTTTTTTTTTTTTTTTTAAATCCATAACATACTTTTTGTAGTTTCCCCGTGATGGACTGGTGACCTGTCCATGTGTACTCTGCCTCTTGGCCAACGGCTGCTGGAGATAGGCACCAAAACTGTTGGAGTGGAAGTCCAAAAAAACCAGAACAATTGGTGGATCTCAATAGTGTGAATGCCTTACACAATGATATTATTTCCTGAACTGTGCAGCTCTCTATATGTAGTGGGGCTGCATGTCAGGTAAAGGACAGATCATTAACTCAAGAGAAGTCAAGGTGAAATTTTACTATTTTCCTCAAAGTGATCAACTGAAAGTAGGTTTGGTGAAGATTAAATCATTTATCAGAATATTTCTCCCATCACCCACCAAGCGAAGAATGTTAAAACTTTAAAAAAGGCAGGTAATCCCAATAAGGCCAGCACACACCAGATTGAAAAATAACGGCGGAAACTGAAAAAAACAAAAAACAAACAAAAAAAAAAAACAAAAACAAAAACAAAAAAAGGCTACATCCCACAAACTGGTCTGTGAACATCGACTGCACCCAGGATGGGTCAGCAACCTTTACAACCCCAAGAGCCATTTTGGTCTTTGGACCAGCAACACTAAATTTGTTCAGAGCCTCAAAAGCAACATAACTCTTCATACCAAATAGCTTCTCTTTATAATGCCTACAGTTGGGATTTTGGTTAGATTTTTTTAAAATTAAGGACCATTTTATTTTTAATTTCAATAAATTTTCTTCAGGGAAAAAGGAAACATTTAGCTCACAAACTCTTAAAACAAATATTCCTTACAATATTCATTCTTTGTGGAAATGTTATGTATTGCATGAAAACAAGGAAAAATGCTAAAGTTAGCATTTATTTTAAACCTTTACCGAGTTCTTCTGCATGTTTGGTCGACATTAAGGAGCTACACGTGGTTACAGAAGCCTGGAAGTGCAACAAAGCATTTTTCTTTTATTATTGATCTCCATTTTTTTTTTGTTAAGATTAAGCTCTTCCATTTTAATACAGAGCAACATGCAAATGGAAACCCTTAAAGTTACTCTTAAACGGTATGATCTATTACAATTAAAATGTACAGTGAAGAGTGCCAAACAGTTCCCTACATCTTTGATGAAAATTTGAACCATTTTGCCATCCCCCACTTAAAAAAATAAGCAGACATGTTGTTCTGTTTAGTGACAGTAGCAAAGGTTTATTCCAGATATGGTGATTTTTAGGGAGGCCACAGTTCAGTAACAGAGGAAACGGTTGTACAGCCGGGGCATCGGACACACAATCTCTTACTCTAACTGGACATTAAGACCCCATGAGCACAACAAGCATGTGGAGTGCCTGGTGGCAAAGAGGTGGAATGAGTAATAACATACCTGAACACCAAAATACTGTGACCCCAGTTTTAATACAGAGTAGTACTCTACAAAATGACTCAAAATAAATGACTGAAGAGTATGGCGGTAATTTAAATGTTGCACATTTTACAGAATGCTCAACGCCAACACCATGTCTCAACTTTCTCCGGTGTTTCGACTGTCAACTCTCCACTTCTTCACACTGAAATATCATCTTGTGCCCCACATGGTCCTGTTGAGTTCTGCCGTCTCCCGTTTCCCCTAATTGGCCTCATCCTTAGACGCTTCGTCGAAATTCTCCACCAGATCTGAAACAACACAAACACAGAGGTCGGCGTTGACCGAGTGGGAGAGAAAGTCGCGTCCATCCTTGCAAAACGCTCTCAGGAAGAGTGTGTTTATCTGAAACATGATTCCTGACTCATATTCAGACTTGCAATGTGCTCACCGTATAGTGCCTTATGAAAGTATTCACACCATTTTTACCTTTTTTTCCCCACATTAAAAACCACAAACTTCAATGTATTTTACTGGGATTTTAGGTGACAGATCAACACAAAGTGGTGCACAAATTTGTCAGGAAGGAAAAAAAAAGATACTCGGATTTTAAAATATTTAAAAATTTGTGTGGTGTGCGTTTGTGTTCACCCCTATTACTTTGACAGTGCTAAATAAAATCCTGTAAAAAGACTTGGCCTTAAAGCGGCATTAGTCGTGCATTTCACAAATCTGAACTTCCTGGGAGAGCAGCAAAAAGAAGAAGGTGCTCTGGTAAGATGAACCAAAACCAAACTTTGTGGCTCATATGCAAAACACTACAATACAGTGTTAGAACAGAACAGCTTAGATCAAAGCAAACTACTGTTAGATAGTCCCCAGTCCAGGTGTGGCATATTTGGAACCCATGGGAAAACGTGAAAACTGGTGTTTACAGATGCTCTCCATTTAATGGGACTGAACTTCTAGTGAATTCCGGCAACTTAAAACGGAGCCAAAATGTTAGTCTCTAGATGTGCAGAGATGGAGACCCAGCAGCAGCCACAGCTTAACATTTGTGAGATACTTAAAATTTTCTTTCAACTAAGAAGTTTGTTTCTTATAAGAAATCAGATGGGCAAAAAAAAAAGATTTCATATACATTTCATTTTTTAAGAAAAAAGGCATGTTGAAAACTTTTACACCCTCCTTGGAGCCAATAAGCCCTCCTTATAACTGTTGCCCAGGGTTCGGCGTATCTCCTCAGTAGCTATGTTTCCATCCAACAGTCATGCAAATTTTCAGCGAACTGTTAAAATGTCACTAAAAAGAAAGCAAAGCAAAAGAAAATGCGAATTATGTGCGTTTCCATCTACTGGTCTGGAGCGAATCAACCAGGCTACGGAAAGTGTTATTAAATCAGATGTTGAGGTTACATATGCCTGTAAAAAAGATGTAGAGGTTGCAAACTAGCATGGAGCACACATCTCAGAAAAATGGAGAGTCGGCCGACATTTTTTCATGCTTCTAATAGGGGAAATTGGGGAACTTTGTTTGAATTTTGCCATTTCCATCAACTTTTTCTAATGATACTTCAAAATGCACATAAAAAAAACCCAAAACAAAACATTTATTCATCTTAAAAACAGCAGTTATTGACCATTTCAACTGAACTCAAACTGAGGTAGGGAGGCCTCCTACCATCACCTTAATCTTTAGCTCCTTTGGTAGCAATAAATGAATCTACCAGGTGTGTGAACTACTTTGCATTGAACTCCATTACCTCAATAACACTTTTTTATACATAGTATTGACTTAAGGAGGACGAATAACAATTAAAAAAAAAAAACACTTAAATTTTATTCTGGTCAAATACTGATAGTATTCTGAAATTTAAATTATGTGCAAAGTCAGTAAGTACAAAAAAATAAAAGCAGTGATGGATAAAATGGAAGAAATTAAGGTGTCATAGATAAAGCATGTGATTTAAATAAGTACTTTTGATTTTATAATTTATTGATTACCAACCCATTTATTAAAGCATTAACAGGAAGAACTTGACAATTATATACAACTCTGTTTTAGTCCATCACCTAAAATCTTCATAAAATACAAGTAGTTTATAACGTGACAAAACGCAAAGGAGTTAAGAGCAGCTGAACAAGGCTGAGCCCTGCAGTAAAAACAGAGGCAAAGAGCTTCAAGAAACTGCCTTCTCCCTCCTGTGTCCAAGTCATGTCTCACAGGGTCAAAGGTTAAAATGGAAACAATTTTAAAAACATTTGGGCAAACAGGAGGAGAACAAAAGGAAACCCAACTCTACTAATGTGGTGACGAGGGTAGTTAACCCCTGTGTCATCATCTGCTCCGATGGCAGAGCGGGTGCGTAATCGTTTGTTGCATTCGCGAGGACCTGAGATGTCCTGGGAAAAGCGGAGATCGTTCTAATGACAACCTCATGTGTTCGGATCCACTTTCTCCACAAAGAAAAGCAAACCGAGTTGGATAACGCCAAACACCGAAGAGGAGAGTTACAGCTGAACATGGCAACATCATCGAAAGGAAGCGATGAATTCTGGGCCTCTCACCTTTTTCTAAACTAAAAGGAAAGCAAACCTGCAACATTTTATTGACCCGAGACAAAAAGGAGGAAGATTGGATTTTTAACTAGCGGAATAAGCCGACGTTGACGCGCTCACCTGGAACATCGTCGTCTTCCTCTTCTACTGCTGCAATCGGTGCTTTTCCATCTGCAGCTGTAAGCGGAGAAAACAATCCGAGTTACCTCATGGGCACGAGACTCGAAAGAGAGTAGGGAGGTGGGTGGGGGCCTAAATATGAAATCTGCAACGACGCAGGGTTACAAACCCTGTTTGGGGAGAGCCTCGGCGAGTCTCCTCAGGCTCGTCAAGCTGTCGGCTCCCAGCTGGTTGAGGATGCCGGGCAGCATCTCGGTCAGCTGCTTGGTCTCGGCGTGGCCGGTGATGGTGAAGGTGTTGGCGGCGAGGGAGGCCTGCACTTTGGGGTTGTTGAAGTGGATCACTGTCCCTTGGTTTGTGAACATGTTCACCTGGAACGAGACTTTGAGACGTTAGCCAACGATGTCGGCGGTTCGCCTGCAGGATGGGTCCGCCGCGTGCTACAGACCTCTTCGATGCCGGAGATGTTGTTGACGCCGAGCTTCTTTAGGGAGAACTGGAGCTTCTTGTCGTCGGCGGTTGCCGTTCTGTGTACAACCTTCTTCTTTCTGCGGGCGCTTCCCTGTGGAGAGAGATATGGAGGAATCTAAACATCTATGATGTAACATGCAGTGATAAGAAGTCGTATTTGCACCGTTACACAATTAAGCGTTCAAAAGAAGAGCCAATAAGTCTTTTACATCACTGTGGAGAAATATTGGTTCTCTCTTCTTTGCAGAATTGTTTTAATTCAGCCCAGTTGGAAGGTTTTCAAGTATGAATGGCCTGTCTGAGGCAGCATCTCAATCAGTTTTAGGCCCAGACTTTGACTAGGCCTCTCAAACTTCCATTTTTTGTTTTGTTTTTTTAGGCCATTTCAGTTGTTTTAGATCATTCAACCCAAGTAGGCTTCCAACTGAGGTCAAACTGTTTTATTTCCAGAGGTTCAGCTGTAGGGCAGAATTCAGCAGTTACCTAGTAAGTTAGGTCAAGAGGCAACAAAGCGGCCCCGGACCCTCACACTATCACCACCATGGATGTCTCTCTTTCATTGTTAAATCATGAACACCGAAGGCCTGCAGTGCTTCATTGGCTGTTCTTTTATGAGGTCCTGGGTGAGCATTTGATCGACTCGGAGTAATTTTGGAAGGTTCACCACTGTTCCACGTGTCTCCCTTTGTGGAGAACAGTTCTCAGTGTAGTTCACTGGTGAACCAAAACCTTAGAAACGGCTTTGTTACCTTTTTCAGACTGGTCGACGTCAAGGACTTCGTTTCTTTCGATCAGTGTTGCTTTTTGAGATCTTTTGGCCTACTTCATGTTGTCAGACGGGTTCTGTTTAAGTAATTTCTTGAATCTACATGTCAAGCAGTGATCAGTCCTGGGTGTGACTAGTGAAACTGAACCAAAAATATGTAGTTAATCACAGTTAATTCATGATATAACAAAGGCGAGTAAATATATTTTTCCAAATCGGGTCATGTTGGTTTGGATAGCCTTCCGTCTTCCTTCATGAATAAAATCATTCAAAAACCTCTAATATCTCCTCAAATATTAAAATTTGTTGGATCTAAAATATTTATGTGAGGCAACAAGCAAAAACAGAAGACATCTTTTAAAAAAGGAGCATATCGAAACATTTCGTATAATGTCCAGATTTTACCTTTCCGCCGATGCGGACTTGCGCTTGTAGTTTAGCGAGTTTTTCTTGATTCATAATTGCTTCTTTCATCTGCAAACAAACAGATTGATATTTCATTACATGATGTCAGTGCTGCAGTCATTTACAGTCAAATCTAAGATTTAAGAGCATGGGACAACATGATGCAGAAATCACCAACACAAAACACATCAAGCAGATAAGGACGCCATACTGTCAGGCTCGAACCCAAACACTAATATCCCTCGATTAGAAACGATGTGTAAAGGTTTGTCTGAACCATGTATTTGAAATGATACTCTCAGATACACTAGAGGCCAAAAGTTAGGAAGAATAAAGTCCATAAAGTTATGAACTTTATGTTCATAACTACTTTCTATAAATCTGTATGAATTCTGTTGCTTCTGGGATGTCTTTACTGCCTGATCAGACATCGCTTCTGCTGACATGAGGCATCTGCTCCAGTTTAAGGGTTGAGGGGATTTGCTAGAGTCACAATTTCAGTGCAAAACTAAATCAAACTACAGTTTGCATATTGCATGTACGCAATACTGTTAAAGCAAGAGGAGGTCACTTTGAAGGAAAAAGAGAGTAAACAAGAAAAATTAAAATACCTGATCATAATAGTAAAATGTATTTACATAAGGGACTCTATATGTAACAATGCTGTTTATTATGTTGCAGACCAGGAAAACCAGGAGCTTTTTTTGCACAAATTTAATCTTGCGTTCACATTTTCATACAGAGTAATAGGGCCACTGTAGATAAAAGAAATGCATTAATAATTAGCAACAGAGCAGTGAATTTCCACCAAAGAAAAACTAGGACATTTTCAGATTAATTTCACGTTTACAAGAAATATTGTCGAAAAGTCAGAAATTTGTAAGAAAAACAAAAATCTCAGAAGTTTATAAAGCTTATAAATTATATTTGATATTTGCAACAAAAAATGCCAAAGTCCCCCAAGATTGAAGTGGTAAATATGTGCATCTGGAAATTTCTAAGTGGTAGATATGGGCTCTTTTCCTGTATCAGAACATCTCCCGGGCACAGAGTCGCCATGAACAGGGTCCAGAATATAAGCCTGAGTCAGAGGAGAAAAGATGCAACACGGCTGCATCGAGTCTGCACCGGGAGAGGTCGTTCTGAAACAGGAAAAGAGCCCAGCTCCACCACTTAAGACTCCGAAAAATATCCAGATGCACATATCATGCATTTACCACCTCAATCTTAGAGGACTTCTGTCACTTTCTGTCACAAGTGTCTGACTTTATAATCTCTTTCTAATTCTTACCTTTGTGGGAAACGTTTTTTTTTTTTTCTGTCAAATTTCTGGCTTTACGATGTCAGAGACTCTCCAAGTCTTAATATTTTAAATTTATGCCTTTAACCTTGGAAAATTGTCTTTTTTTTTCCTCACAAATTTACGACATAGAAAATCCTAGTTCTAGTAAAAGTGAAATTAATCTCAAAATTTCAGAGTTTTTTTGGCAGAAATGTACTCCCATGTGGCCAATTACCTTTTGCTCCCTTTCATCTACACCGGCCGCAAATACGCCGTTGTACTTTTGGCCTGTAGTGTGGGAACACAGACAGATTTCAGAAAAGGTCTTCATCCTGCTATTTGAGATGGTTACTGGTAGAAAGGCATACCAAGGTTTAAAAAATAAATAAATAAATAAATAAATAAACTTGGTTTCAAGACCATTAAATGTTTCCATCATACCAGTTCTATGTTCCCTTAATGAGAAGAAAGAAGGTGTGGGAGTGAATCAAGATTTCTCCAGTAGTGTGGCGTAACACTGCTGCCCTTTCCCACCCGTTTCTGGCAGACAGATCCTCCCTCTTGTTAAGGTATCACTTTTAAAATGTCAGTTTGCAGTCAACACATGTCTGCTCAGCTGCTGACTAGGAGCAGATAGCCTGACTAAACAACCAGCTAACATTAGCTTATTAAGAAACATAGTATTCTATAATAAGCAGAGGAGCAAGAAGGTCTTATACTACATGCAAAAAGCACATTTACATGAAGGCTGCTAAAAAGTTAGGAGATCCAACTAGATTTCTGCTTACAAGTATGCATCTAAACAGAAAATATGCGATAACATTCATTACATTATGCAAGTTCATTGTTGTAGCCTACCAAATATTGCATCCAAGCAGGTCTCTGCAATATTGCACACAGTGCCAATTGTGCATAATATATTGTGCTTCCCTAGTTGCCCATTTGTTTTTTTTGTTTTTTAAATAAAGTTAATCAGAATATGTCAGAACCTAATCCCTAATTTCATTTTGCTTGTGATCATTGAGAGACTTGAGCCAGTCAGTCAGTCAGATCTAAAGTTCAACATTGTTGAAACAGCTCAGCTAGCAATTCTAGTTCAGTTTTCTGCCATCATGGTCCATGAATCCAACCCTAAAAATACTGAATGTATGAAAGTATTTTCATTAAGATGATAAAACTAGTGACAACTCCATCTTAAAAAAAAAAAAAAAAAAAAAAAAAAAGAAAGTAAACAAATTAAGAAATGGAATTGGAAATTAACCTCCAGAAAAATAAAATCTAGTGGATCTCAACACTGAACCTGAAGCTTGAACCTGTTGAAAGCAAAACTCTAACATTATTCAAATCTTCCAACGACACACATGCAAATACTTAAGTGTTGTAGTTCTAAAAGATCACAGGTTCAAAAGATGTTCATGCAGAAAAAGCAACAACTTTGGAGGAAGGCCCCCAACCATTTCACTTAGAGAAAAGTAGATCTGACCATTGAAAACGGATGCAGTTCGGTTTATTTGCACACCATTTCCCTTACAGGTTATCTAAGGAGCAACATGGGTAAAATATGAATGCCCAACCTAAATTTACTTACATAAAGTCAGTTTATGCCAGTTTAAATAAACATAGATGCACCGATCAGGCTTGTTTATTTACATAATTTCACTAATTATTTCTGCATACTGTATCATCAGTGCAAAACGGAACTTGGGTACCCTAAGCGCGATCTGATTGGATAAAAAAAAAAAAAAAAAAAAAAAAAAAAAAAACACTAAATAAAAAATAAGGGACAAAAAAAAAAAAAAAAATGTAAAAATAAGGGAAATATATCACATATATAAACACACATGCGCAGGGAGCAGCATTGTTAGTGTGGGTGTGGTAATGCTGTAAATGCTCAAAATAAACTTTAAAACGAGGAGACCATATCAAACGAACCATCGGTAAACACTGTAAGACAAAAAGCCAGTAGAACGGTTAATATTGCTCAATCGGAGGGATGAGGACTACAAAACTCAAGCGATTCTCCGCATTTCTGGGAGGTGCTGTGAACGAGGGAAGCTAGGCAAATGATATGAAAATATTTTTACTCGAGCAAAATAAGCCAGCAACACGTTATCTAACATCAGAGCTAGCTTAGTCATCCCGCATTCAACCTAAACGAGTTTTTTTGAGCTTTTATGCGAGAAAGCTGAAGGCTAACTTTGCCTAGCTTCGCTGCTAGCAGCACGGCCTGTCACACCGCCACACAGATCCGTGAGTAAAGTTAGCTTCACACCGCGGCGGATATCAGCCATCCGGTCGGGAAAGGTTTTCGTTTACCTCTTGCCGTCTGATCAGGGGATAACAGAGCGGAGAAGAAAGTATTTAAAGCTCCTCACTGACCTGTAAACTAACAGCAGACACATGCGGGGAGCAAGATGGAAGCGAGAGAGGAGGGAGGACGTGACGTCCGACAAAGAAGAGAAGCGTGATTGGGTCTTTTATGCCCTGAGTTTAGTTCTGCAGGTTGAGGGCACTACTCGCTCTGCATGAAACTGTCTGTAAAATTTCTCGAAATAAATGTAATTTAATTAGTAGGTTTATAAACATTTTGTCAGAAGTACACATAGCAATTTATTACAGTTTGACACCTGTTGGTCAATGACATTGTTCATTTTTTTACTTTAACAGAAATGATATACGTATACACATGCATGCATGTGTTTACAGTATGTTTACATTAATTATTTACATTACAGCAATCAAACCCTTCCTATAGTTGATGACAAGCTTTTTGCATATTTTTGCTGGTATTTTGAAGCTCACTGCCTGCATCACCGCTTGCATCAGTATCAACATCAAATGTGTCTTTAGTGATGAGCTCCAAATCTTTGAGGATGGAAGGCCTTCTTGCATCACCCTAATCTTTAGTTTCCTCCACAGATTCTTGATCAAGTTTAGGTCATGACTCTGGCTAGGCTGCTCTAAAATATTAATGTCACTAAGAGATTATTCTAAACTACCATTTGAAATGGTATCAACATTGGGTGCTTTAAACCAATGTCTGCTACGTGTATGAATAATTTTGATCTCACCTGTCTTGTATTTAACTAGGACTAAACAATCCAATAAAATAAACAGAAGGTTGTGGTTGCAATGTGACAGTGTAAAACTAAATATAATGACAATGTGGGGTGGTTCATGTACCTTTTTTTTTCTTTTCTTTTTTTTTAAAGAATCACAAATGTATTGCTTTAAAGCATCAGTAATTGCTGTAGAGTACATCAGTCCTAGTTTGGCTATTTTGTATGTAATGTGGTTTTCACAACTCTCTCAGACCAAACAGGTCCAAGTGTGAACTAGAGCTTGCCATTTCAAGTTCTAAGTCCTTACAAGCAGCCTGAAAATTCGTGCTGAATCAGACACGAATTTCAGCATCATTAGCCACGTGTGTGCAGCGTTTGTTTTTCTTTTGGTTTTTCTCTTTTGTTGTTTTTTTGTTTTTTATTGTGGTTTTGCTTCATGAACCACAGAGGGTTGGTGGTAATCAGCACTCATCCTTTCTCATTGTAAATGCAAATAAGCAATAGAAAATTCTTTTAGGGTTCAGATCATTTTCTTTTTCCCTTTGCATCAAGACACCTCCTGGCTGTGCCACTCTGGGCAAAGGGCCTGACATCTCATAACCTCCACTTGCTTTTGAAGTATAAAATGATTATTCATGTATATAAGGGGGCATTTATATTTGGCTTCGTCTCCATGCATCCCACACTTGTCCTATCGCTTTATTGGAGTGAAAGGCACAGAGAAGCAGATAGGGGCTAAAATCCATTCATTTTCTGTACACCTGCTTTATCCTTGCGGGATGCAGCAGGTAGATGCCAGGAGTTTGCAAACAATCTTTTTCTGCAAGTTTATTTGTATTTTTTTCATCACTGATGTTACTTTTCCTTTATATATATATATATATATATATATATATATATATATAACGACTCAATAAAATAGCAGAGATTTAGGACGACCGGTCAAAACAACCGACCTTCACACATTTTCACTGAATTGATAAACACTGATTGTTCAAAATATATTTATCAACGACAGATCTGAAAGTACAAACCTACTTTTGATTCATGTTGGCAGTGTTGAGTAATGTTTTTTTTTTCTTGAAAAAAAATCTGATCAAAGAGATGCATGATACTGGTTTGTTCTAAGTAAAAATAAATAAATAAATAAAAAATAATAAAAAAAAAAAACATACATAAGAATAGAGCCTACTTAACATAGGCAAAATAATAACTCCAGGACTCTCAGTTATTCAAAAAATGAATCATTCATTCATTGTGAATGTAAGGCCACCCGTGTTCAGGCACTGCTGGTTATTATTAAATTATGTTTTTTTTTTTTTTTTTGTTAGTTTGTTTTGTTTTTTTTTAGGGACGACTTTTCCGCTAGATGGCGGTGTAAACAAGGGAACGTTTCAAACGTGAGGGGCCACACACAAACAAAGCAGATCCCTTTGGACAGGCAAGATATCTTGTCAGGTTCAAATCATGTTGACACACGGATTTTTAAAAAAAGAAAAAAAAAACATGAATCACATCTCCTTTTTCTTTTCAGCAAAGAAATGAAATGAATAATAATAGTTTTTAAAAAAATCAATAAACCAAACACAATTCTTCAATAACCTAAAAATATAAAAATGTAATACTTTTGGATTTGTTATTTATTTGTTTATTATGTTTATTTGGTGCTTTAAAAAAATCTTTAGCAGATAAAACGATTATAATTTCTAACAATAAATGAGATAAAGTGTTTCAAATCAAGCTCGAGATGAGTCAACTAAGCGAAAACTCCAGAATTTAACTAATTGAATTTATTTATTCATCTACTCATTTATGTATTATTTATTTAACACCTCACACCTCAAAGGAATAGCCCAAAAGACTGGTAACAAAAACACCCGAACATGAATACTAAAACAGGAAATTAACTGATCAACAGGTATTTTGCAATTTTTGCTAGACATTCATTAAAGATGAAAATTTCCATAATGTCCTTCGTGTTTATTATAAAATTACTTTTTTTCTTCTTGTTTTGTTAAACCAGACAAAGACAATAAAATATTGATTGCGGGATAAAAACGAGAGGAGTAAGTCTACCCTCTCCCACAGCACCACGCTGCAGAGGCTGCACGACACAGGCCCTGGCTGCACGTAGCCTATATGTGGGGCTTTCATGCTCTGCGTGACCCGTGACTGATTCGAGTTAACAGCTGAGTCTTTCCTACTACAAACGGCTTGCAGGATAATCTGAAGAAGTGCAGGATCACGCAAACGGAGCACCACTCCCAGGAAGCGGGCATAGGAAAAATAAATGACCAATCACAGAGCTTACTGTATAACGTATATGTAGCCCCTAATATATATATATATATATATATATATATATATATATATATATATATATATATATATATATATATATATATATATATATATATATATATATATATATATATATTCTACTTTTTATTCTATATTCTATTTTGGATGTAAATGGAAACAAAAACACGGATGCATGTATCCCCTGATGTGTAACAGTAGTAATTTGCTAAATTGGATACTTCTAATAAATAAACGCGTTAGATTAGTTTGAAATGAATAAAATGCGGTACAAAACCTCTTTCCTCAAAAGAAGAAAAAAACCCTCAATTTTCAAATTACATTATTATTATTATTATTATTATTATTATTATTATTATTATTATTATTATTATTATTATTATTATTATTATTATTATTATTATTATTACATGCTTCTCGTTTGCCTTTGTGACGTTTCCTCCCCATGTGATCAGGGCGGTGGTATAAATTTAGAGAAAAGATCCGCCCCCTGTGAGATCTAGATTTGCCCATTTTGCAGGTTCCCCCCACATTTAGTCTTACAACTCCGGGGTTCGCGCTTCAGTCTGCGAACAGCATAACCTCAAAACCTATGGAAATAGCGCAAAAACAGCGGACGTTTCCCTGCGCCTCTCCTCTCCCTCTCTTCTTATGAGTTTTTGACGTGGGAGGTTCAGGGTGAGCTCGGAGCGCACAGACTGAGCCATGACTCTGAGCTCGGAGATGTCGGATGCCTCCCTCCTTTCGGAAGAGACCGACATCGACGTGGTCGGCGAGGGCGAGGACGGGGACGGTCACACGCGCTCCTACGTGGACGAGGTGGCGCAGATGCGGGACGGCATCCTCCTGGCCGGCTCTCCTCCTCCTCCTCCGTGCCTGCAGGACGGCTCCACCTCCACCTCCTCCTCCAGGGATGCGTTCAAGCCGGCGGGCAAGAACGCCCTGGTGAAGCCTCCTTACTCCTACATCGCCTTAATCACCATGGCCATCCTGCAGAGCCCCAAGAAGAGGCTGACTCTCAGCGAGATCTGCGACTTCATCAGCAACCGCTTCCCATACTACAGGGAGAAGTTCCCGGCCTGGCAGAACTCCATCAGGCACAACTTGTCTCTAAACGACTGTTTCGTGAAGATCCCGCGGGAGCCCGGGAACCCTGGGAAGGGCAACTACTGGACTCTGGACCCGGAGTCAGCAGATATGTTTGACAACGGGAGCTTTCTGAGGCGCAGGAAGCGCTTCAAGCGGCAGCAGACGCAGGACTTGTTGCGGGAGCCTAACGGCTTCATCCCAGCGGCTGCGGCGGCAGCGTACGGATACGGGCCGTACGGCTGCGGCGGCTACGGCATCCAGCTGCAGTCCTACCACACACACTCTGCGCTGTTCGCCTTCCAGCAGCAGCAGCAGCCCAGACATTCCCACACGCACATCCCCTCTCCGTCGCTGATCCCCACCAGCACGGACCTTGCCAGGAGCAGATTTTACCCCCAGCTCGGTTCCGGTCTGGGCTCCGCATCCCCGGCACAGAAAGCGAGCCCCCCAGCGCAGCAGCCGCAGCGTTCTCCCTTCTCTATAGAGAGCATCATCGGTGGGTCGCTGAGCCCCTCCAGGACTCCTCCTGTCCTTGTGCCGGTCTTACCGACTTCCTTGGGGCTCCCCAGCCAGCCGCAGTCCGTCCACCCAGAGGCTGTTTTAGTCGAAAACTTTCCGAACAGAATTATCGGCGGCACTAGCGCCTGTTAAAAATGTCTTAAAACTGCAAAACTTGTCAAAAACAGAAACAAAAGCCCCTCTTTGAAGGTAGGATTATTTTTGTACGTTTGTTTGCAGCAGAATGGCGGACATAAAAAAAAAGAAAAAAGAAAAACACTATTTGTGCCTATATTCATTCTGTTTATGAAACTATATATTTATGGTATGTTTGTTTTTTTATTTCAGTGAGAATCAAAAGGATTTTTTGACCTCGAATTTTCCTTGTATTTTATCAAGACGTGATCAGTTTCAGTCACTGTTGTTTTCTTTAGGAGCGTCTCAGGACAGGTTCTAAGTGATCACATGTTTAAATTGTGTCAAACACATCCATGTTTTTATTATATGAGCAAATCAGAACAAGGTTTAAAAGTTTTGATTTAACGTTTGTATTAAAGGAAGAAAAATAAACACGCAAGCAGCAAAGTCATTTATAATTCTGTTGCAGTGTGTTTTGATTTGAAGTAATGAAAGCATTGTACATTTTTTTGGCAATTATAGTGTAACTGAGGTGTGATATTTTTTACACAATTTGTTTATTAAGAAGAATAAATTTCTTTTTGCAAAACAAAGCAAAAGAAAACGTAGCTTGTTTGGAAATATATTTATTAATTGCTTTTGAGCCTCTGGAGCGTTTAAGTGCAAATTCAAAGTGCGGGAATAACCATTTATAGTGCAGTTATACATCCCTGTAACAAGTAGGGTCACATCTGGCTGATGTGTGCGTTTGAGCCTTTGTGTGTGTTTACAAATGTACGTTCAGAGGCTGCGCTCTTCTGTACCACTGCTGCAGTTTTGGAACATGCGCAAACGGGCCTTGCGTGTCCATCTGACCTCTCTCACACTCATCCTCGTAATTGCGGTAAGCGGACAGGAGGGTGTCAGCCGGGTGAGCGAGGGGGGCTGTATTCTCCCTGTGCCGGGTCACAGGTTTACACATGATGGCCACACTACTTGAGAAGAAAAATAATAATCCAGGATATGTTCCCATTTAACACACACTGACCAAAGAAATTGTTCAAATTGGACCAATAAAATCGGTAAAAAAAAAAAAAAAAACAAAACAAAACAAAAAACAATGTCCTTGAAAAGAAATTTTAGAAGTTTAACAACTAAGAGAGATTGAAATAAACTCCAGTCATTTTTAATACTTAACACATAGAGTAAAATTCTCACTAGTTTTTTTTTTGTTTGTTTGTTTGTTTTTTAAATATAATTTTACTCAGAATAATTACGTTGGTTGGTCATACATGCTCTAGTTGTTTTCTTTTAAAACACTTAAAAATTCATTTTTGCAGAGTATTAAATGTTAACCATTAAAATAATTTAAATTTGAATCAACTATGGTCATTTTTGAGAGTAACGTTTAATAATGGTTAAATTCTAATAATATTTACTCGTTATTTTAAATAGGCTTGAATGTTTTGATGTGCATTGAACTAATAATCTAAAGGTTGGCTGTTTTCATTTATCTCATGTGGCGTCCAACAAAAAGTAGTCAGACTGATATGTTTATATGGGTTGGAAGTGGAGGATTATCTATAATTTCATTAAAAATTAAGAATTGTTATAAGGGTTGTGGTTGGGAAAGTTTAGCTGTTGGAAAGTACGTTTGGAAGCAGAGCTATCGTTGTTAAAGTTGGATACAATCTCAAATTCTTACTCCAACATAAAAAAACTTCTCAACTACAAGTCTAAGGATAGCTGGTTGCTTATAAGCTATTGATTCATAATAAAACTCACACAAACACTTCAATCTCCTTATTCTCTGCTGAACACCTGAGCGTAGCTAACAGTTAAGCTAACGGCTAAAACAATATATTTGAGGTAAATTCTCATCAAAATGTTTTGGTACAATTTGCGAAAAAAATAATAATAAAGGAGCGAATGAAGTTATATTTCAAATATTGTTGGAAATTCAATTTACGCACTGATGTGCTTGAGAAATTTTTAATGAATTTATTTTGTAAATGTTTAATACTCTTCAGATTTTGTTTTTACAGTGCAACTTGCATATCCCTTTGAGCTTGGCTTTAGTGCTGTAAATTAGCTTTAGCCTGTAAATGAGGTAAAACTGGAGAAAAACCTAAATTCTTGATGTAACACAGACACTCTCTCAACCATAATTCTTAACTTTCTCTAAGTTGGTTTGTCCATGAAAGAGCCCATATAAATATTTTAGCCTTACTGTTCTCTGTGTGTTCTGTTCTCACCACATATTGAACGAGAATAGCTAATGGTTCAGTAAGTCAACAACTTTAGTTAACTTCTAATCAAAAAGTGTAGGTAGGATTTGTTAACTCTTATTATTAATTGAAGTTGAATGTACAAACTAAAAATTGTGTGTGGAATTTCAATTGTTTTAATGGATAATATTTAATACTTTCTTAAAATACTTCTCTCTGATGCATCTCAGACTAGTTTCAAGACTGTACTCCATTCAATAATTTGCAAAAATATGTTTGAAAATTGGGATCATTACTTATTTCACATATATTTTTTAATACCTTCAAACTTCTTTTTTCTTTTTTGTTTTTTCTTTTTTAATTGCCAGTCTGTCAGGAAAAACGGAATTGATGACAATATGGAAGCAACATGGTCGGTGCGTAAATTTGTGTTCGAGGTTAGATCCGCTTGAATTTTTCCCATTATGTTCACATTTTGTTCCGATGTTTTCTGCTCCACAGGACTGCTCGCTTGCGCTTTTTTTTTTTTTATTGCACATAACATCACACAATTGCCCTATTTTTACGTATAAAATCAGACGCTTTACACAATCTGAAATCCGTTTTTAAGCATGTAAGGTATGCAAGCATCTTGAGATGATGCATGTGGTAGACTTCTTTCTTTAAAATTTTCATCAGTCCACAGGGCTGCCCCTTTTCCCCCCAAACTGCAGACACAGCCCGAGCCCTTCCGTGACTGGATGTGTGCGCCCGCCGCCTGAGTGTGTCTGCCTGCGCTGATCCGCAGAAACGTGCAGCGCGTAGTAGATGGCTAAATTGGTGTAGCGCTTAGAGCCAGTTCAGTGGGCCACGAGAGGACATCTATTGCGTGATGATGTAACACGCAATGAGAGACAGACGGGCACACACACACTCATACAGAAAATACACACGCTGAGGGGAGAGAGAGAGAGAGAGAGCAGCAAGGAACGAGGTCACTTGAAGGCTTGTTTACAAATAGCTGAGGTGAAATAGAGAAAAACAAGAATAAATGCAGAAATTACAGTTTATGGAATCATTTGCGGAGTTTAATTGCCCGGTATATTATGCTTTAGTTGGGAATATTGGAGAATACGGTGTTTGTTGTTTTTGTTTTTGTTTTTTTTCATTAAACTCCCTGATATATTTCTAGTATAAATGTACGTCGGTATTAATTTCTCTCCGTAAATTCCTCTTATAATAACCTAAAGCAATACTGAAACAAATTCTTCCTTGCAAGTTTGCATTTTCGGGGAATCCAAATGCAGGCCAATAAACGGCCAATTTTTCACAAATCCACCACGGATTCTCTTGAAGTAGTATCTGTTGTCCTCCCATGATCTCTTGGGAATACAAGAAATCATAATGAAGTGACTTTTTTTCGATAACCTACGACTCACAAACAAAAATGAGTCGTAAGTTAAAATGTAAAACTGTTCAAGGGAGATGTGATTAAAAAAAAGACACAAAACCATGGTAGAAACGCCAAGCCGCAAAGTAGAGATCAATTCACGTAAACCTCAATGTAATCATAAAAATATCTTTATACATGGATTTATAAATTAGTTTATTCTTAATAAGTGAATGGTTATATCTTTATTGAGCTATTGCATTTTTCCCCCACCTATTAATGTTAAAATTTAGTAAACGTATGAAAAGTGTTTAACACAGAGATGCGGCACTGTTCCTGATGAAATAAATAAATAAATGTTTGTGGATCTGTAGCTAAAAGACTGGGAACTAGGAAGTCTTGGATGGTGGAGGGTGCAGTGAAGGTATAGAAGACCGGCGGTAAATAAAAGGCGGCTCAACGTATGGATCATGGGGCCATCAGCCTCCTTGAGCATGACTGAAGCCCAGTTAGAAGTTTATCCTGCGGGATCACACGGGTCATGAGGAGAGGGGACAAAGCAACATTCAGAGCAGAAAAGACTGGTGGTAAAAAAAAAAAAAAAAAAAAAAAAAAAAAAAAAAAAAAAAAAAAAAAAAAAAAAATCTTCATCATCAGCTGCCTGAGCAAGTGTGTAAAAAAAAAAAAAAAAAAAAAAAAAAAAACTAATTAAAAATAAAATTAAAAAAAATAAGACAAAATATTTAAGTTTGCGCAAACAAGGGGTTCTGGTGCACCATTCCCCACACTGATGTGGACTTATGAGGCAAAAAATTGCCTGACTTACTCCGGTTTTGGTCCTGATTCTATAAAAATGTTTTTGACTGTCAAATGAAAACAAAGAAATATATATGACATAATTTATGAGAACATTTTTAAAAATGTTCAGAAACAAAAAAGCGCAAAAAGTAAAGCATGAATTATTTTAAAACAATCCATCAGTATAGTCCTAATACTCATCAAAGTTTATTTAAATCTAAAAAAGGACAGTTTCCCCCTCTTTTCTGCATACAAGAAAGATTGCTTTTTAAATATTAAACATTTTAAAGTAAACTGTTTTGTTTATTGCCAGTTTTGTTAATGGGTGACATTATTATACATATATAATGTAAAAAGAATATGATTAGAGAAAATGGTTATTATTTGAATTGTTGGTGGTGCTCTTCTACAATAATGTAAGAATTTAATTAAAA
Source organism: Anableps anableps (assembly GCA_014839685.1). Taxonomy (NCBI): domain Eukaryota; kingdom Metazoa; phylum Chordata; class Actinopteri; order Cyprinodontiformes; family Anablepidae; genus Anableps; species Anableps anableps. The sequence continues at coordinate 23,948,934 of CM026081.1, forward strand.
ACATAGAATTGATCAAATTAAATTAAATAGATAATAATATAAAAGGATTGAAAATGTAAAAATTCATCCTACCACAAAAATACCTTTATAAGAACCAGGATGTTTTTTAATACCCCTCTTTTCATTTTGGAAGTCATCTAAAAACACAGTTCTAATAAAATCATGCATTATATTCATTAAATCTAATTTAAATGTCATGTTCTTACAAAAAACACAAACAGTGACAATGTTTTCTCTGATAACTCTTACGTCTTAAAGTTTTACTCTAGCTAACAAAAAAATTAAAAGATACAAAAATGTGAAAGATTTTTCCTCATATTTTGTTTGATTTCCATTCAAAACACTTACCCATCCAGACAATCTGTTACAACATTTCTTTTATGATTTCAGTTTTAAAAGACGTAAAAAACATTCAACCGTTATTGGACTAAAGCCCAGAGTTGCAGGATCATAGCAACACCCCTGCCTCCCATGGAGGTGCAGGATCTCTCCATCTGCTATTCGGCGTATGGGACTGTCTCTACACTTACCCTGTCTCCCTCTAATAGGAGCCTCCACTTTCTACCCCTTAAAGAAGTTTGGGAACTAATGCCACCCCTGAATCCGACCCTAATTAGAGGCTGCTCCAAACTGCAAGGACCTGCTGCACAACAGTGGCTTTTTCCATTTTTGTCAAGCCATTGCGTCTTTCTTTCTTTCTTTCTTTCTTTCTTTCTTTCTTTCTTTCTTTCTTTCTTTCTTTCTTTCTTTCTTTCTTTCTTTCTTTCTTTCTTTCTCTCAAGCCATAAAGCTAATAATAAATAAAAATAAGGGGTGCCACATGGCTCAGTGGTAGAGCAGGCACACCATATACAGAGGCTACAGTCATCAACACAGTTGTCCCGGATTGATTCCCAGCCCTGGGCCATTTACTGCATGTCTTCCCCTTCTCTCTCTGCCCTCTTTCCTGTCCAGCTACTAATGAATAAAGGTAACTAGAGCCACAAAAATTAATTAAATAAATAGAAAAAAGAAATAAACAATGTAAAGATTTTGAAAAATCCTTTGTGTCACTAAAAACAACAAATGAATACCATATGTGGATATGTTATCTGGATCCACAGGTTCCAATGGGCTACTGTTGCACATAGAACATAGACCTTGTTCTTCATCAAATAAAGGGCATTTTTAGTAGAACATGTTGAATGAATATGCAGCCACTCACTGGGAATGTCGAAAAAAGATTGAGTCAGTACTTTTGTTATAAAAATCATATACGCAGCAAATGTGGGTGAGCTTGGACAGATAGCTTGAGCAGGAAGTAAACACCCAGCACACCCTGGCTCCTTTCGGGATTGTTTGTGAGCATAAAGTTTTTCATGTAAGAAGCTGGTTTCCATTGAGCAGTTTTTATTCTTTAAACATGATATCCCAGTACAAAATGTCTGTAAATGCAATTAACTTTTGTCTCAGTGTTGGAGCCAAATGAAGGAGAGACTTTTTAACTGCAGTTTCAGTATTATACATATTACTATATTGCATATTGTACGTCCCCTCTGTCCACTAGATTTTTATATTTATCCCCACAGCCATAAGAACACACAACTCCAACTGTTGGTAACGAATCATACCTGGCTGATTGTATTGGACTGTCTCTGGCATATTGTACCTTTGGTACTTTCTGGTACTTTCTTATTTTGCTCCATTTATATTTTTACTGCATTTTTTTTGTTACTTGGACAAAAATATCTCCCTGTTGGGATCAATAAAATAATCTTGATCTAGATCTGTAGCATTAACCTAAAGTGAACTTTTACTGATAAACAACATGTTGTTTTTTGGGAACTAACTACAGACAAACTTGTACAGCTTGTGTGGTATCACTTTGGAATACTGTTCTGACAGAGACATTGATGAATGTGGTGAAAAACTGACAAATAAATCCTGGATAGATTATGTGGAAAAAAGTGAGACTCGCACAACGAGTGCACAGCTTGCTAATATAATTTAGTCTGTTCAAGTGACAGTTGTTGGGAGGAACGGACACAAACGTACCTGTACAAATTAGAACAACTGTGCTGGTCAGAATCGGGGCAAAAATTATGGCATCTATCTGAATTCTGACAGAATTTTATTTTTTCAAGACACAGCAGTTAGGGGCAAGTGTGGTTATTTACAGGCTGACTGGGCTGGCAGCAGAGTGTTTTTAAATGTCTACGTAGGGTGCCAAGCTCCTGCTTTCAAACAACATTTCTCCTGACTTTTCTTCCCCACCAGATGACTTGCCTTATAAATCTTCACTTTATGAACTCAAATTCTAGCTGCAGACATTGAAATTCAACTTGTCGCAGATAGACATTGTTTTATTCAACTATGCCTGAGATCAGCAATCCAAATGTAATTCATGCATCATCGGCAATGTTCAGCTGCTTACTTTTTTCCTTTCACTCTTTTTTACGTTTTCTAGTTTTGATCATGAAAATCCCCTTAACTGTAAAGAGCTACAAGCATTGATTAAAAAAAAAAAAAAAAAAAAAAAAAAAGGAAACATAGAAAAGATTATATACACCCTTTAACACTTTTGATCTTACACAGACAAGTCTACAGCATTGATGAGCCCCCATAAAGAGAGTAACAGTAACAGCAACAGATGCATGAAGTGCTGTTTGACAAAAAGGAATTAAAGACTCTGGCCCACAGCCACTTCTCTGCAGACAGGCCAAGGAGAAACTTAGAGCTTTCACCACTTCACGAAGTGCAAACTCACGCGTCCTTGCACATAATTTATTTAGCTGAAGACTTTCTGGGGGTGTTTTTATTTATCCTCCATCTTGCCTGTCTCACCTCGGTGTGAACCCTCAGATCCGGGATCTGCTGCAGAATTATGTTCCCCGCCTCTCACCGCATTTTTCACTTTCTTTTTTAGCCCAGCGCGTGTTTGCTTTGGCATGCTATCCACTCATACAAACAGCCGGGGCCTCGTAGCTTATCCATCACGCTTGTGCAGAATGTGATGATAAAATAACAGGCCAGCCTGAAACAAACCATTTGTTAAAGCAGGATTTATTATTCTGTCCACTTGAAACGAAGTACAGAGGTTACCTAGACATCTCCTACTTAGGTTACAACAATAAATAGAACAAAAATGAGCCCTCTCTTCCAGGAGAAGTCCCCAGTGGTGGTCACTCCACAGAACCCTCTAAGTCAAGCAGCTGTGTGATGTCACCGCAGCATCCGCTGACTATTTGCATCCAAAACATCATCAAGCATCTTTGCATTGCCGTTGAACAGAAAGCCTGCTTTCGCCTACCAGCTTCAGGCCTGATTAGTTATATGCAACAACGCCTTTCGGTCATAAACACTTCATCAAGCTCAAGCAGCCCGTTCATCATCGTGACACCCACAGGTAACCCAAACCCAGAGCTGCAGCTTGACACAAGGCAGAGCCCAAACATTTCTTCTAAACACAGACTGCCAGCAGTCTACACAGCAAACACAGAGAAGTAAGTACAGCAAAGCTTGTATATGTGTTTAAACAGAGTAGGTCCTAGGATATCTGGGGCCCTCAACAGAACTTCATTTGGGAACTTATTCCCAAACTTTGCCCACCCCTTTGCCACCCCTTTATCAAAGTCTAGCTCCACCACTGGTTGCCAAATGTTTAGTGTGGGGCTGGTGAGTAAGTTGCCTGCTCTCAAGGATGATAGTTAATATATGCAGTAATAAATAAATAAATTCCAAAATTCAGATTTGTAACAAACATGAATATAAAGTTGTCTAAATGGGAAGAGGGAGGTTGGGTGGGGTCAATAGGGAGGTCAGCAAATTCATAGGGGTTGCCAAAACCTCCCAAATCTCTCCTGATGGCGACACTGCTTCTGAAATCAAGTCAAGTAGTTTTAACCAAAAATTAAGTCACGGAATTATAGTTTGTTGTGTTCAAAAAAGAATTATAATCCTTCATAAACCGCATAACATGATAAATATATCCTATAAAGTAACATTGTCAGGGATTTGTGGGATTTCCTTTAGTTCATGCTGGAGAATGAGATTATTGACTTAAGATAACATTGACCTGCTAAGTAATTAGCAAGCTTGAATTAGCTATGTTTAGTTATAAATCAATATAAGCATGTAATTATCGTATATTGGGGATTTGAGAAAGCAGTTTTCACTCAAATATTACCAAATGTTAAGTAACTGAAGTTTTTGGTTATTCTTTCCAGCCTACTCTTTCATAAGCTTAACACTTGACATGTGTCTGACATACAGCACTTCAACACAGATCAACCATGGATTAAAAGCAAGTGGATGAAAAGCCTATGTATGTTTGCAATGCTTGCAATGTAACGCTGTTTGCATGTGGGAAAAGACTGAAGTGCTTCAAAGCTTTCTGTCCACGTCGTCTGCATTATGTCATTGATTCCTCAGTGATGATGGCCCTGTCACTCAAGAAGCCAAAAGAAATAAAACATCCTCACTGGAAGCCACCCATGTGGCCCATTCACTTCTTATTTTCCCTCCCTAAATATCCTCCCTCAAACCTTCCCTTCTGTTGGTGTATTTCTTTCCTTCCATCCTCTCTCTCTCGCGCGCGCACTCTTTCACTCTCCAGCTCTCCACCTCATTGACTCAACCACAAAGTGTCTGTGGCAGATGATTCGGATCTCTGAATGGAACAGGGAAAAGCTGGAACTGAGACTTTTGAACCGTTGTTTTCAAGCCAGCTTGCTCTATCTGTGTCACTGTGTCCCTTTCAGGCGCTTGGAAGGCTCCCAAAATCTGTCTCACTGTTTGACAGACATGCTCCTCTCACACAGCGACACATCAGCCCACAATTAGATCCAGACGTCTCACTACACAAGCCCCGAAATGCTTTTGCCAAAATGCGCACCACATAAAAGATTAAACTGATGTTGCTTGCAACATGCTGGGAATCTGATTTCCTTTTAGCACACTTCATGGTAGTCATGTGAGGAGAACTTTAAGAGAGGTGTGTTCATCTTGCAGAAACTGTTATTTCATAGTTACATGATGGAATCCTACAAAGACATCTACAGTACTTTGTAAGCTTATACATATGCCTTTATTCTTTTCCCATTTTGTCAAATTGCAACTATAAACTCTAGTGTGTTTTACTCGAATTTCTATTAATAGAACAACACAAAGCGGTGCCCAGTTGTAAAGTCTAAAGCAAACAAGATATGGCTAAGTTTTTTTACATACACAAATCTGAAAGGTGTTTAGTCCCAGAATCAAAGCTTTCTTCCTCTGCAATTGCAGTTGCAAAACTTTGAAGTATGTCTCAAATTTGCATATCTTAAACCTGAAATGGTTCCTGTTCTTCTTTGCAAAATAGCTCAGTCATATTGGATGGATATGGCCTGTGATTTTCAAGTTCTGACACACACAGACTGGGGCCTTCTAATGCATGAATTTGCTTTTGTCTAAACACCACAGGTCTGGCTGTATGTTTAGGGTCGCTGACCTGCTGAGAAGTAATCCTCCGCCCTAGTCTCAAATTCTTTGTGGCATTTGCTCTGTGTTATAGCTCAATCCACCTTTCCTGTGACTGCTGGAAGAAAAAGCTTCCCCCCAGTATGATACTGCCACAACCATTTTTTAATGTAAAGAGGGTGATAAAAAGTTGTTGTGCCAACATATTCTGAAAACTTGATAGACTCCACTTAGTATGGTCACCTCTGATGTTGTTCCACTGAACCTTATTTAAGGGTATCAGAGAAAAGGGGGATGAATACACAGGCACAGTACAATTCTGAGATTCTTATGTGCAACAATCAAATTGAAATTCATGTGTCATTTTCCATCCACTTCCTAATTATTTGGAGTCATCTAAAAAATCTTGAATTTAAGTTTGTGGCTGTAATTTGACTAACCATGAAACAGCTGAAGGATACCTTTTCCAGGCACTGCAAGTAATGACTGGATAATGCCAAGGCAATGAAGAGTCTAGAAGGTCTGTGAGTGGGAAACAGTGAATAGTCAGTCTTATTTGTCATCTCAGAGGAATTTGACGGGTTTTTACTAAACTGTTTCCATTTATTCTTTTTCCTGCACAGTTTAGATGAATGAAAACATACATCTAGTGCGCAATAGCAATGTTGACTCATTCCAGTGGGTGGAATTAAACTATATAAATACACATCATGCAAAAAAACCCCTTTTGTATGCTTTACGAGTGTTAAAATCCAGCTTTCAAGATGTCATTTCAGTTGATACTTCCTCCCTGGGCAGTTGGCACTTCCCGTGCCCTGTCACAACACTTTCAGGGGCCTCTATCAAAGTATACCTTTGCTGCAGGGGGCCTTCAGCTGCCTCTGTACTTCAGGGTGGCCGAGCCCAGCAGCTCTGGACAGATATCCGTTTGATATGAGAAATGGCTCCACCGGCAGGTAACCGAATCCAAATGCACTGCACGGCGGGGTGCTGCAGACCTGCTGAAACGTAGCCTACCTCCAGTGTTAACACAGGCTAAATTTACCAGATGAATTTCAATGCAATCTCATCACTGATGTAAGATGAATACATCTGAGCAGACCCCCCCCCCACACCCCAAAAAAGAATAAAAAATAAAATAAATAAATGTGCTTCTCAGTTCAAATGAATTGAAGCAGTTCACTGAGCGGTAAAAGGTTTCCATCTTATGTGTTTACTGAATTACCATGGTATCAACCTGTTCACTTTGGTTAACAGAGCTGGAGTTCACACATTTTATCTCCAAGGTTTAGAGAGCCTCTCTCATACTTCCATTTTGCCCTCTTGTATGCCGTTAAGCTAGAAAGAGGCTTTTACACCCCCATATAGACAGTCAGTGCACACCCTCTCCTGGATATGAACAGAAAAACTAATTACCACTGTCCAATAATGGTAATTCAGAATCATCATTATGCACGCTGTGCTCTCTAAACAGCAAAATATCTGTTTTTGCCAAGAATCAGAGTTAATAAAAAGAACAAGGCTGAGTATGTGGAAGCTGCTCAAAGGAGCACAATCAGAATGTGTTTATTTTATAGTTACAGAACACAAAAGGCTAGTACATGCAACAGACTAACATAAACCAGTGCATACTTTTAAGGTGGTACTGGAAGCAATATATGGTTTTCTAGAGTTTTTACAAATTAAAATCAAAAAATTGTGACATGCATTATTTTCAGCCAGTCTAAGTTAATAGTTTGTAAAACCAGCTTTCCATGCCATTATAGCTGCAATTTACTACCAGCTTTGCACATTGAGAAGCTGAAATTTCTACCCATTCTTGTATGCAAAAAGCTTGAGCGCATATTGGAAAGAATTTCCAGTTTTCTAGTTTTGCCACAGATTCTCTATTAGATCTACATCTGAACTTTGACTGTGCCATTCTAACAGATTTATGTACTCTGATTTAAACCATTCCATTGTAGCTCTGGTTGTCAGTTTAGAGTCATTGTCCTACTGGAAGATGAACCTTGGCTTCAGTCTCAAGCCTTCTGCAGTCTCTGACTGGACTGCTTGCAGGATTGCCCTGTATTTAGCTCCAACCATCTTCCATAAATTCTGCCCAGCTTCCCTGTCCCTGCTGAAGAAAATGATCCCCCAAATTATGTTGCCACCACCATGTTTCATAGTGGATTTGGCAGGTTAATGATGATGTGCGGTGTTAATTTCCCAAAAAATACACTAATCACTTTACTGGAAGGCAAAAATGTTCCATTTTGGTCTCATCTGACTGAATCGTCTTCTAACACATTTGCTGTGCCTGCACACAGACTTCTTATGACTTTCTTTCAACAGTGGCTTCGTCCTTACCACTCTTTAATTAGTGCCACATATAGAGACGAATAATTTTCCTGTCAGATTCTCTCTCCTGAGCTGCGAATCATGGCAGCTCCTCCAGAGTTACCAAAAGCTTGTTGGTTCTGATGAGTGCTTCCCCTGCCTGTCAGTTAGGGTGAACAACCAACACTTGATGTCTTGCTGGGTTCGCATGCTGTTTCCACACTCTTTTATATTAAATCTACTTTATGTTAAGTTTGCAATTTCTAATGTGCCAAGTTAAGCTGGTTTAACATTTGTAAAAACAAAGTAAGAAAGAACTCTGAGGTACAAGAGAAGGAAATATCCCACAGCTAACAAATCACCAGCGCTGAGATGAGTAGATTTATCTGTTTGCTCTGCAGCATTGCAGAACCATGCAACCAGCGCTCCATTTCACTCCTCTTCCCTCATCAGCCACAGTAATCCGACCCCCTGTGTTGACAGGCAGAGGAATGGGCGCGTGCTGATTTGTGTAACATATGTGCTCATGTTTGACTTAGAGCAGGTCCTGGACCCCCTACGTGCCTCGTTTCACCTGAATGCAAAGTCACGTCTAAAGGACAGACAGTTCAAGGGTGAATCAATTAAGCTTTGGGAACCTTCAAAGTTCGAGATATTAGAATTGTGCTACAGGACCCATGTCCATGCATCGTTTCAGTATTGCTTTCTTTGTGCAGATTTTATCTGAGACTCATTTAAATCAAAAGAACTTCTACAATACAGCATTTTTCAAAGCATTTACCCTGGAAAGGGTCTTATTTATTGTGAAAGAAATCATGATAATATTTAAATGGATCTTAATATCTTAGTTTTTATAGCTCCAACTCGACATATAATCCAGTTTTGATGAACAGTTCCAAATGTGTTATTTCTCATTGTTTGAGTTGGCTGCAGGCGCAGGTGTGCTGTACATGAATCAGGAAAATAAACAGCCACTGAAGACCTTCCAGGGTATCGTTTGAGAAACAGTCACGGCTAAAGAAACAGCAGCAGACTTTAAGCAAATTTAGATGCTGTTTTTATAGCCCTCACATACAAAAGAACCCAATTAGTGATGCTCTGCGTATGTTTGGCACAACCCTCTGAAAATATTATGAGGGCAAGATGAGGACATGTCAAGTTGTACTTGCCCTGGGTGGATGGAGTTCAAGTTGTTGTCAGTCAGTTGATTTTTTGTGGATGTTTGGTTGTGAAATTGGAAATAGTCAAGACAAATATGATGATAAGCTTCTTGCACACAGACCGTGGGTAACACCTGAACAAATACTGCACATAAAAGGTCAGGAATGACCTGCAGAGTGACGGACACTAGAAAATTCCTGAAGAAATTTTGAAGGGGCCTGTCGCTTTATGTGTTTTAATCAGAGGTTCCGATGCCAAGTTAGGTCCGGTGAGCCTCATGTTTGAGTATCAAACCTTAAATAGCTTAACACAACAGATAATTTGTGCCTGTCTCTTTGCCAGTGTCAAGAAAGTGATCCAAAAAAAGCCATGAGTGTAGTTATTCAGAGTACATGTCAAACATGAGCAGGCGCTAATGTTGGCAGAACATAACCTGCATTTAAGGGAAACTGTTTTCCTGTCTCTGCCAAAAGATGAAAATCAAATTCCTCCACGACACCAGACATCCATGGACGTACAGGTTTTGGTGTTGTTTGCCACGGACGTACAGGTTTTGGTGTTGTTTGCCACTGTAAGTCTCTTAAAAATGGAAAAGGTCAAACTTTTATACTACTAACCTTTTCTGCTAAAATAGAAAAATCTGAATAAAAATATCAGTGAACACTGACTGATAGTTCCATTCAAGCTAAACCAGGAACATAAACGGAAACAAAATGAGCCTGAAATTGAAGCTGTCAAACTCATTCATCTTCCCCTACTTTTCCACCATGTTTACAGCTTACTAAGAGTTCAAGCTTGTTCTTCACTATGCTCTTGTCAATGGGAAAGCAGTTTATCAATTTATGATGGCATTCTTTACCTACAGTACGTGGATATTTACCTTTAGGACAACTTTCCACTGTTGTTTCCTGGTTTCAATTTTCCAGCTGCTGGCAGTTTAACAGCCTGACAGATTGATGCTCTGTCGTTGATACTTGAAGACTTCCCCAGTCTGAACAAATAATCAGTTTTTCTCTTACAGACCAGCAGGATTCTCCATGTAGGGATGCAGGAGGTTTGATTGAATGTAAAAAGGGGAATTTATCCTTCTCATCTTTAACTTTCTACATGTTAGTGTTACTAGGGCGATCAGTGTGGTGACCTCTATGGAGTAGGAGGGGTCCGCCAGTGACCCCTGTATTCCCCTGCATCCCCTTCCAGCGGCAGCTCAATGCAGACCATTCATGAGTGTGTGTTTATGCTTGTGATGCTCTACAGGGACGGCTTGCTATCCGTTGCAAATTTTATGGAGCCTGAGGGGCCAAAGGCGGGAGAACTATCCTCCTAACACTCTCACTCAATCACATTTCAATCGTCCACTTTTTCTGTCGCTGGCTTGTCTTCCTCCTGCCCCAAAAAGACGCAGGAATGCACCTGACTCCTGATCCTCCTTCTTTAAACAAGACACCTTTTGGCTGCATAAACGTGAAAGAACTGATACGCTACAGAGAATAACATAAACTTTCACTCTCTCGCACTGCCTTGTACAAACATACAGCGCTCACCAGAGTAAGAGGCACAAAGTGAAGGAAGTGTTGAGGCGTGTCTCACAGCGCTCACCCGAGTCAACCTCGAAGTTATTAAGCTGCCTTCGTGCCCCAGCATCTGGATACCCCCCACAAAAGCCACTCCTGCAAACACCCCTCCACTCGCCCAGCAGGACAGGGTGAGGAGGAGGAGATGTGCACACGTTCTGTTTTTACAGCTGAGGTCACTGAAGTTGGACGTGCAGGATCAGGCAAAGAGTAAAGGATTGGTGGTGATATCTTCGGACAACTTCCTGCCTAGCGAGAATCATCAGTCAACAAGATGTTTTGCGTAATCTGTTGCATGAGCAGCTGTTTGAATGACTGATAACTCTTGAAGCAATACTTAAAAAATATTAACCAATGTTGGATCAGCATTTAAGAGATCACAGTTTTTCTTCTTTACTTTCTCATTCTTGTGTTACAAGACAGATTTTGTATTCTTTGTTTGGTGTTGTTTTTTTTTTTTGTTTTTTTTGTTTTGTTTTTTTATGAATGTTTTTTTAAAACCAGATTTCATAATAAAACGCATGGAAAATGAGCTAATTTTATATAGCTCTTTTCTAGTCATACTGACCTCTCAAAGCACTTTACACTAAGAACCACATTCACCTCATTGCACTCATAAATGTGCACACATTTATACACCAATGCAAAGATTGGAAGGCAATTTAGGGCTAAGTGCCTTGCCCAGGGGCACATAATATCTGACAGGAGGATGCTGAAACCTTCCGATTGTAAGACGACTTTTCTACCCACTAAATCACGGTCGTCCCAAACAATTGTCATCAGGTGTGTCAAACAGCTCGTGACACCCCTGGTGTGTAAAAAGATATGTGAAAAGGTTCTATACTTTTAATATAGTTGCATAATCTTTTACTAAAAAGTTTCAAATATTTTCATAGTTGGTTTATTTATTCAGACAGGAAACATTACATGATGAGATTCCATTTTTTAACAAAATCCCCTATACTACAATCAGTTGTATCCTTTACAGTTCCCATAAAATTTCTGTACCCGAAACCTGTCTGTTTTTTGTACTTCTTTTACTGCTATACTAAAGTATGTGCTACTGCTTTATACAAAAGTTGATAAGAGCTCTTTTAACAACATTTTAGTGGTATTCCATGACTTTCTGGTTAGTGGTAATCTATCTAGGATACATCCTGTCACAACAATCTTTGGATGGCTCTGTTCCTAACATTACATGTATGGAGTTTGATGAATGCTACTGAGACTTTGACTAGTTGCTTGGGCAACAAACACTCCAGCTGGGTTTGTGATGAAACAACGTATGAACATGAAGAAAAACACCCCATGCCACCTTTTGGTATGGTGGAGGATCTGTGATGCTGTGAGTCTGTTTTTCTTCTAATGAAGAAGGCCTTCAGGGGCTTGTTTTAGTGCACATCATGAAATCTTTAAATTGTATTTAAATCTCTAAATTGCAGAATGGTTGTCATCCATCAATATGATATGGATCCAGTGTCATGATCCAAATGTGTTTTTGCTTTGGTGTTTGTGTTCTGATCATCTTTGGGTTGTTTATATAGTCGTTGGGGTCTTGTCATACTTGTGTTCTGTTCTTAGTGCAATTTGGTTTATACTCTTATGTTAAAGGCTTTTTCTCCTTTGGATCGTAGTTCATTTACTTCAGCTCTCTCTGTGTCAATTAGTCTCCTTCCTTTAGTTTTGCTGCTCCGTATTCTCCCCAGTTGCTCTGCATGCCTCTGACTAAACTTACCTTATTTCAGTGACACTCTCCACTCGTCCACAGCATTTAATCTCATTGGTTTTCATTGTTCACTGATGGTTTCTACAGTTGCATGCAGCCTGGTTTCATTTCCTTCTCTCCTTGTGTCTACCTGTAAGTTTTTATTATTAAATTCTTCTATATCACTATGCTGCACCCAAATTCCTGTCTGCACTTTGGTTCTGCTCCAACACCACAGTTTCTGACATCCAGAGCAAAGAGTCCACGTAAATGTCCACACATAAAACATTAGTGTAAAAACAATAAAACACAAATGAAAACACAGTTTACTCAGAGCATCACAGAATAGGTGAACCCCAGAACAGTAACAAAACTGATCATCATCAACAGAATGGATGAACATATGCTCATGCCTACTCCATATTTCATGCATGAATAATGGCGTGATTTCCAAAAACTACACATAGAAAACATGACTGAAAGGCTTTTGCCCATTAACATATTACACGAGATCAGAGTGTGGAGAAAGCTTTAGTTCCTACCAATTCCACATGCTCCGATCCATCCCATCAATTCCTCCATAAAAGCATTAAACATTAATGCTTTTATGGATAATACTTTGTGAGAATAGGATGTCCCTCTGAAGGAGACCTCACAATCAACCTTCTTTCAAGGACATCTCAGTCCCCAGACCTAAACGCTCCAAAAACCCTGTGAGGTGAGCTGAAGAGAAGAGAGCATAAGAAAGGACCCAGGACGCTGGACAATCTAGAGTAGGGGTGTCCAAAGCTTTTAATATTTTTTATATTTAAATTTCAAAAACTATGTTAGTTTTGCAATTTTTTTTTACCTGCTGGACAATAAACTAAATACAGCATTTTAATGAGACAAACACACTGATCTGATTTCACTTGAAAATGTGTTTGTAAATCATTGTAGATATTAAACATAAAAATGGTCTCACAGGTTTATCTGATTAAAAAATATATATCAGCAGATAGTGTTCTGCATGTTTTAGGTTAAATATCTGTATCTGGACTTTTTTTGGAAGTGTATGTCTGTGTGTGTGCGTGTGCGTGTGTCTTCAACAACAACAACAGGATATGGCTCACTCCTGCTTTATTTAGCAAAGGTTTTTTTAAATGGGTGCACCCAAGTCTGGTCTTTTAGTGAAAGTCATTGGACATTTGTGATCCTGTTTACTATTAAATTAAATGGTAAAAGCTGAACACTTTGCGTTGCACCTAACATTTTCCATTTTAAGAAGATTTTCATTTGTATCTTTTTTGAAAAGACACGCTAACATTTTCTTTAACATATATATCTGCAACAACCAATGGAGTTGGCAAATCAAATTCATACTCTTTGTGCACAAAATCCTCCTGAAGGCCACAAATGGACCCTGGGCCACACTTTGGACTCATCCAGAGAGATTGAACAAAGATCCCTCTCTCTGTGTGTTCCAAATTTGTGACATGCTAGAGTGGTCCTGTGGACGGGAGGGGGTTGTATAAAACACTAAACATGGAGGTAGCCTTTATTGTGGCAGTGGAGAATTCATTAAAATAAATGATTTCTCACTACTAGATAAGATATTGCAATAAAGGAGGAATACTGCTATTTGCTTGTTTTTTCAGTATTTCAGTTTTTAAAAAATATATTTTCATATTTCATATTTTCATACTATATAAAATGAGAAAATGTTGCAGGGTTTAATAAACATATTAGACATCGCATTCTTCAAACCTAAGTAAAAACAAATAAGATAGGTACGCAGCTATCAGACGGTAATATATTTTATGCATCTGATGGTGCTTTTATTCATATTTACAGTTATTCATTACAAACAAACTTGGAATATATTTCACAGAAACATAAATTTCGGTCTACAGTAGATCTAAGTCCTCCACATAGAAAATGACAGAATTGAAAATACAATAAATTGTATTAGGGGGTCTTATAAGTTATAATAAATAAGTTCATATTACTTCTGTTCTTGCAAAAACAATCATTCTGTAATACAAAGGTGCAAAATCTCTGACAGAATTGTGAAGTTTCACATTGACATTATGTCTCAACTTTAGCCCTAATCGTTAATAATTTCTTGTGCACGCACTGATTGGTGTATCTACAGTTTGTAAAGAGTCTTTCTGCCAACACACAGTAAACACAAACAAATAAATATATATCCGCTTCAGCTGCAACAACAGAACAACAGTAAAAAACTTTAAAAGTACCGTCTCTCTAGTTTGACTGCTGCTGTTACCTAGCCGCAGAGGCTGGTGCGTCCATTACTCTCCAAGTGGTATTAATGAATGGACATGGTGTCCTGGATTTTCTTTTCTTTTCTTTTTTTTTTTTTTGTCCAGAGTGTGTGCTAAAGACCAGTTAACTGGAAAAAAAGACAACAAACAAAAACAAAAAAACAACCAGCTCTCATTGCACAGCCTTAATTAAGCTGGCTCTTTCCCACTGTACATAAAAAACTGCCTTTTAATTGCTTTGATTAAAGTTTCTCAGCTAAACCCCAGAGTACATTTTGTTTCTGGTCACCCAGGGAGCGTCTCCAAACTGTCTCGCTGTGGAAGCAGCAAAACTCTAAAGCAGTTGGTTAAATTAAAACTTAGTGCAGTGTGTAAGTCTTGTACTTTGACTGATGTATCTTAACAGTGGCAAGGCACTGTTTTCTATTTTATTCAGCCTTTGCGTTTATTGATCACTGATTAATAAAGCGTAAACTCAAATTATTCAGAGTTAACTGGATCTGCTGACATATGTGCAATCCCGTGCAAAAACCTTACAATTTTTCACATCAAGCTATGTTACAATCATAAAATCCCAGTGTTATCTTTATTTCTTTATGTGATGGATCGACACAAAGTAGTGCAGAATTGTAAACTGAAAAGAAAATTGTACATGGTTTTAAAATTATTTTACAAATAAATATGTGAAAAGCGTGGCATGCCAGTGTATTCAGCACTGTGAGTCAAACCTTGTTGAACCACCTTTTAATTCAGGTACAGTTGCAAAAATTTTAGAAAAATGTCTCTATAAGCATTGCTCATCAAGAGACTAAAATGTTTGCTGTTGTTTTTTTTGTTTTTTTTTGTTTTTTGTTTTTTTTTTGGGTTTTTTTTGCAAAATAGCTTAAGCTCAGTAAGATGGCATGAAAGGCATCTACACTATTAATACTTGCCTTGTCCTGTTTTTGGTACATTTTCAGCTGTGCCATACTCTTCCTGTTTGGGGGTGATGGATTAAACATATATAAAATGATTTGGTGACCTCTGAGTTTTGTTTCAGGTGACTTTATTATTCTTATCAAAAATCAGAAACGTGGGTGTCCAAGTAATATAGTCTAAATACAAATACCAATCACACTTTTCAGATATTTATTTACATTTTTTAAACAATACAATATTTTTTCTTCCACTTCACTATAATCCACTACTTTGTGTTAGTGTAACCACATAAAATTCCAGTTCAATACACAAAAATTTGTGGCTTTGGCATGACAACATGTGGAATAGCTTGGTATGAACACTTTTGCAAGGCACTGTAAATCTCTATTCTCAACTGCACCAACCCTGTCTCAGTGGATTTATTTAAAAAATGCACATAAGTGAAGCTGCTGGACAAAGACAAGCCACAAGCAAAGCAAAAGAACCCTTTCCTGTGAAGATGTTAAAAACCAGATGCAATGCAGGGGGAAAAACAGCTTCCCACCACAATACACCGCTCTTCCACTAATATGAGAAAAAAAAACAATGATTTTCTACCTCTCCCCTTTGCCACTGTCCATCAAATGTGCAATTTTTGCAAAACCACAATCATTTGTGCATGATCAGGTAATTAGAAGACTGTAGGCTCCCATTGTGGGAACAAAGAAACAGGTCCTATAACTGGGACCACCTATCTTACAAACTTTCGCTCTCAAGGAGCATGTTTTTGTTGCGAGTGAGCACTAATGGGTGTTTTACAGCCCTGCTATGTTTAGTTCCTTGGGAATATCACAAAGATGCTGAAATGGGCCACTTCCATAAAACTCTTGCTGTAGTCCTCCCACTTTGAGGTTTCTGGCTTTAACGTACTCTGACATATTTCAGTAAATATAATATGCTTTATTTCTTACGATTATTTCTGTAGCAAACCATGGATCTTCAAAGGTTTCATGTTTTTTCTTTAACTAACCCCCTTTTTGAGTAGCTGAGCTCATTGCCAGGGAGCCATGACCTCATGCTGTAATTTTAGTCTAATTCCATTTGGGAGGGGAGGGGGACTGACTCAATTCAGCAGGTCCTTGATTCAGGACCAAAAAGGTTAAGAAACGATCACTGGCTAATAGCAGAGCTAAAGATTCTTAAGAACATAAAGATCACTTTTTGACCTTTTTTACTTCCTCTTTCAATTGCAACTCTCAATCATCTCTCTCTTCTTAGGACCTGCTGCATGTGTTTTCATTTGTATGAGATAATTTTGACCTTAATTCTGCAATATTTCTGTAGCAGCCATACAGTGAATTGTTAACCTATCATTAGAGTTCATTTTTAATGTCAAAGTTAAATCCTTGTATAGGCTCAGATTTCAAGAGTCCCCAAACCTGTTTTAGCTGTTACTAAGGTATAAGTACAAATATAGGATATGAATTTAGATTCATGGATGGATGGATGCATGAATAAACACAAGGATGGATGAATGGATGAATGGATGGACTGGTACATCCCGATTAGACACAAATGACAGTGAATAAAGCCTGGAAATATTGTCCATGCTCCATTTTTTCTTTTCTTTATCCAATCTTACCCAGACCTGAAAAATGCAAAAAATGAAGTTCCTTATGTTTGCAGACCCTGTGTCATTAATCCAGTTATGCAATGTGCACGTAGCATTTGGTAATAATGCAATTTTCCTTGCTTCACTATGAAGCGAACCCCTGCAGCTTGGCTTAGCGCATTATTAGCTTAGCCTTAGGAGAACTGGAGGAACTGCCAGGCACAATGCAATAGCAGCACAACATGCAAATCCACTGCAGCATCTCAACCTTAGAGCTTTTCCAGTTGACTTGGTTCTGCTGAAATAATATAAAAATTTATAATATATTTATTTGAACTGAGAAAGTATTGGCCCTCTTGACTCAACCAGAAAGGAACACAGACCCTTCATAGAATAATTACCTACTTTGTTTGGTCAGTTTGATGCAAGCATTAAAGGGATTTTTATTCTCTCATTTTGCTCTTTGCAAGCAGTCTGCTCTTTCACAGCTTTCCAAACACTAAATACATATATCAATCACATTCCAGTAGAAATAGTTTCTTGGCACAGAAGTGAAGGAGGACAGCCACAGCCAGAGCTGTGTGGTGTGTGTGTGTGTGTGTGTGTGTGTGTGTGTGTGTGTGTATTGAAGTCTGGGTGTTACTCTCCTGGAGCTGATTCAGTGCTAATGAGCTTGGTGTTTAGGCTAAATGCCAGTGAGTACCACACCAACAACAAATTGCACACCCTGAGCACCTTGATGTACTTCACAAAGCACTAAAAAATGGGGGCATTCACTTTCTGTTTAAAGGGGTGGTGACATCACTGTATAAACTATTTAATGTAGTTGATATCGCTGCATATGTCAATTCTCCAAAGAATTTCATTTAAAATACAATGTCACCTTTTTGTAGGGGGTTGTTTTGGTAGGCCAGATTTCCCTCCTCGGTAAAAGGGTTAGGTACAGTAATGATATGTGGCTCTACCTAGCTGACTTCACTCTGATTGGCTACAACCATATTTGGGAAATTCTTCAGCAAAATGCACTGAAAAAGTTTCAAATTGAGGTTATGATTGCATCGTACTTCCCCATAAATGAACTTCTGCCACTCTTCTCTGAGTCTCTCATCCTTCGGGAATAAGTGGAAACTTCTAGCCATTTTTGAGAACCCTCGGATATAACAGCTCTCCTTTTTAGTAGCCATCCCTTTCTCAAGTGGAGTAGCCAGACATGCTAATGCGACTTAGCCCTTAAATTAGGTGGTGTATCAGCTGGGGGGAGAGGAAGGAAGGGGAGGGGGAGGGCTGTTTGCTTCATGGTGTGCTCTAATTGGAGAATATGAATTACGCACAAAAAAAAAACCCTAATAACCTATGTAGAAAGATAAACTGTTCTCTGATTCATCTGTTTTTGAGCAAACAAAGCTGACCGCCTATGAGCAGGGCTTTTGATACCAACTCTTGGCATTCACACAGCCTCATCAGTGCACAACAGATCATATTTTACCCCTAAAACCACAGAAAAACGAAATTTGTTGTCATGACCCCTTTAACCCATATTTCCAGTCAGAAGTTTGTCACAGCTAATTTAAATGTGCTTTTGGACTCGTCATCTGACCGCTGGGAGTGATGGGGGTGAATCTACTTGAAGGTTTCTGGATGCTAGACTCAGCAGTCCTGCTCTTTCTTTTCCCTGCCAAGACAGCCAGCACCTCTAACATCCCATTAGTACAAAATCACACAATACCCATAAAGTCCTTTGTCTATTTTCATTTCAAACACACACCACGTCTGTGTCACAGCATTCCTCATTCTGCCTTTTTCAGATAGCTGGTCCTCCTCTCCAACGTCCATTCTTCTCTGTCTTTTGTCACCACCATTTCTCATGCAGTCTGTCCCCCTCAGCTAACACTTCAACTGATATTTCCGGCTTTTTATCATGAGGTGAATAAAGCAAAGGATCTCCAAGCCAATTAGGAAGTTAGGCATATGGATCTTTCTCTTTTTTTTTTTTTTTTTTTTTTTGGGTGTGTGTATTAATTACAGAAACTATAACTCTCATCGGCAAGCTGAGATGTGGAAATAAAAAATACATCTGCACATGTGTGCATAAAGTGTTTATTTGTCTGTGTGGTCACTCTGAGAGTCCATTGAGGGGTATCTCGTGCGGGGAGCATCCAGGGACGCCAAAGCCACACGCTGCATTTGTAGAAGGTTATTGGAGCGAAAGATATCGAGTCTGACTCTCCGAGAGGAGGTTCCTCGAAAGACTGATCTGACTGATGGAGAAGGAGACACTGCACGCATGTGCACCATCGGGTTGAAATGTGTGTGCATGCGTGTTTATTTAATGGAAGGAGGAGGGGGGTTTGGGAATAATATTAGCAGCATTCAGAAAATTTGGTAGCACATAGGTTGCCATGGCATTAACATTGTGGCAGTGATGGATTCAGCACCAGTGGGATAAATAAATATGCAGATGATGCATTAATAAATCATTTAGGTGTGGAGCAGCGCCTGTTAAGTTTCATTCATGGAGATCACAGGCATGCAGAAATAATTTGCAAACCTCTGATTGTTTATAAAGTATCTTAACAATGTGCTCAAATGGGACAAAATCTGCATATGTTTATTCAGTTTTGGTATTCATTGCAAAGATAAACTTGTGGTACTTTGGAAACTTTTTGCCTCACCAGTCTTCCCACAAAAAATACAATAGAATAATCCAATCAGAGGATGATTTAAATTCCAGAGCCACAGCAGAAGCATACTTCAACCCTCCCGTGCCCCCATTTTAAGAATGGAGATTGAATCTTTGATATGATTTAAGCAATTTGTTGTTAGGGGCAAGGAATAAACCGTGGCTTTGTCGACACAGTAAAAGTCTTCATTTCTACTTTTCTTACACCAGTAAGGCATGATCAAAAATACACATAATAAAATAAAAGAAATAAAAGTTCCTTGTCAAATGATTTTTTTCCCGTTCAGCTTGAAGATGCCTCCTTTCTCAAATGTTTATTTAACCAAAGGAGTCCCTCAAGGTTGTATTTTTGGTTTCATTTTGATTTATTGTTTGAGTACAAGTTTTCAAATTATGTGCAAATCTGGGAATGATTTGCATAATTCTTTCATTTTTGATGATTAAAATTTGTAAAAAGAATACAAATGTGAAAACTATGGTAAAGATTTCATTTACTGTTTGTCATACTTTTTATTTATTTGCATCATCAGTCTTTCTTTATCATATCATGTCCTCTCCTGGTGGCTAAGGCAAACAGTGTGGTGGGTCTGATTGCTTCATAGTGTCAGGGCAAATTTGCTCTTCAAAGGGAATAGCATGAGATAGTCCTCCTGCATGAGAGACTTTTCTGAATTAAAGACAAAATAAAAACTCCCTCTGGTTTAGGCAACAAAGCAGAAAAGAACAGAAAGGGAAAGCCATGGCCTTCACAACAAAAACGGCAAACAAGCCGTATAATCCCAGTGATTGGAACTCCTCATAAAAACTGTTCCTAAAACTTTGACTGAACTTCCAAGATCATTATTTTTCTTTATCTGCTGTTGACATATTAACGCTGTATGTCAGTTGTTGCTATGGTGTTTATTATATTGAGTAAAATGTATTAATTTTAAACTTTGAATAAAATTTCAAATGTGTCATCTTAGAATCTTAGAATCATCTTAGAATGTTTTTTGCAAAACAGTTTTAATTTAGCAAATATTCCCTCTAAGCTGTAAGTTGTAATATCGAGTAGAATTTTAACCTTATTTGTATTTGATGAAATATTGATGTATATGATCATAATGATTAAAACTAAACTATGCTTAAATGTATTGGTGAATTTTTCAATCCAGTATGCTATGTTGACACATGATGTCAACATAGCATATTGGTTTGAAACATGATGCTTATTTATATTTACAAGTAGATATCTGAGATAAAAAGTTATTCATTTGACCATGGGCAAACTCTTTACATGCATTTTTAAATCTACTCTGAAAGGCAATTTTCATCCAAAAGGAAGCTTGTAAAAGTTGGCAGCAAAAACTTGAAATTTTCAGTGAAACAGGATTTTTTTCAAGATCTGTTCATCTTGTAAAGTGCTTTAAGATGGTATTTTTGTGAATTGGTGCTTTATAAATAAATTGAATTGAAATGGTTGAAGATTTCAACCTCTGAGAGGTTAAACAAGTACAAAATTTTGTGGTACAAAGGCATAAAAAAAGATGGACTGCAATTCCATCCATGAGCTAATTCAGAATGTAGTGTAGATTCTTGCTACACTTTTAATCCCAGTTCAGAGCCATGAGGGATTTTTCAAAGCCAATGTTATTGTTGGATATACAGACTTAGTTTGAGGAGATTTTTCACCAGGATTTTCTAAATGTTAATCTCTAATTGGGAAAGGAATTTTATTTCAGTTTCTTTAAACCTGAAGAAATGAAATGCAAGGAAAAAAGTTGGACTGAAGTTACACAGCACAAAGATTTACTGATTCAGTTTAAGGGTTAGAGTGTTTAATCTTTTTTGTTGCATGAAAACAAGAAATATACTAACGGAGGTACATAAACATTTATAGCTGGCCTAAAGCAATAGCAAACCAAGCAGCTGCTGAGAACTCAAGTGCCAGCAGAGGGCCTCCAAGAGAGGAAGAACTGTCAAAGAGGTTTAGTTTACAAATGTATGAGTTACATATCGGTGTTATTTCAACAGAAATAGCATACAATTTGTCCACTCTCTGTGCTTTCTATGCTTAACCGATGTTAATCTCTGACGTCTTGAGGCCACAACAGAAGTTCTCTAAATTGTATCCATTGTTAATACCCATCTATCATTGCAGGGACACAAGGGGTCTGGTGCCTATCTCTACTGGTCATTGGCTGAGAGAGGGGGTCCATCACACACACTCACACACTCCTAAGGGCAATTTAGAAACCAGTTAACTAACAGTCAAGTTTTTGGACAGTGGCAGGAAACCAGAATACCCAGAGAGAGCCCACACATGTCCAGGAAAAACATGCAAACTTCATGCAGAAAGACTGCAGGTGGGCTCAATGAATGAGAGGTGGGAATCTCCAAGAAAAAAAAAAAAAGACGCTTTTTAAACGGATGTTATCCAAATTGCTGTCAGATCATCTAATTTTATTTATTTATTCATGTAATATTCAAAATATTAGCTGTATAGTGCACAAATGTTCAAAGATAGATGACATATATGATAGCTGGATAACAAGAGTCACAATTTGGCCTTTTTAATATAAATTTTCTCGGTTGGTATTTCTCTGAGAGATTGAAAAAATAAGACTGAGGGGGCAGTACACTAAAACACAGCTCAGCGTACCATTAGCAGCTCTGTTCCATTGTCTTTTTCGCTTTCTCCCTCTTGCTCTCTCTCTCTCTCTAACACACACGCATTCTTAAACTAACCAGAACAGGGGAGGAATTACAGCTCTTGTTCATGAAGACATCTTTTTTGGAAAAAGTGAAAACATAGAGTGGTGATTAATGCGACGGAAAGGATGAAGGTGGAGAGTCTGGGTTATCAGAGAGAAGGTAAATGACACTGGAAAGGCCCTGCCTCTGCTCTGAAAGTTTGCGTGAGGCAGCTTAACGGAACGTCAGGTTGTTTTTCCGCTCCGCTGCTTTCTGGACTGAGCCAGAAACTAAAGACGACATGCTCTCATTAGTCTGCCCTCTGTAGTAAAGCCAGGCCATTTAGTGTACCCAAAATCCCATTGTTTAATTGTGTGGGTCATGTCAAAGGTCAGACAAAATATTGATGAACTTTTTTAAGGAAGGAGGAGGCAGGGAGGCGGAGAGCAGTGAGGCTTAAAGCTGCGGGGAGGCAGTCGAGGGCAGAGGTGCGAGGGCCACAAACACAGCTGTACTGACACAAGAAGAACAGAACCAGTCGGGAATGAGAGCTGGGAATGCTTCACTCTTTTTTCTGCACGGCAGTTAGAAAAGCAGCATATCATGGACACAAATAGCTGTGTCAAAATTATGCCAACATAACTACATTCAAATAAATATGATGCTTTCAAAGAACAATAAAAGGATCTCTGACTCAAAGCACTGCAGTCATAAACGCAGCATCAGCACTCTGAAGGAAATGGTGTGCCACGGCAGAGTTATGGATTACACTGTTTGTTTAAATCCATGTTAGGTGGATTATGCTCTTTCACTAAAGAGGGCTGGCAGGGGTCAAAGGTCAGTGAAGCAAAGGCTGCTAAGAAGGTCCTTAAAACACAGCTTTCTTTCTGACCTGAGGGAATTCCTGCAGACAGCATTAGCCGCCAGTCACGAACACACCTATGCTCCCTTCTCTGGGACTGCATTAGTGCAGGAAAAAATGAAGAAAACAGGAAGAAATTGAAAATATTTCAGAACAAAAATCATCATAAAGCAAATGAAATTTCCAGGGTCAGGTCCTTGTTGGTTGACTTGTTTTCAGGTCAGAACGTTCCAAATAAAATATTATGAAATGTAGAAGATTAAAAGAATGAGTATGCTCTAAAATTTTAACATTTCTACTGGTCAACAACTTTTGAAAAATCAAAATAAAATAAAATAAATTGTAAAACAATAAAATAAAAATAAACTAAAAATAAATAATTAAACAACATTGTATAAATAAATTACATAGTAAATAAATAAATTCATAAATAAGCAACGTTATATTAAGCAATAACATTAAAATAAATAATAAAAATGTAATGAAACATAATTAAATAAATAGGATTAAAATAAAACGCACTTTCACATCCTTCTATCTTATATCTCCATACATTCCTCCATGAACATTTTACTTTCTATGCAAATAAATAAATACACGTGTCTGTTTATATAGTTTAAATGAAAGTGGAGCTATTTAGTGTATATAGTAAATCCCACCTGTGTAACTGACATATAGGCATGGTCAAATAAGGTACATAAAAACAAAAACCGCAAAACTTTTTTCTCTTCAAAATCAGCTTATTGGTTAATTGAATTAAAAAAAAAAAAAAAATAACACTCCACAGTTTGAAGAAATGCCAACACATTCTGTGATACCCCCCATTCTGGAAGCTAAGAGGGATTTTAACAAACAAAACAAAAACAAAGCGGTCACTTTACGCCCGGGGCGCGCTCCTGGTGACATTTAACAGCAAGGGAAACGATTTCCTTCACCATTCACAGCAAAATACTCCTAATTGCTCCCGAAGTCTGCGCTGCAGTTTAGAAAACACTTTGTGATCGTCCTTGAGCTTGATCTCTGCGGTTCACTCGGGTCTGTGTTTATTCCTGTGTGGAGAAAATTGGTTTACTCATGCTGCAATTTGGATATGACATTAAAATATTCCCCTGAACGCGCACCATTTGGAGCGCTTTGTACTCCTAATGGCCATTCATTGTGGTTTCCGTGATAAGCTTACGTTGTCATTTACTCTGACTAAACACAGAAACAAACATTTCCCAAACGCACCTTATCTTGGCTGCGCGGCAGCGACACAAACTTATCAGATGGCCTGGGGGTCATCTGCGCAGACCGGATCATTTCAACGATACAAATCATGGGAACGTTTCTTTTTTGCGACGCTGGCGCAGATCGCTTCTGTTTAGCGGGCATCCGTCAGGGGAGACTGGGAAAAGTGGAATTTGACTCCTTTGTTAAAGCCTTCATCCTAGCATCACCCGTGCGCGAAGCAAGTAACTCCTGTAGGAGATGCTGCGGCTGTGCGCACTACCAAAACGCTCCCTTTACGAGTTGGTTTAACCTCCACCTCCAAATACTCGTTTTTCCGAAGGAATAAGAAAGTCAAGTGATGGTTTCTGTTCTTTTATGTGTTCAGGAACTGGAAACAAGGCTCTGACAAATCACTGAAAAACAAGCACTGCCGTATGTCAACAAACACCTGGTGACACTTGTGATAAAAACTTTTTACGGCGGATCTAAATTGTAAAAAAAAAAAAAAAAAAAAAAAAAAAAAAAAAAAAAAAAAAAGCACATGATTCAAACCCTTTTACTTACTGAGATGTTACTATAAAGTTAACGTGCAAATGACAAATACCCGTTCTCATTGCTGCGACAAAGAGAAAACAGCTAAAAGCCATTTTTTTAAAAAATAAGTTAAAGATTTTAATTTATTTGTACATATTAGGATAATTTTGCTAATCCGGTTTGTTTTCCCCAGTGGCGCCCCCAAGGGGGGGAAGAAGGGGAGGAGTGTCATGCTCCCTCCTCAAAAAAGGTTGGCAACTGCAGCAGCTTTACTAGCAAATCTTAAGTTAGCACCAGCACTGTTGCCAAAAACTGCATACAAATATAAACTGTTTCTCCTGGAAATGTAATTTCTTAAATAGTGTTTAGGTTTTACAAAGTGAATTTATTCACTCCTAATATAACATAGTTAACATGCTGACCATATGGCCAAACAAAAGAGGTGGCTTGGCAGTGCTTGCCAAAAACTGATGATGTCATCCAGGACATGTCACAACGGAATATCATCTCTACTGCTTGTCAACTGAGCTGTTAACATGTCATGACAGTCATGAAACTGTCATCCAGCAGCAGTTTTCAGTCAGAGGCTTTTTCAGATTCAATGCAAGACTGACTGCTACCGGAGATCCTTCCTGCCCACAGAATCACCACCCACAACGATCTTTGAAGATACTTGTATGATATAAGGCACGAAAACATTTAGTTTCCCTGTGGCATAAATAGAGTATTTTGAATTGAATGGAATTTCAACAAACATATATGACTGAGGAGAACAGTGACCGGAACAACATGTTCATGTATATTCAAATTATTAGGGTAGTGATTTGCGCCACCAGAACATTAAAACCGCAATTTAAGAACATCAGATTTACAAACTAGAAAACTTGAATGAAATTTAAATAATACACTGAACTGATCACTGTAAAAATCTCGTTTCAAAGTGTACAGTATTAAGACTTTGAATCAGTTCCAAGAGAACTTAGCATTCAAATGCTCATCAATGTTTTTATATCTCTGTCACAGAAAAAAGAAAAAAAAACATTTAGTCCATCTTTTTTTCTTCCTCTGAACTATGTAAGCTGGCATGAGCCTTTTCTGTTCAGCCTCTGCAAACTGGTCTGATTAAAAGAAACTCTCCAGCTCCTATTGGAGAGAAGCCTGTTTATGGAATTAGCCCTGAAAACTAATTACATCCTAATGGTTTTGCTTTGAGATTTAAAAATGTTATTTGAGGGACAAAATTGATCTTAAGGTAAAAAATATTGTGTTTGCTGTGCAGACTCACAAATAAGATATCAGGATTAATAACTTTTTATCTTTTATGCCTTTTAAAATCTTTTAAATATTTTGTCATAAAATAAGTTTATTTTTGACTTCTGTTTGTTAAATAAAATAAATTAAACTAAATCAAGAAACTATTAATAAAAGTAACAAAATAATGATAATTCGTATTCTTAATCCTATTCCTACTCTTATTCTTATTATAATTTTATTCTCGTTCATTTTTTCTTTTTATTATTATTATTGATACGTCATAATTTAGAAAAAAAAGAAATAAATTAACATGAATGCGCAATCAATAGAAAAAGTAAATATTTGTGTTATTATGATTATTATGATTATTTGCTCCATCAAACTACCATGTATTTTTTTATTCATTAATTTAGTTTTTGATATTTGTTTAGTTATTTAATCATTTCTATATTTTTTTATTATTATTATTTTATTTATTCGTTTGAAAGAAAGAGTTCGCATTTAGTGAACATGAAGATTTAATAAGACCCTACCGCTGATTTATCTGTTCAACTTCTTGACTTGACGGACAATAATCTTGGCCAACATAACCTTTTTTTCCTTTAGTTACATTTGACTTTTCTTTTCTTTAGAGTTTCGGGACTTTTAACCCAGTCTGCTACTTTAGACGCTAAAATATTGAATCGCAAAAACTGAATTAAAAAGGATGTAAAGATGATATTTATCACCAACGAACGTTAATTAAAAAAAAACAAAAAAAAACAAAACATTTTAACTGATCCCTCCACGCTGTTCTTGGTGTATTTAAAACCTGAACGTGAAGGCTTTCACAGGGAATCACCATCCAGAGAGCATCGCTCATGCGCAACCGGTTTGTATTATTTATTAATAACTCCCAGCTGTTTATAGTTTGGCAAAGGCGTAAGCTCCTGGAGCTGCTGTTTCCTGCTGTCTCCTTCTCGGGATCGTGTGCGGAGAGTCTGTTCATAATTCTATGGGGGGGGGGTGGAAACAGCGCTTGCAGCGCAAAACTGGAAGGTCTCATTGTTGGGATGTAATCAAGTAGGTAAAATTTGGCGCTTAATGCGAGGAAACGGATTGATTCCTTTGTTTCTTGTCCCTATTTAGCCCCATTTCTTGAAAAGCAAACATAACTGGCTATGCCATCACCAGTGAAATATTAATCCCGAACAGAGAAGTTGATGAAACATCTGTTTAAAATGAATGTTTTGTTTTACCACGCTCTGAATGAAAGCT
The DNA here is from genome assembly GCA_014839685.1 of Anableps anableps. Lineage (NCBI taxonomy): Eukaryota > Metazoa > Chordata > Actinopteri > Cyprinodontiformes > Anablepidae > Anableps > Anableps anableps. The sequence continues at coordinate 23,976,374 of CM026081.1, forward strand.
GAACCTGGAGCTGGATCGAGCTGGGAGGTTTTTCTAATTGATGAAAGAAACGAGCGTGTTTTGCCCCACAGCAAGGGAAGTCGTTCCCCAACTCCTCCACGGCCAAACCCACTTCGTGCCACTTATATATATTTTTTGTTACTTTTACACAAGATCAAAGCCTCCGAACATGATCAAAAATAAACCAAATAATACGTTCAGAAAGGCAGAATTGCTATATATATATATATATATATATATATATATATATATATATATATATATATATATATATATTCTGCATGGCATTTGGCAGGTGTTTTTATTTACTTAGTTTACTTATTTATTTAGTTAGTTAGAAAAACACTCTGGAAGACATTTACAAATAAAATGCATTTATTTCGAAAAATCTGTAAATAAATAAAAATAATTAAAATATGTATAATTATTATTATTTTATTTATTGATGATTATATTTGTTTACTTTTGAGCCAGTCGCAGTCTAGTGTGCAGCTCCAAAAATGTAAAATGTTAAAATCTGAAGGTTCCTGCTTAAAAAGGGATGATTTCAGTAAGGCGGGACACATCCTGCATGCTGAAAGGGAACTTTTTCAACTTTAAGAGTTTTCGAACTGGAAAAGAAACGACAAAACATACATATGTTCTTCATTTAATTTTTTTTACATTGTGCAGCCCATGCAGTTCATAAAATCTTGTGAAAAGGCACACATACAAAAAACCCCAAAACCAACAACAACAACAACAACAACAACAACAACAACAACAACAACAAAAAACAGGGTAGAATAAGAGTAACGAAAAAGAAACCCAAACATTTAAAGGTACATCTTGGGAAGATGTTCGCACTTGTTCAGATCTGGAATTGTGCATCAGGTTTTGGTGCTCTCCTAAATGTCAGACACTTGGAGTGCCGTGTCGATAGGCGGGAGCCCACGCTGAAAAGACTCCCTGTGTCCTTACATTTTCATTTAATGGTCAAACAATGTTCACAGCTGTTATTCTGTTCTGGAAGGGTAATCTCAAGCTCAAGAAAAGAAATCACTGATATCATTTAAATTTCTTTAAAATCTGGATTCCCTTTGTATTTGAAGTTGTAACTCTCTGATACCCCCTCCCTGCACTGTCAGAAGTATTTAGCATTAGAGGCTTTTGAACCCTTTGCAGCTTTACAGGTAGAAGGCATCAGATACAAAACGTGAGTGATTTCTTTTTATTTCCACCATCTCCTTAAGATTCGTGCCACATACTTATTTTTGGAACAGCATTGCAATGCTCAGATAAAATCTTTAATTGAATTCTTCAAATACGGGAGGGAAAATGGTGCTTTAACCCCTTTAAAAGAGGTTCACCATGATGTCAGACTTCTCCACATCCAAATTAACCTCCAGCCACGGGTATTGATTTGCAAATGGATGACACATAAACCTCCAGTGACTCCTCCTGCTATTCAGTGCATCCAAGTTCAACAAGCACTGGCGTTCACCTGCTGCAGGCTTTGACTGCTGCCAGCTGCCAATTAACACCTATGGCATGTTAATTAGGCCGCAGACTCTGCCACTTCAGGAGACTTTTCAGACCCCCTCACCACAAGTGCCTTTATTTTCACAAGGGCTCATGTGCAATCTGCATATGCATCTTGTATGTGGATTCAGGAGGAAGCCAAAGTAGGGTTTGAAGCTTTTAGGTGGAGATGTGGTCTGTGAATCAATACTCTGAAGGTATTTGGGGACCATGTGCATTTTTAGTTCAGGGAAATTTAAGTGGGGGTCTGCACAGGAGGAAACAGATACATGTTATACCTATCAAAGTTTCTCACATTATTTCATATTGCAACCATAAATTTAAATGTATTTGGTTTGGGAATTCATTTTCTTGTAGGATTATCCTGCATTTAGCTGCATCCAGTTTTCCATCATTCTGGCCAGCTTTCCAGTCCAAGACAAAGAGGAATAAACCCCACAGCATATCACTGCCACTACCATGTGTCAAGGTGGAAATGGTGTTTTAAGTGTGTTGTGCAGTTCTAGTTTTCTTCTACACATAGCCTAAAAGTTCAAGCATGTGACAAGAAGACCTTCCCCGGGCCTCCTTCTTTTCAAAGCAATAAAATAAACTGCAAAACAAAAAATGTTTTACAGTCATATTTTCTTAGTATATACACTCTACCTTATGAATGGACATGCAAATAAAGAAGTATGTGTGCCACCCCAATGGATAGCCACCCTGGGTAGGGAGCCATATGGCTCATAAAATAAAACAAAGCAAAATAAAAATGGATGACTTCAAACTTTAACTTTCTTTCTTCTTTCTACTCTTTTCTAAAGTCCAGATTTGAGACTAACACAACTAACTGTCACACTGTCAACAGATTCTTCCACCTGAGCTGTGGTTTTCTCCAGCTCCTCCAGAGTTTCTGTGAACTTCTTTGCTCTCCTTGGTCATCCTTTCCGATTGGGTCAACTGCTATGTTGTTGTCCTCAGGATGTTGTTTGTTCACTAAAGTTCTCTAACAAACTGAGGTGGAGGTGTTCAAAGAACAGGTTGACACGAACTGAGATCAAATTTCCATGCAAGTGGACTCTGTTGGATAGCTAGGTGCCTTCTGAAGGAAGTTGGTGGAACTGGATTTCATTTAGGGACATCAGAGTAAAGAGGGATGACTTGAAATGCATGCCACATATTACAAGTTTTTTGAAGAGCATGAATAATTTTATTTCAGCTTAACAATTTCAGCCACATTGTGCTGCAACATTATGGCTGTAATGAGACAAAATCTGAATTCAAGAATTATGAATAGACCTCACAAAGCCAGGACTGTGTTTAGCATCTGCTCTCAACCAAGACATTTAGATATCATACACATCCTGTTCGGACTCCGGTGCTCCTTCACACGTAAGCCCAAATGGGCGAGTAAGACAAACAAACCTCAAAACAAATTAAGAAAAGACTGGCTCTTCTCACGCACGACCAAATATGATTCACCTCCCGAAATCTGGAACTAGTCATTTCTGAGTAACAACCTGTCAGGATGATTTGTCGACTCCATGGGGCAGAGGAAAATCACTTCAAATTTGGACAAATTTCCCAACATAGTATCATTAAAACCCCTGAGCCTAAAGTGGGTGTTTGGGGCTGGAGGAGAGGATAAGACGAGAGGCGTGTCTCTGTGTGTGGCGGGTGTTCATGAAGTGTTATTCAGAAAAAGAAGAAAACCACCTGAAAGGCTCGAGAAACACAATGACACATCAAAAGGGAAAAACCTGAAAAACTTTGGGATAATGAGCTTCAATGAATAAGCTCAGATCCCAAAGGAACAAAGTGCGTTTAAGGGTGTGAGAGAGCCAAAGAGTGAGGCACAGTGATGGGGACCCACATGTGTTTACATGGTATAGGGGGACCACACTGTGAGGTAAACACACACATCATGAGGCTTGGTTGGGCTTCAGTAGGTGAAGGTTTTCTCTGGTTAAATATAATCAGAGAAAATTCACAAGAGGTTAATGTAGACTCTGTAAACTCTCTGGAAGTCATAGAAGCAAGTGTGGGAGAGAGAGAGAGAGAGAGAGAGAGAGAGAGAGAGAGAGAGAGAGAGAGAGAGAGAGATTGTGCTGCTGCAATAAAAGACTTTATTTGAAGACTTTACACATCTTGACCAGGGATGCCAAATTTATGCGTTAGAGTAGACTCCACAGATAAAATATGGAACGTGTGAGTAAACACAACACAGCCGCTTAAAAGTAATAAACAAAATCTGAAAAAAAAATGTGGCCTTTGACATTGTTAACTTTAACTTTTACAAAAGTGAATGAGTAAAAAGAATAATCAGTTATCAAGTTATCTGGTAAAATTCACAATACACAAAAACAGGAACATTAACAGAAGCTTCAGTTCTGCTTGAGTCCTCCATCATGTGTAACTAATTTGGTGACCACACCAACAACAGCTTGCAATCATGACATAATCAATAAATTATTGTACATCTTCTGACAGAATATCTATGCAGTGTTTACCTTGGTGTACAATATCATCACACAGCTGTAATTACTGTTCATTTTATTTGGTATTCATTCATTCACCGTAATGCTACTGATAATTTTGTCATGTGTTCCCAACAGGAAAAAAAAAATCAAGAAAGATCACATTGTACCTAAGATAATGATTTAATGCATTCACCACAAGATTTCAGCTCAGTACTATAAAATTAACCTGTAATTAACTGTGAAGTTGTCTTGTGGTAGAATACTACGTTCAAGAGCGAAACTGTAACATCTTTTACATTTTTTCTTTTTATAAATGTACCCATTAAAACAAGTGTAAATCCAACATGCTGCCGGTGCCTAAAAATAGACCTTAAACTGGTTTATTGCAACATTGTCTTTTATGCTCAGATTCTGGTTGACTCAAGGAAACTTTAAGAATTATTTTTAGCCTCTATCAAACAAAAACATGTTCCTCTGAAAATTTTCAGACTGAAAGTGATTTTTTTAAAAGCAGCAAAACTCCAACAGCAGAAATGTTAAAAAATAGCTTCAAACAGCCTATAGACAATTGCAAAAGATTGCACAACTGCCTGGTTCCTTGGAATGCATTTTATAAAGAAATATGGAGTGATTGTATCTTACTGTATCATAAAAAAAATCTATTGTTACAAACACAGCAATAGACATGCATGTAGATAGTGATGAAGTTTTTCTAAGTTATACAGTTTTAGTTCACCTTTGCTGAATCAATAAAAGCAAAGTGAAAGCAGACCATTTGCAAGAGAAACAGTCATCTGTGCTCTGTATGCTCGGTAAGTACTAAGACCCATTAACTGTGTGGGGTAACATGTTTCTGCTTTCCTTCTCCTGTTTTATGACACATCATAACTCTCCACTCCAAACAATATGAGACTAACTCACTAAAATACAGGCAAAATCTTTGAAGTTGTGAGGAGGCGTATTCAGAAAGTCGAACAGGCTGATGTGAGTGACAGGCACTCATATGTGTTTATTCGCATGTGTGAGAGTTGTGGCATTGACGAAAAGCATCAAGATCTGAAATATACCCTGACAGGGCAGTGGGAGCAACAGAAGTTATTGATCATGCTTTATTGATTTTAGACCGAAATGAATTGATCTTCATTACCAAAGCACAGCACAATTATTTCCTAGATCCAGGGTTGTCAAAAAGGCTTTTATGAACATTAGCCTGTACAGAACATTACTTTATTTGTCCAGAAGGCTAATTCGACTTGTAAGCTGTCTGGTCTACATTGCAACCGTGCAAGGGATTCATAATTTGGGATATACCAATCTGATCTTGAATATTAGATCGGGGTTCCAAAAAAAGTGTTTTTAAGTGATTAGTATAGGAGTACCAGACTAAAATCAACTCCTAATGCCTGTTGTTGCTCTGCTGTCTGTAATTCTTACAGATCCCAGCCTATTTTTGTGTGGAAGGCTGTTTTATAGGCCATGCAGATTACTTTTCTATCTAACAAATATTGATTTTCCCTGACACCCTGTCATGGATTTGCGACCTGTCCAGGATGTGCAACACCTACCAGAGATATGCACCTGGCCCCCTGTGACCCTACTAGGATAAGGGGGTATGGAATATGGATGGATGGATGGTTTTGGCCAACAATTTAACTGTTTTTAATCCTCTACAATAATGCTGACAGTGAAAGAGAGACTGTATTGGCTACTGCCCCTCCCTGACTGTCTACATGGCATCACCAGCTCTGCACACAGAGCTCAGATAGCTGTCGGAGTTGGGGAAAGCTTCACAGAGAGCAGCTGAAACAGTAGTCATTTAAGTATAAGACGTTCAAAGCAAAACACTCAGCTTATCACACAGGAGAGCAACTTTTTCTGTAAAGGCTCTCCCATAGTTCATCTTAAGTGTCAAACTCGGCTCTCACTGACGTGATGAAAATTGCATCATGATGTTTGCTAGAAGGCTTCCTCCTTCCCATCTTGACACCAGGCCCGGGTTGAACTATTTCACACAGAGCTCTGTGCAAAGTGTTGTGTGATTGGTCAAATGTTTGTGCTGTGTTTTATGCCATAATGGGCTCGGAAAGCAATGCCGATATTTCACTTCAACTACTCTGCTTCCCCTATCCGGGTTTTGTATTCGGATGTGACATGAATACTTTTGAGGAGCGTTTATTAGACGTGGTGAGGAATTACGAACATGTGTTCAGTTCTTCACAAAATATCTACAAAGATTGTCAAATGGCATTTTCATGCTTAGCCAACATGAACTCCTCCTCCGAATCAGTGAATTCATACACATTCATTTCTGCCAGGAAACAACACCTATATACAGGGCATGAAGTATGAAGCAGGAGGGGTGTTCCCAGCTGGTCTGCACCGCGTATGAAAGGTATGTGTGAATACGAATCGGCCACAACCACATAACTGCGTTGGGCTTCGGATGAAGTTTGGGAGAGCCTTAGGTTTTGTCGGTGCACACAATGAAATATATGAAATATAACCCAAAGTATGTCAAAACAGGGAGTTAACATGCTAGCATCAGCTAAGCATTTCAGCAAACTGTAATACATTAAAACATTGTCAGTATTAGCTACTTTTTTTTTTTTTCAGATGTACCTGGTTGTGATTGAGTCAGATAAAATTTGAGAAACTGATTGCTGTTCTGGAGAACCCCCATTATCATCAAAAAGAGCTCACATACTAGTAAAAGATATTTCAGTTTTATTGGTGAGTGAGTTAACCATGATATGTCTGTTTGCTGAAATCATTTTTACTGCACTTAAATCTACTGTGTTTTCGAGCATATACATGACATTGAGTTTAATGTAATATCTTAAATGACTCTGACTGGTATCAGTGACAAACATCCTGATTGCAAAAATCCTCTGCTTAACTTCTGCATTTGCCTCTTTCTGATAGTCTGTTTGGAATACATCTGTCCAATGGAGGCTGGCCTGGATCACCTGGATATGTGGACTCTTTTGCCCTGAGCATTCCTCCCTTTTTTTTGCTTCATTTAATCTCATGAAAGGTTATTGAATGAATCCTTCATTTCTGAACTATTTACAGGGAAAGACAAGATGAGACGGAGTGAGATACATCTGACTCAGATATTCATCTGAAAGGGGGTGTGTTTTATAAATTACTTCCAATACCAAAGTCAACAGATGGAGTTGCGCTCTATCATTTATATCAAAATATATATTTTTGCAATTCTGCATCTTATCCACTTCTAATTCATTTCATGGAGTTTTAAATTTGCTTTTCCAGATGTAATGTTTCAAAAATGGTTGCCAGCTGTATTTTAACTTCATTTGGTTATTTTATTATTAGTCCCTTTATTTTCCCAACAATTTCAGTTATTGTTACTTAACATGATTAAAGGAAGAACTGTCTTGAAAATTGGTTTATGTTATGGTCTAAGATCTGAAAGCAACCCCAGTGTGGAGTTTCCACGTCCAAACAAACATCTCTGTCGCTCAGGACGGGGGACTTAAATGGTGAACACTTTGCAGGCCTGGACAATTTTCAAGACCATTTCCAAACTTAAGAAGGAACTGCCTGTGAATAATTGTGCTGCTCTTCATGCTTGTGATAATAATGTTATTCTAAAGAGGTGAAAGTGGTATAAATGCTGTAAGAAAACACTTAGGAGGCTAAAAAGAAGGTTGGACATGTGAAAAACTCCATATGGTAAGTTGATGCTAAATCTCCAATCTATTGTGGGAATGAAATTGTTTTGGCCAAAAACAACAAAAGAGTTTCAGCTTTTCTTCCTTAAGCATATAGGCCATGCAGTAATAAAGGCTACTGACCATTTGATTGGTTTGGATTAGAACAGGAGGGAGAGATTAGGAGTAGACAAACCAATTATTTACCCACCCACACTGATGAAACAATTCGCCAGGCAAAAACACAAACTACACATGACTCAGGATTAACCTGCAAAATAACACACTAAAATATTTTTAATCAATGTGCTTTCTTTAATACTGAAGGGTGTTTATAAAATATGAAACACTACAAATAAAAGATCACATCTCTTATCTTAGGCCATCTTTGCTACTGTTTTGGAACTATTCGGATGGTTTGTGATGATATGGGGATATAATTTGTCTTTAAATGTTAACTATCTGCAAGCTCAAACTTATATCTTGATCTTTGAAACACTTTAAGTTTTGTCATACATTGTAACACTTTCCTCAATCATGCTTGAAAATATTCAGATCACATATTTTTGCAAGAGTTGTTGGATTTGCTTAAAGGATGACTAATCCTACTCTTTATTTATGCCAGTGTTGTGGAGAGAATTGTAATTCCTGTCCTTTGGATTAGAAGAAAGTCTTTGCATGTACTGAATCAAGGCCATAGATTTATTATTTTCCAGATGTCACAAACAATTTGAGGGGGGGATTTAAGGGAAAAAATAACTTTTCCACATGATTCCTGCAAAATTTCAATGTGTTCTTCACATTTTATTTTACCAGAAGGGCCTTCTTTGCTGCCTTTTTAATCATAATATAGTTGTCTAAAAGTCTTTGCGTCTCTGTGAATGCTGAAGCCCACTTCACTTGTTTATCTCTGTTCCTTTGGGAACAACAAACATTCTTTCGATGCAAAACAAAGAATCTCATGTATTTTACTTTTTAAAAAGTCGCCCTTTTATAAAGTAAAAATGCAGAAAACCATAAAACTTGTGAGCCTTTTCGACACGGCTAACTGTCTCTGTGTTGAGAGGAGAGCTGAGCCGACACCCACCCAGCACAGGTCCAGGGGGCTGCAGTGGCCAAATTATTCCAGAAACTGTTCTATATATATATCTTCTCCTATCCACTGATATGATTGAATTCTATGCCCTACATGAATATAAGTTTTATATCTCCAAACAGAACAGGCATGGTGAAGTGTGCAGCAGAAACCCAAGTCATGTTTGACACATGCATTACTCATTCTGGCAATGACTCATTTAAAGTAGTGATAGTTTTCAGGCCCTGAATGTGCTGAAAAGGAAATGACTGCAAACCTAATGAAACATCACTCTTCAAAAACTGATTAAAAAAAATATTATTACATGCATGTTTCATATTGCCTACTGTTTGCTTTAGTTTATTTAAAAGACAATCTGCAAACCAGGGGTCAAAATTGTGAGCACCAGACCTCCAGTACATTATATTCAGTCTCTTTCTTTGCTAATGTATTGATTCAGTTATTGCCATTTATCATATTGTACCATGAATTTCCAATGAAAGTAATGCAGACATCTGTTTGGTCATTCATTGCATTTTAAAATATACACAGCACTGTAAAGGCTGAGTACATGTCAAATTTTTGACTTTCGCTTGCAAGTTAAAAGTTGACCCATCAGTAGGAGCAGCACATAGATATGGAGAAACACTAAATCACTAAGTGCTTCTTCTGTGAAGTCATATAAACAAAAGGCTACAATACAAAAAGATGTCTTGCACCCCTTGGACTTTTCAGTTTTAAACACTACCAACTTCAGTGCAGTTTATTGGGATTTTTTTTGTAGTGGTCCGCATATGTAATCAGCACCTTTTGAGTCAATACGTGGTAGCACCACCTTAGATGCAGTTGCAGCTGCAAGTGTTTGGGGTATGTTCCTACTAACTTTACACATCTAGAAATGTAATGCAGACAGACTGAATGAAGAGCATGTGTGGACATCACTTTTCAACTCTTGCCACAAATTCTCAATTAGATTTTGGTCTGGACTTGGACTGGGCCATTCTAATTTTTGCCCCTCTCTGAAGTCTTCTGTAGATTGAAAGGTTTTCTTTCAAGATTGACCTGTATTTTGCTCCATCTATTTTTCCACCAACTCTGACCAGATTTCCTGTCCCAACTGAAGAAAGCATTCCCACAGTATAATGTTCCCAGCACTATGGTACATCACAGATATGGTATTTAGGGTATTAGTCTTCCTGTGTTTTGCATGCAGTTTGCCAAATTTCTATAGAGCCAACATCTACAGTCCTCCAGAAATTATGTAGCCCTCAAATTATCCCAAGAACAGTATGTAGATAGCTTCATGGAATTGGTTTTAAAGGGGGACCAGCTGCATTTAAGCCTTATATAACCAAGGGCAATGCAAGTACTGTGGGGACAGTTTGGAGATGGCCTCTTCAGGACCTACGTGACTGTGCACCAATTCATGAAGTAATATCTGTAAGGACATGAAATTGCAAGTTTGGTGCTTAGGAATTCGGGATGAACCACAGTTTTGGAATAAATTCGAGCAGAGACTGCAGGCCAGCTTGCCCCACATCAGTGTCTGACCTCACAAATGCTCTCTTGCCAGAATGATCAAAAATTCCTATGAACACACATCTTTGCAGACAGCCTAATCAGAAGAGATGAAGATGTGTGTACAAATATATATATATATTATATAGATATATATAGATATATAGATAGATATATATATATATATATATATATATATATATATATATATATACAAATATATACAAATATATACATATATATATATATATATATATACAAATATATATATATATATATATATATATATATATATATATATATATATATATATATATATATATATATATATATATATATGGTTTTTATTTGAAGCAGAGTGGCAAAGTGTTTGTCTGTGCTTTCAGGGCCCATGTCTTTCTATTCAGTGGGTGTGTGAGTTAGAGCAAGCAGACAAAGACAGAGCAGTCTGTATGAACTGAATAATGCATCAGGATTTCCACTCTTCCCTCCCTCACATCTCATTTCTTATCATCATCCCCATCACTCATCAGAACCTCACATCTTTAAATCGTCTGTTTGTTTTCCTAATACTCACCTAGGTACACGACCTTTGTTCCATGTCTCACTGTCCACCATCAATCCACACCATCACCCTGTCACTCTCCCTGCCCTTCTCTCCTCCCTTTATCACTCAGCCCCTCTGAAGCCTACTCATGTGGAACATGGTGGGGTGAAAATGCTGTTCTGTCAGCGCAGCCTCTGCACGCAATAGCAGCGGGATCATGTGTGAAAGACCAGCAAATGTGATGCAGCCTAATGCGACTGTGGACAGGAGCCACAGAAGAGGAAAACAGTGCAGGGGGAAGGCTGTAAAACCACCATGGCCCTGGTTTGGACCCCTGCAATTCAGGGGTCCAAACTCAGTTGAAACCATGGCAACATTTCACACTGATGAGATTTGTTTTCGATGCTGGAATCAAAGAGGCAGGTCATGGTGATAGGGCTGACACTCACACTGATATTAGACAATCTGATGTCTAATATTAATAAATATTTTCTACGGGTTGTTTTATGAGTACATTTATCCACCAGTTCATCAATTGTTTTCCGCTTATCCAAGATCAGGGAAATAGGTCTGAGAGGAAAACCAAGACTTCCTTCTTCCCAGTAACCCTCCCCAGGTGTTTATGGGGGCATTTCTCGGCCATTTGAGATATTTTAAGTGATACCTTACCACACATTGGAAGCATCAGAACAGATGTTTGGATTTCAGCCAAATGCAGTTATACATTTATGCCAGCAGGTGGCGTGACCTTCAACAAGAAACATAACAATTTTTCACTACACCAAAATGTATTCACTATAACATAAAATGCTCACTATGTAAATCGTCCACACAACTTTAAAATATTAGCTTAGAATTCCTTCTTTACAACTTCACGTAAATTAGATTTCTCACCAGAATACCAAATTTGATGAGAAATTGATCGCAAGGCAATATCCTTTTTGCCATTTTCCCTATAATTATGAGATTGTGGTTTATATTTTCAACCTCAAATAAATAATCTTTCCATGCCCCTGTCCTATGGGAGCTGGAATGTAGCAGTATTTGCTTTTATGTTTTATTCAGGAGCATCCATTGCCTTGGAGCGTTAGTAATTTTGGACGTGCATCTCACAGCACCAATAAGTGTTGTTGTTGAGGCTAAGCCCTGCTAGCCATTGTATGAAGTTCATTTTGCCAGTCTTATCCTGGATCTCATTCTTTTGGTCGTTTCTAATGACCATCAGTAAGGTTGGGAACATATATAGTCCATTAAATTGAAGAAGGCACCAGAGTCACATTATCTGAAAAAACCAAAGAGGAGACCTTATGTTTAATACACATTGAGTTGCAATTGTTGAACACCACAAATAAGATCAGGTAGAAGAGACAACCCTAAACACAGCTCCTGCTATAGTTATACAAGGATCGGACAGCCCTCAAAACTTTCCATGGCATCCCATACTCCCATAGCATGTTCCACAACATAGCTCAAAGTACATGGCCATAAGCCTTCTCGAGATCCAAAAAGAACATATGGACAGGACAACCAAACCACCATGACCCCATATGCAGCATTGCAACGTTAAAGAGCTTTTTTAGTCACAATCCTCCTCCTGATTTCTAGGTTTGATTGTCCATCCAAACGTCATTTCCAGCACCCTAGAATAGACTGGGAAGTATGATCCCTCAGTAAGTGGATTAAATTCTTCAGCTCCTTTTTTTAAAAACTGGGACCAACATCCGTGTTTGCCACTTCAGAGATGTTGTTCCAGCAGGTATATAACAATGAATCTATCAACTTAGAGAAAGCTAAGAACCTTAAAAAGACTCCTGGTTGAGACAGCTTCTGTGTAGGATCAAGAGTTCAGGTTTGTGTCAAGTGACCTAGCTGAGTGACAGCACCAGTGCTAAGGTCATACTTACTAGCAAACTGAGCATGGCTCATTTCTAATGAATGCCACATCTTAGCTGTTGTTGTCAGGGAAAAACAATTCTCTGTCTCTTTCTCAGAACACATTTAAAATGTATTTCTTTTTCAGGTATTTTTTATGTTTCATTGACAAATCAATGCCTATCTGTGTTTCTTCTTTACAAACCAAGTAGTGTCATGAAAAAACAGTGCAAATCAAAGCAGCTAATTCAGCAATTAAAAAGCATTCAAATTTAATTACCGGGCAGTCAGTTGAGCTTATGAAAAAATAAAGAAGATGGTGAAGTTAATGAAAAATAATGTTACTAGTCATGACAAAGTGGAAAACAATGAAATTTATGGCACTGATCCCTATTTACACACAGTATTCAAAACAGCAGTCCATCATAAGTAGCACACATACTTCAAAGACTTGATAGGACTTGATATTCCACAAAATGCTCTTTATTTTCTCATTCAAACTCTACACGAAAGCATATATGGCATAATAAGAAAATGTCTCATTTTTATTTATAAAATGTCCCCAAATAAAATGTATGGAAATTGTTAGACCAGTTTTATTGGTTACATTGTAACAGTTGGTTGTATCATTGCACTCGTCTAGAAAAGTGAACTAACAGTAGATTGACTGAGTGCAATGAGAAAACAAACAGAGCTGAGCAGGTTTCCATTCATTTAAAACGTCTCTTAATGAAATCTGTTGCTCAGAAGTCCCTGAGCATATTTCTTCTAAATGATTCAAAGTGGTGATTACAGAGAAGCCTGAGACAGGAGGAGTGGGCTTAAATAACACCCATCACTCATTCTCTTTTGATTTTCAAGGCTCTGTCCCAAAAGGCCGTCCAGCAGGCTCCCTTGAGCTGTCCCCCCCCCCGACAACACTTTCTCCTCGTGTCCCCTGGAGCCATTCTGCACACCTCTGCTCTGATTTCAGTGGCGGTGCAGTAATGAAGCCCTCACCCTATGATATATGTTCCTCCAAGGCTACGGGCCGTGTGGGCCGAGCTGCTGAGCAAGCGAAGGCCTCTCCATTACAGACGGGTTAACGTCTTGTGTCAAGCTTTGGTCGGCAAGGCTGCAGTTGTGATAACAACGTAATGACTTTCTGCCTCTGATTACCAAAGGCTCAGAAACACAAAGGATCAAAGTAAATTAAACAGAGTAGCACCTTCAGCTAGAGAAATAAACGTCCTTAGAAGTGGTGCATGATGGGAGGATTACTCATATTTTTTCATCTAATTAGGACAATACATCATTTACATTTAGCAAAATGGGCCAAATGCAGATGTCCAGATTATTCAAAATGATGTAAGGGCGGGTAAAAGGGGAGCCAAAGAAAATTCAGTAAAACTACAAACCATATATTTATTCAAAAGAAATAATTTTTATAGAGTGCCAGTGTTCTTTTTTTAAATTACATTTCATGTAGCACAAGAAAAAATCTGTCAAAAATCTATTTTTTTCAAACTTAGTGGAAATCCTTCTGTTTAAATCCAGGGTCTCGGGTTCAAGTGAGTGCGTGTGTATTTGTGAGTGCATTTAAGAAGGCGCAGGTGTCTGAGTGTGTGTGGTCCCACAGTGGAGGTGCTGGTCGTATTGGAGGTCTTTGAGAAAGGAGGCCTCTCACAGAACCATCACTGCCAGGGTTAATATCTGCTTCCCATCTTTTCCAAGTGGCCCATGAAGAACCGTGGGTTTCCCCCATTTCATTTTCATTTTCAAAAACCGGCAGGGAGGTGGAAGAAAGCCTGTTCCTATAAAATTACGAGTACTCTAAAAGATCTAATGTGGTCTTAATTGTCTCACCGCATTTGACAATTGGTGTAGAAGGAGGGAATGCTTGGGGCTGGAGTGTGTGAGTGAGAGGGGGTTCAAGTATGTTTCAAATTACAATAGGACCTCTAAAGATAATGTGCTTGGCTTTGTTTTCTACAACAGGACAAGGAGATGCAAGGCTTGTGAGGTACCTTTTTTTAAAGAAAGGAAATTCAAAAATGAGAAGTTTGTATCAGGAGTGATCAAAGCAGCAGCAGACAGAAAAAGAAGCATATATTTTGTATTCTAATGGTATTTGGCTTTCATTTCTTGCAAACTTCACAATAATAACATGTGAAAGCAGCAGATAGATGCCATACTGATACTGAGGTAAATCAGGAAATAAAATAATAGCTTAGAGTGATTCAAAAAATCAGCAAAAACTAAGTACTAACATGACATTTACATAAAAAAATGAAATACTGTAGTTAAGTTTTGTGGTTTATGTTTAAAATCATTCGCAGCATTTATCAGGATCTTATCAGGTCCTAGTGCTGGCTGCTGCTAAATATGCAAGGCTAATTAGTGAACTCATAGAAAGATAGCTTGCTAAGATGATTAAATTAATTGACTTAACTCATACTGGCAGTGACAATACAGCCTTCAGTCAAGGGGCGGCACTATACCCACAGCAGATAAAGCAAACAGCGAGCCAAATCAAGGGCAGAAGAGGAAGAAAGATAACAAAGATGCTTGTTTTGTTTATTTTGCTTTTTTTTTGTTTTTGTTTTTGTTTTTTTGTATTTGTTTTTGTAGAAACAAAGTGTGCCAATAGCAATACATATTCACTCCAGGTGCAAATATAGTAGATGTACTTTTATTTTGGTAGCAGGTGTACTTCGTATTTTTACACTCAATGAAATTCCCTTATTGCCTATGCACACAATTCTGAAACTGTATTGTGATTGCAACACTAATTTTCTACATCAGGACAGAGCTGCTCCAGTTTGCTGCAGACTCACCTAAGTTCAATTATCCTAGTAAGCCTCTGCTTTAAAGGACCAGCAGGACTCTCCCTCAGTGCCTGATTGTACACATTCGTTGTGCTGATTAAGCTTTCTCTTTGAGTGATGTTCCTATTGCTACTCACCACATGTCTTCCTGTGTTTTGTAACAACCCACCAGGATCTCACCCCCAAGCTTCTACCAGTTAAGATCAGATCAACAATCCCTACCTGGATAACCTATCTCAGTCAAAGAGAGGCCACTGCTGAACTTTCTCACTCATCAGATGTGTCATAAATTACCTTTCTGTCCCCCCTCTTTCATCTTCCTCAGAGATTAGCAAAAAAAAGAACAGACCTCAGCAAGTATCTCACTCAAACCTACTATCTACTATCTACCTCAACCACCTTTGGATCCTCAGAGACTTTTCCCAACCCCGGAAACCTCCACAAATCAAGTAAGGCAAGTCTGAGATACTTATTCCTTCACTTATCTCAGAACCAAGATACCAATGTTTGGCTGATTGTAGAGCACTTGCTTGACCACTCCTTCATCCACTGGCTTCTGCAAGACATCTAAATATAGATGTGCGTACAGTAAATCTTATATTTTGTCATAGTCAGCAGCTATCAGCATCTCACTGCATTTTCCACCTTGATGAAATGTCTCAACGGGACAATATTTCTTGGATGACTAAGTTTTGCAATAGAGCACCATACGCTTTACTATTACTAACATTATAACTAGTACTTAAACATTTCAGATCATCAAACTAATTTCAGTACTAGACAAAGATAACCTTTGTACATACAAAGTGAAGTTTTTAAATAAATATTTTATATATTTATTTCGGGAAATAACTCAACACTAAAATAACCCTTTGTGAAAAAGCAATCACACCCCTCTGTTAAATTGTATTTGAACCATGTTGTATGGGAAGCTGAGTTCAGTGCAACTGGTAAAGCCCATTCCTGATAACTGTATCCCATAATCATTCAAATAGAAGCTATCTGACAGCATGAAATAGGCTAAAAGATCCCAAACTCCAACAAATCATTCCCCACCCTAAGGGAATCCAGGAACAGATGAGAAAATTATTGACATCTATGAGTTTGGAAGGTTTACAAAGTCACATTTAAGGCTTTGGCACTCCCAGTGAGAACCATTGTCCACAAACAGAGAAAAATGGAACACTGATGAACCTTCCCAGGAGCAGCCAGGTTAGCAAAATTACTGCAAAAAGGGTATCAACAACTTATACAGGGGATCACAAAAAAAAAAACAACAAAAAATAAGATTGATATCTATATGATTGCCTAAATTAAGGTGTTCATGACATAATAATAACAAGACTGGGCAAAAATGTCATTGATGGGAGAGTTCCAAGGCCAAAATCACAGCTGACCAAGAAGAAAACGTCAGCTGTATGCTCAGTTGACATGGACTTTTAGAAAAGAAAATATGTGAACTGACAAGACGGATGTGGAATTTTTTAGAAGGTGCGTCATGTTACATCTCGCGCAAATCTAACACAGTATGTCAGATAAAGAACAGTAACAGTAACAGTAATATGACATTTGACAGTGGCCTAGTCAAAGTCCAGACTTAAGTGACGTTCAGATGTTGTGATATGACCTTTAAAAGGCCATTTATTCTGGAAAAACTGTCCAATGATGGTGAAATAAAGCAATTCTGCAAAGAAGAGTGGGGTGAAATGTAAGAAATAGTGATTGACAAGGGTGGCGCATCCACTTATCAGGTTTGGAGAACAATGAGTTATTTCATACAAATAGCTTTTTGCCCCAATTAATGAAATCACCATTTGGCACCGGCATTTTCTATTTACACAGATTATCCTTGTCTGATATAAAATTTTGTTTAACATGTAAGTCTGGCAAACAAGCAAAAAGCAGAAGAAATCTTGGAAAATAACTTGGAGCCAAATGCAAGTTAGACCCTCTGAAGAGACCTCCTCTGAATTTTAAGAAAAAAAGAAAAATGTTTCTGAGCCTCTGTACAGGCAGATGAAAAACAAGCTACTCATTTAGCCTGCAACAGTTCTGCCGAAGCCACAAAAACTGAAACCTGGAAGTTACAACACAGCTTCACTATGTATGGCCACCCAGCTGCTGGGTTTCTTCTTTGCCAGCTGCTATTGCCTAATTAGCCATTTCAAGAATCACTCTGCCAGAGGAGATGTGTTTCCATGTAAGTGAATTTCCCTCAACACTCATTCACTTCAACATGTTTCTCTGCCTCAACAAAGACATAATTGCGTATGGTGCACACATGGGTTTTCATTCATGAATACTTGGGGTATTGAGGTGGTTATATGATGAGAGAAACACATAAGGAAATCTGGAAGGTGTTGTTTTTTTTTTTTTTTTTTTTGCTTACCGTGTGATCGACATGTTGTTGATGAAGAAATTGAGAAATAATTGAGTCGTGGAATCCATTAAGTGCAAAAGTGTTTGTAAAAAGTGCTTTTGCTTTTTCCTGTTTAACTATGAAAACTGCACCCATTGGCTCTGGTTGCTTGAGCTTAAACAATGAGAGCAGTTTATTGCCTTTGATTATTTTGAAATGAAATCAAAGAAGAGCTCATAGCTAACATGGGATTTACAGTTTGCAAAGCTGGAGAAACACATGTACACACAGAAATTCAAACAAAATCATCTCTAATTGGATCAGTGCAAACCTTTGCACTGATCCACTGACCATGGAGCCCCTTTTCTCTGATAAGCAGGGATC
This sequence comes from Anableps anableps, assembly GCA_014839685.1. Lineage (NCBI taxonomy): Eukaryota > Metazoa > Chordata > Actinopteri > Cyprinodontiformes > Anablepidae > Anableps > Anableps anableps. The sequence continues at coordinate 23,994,590 of CM026081.1, forward strand.
TGACCATCTGTGTTCTGACCTCAAGATAAGCTGGGTGCTCACTGACACTTGACACAGCCAGCTTGTTCTCTCACAGAAGAGTGATGTTTTCTGATGGCAGCGACCACCATCCCCTCTTCAGTTTGGGTGCACCGGGTCACATACACATAGGCTAAGCAAGTCTGTCACCCTCCACCCAACCACTCCTCATTAGGGTGAGGCAACCTGTAGCTGTGCAAATGACTCTTGCTGTATTCTCTGCGTGTGGTGGCACAATGGCCTCCCACTCACTGAGTCTTGAAAGATAATAATTAGGCCAGCAGCTGTGCTAAAATACCTCCTGGGTCTGGTTCTTCTACGATTTATACAAGCATATAACATTATGTGGCTTTTAAAACACTTTAGAAAAATTATACCTCAATGATAGTGGCCTTAAGTTGTGGTTTATCCCATTACATGGAGCTCATGCAAGGCGAGGGCATGCAGGAGCGTAAAATCTGCACAATATTACTAGTAAGTACAGCAGCAAATTTGGCAGGGAGGTAGCCACTTCCTTAATGCCACCAACAGTGAAGCAGTTTTCCCATGCCTCTTATGTCATCCATAGCCTCAGGGACATTTCTTCATCAAATTTTACCCTATATTTAGATTAACCTCTTAACTCTTTTTGGAAATTCAGTTGTGTCAATCAGCCAGGCCTATCCACAGTTATTAGTTTCTCGGTTTTTAGAAAAGACCTCCCTTTTCAGTCTTTTGAAGGGGAAGCAGATGATTCCAAATGTGCTATAAAAGCAGCTTATTGATAAGAACATTAGCTGAGGGAGCTAAAACCTAAACATTTTAACTTTGCTTGAACGAGTTGCATTTGATTAAATGATTCTTTGCTCTGAGAGTAGATGGATAACTCTAGTCATCACAGCAAAATATCATTTGGTATTTGACTTTTGTCCCAGATATATTGGATCTGTTCAATCACCTTAGTCCTTGCCAAAATGTCTCCACAATTGTTGGGTGAAAATTAAAAGCTTCTGGTGTGCCTTTTCTGCTGTAAAATGTAAGGCAGTGTGTAACCCAGTTGTGCATTATGACATTCACATCTCTTGCCTGGGGGCCTGCTAGAGTGATGTCAATACTCTAGTTTTTTGTAGCAACTAATGTTTTTCAAGCTTTTGTATCCCAAATCAAGCAGATTTTTTTGCCACTCTTTACCCTAGCTCAGTATGTTAACATTCTTTGCTTCTTACCGATCCCTCAGTTGCATGCCTTACTGTGTATGTTCATATCAAAGACCTACAAGTAGCTTTTAAAATAATAGTTAAAATCAAATCTGAGCCTTACTAAGTTTAAAATTTGTAGGTTTGTGTTGAATTTGAGTGGCATGAGATCTCACAATAGTAAAAATCCACATTTCTTGACAACTAAAATCTGCCTTGTGAAGCACTATTATCAATATGAAGGTGAGTGCTTTAACCGTGCCACAACTGTGATATGTCTGTATCTATATCTGAGAATCCAATTTTGAAGTGAGAAAAAAAGTACAGTAGTTTTTGAGTTACCCACTTGCGCTTACTTACGATTACAAAAGCCCTGAAGCCTCCACCACTTTTCAAGCTTTTTCAAAGCAGCATTTTGGATTCTAGGTACATAAAAGAAACAAGGATAGAATGACAAACAGCAAAAGATTTAATTGATCTTAGAATAGAATAGAATAGAATAGAATAGAATTATCCTTTATTGTCCCACAATGGGGAAACTTCTGTGTAACAGCAGCAAAGTGGCAGTGACAGACAATAACAGAAAAACAGACTCACACGAAGAATATAAAATGTATATAAAAACAGAAAAAAGAATAACAAATACTGTACAGTTAGGCAAAATTTCAACATAAATACTGTGTAGTTGTGAAAAATACTCCAGTCCAGAAGAATGTGCAACTGAGTCGGTTAATTAAAAATATACAAGATGTGCATGTCTCAGAGCATTAAAAATACAAACAATTCACAATTAGTGACAAATAAAAAAAATTAGAAATATAAATTAGAAAATAGATCTTGGCCAATAAACAAATTGCTTTTAATGAGCTGTGAGAATATAACAGCTAGCTAATAGATAGCCACTAACCTTACTAAAATATCAGTGCTAAAGTGGTTGCTTGCAGTTTTTTTTTAACAAGCCTGGACTGCATCTCTGGCTAAAAATCTAAAATTTAAACTATAATATTCTGACCAGAGATTATTTTAGACACATATTCATATTCTGCTTTGATACTTCAGGACCTGGACCACTTCCCATAATTGACGGAGTTGTGAATTCTGCTCTCCAGCAGAAAAGCCCAATCAGTTCACAAAAACCTAAGATGAAGCAAACTTGGGGTGTCCAGCTGGACAATGACACCCCCCCACCCTCTCCACACACACACCCTTAAGAAATACGCCGTTAATACTGACCATACAATAAGTAATTTCTGCTGAGTAAAGTGGGCAGACATTCCTTTGATGTAAAACAGTCATTCCCAGTTACCAAAATCATGCAATGGCAATTACCTCTGCCAAGGGTGGCACCACTGGTTTTTAGGTTAAGGGGGCAATTACATTTGCATATAGCACCATGTTTGAGAGCTTTTTTCCTTCAATAAACAAAATCATAATTTAAAAACTGCTCCTACTTATGCTATCTTTGTCTGCTATTAAAATCTGTTTGACAATCTGAAATGTATTAGTGTGCCAAAAAGCAAAAAATAAATAAATAAATAAATAAATAAATAAATAAATATTTGAGGGGGCAAATACTTTTTCAGAGCATGGTATGCAGGATTTTATTTACCATGCCAGTAAGTAGTAAATTTTGGTTAAAGTTTCAAGATGTATTTTGAGATGAGTGTTTTTTTTTTTTTTGGGTTTTGAGCACAAATCTTGGAAATCTAAATCCAAAATGAATGTTATGCAGCTCACAGATACCCATCACTAATGTTTATCATCTGCCTCCTATTTGTCTCACACGCTGATTTGAATAATAGTTCATCGACCGTGACTAAGTGAAGCTAGTTGACAGTATGAAAGTGGATCAAAAGTAATCAATAGCAGCTTTGCCGCAATAGAAGGAAGAACAGCAACGATGCAGTCAAAAACAAAAACGGGATCAGCTGAATTACTGGGGTCTAAAAGCCAATGAATCAAAACATCACAGTGTGAGAGATCAGTCCTACATCATGTATACAAACCATTAACTGCTAAAAGCATTCTGTTGCTGAATAGAGAAGTTAATCATATTTGGTGTTTCTTACTTGCACACAGTGCAAGCAAGATGTGATCAATCTCTCCTCTGCACATGCTCATCTGACATTACCGAAGCCCTGACCAATTATGGTTAGAAAAAGTGGGGGTGATGCTCTTTACGATGGGTGGAGAAGCTTTCTCCATTCCAAGTCTTCACTTCTTGACAGATGCTGTAATTCATAATGTGATTGGAACATTGGTGTGAGCTAAATACTGAGCATAAGCCACATTCCCATTGGACTTAGCTGGTGGTCCGTCTCTGAATTATGGTTTAGGAAATGTTTTCTGCGTGTGTGTGTGTGTGTGTGTGTGTGTGTGTGTGTGTGTGTGTGTGTGTTTTTAACTTTTAAAAGGGAAGAAAGAACCACTCTAGACAAAGCTATCCTAAGAGCATCCATTATGACTTGCCTCATGTGCTGTTCATGAACACCACATGTTGCTAGTCAAAGGAGAGAAAAACACGGTTATTTAAATCACATTTGGCAAGTTTGCAGGACTCTTTATGCAATCCATGCCTGTTCTCTATTCTTGCAGAAAAAACATTCATAAACACACAAATAAAACCATACCTATGCATTATCACCTCCCTGTCAATTGAGTGTTCAAGTACTGTAGGTCAATGAATTATTTAAGTGTTCATTTAACAGACCTTAAAGATGTAAATTCTTGGCAGTGGTTTTCTATGTATACCACACTAATGCTATTGTTGACCTATGATATGTTTGAAGCTGTTTTGCATTCCTGCTAACATCCAGACATATGTTGAAATGGTTAAAAAAAATCATTTATGAAATCTTCTAAAAAATATATTGCCTGCATTGAAACAATTTGAGTAATATTTTTTAATGATATACAGAACCATTTACTTCCAGTTTTTCAGCAATAATTTAGTTTTTTCTTTCTATTATGAGAAAGAAGCTAACATAGAACAACATACCAACCCCACAAATTTGATCTTTTTACCTTGACCAATGCTTTTGTCTCCTACTGTTAAGCTACTGGTATACTTTCTTATGATGCCTTGTATGATGGTGTATATATATGCATGCCTAAACATGCTTTACATACTGTAGATATAAATGTTATGCAACGAAGCAGATTTTAAGAAACACAAGTTGTTTTTTTTGTTTTTTGGGATTTTTTTTTTTTTTATCCCGTTCTGGAAGCTATATGGAATACAGCATGGTGGGTCTGGTTGCCTTGCAGTGTCAGGTCAGATTCACACTAAGAGAGGAAGAAAGTGAAATAATCCCTATGTTTGAGTTCATTGACAAAATGGTATGACATATTGTGTTTGATTCAAACAACGGGTTGGACAGATGACAACAACTATAGGTAAACAAAAAAGGTGGGTGGAGTCAAATTAATGATGACAGCAATCCCAACAACAGTGAAAAACAAAACATACAGAACAATAACGACAAGGGAAAACAAATTTTTTAAAAATTGGAAAAGGGTGCAAAATGTACAGCATACTACTGTCTGAATTATATTTTACAATGATATTAATTTTTACTTAATAGTCGCCTTACCTTCTTGGGCAAAAGGTAAAATGCTCTGTACACACCAGTCTATAAATACCCTTGTGTAGATAAATGATTACTCGTTGATTTGATCAGAAAATAGGTTGGGTTGATATCAGTTGGAGCCACTTCAACCATCAAGCATGCTAAGGTGAGGGAATCTTCATGGGTGAAGAAAGAACATCTGCATAGCCTAGTGTGAGATCCAGTAACATTATGAATGGATCATTGCACTTGTCAACATGTTTTATTAGTAGCGCATATCTTGGATGTGTGTTTTGCATCTTAGGCTGCAAAACTTTTTAACCTAGGCAAATGTCTGTGGTAGCTTGGTAAAGCACATTACACATTATACATATGTTACTGTATCAGATGTGTAGAAATCTGGAGTTTCCTAAAGTCACATATCTTCATACACTAATATGCAAAAGAATGATGGGGATATTAGGAATTATTTTCTCTCCAATTGCTCATGAGAGGATGAGCCACAGCCATTCTTGTTCGCAAATCTGATTATCAGTAAGCAACATGGGTTTACAGAGTGTTTTTTTTTAAAAAAACAAAACAAAAAAAAAAACGTTGAGTATGTTGGAACTATACATCTTTATTTTTTTAACACTATTAATTTGCTACTCATATAATGGGTTGATTATTAGATCAAAAAGCATCATTACGCTTCTAAGAAAGATTAACATCTGACATATAACTTCATAAAAAGTGTAATTATAAAAAGACTTAATATAAAAGAAGTGTAGAGCATTATAATTAAAAATGAGGTCAAAATTTTCTTAGCACCTATTTCCACTGAGAAATAACTGGAAAATGCAACTGTGCTGGAGCAAAAAAGGAGGAAAAATGTATTCATTAAAGAGACAATGTGTCCCAGCTGTGTAATGCAAGTGGCAGATGAATACTGAATGCAACATCCCATCGCTTAAGCTTGCCAACTTTGGTTCCAGATATCAGCTTTAACCTACTGGAACCCTGGGGATGTTTTTGTGAGGGTGTGCAGGAAAGCAAACAGTATTAATCCTTAGAAAGTTCTGAATCTCCTCTTGTCATAACAAAGGACTGAGCTCTTCTTGTGCACAAAAGTCAGCAAAAAAGATATTAAGTGCAGATGTGAAGGCAGATGGTGGCGTAAACACTGAGCTGTGTCTTCTATAAATGTTTAAAAAAATGAGCTCTAATGCAGAAAGGCTGTGGGTATTTGCCCAGCCCTTGGAAAAATAAGCTGAGAGATTCAAAGGCTGGACAACCTTCTCCAATGCCCATCACACCAGACAGATGAGGCCGAATAATCTGCTTTGTTTTTCAATCAGGACAACGCTGATTTCAATTAGCCTTAGTCCCAGATTCCAGAGAGGATTGGAAATAAGACAACAAACTGAGAATAGTTCATGCTTTCACCAATTGCAAGCAGTTGTAGAAAGGAGTACATTTTTAGTTTGCCACTCCCCTTTAAGAATATCACTTAAACATGTTAATCTTAGACATTTTCTTTCTAAATTTGTTAATCCTTTAAAGCCTGATACATAAAATAACAGAATATTTTACATAAGCTGAACTGTTTATTGGATGGATGATTTAAACAAAGTCCTTTTTGTATCATAATTGATATGTCAGGCATTGATTGTTATGTATTTATCATATTTCCCACAATCAAAATGATAAAGGATCTTTATCTTTTTATTTAAAAAAGACTCAAGAGAGAAACTCACTAAACTGATGTACTGATCCATAAAATATGAACACCTAAAGTGTGACACTGGGTAAATACATTATCATTTTGGTTTTATGGATGTATGAAATAATTTTTTTTAACAATCAGACTTTTTAACTGTATTTCCTATAACCAATACAAAAGAAAGACTTTGTACCCCATGAAAAATCTGCTTCTATAAAGCTTGCCATCTTTAATTTACTACATAAAAGGACACATTGGTTTTTAGGATTAATTCAAACTAAACTTCACTTGTTTTAGGTCAGTTAGGATCACTTAAGTTTTTTTTTCTATTTTCTCAATGTCAGTACTTGGTAGAATTGTGTCTGTCTTGTCTAGCCTTCAACAAGCTTCCCACAATAGTTTTCTGGAATTTTGATGTGTTCCTCTTGAAAGAACTGGTGTAACTAAGTCATGTTTGTGCATCCCTCACTTTTTCAGCCTCATATTTTATATGAGACTGAGATCAGAGCTTATGTCACTCTTAAACATTAACTAATTTTTCTCATTTTTGATCTGGAATATCCATTTGTGCACCAGTTTCAAGTTGCTGGATGGTGCCTTAAGATGTTGCTTTAGTATGTTTATTTCCTTATGATACCATCCAGTTTGTGAAAGCCAGCAGTAAAACACTCCCAAAACATGATAGTGCCAATCCCGTACTTCATTGGTGGGATGGTTTTCTCAGGCCTGCAAGTTTTTCTGTTTTCCCACCAAATGTAGTGACAGTCAATATGGTAACACACTTCAGTTTTAGTTTTATCAGACGACAAGACATCTAGTAAATTAAGCTCTTTGACCTTGTGTGTATTTACAAACTATAATCTGTATTTTCTGTTGCATTTGGGGTAATTCTTCTGAATATGGCTTCTTCCTCACTAAATGGCAGTTCAGACTATCTTGGTGCATAACTTGTTTTACTGTGATAATTATACTCTTACCAGCTTCAGAGAGCATCTTATAGTGGTGGCATGAAAAGCCTTGTCATCGAATGACATGGCCTGTGCGTTGGTGTGTATGGCAAAGATAATTGGTCCCAGTACTGAGCCTTGGTGGATCTCTGTGATGAGGTGATGTTCTGCAGAAGTCTGAACAAAAATTTAGGCAGACTTATGTCAGGCGGGGGGAGAAAAAAGGTATCTTTTTATACAGTGTATGTAAATAGTAATTAATGTATGTATTAAAAATGAAACATTTAGCATCCCTAGCATCCCTAATCAAAGCAGATCTGCTGTTTTCTTTATAAACACTGATGTCACATCCTTGCTATCCATCTTATTGCCACACAGAGAATTCCATCTTGTGATAAAACGCATCTCTTTGCTCACTGTTTATTAAGCAGATGAACAGCTCAGTCAAGCTTTAAGTGAAAACGCTTTGATGTGTGCAAATAACCGGCAACTTGATCCTTCTGGAAACATATAGGACATCTTTTAAGAAGTGTTTTTACTACTGCTGAGCTCACTGGAGCTGGTCCTGTGCTTAGAACAGTAATTAAAGCAAGGTGGGAGAAGTAAGCTTCATCAGGACAGAGGGGGGGGGGGCGTAGCTGATGCAGATTTCTGAGCCAAGCCAACAGCCTAATACCTCATCACTACTGACTCTCCGAAGTTTGTTTTGTCATGGTGCTGCCAGTTTTTTAGCCCAATCTCGTGCTTCCACATTTAATCCTCACTACTGATTGTACAAATACAATTTCCAAAGTTATTATGTTATTAAATCTGTTTTGCTGCTGGATACTTCAAAGGGGTTGGCTATTCCAGAAGACATTGCTCACTGGTGATGTAACAATTTCCCTTGGATATTTAAGATAAACACATTAGGCCTGCAGGAATTCAAAACATGTCTCAAGCCATAATGCCTGGATTTTTGATTGGCACAAGGTATGGAATGCCACTTTTTGCAGCAAAAGCTGATGGTCTCCAACACCAGCCCTGGATTTCCAGGCTCCAATGCAGTGTAAATTATGGGATAACAGGGTGCAGCCCATTGCAGACTCTGTTTATTCAATCTATTTCTTCACACAAGTTCCCATTGCCTTTTTCCTCTCTGCCTTTGTGTGTGGCGCCCCTCTGATCCTGCTGACCCTCCCCATGTGTTTTCACTTTCAGCTCTGATCTCAACTCGGCGACCAGTGGGGAACCAAATACAAATTGAACAGTAACCATTCACAGACCCTTCTGCTTCATACTGCCGCTAAACCTGCTTTGTCTTCTCCCAGGAAGGTGCTCTGGAGCTAGAAGTAGCTGCATCAGTCACATGCCTTGAGCTGCCTTGCAGCCATCAGATTTGATTGCAGACATCTAAAACTGTGGTTTACTTCAGTTCAGGGCACATTTGACATCTTTTTAAATCCACACCACATTATCTCCCTAAAAGAATAAGCAGACCACAAAACGCACACTCAAAGGAAAAGGTTTAAGCTTCCTGAGTGATGAGCTGAGGCCCAGAAAAAACAGTGCAGAAAAGAACAAATCACCACTGTTTGGGTGGTGAGCTTTTTATTATTTCAGTTAAGGTGAAGTTTTCATTAGACCCATAAGCCCCCACCCACCCCCTCTTTTGAAAGCAAGTCTTCTCCTTTTTTTCTGTGAAACTCGCTGGACAGCAGCCGCTCGCAAGTGGCAGGGTTTGTTTGTTCAGCTTTTATTGGGAGATGTGGTCTGAAAAAGTTAAAAAGAGGCCTATTGTTGTTCTTCGGGTTCATATTTTCTCTGGAGCTGCTCCACGCGCCGTGTTTGTTCCCCTGACTGAAACTGAAAAAGGGCAAAACCCCGAATGCAATAACTCTCACAAAGTGAAGACAAACTCACAGAAGACTCCATGGATAATCGCTCAGATAAGATATGAAACAAGTAAGGTGAAAACTACAAGCCGCAGGCTTTGATCAAAGAGAGCTGGCAGATTTTTTTTTTTTGTTTTGTTTTCACGATTCGGCATCATGCCTCAAATGTCCAGCAAAGACTATGCAAACAATTTACTCACCTAAAATAAAGTAATCCACGAACCTGTGCCATGAAAATAATCAAAAACTAAAGGTAATGATCAAACCATATATTGCAGCTCACGCTTTGAAGCTGCATTTATTACAGTATGCAGTATGAGTCCATCCCTTATGTCAGCAGCATAATCTCAGAATGAAAAATATAGAAAATCTAATCCAAAAAAAAAAAAAAATCCAGCATTAAGAAATATATATTGTATAATAACATTTCCTATGAAAAACTAAAGCATTTTTTAAAGAAAACTTTACTCTGTGAAGTTCACAAGCATGTTATGAAATTGTTATTGGTATTCCGTGACTTTCTGTTACCCTGAGGTATAGTAATGTGACATGGAGGCCTATTTTTCTCATTTTCTCTTAAAAATGGGAAGGATAAGAAAACATGACATTCAAGTAATGCAAATGTATGTTAATCTTCATAAACTGGAAAGCGGTTACATGAAAATCTTAAACTTGCACATATTTAAAGACAGAACATTTCTTTTTCCTCCAATTCATCTCGCAAAAATTATTCATTTGTTGTTAGCATGTGTCTTCATCTATTGAAATAAGTGGAGGTTATTATTATCAGCATATAATAAAGGTGAGGGCTTTAAGTTTAATATCCTGCACTATCTATGATTGAGATTTTTTTTTTTGAAGTGAGAAAGGAAGTATTGTTTTTAGTGTTCCTGTTGTGTTGGCAGAGCTGGCAAACAAAGGCTTCTAATTGGGCTTGCTCAAAACACTTGACAACAAAACCACCAATTTTCAGTCATTATGTAGGAGCATATTGCGTACTTGGAGGAAAAAAAGAAATAGTGACAGGAAAAATATGACTGATGATACTCTAAGAATAGTGGAACTGGCTAGCTTTAGCTGCTAGCAACGCTAAAGTTTGTCTCTGGTTTGCAGCTTCAGATCTGGACGAATGCAAATGGCTGTTTTAGTTTTTCAACGAGTCTTGACTATATTTAAAAACTATAAGTTTAAAGTTTTAAATACATAGAATGATTTGACTGGAGTTGGGGGCACTAATATGGAATTCTCGGATTCAGTTTGGGATTAATGAAATATTTATTCCACTTGTATAAAAACAAAAAGGAACATAATTTAAATGTTTTTCACATTACGACAATCATAAAAAACAGCAATACCTACATTAATCAAACCTGGACTCAAATATTCTACATGGATTAGACACTTGTGAAACTTTTTGTTTTTCAAAAAACCTGGAAATCAGTTTTCCCCAGAATTTTGCTAAAATATCATCTCGTCTTGCTCTCATGAACTCAATGTCATGTTATCATTTTGCCTGAGCTGGATTGTTGCACCCTTATAAGTGGGGTAAAAGAGATCTTTAAAACTCACTTTTCTGAGTGGCAACAAACAGTGTGAGATTATAACACTGGAGTAAAAGATGAATTTATCAAAAAGCTATTTAGACATTGTTATCAATGTCCAATAATAATAATAATGGACATTATTACCAACAATGGAGGTTGCTGTATATCAAGAGACATTCTGATAGTCAAAGTACACCAAGCATCTGCATATAAAGTTTTGTAAATTGCTTTTTAATAATCTGTTTTCTAACAGGATTCTCCTTCTGAGCCTGAGGTAAAACACCCTCCATCACCTGTTTCACATTAAACTTTCATGCAAACCCTTGCATCTTGTAAACTCTGCTTCGTTTACTTAGCCTGGCTTTCATTGTGGCCATTTTGCATGGTTTACCTTTGTTTAGTTTATTAACCCATGGGGTTAGTTAACCTAAACATACTAGCTGAATGCTTCAGTTTTGAGTTTGGGCTTTTTTTTAAATATCTCAGTGACCCAAGGTGAAGATGATGAAGGTTTGGAAATATATGACAATTGTGATATGATGAATGATGACTGATATAATCAGGTTACTTGAGAATATTTGAAGTCAAGGAATTGATTAAGCTGAATTTGGTTTTGCAAATTTTACACTGTTGGCTTTTTAGATATAAAAAAGTAGACCACTTTTTTTAGTTTTTATCTTTATCTACAAATAATTTAAGAACATTTTGATCTGTCAGTGAGTTTGTATATTATGCATTGAAGCCTGAAGTTTATACATATATACATATAACTAACAAGGCTCCGTCGGTTTTCAACAGCACATCAACAAATAAAGGCTCACAGTTAGGTGTATAGAAAGCCTTACAAAAACACCATGTGCACACTTAAAGTCAAGTGAGAATGTCTTTATACGCTCAGCCAAAAAAGGAAAAAAAAAAATGTTTAAAGACCAGCTCTACTGCTGATGGCTGGTGTTTGTTCCCATGCTCCAGCATTGTGTCCCATCCAGCTGCAGCCCGGGAAAATGAAATGGAGGGAGGGGTACACTCATGGGTGGTCTGCCCCACACGGTCCCACACTCTGTGGTTTGCACCCTACATCTGATAGCAGTGGCTCTCAGCTGGAGCATGCACGGCTCACATTCTATGTGCCTTTTTACTGCAACAAACCTGGGCTGGAACTGTTTACCGTGCAATGTCTTCATTGGAGCAACTTGCTGCACAGCTGGCTTCCAGTCTGCCAGTCTGAGAACATTCCTGCCATGCGTTTGTTATGGACTTTTTGTGAATATTTATATATATAAATATTCACATATTATATATATATATATATATATATATATATATATATATATATATATATATATATATATATATATATATAAAACCATTCTTAGTGATTAAAAGGTTCAGCTTTCTATCCACATTCACTTTCATACCATTATATTCAGCACTTTTATCTACTTTCATTAGGTTCACTTAAGTGAGCATTAACTACTTGTGCTGCACCATAACCATTACTCTGCACACATTTGGCTCAAAGAGACTCTCACATGCCCTAACTGCGGGGGTAAAATCAATCTTTTCTCAGCCAGAAGGTTTTGCAATGCTCACACATATCAGGCTGAAATATCAATTGTGAACACCATACAGTGTGGCTAATAAGTGAGAGGGGATGTTAGATCATTTATATTGAAGTGGATTTGTCCTCAAGCCCACAAATACCACATTTTATTGACTCTCATGTGCTGGAAACCTGATGTGAAGTATGGGATACCAATTAGTTTCATAATGGCATTTTATGGAAATAATCGATATGGAGCTTCAAGTGTGGTCTTTTGTGTAGAGACTGAAGTGTTCAACAGAGTTCTCATGAAAGAAGAAGCCAAAAAGTTGCAAACATGATTTAGCACAGGAATATATAGTTTGGGTGATGTAGCCTTTTGTTACTGACAGTGGGTTCTGGTTGCAGGCCAGACTGACCAGGGGCACCTTTCAACTTTTTTTCAGTACTGACATAAAATGTTTTGCAAAAATAATCAAAATCCTTGAACTTTTTCATATTTTGTCATGCTACAACCACAAACTTCAAAGGATATGGATAGATTTCATGCCATAGACCAGGGCTCCTCAAATCCAGGCCTCAAGGGCTGGTGTCCTGCAACTTTTACATGTGTCTCTGCTTCAACACACCTGTGTCAAATAATGAGGTCATCAGGAGGACTCTGGAGAACTTGATCGCATACTGAGCAGGTAATTCAGACATTTGATTTAGGTGTGATGGACCAACATCTAAAAGTTGCAGGACACTGGCCCTGGAGGTCTGGATTTGAGGACCCCTGCCATAGACCAGCAAGTACATAATTTTGAAGTGAATGTTCAATTATACCTGGTCCTCCATCTTTTTGTGCACATTAAAATCTGAAAATTGTTGCGCGCATATGAACTCAGTCCCTTCTACTTTGAGACTCCTAAATGAAAAGCAAACAATTGTCACCAAATGAGTAGCTAGAGCCCACCTCTGTGATTTTATCTCAGTATAAATACAGCTGTTCTGTGAAAACTTCAGTTTTTAGATGAGATCAGTGAACAAACAGCATCGTGAAGACAAAGGAATACCGCAAAGATATGGATGTGGAGAGGTTTGGACCAGTGTTAGGTTAACAAACAATATCCAAGCTCTGAACATCTGTTGGAGCAATGGACCAATCCATCATCAAAGAAAGATATGGAAGAACTGCAAACCTACCAAGATATTGTCATCAACCTAAACTAACAGGATGGGCAAGCAAAGCATCAATAAGGCCAATGGTGCCACCATGATCCATTGACTCAGGTGGTAGAATCTGTCTACTATTTGTCATTCATTCCACGTTTTTATCATGTTTTTTGCACTATTTGAGATATCATAATGAACTGAATTTAGTGGTATGTTTTATCTCTAAGTTGCTGAACGTTTGCATTTTTGGAATAGGGCTTTAACATTTTCTGTTGATTATTTTTGTCTCTAATGTTTCGTCATTTATGATTGCATTTCCTCAGTTCGACATTTTATATAACATGTTATTCTTGTTTGGGTCATTTGTTTAATTTTACTATATTTTATCGATAAAATTGAGCATTTTGTGGTGTGAAGGTTGAGCATTCTTTGCATGCTTGTTTCTTTATTAATGGCTTTTGAAATGCTTTATGTCTCATTTGATTGCATTAAATTGAAGCAGGATTGATTGATTGATTGATTAAAGCCATAAAAAGTAAGGGACATAGTGAATATATCTGGTTAGAATGTATTATTATACTCAATTCTACTCTACTTTATATAGGTCAAGACAAATAATCCCAATAAAACACACTGAAGTTTGTGGTTGTAACATGACAAAGTGGGAAAAGGTGTCAGGGGTATGAACACTTTTGTGAGGCAATATACCTCATCTGTTCATAGGTAAATATCAGATGAATATTTTTTAGCAGTTTATATTTTAAGTCTTATCAAAACAGGGACCTTAGACTCCCAGAAACAGATTCTTTCATGGAAAAAAAGGACTAATTTCTGCAATGGAGAGAGCGATAGTCTTTGAATACAAAACAACTTTGAGAAAATCCAGATGCTTTTGTAAATTGGCCATGTGGTTTTTGATTGTGCGTATTTAAATAGGGATGGGTGATCATAAATTCTTTTATTTCAGAAGCTGTTTTTCAAGGGTTCCATTTAAAAATGAGCTCCAGAAGTTTAAAATGATATATTTCATTCTGTACTCTGCCTGTGATGAAGACGAGGATATTTCACAGCCAAAAAATGACACTGGAAATTAATTTAACATATTAAATAATGTGTAGTCATACTTGCTGTCATACAGCCCACTGGTCATAAACGAGATAAACTTTTAATAAATATGTGCAAGATGGGTAGAAGGGTGTAACAATGTGTTTAGAAATTTAACTGTGTCAGATAGAGTGCTCTGAGATCCAGGTCTAAAAATGAAAGTTGGACCATCCTAAGTGCAGTCAGTGAACAGAAACAAAGGAAAATGTGTTCCCATGAGGACAGGGAAGGCATCATCACTATGCATACAGAAGGCATATTAATTATGCTCAACATCTGGAGACTCATTGTCTTAATAAGAGTCAGACACTATTTATAGAGCTGCTGAGAGCAGAAGTCTATTAAAACAGATAAAACTAACAAACAAGCAAAAAAAAAACAAAAAAACCCAATCTTCAATGACTAAACAAAGTCAGAATAATAAGGCCATTTTGGAGAACCAAAGGAAACACAATACAATTTGAACCAAAGTCACAGTTTAAAGAGGGAACTAAAAGTCCTCACCTTGAACACAGCATTGCCACATGCTGATATGGTGGTGACAGCATGATACGGTGGGGATGCTTTTCTTTGGGAAGGACAGGGTTTCAGTCAGGGCTGATGTGATAACGTATGAACTGCTCCACAAAAATAAATCACAATAAGAAAATGGCCCATCACTATGCTCTTAGTTTAAAATTGTGTATTATGAAAAAATATTTTTAGAACACAAGAGGTGCTGTATGAGGTCTATAAAAACTTGTTAAATGGCAAATGTTAGTGGTGGAAAAATAAGACCAGGATGAATATGTTTTTCTACCTTTAATAAGACACAATTCACCTGAAAACAAGCAAGTCTTTTGGAAGAAAAAAAAAAGAAAAAGCTGCAATATCCTGGCTGCATACACCCTTAAACTGATATATTGTTGAAGCATCTTTGATACATGTTCAGCATTCAGTCTTAGGCATTAACCTGAAATAACACTCAGCTGTCCTTGTAGGATTTTCCTCTACCAGGGCTTGAGAGTTCTGTGAAGTACTGTAGCTGTTCCTAGGACTTCTCATAGGTTACTCCTGGAATCCACTGCAGTCACTCTCCCCCTTTCAGGGTCACATCCCTAGCACACCAGTGACCGTTGGGTACCAGCGATGTCTTGACTCTCCACATTGTCTCTAGTTGCTCTTTGTAATCTTGGTATTTCTCAAGTTTTCCAACTTTCTTCTACTTGATGTTGCAGTCACTTGGGGTTCCTGTGTCTATCATTACTTTCTGCTTTTTTTCTACTACCACAGTGTCTGGTAGGTTAGCTCTCACCTTTCACTTTGGCTCTTTGTCCTTATCATTTTCAACTATTTTTGGTGGTGTCTGCCCTTTGAATGTGGGACCGCCAGCTAACACCCAACAGATGTTAGTGTATACCATTTCAGCCACTTGGTTAAGCCTGTCCATGTATGCCTTTCCTGCCAGTATTTTACATCCAGCTATTAGGCATGACGCTATTTTAGGAGCATCTTTGCTAAGCCCGCATCTCGGGGTCTGTCCGATGTGGCTGACCCTGGTGTCTATTACTCTTGTGCTGAGAGCCGATTCCTGGGCTGTCATGACTAAAGCCTCTGTGCTGTCCTTTAGTCCAGCTATCTCTCTCTAGTCACTGGTAGGACTTTCTGATATAAGGCACCAGATTCTGGTCTCTCAATGATTGTTCTTCAAGATCCTCTTCTTGCATTCTGAGTTTCTGCTGCCAGAGACATTCATTTAGCAGTTATGATCATCTTTCTAGAGCAATTTCATCTTTCAGCATCAGAGAGAGTCCAAGTATTCATGCAAATCAACAAGAGAGTGGCTTCATCAAAAGTAAATTAAAATTATGGAATGGTATAGTCAAAGTCCAAAATCAAATCTGCTCAAAAATCTGTGGGGGTCACCTGGGTATTGAAGAACATTTGCATGACAAAGCTGGCAAAAACTGTCAAATGAAGATGTTGGAACTTATATAAGAGAGTGCAATCAGGTAAGTGATGCTTTTTTCTTCTTTATATGTTTCCCCCCTGACAGGTTTGTTTATTTTTCAGTTAAATTGTACAGCATAAATGTCACATAATTGTAAGAAAAGGTTCTAAGGTTTTAAACAAATTAAAGGAGAACTGCAAAGATACCAGCTGTAATAGTGTGGTTAAGAGTGTCAAAGCCTGCTCTTAGGTCCAGTAAACAGCCTAGTAGGAACAATTGTTTGAATCTAGATTGGATCTAAAATTCATTCAATTCAGTTTATTTATACAGCACCATTTCACAATAAATGTTGTCTTAAGGCACTTTACAAAAACTCATTTCAGTTCAGTCACACATGCATTCCAATTGATCCTAGTTATCAAACAGTGAATTAAGTTCAGTTCATTCATCAAATTACTTTCAAAGGTTTTCTCTCACAGGAAACCCAGCATATTGCATCAAGTCATTGATTTGCACTCCTCTTGGACAAACATGTAGCGACTTTAGACAATTGCTTGCCTTGTGTCATTGACTTTACAGCAATCCCTAATACCAACCATGCATGTAGCGACATTGGAGAAGAAAAACTCCCCTTTGACAGGAAGAAATCTCCAGCAGAATTCAGCTCAGTATGAGCAACTGTCTGCCACAATCTAAAACCAGGGTGTTCTTATTTTATGAATGATTTGGTTGGCTAAAAACAAGCTTCTCTAAAACCTTACCAAAAATGATTCTTTAGAAACTAGTCTGCAATTGCAGTATCTAGCAAATATCCCAAAATGTTTCTCCTTAGATGGGCTCCAACAGTGACAGACACTATTAGGATGTGCATATGACATCAAAACAACATGCCATCTGTTACAATTGGGAAGTAATTATACCAAGAGTTTCAACATTTCATCAATAATGCAACAATGACCAAACTTTCCATTTCTCCTTAATAACCAGAATTAATGGGATCAGAGTCATTAGAATGGACAAAAACTGGACAGATATAACATAAAAAAGACTCTGAGAACACATTTGTCTTGTTTTTTGCAACTTGGGTTTTTTAAAGCATATTTTACCACAAGGACATATTTATAAAAACATGTCTTTAGTCAATGTTAAAGACATATTTAAGTTTCAGTCAGAAATGCTCCAAGGTTTGGTATTAGGAGCAGCAGCTACAGCATCATATCTGTAAACTTAATTTTTTCTTCCTTAAACAGTTTCATCCCCATTGGATCTAAATAAACACATCACTTCAAAGACAATCATAATTAAAGGACCATGCTGTGGAAAAGAGCTTCTTAAATTATTCAGCAACAGAGCAAGCAGCAGTGAAAAACAGACCTTGGGCTTGCTGACAATCTAATAAATGTGTTTGTTGGGCTGGGAAAGCTGAAATGTTAACATTGTTTATTGCAGATTTACAGGAGGAGCACAGTATTTGTATTCAGTTGCACTGCCTGCATCTCAACACACCAGCCCACAACAAATTGCAGCACAGTGCAATCTAATTTACTGCAGAGCCTTAACATATTTTGATAAACAACTATAACTCTTTTTCCCCCACATGGAACACGCAAAAAGCATGTGAAGTGAAAAAAAAATGTTGATCATACAACCCAAGTCGCATGAAGTACAGTAAAAACTGCAATACGTGGTTTACTTTGACTCTTCTAGACCCATCTGAGACTGATCAACAACTTCGTTCCAAAACTTATTCTCAGTATGTGAGACTCTAACTTTTTAATTTCTTTCTGAAGCCTGGACACCAGAGAATTCTGAGGCGTATCAGTTTTCCTTTTGCGTTTCATGTCTTCACATAAGGGAACTCTCAGCAGTGATTACCCAACAGGCTGAAAGGTGATTCTTAAGATGTTGCAGCTGATACAGCTTTTGGACGGGAAAGTGGCAACCAGCTTTCTCTTTCATCCTGAAAGATATCTGCGTGTATCACTTAAATCAGTTCAGAGTCTTTCATTTAGTGTGAAGAAAATCCTCACATGTGGGTTTAAAGTCTGCTGGTTTATAAAATGATCAGAGTCTATCACAATATGTAGCACCCTTGTGAACTCTTGGATTTCAAGATTTTCACTTAACTGTATACAACTGTCACATGTGTAGCATATTTCATACCTGCAGCTTTTAACTCTTTATTCTCAGCTTGCTTTACTGTGACAATAGGCATTATATTTCACGTAATTGCAGCACAAAGATATAATTTTAAAAATGTTACAATCCCTCCTCTGGAAATCCACCTCTGTGTGGGTTGCCTCATCCAAATAACTGAAAATGGAAAAGGTATGGCACAACCAACCAATGTGGTTCTCAGATCTGTCCTTTATGGATTTTATGTTGGCCACAAGCTACGTAAGAGACATGGCATAGATGTGATAGAAGATGCTCTGGGGTCTAAACTGCCAAGCAGGATTAGTGACTTATCAGGGTAACCTCAGGTTCAGTTTGAGATTTTCAGGTTATGAACCTGGTTCACTTCTTACCTAGATCTGTCACCATGGTAACTTTTGCTGAAGCCCTAATCTGTTTCCAGAGAAGAGATCAAGACTTCTTGATCAAGATCAAGATCAAGACTCTTTCAACCAGTCAATGCCCTCTGTATCCTACTCTACTCCTTTTCTCTCCTCCTTACAGAGCTGCACCACTACATCTTAGTACATCAGAAAATCTTTGTGAGAAATATCTCAGCAGAATCATTATATATGTAACTTAAGCAGAGACTGATTACTCTTAAAGTTTGTTTCAGTTATAAACTAAATATTAGCATTAATTGTGTTTCTCAATTGAAATTCATGAAAAGATCTCCTCATCATTTACTGTATCATGGCCTCAGAGTATACTGTCCAAACAGATACATATTGTGTCTGTATGCATTCACATTGTTTGTATAACATGTTCACCACAATAAATTTTAACTCAAGGACTTCTGATATATATTCATCTTCTGGTCTGAACCTTTTTTATCTGTGTAGATTGTTTAGTGTAAAAAGACAAAACTGCACAATATCCTGAACACACCATCCATGAAGCATGGCAGTAACAACATCATGCTGTAGGAATTCTGTTCATTATCATGGAGCTGGGGAGAGTTGATGGGAAGATGGATGGAGCTAAATGCAGCAAAATCTTAAGAGAGAATCTATGAAACGCTTCATATTGGGCTCGTCACACTGGGAGCGACGAATGACAGCAACAAACGAAAGTTTCCACCACCCAGTGTGAAACACACAGGATGCAATAGCGATGCCAACGACAAAAGTTAAACATTTTTCAACTTTCTTGTGTTGCGTCGCAGTCCGTGTGTGCACATCAACATGTACGAGCTTGACATTTCAGATGCACAAATTTCACTGGCCGCTTGGCTGGAGGAGGGCAAGCAATTGTCACCTCATTGTGCAAGTTCCACAGGAAATGAATAGAGAGGGAGCGACATCGCCTTTCTTGTGTCAAGCCCTTATAACTTCATATTGAAGGGGGCATTTTTATTTCCAAAAAAAAAAAAATTGCAGCTCATGTATCATTTACCTCCTACCTCACAATGCTGCTCTTATTTATCTTTGTTCATAACATTAAATCCTAGTAAAAATTAATTTAAGTAGGGGTAGCAACATGGAGTGTGAATACCCTATGAAGGTGCAAATAACACCTGCAATCTTTTATAAATGGTATCCGTATCTTTGATGTTCTTATACAAAAAGATCACAAGGTTTAATTAATATTTAGAATTAAAAAGGTGACACACTCAACTGTGTAAGCTTGTCATAATAAAAAAAAAAGCTCTTCAACACGGTTTGGATCTATCTTTGTTTGCATTTATAAGCATGAGTCGAGTGCATTTGTTGTGGAGTCTGCACACATGTATGCGCTCTGGGTTGTTGAATCAGACTTCAGAGTGCATAAATGTTTGTGTGTGTTTGTCAGAGAAAGCCATGTTTCTGGGCGTGTGTGGGGTGAGCGTGTTTGATTTCAAAGCACGGCAAATGAAACCCAAAACTTGGGAAAAGCTGACAAAACATACCGATCCCAGGTGGTTAATGGGTTGGGAGAAATGACCAGTTGACCAGCATCATAGACGACCCCGTTCTGATGAGCCTTCTTCACAGGCCGACCCCTCATCTGCTAGATATTACAGCTAAAAATCTTCTGTTTGTCCAACGTAATGTCTCAGATGGGTGGTCTAGAGATAGCACGGCACGAGGTCCGCATGTCTTGTTGCTGAGTGACACTTTGCGCTTTTTTCCCATCATCACCACTGTTTCAAAGATAAAAAGTTACACATGTGGAACCTTTAGAAGAAAAAAAACCAGCTTTATTTACCTTTAAACCATGGGAATTCTTCAATCAGCCTGTCGTCTTCAGAAAGCCTCAGAACGGCACAAAAAGAAGAGTATGTTCAATTCAGATGTACGCATTGGGAGCCAAATTGTGAAAGTTCCAGGTGTCAGGGGTGAGAGGTTGAAGGTCCTTGTAGCGTGGGTGGTTCTGACGAATCTCTGTTAGTAGTTAATGAGGGCTGAACAGACACACTGATCACCCCTTGTAATTTGCTGGGGACTAATCGCTGAATTTTCCCTTTGACAAGAGAGATTATACCCAGAATCCGAGGCAGGACAATAGAGATTTGTCATGTAATGTCTTCCCTATAGAGGGAGAACACAAAAAAAAGAGTGGATCAGACCTTAGGAGTGGGGAGTTAAAGGAGGGGAGTCTAGCAGACTGAATGTCATTTTTAAGCTTATTCTTTTCTCAGATAATAAGCTCAGATAAACTCTGTTTGCCCAAACTGTGCAACTCTAAATAGTTGTTGCCTCAAACACAAACTCAGGCATCTTTCTATCTGCTGGTTGTGTAAACTGCTGAGAAGCCTGCCACATGAAACAAATGAGGTGCTTTTTTTTTTCACCGCCCCCAAGTGGCCAAAAATCAGTAAGGATGTTTTCCTTTTTGTTTTACTGAAAAATCTATGAACAGTCAATGCATTCCCACTTGCCTTTTGAGTGTCATTTTGGTTCAGTATGGAAAACCTCAAGGGAGAGATTTCGGTCTCAGTCCATCAAGCACATGGAAAGATCATAGTTATGAGGCTCTGCTTCTATTTAGCAGCTGGCAGTGACACAGATGACTTTTACAGGTTAAAGTATTCATCAAGAAAAACCCAACACATGACAGTCCTACGTGTGTGAATGTAACATTTATGGTGGCCTGATAATGTACAGAGCATGCTATGGTTCATTTTAGAATGTGATCAAATGTAGTATGAGGATAGAGGTTGCCATGTTGATCAGCTTTAGATGGTTGTTATAGTTCCCATTGTAACATTTCTCTTCCACTCCGTTGCCTCCTTCTCAGTCATGGTATAGCTGTATATAAATCTTCAAAAATTTAAAACTATTTGGTGAAAAGCTCTTCAATGCAAAACAACATGCTGTAACACTGTTATGTTTTCAGAGGGACACTTTTTCTTTTAAAATGCTGCATGGGGATGATGTTCTGTAACATAGGACTCGACATATGGTGACATAAGACTCCTATGGTACGAAAACCACAGTTTCACCATGTTTACACCTAAAAGACAAGCAAAATGTGATATAATTGCTTTTATTTAGATGTATTTTATATTTTTAGTATTACTGATTATTAAAGTTTTCATTTTATCTGTAGCATTTATTTATTTATTGCTATTTTGTGGTTATTTACGATTTTTATTCACTTTCATATTTTGTTTCAAATGGACATTTTTAAGCAAACAAATTTCTCTTTCCTGTAAGGGTTGCCAGCCAGCTGACTAGCAGCGCGTAGCAACAAGTAAGGGAGGGGAAGCGCCACGCTACTCTATGCTCCAAACAGCCAGAGAAAACTTTTGGTTACTTTGGCCCTTTTTGCTATTTCTAATTAAAAAGACCTTAAACCTTCTGAGCTGTACAGTATGACTGATAATTTAAGCAGTTTTGAAGCTTGAACTTGTTAAAACGTTTATACATCTTGATATGGGTACCTGCCTTATGAAACCTTATGAACCCTTTATATCCGCAATATCCATGGGGTCTGGTACATTAAGATTTGACGTAGGGAGTGTGGGGATTTCAATTCCGTTCAGTCCAATTCAGTTTATTTATTTAGCTCCAATTCACAACACATGTTGTCTCAAGGTATATGTCAAATCAATCCAATGCAGACAGATTCCAAGTCAGTTACATCCATTCCAAAACAATCCTAGTTGCCAAAGAATGCAGTCAAGTTCAGTTTATTATTTAAATTGCTTAAAAAGTGTTCTATCAAAGGAAACCCAACGGATTCCATCAAGTCACCAACTTGCAGCATTCGCTTCCTCCTGAGCAGGCATATAGCGACAGTGGATACTCACTTGCATTGTGTCGTTGACTTTGCAGCTATCACTCATATTAAGCATGCATCTGACTTTTGCTGCCTTTGTAACTCACAGGACCCCAGTCTGTTCATTTGGTTATCTGGATCCCAAATCTCCTGTTACTGAAGCACCTCTTTGATACTTTTGTACAGAAACCTGTTGATATAAGAATATTTTGAAGTAACAAAACCTCAGGTTAGTTTATTTTATTTTTCTTTTTACTTTTCCACAGCCTTCATGGAATATGAAATCATCATTTGAAAACAGATTTTGTATTTCCTTAGTTTATCTTTGTCTGATCTTAAAATTTGCTGGATGATCTAAAGCATTTGAGTGGAAAAACTGAAAGAAAAAACTGAAGAAATCTAGAAGGGTGACAAATACTTCTTACAGCATTGTACATGTCCAAAAAATTGCTATGGAAAATCAAGTTTTGTGTTTTTCTTGTTTTCAACCACTGTGCAACACTGCAGACATGAAAAAGTGACTGTCTATCTGCAGTTGTGTATGGGTGTCTACTTTAGCTTGAGAGCTAAGACCTCAAAGGCCACAAACATGCTGGCTTGATTTTAAAAACCTAATGATGCTCTGTTCGGTTTATTTGGAACCACTGGCACTTTGGCATAAAAAAATTTCTAGTTGTACAAGCACATTATAATTTGAGAAATAATTGGTAAACTGATCATATTTGACTTTGCTAAATATACTCAAAAGCTGTTGGATTCTTCTTATTCTGAAAGGTCAGGAGTTACCATAAGCAGAATTGCAAGGAATAACAATGACAGAATTCAAGCTCAAGGAGGTTATTTAAATGCAATGTTTCTAATGTAAAGTGTAGGTATAAAATTATTATTACTAATTCTAATAATATCCTGTCCTTCTCCGGTGATCAAATTTGCCTCGTCTTTTCTTTTTCTTCCTTTGATTTGGCATCCGTTGTGTCACTCACAATTTAGAGAGTGAGTTTTTTTTTGCTTCACCAAGCATTTCTTTGGGTTTGGTTTGCATGAAGATAGATGCAACACATTTTATGAGTCTATAAAGATATAATTGTCTGCGTTTGTTTATTTCTTTGCTTGTCTCCCTTCAGTCGGGAAGGACCACCTAAGATGTCAGCCTTATTGTATTGTGACTCCATTCCTATGACAAAGATTTCAGATTTTTTTTTTTTAAATTCACTGCTCATATTTTTGTGTGTTTACCTGTTAAGCACCACATATTCACATGCACTAAAGTTGTCACTGAAAAATCTTAGCGAAGGTCATGGGAATTATCAGCTGCGCATTGGCTGTCACAGTGTCAGTCTAATGACAGTTACTTGGTTTATGCAATATAATATTTTAAGTTCTGGACTGAGCTATCAGAACTTTAGGGCAAGTTTTACTCCATCCCTTATTCAATTTAAGGATAAAGCACTGAAAAAACAGATGCAAGAGAGAGAAGAAAGGCTTCATAAACTGAAGACATAGAGGTGAGGATCCTGACCGTGGTGCCTTGATTTAACAGTTAAAGTTCTAAAAGCCCAGCCCATAGAAAAACCTGCCATCAACACATATAATCTCCTAGTGGAGCCCATTGAAAGCTGGGTCCCGGGGGTTAATTCTCCCATCACTACATGTTTGAATCAACTCCTGACTCACATTGAGATGAAAGCCATAGACTCCCAGGACCAAGCCTGGACTCCGAAGGCCCACTGATCCTGGACGACTGGGGCGGATTATTGCATGTTCGTCTCGTCGGACCTCCATCAGGACAGGGAAACTGAAAAGAAAAACAATAATTAGAGATAATTGCTTGTGTCCAAACACCAGCGTTAAAGCCCCCCCTCCCCTCCCCGCCTCCCTCTCTTTCCCTTCTCCTTTCGTAGTTTGTGAGGTGGAATGAAAGGGACACCCCCCTGTTTTGACAGCTGGGCAGGCGAACATAATTTGTGACAGCTGAACTGAAACGTCTTTAACCGCAGGGAGAGACACACAGTGAGAGAAGCATTTTGGCTGCGAGAGAGAAATGGTTGCAGAGAGAGGAGATCAGACGGAGAGGTCCCGCCTAAAAGAAAGGGAGGAAGATGTCAGACAAGAAAAGAAGACAGAGGAGAAATGGGGGGTAGATTGCCGTGTATGGGATTTCAGCAGAGATGGACAAGGGAGGTTAAAAGGAGGTAAATTAGTCACACTCCATAAACTCTGAAGAGAGGTAGAATTTAAAATAGCCCACAAAAAAGGACAAGAACAGAAACAGATTACCATCAGATGCATGACGGTGGAAAAGATGAGAATATTTAAACAAGAAGACTCGACTGAACATGGTGTCATGCCAGCTTTGACACATTGGGTTAATTTGCTGCTCTCTGGAGGTGACCCTTGAACTTCAGGGACTTGGGGTCGAACAGAACCTCAGACTAAAACAGCCAAAATCATGTCAGTCTGAGAAGGAGGGTCACGGGTCACCTCAGAGATTCCCAGTATATGGGCCGAAACTGGGACCATATGTGCACGGAAACACGTTTGAAACAAAAATAAGTCACGACTCTCCGTCCTCGGTGAAAACTAGCTGCTTTTTTCCCCCCTTCAACTCTTCTTTCTCCTCTCCTGCCCAAAACATTTCAACCTACCACAGACTTTCTGCCCTAATTCAATAAAGTCATAAATACCAGTGCAACAGCAAATTGACATTTTGCTGGCTGCCTGCCCTTTAAATTGTTAGTGACAGAAGTTTTCCCAGAGGTAAAATATTAATACAAACAATGGATTCCTTTTCCAAAATATTCAGCTCCCAAATTCTCCCATGTTTACTTTTCTCCTTGCTTCTAATTTCTGTTAGTGTGAAATGATATACTCAGAGATACAATTACAGACAGGGGAGGGACTGAAACTTATGGCCTGCGATTATGATCTTTAAATATATTGCTCTGGCAAAAAAGGGGGGGCTCTAGGTCCTTTAGTTTGTGCTTCATTTGATCAGAAAAGCTCCTTTTATTATCTCAGGATAGAAGGGATTTCTTTACTGAACATTCAGATTCTAAAAGGTCATTTATAGTTTCTATCTGCTTGCTTTGTGTGGTGGTGCCATTCACAGTTGTGTCAAACTGAAATGGGAATCCAATCCTAAGGAAATCTCCGTTGCATGAAATTAGAAGGGTTGTGTGTGTGCAGACTGCTTAGGCAACAGGAAAATGGCATGTAAGCCAAGGCTTCATGTGATAAATATGTTGTAAGGCTCATTACTGTTGTCTTTAGTAATTGTTTTCAGGTCTAATGCTTAAACCCAAACTGCATAAAATAAACTGGCTTATTAATCGATTACATGAAAATTCCACAACATAGCATTGATGATTCTAATTTCTAAAATTCAATATTCGTACATCCTTTTGTAGGTTGTAAAATAACATGTTCGTGCTCTTTGGTTCAAAACTATAATTATTCTTCACATTTATCTCAGTAAATTGGATATTGGACTTCCTATCATCTCGAACTACTCTGTTCATTCCTCACTGACCTCCGACATCAGGAAGATATTAATCCACACAACTACTACTTCTCTTTTCAAGAACATTCTCTGAATACCCTTCAGATGGTTGCATCTAAAAATCAACAGTTTCTAAAAATACTCAGATCTGCCTGTCTGTCACCATCAACCATGCAATATAAAGCCCCTTGTTTTCCAATTCTCATGCTCAGTTTGAACTTCAGCAAGTTATCTTCACCTCATCTAAATGCCTAAGTGGTTGCTGCCAAGTGAGTCATCATCTTTGTTAACAACCAATTCAAAAAATGTACCTAATAAAATGGCTGGTGAGTGTACTTCAGAGCCCACTGTTCTGCATGTTCCAGATCTGTTTCTGCTTTAGCGTACACTCTCAGTAGCCATCAGCTTCTATATCAGCTTGTTACCGGCATGGCCACATATTCCAGGAAGCAAACTTCCAGATTAGTCTATAGTCAAATGAAACAAGGCCTTCAGCTACCCTACTAGGTTAAAAAAAAAAAAAAAAAAAAAAAAAAAAAACAATTCAGTAACAAAATGCTCTTTAATCTGCAGAAAGGATTGCAGTTTTTTTAGATGTTGCAGAACAGGTGTTACGTTATGTTAAAGTGTGGGTGAAAATATTTCGGTAAACCAGTAAAATAGTAGGTCAAGTAGAACAAATCAAGCTTTTGCCCCCCGTTTACGGAAACCACATTTTTACCTTTAGTAGTTTCTACAAAATCTTGAGTTATTAATTGTACAGATGGAGCCTCAAACATGAAACATGAGATCTTTGAATTAAAAAAAGAGAGGATCGTTACAATATGGTTCAGATTCTTGTCTCCTTCAACTCTCTAAAACCTTAGCCTCACTCATGTAATAATGTCATTTGAAGCCGCCAACTCGTGGACGGGTTCTAAAATTCTCATAAAGTCTTTTCTCATAAAATGTATTAAAGCCCAAAAGTTATCATATATAAAACTGAATAGGGTTCAGAAGTGTAATCACAGAACTCTTTCCACAGAACATGTAATCCTGTGGTGAAACACAGCACTGACCCTGTATAAGACTCATGTAATTGCACTTAGACTACAGTCTCATGACCTACTGTGGTTGCTCTCATATGGCAATTTCCTCTATCGCTGCAGATGAAGCTGGCCTCTCAGTGCTAAGTCTGAATGAGCTGAACACCTGTTCTCTGAGGAGAAACAGAGGTCTGCCATAAAATTAAATGTTTGAAAAATGTAAAAATGTGATGGGAAAATGATCAGAAGGAGGGATTCAAGAGACGGAAGTATGAAGGGGAAGGTTATGTGCTTCCAGTATTGGTTCATATGTTCATATACTGTTGATTAGAGGAATAAGGTGTCCACCTCTTACTATCCTGAGCATAGAGCGTCCATCCATTGTCTATACTGACCTGTCTTTGCAAGGTCCTGGGGGGCTGGTGACTTAGAGGACCCTGGATAGTTCGCCAGTCCACCACAGGGCAACCAATGAGCACACAGCACAAACAACCATGCACACACACAATCATACCCAAGGCCAACTTAGAGGGACCAATTAACCAAACAGTGATGTTTTAGATTTTAGGAGGAAGCCAGAGTATCCAGTGAGAAACCATGCATGCATGGAGAGAACATGCAAACTCTGTGCAGACAGACCTCAGGCTGGGTTTGAAACCCAGGACCTTCTTGCTGCAAGGCAACAGTGCTATTTAACTGCGCCACCATGCAGACCTGCACAGAATATACAGTTGCTCATTTGCTTCTACAGGATTCACTTTTTTTTTTTTTTTTACATTTTTCATCCCATTGCAACCACAAATGTATTGAATTGAGATTTTATGTGACAGATTAATACAAAGTAGAGCATCACCATGATGTGGAAAAAAGGGGTTTTTTTAAAATAAAAACCTGAAAAGTATGGCATGCAGTTGTGTTCAGCTATCTTTTCTCAGACACACCTGAAGAAAATCTAATATTGCATGTTAGATCTACTTTTACAGTAGCAGAGACGACCAAAAGGCACACAGACATACATGCAGCATGAGAGTCTCTCCATGTTTCCCTGCATGTGTGTCCTAGAGACTGTAGCCTTCATGCACAGACACAGACCTGCTCGCTGGGTGGTGACACTGCTGGCGAGAAACCTAAGGACTGCAAATGCCAAAAGCTGGAACAGCAGGAAGATAATTTAGTTTTGAGTGGTTTCACGTGTGCTTCATAAACAACAAAGTTTTCCTGCGCCTCCAGCTTGTTTTCCTGCAAACATGGAATTCATTTGTCCCCCCTCACCAACACCACACACGAACCCTATCTCCATGCAGAGTCTGCAGGGGTAGCTGAGACGTTCTCAAAGTAGACAGAAAGCAGGTGCAGACTGAGCCCACCACCTCAACTCTGGGGTCTTTATATATATATATATATATATATATATATATATATATATATATATATATATATATATATATATATATATATATATATATATCACAGCTAAAACAATTATCTCAACAATAGGAATGCCAAGAGCATCTACCTCTTCTCTCACAAATAAATACATAAATAAATAAAATCTCTGATAAAGTAAGTGCTGCTTCCTCATTATTTATGAGACCTTGGTCAACTGTTATGGTTTTATTTAAAACCCTTTTTGCCTTAAAACCTGTTATTTATTTATTTATTTATTTATTTATTTATTTATTTATTTATTTATTTGTGAGACATAAGATCCATGTGTCTTATATATGTTAGTTAGTTAGTTAGTTAGTTAGTTAGTTAGTTAGTCGTGTGTTTTGGAGTTTTTAAGTATACACACACACACACACACACACACACACACACACATATATATATATATATATATATATATATATATATATATATATATATATATATATATATATATATATATATATATAAAATATTTACTTAGTGACTTAGCTCTTTCTTTTTTTTTCTTTATCTTTCTTTCTTTGCCTTGTTTGTTAATCAAACTCCAGTTGAACAAGAAGAGACATGCAAGCAAGAAACAAAAAATAAATTAAATAACCAGTTGTTTAAAACTTTGGTTACATAAGACAAAGCCAGTTAAACTTCCTCTAGCCGATTAGTGGTTTTATTAGTCTGAATATAGTGTTGGATTATTCACCAATATAAAGGAAAATTCAAATCTTCTGATAAGCAGTCGTATAAAGGTATTTGAAATAAATAAATTCTACAGCTTTGAGGCCAAATGTTTTGTAAATTTTCGTTAATTTTTATTTGGAGACAAAATCCCAGAGTGTGCGAGTATCACAGGTTGAAATATGAGGTAGGATCAAATAAAAATAATACATAAAATATTGAGAATAAGATGAAAGCCATGAAATTTGCCTCAGTGACATATTAAAAAAAGATAACCATGACTGATAACAATAATGTTTTTAAATCAAAGTAAATATTTAACATCTGAAACTGAACAGCGGAGTTGTATATGTTTCTATGTTTAATCGATATAAACGTGTGGTGCTCCACAGAGTCTGGAATAATCATCCGCAGCCTTGTATCAGTCAAAACAAAGTCTCTTGTTGAACCCTATGAACGCAGTGCAACGCACACAATGAGCTCAAGTTACAGCCTAAAACACCAGATTTAGATGTTTGGGAGTTGCAGAGGCCAACTATTACTGTGCACCGTGTGTTTGTGTGAGAGTGTGTGTGTGTAATGTGTGTGTGCGCAGCAGTAACAATGGAAACACAAAGTCTGCGGCTACTAAAGCCTCCTGCCGCAGCGCAAGGTCACTGCTAATTGCCGCAGTCTGATTACGATTTGCGGGGATTAACTGACCCTTTGATATTTTTGATTTCAAAAAAAGAAAAAAAAAAAGAAAACTCAGATGTTTCCAAATCCGTCCACAAATATTCAGCCGCATGGGAGCACATGTGCTTCTCTATAGGTAGGAGGGCCACCAGCTAAGGCCTCCCGCATAATCATCCCCCCTCCCCCCATCCAAAAAAAAAAACAAAAAAAAACATTGTTAGCCTGTTAAAGCAGTCCTGCAATCACTAAACGTCTATTAGTAACCACAAATTAATGAAGCGTAATATCTAAAATTTCACTCTGATTTCCATTTTTTTTTATTTTGGCAAATGTTTCCATATTCATGTCGAATCATTATCCTTCAGCGCATTGTGTATTACCTTCATAAATTGTCTCCAAACCGTCGAAAATGGGACAATGATGGGCCTTGCTGGCCACCCGCATTTTACTGTGCTGTAAAAATAATGGAAGTCATATTGAGCTGCGGGTTCAGATGTGCACTGGAAAGCGGTTAAAAACATGAAGCAGGTCCTGAGAAGTTTTCAAAATATGAATTTCTGACTTCTCATTATCAATATTGTGAAATGTGTTGATCACAACTTAAATTTTTTGAAAAGACTTACCTTCTTTCTTTTTTCCATCGCTGTATCAGTGTTGAAGCACGATGCTTTATCTGTGCCTTTTAACCTTTTATTTTATATAAATGGGAATATTGAACGGAGCAGAATACACAGATTGTCATAAAGTGGCAATCTGTGTTATGATCTGTATTGCAACATAACATAGAAAAATAATGAATATCTTTTTATTAAAAAAAATATAAAAACTTAAAGTTTGATTTAGGAAAATCAGCAACGGAGTTACTATAATAATAATAATCATCATTACTATAATAATAATAATAATAATAATAATAATAATAATAATAATAATAATAATAATAATAATAATAACAAATAGAAGAAGAAGAAAAAGTAATAGTATTTTATCATATCTTGTTTATTGTGTAACTTTATCAATTGTGGATTTTCTTGTTTTGCTGTCATTGTTTCCAGATTTCCCTTGAAAAATATGTTTTTATTCCTACTGGGATGTTTCCTGATTTAAAAAAAAAAAAAGGACAAGTAAATTATAGAAAATGTAGTCTTTCGGCAAAACCACCCGACTTGACCTCTGTGAGGGAATGGAGAAGATTTGCTCAGTGTGTCTGCCCCCGTGTGGTGCAGTGACATTTTGACTTACTCCGCAAACTAAAGTTTACAGTTTGGACAGAAATGATGTCAGAAAAAAAAAAAAAAAATCTGTTAAAATATTTAAAAAGCTCCACTCAAATTAGGTAGAATTTATTTTTCAAATACCGAATACTTTGTCAGTTTCTAGGCACAACTTTCTGCTATTTCTTAGATCATGAAAGGATAAATTACAACCATATGACAATTATGTTTAGTTCATTTCTTTTTTACAATCTTTTTCGGCACAGATTTTTTTTTTCAGTCATTTTATGAGCCTTCTTGTAGGTTTGCGCAAGTACTAACAGAGAGAAAGCAAATGATAAATATGTGTGTTTTAAATGTAAACGCTTTGGAGCTGATTTTGCTGATACAGCTCAGTTTTTTATCAGCTTTTCAACAAGAAATCCCCATCTTTGTGGTTTTTATGACTTTATACATACATTATTTGATCTTTTCATGACAGCAGCTGTGTGGTAAAAATTCAACAGAAGTTCCCATTGTGCTCCTGTGGAATGTTACTCCACAAATGTTTTGTTAAAAAGATGTGATACGTAGCATAGATTTGCTTTGACATTTAAACAGTCTTTTTTTTAGCCTGTTACAAGAAAAAGAAACAATGTCATCAGCGTAAGACTTGACATCACCAGCAGATTTTCTGATATTTATGCTGAATTGTTTTTGGGAGAGGAAGGGTAAATGTCTTCGTATGCAGGTGGTTTAGAACAGGTGGACCCGTTCCCATCAAGGCGTCCTCTTTCACTTTCCATCTTCTGTGCTCTACAATAAAAAAAGAAACACAAACATCAGACCTCAGACAAGCAAGAAGTCAAGGGAGAAAAAACTGGCAAACATCCAAATGTTTACAGGCCCAATTGGTTATGCTTAAACCCTGCTGCCCTTTCAAAGAAAACACAGAGGTGGAGCAATTTTTCCCTTGACGATTCTTCTATTTGGCATTAACTCCTGGAAGCCCAGTAAAACACAGGTCAGGAGTTGAGAAAACCAGTGACTGAGCTGGCATGCTCATGCAATCGAAGCTGCAGTTTATAGTCATCCCAGGTTAACTGTATTATTCCCGCTGTCTGCTTGTGTTAAACAGATTTGCTTGCCTGGAGACCTGCTGGGAGTAATTGTCTAAAAGCAATAAAAGAAAGTGAAAACCAGGAATGCAGCTTTGTGTTTATAGCAAGAAGACTGTTTGATTGAATTTCGAATAGACGGTTCTGCAATTAGTAAAAGAAAAACTGTGCCTCGAATTATGCTCAAGGAACAGGTGGGAAAATAAAACTTTATAATCCCCTTTCACAAACTGTTCTCCTTTTACTTAGCACATCCACACAAAACAAATGGCCATGATATAATCTTGTATTCGAGAAGACTGATTATTTTAAGAAATGCCTGCTATTTCGGGTCAAACTGTCCCCATACTCCAGTGACACAAAGTTTATTTTAAGAAATGGCTGGGGGAATATCGGATTATTTTGCTACCTTTTTAGAATGACAACCAGATTTCAGCTGCCAAACAAAAAAAAATGTACACTATGTATGCACTATTAGTCAAACATTTCACCATATCTTTGGTGAGAAGCCCAAAACCACAGAGCTAAGTTTAAAGCTGTTTTGGAAATAAATTAAACAATTTGGATTTTCCAGCATGCCCACTTAAAGAGCTTGTATGCTTATTGGGTTTCTTCCATACTTCCGTTCATTAAGTCTTTTGCACATGTACCGTGCCTTGCAAAAGTATTCACATGTTTTCATATTAAAACCATAAACTGTAATGCATTTTATCAAGGTTTTATTTAAAAGACCAACATAAAGTTGCACATAATTCTAAAGAGGAAGAAAAATATTAAACAGTATTCAATTTTTTTCTTAAAACATAAAGCATAATAAAGTAAAGTGATAAAGTGGCAAGAAGACAGCTGTTGTTGGAGGGATAAAAGCAAACCAAAGTTAAACCAAAGTTAAACTTTTAGCCAGATGCAAACGGCTATGTGTGGCAGAAAATTTTCACTGCACATCACCCTAAGTATTGGATCCCCACAGCATGATGCTGCCAACACCATATTCTATGTGTTGGCAGCATAATGTAGTGGGGATTCTTATTCTTTATCAGGGACAGAAAAGTATGTCAGAGTTGATCAGAAGATGGGTGTTAGTGTCACATTTATTTGCATAGCACAGTAGACCTCAGTGCTTCACAGTTCTACCAAAGAAACAAAGCAAACATAAAATTAAAGAGTAAATAAAACATGAAAAAGAATTAAGAAAAACACAAATTTATTTACAAAATTGCTTAGTGTCTTATGCTCTATTCGATCAAAAGCCAAAGAAAAGACATGAGTACTTATTAGATATTTAAATAAGTGTATGACGTAAGCAGTACAAATCTTGAGATTTACTGTTTTGTAATGGTTTGTATGCTGGTCTAGAGTAGACATCCAATTTTAACTCTGACCTTAACACTGGTGGAGCTGAATACAGGGCAAAGGTGAAAGAAAACCTGTTAGAGCATACAGTCAAACTCAAGGCCCAGGGGCCAAATCCCACTCACCATATGTTATGTGGCCCTCTTGACTCTAGAACTTTCAAGATGAAGTTGTGTGCTTCAATATTATTTTATCAATCAAAACAAAGCAGTTTTTATGTGTACACTGCCTAATTACATTAATGTGAAAAGATGTTCTATATTTAATTTCAAGAAGTACTCATCGAATGCAGAGAGAGCTTTTCATTAATAACAGTTTGTTAATGGGTAGTTTCATCAATACATTCTGCCCTTTCAGGATATTCGTGGTCTTCCTATGGCCCAAAATGAAAATGCGTTTCACATCCCTGTATTAAAGGTTGCAAAATATGTGAGTCTGGGGTGGAGGTTCACCATCCAGCAAGACAAAGTTGATAGAAACCTTCCCCAAAAGTCTTACAGCTATAACTGCAGTGAATAAATGATCAATTCAGTGAGGCTGAATACAAAAACATGCCCCACTTTTCATGTCTGGTAAAATATGTTCACAAACACTAACACTTCATTTCCACTTTGCAATTATAGACTCCCTTCTGTCAGCCAAAATATAAAATACCAGTCAAATATATTTGAAATCTGTCATTTTAATGACAAAAGGTGGAAAAAGTTTGTGGGCTATGGACACCTGTGCAAAGCACTAGATGAAAACATGAGGTTTAAATGAAGTTTATCGGTTTGTGAAATATTGTCCTACCCGCTTCTGGTCCGGCCTGCCTCTGCGCTGCGAGGTGTGCTGTCTTCTGTCGTAAACGTTGCGTTGTCCAAGCAGTACAGAGCTTCATATGAAGGAAGGGCTACGTTACCACCACTCACTGAGCTTCCAGGCTGAGGATCATTTTCTGGTTGTGCTTCCTGGGTTACGAAGTTATAAGCAGGTGGAACACACAGAATTGTTCTGTTGCCCTGTAACATGACCGGCTGATTTATGGAATGAACCACAACCGGATGACCTCTTGAGTTTTGTTCCCTCACAGATTCAACGTATACCTCCTCTTCCTGCCGTCTCCAAGGCCAACAGGACACCAAATTAAACTTCCACATGCTGGTGAGCATGAAGGTACCTCCAACTGAGATCAGGATAGGGCCCAGAAGCTGGGTCCATTGAAAGTTCAGGAGGGTCTGGTAGTGCTGCCAGCCCATAGCGGTGAAGGTGACACCCACCATCGTCAGAAAGACTCCGGACAGCAACAGGGCAGCTCCAGTTTTCTCACCATCCATCAAATTGTCTGATAGATGTGGATGAGGAACAGGGTTGTTGGTCTCCACAGGCCTTTGTCCCAACATGTTAGTCCAGCAATCTTAGTGCATCAGTTAATCTAACTTCACAGTCATGTGGGGCACATTGTCTCCCAAGGTGATCAGTAAAGTGAACTGAATGAACATTGAGTAACTCTGTGGATTTCCAGTCAAAAGGACAAGTTATAAGTTAACTTTCCCTTACATATTGCTGGTTAAATGAAAATAGAGTTCACACCAATCTGGACGACGTGACTGAATAAAAGCTGGTTCTTCCTGTTGGAAATTGTGTGCATATTATGACATACTACTTCTAAAACTGTGGAGGGATAAATTGTATGAATTATTGCTGACACTAAAAGGAAGTGTCATTGTCCCTTCTTGTAGACGGCTTCACTGTTGCATCTCCAGTTCAGTCTGTTGTCCAGGTGAACACCAAGGTATTCATATTCCTCAACCACCTTCACTTCTTCTCCCATGATGAAAATCCGTTTGACCTAACTGTTTCTCTTGAAACCTACAATTGTCCTTTTTGTTTTGTTCACATGATTGTTGCAGCAGATTTGTCAGCAGTGCACATCCATGATGTGATGCTTTGGTTTCTACACATCTCAAAAGTGTGTAGATCAGTCATCAGTCATCAGATCCAACAGAGGTTGGATCTGATGACTGCCAAGGCTTCCAGATTATAGTGAACTTATTGTTAAGTTCAAGAAACCAGTTTAAGAGAATTTGAGTTTTTTGACATGGTGCATTATCCTGATGAAAGAAGTCATCAGACGATGACTTTACTGCCTTCATGAACCATACACAGTGGGAAGGAGCCAAGTTTTTATGTTGTTCACGCCAAATTCTGACCCTACAATCTGAATGTCACATCTGAAATCATGTTTTTTCAATCAGTTATTGTCCAATTTCGATGAGCCTGTGTGAATTGTTTCCTCTGACTTTTGGAGCTAGTTGGAAGAATTGGCATCTGGTGTGGTCCTCTGCTGCTATCTGCTTCAAGGTTCAACATGTTGTGAGTTCAGATCTGGTATTCTGCATACAGTGTTTGTAATGAGTGGTCATTTGAGCTTCTGTTGCTGTTTCTATCATCTCAAATATGAGACAAGGGATATGTGTTCACTCAACTGCTAGAAAGACGTTCCAGTAGTTGAGTTAGTAAGTAAAGTCCTCAAATTACATGTCGGATTGTCTAAATTTATTCAGTGTGAAATGCTGCTGCACAAAACAGTTGATTTATTCCTAGGCTTTTTACAAAGTTCTGCTAATGAGTCTGGATGGTGCTGTCTGTGCATTTTGGGTATTTCACCTCATGTGTCGCCAGACAAACACTGGAGTTTCCTATATATCTACAGAAAGGATTATAGAAAAACCCCTGCTTGTTTATATTTATGCTTCAGTGAACAAATCAAATACTGTTCTCACATTTTAGTTATTGTTTTGTTGGCTTTACCAAAACTTTTAGTGAATCTACAGATGATGCTGTGATGCCCAACTGACAGGCAAATGGGCAGGAGATAAGTCTTAATTCTAGATTCTAGATCTAGATCTCAGATGTTAAAAGCAGATACATTTGCCCACTTGTGATCGGTGTTGCTGTGAAGAAAGTTAGGACATACACAAGAGAACAGCTAAAAACAATAAAAATGAGAGTACTGCAAACCCCTTCTTCTCATGTCTGCTTTTACTGTGCTGCTACTGGCAACAGATCATGCTCTGAAGGATCAGAAACCAGTCTTGCATGTTAAGCGAAAGGGCTTATACACACATCACACTTGCACTTCGAAGGCAAATGATCTACATCTAACAGCTCCATGTCCCAGTGGAAGAGTTGCTGGACTTGATCCAAGATGTCTCCTGAGGTTGAATGCTTTTTGGGAGTTTTTTCACTGGGACCTTCTGGGGGAATAGCTCACGTTGTTTCATGACAACTTTTTTTATATAGGCACATTTCCTGCACTTGAAAAACAAGAAGTCATTTTGATGACTTTAGCTTAGAGAAACCATACTTTCTGTTAGTTTACCCTGCTTTTATGTGTGCTACACATGTATTCGCTTGTTTATTCTGACTCTCCAGTCATAGTCTTTGGCTGCTTAGTGCGAGGGGCAGCAGAACCGTCTGCAAACAGTCTGACATTTGTTTGTACAGTGTGGTAAAAAAAAATCACATATGGTTATTGAATTCTAATTCCAAATGCAAACAGTGACATGCAGACATGTTGTTCAAAGACCTACATGAAAGAACATCCTTATAATGTTGCATGTAGCAACCCCACTAATCAAGGAGCAGGATAATGCTTATGGCAAAGCAAAACAAAAGGGGTCTTCAGGGGGAAACAACTGATTATCTTGCACACAATACCAGAGACTGATCAAATCTAACCTGTGTGCGTCCCACTGTTTACCAAAGCCCCAGCTCATTTCACTCGACGTTAATGAACAAGGGGACAGACACAAAGGGCCCATATGAGAGCAGTGTTTAAAGAAACCTCCTGGAATTGCAGCTGTGCAGATTCTTTCAATTAGCAAACTCCAAATATTTATGGAGAGAACATTTCCTCTCTGGAAGGAAGGAAGGTTCTGTGTGTGCTCGTCTCCTGTTGACTCACTCCTGGATCCATTGAGCCCTTGAGCTCAAGGTTTGTTTAGCTGCAGCAGTACAATCCTTTAAAAACTTATCTGCTTGGTACCTTGATGATGAACCTTTGAGAACAAATGATGTAGTATATCTATGCTGTATGCATCTATGGTATTCAGTAACTTTGCAACATGTCAAGAAAGACAAAGGAAAAGCTACCTGATTATATTGAAAGGATAACAGGTCCCAGAATGTTGGAAAACTTTCAGTTAGTTTGAGCCCCAATTGTTTCCAAATGTCATGGTATCATAAATTATTTAGCACATTTTTTTACTTTCCACAAGTCTCTTTAGACAGTTTACCTAAAACAGGGTGCCTAAGTCCAGTCACTGAAAGCTACCATCCTGCAACTTTTAGACGCATCCCTGCTCCCATACACCTAAATCAAATGGTTCAGTTCCCTCATCAGCATACCTTTCAGCTCTGCAGAAGCCTGGAAAATAAAAATGTTAAATCTTTCACAAATCAGTTTCATCCTAATGACGATAAGATGAGCCCACATCCAAGATGCCTTTTGGCCGTTCATAAATCCCAAATCCCGTCCTCTGCACATGTGATCTTTCACTAGTGCAGTTCAGATTATAGAACCAAAGGAGGTGGGAAGTGGAAATCAGCAGGGTAACACAGAGCCTTATGTATGTAGTGTAAGTATGCCTCATTCTATAAGATTAAATGCATTTGTGGCATGGCAACTTAGCAGTTTTGTTCTCTATTCAAGCATCATCACTTCTGCAGAAACTAGTCTTGGCTGAACTCTTTTGTTCTGACTTCACCGCATCCCTTCCAGTAGAGGCAAGAAATGATCTGCAATGTTAGTTTTTACCTTAAGTCACCCAATAAAGACCTGGAAGTCCCACGGTTGGCAATTCAGAGATGTAACACCAGAGAGTTCGTTTCAGTTCTCCATCGGCAGAAAGGAGTCCAGGTCTTGCCTTTAGGTGTTAATAAAGATTTTAGCATAAGTGAGATGTGAGTTTGTTAAAGATGTATCCAGACAAAACAATAGCTACAAATCCTAGAGAAATGGCCCAGCGCCCAATCTTCCCTTTGGAGGATCTCAACTTATTCAGCCCTTTGTTCTGGGTCATTGTTTGGAAACTGGTGGAAAGACAGGTTGAATTTGTTCCTCTTCTGATTTGTACAGCCAACTGCTGAGTATTTCTTTTACCCACAACCAAACAAGGTGAGAAAGTAAACAACAAAGTACATTTTGCCTTTCACCTCCTATCCAGATAAAGAAAAAGCGATTAATGTGGTTTTCACAGGCTCTAAACATGTATGTATAGTCAGTTACCACAGTTAGACATTTGTTTGCTTCTGCATCAACATCATTCAGACATTTTCGGAATGGCAGATTCCATTGGTATGTTAACAGCTCCAAAGGTCCACCACAGGAATTAAAATATGACCATTTCTCAGTCATCGCCCTCCCCCAAACACACACCCCTACGATGACAAATAGCCTGTGACGTGCCTCTGTGAACATGGCACGGAAGGGTCCACTACTATCCAGAGCTGTCATTGGAGTAGAGGCTGTTGGCGTTTTATTGGTCTAAATTCTTCCACAAGTGAATCCTTTCAACAATGAAAAAAAAATCCCTTACAGTAGAAGCAGTAGTATAACAGTTTCTGCTTGTTGCTGCCAGAGAGCAGCGATGCAATTAGGTGAGCTCATTATCTTTGTCTGACCTTAGGCTTATGGTTTCACATGACTCAGTGGCTCACTGTTGCAAACAGACAGAAGGGTTGCTCATATTGAAATCAGCTATTTGTGAAGCTTTATCTAATTACTTCCAGCTCCAGACATTCAGGAAATCTTTGCATGTGTTTGTGTATGCTTAATTTAAACTTTCAAGTTGTGTTATGATGGAAAATCCTTTTTAAAAAAAAAAAAAAAAAAATTTACATCATCCCAGTGAAGGCAGACCTCAGTAATTGAAAAATGTCTTCTTTGAGAACTGGTATGGGAATGAATTGCAAAGGGCCTGAATCCAAGTTTGTTAAGCTTTACCATAAGTCATAGTTTCACAGCTGAAATCTGCCATACTAGATGAGTGACTTTAAAATAAGATTTTATTACTTTAAAGATTTACCTACAAACAGGGTAGGCTTGGAAATTTCTGCTTGAATTTCGTCATCTAATAAAACATACAAAATCTGTTCAGTCTCAAGACCTTATATGAAAAGTTAATTTCTTTATTATTATTATTTATTAATTTCTTAATATTAACTTTAATAAATCTCCTGTTAGATGTTTAGATCCAAGAATTATAAGAAAACAATCTGCTTGATTGGCAGTAATGCAAATGCTCTGTTGGTGTCGGCCACATATAAAGAAGACGTTCATAATTTAGGGTAACTGTTGAAAGAAATCTGCTTTCTGGGTGGAAAAATGTGAAAGATTTCCTTGGACGAGAGTTTGACAAGTTCAGGGTTTGAGTTATTTTAAAGAGGTCCTCTGGGTTCTGGAATGAACAGGATAGGAATCCATATTAACGCAATAAACTTACTCTATTGCTTATTTATTCAGATGGTTTTCCTCATGGTGAGGAGGAAGATCAAATGGACACATCACTTTTAAATTGTCCGTAAATGTTACTGATGTCGGTCTTGCTCTCTGGATTGGAGAATAACTCAATTCTATGGCTCCAGTGGGCCTTTGAACAAACACAACTGTGTGGTGAACAACAAAGACCAAATGCTTTCGTTCTCTCTGCTCAGACCATTTCACGGGGCTGATTCTAAGGCTTGGACTGAATCTACACCAGACAGACTGCTCAATCAACCATGAAGATGCCATTTACCACGTCATAGGAAAGAATTTAGTCCAGTACCTATGCAGCTTTGTAATTAGAAGTTAAGATAACATTAAGGCACAATGAATCTAGAAATTACATATGGTCATAATATACGTAACCAGCATGTTGGTAGATCATAGGCGACTATGTCATGCTGCACAGATTATACACACACGGCTTTATTCAGTCTATACACAAGCCTCCAAGATCAAACTAGTACAACAAATACAACTAGGAAAATACAGTGAAACAATACAGTGAACAATAAAACAATTCAAAACGTGTTTAGCATCTTAAAAAGTGTGGTTTACCAAGCTCAACAAGTCTAATAAACAGGACAGACTCGTCTAACTCCAGGGTCTTTTGTCACACAGTTTACTCACATTCTGAATATGTTCAATTCTACAGTGGATTTTGTATTTTGGTATTTGGTGGACACAAGTTACATCCTGCACTGTGGCTAATAGTTGGAATCATAGCCAAACCTGATTAATTTGTTAACTTTAGGCTAATATTTGACTGCTTTTGTCGGGCTTCGGGGTTTTTGGATGTAAGACAACTTTGGTCACAAATGATCCAGCTATGAAACATGTATGATGACCTGAATTTGAGTGTTCCTAGTCTGAATCTGAACATGTAATCATTGAAAGGACAGTACCTGGTTTGGACACCTCAGCATCTAATCTCATCTTTTTTTCAACAACATTACCCCCCCAATAAGGAACAATTCATATCTTTCAGTCTGCTCTACTGTCCATATGACCCTAAAACCTACGTAACGTAACTCTAGACCTCTGTACCTGTCCAGTAGGGTCTACTAGGACTCTCTGTGGACATCTGTGTGTGGTGCAGAACTCTGTAACTGCAGTGTGCACATCGACAAGAGAAAGCAAAAGATAAAGGGCCTGAGTTTAAGTAGAGAGCTTTACACTACAGTCACCTCCATCCAATTATACTTACACTTACATCAAAGTCAATCAAAGCAGATGAGTTTAAGTGTTCTGGTATTTGTTCATAGTGACAGTAGGATGAAGTTATAGGTGGACAGACTGATACGACCTTTTTCTGTAGGAATGCAGGACCTGCTCCAGTCAAGCTGATTTTTGTAGGCTTGTTTAAGACATGTCAGAGAAAGTAAATTTACATTTATAGTTGTGTAAATAGGTAATAATAATAATAAATAAGAATACACACTGTTTATATTCGACAACTTAAAGTTGTTTGAAATGAAGCAGGAAAAAGTAACAAAAGCTGATGAATCCTCCACCATCCATTGTATTCATACTTGTTCTTCTATACAGTAGAAATACATTTCTTTTTTTTTTTTTTTTTTTTTGCTTTATTTGTCTTATTATGAACCAAACACCAAATTAATTCAATATAATCACATATGAAAATGCCCTTGCAAAACTCCAAATACACACATACTCATATGCATTTAAAATACACACATAAACACAAACTTACTTACTCTTACTGTACATTCATGTAGTCTAATTATTTTAATTCCTCAACAGCTGAGTACTGTTCCAAAGTTATTTTGTTCAAATCTTTTTAGAAACTAGATGCTGTTTGTACATTCTTGTATTTCCACACTTAAAGTGTTCCATGGTTTTACTCCATTCATAGAAATAGAAATAATTTAACCATTATAAGTCCAAATAAGGATCACACCAGAAAAGCCATTTTTATTCTGTCAGTGTTTTTAATAAAGTTAATATTGTATCATTGCATCTTTTTGGCTGTGCAAATAAATGAACCAGGCTAACCGAAGCTAACTTGCTACAGTTTTATTCAGAAAATAAAATCTTTGACATTCCTTTATGTAATTTAGTTGGACATTTACTT
This sequence comes from Anableps anableps, assembly GCA_014839685.1. Classification (NCBI taxonomy): domain Eukaryota; kingdom Metazoa; phylum Chordata; class Actinopteri; order Cyprinodontiformes; family Anablepidae; genus Anableps; species Anableps anableps. The sequence continues at coordinate 24,037,119 of CM026081.1, forward strand.
TAAAAAAAAAGTTTGTATTTGAAATGATTTTGTCTTCTGCCATACAGAACATTCACAGATTCTGTAAAGTTAGACAATCAAAATGACATGGCCACATGCAGGAATCCACATATGGATCACCGCCCTTCTGGGACGTGATTTCTGCTCACACATCACACTTCGGTGTTTCAGGGTTTAACATCACAAATAAGGAACCTTAAGATCTTTCCTTCTCCATCTGAGTGAGGCAGACAGGGAGAAGCAGAGAGTCACCACTGATGGCTCGCACATGTGGCTGAGGAAAGACAGCTCAGAGGCTGGATCTCAAACAGCAAAGAGGAAGTCCTCCGTTAGGCAGGACACAAGGGGATGACTGAGTGTGTAAATACACACAAGGTGTTGATACAGTGCTGAGTGTGCACGCAGTCATGATCGCATCATCCTGTAAGCAAAGCACTGCATGGGGCTCTTTCAGGCCAAACATAACGTCTGCAACACATGTGTAGTTGTGCCTTAAAGAGCTTTGTTTTCATGCTCTATCAATCCACAGTGTAGACAGCAGCCAAGAGGTCCTTGGACGTAGATTCAGTTCTGAAAAAAGTAACACATTTGTTGTTTTTATCTTGTAGCTTTGCAGTGTTTAACGGTTTGAATGTTTAATTAGTCAAATCTGAGTGTTTAGCAGCAGGTTTGGGGACTTTAAGGTGCAGCTTCAAGATGTTTTCTCTGTTGATGACCGAGTGTTGAATAGATTCAGACCAATTCTATCATTTTCTTTCTGACATTTCAACCTTAAAGCAAACAGAGCTGTTGTGAAATGGAAAGAAAAATGGGGGGGGGGTTGTAATTTTACTTTATGAAAAACTATTGCTGAGAGCTTTGGAAAGTTTTCCTCTAAAAAATCTCACAATGCTGATATAATAGTAGATGTTGCTACGTGACATTAAACATGGGTCTAGTTGAGTGAACGTCATAAATAATAATTAGATTGGTCCAACTTGAAAATATGAAGCCAACACTTCTGTATTTTACCTCAAAGTTTCATAATTTCCTCTTGTTTTTATCTTGCTTTAGAATACAAATCACATAATCCGACCAAAGGAAACAGAACCCAGATCTGAACTGCCAAGCATCATTAATGTCTATTTAGCATGAGAAAATCGGTAAATCTGCAATATTTGTCACCTTTTATGAATATTATATAATCAGCATGCACCACCCTTCATAAAGATGAGAAAAATGTTTTACAAATAATTCATCTTGTGTCTTTTATTGCAGTAGCAAAGAGGATAGTCGGTAGATTTGTAATGGATGTTAAATTAAAAAAAAATCCAATGCTCTCTCTTAGAAAATACAGCAAAGAGAGGCATCTTGGGGTCACAAACTATTAGATGCCATTTACAAGCCAACTGTTTTGTTGGGAGTAATAGCAGAGAGAAAAAAAAACATCACCTGTCCAATCATCACAGATATAAAACTGTGATCTTTGCTAAATTCTTCTGAGAATTTGAGTGTAACAAAATGCTTTGATTAAGATGAATACTGAGCTTTTCAGCAGCAAACATTCCAGGTGGGTTTCATGCTACACCCACCTGGTGAAAAGATGAATATGTGAGATAAAAAACTACAGTCTGTTTCTTCCAAAGGCCAATCGAAACTTGTTAGAGTATATGGCATCATGAATTCTTAGAAATCCTGCAACATTTTAACTACAAATCTGGAGGCCTCTGTCAACAATCTAAAAAAATAGAGTTTAATCACTGTTAATTCATGATTTACCAGAGGGGGGCAATTGCTTTTTTCTCCACAGGTTTAAGGTTGGTTTGAATAGCTTTTTCCCATTAATGAATGAAATTATCATTTCAAAACTGCTTCTTGCATTTACTCCGGTCATCTTTATCCAATACTAAAATTTGTTCAATAATCTGAAACCTTTAAGTGTGACAAAAATGCAAAAACAAAAGACATTTGTAAAAGGACTCTTTGGCAGCACTGTAAATGGTTCAGGAGAAACTAAGTCAACCTTCTCCCATGGCCATTACCTTTGCTAGATGAAATTTCTATAGAAAACCTGCAAGGTGAGCTAAAGAAATGTGAAAATTGCGAGTCCCCATATCTGTGAAACAGCTTATGAGAATACTTAGTACTTAATGTAAAAGGAGGTTGTGGTACTGAGAACAAATCAACAAATGGATTTTTCTGCATTGTATGTACATTGCTCACAAAATTAATGGGAACGTTAAAATAACACATCCTAGATCTCAATTAATTAAATATTCTCATTGAAAAACTTTATTATTAACATAGTGGAATTGATTGAGAAGAAAATAACACAAAAATTATCAATGTAAATCAAAATTATTATGCCATGGAGATCTGGATTCATACTCAATATGAAAGTGGAAAATAATGACAGGCTGATTCAACGTCAGTGAATATTCCTCAAGACGAGTCTAACTGAGGCTCAGGAGTGTGTGTGGTCTCCACATGCCTGTATAACCTCCCAACAACGCCTGGGCATGTTCCTGATGGGACAGCGGATGTTCTCCTGAGGGATCTCTTCCCAGACCTAGATCAGAGCATCAGTTAGCTCCTGAACAGTCTGTGGTGCGACGTGGCATTGGTGGATTGACCGAAACATGACGTCCCAGATGTGTTCAATTGGATTCAGGTCTGGGGAACGGGGAGGCCAGTCCATAACATCAATGCCCTCATCTTGCAGGAACTGCTGACACACTTCAGACACATGAGGCCTAGCACTGCCATGCATAAGAAGGAACCCAGGGCCCACTGCACCAGCATATGGTCTCACAGTGGGTCTGAGGAGCTCATCCCAGTACCTTACGGATTACCTGCACTACCTGAGCAACTTCAGTGGGCTGTAAAAAAAACCGCCTCATGATGCCTCTATGTGTGACAGCACTGACAAAATGAAAAAGTGACTAAAAATTCAACCAGAAAGGACGAGAACAGAGAAATGATCTGTGGTCACCACCTGTAGAATCACTCTTTTATAGGACTTGTCCAGCTAATTGCCTCTCCTTTCCACCTGGTGTATGTTCCATTTGCACAGCAGCAGGTGAAACTGATTCACAATAAGTGTTACTACCTAACTGGTGACACTGATTCCACAAAGGTGTGACTGATTTGGACTTACATTGTTTTGTTTAGGTGTTCCCTTTATTTTTTTGAGCAGTGTATTTTACTATTGCAGTAAAGGGAACAGATAAATGTATCTCATACACCCTACAATATTCTGGAAAAAGGTTAAAGAAATCACACGGGTCACGTTTAAAGTCATCATTTTCATATATTTGTATATATTCATATATTACACATTTGATACAGGTATAATTAGAAATCATAAAACAAAGACAGAAATGGCAGAAATATTGATAAAAACGTGACAATCACTGACACAATGTTGCTCTTTTAACCTCTCATACAAAAACAATGAGAAGGAAGGGGCGGGGCCTGAAAGATGACATTTGTAAAATGCATTATAGTTTTGTTACGACAGCAAGAACCAGCTTGCTTATTCCTCAATACAGTTTCAGAATGGGTGGGTTCATTACTAAAAGGCGTTTGCGTTGCTTAAAAGAGGGGGGGGATGTTGAAGCCTGAAATTTATTTCTTTTGGATTTCTGTGTTTTATTTACCGGTAGCAAAAATTGACATTGAACCAACAAAATGTAAATGCACATTTACATACAAGATTAGTGTCAGCACTTCAGTTAATTTACAAACTCTTAAAAACACGACTCAAACTGGGTGTCCATAATCTGACAATGTTGTGCTACAGGTTTAAAACAGAGACACTTGGTGAATTTAATATAGATATGCTAATAAATCATTGGTCAACATGCTGAGGACTGCAATGAGCTACTGATTTCGATATAAAATTTAAAGAGTCATGATTATTCCTCATATCTGAGATGTCAAATAGCTGCATGATGCCCAGTGTAAAATGATCACACTTTAAATTATTACCAAATCTGAGGACGACCCCATGGATGATCTCAACCAGATAAAACGTTTTGTACTAGTTAGAAATTCTCCACCAGGAAGTAAAAAAAAGCCTCTGAAGCAGGAGCCATTTGTTAGAAAAGGGTTTAATACAGCACCAAGATTTAAAAGGAGGCGACTTTTTTTTTTCCTGAACCTGCTCATAGGCGACAGGCGGGACAGACGAGCAGTCCATCACAGGTTTAATGGCAGCATGGTGTCACAGCATTGACAACACTAGATCAGTCAGTGCTGACGAGTCGCAGTAAGGCATCGTTATTTCAGCCCTGTGGTGATGCAATCTGCTAACACCTGATGACACTATGGGACAGACACATACTTGATAGAGAACAAACCCAAATAATGGTTTCTTTCAATCAAAGAAGGCTAAGCAGACTCACTCGTTTCTGGAAGACAGTTGAGACTAAAACGAGGCGACATTTTCCCTTCAATATCCAAATAAAGGAGTCAATAACACACCTGGCACATTGTTGGTGCTTTTCTCATAAATTGTGCTGCAGAATACAAAACAAGTAGGAAAAAAAAAAAAGAAAAGAACAACGATCCAGGCACATTTCTTATTCAAGGCTGCAAAGTTAAATTTGGTTCAATGTCTCTCGATTTTTGTTTTTAAGTATCTAACATTTGCCACAGTGTTTCACAGATGAGGTGGAGACTCTCCTTTTAATAAACGTCAGCACTTAAGGGTTTATCAAAATGTTAAGAGGACTTGTTTTAAAAAGACTGCAGTGATTACAAAGCCCTGCTTGAGGTGACTGTTGGAACCACCCCAGGGAGATGTGGAAATGCATGGAGGCAGATCCTTTGCTTTCTGTTCCACAGTACAAGATCAGGCACTGAGGTTGGATTTTTTTTTTTTTTAGTTTTTTTTTTTTTTTTTTTTTTTTTTTTGCATTTTATGAGAGCACGAGAACAATTTCAGATCAAGTTTGTGCCACAAGTGTGAGAGTCCTGTTAAAGACAGAATCAACCTTCATTGCTTCATTGCACATGTTTAAAAGCAGAGAAACATCAGTAAAGGACAGCAGATTTGAGCACTGAGTCTGAGTCAATATTTACAGTTCGGTGAAAGCTTTTCAACTCATCCGCACACAAAAATGGTTTCATATTCCTTTTAGGCTCTTAGAAATGAGTACAAGAAGGAAAAGAGCTTCTGGAAAAATTGTTAGTGCATTTTTTTTTTTTTTTTCCTTTTTTTTTTTTTTTTTCAAAATTTCAAATACAATATAAATTTATGGCTAATCATTAAATTGTCTCTGTACATAATCAATTGATCAGAAAGCATTATTAGACTTCATATCTACACATTTTTCTGAAAGCTCGTCTGAGTTTCATTCTTTTTTTAAAACAGTGTTCATTACTCAGTGCTGTTTTGTTGTAGTGATATTCTGGCTTCCTGCATGAAACCGTAGGCAGAAGTGCTCCAGCGAATCAGGATGCTTCAATTATTCTTTTGATCAGAAACAAGAGGGGCGGGGTCACCTCAGCAGTCTGCCATGTAACGACCTGGAGACACAAGGATTGCACTTAAAGATGTGAAAAAGTTAAATATATAGGTAACTGGCACACATATAAGTGTGAAAAGTATTCACACCTCTTTAACAACAGCCTTTCATGTAGATTACTGGGGATTTATGTGTCAGACCTACACAGACTGGTGCATACAGTGGTGTGAAAAAGTGTTTGCCCCCATCCTGACTGCTATTTTGTTTGTTACACTTCGGTGTTTCAGAACATCAAACCAGTTTAAATATTAGTCAGCGACAACACAAGTTAACACAAAACTGAGTTTTTAAAAGAAGGTAAAGTTTATTATTAAGCGAGGAGTAACGTTGCCCCACTCATCTCTGCAGAACTGTTGTAATTCAGCCACACTGGAGGTTTTTCGAGCATGAACTGCCTTTTTAAGGTCACACCACAGCATCTCAATAGGATTCAGGTCAGGACTTTGACTAGGCCACTCCAAAGTCTTCATTTTGTTTGTCTTCAGCCATTCAGAGATGGACTTGCTGGTGTGTTTTGGATCATTTCCCTGCTGTACAACCCAAGATGGTTTCAGCTTGAGGTCGTGAAAAGATAGACGGACATTCTCCTTCAGGAATTTTTTTGGTAGACAGCTGAATTCATGGTTCCATTTCTCACAGCAAGTCTTCCAGGTCATGAAGCAGCAAAACAGCACCACCACCAGCATATTTTACTGTAGGCAAGTTCTTTTTCTGAAATACGGTGTTACTTTTACGCCAGATGTAACGGGACACACACCTTCCAAAGAGATCAACTTTTGTCTCGTCAGTCCACAGAATGTTTTCCCAAAAGTCTTGGGGATCAACAAGATGTGTACTGGAAAAATTAAGATGAGGCTTAATGAATGCTCTTTTTGCTCAGCAGTGGTTTTCGTCTTGGAATCATTTTTGCCCAGTCTCTTTCTTATGGTGGAAGCATGAACACTGACCTTAACTAATGCAAGTGAGGCCTGCAGTTCTTTGGATGTTGCTGTGGGGTCTTTTGTGACCTCTTGGATGAGTCATCGCTGCGCTCTTGGGGTAATTTTGATCACTTTTTCACACAGGGACCTTCATTTAAAAACTGCATTTTGTGTTTACTTGTGTTGTCTTTCATGAATATTTACATTGGTTTGATGTTACATTGTCACTCAAGTGTGACAAACATGCAAAAAATAGGAAATCAGGAAGGAGGCAAACACTTTTTCACATCACTGTAATTGTGATGTGAAAGAAAAATGATACATGATTTTCAAACTTTTGGAAAGCAAGAAATTTTGGAAAGCATGGTGTGCATTGGTATTTTTCCTTTCCCAGGAGATACTTTATCTTTTGAGGGATATCTTTACCAGATTTGTACGTCTTTCCCCAGGATCTACCCAAATTCCCATCAACTCTGACCAGCTTCTCTTTTCCTTGCTGAAGGAAATCCACCCCAAAGGTGGATGCTGCAACCACCATGTTTCACTGTGGGGATACTGACTCTGGTAATTCTGTTTTGTATGTAAGCCAAAAGGTTCAGTTTTACTCTCATTTGACCAGATTAGAATACACACATGTGAGTAAAGACGACCAAAAACAAATGCCCCTCGGTCGTTGCAGATTTTGCTAAACCACATATCTTTTCCTCCCAATTCAGAATTTCATGCAAATTCATGTTGGTCTGTCCCAATAAAAGACACTAAAGTCTGTGGCTGGAACATAAAATGAGAAAAAGCCAAATGGGTGTGAGTTTTGAAAAGCACCGTACCTGTGGCAAATCTCTTCTTGTTGAGCGAAAGTCTGTATCCAGTCCCCTGCAGATCCATGTCGACTCCTGACAGAGTGCTACCCTCATTCATGAACTGGACCGCCAAAGTGGAAGGGTTTGAAGGGCCACTGGACAGTTCAAACTTCGCCCTCAGAGAGCCAGCGCCTGAGGTCATAAACCGGTAAATTGTGATTAAAAAAAGTTGGCAAATTTGTACAAACTTTGATGAAAGAAAGGAGAGGAAGAAGGAAAAGAAATAAATCCCTTATCACCTTCATTTTCAGACTTTTCTGAGATGTCACTCAGCTTCCAAAGACACTTATTCTGCTCTGAATTCCTAAAAGAGACAAAAGACAGAACAGCTGAGGCTATTAAAAGAAAAATGTTTTTCAGTGGCTCACGCTGTGCTCCTGTTGGTACACCATTCACTGTTTCTTACCATATAGAGTTGGGTAGAGACTGCATGTTGGTGACTCCTCCGTCAACAGGAACCAGGACTTGGATGTTGGTCAGTGGCCCGGGCAAGTCCATGGACTCTGGGTTGTAGCGGTAGTCGAGCCGCAGGTCTGTTGTGCTTGGTGTACACTTCCAGTACACAGCCAGGTTAAGAGGAGTTGAATGGATCCCATCAGACAGCACCTGAACACAGCCAATAAGAGTAGGTGTCAAACCTCAAACCTTTGAATCTGAACAATCAGAGAGAGGAGACCGTGGCTGAAAGGGATTAGGGGTCTGAAAGTCAATTCCAGTTTCCTCCTCTCAAGTGTATTTAGCCAGCTGTTCCATGCAAAGAGCCATGAGAAAAATTAAAATAATCTCTCCTTATAATAAACAGAATGTTGTTGTGCTGACTTGGCAGATCCTTAGAGTGAATTTTAGGAGTGCGCCAATTGCAGTTGTCTGGGCAATCACCGATCTTTAACAAGCCTGACCTGCAGATTCCAGTTTTGGCTGATACCGATTTTGTTGCCCACACTTGTTAACTGTGCAAGTGCGGACGTGACCTGGTGGACGGGTCTCACTGCAGAGCAAAAGGGGACATTGGCTTAGTTTTTTAGACTTTTGCGGAGGCAGATAAAGTCGGTGAATATGATCGGTTTGTCAAGTATCGGCTGATCACTGATCTCCCAAAATTAAGGAAATTGGGGCCCATTTATTAGTGCCCCCCTAGCGGATTTATTTGTATAACAGTGGTGAAATGGAAAATTTGTTGTTAAAATATTATTCTCTTTTACTGAAAAATGTAGTGCTAGTACGAGTGACAACTGGAGAGCAGGGGTGACTCCGGAATGTTTTGTGCCCTGATGGGGGTCACATATTGAAACTAAGAGCATCAATAAAAATCTCTGTAGTTTTATAATGTTTCTACATATGTGGGGATACATATGTCTGACTGTTGGACATTCTAATGAAAGTTTTTTAATAATTGACATTTTTTTAAAGTCAGCTTGATTAAAAATATGATATTATGCATACAAGGCTCCCTGGCACCTAGGGGTGTACTTTCATGGGAACAACATTTTTTTTTTAGGGGTAGCAATTGAATTCCCCCCCCTCCTCAGCTCCACTGCCATAAAGCTATTTAATGATAGTGTGGTGAAACAAGGCGAAATATTCCAAACCAATATATTAAATATATTAAAATCCTGTCTAGTCTAAGGTAGCAGCTTTTACAGATGAGAGTTGATGAGAGAAACAGAATTCATCCCATGAAGTGGAATGTACATTTAATCCAATGCTATATAATCCACTCATTTTGTTTCTCCTCTCGGTCTCAGTTGCTTACCGGTTCAGCTAATGCCAAGGAACCCTACTCATTTTAACCTACATAAACAATTCTGCTTTACATAGTGTGACCACAACAGCCACATAATGGCTCAAAGCACAGGCTTTTAGTTCACTTGTCTTATTTTATAGTTTTTTAATTAGTAGATTTTTTTTCACCTCAGTAGTTTAGATTTTTAAAAAAAAATATACATCTCGTTATGAAGGTTAACATGGTTTGATCCAATTTAACAGCAATTTATATTGCAATAGACAGGTTTACTGAATTATGGGAAAACTATACTTTATCCTGCCATAAACAAAGAGGAACAAAATAAAAAAATTAAATTATAAAACCATTTTTAAAGTCTTAGAACTAATCTAATTCTTTGGCTACACAGGATGAGGACACTTAAGGCCAAAATTATTCATCTAACGGGCAGATTGAGATTTAAAAATATGTTAAGTCAAGAAAGAAGTTCATTTCTGATGGGAAGTGAGACAGACATCTCTCATTACACAATAATAATAAAAAAAAAAAAAAAAAAAAAAAAAAAAAAAAAAAAAACAAAACAAAAAACAAACAATTTAGCTGTTTCTGTTTACGTCGTCAATAAAAAAAACGACATGACAAAAGTAATTTCTAACCGTCTCAATGATCAGCAGGAAAATCCTTATTGGCCTGACAGCAAAACATTTCTTTTTGATGATTTATCTCCGGTGATGAGCTCCAAGTCTTTGAGTTTGGAAGGTCACCTAGTCATCACCCTAATCTTTAGCTCTTTCTTGTGGGTAAAAACAACTTAAAAAAAAAACAACGAATGTAGCAAAATTGCCAGGAGAAACGACGCGGCGGAGAGAGTAGGACAAGTTCAAAAGTCTGATAAAAATATGATCAGATGAAAGAATAACTGCTGGTAACCACTCAAAAGAACAATTAAGTTTTTAAGGTAATTAACAATTAAATGCAGTTTGTGGGATTTATCTGTACGGTAGAGCAGCGCCACACAAAGGTGAAACATGTCTGCCGATAAAATATAACAACACTTGACCTGCTTAGAAGAAATGTCAATTCCAGAAACTAACATGACAAGCTTCCTTGATTTGACGAACGAGATGCCATTGTTAGCATTCAGCAGCACTTCATGCAAGGTTCGAAATAGGTGATTTAAAAAAGTCTGATTTGTTTGAGAAGCTGCATGGTGAACTCAAACTTGAACTGCTAAACATGGCAACCCTAATCAAACAGAGTACCCAAATGTACCGGGTCTACCCGACTACTAAGGTAAGAAAACGACATGGATCATTTTCCAGTTTGTATTTATTTTTAGACCTTGAATGAAAGTGTGATGACACTTGAGTTTGACCAAAACCCTGAGGGATTCAGATATCTTTAGAAATTACTTTGATTATTGTATAACAGGTCACATTCATAGTGGTATATGGTGAGAGATGTCAACACAAAGAACAAGTACCATATCCTGCATTAAAATTGCTACTAATTGTACAGCCTGAGTTACCTCCTTTTCAACTTCACTAGCCTCTGACTCTCCCTCAGACTGAGAGATTTAAAAAAAACAAAAAAAAAAAAAAAAAAAAAAAACTATAACAAAGCGTTCTTTAAACAAAGTTGTTTTATCTGGATTAAGTTCTTGGACCGATTCTGGCTAACTGACCTGGTATTTTAGGATCTCCACATTATAGTAGGAAGCTGAAGGATTCTGCTCGGAGGCTTTTCTGAGGTAGGACGTCAGGGCTTGCATGTTGAACCAGAAGTCCTTGGAATTCGAGTCGCTTTGGGAAGGATCACTAAATAAAAAGCAAACAGTGAGAGGGAAACACTGACAGGGAATAATCAGAGGCTCAATTATGCATCACTCTTCTTGGCTTTGTGTGTAAAGCTCCAACAGCTTGGAAAATATGACCCTGTTAAATTTAACCAGCTACTAAATTGTGAATTCCAGTTGGTTCAATTAGTCCAGCCATGTGGTCTGAGATAACTGGGAGGAAGCAAAGCAAGGAAAAGAATGGAAGAAGAGGCTTGTGTGTTATTGCTTTGCTCCAAAAAAAAAAAAAAAAAAAAAAAAAAAAAAAAAAAAAAAAAAAAAAAAAAAAAAAATCGTAATCTAAAACAAATCCTAACAAAATGAGTGTTTTTTTTTTTTTTTTTGTTTTTTGTTTTTTTTTAAGTTGCTTTAAGTGGAAGTGAAATATACTTAAATAACTTTTCCTACAACCAATGAGCTGAGAAATACCAAAACAAGTTTAATGAATAAAGTGCTGAATGACGTAGCCGCTTTATGAAGTGCTTGCTTCCTTGCTGTTTTGGGTGTCTTTCAGGAAGAGACATGGACAGTTGAGAACCTGGTTGTAGACACTGCTGGAAAATATTTTCCTGACAGCTTAATGATAGCTTCATGTCAGATTACTAATTGAATTTCCTCTCACTGGTGCAGAGTATATTTTCTGGACTCAAACTTGCACGGCCAAATCCAAATCCTTCTTTCACTTGGCCATGACTCTGTATGCATGAGCTCATCTGCCGCTCAGGTTCCTGTATTCTATCCATTTTGTGATGAACATCTTAAAGAGCCCTCACCTGTGTAAGAGCTGCTGGTTTGGCAGGATCTGCTCCAGCCTGCTGGTGTTTTTCAGCTTGAAGGTGAGGACGGCTGGGGAGGGGTTGGTGGTAAACACCTTGATGATGCCCATTGGGAACGACAGTGTCATGTCTCCGGTGATCTTCACAATGCACCTGCGGAACACAGCCACCAGTTTTATTCTTTTATATCTTTCTCATATGGCAGCAGGCCAAACGATGATGGTGACAAGCAAAACAGATCTCGTGATCTCATTATTTTCCATAGATAGTCCTCAGGAAGGCCTTGCTACTTCTCTTTTTAGCTGCGTTTCTTTTCTGGATGAAGTCATTGACAGAGCTTTTGCTGCTATACCAATGTGTAGTCCTTCTATTTCTCGTTCCCACAGAAGGTACTCCTAAACCTAGCACTTTTGTGGTTAGCTGTGTTTCTTTTCAGTTTGAAGCCAATGACTGATAATTCTGCCATTAACTTTGTGTATTGTCTTTATTTTTCTTTCCCATAGAAAGTATGCGTTGAACAGCGCTTGTTTATTTTTCAGTGACTCCTTTCCTGTCCCCTCAAATCCAGATACATCTAGTTGCAACAGATGGTCACTAATACTGAGCCTGGTTCTGCTGGATGTTTCCTCCAGTGAAAACAAAGTGGTTCCTCTCCACTGTCGCCACATGCATGCCGAGAATCAGACCCTCCTGCAAAGTCAACAACTTAATACAGTTGACTAGGGAGGCCTTCTTTACATAAATTTACAAATTGGCATTAAATGACCAACTGAATGTTACCGCTCAGTATTATAATTTGGATCAAAGGGGACTGAGCATAAAAGGACCTGAACAGGATCCTAGTGGAATCTCTTAACTTGGTTTGGACTGAATTTGGACTGTGATTTTGGATTGTATTTTTAGATATGTGACTTGATGCAACATAAATGAAACGAAATGAACAGAAACAAGTGTTTTAACAAACAATGCAAAACGTTGACCATCTGAACATGTAAAGAAACAACAATACACTGGTGCTGACTGAACCTTCATTAGCCACATTACAACAATGTAACTCCACTGATTCTAAATAAACTGAACCCCCCCCAAGAAAAAAAAAAAAAAAAAAAAAAACCGCTCTAGGTCAGTTGCATCCAAAGAAAATAAAATATAATTAAATAAGTACTTATCAAATGTCCTTCTCTTATTTGGTTGTATTATGAAACATTTAGCCCACTAATCCTCTGATGTAACCACACGTTTGGTTATTTGCTTTACCTTAAAATGTGTGGTTGATTTAGTCAGTATATAATATTCTGTAGATCTGCATGCTTCAGTGGTGTAATGTAAATCTAGTCTATCATCAGTGGGGGGTACTGTCTGTGGTGCCAGAGTCCCACAGTGGCTCTCAACCTTGTGGCATGTCTTTGCTGCATTGCTTATGAAATGTTCCATTTGCTAATCCCTGGGAAAATAAGTCTTCTGCACAGCAGCAATTTAGCAGCAGTTAACTAATAAAAGACGGTATGTTTGCTCTGCCCCAGACTATAATAACTATAGTAGAGGTTATTCATCCTGAAAGAATGGTGTCAGATTCATGCTCAGCCTTCCATACATGTACAGGGATGGGAAGCAGACAGCACAATGGAGGTGTGCAGACCGGGCTAAAGAATATGCAGTATAGGAACTATGAACTATAAAGCTCCTGCAATGAAGTCCAATATTCCATACAAAAAGTAACCTGCATATGTGCATATCAGTATCATGTGAGACTCACTTGGCAGGATCAGCTCCTTTGAAGTAAGCATTAACAGTTTCTGTGAAGGCCACGGCAATGGGCAAAGCATCTTGGGATGCCAGGGTCACAGGGCTCGGACCGCGAGATGTCCCTGAGAAAAACAGAAAGGCTCAGCATTAGAGGTCTGTTGTCTCAGCTGCAGATGAAATTTTAGAAGCAGCCAGAATTAACAAGGTTTGATCATGCCAAGGCACATTTTCATCAGATCATTCATACTTGCACAAATAAGTACAGTGTTAAATAAAGAAAAGCTGCTGTTGATTAACTCACTCATACTTATGAACATTCAGAGCAGTCACTGCACATCAAAATACAAAAAAGCCCCAAAATTTGCACCTTTCAATTATTTTGAATAATCCCTTTTTAATGATAGAAGTTGATGTAAAAACATGCATAAATGTTAAGACAAAAAGAGCAGCCAAAACACAGCTGCAACTACTACAAAGCAACATATATTTAGCTGCTAGTTCATTCTGTTTGTAGGCATGTTGGTGTTAGTTCCTTTCAGCAAAGCACAAAAGAGCATCCTCCAATGACAACTTCATCCATACCTGCTGGTGTTTCACACCGCTTCTCAAAGGCAGGCAGCTTGGCTATAAACCCATCGTCCTCTTTACACCACATTAAAGGCACAAAGAGGAAGAGAGGAAATACACAAACCCAGAGAGCGCAGTGTGAGGAGATGTGATGCTGAGCAAGTCTGAAAGACACTTTCTAAAACTGTGATGATGGGTGGCAATGAGCCTTAAACGAACACGTCTGATATGACACAGAGATGAACAACAAAGAACAAAGATAACACATTGTAAATAAAAGTCTTAAAAGAGCACTCATCTAATGAGCTCTGAAAGTGATCTTTGGCAGTCTCCAGGTTTTTTAGAGGTCACTGACAGTTTTTGCATTCAGTTCAGACCATTTACAAGACCGTTTTTTGTTTGTTGGGTCACCTCATAAACACTGACAGGTAAAAGAAAATACAGCATTAAAGCAACTTTTAATTTTGTCTGTACCTTAAAGCGATAAGTTACTAGCACCCACACTACAAAACACAAAATCTTACCAAGTATTTTTGGTCCAGTTTCTTGTGCAAATATCTTGAATACACTTGAAATAGGACAAAACTAAATTACACGTAAGTTTTCAGCATGATATAGGAGCTTGTTTTAAGTCAATAATTCCTTAATATCAATGAAAAAGTACTGGTTATAAGTTAAATGATATGCCAGTGGGACAAGACATTTTTCCCATATTATAAGTTAAAATGTCAGTCATTTCTTGAATTCTTTACATTTCTGAAGGATGCGACTTTCTGATTACACTAGATAGCTGTTTGAGGAAGTTGTAAATGCTTTTCAAGTAAAAGTGCCAGAAACCACCTTAAATGTGACTAAGGTATTCCTGGTAAAGAAGTGTAAAAAGTCTTAAATAAATTTATTTCATTGCAATAGCATAAAACCAAGCTTTAACTCACAAAAATTTATGTAAAAAATAATTGTTTCTAATGAAATGACCAAAAATTGTTACCTCTGCTGTCAACAGTATAACACCTTCTGACCAATAAGACACCACCAAGAATTATTCTATAACCTTTTGAGAAGAAAGCACAATGGTTGTTGTACAACGGAGTAATGGTTGTTAAGGAGACTTTGTGACAACAAGCCGTCACTTTTTGCTGCAGTTAGCCGTAATGTACGAATTGAGCTGCCAGTGATTTTAACAAGGGATTCCCGGAACCATTGACTTAACTTACTAAAATAAAAGGTAGTATTTTTCTAAATTTCCCAGCGTGAGATTATGCTACTGCAATAAAAATGAATTTAGGCTTTTAAAACAACTTTACCACGGGTGCCCATTAATGTGGCCAGCACTGTCAAAGCCCTAAGAAAAAAAGAAAAAAAAAACTCCAAGTCCTTGAGTTTGAGTTTTCCTCAGGCCTCTTTATGACCCTATCAGAAGCCGCATGTAAAGAGATGAAGTTTGGCTGAAGATTTTCGAACATTTGCATGAAGCGTCATCACTGAAATTTACCCAGAGAACAGATGTTGACAGTGAGCATTACAGAGGGAAAAATGGCATTTTTTGTGGGGATTATGTTTGAAAACACAGACTCACTTTGGTTTAGAAGCACATGAGGAAAAAAGATGCTGAGGTCTGACCCTGAGTAGGAGAGGAGAGGAGCAAAAGTGTGTTCAGCTCCTGCAAGAAGAGGAGCGGAGGAAAGAAAGCAAGGGAAGAAAGCAGTACAGAAAACAGCACATCATGGTGCCGACACAACAATTTAGAAAAGGTCGGAAAAGGGTTGAGGAAGAGGCGGGAGAAATAAATGCAGAAGAGGGAGATTTTCTAGTAAGTGAGCAGTTCAAGGAAATGATCCTACCGACGGTGGGAGTGTTCCCAGCACTGAGTGAGGTGTTCGAGGACAAAGAGGAAGAACTCTCAGCCCGGGCAAGTGGTGCTGTCGGAGGAGGGCTGGCATTGGATGCTTTGGGTGGGCTGAAAGGTCGTACCTAAAGGAATTCAAAAATGATCGTAGTTTTAAAAAAAAAGGATGTATTTCTCATACAAGGAAAGTGTTGCTCAATAGCTGAAGGCCAACTCCATGTAAATACTTAAAGTGAAAACAGCTTCCAGATCTTAGCAAGGCATTAAAATAAATATGAAACCTTTTCCTTTGACATTTTAGGGAAAATTAAATGCACTTGTCATATCAACACTTAGAAAAATAAAACAACTGAAGAGGGATAAAGTCATTTTATGAGCAGCATATTAGTTATATGCTATGACTTTCATTTTTAAACTTCTTATACTAAAGGCAGCTGTTAAAAAATGTTAAAACATAAACATAGGCACATGAAGCATAAGAAGGGTTTTTATGTCAAAAATTCTAAAGTGCAGTAGAGAAAAGGCAATCAGAAACATGGATCAGGCTGAGGTTTAAAGGCCTGGACAATTTTAGAAAGAACCCATAGTAGAACACTCGGAACAACAAGAACTTAAAGATTTACAATCAGAAGGATGAAAATGACTATCTTAACAGGTTTAAGTTAAAAGGAAAGTAAGTAATGATATCAGATTGCAATAAGGGTTTAGAATAACATGGAACTAAAACCTCTTCAACTATAAAAGCATGGGGGAGGAGGTATCACACATTCAGCTTGTGTTGCAGTCCATAGTAGAAAACATGTTTTTAGCATAAATGATGTAAAGTACAAAAAAAAGTGTAACTGGTAACTTAAAAAATACAAACTAATTTTTTTCCCATTGGCCTCACAGTCCCTGATGGATGTAGCAAAAATCTGTTGACAAACAGGATTACATGGAAGGCAGCCCAGGGATCTCAATAAGCCTTTTCAGCTAGGATTTGACAAATATATCCAAAACAAAAACTTGAGCTGCAACACAAATGAAAACATGCGGTGATACTTGCCAAAACAGGTATTAGTGAGTTGGCTGAAACTTGAATACACGTCATTTGTAAAGTTATGCCACTGAAAAATCTGGAAACCTTATGCTCTAAAGGCCATACTAACAGAAGAGGTGCACGTTAAGTTCACACAGTGTATATGAAGTGATATGATTACACACAATTTCGTTGATTCCTGTGAGTTTTCCAGTGGGAAGTTTGGGTCTAGAGGAGGGACGCGGTGGTGGGACAAGGGCTCCAGCTGCCAGAGGGGTTGTAGGTCGGTTTGGTACTGGCACTAGACAGAAAACATACAATCTGTTTAGAGAGTATAACTGTATGGATCGATACAAACGTGCATGTGTATGTTCAGTTGAATGCAGAACTCTCATGCATTACAAAGTCCTGTTCCAACAACAAAACACTGAATAAGAAAATAAAACAGAAATCACATTCCAAAATTAATTTTACCAAAAAAAAAAAAAAAAAAGTACAAATCTTGCATATCAGGCAGCAGGAACAGAAAAGAAGCAGCAAAACAACCAAAAAAAAAAGAAAAAGAAATGGAAAATCAAACATGTTACTGTCAATTTTCAGGCAAAATCAAACGCCACGAAATCAAACGAAAAACCTAAACTCCAAACCTCAGGCATAAGGTATGTCTTGTATAGCAACATAACTGTTACCATTAAATAGTTTGCTTGTTGTGGCTGCTGCTACCGTCCTATCAGAGAAGACATCAGTGAAACAGACGCTGCTGTCCTCTCTGACTGCTGCAGCTGTTGTTTTGCAGAAAGCATCTGCAGACTCATCCGACAGGAAGCGGCTTGACCTGCCGAAGCCTGCCTGCACCTTCTGGGCCTCTGCTACAGAAGAACCTGAGCCATGACAGCTGGGTGGTGCGAAGCTATCCCCGAAAGCAATCCACTGGCTCTGGGACCAGGATACTGAGGAGAAGCTATCAACAGACTTTGGGGTCTTTGGGGGGCTGGCAGCGGTTGGGCTTTTGATGGGATCGATTGGCTCAGTGGGACGGGTGATAGGGGCACTCTGGGCCCTCACCGGTGCAGGCCTCAGCCCTTGGAAAGTGTTTTCAGGGGAATCCCAAGGAGAGGTGGTGGATGAAGAAAAAGAGGAGACGTCTTTGGACTGCTGGTGTTCTGTCACTGGGGTAAAGCGGCTCACAGTGTCGACTGAAGGAAAATATGTGATTGACAGAAGCGTTAAAGGAAAAAAATATATATATAATGCAAAGTAGAGCAAATTAATCTATTTGACAAATTTTACACCTACAGAACATTATCAAAGCATCACAACATAGTTAATAACTTTAATCCATTAAAATCCTGAATTTACAGTTTTAGAAGAGCAGTATACACATAACTGTAACAACTTACAAAGTAAAGGGTTGAGTCAAACATAATGAGGTTGTAATCCATTAATTAGAGTATCAAACCTAGGTTTAGGTCAAAAAATAAATATTAGGTGTTATAATGTCAATCAGGTGGATCAAAAAACTTTGAGAATGAAAATGTATCGAGGGTTGGCATAAACTTTTGTTTTGGTTTTGTGTTCATACTGTGCTCCGTCACCATTTTCTGTAAACATAAAATGCTACTTTTGATGTTATGTCCCAGTCCCATTTAAAATTTTCTTCTATAGACTTGAAGATCGCCTGAGAAAAGTTTAACACTCTAAAAAGTCTGCTTCCCCCCAAGTGGTCAAATATTTATTAGCTGAATTAGTCAGATAGCAGACATAACTGCTGTCAAGTGGAGCCATTTTAAGCATTTGGAATCCTGAGGTGAGTTAGTCCTAATCAGTGCAGCCAGAGTGCATGCTAACTTTATCAGAACACTGATAAGGTTATTTCCAGCTCATTGCTGCAGCATTTGAGTAACATTTGCATTAGTTTCATAGCAATGGCGCACATGTACGTTATATGTGGTGTCTCAGAGTTGCAAGACTCCTGCTATGGATTTTTTTTTTGACGTGTCCAAAACATCTTTGACTGCCTGGCCAAATTGTCACATTTTCAGATGCAAAGGAAGGTGATGCTAACGTGTTATTTCTTTAAGCAGCATTTCCCCTTCACTATATGATGCAATCCCCTATTAGGGAGCGTCCATCCTCCCAATACCATCCCCAGGACCCCCTTGAAGGTCAAGTTCATTTAAATTTCTATGGCACAGGATCACAACAGAAGTAATTTAAGCTTACCTTTCCAATACAACCTTTCATTTTTAGTCAACAAATTAAATAACTTTGTTATATATCTTATTTACACCTTTATTAAGATGCCAGAAAATATATAGACTGGTAGGTGTGTTAAAACACAGACTGCTAACTTGCTAACTTAACCCATAGCACGGCTCATTAATTAGCTACTATCAGCTTTTTATGCCTCTAGTGTTTGTAAAGAAGAGAATGTCAATACGCAATAACATTCTATGCAATAAGCACCTTTATTTCACAAATTCTAATATATTCAGTGGGTGTTTATTCACTCACCACTGTGCAAATTGGTTTAAAAAAAGACCTGACTGATATCGGTGAGACTGACTTTAAATTGAGCTCACCACTTGTGACTGAAGTGGAATTTAATTCTTGATTTTCTAAATATATTTAACCAAATAAATAAATAAACAAAAAACGTGTTTGTAAATAAATGTCTGTTTCCAAATATCACAATCCAAATAACAAATGCCAAAAACATTATCATAACAGTAATAATCAAAATATTGTTTTGGCAGGAGCAATGTAATAACTGTTGTTTTTTTTAAGTTAAAGTATCTAGATCATGTTATACATTTATATGTTTTTATGTCAATATCATGATACCGCGGTTAGTTTTCCATGCAGTTATAGAAATAATTTGCAGAACATGTGGATAGTGTAAACAGGTAGTTGTGACAGAAAAGAAGCCCCAGCCATCGTGAACCCCGTGATACCTTTAAGTGATTGCGTGGATGTCCTTCTTTTTTTTTTTTCTTTTTTCAGTAATTTTTCTTTTTGTATTAGTGTCTTTTATTGAACATTGGTTGGAAAAGAAAGAGGGTGAAGAGAGAAGGGAAAGACATACGGCAATTGTCGTAGGTGATTCAAATGCCAAACACTGAATAAAAACCACGGGGGATATTTGTTTTGTTTTTGCAAATTGACTTAAAGGTTTCAATATCAAAATGTGTTTTTAAGAATCTCAGTTCATAGCAGACATGTCCTTTTCAGGATTCACCCATTTAAATATTGCAGGTTTTTAACTTAAAATACCTCAATAAGAGTGAATTAGACCTGAAATAAGAGAGCGCTGAAATAGAAGTTCGAGTTGAATGCCAGTGTCAGCATCATTAGCTACCTCTGGAGTACAGAAACATTTTCTACAGCAATTTATAACTGCGTTCTATCTCTATTAACTTTATTTAATTGCATGAGGGTTTCCAAAATGCTGTCACACAAACAACTGAAAAAATGCTTTGGGTTTGTTTCACCAGATAAAGTCCTGCTTGACTTTTTTCTAGATTGTGGTCTGCGAGATTCTAAAAAAATAATATTGCAATACCTACCTTATGATCTTCAGATGGATATAGCATTAAGGCGAGTATTAATTTTATGCATCTATTGTAGTTGTCAAAGGCACAGTGCAATCCCTCTAAACATGGAGCCATATGCTTATGGAAGACAGTCCAAAATTAAAATGAACATATTATTTTATTTTTAATAATGTGAAAAGGGCAGAATATCGTTTTATCATGGATTTGAAGAAAAGAGCACTTTCATATTAGAAAAGAGAACCAAAGAAAAAAACTCTTAACATAATAAAACATAAATATGGAAGTGCCTGGTTGATGAATGGCTCATGTTCAGGTTAATATTCCTCCTCAAGACAAAGAGGCACACACATTTTACCTGCTGCCTCTGGCAGAAAGACATCAGAGTCATTCATCAGAAAAGATGGAGATGAAGAGATTGGAAAGAAGACAGAAGCAAGGTCTGACAAGAACAGGTGAGAGGGACATAAAAACAAACATTAAGTGACTTAAATGCAAAAAAAAAAAAAAAAAAAAAAAAAAAAAAAAAAAAAAAAGAATAATTAAAAAAAACAATCAAGGCCATGTAAAATATTATCCTATGTCACAACATTAATGTATAAATACACTTCAATTAATAGAAAGAAAATATCTTATTCAGTAATCTTACACTACAAGAGGTCATCTGTGTATTCAACGATATTAACACAGCTACTCTGTCGACTAAGACACTTACTTCTCATCACAGCATCCAAATCGGGGCACTTTTTGATGCTCTTTTGACTTTAAAGTCGAGACCTTTGACAGTAATGAGACTCTGTTTGACAACATACGTGGCTGTGGGTTTTATAGCCCACCCTCTGACCTCGACTAGGTGCCAATTAACTGTGGATTATGTTTAACCTGGGTAACGGGTCAGTGCTAATGTCACTCTGTTTAAACGCTGGTGTCAGGCATGTAAAGCATGAGAAACATGTTCAGTAAGAAACAAAATGCATGCAAAGAGTAGCTATTTTATTGTTAGGAGATGTAGGAACAGTAAAGAAGTGCTCTACTATACATATTGTAGATGGACAATAACAAAAATCTAAAAAAAAAAAAAAAAAAAAATGGATGTTATATTTTTTTCTTCAGGCAAAAATTCTATCCCAGACTTTTGCTGTAGCAATGATTTACTTTGCTTTCTGATAATGAGGTTGCGATGTTAATAAAAACAGTTTTATACATTCAACTTGTGAAAAAGTAAAGGAAACTTTGAATTTTGTACAGTAATTTGTACAGTGAGAAAGTCTCTTCTTTTCTACCATTTACCTATGGGTGAGTACCATTTACATGACCACAAACTTAAACTTTTTCACGAGTAGAATGTATAAAACTGTTTTTACTAACATCGCAACCTCATTATATTCAGTTTATGCCATAATATGGATTGTTGTTAGAATGTCTAGTTTTTAAAAGTAAAACTTAAATTTCCGTAAAGCTCAAAATTGGTCAGTTATTCTGAATAATGTTGACTCAAAGCAGTTGTCTAAATGCTGGATAAACTGGTTTCACCTGAATTTGCTCTTGGATCAATTACGTAATACATGGGAGGTGCTTTTACTAACTGGAATTTCAAATGAATGAGCAGCACTAACAGTGTTTAACAAAAATCAATTGGGAATCATTTTAAACTAGATTTAAAAATTAAGAAGAGTGTTGTTTTTAACTAAAGCCATGTCTGGGTTGGTTCAAAGGCCTCTTGTTTATAAGTGTTTATAAGTTTTAACTCTTTTCGATATAAGCGAAAAAGTAACCAGGCATCAAATCTTAAATTTATGTTTCAAGAATTAAATTAAATCTATTAAGTTTAAAGTAAAGACTTAGGTTTAAAATATGTGTTTACTTATTTTACTGTTGCTTAAATTTTTGGTGTGAAATAATTTAAAATATAACCAAGATTTACTGGGTTTTAAAAAAAAGTTTAAGGGGAGCCCGACCCAAAGAAAATTCTGTTATTGGTGGTGCAGATTTAGTGAGTGATACTGTGTGATAGTCTATTAAAAATCATCTTCTGGTGAAAAAACTTTTTAAAATAAACACTCAAGGTACATGACTCTTTGAGGCATTTTGCAGCTACCTGCTGTGGACGACACAGAGGAGGAGGATCCAACTCCTGAAGCTGAGCTCAGCGGATCCAGAGACAGAAGATCGTTGTTACTCAGCCTGTCAGTGCCAAGACAAACATAAACATGGCTAAATCACATTAAAATATGAAGAATTCAACGCTTAGTGAGTCAGAAAGCATGAAGTAAACAATATCATTTTGGTTCTCAACAGAAATAAAAAGAAATCTTTCATTTTCAACTCACTCGAATGGTGTTGACCCTCTGGGTTTTACTAGTTCATCATCTGCAGGGAGACAAGCACAAGTGGAAATCTTTTATTTGTGCATGTGGGGAAGAAAAAAAAAACAAACTTATTTTATGTATATGAGACAATATTTTTAAAGAAAATAGAACAATTTACATTTGCCTCACCTTCAACCAGAAAAAAACATGAGAAAACCACCACCTACCACTGAGAGTTAGAGAAACACTGTACAAGTCAAAGGTTTGAACACAACTACTTACAAAACAGACAGCTAGGTGTTTTCAAACCTCTGACTAGTACTATTTGAAATAAATGATTTCTGCCTCATAAATTAAAACCCTATAGCACCAAAGTACTGCAAAGGTGTTAATACACTGAGTTCTACTGGGGTTTTAATATTGTGAAAGCAGTTTGGTTTTGGTTGGATTTGACAACTAGAAAACAATGCAAGTGCCCGTTTGGTTATTCTGAATCCCTGTTTAGAGTGCTACAACATATCTCAAAGATCCATTTAGTAACCTGAAGAAGTATGGCTCTGATCAGGAGTTTACACACACTCATCATTTTTAAGCATGTATTGGAATTTTTTTTTCCAGGGTAGAATGATTACATGACAAACGAGTAAAGCAGTGGGAATCAACACAGTGAAACCTCTGTTTCCTTGGACTAAGAGGCTGCTGACCCAAGAGGAGTTAAAGGAAGACTTTCAAATCTTAAAGTACCATACCAGCTGTCAAGCATGGTGGTGGCAGCATTGTGAAATTTGGCTGTTTTGCTAAAACACTTCAACTTGCTTAGAGGAACTTATGGAAATTTAAAAAGAGGTGCATGTAAATAACAGAACCGTTATGTATAATTCTGAGCCTCTGTTGATTCGAGAAAACCCACAGCAGGTTAAAAACTGCGGACCCAGTTCTTGTGTTTAAAAAATCATCTAAGCTAGCTATTTGTTGCATAATCATTCCACCCTGGATAAAGAATTGCTTAAAAAAAAAAAAAAAAAAAAAAAAAAAAAAAAAAAAAAAAAAAAAAAAAAAAAAAAAAAAAAAAATCAATGGAAGACAATAATTATGAGACAATTATTATGTACGATGAGTGGATACACACTTCTGACCAGAACTGTACCTAAACGCCATAGGTAAGAAGATGCATATAAGGGAACCCAAAATTAAAGCCATTCAGGTGAGTAAATTTGTCAAAATAGGACACTTAAAGTTTGCAGTGAAGGATAAAAAAATATCAGTGATGTTAGCAGGTAGGAGGTTGGCTGGCTGCAGAAGCAGTGTGAAAGGCTCTCTTGAGGAGATAGAGATGACGGTTGTGGCAGATATTTGGGGTGGAGAAGGGGGGGGGGGACGCTGGCCAGTAACTGTAGTTAAAACATACTCACCCTTAGCCTTAGATCTTAAGGTAGATACTCCTGTAAACCCTAAGTGTATGCAGAGTATACATCTTTGAATGCAACTGCCTTGTGCAAATTCATCAACTTTACAAGTTTTTAATTGTAGAAAGGTTTTTTTTTGTTTGTTTTTTTGTTTTTTCCCCCCCAAAATATTTCAGAACCTATTGAAGACAAAGAAATTTAGAAAAATAAAATTATAACTTGAGTCTAGGAGCTAAAAGCACAAAAAATTAGTTAATAGGTGATATCAATGCTGGAAACTTTCTTTAAATGAATTAAGCACAAAATCTAGTAATCACTTTGATCATTAAATATACAGACATATGTATACGTTTACTTAAGTCGATAATCTTACATGTTCAAATATTTTTTTCACCTGTTTGGCATTCAGGTCTAGCTTTGAACCTGTCACACAGAGCTTTGCAGTGCAGATGTCAAGGATTTAACAAGTCAAACAAAACAATCCTGTTGCCTTGTCCTGAGGTACCATTTCACAGACACAGCACCTGTTTTATTTATTTATTCTTTTTTGGTTGTTTTTTTGAGGGGGGAGAACTATTCTTGCTGTATTCCAAATATTTAGGTGCATCTGACGTTGCTAATCCTTTTTAATCGTGTGCACACATGGCTTGCATGTCACTCACTAGCAACTCAGTCTGGAAAGATTTAGTCTAAATCTGCTGCTCCAAAAGTCCCTCATCTAAATTAAACAAGGTCCATCATCCTGGACTCTTGTAGATCACTCATGAAAAAAAAGGAACCGTTTGAGTTTTCCTTTTTAAAATACAAGCAAAAAAGGCCAAAAATAACTTTAATAATTTGCTTTACTTCATGTACAGGGTGCTGCAATCAAACTAATGTGCATTTTCACACAGCAGTGATGATTCTACAGTTATGTGGTGCAGATGTTTCTTATACTTTGATTCCCATATATTTAAAAACTCACCAAAAAGTAAAATACTGTTTCATTTTGCAAAAGGTGAAAGATAATTTCTTACTTGTCAAAACATTCAGCTGATTAAACATTTAGTCTTATTTGTACCAATGGGGGAGAAACATCCCTCATGCATGACATTTATAGAAAGAAAAAAAAAAAAAAAAAAAAAAAAAAAAAAAAGAGTGGTTGTTTATTTTTTCTTGGGATTTGTTGATGTTGGCTTGGTTTCTGGAGGGGTTTTTTTCCTACAGAAAACTTCTTTAGGAACAACTTGAGCCAATAAAAATGCAGCCAGAGTTGTTCCTCTCAATTCAGCAACACAAAGACACAAAAAGGTTGGAGGGAAAGAAAAACTACTTACTGGACTGGTTCCTCCGCATTTGTCCCTGAAAAAAAAAAAAAAAAAAAAAAGTCAACATTTATATATCAAATAAAACCCCAAAAATTTAAGAGTGGCTTGCAAAAAGTATCATATCCCTTGAATTTAAAAAGTGTAGTGTGCACAGATATTAGGCCCGCTTAAATCAACACTTTCACTGCAGTTCCAGCTGTGAGACTTTTAATGTGTCTCTGCCAGCTTTGGACGTCCATAGAGGCTGAAATATTTGTCTAATTTTCTTAAGAAAACGCTTCAAGCTCACCCAGAATGGATTGATACTGTCTGTGCTAACTATTTAGGTCTGGACTTTAACTGGTTGATGTGTTAGAATGTCCCAATCAATTGTGGCTGTGGCTGAACGTTTAGGATCGTTTTCCAGCTGGCGTGTGAACATCCATCACAGTCTCAAGTCTATATCCACCTGTAATGGATTTTCTTCTGTGGTTGCCTTGTATTTACCTCCACTCCTCTCCACAGCATGATGCTGCCACCATAAAGCTTTACGTGAACAGAGCACCTTCTTCAAAATGCATGCTTTGCCCTTGTAAAAACTGGACAACAGTGTACCTTTCACTTCACAATTGTGAGGTATTTTGTGTTGGTGTAGCTCAACAAATCTTTGTAAAATACACAGAGGCTTTTGTGTCTATAACGAGACAAAATGTGCAAAAGTTCATGGGGTCTGAATACTTTTTCAAGTCACCATAAAGTTGTAGTTTTACACTTAAAATAGACATATGTCCACACAGGACACCCAATGCTTTTTCAAAAAGGGGACATTTTAAGGGTCGTGGATTATCTCTCAGGAACCACTTGTTGAAGCTAAAACCTCTAAAAGTCTTTGATTTCAAATATTATGTCCTTAAGATATTTATCAAGTTTCATAGTGATATATCTCGGTAAAATGCTTATAGAATATGTTTAGGTTCTGAAAATGACTGCATGAATTATCCCCAGTGGCAGTGAGAAGTTTCCACTTCAGAGTTAAAGATAGTAAATCACAGGACTACTCTAGACTCACACATACCAGACATTAAACCTAGGGTGAAGAATTCGGCAGCTGAAAACAGTGTATTTAAGCCGAGACAACGATCAGTCGGGGACAACGGAGAGCGTGGCCCCGACACTTCACCAACTTCCTTCCCAGAGCCGTTTTTTTTCCCCCTGACATAAATCTGCCACGTCCTACTGTGAAACACAAGATACGCAAGGTACACTCTTGGGGCTGGCCAAACCAAGAGCAACTTCAATTTCAATAAAAAACCCATTTCTTACAAGAAGAAAGGTTAGAGGAGCTGTCAGGGGAGGAGGGGAGAAAAAGAAACAAAATGGGTTTAAGGAACACAGCAAAACGTTTAACCACCGTAGAGCTGCGAGGCCGGGGCTTAGTCCCACAGGCGCTAAGCGGCAAATGGGTTCAATTACAGCTCTTGCTGGCCACACACACACACTTATGCTCACTCACACGACTTCCATTGCTGTTTCAATAAAGGGAACGTCACGGAGAGAGAAGCACACGGGAGAAGAAATGAAAAAGACAGAAAAATGAGCAGTGAGGGGGGAAAAGAAAAAGGGAAAAAAATAAAATAAAAAGGATTGAGAACAGCACTCAATAATTCACTCCAGATGAAGCTATGGTGCACCACCTTGAATGAAAGTGCGAACTTTAATTCAAAATGTCTCTGTGGGTCTAAAACAGGAAAGAACAAAAATAAATAAGAATAGGAAGAAAGGATTTATTTTAAAAACTTACCTAAAATAATGTTGATTTAAAATAAATTCCATTAAAATAGGTAAAATCTGTTTCTCTATACACAAACTTGCTTTTCCTAACAATTTCTCTTGAAAAAGGAAAATTTGTGAAAACTACAGATGCCATAACAGAGCAGAGCTCGTAATCGGGCCAGTTTTGCCTCGATCAGCACTAATCGATGAGCTCCCTTTCAAATACTAAAATCGACTGATTTTTATTTTATTATTCGTTCAATGCATACAAAAAAATAATAATAATCGCATCATTTTCAACATATGACAAGTTTGATTCAACTCATGTTATGGTTAGGAACATATGCGTTGATGAATAAATGGGCATAATCTTGTAATTCCTTTATTTCTATTGAGTTCAAAACTGCTGCTCTATGGAACAGCCTACAGCACATTTCTCTCTATTATAGAGAACAAAAAAAGAAAATCGGCCCAATTCTCTCTTGATCGGCTCTGATAGGTGATCTGTGGGTCAAACCGGATCAGGAACTCAGATCCCCCACTCCAACCTTTTTTTTTAAGTGCATCAAAAAAAACTAATATTTTTAGTCTACAAATGCATCAACCTCCAGCATGTATTTCGATGCACTTTTTTCTGCTTTAATAACAATCAAATAAAGCTTATGGACATTTGTTTTACTGAGTTTACCTCAGTGTAAACTGAGATAAACTTGTAATTCTTTAATTTTCTCTTTGATTCAACAGTACTGCCACTATCAAAGAACCCAGACCACATAACTTTTTCTCTCATTGTTTGAAGAAAAAATAAATAAATAATGGAATCGGGGCAATTTTCTCTTGGTTAGTTCTGATTATTATTTCTAAAATCTGTTATATATGAAAAGCCATTTACCATTTTCAAGACTTTCCTTTTTTTACTTTGCATTTTAGTAAGTGTAGTGGGTGGTCATTCTATCAGAATAATTATTTAAGGCCCACTAAAATAAACTGTCAAAGAACATGTGGCATATATATTTTTTCTTGTTCTATTTAACTCATAGCCCTTTGAACAAAACAAACTTCATAATTGGCCAAAATCGGCAGCTCAGGCCTCAAAGAAAACTGGAAATGGAATCGGCTTCACAAAACCAGCAGCATCCTGTCTAAAGCAAGTGGCTGTTCACATAAAGGAAAGAGTGAAAGCAAACAAAGAGACATTGCAAACACTTCAAACTAAGGAGGGACAGAGAGACTAAAGAGCAGATGAAGACGCCATAACTTTCATTTAGTGATCTGTCAGTGAGCACGGCTAGTAAAACCCATGAGGGCTCCTTCACGACACTGAGCATGCCCGGTTTGCCGGTCTACAACAACACACACACACACAAACAAACAAACACATAAGATGCGGTGTTTGCACACAAGCAGTAGTGGCTTTAAATTTTAATGACTGCAGCTATTTTCGTAGAGCAGCGGAGCGTAATTCAGAGACTGAGTGAAGGAAGAGGACAAGGAGCTGAATGACGGGCTGCCCGAGTGAAGTCATGGGTAGAGCAAAGTGCATAAAAGAAGAGCTGAGTGAAGCTTTGTGAGCATGAGGTTAAGGGCAACAACATCAGAAGTGAAATGGATCCCAAGTCCATAGGAGTAGGAAAATCAAAATGAGTTGATTCACACTGAACCAAATTCGGAATAAAAACAAAACATGGAATAAATGTCAACAGGTTATTTAGCAAACTGGAAGCTGATGTGGCATGTTAACTAAATTATATATGACGTTATTTCTGATCTAAACAAAATGCATAAAAAACTGAACGACTGAGTCTAAATGCTATTCCCATGTTCTCCAATAGATTTTAGGTGTTCTCCTGTTGCCCTCTAGTGTTACACAGGCAGAGTGGACTTCTGCTGGAACAGTAATATCAACAGGTTGGTTTCAAACAGCCCTCAGTGTTGTTTTAGCACGCCTTTCAAAGCATACCAAGGTCGAAGGCGACAGGATGATGTTTCCGATGGAGGCTTTGAGCTCGTCGATGTTCGCTCGGTTCTGGTGCGTGCCGTTATTAGGCTGAACGGGCTTGATCTGCACGTGGAACTTCCTGGGCTCGTCTTCGTCCTCAGAATCGCTGGACGAATAGAAGGAATTGTCTTTGGGATGTGAGGAGATGCGTTAAGGAAAATTAAAGACATCAAACAAACACTCCAGCTCTAACCCGCAGCATCATGAGGCTTGAAAAAGGATATCGTTTTCATTCACTTCTGGTCTGATACAGAAGCCCTCGGCATCAACCTGGGGGACATTCTACAAAGACACAAGAACCAAAAAATTAAATAAAAAAAAAAAAAAAGTCACTGTTATAATATCAAACAATAGTGTTAAAGGCCTGAAAAGATCATAATGCATTAGCTAAATAATCTCTGAAAGTTACTTTTCTTTTTACCAAATGCTTCCAAAGCAGAACTTTTATATTTATCTGAAGAAAGTTCTCTTTTTGAGCCATCTGCTTGCGCAACAAACCAAGAACCAATAAACTTTTTCAAAATGAGGAATTTCTAAATACTTCAGAAACTTCAAATACTTCACATCCAAAAGGAAAAAAAAAATTATTTAATCAAGAAATATTTTTTGAGCTATTATGATGTCCTAAATCTTTAAATCTTTTATTTTGTTTAAAGAAAAACTCTATGATTACACTTAAACTTGAAAGTGAAAGCTCGTTTTTTTCTTCTGCTCATGCAAAATTTTACTAAGCAAACTTTTAAAACTATGTCAGAAATTAGGATTTTAAGGATTTTTGACAATTTATTTTTGTAAAGTAGTCCTTGCAATGTAATCTTCAGCTCTTGGCTAAAGAAAAAGTTTCTAAACAATTACTGTTATATGTATACTAAAACTTAAAATTGTATACACTGATGCTCCCTGAAAGGCCTAGAATATTCTTGTGACAAACTAAAATAGAAAAATTAGAATTAGCAGGACTATGTGTTAATCTTTACCTTTTAAACTGTAATAATGGCTTTTTTTTTTAGCCAATTTTAGTAAGTAAAGGGTTAAACTTAGAGCTCTACACATTTTCTTTGAATTTCAAAATAAGAGTTCTTCATTAATTAAACGTGTTACTCATGTAAAATGTTACCGATACAAGCTAGTAAAGTTTTAGATCTTAAGATTTACAGCATTCTATTTTTTTAGTTAATCCTTGCAACTAGAAGTGTTAAAAATGGAACATTAGCTCAACAAATATTTTCTAAAGTTTTATGATGTTATAAAACTATTTTGTTACAAATTCTCTGGAATATAATGAAATGTAAATAAATGTAAATAATAATATTCACACTGCAGAATACTGTAGGAAATCCTTGTAACTAAAATGTATCATAGATTAACAATTTTAATGAACAATTACGGATATTAAAATTCAGCTTTGTATGCTCTCTAGAATTACATAAGAAATTGATAAACTAATACATCCTGAAAACTCAATTCAATTTTTGTGAAGATGGAATACTTAAAATTATTTAGATATTGTCTTCAATTTAAAATTATACCTAAACCACAGATCATGTATTTTTATTAAAACTAAACATCTTCATGTAAAATGTTAGAAGAACAATTTTTTTTATCTGCCTGAATTTATGATTTTGAGCAGCATATTTTTTCTTCTTCAAGCTCTTCAAATGTGAAATAATCATTAAGCATTAGATCAAGATTTTTTTGAAATGATTAAGATATGAAACCTTATTTTTGTACAAATAACCTACAATTGTAAAAAAAATAAACTGAAACTGATACACAAAAAAAATATGGAATAAAGTAACAGAGAGGAGAATTTATCTAAGAATTCAAAACTTCTGAAGAGGGAGCGTTGGATTCATCTACAGAAAGAATAACTGAAACAAAAGTAAACAAAATCAGCATCAAAACCTCAAGCTATTAATGGAATTTAAATAACTTTAATATAATGACATTAAATATCTCGAAATACCATGTATATATTTTTTGTATTCCCTGGGATAAAATTTTGTCGTCATTTTCTATTTTTAGAAATGTACTTCAAAAAAATGTCATTGCCACATAGATATGGAATGTTACAGAGATGGCAAGTGTGGGGTTATTAGCTTGCTTACAGCGTTCTGGATGTCTATGGAGCCATAATATCCTGGGGGAGCACCGTTGGCAGTGTTCTGCGTGCACAAACAGAGAGAAATGGATGAATGAATGAGCAAATGTACAAAACAAACAGGAGAAAACCGAGGAGAGGGAAAAAAAAAAAAAAAAAAAATAGGGAAGTGCGGAGTAACACATGGCAGAAGAAAAAGAACAATGGTCTGGTCTACCTCCTGCAGTTTGACATCAAAATAACAGACCACGGCGACATGAAACAGATCCAAAGGAAACTCAAAAACATCAGGCATACAGCTGATGTCTGTTTTAATAAACTTTATACTCACAGCAGTTTCGACTTCTGTCGACTCACTGAAAGACAAAATAGCCACATTGACATACAAAGATGTAAAAAGGATAATAAAACTATTTAAATTGTGCTGTGAACTGAAGGCCAAACTCACGTGGAGTCGGTGTCCTTGTCTTTCCTGCGGCCGGGAATGCCAAATGTTTTCCTCTTTCTGGGTTTGGCACCTTAAAACAAAACAAAGCAGTTTGACGAGGACAAAATGAACTATATCTCTTTTTTTTCTTCACATCTGAGATTTTTTTTTCCAAATAACTTCCTAAATTTCACTTTAAATAGCAACAAAAATGCACACTAAAACATTCAGGCAAAGCTCTACCTTCTGTTGCAATGGCTGTGTTGCATTCTTCAAATTCGATGGGTCCTAATGAGACAAAAAAAAAAAAAAAAAAAAAAAAAAAAAAAGGTTCATTTGGCACAGTAAGGGTCAATGGCCCACAATTGTGACTGCTATGAATGTGCATCACGCAATAATCCCACACACACATACACACAGCACTAACACACAACATGAAGCCTGACATGCCATGCAGAATATGTACACAAGCAGAGCTGTGCTGATCCCACAGGGCAGACAGGGTCAATAGTAAGAGTCAACTGTGCGTCTGGTGGCCCTCGCAGAGATATGACAGTCCCTCCTGGTGACTCGAAGCATGACACATCCATACACACAGCCTCCCTCTCCCTCACCCCCTCACCCACCCACCACTGCCACCTGGAAGTCCACACAATTACAAATTAATTTGAAATGCAGCAGGCGCCTAAGCGGGAATTAAACAGCCCCGCATGACACACCCAAAGCTAGTATCCCTGTTACAATAAGACAAAAAAAAACAACAGATGACATGTAAATGAAGTGTTTAAAGCTGCACAGTAGAAATCAGCTACTCTGGCTTAAGAAAAGCCACCTTTTCTTATTTGTGTCCTGCAAAAAGCCTCCCCATTAAAAAAAAAAAAACAAAAAAAAAAACAAAAAAACAAGCTCCAAATAAACATATGGTGCCTTGTAAAATAATTCATCTTCTTTTACATGTTCATTCATGTTCCATGTGTTATTGGTCCATTGACTGGGCCATTAACACATGGATTTCATTAAAACCATTCCATCTCAGCTCTATCTATATGGTTAGGATCGTCATCCTACCAGTCTCAAATCTTTTGCAGTGTCTTCCAGATTCACCCCACGTTTAGGCCTATCCACCTTTTTATTAACCCTGACCAGATTACCTATTGAAGAAAAGCTTCCCCACAGCATTATGCTGCCCCTATCTTGTTTCACGGGGGGGTTAAAGTGATATGCAGCATTGATGATGGAGTGTACAGTGCTCTGGAGGAGGTTGGGATAAGCTTCTCCACAACTTTACTCCTGACCTGTCTGATGTTTTCCTTCTTGTTTCCTCTCTAATAATCTGAGAAGTCACAGGACAGCTGCATTTGATAGATTAGAATAGATTAGGTATACTCCATTCACTAATTAGGTGACGGAAGGAAATCGATTATACTGGATTTTATTTAGGGGTATCAGAGTAAAGGTGGCTGAATACAAATGAATGCCAAACTTTTGGGGACATGAAAGGTGAACAGAGTTGATAGGCAGATGGCAAAAGCTAAAGCTCTCAATGGATGCAAATGGCTTGCGACTGGGTTGGACATTCACCTTTTAGCAAGATAATGGCCCTAAACATACAGCCAGATCTAACATTGGAATGGTCTAAATTAGAGCTTACTGATATGACAGAATGGGCAAGTCAAAGTCCTAAACCAACTTGAAAATTGATGTTTACAGATGCTCTCCAGTCAACTTGACTAAGGCTGCACTGTTTTGCAAGGAAAAGTGGCAAAAAAGTTTGTCACTAAATATGCAAACCTGGAAGAGACGTACCAGCAGTACTTGAAGTGGGCTAGGGTAGCTTCAGGTTTTAGCAAGTCAAATTTAAGACCTTTTAATCCCACCTTGAATTAAATTCAAGACAGAAAAAGCTATAAATATAGGAGATGGTTGGGGGATCCTGCTGTATTATGATCAAGGATGGCAAAAACTGAAGTTTCAGGGGTCTTTTTGTGGCTCTTGGGAGCAGCTTTGTGCTTTTCACACTGCATATGGCTCTATATGGCCTTAACCCCCATAGTGCCAAGCTTAAAAGTTATTTGAACAGAATGTACCTAGCCTCATATGGGTTGGCAACAGAAGTGAGCCAGTGACGAAAACCAACATCGTCTAGCCAACTGGTGATAAATCTGCACTTACCCATGCTAAAAAAAAAAAAAAAAAGCTAGCTAGCTAGCAAACGGTATATTAGCAAGTAGTTACCGGTAGCCTCAACTGTTTAGAAACACAGAACACAATAAAGATGTCTGCGTGCTACTCAAACATTTGCCTGACAGAAAAGTCCCATGAGACAAAAAAACTATGTATACACGAGAATATGGAAGATTAACTAGTCCTGCGACAACAGAATTTAAAGTCCTGGGGTTAAAATATTCAAGGCCAACTTAGATTTTTTTTTTTTTGAAATATTGCAAGACATTTTAAGGCCTTATTTTTAGATACATGAATGTAAGACTTTTCGAAGATGCGCTGACACCCTGGTGGACAGTCATTCTATAAAGTAGTGATTCATACTTGTGCAAACCTCACTTTTTAAATTTTTTATTTGTAAAAATTAGAAAACGGTATTTGAAAAAAAACTCGATATAATGTATCATTTGCCTTCACAATAATACAAACCCCTGTGCTTTACTTACGCATAAAATTCCAATAAAATACACTAGTTTGTGGGTGTAAAAAAGGTTCAAGGAGTATGACCACTGATCAAAGGCAGAGCAGCATACGGACATGTCTTAATATCTCTCCTAGCTAATAGCTATGATGTCACACAGATTACAACCAGCCATGAATTTATTTTAGCAAAAGAATAACACTTCTTTTGCTCACTTGGATACATCAATCAGAGAAAACTGCCAAATGCAACTTAGTTTACACTTGATTTATTGCTCATCAATAATGCAAGTTCGCCCCTGAGGTGCTGCTCCTCCTCCATCGTCACGCTTCACATGTCACTCCAGACAGATTTACTGAGGCTTTTCAAAGGGCTGAGGCACAAAAGGCTTGCACAGTTTTCACAAACAGAAAACTGGAGGCAGGACATGCAATGTGGGTACGTGTCAGTCAGGCAAATCCAGAGGACTGCTCGTGTCCGTCTGTGCGTACGGACGTGCACTCTTCATCTGCCATCAAACCAAACAGACACAAATATGCTGCATGCTTTAGAACTGAGAGGACACACAGTAACATGAGCAGGAGGGGTGACACAGGGAGAGAGAGAGAGAGACATGAAGATGGGGCAGGACCCTCTGGCGGTTTTTCCTGATACACTAACATGCCTTGACCTGAAAACAACAAAGCTAATGATATTTTAACTCAAAACGTACACAGCGGCAGAGGGCTGATGTGCTCTCCCCAGAGGATGCCGGTAGCGCAGGGAAGCAGCGAGTCACGAGAGGCACGCATCACGCCAAGTGAAGTGGATAAAGTACACCAATGACCAATCTCCACTACTGTGCAATGTGAGGCCCGCTACACTGCTGGCAAATACACGGCGGCAGCATACAGTTCAAAGCCGAACGAAACAGAACCATTCAACAGCTATGTCTCCACACAGACATGATGCTTTAATTATGCAACAATTTGGACCGTTTGGCCATAAACAGGTAAAAAAAAAAAAACCCAAACAAACAATATATATGGTTGTTTCTTTAACTTCTATGAGATCATCTGGCTTTGATGGCTTAGAGTGAAACAAAGGTATCAACAGGATCAGATGAGAGTCACTGTCCTGCTGGAACATTAACGTAGGCTTCTCTGTCTTGGCTAAGGAAAACCATCCCCTTAGCATGATGCTGCCACCACCATGTTTCCCACCTAATCGTCAGTCTTTGTTTTCAACCACACGGTGTTTTGCATGTAAGGCAAAATGTTAACCTTGGTCTCATCTGACCAGAATTTGTTCCACATATTTCCAGTCTCTCCTCCTCCCCCCGACAGCATGATGCTGCTGCCATTATGTTACACCATGGGAATATTGTCTTAAGGGTGTTCTCTTTTTGTTGCACACCGAGTTTGCATGCAAGCATAAAACAAAAAAACAAAAACAGCAACGCTCATCTTGACAATTTTCCATACAGGCCAGACATCGGTTTTTTTTTTTTCCACCTGAAATGTGGATGTGATTATGCACCCAAAAGTACTGCTTGGCCACAAAATGGGTGAAAAAAATATTTTGGTTGTCTCTTCAACTTATGACATCATGTGTCTTAACAGAGATACCAAATGGGATACCAGAGGCGCGAGAATGACTGGAAAATCGATGTCAGAACCGGGCAGAGAAGGGACTCTTTTCCATCTGACTATATTTATGCACACATTCTGCAAGTGAGGTCCAAACAGCACACGTGAATATTACCCAAATCTGGATAGACATTAGGAACTGCTTAAGCTTCTCCAAACATACAGACAACCGTGTTTATTCCAGGGGAAGATGGTTCCTTTCTCTCTACTCTGTGAGGGAAGCAAGCAGTCACGCATGAGTGGAAAATGGTTTTTTAAATTGCATATGCTTCACATGGCACAGGGAGCAGGAGAGAAGGGCGGAGCGGGGAAGAGTTTGCGTGTCTGGCCCACTGCCAGTTGACAGCTCAGCTGGATATCGTTGAACAGTCTGACCCCCCCTTCTCTGCCTCGCAGCGTGTCACTTTAGGATTGTTTCCGCAATAGAAAGTTTATTCAACCCCTCTTTCACTCTCTCTCTCTCTGTTTGAAAAGGCCCCAGACCGGCCATCCGTTCAACTATTTCATCACTGGACAGGGAGGTTATTTCTCCTGACAGGACCGGAGCTGCTGTGCAAATCCCTAATGAACAGCTTGATACGGGAGGAATTTTCAGACCATTTTTTCAACCTCAATTAAATCCGCTGTCCAAACAAATGAGGGCCACCACTTGTTGGACGAAGTGTTTGGACGCAGGGGTCACTGTCTGTGTACACACAAACACGGCAGAGGTGAAGCCTCTGTGCTTGTGACCTGACGTAATGGAGTACAAGAAAAAGGACTGGTGAGGTCACATTTAGAACAGGATACAGTTCAGAGACACCAAACGGCACAGAATAGCCTCAATAGAAATGAAATAGTTTACAGCAACACAGCAGGTTCAGTCGGATTTGTGTGTGTGATGGAGGGGGAAGTGACTGTGTAAAGCCAAAGAAAACTGACAAGTATTCCCTTGATTATTGTGGCATGGCAAAGTTTACACAAGAGTCATTGTCGGGCTCTGACCTCCTCAAAAAGTTGGTTATGCCTGCTTAATCTGCGAGTGTGTCACATGCTTACTGGAAAACCAAGCTGGCCCTCCTTTATAGCAGATTACTCTGATTGCCTCTGATGGCCTTCTCTAACGTCTAATTGCCCCTCTCTATACACCCCTCCCATCAGGAAAAGGCAGGATCAGCCCTGCTCAGAATTGTACTGACACACTGCGCAGACAAGGACAAATTTTCAGTATAAGGACAAACTCTGTCGTGGCTTACCTGGCCTCTCCTTGCCTGTTCCTTTGCTCTCAGCAAGTTTTTGTATTAAGCTCTCCTCTGAAGTGTTCTCGATGTTCCTCATAAATTCATTGTGCACCTACAGAGAAAGAAAAGAATATGCATGAAATGACTGCTAATTGAGCCATCATGGGAAAACTAGTTTTATATTATACGACCAAACAGCAAAAACAGTCATAAAACTCTGCTATACCGTTGCATTTGTACACGACGGAGTCAGGAATGGTTACAGGTGTATTGATGGGTTGAAATAAATGTGTAGTTTGTGGCGTCTGCTAACTCAACTGGTTTAGTTTCCCATATGTGAAAACTGAATCTCTGAGAAGTTATGTGTGGCTCTTTAATATGTGCCATTACCTTTCTTAAATGCGCCTCTTGTTCAGTTTATATTTTTTACTGTCAATATTTTTTTATCGTCACTATTTTTGCCTGCTTTAATATTATTCTCAAATTGACATGTACGATCCCCATAGAACCCTCAGTCCAAATGAGTCCCCATAGAAAGGCATTCAAACATTTTTATGGATATACTTTAATTTTGCCATCCCATAATTTCAAAGCCCCTTGGTCAAAAGGTGATTTATTTTTTCATTCATTTACATGTTTAAACACTACTTTACAGCAGAGCTAATGTAATAGCCTAAACTGAGTTCTTATGTTGTATTCATTTGTATTATTCTATAGAAATAAAATATAGCAACACAATACAAGTAGTCCAGATAAAATATGGGATGCCATTATGACAAAAATGATTTTAAAAATGAATCAGAAAGTTATGGTTCTTATTAGAGCTGACATGATCCAAAGATCTGAGATACCAAAATGAAAAAATAAAATAAAAATATAATTTTTGTAGTTTTTTTTTTTCCCTGCAAGGACACCTTTGGGTCCAAAGGGCCCCAATTGTGAGTTTTTCAGGTTGGACCAGGCTTCTATGTCGCCAGAAACAGGAGGGATTGCTGTTATGTCAATGGCTCGATGCTTTCAGATTGGCTCCATTCAAAATGGGGGTGGGCATTTATCGTATCGTTTATCATTTATCATGATAAATTTCTTATCACGGTAGGAATTTTGACTTACTGTTGTCATGATAAATTCCAATTAATGAAGTTAAAAAAAATAAAACTGTCCATATTGTCGAGATTGTTATTTTGACTATTTTTTCCACTATTCAATGCGAGTATCAATAA
The DNA here is from genome assembly GCA_014839685.1 of Anableps anableps. Classification (NCBI taxonomy): domain Eukaryota; kingdom Metazoa; phylum Chordata; class Actinopteri; order Cyprinodontiformes; family Anablepidae; genus Anableps; species Anableps anableps. Next base: position 24,075,486 of record CM026081.1, read on the forward strand.
ATATGATTCAATGGAGTTACTGTGAGCAGCTTAGTGATACAAATCACACTTTTCTTATGTGACTGGTGTCCAAAATGGGTATGTTTATCAAGAGCAGTATTTGTGTTTTTGCGGTTATGATTAGTGTGCCATGAAGTCATAGTTAAACAGTTACCTAAAAAAGGAATAATACATAGTTCTTATTGCTACTTTTATCGTAATCACAACAGAACCACAAAATATTGTTGGACCAGGCTTCCAACAATATTTCCAAAATACTGTGATAAAACTTTAAGTCCATATCATCCAACCCTACTTCAAAAGGTACATTTTTACCACCGAAACTTATACCAACACATGTTCACATATCATTATGCAACCTGTCTACTTTGTTGCCAGAGACAACCCGGATTTAATAAAGTCAGTCAAACAATTAGGATGTCATCTCCAGATATCTTTTTGTGGAGCAAAAAAATGCCCTGGCACATGTAGGCAACCAGCTTCGTCAAATGGTATGCCTGGAATGCCGAGGCAGGACGTGTGAAAATAAATTAATTAATTTGATTCATTTAACCTGAATTTAGACTCATATAATTGGACTTGCAAAGTGCCTTGGAATGACATTTGTTGTAATTTGGCACAATGCAAATAAAAATAGTTTGAACTGAATAGACTTGACCAGCTGTTGACCAGAAGGTGGGGATTTTTTTTCTTATTTGAACCAACAACACACTGAGGGCAATGAACAAAGCTGAAACAGTCAGCCAACAACTTGAATGAGGTATTGAGGTAACTAAGTGTCACACTAGGTAATGTATTTGAAATTCAGCTGAGTGTAATCGCCCACTTCTCAACCTTTACACAAATATTAACCAATATTGAGTAACTAGTACTCTTCATCCTACAAACTCAGTCTGTCACGCATAATCCTGGCAAAATTTGGTTATAGAACTACAATTTCAAGAACTAAAACACAAACCATTGGCATATTGCCCCCTCACCATTTCATACTCTTGGATCCAGTTGTTTCGGAGACTTTTTTTTTTTCTTAAGCTGCCATGGGGTGAGCTACACCGACCATGCCTCATTTCAGCAGAGTGGTTTTGTTTCCAGTTGGACCATCAGTGATTTAAATGTATTTTCTATAATCTACTCAGACTACTGTAAGGGAATGCGATTTTGAGTCTTCATTAAATAACATCTACCAGCAGGAGGTCACTCGGAGGAACTTTGAGGGTCAACTGTCCTAAACAGAACAGTTTTACATTTCAGTTTAATTCAGCTTGAGAATTTAGCATTTTTCTGATTATTCATCCCTTTATCTCATCACATTCAGTTAAATAAACTAATACACAGTGGTTCAAGTACATAGATGCAAACCTGGTTGTTTACATACATATAATAGAATCAGGTGAGCAAAAAATAGTAATGTTGGGGTACAAAACAGGGTTACAAACACTAACTACAGTTTTGTTTTGTTTTTTCCGTAATAAAGCTGGTGATATTTCTATGATGCTGACAGATTTTGACAACGTCACAGTCAGAAAAACCTTGTAGGTGTGTGCTTTAGTCCTAAATGTGGTTAAAATTAAAAGAAATAAAAGGTGCATTAGGCTTGAAAATTATACAAACTGAAAAAATGAAACCCAATCAGAGATTTTCACTTGCATTTACTGGATCAATATATTGAATGCTTTTAAAGCTTATAAATACATATAAAGGATCGTTTACAACCAAATATTAATAATCTCTTTGTAGTTTTAGAATATGCACAGTTGATGCTGCTCAAACTCTCGATATTTGCAACAGTTACTGCTTATTTTGCATGTGGAGCCTTACTGAAATTTACAGTTAGACCAGTGTGTCAGAGGTTGTGTTTGTTACTGCCATGGATACCCTTTGGGCAGTATCACATAAAGGTTAGTGTTTGTTCGCACGTGCGCCTTTGAGTTTAGTGAGGGGGAAGTAAGAGCGATGTATAGGCATGAAGATAAAGACGAGAGGCTGACTGTCGCATCTCAACAAACTATTTAGATGTGCGTGATACTCCAAGCGCTAGCGAGTGGCTCCATCATCAAAGCAAGACGGATTCACACACGCGTGTGTATTTGTGTCTGTACCAGCATACCCCCCCTCCCTTTCTGGGCCCCAGTGGTGAGGTAGAGTGCATTAGCCATCTATGCCCTGCCTAGCAGCAGAGGATGAGGGGGGAGGGTGTTGGTGGTGAGCGGTGGGGGTGAGGTGGTAAGAAGGTTGCCGGGGCGAGGAAGTATGCTCAGTGCGGCACACGCGATCCTGTCAGGCGCTGCTGGCATGATGGAGGTTGCTAATGTCATCAATGTGTCTGCCCAGCTCATCTCACACACACATGCAAACACTCATACATCAACACAAACAAACAACAACAACAACAACAACAAAAAAGGTCCTCGTCTCCACTGAGACCTTCACCCACATGCTTGAAAACATGCGGCTGCCCCGAAGGCGCCCTTGCTCATACACAAATGTTCACTTACAAAAACAAACACAGCACAGACGCACCTGCCTTTACACAGTGAGCTGGTTTAACTCTCTCTCCGCAGCAGCGCATTTCTCACTGTTTAGGAGGTACACTTCTTTCTCTTTCTTCTCATTCATCTGTCTCACTGATCATTCAGGCCTACTGAGCTCTCTGTAACCTCTCTGAAGACAACTGATAAGAAGCTACAGTTGCTTTGTTCTGGTTAAACAACTGCAGTCACTTGTCAATGACTGCTTAATGACTCAAAGTAGCTTAGCACTAAACCCAACTAATGGAGGATATCTGAGTAAACAAGCAAACAACAGCCTTTTGCAGTTGCTTCTGTTTCCCCACAACAGTGACTGAGCCACAGGCTTTTTATGTCACATCACAACCAGAAACTTCTACATGATTTATGGGATTATAAAACTGGAAGAAAAGAGATACAGATGAAGAAAAGCATCACCCATTGCATGATGCTGCCACCACTTTTGCATTTTTGTTGGTTAATAAGCAAAGCAGTAGCCAGTCGCCAGGAGTATGAGCGCCTTTATGAAAGCAGAACTTCTGGCAGTTTGTTGCGCTGGAGAAAACAGCTGTGTGTCTATCTTATGCAAAATAAGGAAGGCATCAGCAAAAACCTTCTAAAAGTGAGTATTTGATTGCCAACTGTTCTATATGGAGAAAAAAATTACAAACAGAAAACTTTTAATACAGTTGCCAGTCTTCCCAGGAGTGGACGTCGCAGCAAATTCACGCAGTAGTGACACTGTGGAGTGTTTAGAGTAGGGATCTGCAACCTTTACAATCCATAGAGCCATTTTTGCCCTCAGGTCAGCAACTCTTTCACAGTCCCAAATGTTACATGAACTTTTGAAAAAAGAAAACTCTTAAATTGTTGATAAATATTTACTGTTGCATATGTCCAAACAACCACAATTTTATTTCTAAGTTAAAAGAAAACAAACAAAACCCCAAAATAAAACAAAAAAACATAACATCTTTCCAAGAAGAGGGTGGATAAATTTTCTTCTATGGGGTGTTGATATTTGTGGAAAACAATGTAAAAAAAAAAAAGCAACCTGTGAAATCAAATCTAAAAAAAAAAACAAAAAAAAACAACAAAAAAAACATTAGAGGTACTTTAATGTCATTCTGTTGTGGAAATTCAAGGCATTTATCCCATGGAAAAAACCCAGCTAAAACCTGCATTTGATATGATATTCGTTGTATTATTGTTGTTTTTTTAATATTAGCTGGTTCTTTACCAATTTTAGTTATTAAGAGCCATTGTGGAAGGTTCAAAGAGCCACTTGAGGCTCCAGAGCAGACCCCTGGTTCAGAGAAACTGTGTAAATTCTAGATTAACATGTCAGACACTCCAGGCTGAGAACGGCACGTCAAATGATGCATGATACATTTAGAAAATGTCTGAACAAATATTAATTGTTTAGGTTTGCAGAAAAAAATGTCTACTTTCTCAAAAAAAAAAAAAAAAAAAAAAAAAAAAAAAGAAAGAAAGCATTACTTAGGCTACAAAAGATCTCTCCAAATGAGCCACAAGACTTCTAGCACGATGCTCTTTTAATAGATGACACTAAAGTAGAGATATTTGACCATGAAAAAGCTTCATAACCGGCAAAAGCCAAACAAAGCATATCAGCACAAACCCTTCATACCAACTTTGAAGCATGGAGGTGGAAGGGTAATGATTTGGGCTTGTTCTGGAGCCACAGGACTTCACAGGTCACCTTGGAGGCACTGGGTTGATCATAAACTCCTCTGTTTATCAAAGCATTCAAGAGTCAAATGTAAAACTATCTGCCCAACAGCTGAAGCTTGGCCCAGACTGGGTCATCAACAGCACAAATACTCCAAAGAAAGCAGCCAATCTGCAACAGAATTGCTCAACAAGAAAACAATCAAGGGGTGGCAATGGCCTTCACTGAAATAATGTGTGGGAAATTCAAGATGGCTGCACAGGAACAAATCTTATGTCTGCAAACTGCAGAGACCTGAAGCAATTTTCCTGAAGAGGAAGTTAAAACTCCTCCACACTGATGTTTCGGAGTGGTAAAGTCATCCAGAAAGTTATTACCAAACGTGGCTCTACCTGCTGTGGGATCATGGGGCGACCTGAACTTTTCCTGTGTTTATGCTGGATGTCATGAACAACTTTTCCCCGAGATATACTGCAAAGTCATGAATACAATGCAAATCTCTATTTCCGATTTCAACATTTCTAAACTGAAGATAAAGGAGATTTTATATGCAACATCCCTAAGATACAAGAAACAGCTGAATTACTCAAACATGTAAATGAGTTGCAAACAAGCTAATTAAAAAGAAAAAGTGGTCATCAAAAGTCTTTCAAACACTGATTCCCCCCCCCCAAAAGTCCATGATTTCACCATGAAATGTACAGGTACAAAATGTTCCTGTAAGAGGTTATTTTTGCTGTGACATCCTTTACTGAAGAAAATGGACATTTAAAGTATTATTTGTAAAACATGGAATATGTAAGAGGAGGCACATTTTTAGGTAAGTGGTTAAAAGAATAAAAACATAAGTATTAGTTATAGAGGAGATAATGTCTTCTGTAGTTAGATTTAGATTTTCTGCATATTGTCCAGTTAAAATACACAGAGCAATTTAGGTTTAGATATCCAGTGACAGATTAAAAAAAAAAAAAAAAAATACTGTAAATGTTTTACTAACAGTCAGTTTTACTTTGCCAGAAATCGGAAGAAAATAAACAATTTAATTAGATTTTTTAAAGACAGAAATCAGGTGAAACTATAAACTTTTAATTGTAGTTTTAGACAGAATCAAAGGTGCAACATCTGAGCTTCACAGAAACTAAACAACAAAAAACAACTGAATCTGTCTGGAAAAAAAAAAGAAAACGCATGCTTTTATATAATATACATCATTGGGGAAAAAAATATCTCAATGATCTAATAACACAACGATAAACCTTAAAAAAAAAAGTGGTATGCCAATTGAGCGATTTTATTTAATGGCACAGTATCGCCCTCTACAGGCAATAAAAACAGAGCTGCTACAAACTAAGGAGTACAAGCCAGCAGAATGTAGTAAGTCTTGTGGTACTGTCAACCATTAAGTCAAATTGCTGAACAAATAATAAAAGAAATTACCTAGAAAACATTAAATACTGATTAGTGTAGCTCTGACTGATGTTTGAAAACCTTTCCAGCTGAACCTGATGCAATTTTAAGCCCTTTTCCAGAGACAATGAGGTCAGTCCTGAACTTTCATCCATCAGACATATGATCTGGTCAGGGTTTGGACTTCTACAAGACTTTGATGGTCTGAAAATTAAGTTTTGATCAGTGTTATAAGTGCTTGGAATCAATGGACAAATGGATCATTTCCTGGTTTTCAGTTCAATTATTCCACAGATGACAGATCAGGAGGATCACCCAGTGAGCAAAGCTTCAGATCAACAAAGATACCTTCCCATCCACACACAGGGACGCCTGAGGAACACTCACCTCTCCTATCTGAATGTGTGTTTCCTCCACAGACTGCGAGTATGACCGAATGATCTCCTTCATGTGGAGAATGTGGTTTTCCTCAATGTCTTGGAATCTCTGAAACAAACATCGATAATATCTATCGTCAAGCAGAAGCACTGCAACAAATCAGTCTCTTAAAAACAACAACATAAAATGAATTAACTGCATGCCAACAACTTTACATCACATTATCGAGAAGATGGGAAAATGAAAAACAAGAGAATAAAAAAGCCAAAGGAAAATCCTCTTGCTTCTCTATTTTCTCACTGTGATCTCATGTGTGACTGTCTGGGTGGTCTGAGGCGCATGCACACATAAGTCCTTTCACAAGATGTCAATTATGATCATGTTAGGCACTGATGAGGATTCATTTTTGGCGTTTTTACTGTGGTGCTGAACAGAGATCACAGGCTTGAATGCCATGATTGAAATTTGGGTTTGAAGCGCCTGAGCACAAACATTCATGAAGAGGAAAATCCCGACACTAAGGGGAGATTAGTTGTTAATAATCAGAAAACACCCAGATAAAGAGCCTCTCATGTCCGCCTGTGCAATACAAGGGTATGCACCCACAGCGCCATGCAAAAGTATTCATACACCTTGAACTTTTTCCACATTTTATCATGTTACATGTGATGTTTATCATGTTACAACCACAAACCTCAACGTAATCTGTTGTGATAGACCAACACCAAGAAGGGTATTATTAAAAAGCTGAAGTTAGTTGAAGGCTAAGAGATACATGTTCTTGTTTAATTTAACAAATAAGAATCTGAAAAGTGTGGTGTGCCTTTGTATTCACCCCCTGGCAGTAAAATCACCTTGCAATGCACTTACAGCTGCAAGTCTTTCAGGGGTTTGTCTCTACAGTCTTTGCACGTCCAGAGGCTAAAACCTTTGCCCATTCCTTGTTTTGATCTATCAAACTCCGTCTCAGTAAAATACACTAAAGTTAGTGGGTGGTTGTAACGTTAAAAAAAGTTTTTAAAAAAAGTTCAAAGGGGTATTAATACTTTTGTGAGTCACTGCAAAACTGCACTTCCATCTACCGCCGGCAAGCACATTCAGACAAACAGAACACACATGCTGGAGCCCCAGTGACGTCAGACAGCACATGTGTTTAGTGTTTATAATTATATGTCCACATGTGAAGCGTGGGAGATGAGCTGTAGACGGTGATCCAGCGGAAGCAAGAGCCGCAATGCTGCTTCCTCTGCGACAGCAAGAAGAACAAAAAAGAAAAATGGCAAGGCTAACTAAAACCAGCTCTAGTGGCAGTCCTGCTGCGGTACACGAGGATATGGAGGCCCGATTCTGTTGAGCTGATTTTAATTTGGAGTTTATCTAATCAGCTGCTCAGATGGATCCAATCAGGGACTTTACACAATGATTCCGTTACAGAGGAAAAAACACAATCTGGAGATGATACAGGGCCCAAAACATGGAACAGACGAGCGTTGGAGTAACAGATTACACAATAAAGCATCGCATACCACAAAGACAGACAATAAGCAGAGTCTGAGAGCGCATTTTTCATTAGAGCACATGCACACTGGGGAGGGGCAGAAAATCAGCTAAGATTTATAAAACCTGTGCAGTTTCTGCCATCTTCTGCTCAAACTCAGACTTGGCTGTAGCGTATTTCTCCACGAATGACTTGTAGGTCTCTGTGGCTTTTTTGGCTTTCACTCCAGCCTGCAAAGTGTAAACAAACAGATAAATGACTTACACTGGTTTGCTTTCCGGATCATGTTAAATATATTAGAGTGAAACCAGAGATCAGTTCAACATCTAAGGGTAAGATCCGCTCAGGCTTAGGGTTTCTGTACAGACCAGAACGCTAGGACACACTTCATCATGCTACATTACCATACCGAGGATATATGGGAGTGTGTATGTGCAAAGGGTGACCTCCCACCTTGTCCACATCTCTCTGGGTGGCCCCCTCTTTGCGGAGCCGCTCCTGCTCCACGGTTTTGGCATTGTAGTTCTCCTTGGACTTCTGAAGAGCCTGAGAGATAGACTGGATGCTCTGGACGGCTTCCAGGGTTGGTGCCACTTCTTCTTTTGTCTGAAAAGCCATGTGTGCTCATTAGGTCACCCAACAAGCCAAATAACATGCAAGAGTCACCTAGTGCACCTATTCCTTATTTACATCAATAAAAAGAAAACACTTGGCCTGAACTCCTCTTCAGGAAACTTGCTTCACTCCAAATCAGGGTTACTACACAATTTACAGATGAAAATTCCTGACTTTTCCAGACTTAAAATCTCAGAGTCACAATTGAGACTCTTTGTATTGTGCCCTTGTATTTATACTTTTATAGTATATAAAAAAAAAATAAAATAAATTAAAAAAAATAAAAAAAACAGGGAGTGGATGGATGAACGGTTGGATCTTCCCATGATCTGGATAATCAAGTTCCAGACTTTTCATGACTTGGTAGGAATCCAGTAAAATCCTCTCTCTGCTCTTCTGTTAATTCACACACATGTGAAACAGACCCTTAGCATGGTAAAGCAGGAAGTACTTAAATCTACAGCATAGCTGCTAAACGTATACAACTCCATATCTGAACAGCTTAACTTTATAGCCCTTCATGCAGAATGGTGATTTAAAATAAAAAGCCATAAAACTACACAAGTGGTATACACTGTGGAGGAGAATACATCACTAGTTTCTCCAGCAGGGGGCTTCCTTTTGACACAAAAGCTTTAAAAATCTCCAATTGGAGCAGAAAAAGAGAAATCGATGAAAATAAAAATGTCAGATACAGGCCGTGATCATCTTGGTCACTGCATGTTATCACCATGATAAAAGCACTGCAAGGCTATCTGTTTGTTTCTTTATGAGCCATTCACAAACTGCATTTTTTTTAAATCAAAGAAGCTCTCATCTTTTAGTTTATGTCTTCAATAACAGAACAAAGACAAAATAGTGCTGACATATGAAAATAAACGTTTTCTGCCAAGGATGGGGTTTAATTTAAATACACATACATAAACAAAGTGTCGAAGACAGGAGCTACAAAACAGAAACCTAAATAAGTGATTAGTGATAGATAGGTATCCATAGAAACAATATTATGCAGTTAATCTTAGAAAAAATTATTTTTTTTGTGGCTAAAATTGCTTGTTTAAAGCATTTCTGAAATAACCCAACAGTGAAAAACTCATAGTCCTGATGTACTACTGTTAGAAATATCTATATGTATGGTAGTACATAAAAAGAAAGCTGTAGGATTCACAGAGGTGGTATGTTTCTTAAAAACTAAATAATTCATTCAAATCGTATGTGTCCTTACCTTCTTATGTGCTTTGGCCTGTTCTTCCACATATCTCTGTACTTCTTTTATAAGTTCTTGTAGCTTCCTCACTAGGTCCATGTGACAACCAGCCAGTTTCTCCGTTGAGCTTTTGAAGATATCCCACATTGGTGCAAATGTCCTGTTGAATAGGAGAGCTTCTTGTTATTAATGTTTTTTTCAATTTTTATTTTGACAGAGTAACAAAATTCATAAACTCACCCCAGCTGAGAGAAGTTGCCAGCTGACTTGGCGAGTTTGGTCATTGACCTGGCATAGGCTTCTTCAATGGTACTCCTACAAGGAGAAGAGAAATGTTACACTGACTTAAATACAGAATGCATTATATTGTTATCTATAACATGAGTAAGTTAGTTAAACGAATCACCATTTTAACTAAAATGTGACTAAAGTACAGCTTTTGACCAAATTTTTTGCTATGTAGGTAAAGTGTGTAATTTGTTCATAAACCTCATGTTGAAGATGACAAAGTATGAAAGCTGACGCTTGAATCCCCAGCCATTACCTTTTATTTATTTTACTCTACAACAATGTGACAGGAGGAGAAAAAAAAAACAAAAAACTGCTGCAGCATCACAGAGAAAGTCTGAATTATATATGTCTCGTTCAGCCATCTTGTCTCAGCAGTCAAGGTCAGTCAGGGGGAAACGGGTCAACTGAGCGTGCACTCAGACACACCCGTATCAGCATTCAAGCATCCACAACACAAGCATTGCAGAGGATGCAACAAGATAGAGTATTAGAGTATAGGAATTGAGCCATATGAGTTACAGTCTCCCCAACTGAACTTGTTCACATGTTGTCATGGTACAGCCACATAATAGGATTCTATGAAAGAATCATTATACAAAACGAAGAGACTATTTATAATGGGATGAATGATAACGTACAAACTTGTTTGAATGTCTTTTTGAAATCAAAATATGCTACAAAAACTACTTGAAACTGACTTGATATTAAATAGTAATTGGGTTGTGCAATATTAGAAAATCTTGTGATGACGATAGTATTAGTAAATATTGTAATGATGGCATAAGATCCAATATATGCATATATAGCAAAATGCAGGTTCATAACACCATAAATATTTTAGCCAATGATTATTGCACTCCAAATAGTCCTTTGCGATATGAATATTGCACACACTGATATTGCAATGACAATATATTTGTGATAAATTCTGCAGATCTAGATGGTATAAGATTTATTTTAAGGATTTTTATTCATCTTTACTATGAAAGCCAGAAGATATGGAGGATGCTGCACATGAGTAAAAAAAATCAAGCGTCACAAACCATCTTGATGATCAGGGCAGCAGTTTCACAAAAAACAAACACAAATTATTATTATTACTGAACCTTCTTCCTCACAGAACAAAGAACAGTGACACTAATTAAGAACAGTAAGCATTGAGATGCCTCATTTATAGTTTGTATCAATCAAAACTTTAAAAAGGGGGAAATTTATGACCATCAGATAAAGAAACTAAATGACCATAACATTGAGTACAGGAAGCATTTACAACATCTTATTTAACAAGCATTTAAAAGCCATTAAAAAGCCAAAATGTAAATACTGAATTAGGATTTGAATAACAAATCGTCTCCCTTATTCAACTGCAGACTCCTGGTAAATCATGACTGTGTCAACTTACAATAGAAACTGAAAGAAAGTAGCCCTTTTAGCTCTCAGCTCAGATTAGACTAGAATACATATGAATGAAGGCCTTCTATAGTTGACTGGTTCAGTTTTATCTTTACAATTCTTTGGTGTACAAGAAATTAGAGTAAATGACAGAAAGATGCTTGAAATACAAGTGTGGCGCGCTGCCTTTTATCACCACTAGAGGGAGCCATAGTGCAGTTTTTGAAAGTTTAAAAATGATCTTTGTTAATGATTGACCATCTAAAGTCCACAATGTAATTGAAAATAGGCTAAATTCTGTACATTTTTGCTACAATTTTAATGTAAGGGGAAAAAAAAGATTTGAATTGTTATCCTTTCAGGGTTTCAACACATTTTCATTTAAAATTCCAAACTTTTCCAGCCTTGCATTTCTCGATTTTTTTTTTTTTTAACCTGCAGTTTTAATAGGATCCTGGACATTACGGTACAAACTATTCACCCTGAAAATCTAAAACAGTACTTTTATCCAAAGTTACCCCAAATCATGAAACAACAAACCAATCTGGAATGGACTGGAATGAAGAGTATGATTTGAAGCTCCGTTTTTGGCATCTAGAGTAGACCAGCTCAATTTCAAAATCTCTACTTCTTCTATTTGCCAGCGGATTGGAAGAATAAGATAATAAGACAATAAATGCGTCATCTAAAGTGGAATTTGTAAACCCTGGTACCTTAATTTCATTCATAAAAACTAAACACTTTAGAGCATGTTTGGTATTTTAACCAGATACAAGTTTTTGATCAAGAGTAGGTGTGATGTGGCAAATAAAAGATTAAAAGAATACAATTTCAGTATCAGTTAACATAAATCCACTGTATGCATTAAGCATTAGTAGAATTTGTCCTTCAGAAAACTGAAGATGAGAAAAGAATTCTAGAATCACATTTTTTTCTATGGTCAATCTTTTTTCCAAGCACATCCAATAAAAATGGTCAACAAAAATTCCATACTTTTCCATAAGACTGAATAAGAACCCTGTCATTTCTTAACAATACTTGTTCAGTCATTGTAACTCTACTTGACACACTACTGGTTAAGCACATCACATTCCCCAGGGTGCAATAAAGTGTTGGAATGACTCAGCGCACTTCTCTGCAACCGACAGATGGAAGAATTTCCTGCCAGACCTGGTGTCATGTGGCAAGCTCTGAACGTACACCTTTCACACGACAAAGAGAATCAAGGTTTTAAAAACAACCTATCATTATGCCATTATAGATACTCAGAGACCAATGGTGCCAGACTAGAGGTGAGTTTACATAGAGGCAAAGTTTGCATAATAATCACACTACATAGATGTGCAAACTTTAAGAAATGATTAGCACCTTCAGCTGAGAACTGGCTGCTATTACAGAAGCAGCACAAAGGACAGGAAATGCTGTTAAGGCTGTTCTAGATTTAATACCATGAAACCCAAATAAACAAGAAAGACATGCTATGCACAGCATAGCCTGACAGTATCAGTTTACTCATGTTGCTGCTGTCCTAGTCTTACCTTTCTCTGATGAAGTCTGTCAGCTCCTTGGAGGAAATCTGCCCATGCTTCATGTTATGGTACAGCACATCAAAGCCATTGTTTTTTTCTCCCTGCATTTCACACACACACACACACACACACACACACACACACACACACACACACACACACACACACAAAACAACAACAACAAACAAACCAAGCATTAGACCTTGGGAAAAAGTAACAAAACTGTTCAGAGGTCATACATTACCATAAACAGGTTTTCTACCACCCGCATCCTCACTGTCTGCATTGCTTCCAGCTGCATTTGCAGCACCTTCTGGTCAATCATACTCATCTTAGCCATGTTTGAGTCTTTAAGCTAAGACACACAGTAGCACACTGGTCTAACGCTAGCTGTGATGTGAGAGTGTGGTTGTTGTATCCATTCACTGGGTAATGGTGTCCCATTGCACTGCTGCTTTAAAGAGGGGAGAAAAGGACTTATGAATTATAGATTTAAAAAGATATTGGGTGCTTAAACAAGAAGCTTATTTATGCAGACTGGCTTTTAGTTGAAGTATACTTATCATTTTCTGCTTATTTACCATCTGACTGTATTGTTTGTACTATATTTTTCCCTTATTTTACATTTTATCAAAGTATTTTATTTGTATTCATGTTTACTATTTGTCATGTTTTCACATTTCTCAGTTTCTATCTCTATCTTTTTTTTACATTCTTTCGTCTTTTCCAGTGTGTTTTTAATTCTGAATTGTTTTTTTTAACTTTGTGAAAACTGCCGGATAACTTTGACTTATTATTAAGCTTGTTAAAAAAACTGTGAACCCCCACCTATACACCCATTTTTCTGGGGAACGTAATTTCAAAATATTTGTTGAAAATTCGGCTATTTTCAGATTTTTTTTTTTTTTTTTCATAGAGCATGTCCAAAATATTCTAAAGAAAACACGGCTTGGGAAGCCAAAATACCTTGGCACAATTCTACTTGACACACTACTGGCTGCCATTTGCAAAACAGCCAATCCAGAAGCACCTTTCATTTTCCTTGGCACTGACTGGCTGTAACCCCAAGAGACTGTTGATGTTAGCTTCTACATTAGTGCCAAGACAGTTTCCACTGTGCATAATAATGCATATTAAGATATATTTGGTGGTTGAGCTATGAAAAACAGGCAGTTGTAAGCATTTTTTGAGGGAGTATTAAGTACCTGTGGATTTTAGCTATTCGTGAACAGCTGTACCCCTTAACCCCAACAAATACCGGGGGTCCACTGTATTTTATTTCTTCTCCGTCATGTCACAAAATACAGCTCTTCTTTTAAATCACAAAGTAATTTTCAAAAAACTTTATTAAAATTATTGCACCACATCCTATTTTCCATGTAAAACTTCTGTGATGCAGAGAACACTGTCTGGATATGTCTGTCTTTGCTGTCTCTTAAACCACCAACTCCAGCTGCAGTTCACGCCTTCTAAATGTCCACCAAATTCCTGACTGCACCTGTTTCTACCACATTTTTCCTTCCACTAAATTTTCCATTAATATGCTGAAATTCACCTCTTTGTAAAAAGCTACTTTATCAGTGACCTTACGTGGCTTCTCCTCCTTGTGGATGGTGTCAGTGACTGTCTGTTGGGAAACTGCCAAGTCAGCAGTAAGCCCCATGACTTTGTAAGGCACAATTCGGCCATTACATCAATCAACATTTCTGCAGTAAAAATGCTTTTGTATTGATCCTATATTGCATCCTAATTTTCTAAGAAAGTAAATTTTGGTTTTTCCATTAGCTAGAAGTCATAAACAAGACAAATAACTGCTTGAAAAATATAATTCTGTGTGCAAATGAGTCTATATTTGGGTTCCACTTTTTGAATTACTCATTTAAATTACCTTTTTGACGATATTCTGATGCATCACAGTTAACCTGTAAATTCTGAGTGATGAACTCATACTTTTCAAACCTGTAAGTTATTCAGTCTGCTAAAGTCTCAATGCAGAAGATCCTTATACCTAACAATAACTGCGCCATTAAATCATTTTCTGATATTGTGCAGTACTATTAGCATGACACTGACAAATCTAGTACAGCCAGGCCTTATCTAGAAGGAAAAACAAATGGGTGTGTGTGCCACTCAAGGGCATTTTTTTAGCCAAGTAATGCTACTGTGACTTTAATGTTGGACTAACAGGAAAAACTCGACTGGTCTGCTAAATAATTATGGTAATGAAACCTAATTCTGCTTTAATAACTGCTCTGAACTTTTAAAGGGCAATATTTATTGGACAATTTTCATTTAAAGCAACTGTGTTGCTTCTATAAATAAACAAACAAAAAAAAAAAAAAAAAAAAACATCCTCATTTGAATTGCTTCCTTTAAACTTAGACCAATCACCAAATCAGTACCTGAATTTGCACGGTGTCCTACTGGTAAACAGAAAAATCCATAGTAATAGTAATATATCTGTTTGATTGCATTTGTTATATTTTTGTTACACATCAGTAGTAAGAGGACAGAAGGGGACCCTTATGTTAAACAAAAGTGACACTTAACCCCAGGTTTTCATGTAGATTTCCTAATTCCTGTTCAGATCCACTGTCAGCAGATTTGCTGCAACATTAAAGCAGCAAATCACCACACAGGCAAAGATGAAAGTTCAAAAAAAGGTTTCTGTCAAAAGGCCTAGTGCTATATCATACCGAACTATGGTATATTTACAGAGCAAACAGCTGTTAAAAAGAAATGCATTTAACCTGTGGTTTACAGTTCAATGGTCTGGTGTTTTAGCCCACCTAGAAGAGCCACTGAGACAGACTTCCTGTTGCAGTAATAAAACTATTGAAACCACATTAGAAATCTAACTATTTCCACATATGTAGCAAACAGATAAGATTACTGGGCAAGACAGACTTTAACATGGTTCTTCTTACACAAGTTGTATACTTAAGAGACTAAAGTAAAGGAAGCACAATGAGAAGAACATTGAAAATTGGCCAGTGGATTTACAAAACAGGGAAGTGACGACAGCAAGTGAAAACACACAGAGCAGAACAGAAACAGGAAGAACGTCCATTCTGTGCAACGAGTCCGTTCATGTAGAGTATGATATCAATGTGCCATACACAAAAGAGAAATAAAAACAAAGGAAACCGCTCAGGGCGTTTTTGTCTTTTTAGCTCCAAGTTACAATACTGGAACTGATTACAAAACATGATCTGACGATATAACACCTTTACCCTGAACAAATCAAAAACATACAGGTAATTTTAAAACAACATAAATATATTAAACGATTAAAAATAAAATTAAGACTACATTGTACCTACAATAGGTGTGGGTCAGTACAAGATTTATACTCTATGATAGCCTTTAGTAAAAACACCAGAGTTTCACGATATTTACAGGAAAAAAATGTATATTTATAGAACTCTTAATTTAAAAACAGAAAAGAATTAATCATTTGTACTCATGCTAAAAAAAAAAAAAAACATCACTGATTATTACAGTTATAATAATGCCATCCAAAAAACATTGTTTTTTAAATTTTGATTCTGATATTATGATTTAGGCAAACACGTACACACCTCACTCAGAACATTCGAGCTTTATGCTGTGCTTTTATTGATAGAGTAACAAGCTGATACTAGCTGGTTAATTAGCACTCTGCTCTGCTGGCCAGCCTGCAGTCTGCTGCTTTATAGGCATGTTGCTTTGTAGCTTTCCGTATAAAAAGATGGGTAATGCTCCTTTAGCTTACAATGTTTCCAAACAGCAGAATGTGTCCATAAGCAAGGAAAAAGAAAGGTAGCTTCACACTTTAAGCCAGCTGTCAGTGCGCAGCAACAAGTGGGGGAGGGGCAGTGCTGCTTTACTCTATGCTCTATACAGCCAAAGTGACTTTCTCTGCCGTCTGGTGGACTTTGGTATAAAATGTTAGTGGTTTTGAAGCGGTAGCATTTTTAAACATCTGTAAACATTGCAAAAGTACCTTTTCACGGTTCAATCTTCAAAGATTCACTTATTTGTGAATTTTCTGTGGAACAAACATAACTCCACATTATTCGCAGATTTTTTTCATGGAGCATATCTGATATATTTGAAGAAAATGCACCTTGGGAAGCTGAAATATCTAAGAGCAATGGTACTTGACACACTATTAACTGATGTTTGTAAAGCAGCCAATCCAAGAGTGTCGTTTATTTTCCTTGGCGCTGATTGGCTGTACCACCAAAAGCAGAGATGAGGAAGACTGTAGACGTTAGTGTTTGTGGTAGAGCTAAGACGGTTTCCACTGTGCGTATTAATGCATATTCAGGTATATTGGGTGTTTGAAGTTTTAAAATAGCCATTTATAGGCGTGTCCCAAGTATTCACCGATTTTAGCTTTTCGTGGGTGGCGGTGGTCCCTAATCCCTGCAAATAACGGGGGTCCACTGTACCTTGATACTGGGAATCAGCCTATGCCAAAGCAACAAGAGTTGAAGAAGCAAGAACAGGCATGACATTACACAGAAAGTACACCTTACTTACAACTGATGAACCACCCCATACTGGAAACTTGTTCTGAATTTGAGAAATACTTACAATTTTTGGACAATTAACCTTTTAAACATTCCAAAGCAAAGGATAAACTACTGCAAGGTCCCAACATATCAGCCAGGGTTTGGATGAGCAACAGCTCTGTTTGCAGCTGAGACAGATGTGCAATATTCAGGCCAAGCCATTACCACCAATGACAGAAACTCATCCGCAGTCTATTCTAATCCTGTCTGTGGCCAGGATTCTGCAATATGTTTGCTCTTAGGGAGACTACAGGGCACTCAGTGTCTTCAGAGTCTTTATGTTTGCTAAAACTGTAGGTAACAGATCTGCAACGAGTCAGCGTGCGTCACATTTGGACGTGTACGGCTGTTTTGGCTGGGAGGTTACAGGTCTCACACGCAAGCAAAGAAAGAAGCAAAGGCTTGTTGACAGAAGAAGGAAAAAAAAAAAAAAAAAAGCAGTCTGGTTTAGAATTAAACCAGAATTTAATGCCGAGCAACAAACAGCTTAAACCAGATCCTTTAGGAAGAACCTGTCGGGCCACGTAGTTCCCAATAGTAGGATGTTTTCTGGAAAATTAATTTACCGTTTTAATTTTTAAAAATTTCCATTCAGTGTTACAGTCTTCTATGATAACACAGAAAAGTCACAAGTTTTTTCAACTTCTCCATAATGTAGAGAGAAATTTGCAAAGAACTTGTTTTGAAGAATCATGAAGATAACCATAAAGTCCAACAATTTAGTGTAAAATTTAATTCTGTATTATTTCCAAAAGATTTTACATGACATCCTGTTTCCATTAATCATGGTTCTGACTCCAGTTTAGCACGGGGTTAAACTGGAGTCAGCTTATGACCCCTGATAAAACCAAAGTGAAAGAGAAAGGAAAGTCCTAGGGGACTAGACTTTCCTTGTCTGTTTGGAGCACAGAGTAATGCACCATCTGTTGCTGCATACTGTTGGGTCACCTGGCTGTTGCCTTACTTAATAATAATAATAATAATAATAATAATAATAATTATATATATATATATATATATATATATATATATATATATATATATATATATATATATATATATATATAACCATCTTCATGGTTATATATATGGAGCAGTGGCTAAAACAGATCCCAGGAACAACGTCAGACGTCTCAGTCCAGAAATGCGCAGTTCTCGGCACAGCCAAGATACTACGCAGAACCCTCAAGCTCCCAGGCCTCTGGTAGAGGACCCGAGCTCAGAGGTTGAGAAAGACCACCCGTGGAGGGTGAGAAGGGAATTTTTTTTTTTTTATATATATATATATATATATATATATATATAATTTTTCTTTTTTACTTCAGTAGCAGTATTTTTAATTCTTGTTTTTCTGCTTTAAATGAAAGCGATTAGATCTTAAATATTTCTATTGAAACTGTTTTGATAAAGCCTCAAAACTGGTATTTTTATTCAGGTATCAAAATAAGAGCCTCAGACTTGCTTGGTATGTGCTAGTAGGTAAGTGGATTCAAAATAATCAACACAGTACTTTAAATCTGGAACTTAAATTGATTTGTCCGTGCATTTGTTCAAATTATTCTTTAAAACTTTTATTTTCAGTTTTGTCCAACATGCTTGTAAATCTGGATTTCTAATGGGGTTGAGTGATATTAGGATACCGAAGAAATGTGATCATTTTGTGAAATGTTGAAATGATGATGGCATTGGCTGAAATTAATCCATTTTTTATTTTATTTTATTTTATTTTTTGTCATGATGACGCTCGCACCACTTTTCGAGCTTTAGGATTGCAAACACTAAGGTCTATGTTGGGTATTAGCATAAATGGCAGTGAAAGTCCATCTGTCTGTGTGAATGCAATGTGTTTGAAATATAACAGCCTACCAAATACTGCATCCAAGCAGTCCTATGTGATTGGATTATTGCATATGGGGATACTCTAGTGATGATTGTGATTCAAAATATTCTGCAGCTTTATTGTCTGATGGTCTTGGAAAATAAAAAAATATATAAAAATAACAAATACTTATCGTTAGAAAACAAAGACTCAAGCCATAAATAATCCACAATGTTTATATTACATATCAACTGAGTGACTTTAATGAACACAACCTGAGAGAGAATTATATCAAAATAGCATTTTGTAAACTGAATGTTTTGTTGCAAAACAAATCACATTTTGCTTTTGCAAGCCTATTGTGCATGTACACATGACATTTTCATTCTGGGATCCACCTAAGCATTAAAAAAAAAAAAAAAACAGACACCTTATAATCTGAAATACCACCTGGAAGGAAAGAGACAAAACCACAGCGTTGCCTACTTATCATCTAACATCTGCTGGGCAGGAGGAGGACAGGCATTCACGCCCCTTCTGTTAGGGCTCCACACCAGCTGTAACATCCTGTGTGCAGGGAATCAAGTGTTTATTGCCTCATAGGCTGTAATGTAAGACATGACATGGAAAGACACCTTATTATCTCACTGCGACCTGCTCCCTCCCAACAACCAAAGAATGCTAAAACAAATTAAAACCGGAGAGTCAGTCACTGCATTCTGCAATTTATAAAAGCATTCCTAGACATTCGGTATGTAGGCTGGAAAAAGGAGAACTAGTCTACAAAAACATGTCCTTTGACTGAATGGAAAGTCAGCAAACAACTTGACTGTAGCATGTACAGTCAGCACAATTATCACACACTGCTGCAAAATAAATTATAAGGAGTGTAAGTGCCCTCTGGGAGGCTTTGAAATCATGGTTTCCTTTGGGCAAACAAGAAAACCAGAAGAAAAATACAAAAGAGGCATAGATGGCATGCCTTCCTCTCTGTTCTGGGTGAAAACGGAGGTAGGAGTACGTCTGCAACCTTCTGTTAAGGAATTTAGACCCTTCACAATACTGTAAAACTCACAACTTTAAAGTAGGATTTTTTTTTTTTTTTTTTTTTGCATTTGTGTTCCCTATTTCCAGGAAATTATCATCCCTTGCTATCATCCCTTGCTACCAAAACTACTCTTAAACTTGCAAAAAAAAAAAATATGCTATGAGCCAATTCTTTGTATTGCTTTCTCAGAATGTACACCTTGTAGCTACTCTGGCAGTTTGAGTGGAAGATGTCAGAACTCCCTCAAAGGTAGAAAAAAAAAAAAGTCAGTCCCTGCTTGCAACACAAAAAGTATTCCTAAAGAATCACGACATGCAATGCATACAACACTTTCCTTTAGCTGTGAAAATGCTTAACATAAATAGTTTAACTCTCTCTTCATCAGTCACATTCTGATTGTAAATTAAACTGAAATCTTTCTATGGGTATCTATTTCTTATGTGCATCTGTGAAACAGTGACTGAAATGTGGCCAAAAACAGATGACACTGTTACCCCATCTGTCCATCATGAAGCAGCATCTTTCCTTTTGGTGCTGGTCTACATCCTTCTTGATTGTGCAAGTCTGATATAATCTGGCAAAATAAAGTTACAACTGATGCTTTTATAGTGGGGCAAAAAAGTATTTAGTCAGCCACTGATTGTGCAAGTTCTCCTGCTTAGAAAGATGAGAGGTCTGTAATTTTCATCATAGCTCCACCTCAACTATGAGAGGCAAAATGAGAAAAAAAAAAAAAATCCAGAAAGTCACATTGTAGGCTTTTAATGAATTTATTTGTAAATTATGGTGGAAAATAAGTATTTGGTCAATAACAAAAGTTCGACTCAATACGGTAACATAACCTTTGTTGGCAATGACAGGTGAAATGTTTCCTGCAAGTCTTCACCAGGTTTGCGCTGATTGTAGCTGCTATTTTGGCCCATTCCTCCATGCAGATCTGCTCTAAAGCAGTGATGTTTTGGGGCTGTCGCTGGGAAACACGGACTTTCAACTTCCTCCACAAATTTTCTATGAGGTTGAGGTCTGGAGACTGGCTAGGCCACTCCAGGACCTTGAAATGCTTTTGACGGCGCCACTCGTTCGTTGCCAGAGCGATGAGTTTGGGATCATTGTGATGCTGGTAGACCCAGCCACGTTCCATCTTCAATGCTCTCACTGACGGAAGAAGGTTTTGGCTTAAAATCTCACGATACAAAGCCCCGTTCATTCTTCCCTTAATACGGATCAGTCGTCCTTCCCAAAGCATGATGTTTCCACCCCCATGCTTCACAGCATTATGGTGTTCTTGAGATGCAACTCAGCATGACGAGTTGAGTTTTTAACCAAAAAGTTCTTTTTTGGTTTCATCTGACCACATGATATTCTCTCAATCATCTTCTGGATCATCCATCTGCTCTCTGGCAGACTACAGACATGTACTGGCTTCAGCAGGTGGACACGCCTGGCACTGCAGGATTTGAGTCTCTCTCGGCGTGGTGTGTTACTGATGATAGCCTTTGTTACTTTGGCGCCAGCTCTCTGCAGGTCATCCATCAGGTCCCTCCATGTAGTACTAGGATTTTTGCTAACCGTTCTCATGATCATTTTGACCCCATCGGATGAGATCTTGTGTGGGCCACCACATCGAGGGAGATTATCAATGGTCTTGTATGCCTTCCATTTTCTTACAATTGCTCCCACAGTTGATTTATTCACACCAACCTGCTTGACTGTAGAGTCACTCTTCCCAGCCTGGTGCAGGTCTACAGTTTTCTTCCTGATGTCCTTCGACAGCTCTTTGGTCTTGGCCATGGTTGAGTTTGGAGTCTGACTGTTTGAGGCTGTGGACAGGTGTCTTTCAGACAGATAACGAGGTCAAACAGGTGCCATTAACACAGGTAACGAGTGGAGGACAGAAGAGCTTCTTAAAGCAGTTACAGGTCTGCAAGAGCCAGAAATCTTGCTTGTTTGTGGGTGACCAAATACTTGTTTTCCACCATAATTTACAAATAATTTTTGCCTCTCATAGTTGAAGTGTACCTATGATGAGAATTACAGACCTCTCTCATCCCTCTTCTCATATGCAGGAGAACTTGCACAACCAGTGACTGACTAAATGCTTTTTTGCCCCATTGTACATGAACACTTAGTGAGAAATCATGACTCTTCTCGTTGCTGCTATATATGCTGCATCAACTCCACACAACAGGAAACGCATTAAAATTATGCTGATTCACAACTGCGGCTAATTCCACCGTCTGATTTTTTTGAAAAACCCACAGACCAGAACCATGCTGAAACACAGAGGGACAATGACAAACTGCAGATGTGGTAAAACCGATTCAGATCGTGTAGGTGGGAACACGCTGTGAGTTGCTGTATTTTGGTGCTCAGGCATCGTTTGTTAGTTTGCCATTATCGTAGATCACTCTAGAAATTTTTCATGCATTCATTTTGCCCTTCACTTCTGCAGGACTCCAACTTGGAATCGGACCATGACTCGAGCATGCAATGTTAAACTCTATAAGAGGTTTTCTTTATTGCTGCCTCAGACGTCGGAACTCTGATCTGGGTGTTCTTGTTTCGGGTCGGTAAACTAGAGGGATTTGCAGATTGTTGTGGTGCTACTACTAGTTATACAAGCAGTTACATTATTGTGACAATAATATTGGGACGATATTAGTGCTGCATAATCTATTGTTATTGCAATATCCCTGTACACAGTATGCATATCCCGAGGAACTGCTTGGACTGGAATATATGTTGGAATATATGCTGCAGTATAATAATTATTTTGAAGGTAAAGTCATTAAGAAATGACAACTAACTTGTTTAACTGGCAAAACCGCATATTTTGGCTGTATGAATCAATAAATCAAAGCTTTTGAGATGGAAATCATAAATTTTTTTCCCCAGGAGCACAGCGTACTACTATCTGGTGTCTATGTGTGCTAGAAAACAGAAGAAGGAAGACAATAACACAGTTTACTTATTACCTTATATATCACAAGTCATATTGTTATCACAATGATTTCCTAATATTGTGAATCCCTTGTTAATAAAGCAATACTGTGTACTCATGATATCTTTACTGAAGGAAGGTTATCATAACTGAGAGTTTCATACAAACCTAGCGGTCACAGTATGTTAAGATCTAAAAAAAATAAATAAACAAAATAATCTCGTTTTGCAACTATAATCCAGGAGTAAATGAGAATATCATGAATTTTTTCCCACCAAGATCAGGTTGACTGTGAACTCAGTCGAGGAGTTGAGAGTGGCACAAACAGAACTGCCCTGGAGAAAACAAGAGAGTGCAACTGAGAACATGTCTGCCCGATTTATTACGAAACAGGTCTCTCAAGTCAACTCGACTCGAGAGAATGTTTGTAAAGGTGAAACATAAGCTCCAAAGGAAGCTAGAAAATCAAAAACTCATTAGCAATGTTTACAGATTTACCAAGTTATTTTTCCCCCCAAAGAACCTGAACTCAACATTTAACCTACTGCATGTATGTAAAGTACTTCAAGCATGAATGTAACTTCAAGGCAAAGACTTTCAAAATAAATTCTGTTTGAACCTAAGCGACCACACATACAGGCTCAGGGGAAGAAAAGGCCATCCTGTTGGCTGAATCAGCTCTGTTTGCTTATCACACTTCCATCTTATTTTCCCATGACAGGCAGAAGGCAAACCAGACATGAGCACATAGTTTCAGGCCAGAAACTACATGCTGCCACACCAGTCCGCATACGGAGACCTTTCACCAGCTACATGTCACACAAAATGAAGTTGTGTTAGACGCTGAAAAAAAAAAAAAAAAAAAAAAAGGGGAAATGAGACTGAGCCTGTGAGTGAATCCAGTAAGCGGAAATTCTGCAGCCAGCGACCAGTTGAGTGCTACAACAAAGAAACAACACTGCTGTTCCTCATCTAGTTCCTAATTCCTCAAAGAACTTGTTTTTTAAGCTGATAAAGAGATATTTTTGACATCAGAGATGAATGGCAAGTTTGCAAATTAGAAAAAAAAAAAAAAAACCCATCAAAGTTAAGGAACATCAGATGGAGAACTAAACATCCCTTGAAGTCTTTACCTGCTTTGAAAAGTTTCAGACAGAGAGTGTTTAAAATGTATGTGCCTGCTCAGAGAACAGATTTGTAGTCAAGTCAAAAGGGAAATGGATGCATCCCCTAATGCCAAGTATGTGTGCGCGTATGTGTGCTCTGCATGCTAAACACACAGCTGATCGTTGCCATCACTGCATTCTCTTGTGTCCCACTGCAGGGCACAAAGGGCAGATTGATGAATCAGTAGTGTCTCTGCTCTCCTCTTTTCTCGTTTAGGCAATTATGGAGTCTGCTTAAGCAAAAAAATAATAATTTAAAAAGCTAATTGTTAAAGGATTACGCCATCCTGCTTTCTGATTACTTAGATTTATAGCTATATTTTCAAGGTACATCGAGTGCAAGGGGTGGATTCTCTCTAGCCGTTACCAAAGGTAAATGTAGTCAGGGGAGGCTAAAAATTAGGACTTTATTTTACCACTCTAACAGCCAAGACGCTACACATTCCTGGAGATTAGCAGGAGCTACGCTACAGGTTTATGAACAAGTAGTAATATGATAAAAAAAATAAGACTTATATATTATAATAAGACTTAGATATTTATCTTTAAGCTCTTTGCTTAAAGATAAATTTGGTTGTTTGGAAATATTTCTGGTCACCAAAAAAAAAAAGAAAGAAAAAAGAAAGAAAGAAAAATCACAGATGGTCATGATGTGAAAACTAAAAGGAGCGCCATCCATCACTCCTTTTATAGTAACGCTGGACTAAAACAGTCGGCAAGCTATGAGTGACATGTGTGTGAAGCAGCTGATTGCAGGTTGGCTACCGGAGCAGATAACCTGACTAATTACCCAGCTAATATCAGGAAGTTAAACTTCCAATTTTACTTTATAAAGACCAGAACAGCCACTTGAAACATCCACTCTATTAGCAGGTTTTCATATATTAGTTTTGATAAAATCTAAAGAAATAAATGTTGCAGATATAATATTTGTACTGATCATATCTTATTCTGGTAGCAGTAGGAATAC
Source organism: Anableps anableps (assembly GCA_014839685.1). Lineage (NCBI taxonomy): Eukaryota > Metazoa > Chordata > Actinopteri > Cyprinodontiformes > Anablepidae > Anableps > Anableps anableps. The sequence continues at coordinate 24,100,506 of CM026081.1, forward strand.
ATGTTGCTTCCGTCTCTTACATAAAAGCAGTTAGCTTTTCACTCAAGGTTAACATACTGTGAGTTAGCCTATCCCAACTGTTCCCGATGTAAAATCCATGTTTGGGAAACACTATCTGTTATCTAGAACCTATCATCCAGAGAGACTGAAAATGCAATGCTTTACTGAGACCCAACAGAGGGATTCAGTAACTTTGCTATTTAACACAGCCCTTATACTTGGTTTATACTATCAGTCGGTGTGCTGCAGTCACTTTTGCTCCAGTCACCTCATTTGTGGTTACACTACTGGCTGTGTGTTGCCTTCGAAAACAGTTTTTAATTGCTGTTGGAGGGGACTGTGTTCAGAATATCTGATAACATAGACATACCCAAAATATAATTTATAACCTACCTACCCAGACTATGACTAGATGTCGATACTTTCAATCCTGCTAACAATAGAGCAGGGACACAGTGTCATTTTTTTTATTATAGTCCTAGAAATGATGTATAATTTACAAGAGGACAAAAGTTGAGACCGCATCTTCTTAAATCGGCCAAATAGTCTGTGAGACAAAGTAAATAGAATATCTGACATATTCTATTTAAGTTTTTCCAAGATATTTTATCTCCAGTTGTTTTGTTTTTTTTTTTTTTTTGTTGTTGTTTTTTTTTAATGAAGACATTATATCCTATCGTAATGAATCTGACTTTTTGGCTGAATAGAAAGACGACAACAGGTGGATAACAGATATTTATTCAAATCACTAAAAAGTGGGTAGATCATTAAAGGGCATTTCATGGCATTAATTTAAAACATCTTTAGAGCCAAGCAATGTTTTGTTTGTTTGTTTTGTTACAGCATCTCAAAGGTTTCAGTCTAAATTAAGAAAAATAAAGGATCCCTTTCAGTTGATATCCTTAATTTTTGAAGTACAACGCAACTGACAATGCAAACAAAATAAATTATAGCTAATATCTATCTATTTACACTGGCTATTGTGTATGTACAACACTTAAAGCTTAAAACCTAAAGAAATTAAGGAATTCTAAGTTATGAAACAGTTCAATATGGGTTAATGAATAAGTAAATATTTGAAGCAAGATATGAAAGAATAATCAACACAACCTACTCTGACCTAGCTATGTGAATTTCTAATGAGCACTGAGATGACCTTTGACAGCGTAGACACAGTTTAATACTAACAGAAGCGCAACAACACCAGTTTTGTGAAATATACTACACATATTAGGTTACTTTTAAAATACATAGATCAATATATATATTAATCTTTTACGGGGTACTCTAACTAAACTAAACATCTGGCCTCACGGAAACTTCTTCACGGAAGAAAGTGACGCGTACGACAGGGAGTCTATGACTGGCAGCCAAAGTGTCCAATAGCATTCTTGGAACTGACCGTAAACATTCCAAGAAATCCAGACGCAGCCAATTGCCGGAAAGAGGGGCGGATACTTCAACCTTTCAAGTTAGATAGGTTCACAGAGGCCCAAACCCCGGGGTTAAAACAGAATAATTACCGAAGAACATTAACGCTGGTTGGGCAGTTCAGAACCGGTTGGTCTGTCGGCACCGGACAGAACCTAGTAATTGCAAGACTACAACTGCAATCAGAATAATAAGGTCAGAATAGACAGAAAGGGAATAATGAGGTGTACCACCGGTGTTAACAGCATTAAAAATAAACATCACCTACCCAGAAATTTTCTAGGAAGTAAGGCGTTATCATTTTGTTCTGTTCCTCTTCGCCGCAACTCTTCAAGTATCTGTAATGCGACTTTTAAAGCGTAAATCATCCACCGTTCTCTCCCCGTTTCTCTTGTATGCCTTTCACCGTTTTCCTCCTCTCCCCTTTCTTCTCCCTCCCCACCTTCAGACTCCACCTCCGCCAGGCGGTGCTGCGCTGCTGCTTTCCCCAAGCGGTTCTTTTCCAAGATTTTGGACGAAACAGCGCTGCCACTGGCTGATGAGACACAGACAGAAGTCACGGTTGGCTGGGATGCTGCCTTCAGGTGCTCTCTGTAAATTTCTCAATCATACAAAGGAATTTAAAAAGGAATCAGAATGGCTTATTAGCGCCTCTTAGAGCTAAATAAATAGGTTTTGTTGACTACATTTTTTTTTTTTCATATAATGGTTTTAACCGAAGAAATAAAAAAGTGCTTTTCTGACAAACCGCTCGTTACAACGTGCATAAGGATATATTTAAAAGTTAATAGTACATTTGATGCTCTTTTGATCGCAGCTTACGAAATAAAAAAAATACAAGAAACCCTTATACTCTATATAATGTATAAAAAAAAACGATGCAGTTTATAAATTTTCTTTAAGAATTAGCTTCAAAGTATTACATAATTGTTCGCATTTCAAATCGTTATCGTCTATTTGGTCTTCATGTAGCCTATTTAGTTTATGTTTAATTCAGTTCCTTTTTTATAGGGTAAACTTTATGTAACTTAAAGTTGTTATGTTTTAAAAGCTGTAGGTTAGATTAGGCTAAGGTGTGCCATTGATCAATATATTTGATGGTTTTGATTTTTGCCGTTTCATATTCGGTCACTGTTTTGTGTTTTATGTAAAGCACTATGAACTACCTTGTTGCTGAAGTGTGCTATACAATTAAATTTGACTTGACCTGACTTAAAATGTTATTTTACTAACAGTGTCAGGTTGCATGTTCCTCAATTTTTTTATTCGCTTTTGAAATGGTTTGCGCTTCCTATACTCAAGTTTTTATTAAAATAATCTTTTTTTTTTTTCTTCATTTGGCAAGGTTGTCTAACCCATTAGCTTCAAACGTCTTCTCAGAGGATATCTAACTCCTGTTTTTAGCTTAATTGCTATCACTTATTTGCTAAACAAAACTCACAGCCTGCCTATGACTTCTTCTAATTTGGTTTTCCTTTGATATTTGTGTTTGAGTTACTTATTGTACATATTTGAAATCTATTCTGATCTGATTTGTCTAGTGACCATCATAAACACAACTACATTGAGATTATAGCAGCAGAAATGCTCCAGGTCATCAGACCAATGTTCCTTGGATTACAAGAGTCCAAGCAATAAAGGCTTTAAAGCACAAATCCCTTGGATATTAGTTATAACCTGCAACTGACTTAATTTCATGAACTTGTAATATTAACATGAGGACAGGTTGGCACTGTGGACAGACTTAACATCTAAAGTAAAATTTATTGATAAGTAGTTATTACTAATAACTAGTCATAAGTTTATAAGGATGTGGTTTCATTTTTGCCATTTTAGAAACTAGCTACAGTTTTTAGGTTGGTAACAAAGCACCTATCGAGTAAATATCAGGTAAAAATGTCAAGGTGCAGTTTTATATAAACATTAAAAAAGTACTTTTCCATAGACTAGACAAATACTGGTTCAGTGATTGTACTCTAAACATATGTTTATGATACTGGGTGGTCAGTTCCTAGTCTTTAGGTAGTATCATCCCCATATAGCAAATCAAGAATAAAAAAATAAATAAATAAATAAAAAAAAATGGAAACATTTGCAATGATTTCAAGTTAAGCATTGTTCTATTCAGAGGTTAGGAACACTTCCAAGGAGTCAAATCAGTTTTATTTTAGTAGATATTGATTCTGGGTTTAAGCTACAAAAAAAACCCGTAGGACTAAAGTTTAGCTGTAGTACACAAAAGTGCCATTTTGCTCCAGGGCATTGTTGGACTGGGGTCATCATAAGGCCTTTCTGGATTGGTGACAGCAGGTCCGCTTCTGGGTTAAGCCGATAATTTAACCAGATCAAACCCCTTTCTGGCTTCAAGTGAGATGTCAAGGCTCTACACAGATTCCTCTGAAGCTTGTTTTGCAATAAAAATGCAACGGAGGTTTTATCTCAGACCATGTTAAAAACTGGAAGGTAGCTCTGCGATGGTAGGCAAAACGCTCTGCACAGTCTAGGAAGGAACGAGACAAAATGCCCATAATAATGTAAACAATTTATTGGAACAATGTACAGATTCAAGCAATGGTAATCATTCACGCCCACTACATCATCTTACAAATATTACAAAATTACTACAGTACAATATAGAGTCTTTGCATGATCCAAAATATTTGGTGGCCCCAAAAGTATTACTTTTTTTAAATTCAGCAGCTTATTTAAAAAAAAAAAAAAAAAAAAAAAAAAAAAAATGAAACCAAGTCTATCAAAATGATGTTTTTGCTTTTCTTAGCAAAAAAGGTGAAGGCAGATTAACTATTGAAGTTTAAAGGCTAATTGAATTACAGAATACAGGAGCTCTTTGCACAGTCATTTCTAACTACTGGTAGTTGCTTTATAAAATGCAGTTGTTTAATAAAGCTTTGTAGAAAGTCAAACTTGTATTTGCAAACTTTTTTCTTTGTGTTTCAACTCCCTGGTTTTGTTTTAATACAGTATGCTTAATATCTATTGCAAATCAACAAAATCTCAAATGTTTGCTCCTATGGCATTGTGTAGAGATTACACTATACGCTTCAGTTCAATCACAATCACTTTAGGCAAAAACGTCGATGAAATATGTGCAAGTTATAGTTGCTGAAATGTTATTTTTACCCCTAAGTTTGACAACTCACAGTGCTGCAAGTAACATCAGTTAACATCCATGTTTATCCATTTCTTGCATGAAGATCAAGCTTTTTACTATTCTTCAGGACATTTAGGGGGGCTGCATAAATGGTGTACAAGTTAAGGAAATTATAAACAAAAAATAAACACTGGAACGAAAGCAACCTGAGGTTTACACTTAGAAAAGACATATTCAAGTGGTGAAACACAACTACAATGTTTAGCAGCGGTCAAGTCAGAAGGACAGCACAGTAACAACGGGCGTTCATTTGTGTGTGGGGGGATTTTATTTGTGGTTTTTTTTGTTTTGTTTTGTTTTTGTTTTTTTTTTTTTAAACGTACAATCTTTCAGCGGAAGAATATGAGGACTGAACACACCCCATCTAGCTGTGATCACGCCATTTCTCTGTGTGCCAAACAGCTGGAATGTGCCAGACAAAAACACTTCAGACAAAAAGAATGACGGGGAACATACACGCACACAAAAGTATTTGCCTCTGTATTCCATGATGCATTACATCCTGTCATTTTTCATGTCAAACGTTACCTGCAAGAAACCAGTTACAGTCTCTTTCAAAAGTGCTCAGCTTTTAACATCTTGTCAGGCTATAATCACAATTTTCAACGGATTTTATTGAGACTTTATGTGATAGACTAACAAAAAGTAGCGCATAAAAGTGGAGGGAAAGGATTAACAAATCAGTAGCACTATCATGCTGGTCAGAACTGATGATGAAGCTAGACAGAGCGCATTTCTGGAAGAAAACCCGTTAGAGACTGTGAGCAGAGGACAACCTCAACGTACAGCCAGAGCTGTAATGGAATGGATCAGTCCAAAAGCAAGTTCTTGTATCAGAATGGACTGTTCAAAGTCCAAAGCTAAATCCAATTAAGAATTTTTGCAAAACACCTGTTCAAAGATGAAATTCTCCATTCTGTCTGAGTGAGTTTGAACTAGCTTGCACAGGAAAAAAGGGCCAAAAATGTGATATGCAAAGCTGACAGAGACATACGCCAAAAGGTGATTCTACTCAGGAGGATGAATCCAAATGCATGCCACACTTTAGATTTTTATTTCTATGCGATTTATAAACCATGCGTCTCTTCTCTTGCACTTCACTATTATGTGCTATGGTCTATTGAGTCACAATTTGTGGTTGTGGCATGTCAAAATGTAAAAAAAGTTCAAGGGGTATGAAAACTTTTGAAAGACACTGGATATATCCCTATAAGTATGAAGCTACATTTACAGTCCAATTGCATCAAGATGCTTATTGCATTAGGTAAAAACTTTTCAGCAGCAATAATTAATCCTCGGTGTAAGCGGTTTGGCTACATTGTTAGTTCAAGCACTTTTTAGTACATTTTTATATGCGTTACAAATAATTAAATACTGCAGTTATTACTCTGGCCAGCAGAGGAAAAATGCCTGGCTGGGTGTTTGATAAAAATAAAAAACAAAACTATCTCTCCAACTCATCATGGAATACATTCAGGCTGTAACCTTTAACAGTTTGACACTTTAAAAAAAAAATATATAACAGCACAGAACAAGCAGACACATTAAACATTCTTCACAGTATTTGAAAACTACATCCAGTAATGGGTGGGAGGAGTTCAGGGGGAGAGCACTCCAGTATGCTTAATGCAAGATTATACACATCTCAGTGTTGCAATACATACATGTTTACTATGTACTTCTTAAAACATTGAATTGAAGCTCCCCTCCCTCCCGCAAACCCTCTTCCCACTAAATGTTTTAGCGTGAGGGGCCACCAACATGCAAGAGATGAAAGCATCCAAGTACCCCACAGTGACAACCACCCAACACAGTAACACAATCATCCTCAGGATCATGCTTTTTAAGCACAGGAAGCTCAACAACCAGCAACAGAATTTCAGTACACTGAGAAATCAACATATTCAACACTGATCTGATGGGGTGGTGGTGGTTCTGATTGTGAAAAAAGTCACAAAACTCACAGACGTGTTTTTGTATCATTGAGGTTAAAAAAAAAAAAAAAAGAACTGAGACACAGGCTGCTAACCTGCATGCTCTACTTCAGTTTTCCTTCAGAAATTTCACATGATTTAAAAAAAACTGAATTTAGGCAGCTAAAGATTCGATATACTCTCTAAAATAAAATAAAATAAAATAAAAAAGTCACATTCACCCCACATAACAAAACAAGACTCAGTCCAATGTCACATCACAGCCAAGATTTAACGCAATCTAAATCCAGCGTGTAAACCTTGTCATGCTACGTTACAGACGGCTGCTGTAATTCTCTGGCAGAGGAAACAGAAAGTACTTTAAATATAGATTACACGATCAAAGAAGAACCTTATCAAATGGCAAAGACAGCTGTCAACACACATCACTAATGTTCAACAGCTTCCACAATATTATAAGCATGCTACCTAATCCCAGAAAAGCTGCTCTTGAATTGTGCTCCCTGGTGATTTTAATCAAGAGCCTCTGCCCTGCTTAAGTGTTGAAATAATAGGTTACCTGTAAGTCATTACTTACTTTGGATGATATGCAGCATTCTGAAGGTACATTTTCCTGATAAAATGCTTTCCTAGCATTAGCTGCTTTAATATAAAGTATCTCGAAAATTAGTTTTCATTAGTCTCGGAATCTGTCCTGAACAAATACCTCAAAGACTCATCAGTTTTCCCTAAAATTACTACCTTCAGCAGTCCTGAAAGCATGATATCTGCAGAATAAGTGAAAAAAAGGGAAAAAAAAAAAAAAAAGATAATTTCTATTATTTGTGATTGAGATGTGATTAAATGAATGATCCTCCCATGATAAGGTTGAACTGGCAGTTTCTCCCCCTCCCCAGCTTACGCTTAAGGGCACTGAGAACTACAGCTTCCACCACCTCCCTCCCACCCCTTCCTCCAGGTCAGGGAGGGGTCTGCCCCCTTCCCCCCCTGTAAAGGGTAACATGTTCCCTGGGATGGTTCCCCATCTCGTCTCCCATGGTGAATGACCTGTGCAGAGAAAGGAAGCCGTTTTAGAATAAAACATGATTTTAGGGCAACATTACTCCACATCAGTGTTGAAATGTTTGCATCTTGTTTTTAATGGCAGGAAACAAAAAGGATAAGGGTGAAGAAACTGACCCCGCGATGAGGCACAGTGCTGTGGAAGCCTTTACACCCCATAAAAGGTTGCCAGTCGTTCCTTCAAGGGAAGCGGGAACTGATCTGAGAAGCGCATCCAGTTCTCTTCGCCCACCTGGTTCTTGAACCCGTGAAGGATCTGAAACCAAACACGACGAAGGTTTTAATGCCAAGTTATAAAGGATCTCTGCTTTTCAAAATAGACCTCATACAGGACAGGATTAGCCTTGGAGACTACAGTGCCTTCCAAAAGTATTCATACCCCATGAACTATTTCACATTTGTCAAGTTACAACCACAAAGTATGTGTTTTATTGAAATTTGATATAGTACTGCTTAATTGTGATGTGAAGGAAAAAGGACTCCCCCCCCCAACCCTTTTACTCTGGCAACCCTAAATAAGATCTAGTGCAGTCAACTCCCTTCAGAAATATGGTTATTATCAAATACTGTCCACCTGTGTAAAATTTAATCTCAGTATAAATAAAGCTGTTCTTTGAATACCTAGGAGGTTTGATGGAGAACATATATGAAACATTTCAAGCTCTGAAATCACTCAGAGCACCAATCAGTTAAACATACGAAACTCGAAAGAGTACATTAAAGCCAGTTCTCCTTGGGCGTGACTTTAAACGGTTCTTCCTAGTTTCTGGCCAGGCCTGACTATTGGTCTACCACAGAAAATAATAAAGAAGACAGAAGTTTGTGGTCATAAAGGTAAAAAGGTTCAAGGGGTATGAATACATTTGCAATATACTGTCATTTAGCACCTTCAAGTGGGTCATGTCAACTTTTTTTTTTGTACTTGCACCATCCATTTGCACTTTTTACCTTGTAGAACATTTCTCTGAGATCGTCCTTTGGATTTACCCAGGAGGCCACTGCGTCACAGAAGAATATAAAGTCCTGTTCCAAAGAAAAGAAGTGAGGCAACGTTTCATCTCCTGGAGCTACAGAGAACCTGATGACCAGTGCTGGAGCTCACCTGCACCACGCCTCCAGGATTTACACTGATCATGGTACAAATTCCTCTGAATGCAGAGTCTTTCTCCTCATTGTCTCTTATATTTCGCAGAGAGGTGCACCTGACGACATGGATGGCCAAATTCAACATTCAATATGTCAAGAGCATCATCCAGTGACAAGCTAAGGAACTTGTGCAAGTGCACTAACAACTTCCACTATGTAAGGCTAATGCTAATCAATGAGTTATTTAAGAATCATAAACACAGCCTACTGCATCCCTCAATACAAATGTTTTATTCTTCTTGTTCGTCTTTCTTAGCTGTAAAAATTCCTATCATGACCTGTGATCACTGTGACACAATAAGCATGCACACCAAACAAAATCAGTTTTTGCATTTAACACAGCTACACAGACTTCAAATAACGTTACTGTCGTCTATGTGCAGTGTGTTCAGCAAAACCTCATGTATAGCACCTTGATTTTAATTTGCTTTGTTTTTGGAAAGATTTATAAGAAAAGGTTGGGATAATTTTGGGACAGGACATGCAGCTGGGTGACTATGAAACGAGAAAGGGATTTAGGAATGCTCTTTGGCATTAAAGGCATCCTTTCTCTGTTTTTTGAACCAGCAGGCATGTGACAAGTCTGATCCCATGCATCTTAGAAGTTGTTAGCGACAATTAACAATGGCAAAAACTAGAAATTAAACAAATTAATGTATAATACATGAAGGTGCTACTGAGGCAAAAAGAAAAAAAAAAAAAAAAAAAAAAAAAAAAAAAAAAAAAAAAAATCACAAATAGGACCTAAAAAGGACAGGGTTAGTCACATGGTTGGCAATGATTACAAACTGATAAGAAAAAACTGAAAAAGAAGTTTGTTTTAGAAGGAGTGAGGAAGAGAGGAGGAGAGCAACAGGGGAGAAAAGGGGAGGAACAGGCGAGAGACGAGAAGAGCAGAGCAGAGAGAAGATGAATTAAATAAAAGATTGAATAATACACACCAGGGTCTTATAAACTGCTGTAGCATGGGTGCCACCTCTTGAGGACAAACGTAACCAAGACGACCAATTGTTATTGCTAAGGTAACGCAATCACGGTTACACACCACCAAACGCCAACGAAGACATGAGCAATGAGGAGGGGGGAGGAGAAAAAAATAAAGAAAAAACAAACAACTCAGAGACATAAATCAACAGAATCTGTGTATGATAATAAACAGAAGACTTCACTAGCGTTGATTATTACTGCCCCCTTCAGTCGTGGGCAGGAATTTAAAACATGGCACTCTAAAAAAAGACATACAGAACGTTTAAGGGAGAACACATTGACAACTCTGACAAGACATTCATAGAAAAAAAGGCAAACATGGATGTCTGCTTTCAGCAACCGTTATGGATCAAACAGCTTTTCAGATCTGATAAGAAAACGGATTCAGTCTCATTAGCTTAACTTGAAATGCACAATTCTGAAAAAACAGGTGAGCAAAAAAGGTGTAGGTGTGCAAGAGCAGCTAATGTGGCTTTTCAGAGATTTCTCCCTTAAACTCACAGATGTTAATTTCAATAAGAAACAGAAATATTTGGTTTGTTTGTTTTCTTTTTGAAAAGAAATGACAGATTACTCCAAGCCAACTACATGGAGGGAGACTAGTATCCAGCACAGCAGGTTCTTATGAGGCAGAGAGGAGGGAGAACCTAAGTTTAAAAGACACAAAACTATGCAACATTCTCATTAACAAACAGGCATTTATGAACAGTCCAATGACACATGCAGAAAGCAGATGGTACGCTCATTAGAGTAAAGTTCAGTGCAGGATCAGCTGATCAGAGGCAAACTAAGGAGTGTCGTAGTGCTCTCCAAGAATTCATAGCCTCTTACTTTGGCATAAAATGACTGCTTTAAATTTAGTTCCAGTCAAACCAGCTTTCTTGGAAATATATTTAACATTAGCTTTATACATGGCTGGAAAGTCTGACTTTGCTTTTAATTTCCTGACTGTTTCCTCTGTTATGTTTTACTACAGTGCTTTACAAAAGTATTCATACATATTTCGTTGAACTACTTCATTTTTTCACATTACATCCACAAACTTCCATGAATTTAATTGGTATATTTTGAATAATTGTAAAAGGAAAAAAGAAACATTTTACTGATTAAAATCTGAAAAGTGCGCATTTGTTTTCAGACAATACCTTGTAAAATCATGTTTTACGGCAAATTACAGCTGCAAGTCTTTTTGGGAACATCTCTAGCAGCTTTGCACATATATAAAGAGAACGTTTTCCCCATTTCTTGCAAAACAGCTCAAGCTCAGCAAAAATGGAAGGAGAGTGTACTCAGATTTATGTCTGTACATTGACTAGGCCATTCTAACAGATGAACATGCTTCGGTATAAGCCATTCCATTGCAGCCCTGGCTATATGCTCTGTATTGTCTTGCTGAAAGGCTCATCTCCACACCATATTCAAGTCTTTGCAGCCTTTAACGGGTTTTCTGTCAGGATTGACCTCTTTTTAGCTCCCTCCATCCTCCTATTAACTTTGACCAGCTTCCCTGTCCTCGCTAAAGTAAATCATCCCCAAAGCAGGATTTTTATTCGGTGTCACCAGAACAAAGACGAACAAAACGTCATAGTTATGTGCTACTTTGCGCAACGCGTAAAATCCCAATAAAATACGTTGAAGTTTGTGGTTGTACTGCAACAAATGTGGAAAAGTTCAAGGAGTACACATACATTTGCAAGACACTGTATACTGAAAACAGAGTGGGGAACATTTGTTGTCAGACATTTGGATATTTTTATGACAAAGTCATGATTACTCTTCCATCATCATGTATCCTGCATTAAACATTGGCCATTCTTAACATTTAACATCTATTAGCAGAAATGCATTCACATTTAAAGAACAGTAAATAAAAGCAACACATAAACTGACAGCAAACAAACAGGTACACATCTATAGAATCCCCTAATTTGTCTTTTTGGCAGGTCACACTTCACCCTTGCAGGCGTTTTTGATTAGATGGTCATTTTGACTCATCCCAATGCAATTCTTAATGGTGAAAACAAAAGCAGAGTGTAACCTTTTGGAGACTTAAAATACATTTCTATGCTTGGTGCCCTATGTGTGCTGGTTTAGGCGTTCTCTCAGTCATTCAGGATTGCCGTTTAACTTAAGAGAGAAGTATGCCTTTAGTAGCTATGTGAGGCTGTGAGGATATCTAAGCTTTTCATTTTGTTCTATTTCGGCATCCTACTCCACTCATCAGTCCGTCCAGATTAGTCAACTCCCAAGACTGGGCTCTTACATGGTTTTGCTCATTTCAGGAGCGTCAGGAATTTAGCAACAGGGCTTGCCCACGGTTTTATTTTCTTTGATCTCGACTCAGAGGTCACTGTGACAGGCTGCAAATCAATAACTGAAATAGTTGAGCAGATTAACCGAAACCAGCAAAACCTGTAAGGCTCATTCTTTGGGAAAGGTTGTTTGGACAGAGATTAAAAGACCAGGACAGGCATCCTTGTGAGTGTGGTCAGTACTGACTGAATAGGATCTAGGAGAGTGAGTGAGTGAGTGAGTGAGTGAGAGTGTAAGTGAGCACCTCCCTGTGTGGCTGGCTCAGCACTACCACCGTGTGGTACCTGTGTTTTCCAGTAGAGTCTTTGGAGTATTGGGTCTGTTAATGATCTCCACCAGCTGGTGCAGCACCATGGCAATGTATGGCTGCATTTCAGGCCCTGTGCATTGCATTTAAAATAGGAAAGGATGTTATTGTTTTAAAAACAGTTTACTGGGTAAAAATGGATGATCTGGAAGTAGTTCACTCACCCATTTGTATAGATATCTCTCCGATTGCCCAGGTTGCATTGTTGCACACAGATATTAACTCTGGGTTTAAATTTGTACCCAGTATGGGCATAAAATCAGCTGAAAGAAGGAAAATCAATCAACTTGGTGAGTCAACAACTGCTCAATACCAAGTTTAGCTTCAAAGACGACAACAACAACAACAACAGAGGACATACCGATGCAAGGTTTTACATGCTGGAAGCAAGCCTTTGTGAGATCCCCAAGCAGAGCGAAAGAGCTCTGACGCACCTCAGGCATTTTGTCCTGAAGTTGAAGGAAACATACTATAAACAACGCATGCCGGTTGACTAGGTTATCAAGCAGTGTGCTTTGACAGCTCTTTACCTGCATGCACTGATACATAAGAGTGAGGATGTTGCTGCGAGCAACCAGCTGCTCGATGGTGCCACCCAAACCCTCAGCCAGTCCACTTAGAAGATCCAGAGCCACAATCATGAAGTCTTTGTCTGGTGCCTCATACTGATCAGGTTGTGACTGATGAAGCTGAACAGTGGCAGAAAAAAAATGGATAATCTTTTAATGAAATTATAATACCTACTAGCGATGCACCACTCAGAGTTTTTTGACCAGTATCCAATCTCCATTTTTTTTTGTAAATTTCTGACCTACTGATATCAACTTGTGAAAATTCCGATTATTCTTTAAGAACTACAAAACTACGATATAAGAACAAAAAAATATATATTTTTTTAGTGTTCCTTTCCCGAGCAGCATTAATTATCTATATTAGCAGCAGAGGTAAGGTCACGCTGCCTTGATTTTACAATAAAAAAAAAATTAAAAAAAACAGTAGAGTTGACATTTTACTTATTTTAGCATCTTTGTTTAGTAATTAATGCGGTTAGCCTGACTAGCACTACTAAAGACCCACTCTCCTTGTGTATTCCCTAAATGATCTAGATGTTTGCCTTACTGCTAAGATTTCTAAAATGCTGTCAACATTTTCAAATCCAGCATGTTTAGACAGAACATAAGTTCAAAAGTATGAAACATTCATCCTTTCTGTTATCTGCTTAAAGTATTGCTCTCTCTTGCTTTTTCATAGCCTAAATAAACCAAAGACATGTCTCAACATGTTGCAGCAAATAGCCCCTAGAGTCCAGAATATGTGTTAAAAAAAAGTGATCAAATTCCAGTCACCAGACGATTTCTCGGTGCATCTCTAAAGCCTATGGAATATTCTCAAATTATAATTAACCTCAGTGAGACTACAATAAAGCTGCAATGCCAGATGTGAGGAGATGCAAGCTTAGTTCTCAACAACATTCTGTTAGAACTGTTCTAATAAGGTTTTCTGAATTATTTTAAACCTTAAACAAGTTTTACATTCACTCAATTTATAGTTCTGAAAAACAGATCATTGCAGAGTGAACAATGAAATGGGTAGATTGACTTTTCTAAACCCTTACAGACTCACCATAGCCTGAGCGAGCGTCTTCTGGACCAGATTGACACATCGCTGGTAAACAGGTTCACAATAGGGCAGAAAGCCACTTTGAAGGGCTGTGGCTACAGAAGATAAACACTGTGGGAGACAGAGGGGAGGACATAGTATCAGTACTTCATCTTAACCATGAAACTATAATAAAACCTGAACTGAACCACTGATATGTGGTGCAGCTAATTTTCGAAGCCTGAAAGAATAAAAACTTACTTCTAACAAAGGAAAAAGATCTTTGTCTTCATCTTTGAGTTGGTTCCATTTCTGTATCAGTGGTGGCATCAACATCTGGATGTATTCCTATTCAAATTGAACACACAATTAAAACTACAGTTATTTTTAAAAAATGTCCTCTACAACCTAACAAAGAGAAGTTTTTGTGTTTTTTTTTTTTTTTTCCCTTTTACCTTCAGGAAAGGCTGTCTAGATTGATAAGATCTGAAAGTGCACTTACCACTACTAGCACAACAAAGGTAAAATGAGGAAGCAGACACAGTAGTATGCGGTACATCAAATTCACACAAACTAGGAAGCAAAGTTGCACATTTTGTTGTCCTGCATACCGGTTTATTTAGATGGTGTCCCACAGAATCTGCAAGCGTCCCGATGGCATCGTAAAGAATGAGCAGATTTTTGTGCTGGTACTTGCTAAAAGCAAATACCAGCGTGTCCAAGATGAATGCCAGGTAGGGTACCAGCTCTGTGCAAGCCTCCTCCTCCAAAGTGGCAAAGGCACTATATGAGGGAAATTAAAGAGGTTCTGATCAGCTCAGTGTTAGAGCTTAGTATTCACAGTGCCTTGCAGAAGAGTTCATACCCATTGAATCTTTTCACATCTTACCACATTACTTATACCTTTCCTATACCACAGTCCAACTCCAAACCTAAATCCAATTCATAATCTGTGTAAAGACCTGGATGTTGCTGTTCATAGATGCTTCCCATCCAATCTGACTGAGCTTGTGCTATTTTGCAAAGAAGAATGGTCTTTTTTTTTTTTTTTTTTTTTTTTTTTTTTTTTTTTTTTAATCTCTGGATGTGGAAAGCAGGTAGAGACATACCTAAAATATTTTTAGGTTTAATTGTAAAGAAATGTGGTTCTACAAAGTGCTAACTCGGGTGGGGATAAATATCTATCCATGCCAGCTTTTCCTGATTATTATTTCCAAAATAAATTTGAAAAACCATGTATTATTTTCCTACCACTTTTCAATTAACACACTTCTTTTTTATTGCTCATATAAGATCCCAATGAAATATACTCGCCTTGTGGCTATTAATATACAACAGGTGTGAATACTTTGTGCTGTGAATGAGTTGGGATAGGGTTTGATTTAGGAGGAAATTTTCTATACCTGCAAGCAGCCTCCTGTACACGTTTGTTGCTATCCAGTATGCGCTTCAGTAGCTCAGTCATTAGAGGCTTCAGGTAAATATCTGGAGGCTGACTGACCACCCAGTGCGCATAGCGACTCAGTGTCCAGCAGGTAATGGATCGCACCAGTGCCTTTTTGTCAGACAAGCACTGGATGAGATGTGGAATGAGCTCGGGTAGGTAGGGGATCATGCCTTGCATACAACCTGGGGAAAAAAAAAAAAAAAAAAAAGAGAGAAAGAAAGGTCTAAATTTAAGCAGTCTTCTGATCTTTTTTTTCCCATCCTTGTGTCTTGGTCCTAATCCTACCTTCAGCTATAGCCCCCAGCACTAGGATGCCAGACTCCTTTACTACCCAGTCAGGGTGAAAAAGCAGCTCTTTGAGCAGCGGAAGAATGTGCAGCAACAGATCATCCCTGAACACATTGGCCAACACGTCCAGTGCTGCTGCAGAACACTTTCCTACCATTTTGAGAGCACAGAAACAGAAGTGTGTAAACAGAAATGACACAAAAGAAAAAAAAAAAAAAAAAAAAAAAATTGGGAAAATAATCACAAGTTTCTTTACAGGTTCTCTGCAAAGGTATGAGAAGTTAATATAAAAAAGGACAACTTTCACACAGAGACATCCAAGTCCATAAGCATGGGCACAAAAACTCACGCAGGTTCCAATCAGAAATAGTATCGTCATCATCAATTTCATCATCGTCATCATCGTCTTCCTCAATCCCATCACCCTCATGCTGTTGGGCAACTGTGCGGGAGCGGTGGAAGCGTGGTCTGATGTCTTGCTCGTTGTCTGGAATGGCCTCATCTTCCTCAATGTCCCCCTAAAGACAAATAAGAAAACAATACATACGTTTTAAACTCCAGCTATATGGTGCTTTGTGTCACGTGTTCAAGATGTAAACAGTAATTTATACTGTTACAGTAAGGACAACTTAAATCAAGTGTATGTCGTCTTGATTCATGGAGCATTTCATCCTTGTACTTCCAGGTAGACATGTTAGGGTACACAGACTGACCTTGAGCAAGATGATGTCAATCTCCGAGTACTTCATCCCGTTGACAAGTACAGGAATGAGCCTGGAGCAAAAGCCAGGGAGAAAATTATGTGAACAAATGTGCAAGGATAGGTCCAAGCTCACAGGCAATCACTCACATCTGAGGGCCTACTTCAGGCACAGTTTGATGTGGCAGTTTGGTGACATACGATATCACAGAGGCCAACAGCCAGAGAGATTCTAACTCAGCCCAACATGACACCATGAGGAAGAAAAATGATTCTGTTGCCCAGGCAGCTATGAATCAACCACTCTTAAAATTATACTATAACACAAACTTGTGTGACTGGTTTCTTACTGAGAGAGGTGACCGCACAGCACTTCTTTACACACTGGCTGCTCTGCCAGTGTAAGCCAGAACTCACAGGCCTCCAAGGCAACGTTCTCATCTGGGTCCTGAGTCCTCTGGAGCATGTACTGCAATAAGAAAAGGAAATACTCAAGAACCATCATGTGACATTATATCTGACTTTTGTTAAAAATGCTCATTTAACCTTTTTGATAAAAGTTAAAGTACAAGTCATAATTTCATGCTTTTCCAGACTTCAAATTTGCAGGAGTCCCTGCTAGTAGATGGCTACAGAACTGTAGATATCTCCACTGTGGTCAGGGGATGGAGGGATGGATGGAAGGAAGGAAAAGGTGTGTTTCTATTTGCACATTTTCATTTAGAAGGAAATTTAAGGTTAAATTTACACTTTATTCTCAGTTTCACCATGAAACTGAGAATAAAGTATTTTCAAACTCTTCCTCCAAACACCATGCTTCTTCAAACCTGGAACACACTTAAAATCACACTCTATATGTGCCAAAATCAGACAACTGTCATCTCGTACTTTTTCAGATCTTATTTTTGACAGTTCCCCTCACACCCATTTACCGTCATGAATACGTTTCTCATGACTGACAAACTGCAGCCACACAACAACACATTTTTACCATTCTAGCACCAATATCAATGTCAACAATTCTCATGTTGAATGGCTTAAAATCATCTATAGTGTCCTTTTTTATTTGAACTATGAACATAAATCTGTTATTATCTGAGACTTCCAAAGAACAGTTTGTGATTAGTTTTGGTGTTTTGCTTTAGTACACATTTTCATTCTTTGCTTCTCAGAACCCGTCTCAGCCTGTGAGCTGCTGAACACCTTTACCTCTATGATGTTGTGCATGTGAGGCAGAAGGCGATCCAGGCGAACCTCCAGCAGCATGACGAGGGCTCTGCAAACATTCTTCCTCACTTCTGGCTCCTCATCAGTCGCCAGTGCAAACAGGTTCTACAGAAAACACAAACCAACACCTTTAATTGCTGGTAATAAACAGACCAGTTGTTGTAACAATGAGGTAAGATACAATGCCTCACAAAGGTGATCACAACCCTTTGAACTCTTCAATATATTTGATTGGGATTTTATATCATGGACTAACACAAAATAGTGTGCATAACTGTAAAGTGGATGAAAAAGGAAAAAAGACTAGGGGTGCACCAATAAATCAGCCCAGACTTCTTAACTTTTGGATGATCAACTATCAGTCAATACCTGCATGTGAAACTGATCTTATCCACCAATCTTATCTACCTCTGAAAAAGGTCTGAAAATCAACCACTGTGCCCTTTTGCTCTGTCATGAGACCCGGCCACCTGGTCACATTTGCAAGTGCGTGGTTAACAAAAGACTCCTCACTGTTGCCAACTTAGCGCCTCTGTCGCTATAATTAGTGACTTTTCAGATGAAAAAATATATTTTTAATCGGTATTGGCCAGAAAACTGCAATTGGTGCACCCCTAAAAAGGACACATGGTTACATTTTATCTAACAGTATCAGATCAAAAAGGGCTAACCTTGAGCTACCACGTAAACCCCTCCCCCCAAACCCCTTGAAGTGTGCGGTTGTAATGTGACAAAATGTAAAAACATAGAAGGGGTGTGAACACATTTGCAAAGTATTGAATGACATGAATAATTCCGTTTTAATACAGAACAACATTGGTCTGTTGACTTGTTGGCACTTAATCTTTCTGCCTTTTAGATAAAAGCTGACATTTTAAAACTAAAACTCAAACATATTTTCATGCATTCCACGTACCTCAATGAACGGGTCAATGTGAAGCATTAGAGCCTGGGTCCTGCTGATGATGAACTGATTGACACAGGCAATGGCATGAGACCTGGAACACAACCACCACTTGAGAGTCATACTAGCTTGTTTTGCTCACATGCTGCACTCTATAAATGCAGCCTCTGTACTACTTTTTATGGGGCTCTAGTCTTCTGTTTAAACACATACTGTTGTCACAGTCAAACGCAGGGGAACAGAAACTTACTGTGTCAATGGCAGGATAAGAACAGACTATAGTCCTTCATTCAACATAAAGTCAAATATTTCATAATCTACACATATAAACACATTTTCACCTCTGGTCTGAATTTATTAAAAAAAAAAAAATAAAAAAAAATCCAACATTTTACTTGAGTACATTGATTCGGTGGGCAATAAAATACTGGTATACCTACCAATTCCAATAATAATAAATGTGTGAAACATGAGTTTTTAGAATTTCTAATTAGTACTAATTCATGACATTCAGTTTCCTTGACCATGAAACCAGAAACAGACAAGTTTATCTTGCCACCATGGAGAGCAAGCAGAGTGGTAAGAAAGGTTAAAAAAAAAAAAAAAAAAAAAAAGAACTTAATGCAACAAAGTGGCATCTTGGGGTTACCAAGTCTCTAAAGCAACCGCTGGATGCCATCTACATACCAAGCAGTTTTTTTTTTAGAGGCATGCCAGGAAAAAAGCCTTTCTGTCAAGCCATGACAAATATAGATATCTGGAGTTGACTGAACTCTACAGAGGCTTGCTGTGAAACAAAGGAGAAAAGCACCTCATGCCCACTGTTAAGTATGGTGGAGGATGTGTGATGCTGTGGGCTTGTTTTCCTTCCAAATGCTCAAAGAACAGTGTTAGAGTGCATGGTAACATGAGCCACATTTTATTTAAAAAAAAAAAATAAAAAAATAAAAAAAAAGGTAGTTTCCTCCAGGAACAGGATAATGATCCAAAACACATGGCCAAATCAACACAAATGGTTGTGCAGACACAGAATTGACATTGCCATCTCAGTCCCAAGACCTAAATCCTATCAAAAACCTGTGAGGTCAGCTGAAAAGGAAATCTACCATTCTGGATGATCAACAACACAGTAAATACAGAGTTAACTAGCACCTTAACTTCCTTGCCACAGAGCTTCTGAACTAACAATGGTAACATATTTGCTGTGAAATATATAAAATAACTTACATTTTGAAAACAGCACTCATAGCAACCAAAAAAAAAAAAAAATTATTGACAACCACAGTATAGAGTTACCTAATTTTTGGGCTGTTATGCTTGAAAAACTGCAAGAATTTGGGAATCATGACGTTAAGAGGCCGATCCAGCATGTCGCTGTCCAGGATCTCGGCAGAGTCCTCGCAGATCTTTTGCAGCGCTCCGAATGCTCCCTAAAGATGAAAAAACAAAAAGAAAAGAAATGAGAAGAAAGAAAAAAAAATAGCTATAAAATCTAAGCACAGTGAAATATTTCAGAAACCTGCAAAGTCAGACAGGTTGAATCACAGCTACAGGATAGACAGACTGCAAGGCAATACAATTCAGTTACTGGTGATTTCTATTGACACCGCACTGTTTTAACATTAAACTTTCAAAATATTTAAATATGTTGTAAATCCTCATATAATCTGCTCCTGTTGAGGATGATGAAACAACAGGATTCACCTACTTCTGCTACATTAGCCTTCAATCAGTTGGCCAGCAGCCCTTAAACACACCTCTCTGTTAATATTAGCTCCTTGGCAGATGTTTAGTATGCAGCCTTAAAATATGGTGCATATTCTAAAAAAAAAAAAAAAAAGCAGCCCAGAGAAGCAGACAGCCCCGACACAGACGTTGTGTGAAATGTGTTTCCATGGAAACCTGCTCCCATGTCAGGGTTCCTTTTTAGATGACAGATACAGAGCATGCAGAAAAGAAGAAAAAAAAATGTGGGGGGTAAAATAAGATGGAAAGGGTAAGGTGTCAAGGTCACAGACACGCCGTAGCGGAGATGACGACATTATGAAGCAGTTTCACTCATTAGGATGCAAAGAACTTGCAGCCGTACTGCAACAAAATAGGTAAGAAGCAGCCTCTGGAAATGTCATCGTGGGGTTGACAGAAAAGAAAACATTGTGAAATCCTTTGATGTGCATGACATTTACTGGTGATGAAAAGTAAAATACGATCAGATTAAGATGAGCTAGAACTGGCTTTCGTATACGAAAACAACCCGCTTCCAGTGAAGTCTAACCATTAAATAAGCATGGGAGTACTCAAGTAGGAGTGGAGAGAGGCAGAGAAATTGGGGTGTAAACAACAACGTCCTCCTTCTGACTGCTGCAAGTGATAGAAATGTGTGTTCAGCAAACTCAATAACCCTGGAAATCAGAAGAATACAAGAGCTTTGATGGAGAGATTAAATACGCCGGTAAGCAACATAAGCAAAGAAGAAATCAAAATGACCTTTACAACTCCACTGCATCCACATGCCAACTGCCATTAATCAAAACCGTGAAACTGTCCAGGCAAAACCTATATTAAGCCACCCCCCCAACCTTACACCTGCTTCTTCCTTTTTATAGAGCACGCAAGGCAAGGGTCGGGTGTAAAGCACAGCCACATGAGTTGGGCCTGATCAACCAAATACTGATCTGAAACTATAAACAAAGATGGGACAATTAGCTTGAAACTAATACTACTTCCAAAGTGCTAAAAATTTAGTTTTACTCATTCTGTAGCGCTCACAATTAAGTTATAAAGGCAACGACATCACACAGCTCCACTGACATTTTACATCTCCGTCCACAGTGCAAAACCTTTGTTGAGCTGGTGGTGATTCAAGAAAACTGTGATCATTACATCACATACCTAAATTAAATGCACAACAACAACATGTTAACATTTGAAATCAGCAAATGCTCCTCATTGCTTGAACCTCAAAGCAGACATGGTTTAGAAACTGCACACTCCCTGTCAATATGTTCCAAACGTAGATAGCAAAGCACCAGTAGCTGTGACAGTGTGGATTATTTATAGATGTTGGTTATTGCCAGCAAAATTATAGAGGTGAGAAGGCATACGGTACAGAGTCACCTAAAAAAAAAAAAAAAAAAAAAAAAACGTATTTAAAACGAGTGATGTCCCGATCCAGGCATTTGTTAATGCTCAATATCAGAGCCATTACATAGTATACATGTTAACTCTAGTTTTCTCAACAATCACTTTTTAAAATGATACTCTTAAGGGAGCGACTGCCGCTTCTTATCGGTCTGTGTCATGTGAATTGCTTTCCACTCTGTGATCAGACAGCTTTTGGTGAACGAGAAAGAACTGTGCAGAAAGCAGTGGAAACACGAGTGCATAAATTTTATGACAGTGAAAGCAAAGCGCTACGTTTACAAAGCAGGAGAACAGCTTTTCCTTCATGTTTTGATTAATAAGAACTGCGCTGAAAACGTTACGAGGTGACTCATCACAGAGTCATATCAAAACACAGAGTAAGCATGCTAACATTAGTCTGTAGCTGTATGTTGACCTGCAGAAACTCTGGTGGGAGTGAAAGTGCAACACTGATAGAATGCAAGGTAATGTTTTATTGCACTTCATAACAAATCATTATTAAATTTACTGTCAGATGGGAGTGAGGCTTAGGATCACCAAAAAAGTATCCTGGAATGACAAAAACAAATCCTGATGGGGACTTCAATGCATTTACAAGGAGCACTTGATGAAGCTGGAGTCAATTATGTATTTTAGAAAAAATGTCCCGATTCCCCCCAATCGTTGATGGGTTACTCATTCTTCAACTCTGATTCAGGCTTAACAAAATGTAGCTGTTTTTTGAATAAATCTGCACACAAACATGAGCAGCAATCACACGTCTATAACTGGATTCTTTACTTCGTGAAAGGTAACATTTCAGTGGTATTTGCTTTTTGTCAAATGTGTTTCCATTAGGCTCAACAATGGTTTCAGAAGGTACAGCTACATTGCAAAATCAACCCAAGAGTACAGAACAGAAAGCATTTTAGAACACATCTAAACCTGGAGGACAATTTGTGCTCCAGCATTAACTTAATCATCTTCAAAATCAGACATTAAGAAGCTTTACGGCCTTCAAGCCGCTTTTTGAAAACGTATCAACTCTACTAAAGACTTTTTACATTTGGTCGCTGTTCAGTCTTAAGCCTTGTGTGTGTGTGTGTGTGCGCACGCACACACACACTTCAAGATCCTCTGCAGTAAATAGCTGACCTAAATCTAAGACTCTGAATCAGCTTTATAGGAGATGATGGCTGGGTTGCCATGAGGGGATACATTTTTTTTTTTTTCCTGCCACACCTCGACCTTAAATTTCTGATAATCCTGCTCCCTAAAAGTCTGGACACTCCTGCTGTAATGAGCAATCCTGTCGGGACACATTTCTGTCAGTCCTCAACTCAGATGCATTTAGCAGGACTGCCAAACGTACCCGACACCTATAGCCCACCAAGTCAATGATAAAGTATTGGTGCAGCAGGTTCATGATTTAACAAAATATATAAACAGTTGTGATTTATTCCATCATTGCACTGGAGCATTTAAATATGTAGCTATTTCCAAGCAGTAGGTGCTGTTCTCATCACAGCAAATAAGCAGTAAAAATAAGTATTAAAACTGTGAAGCTGACAGGGAGCCAAACCTGCAGTTTAAAGTCCAAACAACTGAATGACAATGGATTATAGATTAAAAACAAACATGGAGGACAGGGCAAAAAAAAAGGGGGGGTTTTGAGTGATTATGAACAAAATGCCAGAAAATGGGGTCATATGGTTTTCTGGTTGTGATAGAAAGGGAGAGAGTGATAATATCCCATGTTGAATAATCTGTGGTAGTAGCTGCTGCTCCAGCTGTGAGGCCGCTTTAAGCTCATCTGGCAAGCAGGACGTCATCCAGATGCTGTTTTATACATGCCCCAGCTCTTCTCTGTCCACAACAAATTAACAAATGAACGACACGCATACTGGGCGTCTACACAGACAAACATGCTCATTTTCAGCCCCGTTCAAAGGAACCTTTTCACATTTTGTCGTGCTACAACTTCAGTTTATTTTGTTGGAATTTTATGTGACAGACCAACACAAAGCAGTCCCCTTTACTCTAATACCTTTAAATACAATCCAAACCAACTAGCTGCCTTCAAAGGACAACTTATTAGTAAAGCGTCTACTTGTGCGTAATCTGTTTCTCAGTAAAAATACAGCTGCTTTCGAAGGCCAAGGCCCACAGCAGACATCTTAGAGGTGAAGTTATGGAGAAGTTTAAAGCAGTGTTAGGTTTTCAGACAATATCCCAAGCTTTTAACACCTGACAAAGCATTGTTACATCATCTGAACATAGAAACAATGGAGCAACTTTAAAACTACTGGGTTTCCACCAAAACTGACAAGGAGAATGTTAATCAGAGAAGCACCGGGTGCAAGAATTTGTTTAGAGAACAGCTATTTGCCCTGCCTCTATAACTCTAACCTTTAAGAAGGGCAAAATTGAAATTATTGTTAATAAATACCATAAAAAATTTGTCATATGCATGTACAAGCAGGCAGGAAACATAGCAAACACATAGAAGACCAAATTAGTAATTTTTGGCCAGAATGATGCTATGTGTGGCAGACAACCAAAATGTTAATCACCATCACTATGGTGAAACATGGTGGTGGCAGCACCATGCTGTTGGGATGTTTCTTTCAGCTAAATGCAGGGTAACAGTGGATGAAAAGCTGTTAAACGCTATACTTCTTGTAGGAATACCCTAAACAGGGATTTTTTTGTGTCAATAGGCAACTTCTCATAGGAGCAGACAAAAGTCACATGTAGAGTACCCCAAGGTTCAATCCTGGGACCCCTCCTACTTAATAGCTACATGCTCCCATTAGCTCAGATTATAACAAGTAATAAGATTAGTTACTATAATTACGCAGATGATACACAGCTCTATATTACGATGTCACCAGGTGACTCCAAACCCATCCGAGCACTAAACAGATACTTAGAACAAATCAGTGCGTGGATGTGCCAAAACTTTCTTCAGCTGAACAAAAACAAAACTGAAATCATTGTCTTTGGACCTAAAGAGGAACGACCTAGAGTCAGTGTGCAGCTTCAGTTATTAAAGCTAGAAATTAGTGATCAGGTCCGAAATCTGGGTGTAATGATGGACTCGGACCTGAACATTTCAGGGACACATAAAAACAGTTACAAACATTTCCAGGATCAAAGGACTAATGTCTCAACAAGAGCTAGAGAAACTCATCCATGTGTTCATCTTTAGTCGCATTGATTACTGCAATAGTGTCTTCACAGATCTGTCTCCAAAAAAAAAAAAAAAAAACAGCTGCAGCTGATCCAAAATGCTGCTGCTCGTGTTCTCACTAAGACCAGGAAGATAGAGCACATAACCCCAGTTCTAAAGTCCTTACACTGGCTCCCTGTAGCTCAGAGAATAGACTTTAAAATACTTTTGTTAATTTATAAATCACTGAATGGCTTAGCACCAAAATACATTAAAGACCTGTTGTCATTGTATCAACCTTCCAGACCAGTCAGGTCTTCTGGCTCTGGTCTGCTCTGCATCCCCAGAACCAAAACCAAACATGGAGAAGCAGCCTTCAGTTTTTATGCACCGCTAATCTGGAACAAACTTCCAGAACACTGCAAAACAGCCGAAACACTACATTCCTTCAAATCAAGGCTGAAAACCACTTATTTAGAGTTGCCTTTGATTAGTAGTCTCGACCATAAATCTGCAAACAAATCCAGGTAAGATAAGCTTGGTTTTCCAAAGGGTGGAATTTTGAGTGTAAATCAGTTAAAGAAAGTAAGTGAATCATTGATCAATGTTTTTGCCAATGATTTTGATGATTTTCATGTGTATTTGCTAGATAATTTTGATTATTTTGCTCAATTATTTTTTTTTTATGATTCTGCTGTATACTTGATTGATGTTTTTATGATGTAAAGTACTTTGAACTGCCTTGCTGCTGAAATGTGCTACACAAATAAACTTGACTTAAACAAACAGGCACGGATACAACAGAATACCTTAGTTTAAAAAATATGCATATGTTAGACTGGCCCAGTCAAAGACCAGAACCAAATGCCAATCCGTTGCAAGACTTAAAATTGAAGTCCACAGATGCTATCAATCCAATCTGACTGAACTTAAGCCATCTGGAAAAAATTAATGGGTAAAAGCTGGCAGATATACCCAAAAGACTGAAGGACCTACTGAAAGGTGGTCCTACAAAAGGACCACCTCCATGTAGCTGCAGTGCAAAAGATAAATCCCATTTGGTCCAGAGCTGAACATTTATAGCAAAATTTATCTATTACAGCTGATTCTTGCAACAATACTGTATGCAAACTTGCAAAACACGTGAAAAGCCCCTACGTGTGAACTTCTCACTCTCACCTCACATGTGTTGTAGTCCTCAGAATCCAACAGCAGACAGAGTTTAGGCAGAAGCTCAGGCCAGTTTTGCAGCTCTCCTTTGGAGGCAATGGTGGTGATGAGGATACCTGTAGTGGAGAGATTGTTTAGTTTTGCAGGTGAAACAGAGCTACTCTGACATGAATGCACAAATATCAAACCAGACACAACAAGCATACATGTAGGAGCTTTATACAGAACAGGAACATGAAATTAAATTAGCCGCAGCTGCAGTTCCGAGGTTTAGGCTTTGCTCTGCAGAAGGCTGAATAGAAAGCAATACAGCCACAAATCACCTGCTCTCATGAAAGATTCTTCTATCAAACCAACCACACCTTGTTAAAATATTTCACAGAAAAATTAAGCAGGTCATGTTCCAGTCAAAGAGAAGTACAGCAAGCTTAGATCACAGCAGTTACAGGCTACCACATTCTGACAACTGTTTTTATGCATTTAAACACAATGTGGAACATGTGATGCTAACTGGGGCTAGCTGTCATGACGAAAATAAAAAAAATTTACTCTTTCATTCCTACTCATGTTTCATATTTTAATTTTAAAAAGCATTCCTAATTTTTCATTTATTGTTAGCAAAAAAAAAAAGAAAGAATTCTTTGCATGATTTTATGAAGGCCACCCTGCCTACAGGAATCACCTTAGATAAGGTCTTCACTTTGATTTTAGCAGCACCACCGTTCAAAATGACTGAGAATGTTGCTTCATATTAGCAGCATCCTGTTAAGTTGCTGCTAAGCCAAGCAGTCAGAGGTGAAGGAGGGGGAAGGACAACAGTTATGGCTCCTGGGCTGTTCTGCCAACACCATGATAGAATTTAGCTACAATATGCCTGACACATCCCTGCATGTATTTTTTTTTTTTTTTTTTTTTTTTTTTTTTTTTTAGAAAAAGGAAGAAAAAAAGAAAAAACGGAAAAGAATGGACCATCAAGACACTGACAAAAATTCTGGGAGGCTGAAAGGGCGTTTGATGCTAAATGTTTCTATTTTCCTTAATTATCCTTCCAGTAATGATAGAACATTAGTCTCTGAGTCAAATGCCTTTCAGTGGATTTGGTCTGTTCTAATGTGCCTGAGTTTAATAGTGCATTAAGCATGCAGTATTTGGTGCACCACAACCTGTGGTTTAACACACTAATGTTTGTATGAATTCAAAGATAAAGGTCAAGGTTTAGATGATGGATTACTTTTAGGCAGACATATTTCCTAACATTTAGATGAGATTTTTATTCTTAAAGAAAACAATTTCAGCCAGACTGTAAGAGTATGTATTTACATTAATTAATATACATTTCCATTTTATATAAATAATGTTTAGATATTATAGAAGATAAAAGTATTTTGTATTTTTTACCCACAGTTTACTTTCTTTGCTATAGTGACAAGACACTTTCCTGAATAAATACCCTAGTCCTTCCTTGAAATTTTTACTTCATCTGATATTTACTATGTATTTAGAACAATGTATAAATAAGCACTGTGGTAACTAAGGCGACATGATATTAGGAAGATATGCAATTGAGAAATAAAGCTGAATATCCGATGACAAGAACTAGATCCCTACAAGTCTTTGAGATTTGGAAGCTTGGTAACTAAAATATACTTTAGCTGTGGACATCAAGGGCATTGAAACCGGATCCAACTGGCCACATATATTATTGGCATGCGGAATCTAAGTGTATGCAGTCCACTACAATTTCAATGAGGATTCTGATTTGATATAATGTGCAGCTCTCCTGATAGCTGAAACGGAGAAAGCTTTAGTGTATTGTGTGTTTCTTCAGGCAAAAATGTAACACGACACTACGTCAGAGTATAAAAATAAAATGAAAAATAAAAATAAGAACTCTACTTAAAGCCAGCAAACCGATCAAAAATGAACCTAATGATGAGTTTCCCCTCAAACATGGTGTGCAACTTACCCACAGTGGCCCGAATGAGGGGAGAGGAGTCCCCGATGTTTTGGAGGCATTCGCTTTTGATAAAATCAGACACTCCGTTTGGGAAGTTCTGATAGTGAGCCTTCACATTGTTCTTCAGAATCAGCCCACTCAGGGAACGAGTCGGTTCGTCTGTGAGGAGACCAGAAATGGGGTGTTAACACAAGATGTAACTAATGCACAGCCAACCTTTTTATAAACAGTTAAACTTAAATCCCAAAGTTAAAAAAAAACTATTAATAAACAACACGTTTTTGTAAAGAAGTGATTATTTGCCTTAGTGTCTATAAGTTATACAGTGCCATGAAAATCTGTTTTTCCCCTATCTGGCTTTCTTCTCCCCCCCACCCTTTTTTATCCCACCTGAATGTTTCAGATTATCAAACAAGCTGTGATGTCAAAGATAATTTATGTAACTAAAAAAAAATAAATCCGTTTTCAAAAGGTGATTTTATTTCTGAAAGCAAAAGAAAATTTATCTAAACCAACCTGGCAATAAGTGCAAAAGTAAAATAAGACAAAAATTGGAAGATTTTGGAAGATGTGTCTCTGGTGAGGCCTAAAACGAACACAGCAATTCAGAAAAACAACATTACACTGCCAAAGATCTGAAGCACACCATCATATCCACCTCTGAATGGCTCAAAGATAAAATGGCCTAGTCAAAGTGAGGACCTAAATATAATTGAGATGCTGTGGCATGATATTAAAGCTTTAAAACCCTCCAATATGGCTGAAATTAAACAATTCTCAGAAGAAGAGTGAGTCAAAAAAATCCTCCACCAAGATGCCAGTTATTGCAAACACTTGATCCTGCCAACAGTGGAACAAACAGGCATCAGGTTTTCAAATCAGACCATGTTTGTTTGGGGAGCTTCTTTCTTTCTTTAATAGATGAAATCATTTCAAAACAACATTTGGTGTGTTTAGATGGGTTAACTCTGTCTGATATTAAAATGTCTTTAATGACTGAAGCATTTAAAAAAAGCAAAAATACAAGAAACCTGTAAGGGGGCAAATACTTTTCACAGCACTATATCTAAATATAATAATCTATTAAATGTAAGATGTTTCCACCTTTCAGCATTTAAACTAAGCGCAAGAGTGCAAGCAGAAAATTAAAACGTCTCAACAACCCTTGGATCTTGTACTTTGCAGACAGTGGTGCCAAATGCTGCATCTATGCCAGGAATCAGGTTTAAATTTAGAGTGACCCATATTCCCAGAGCCACATCATCTATAGCAAAGATGCCCCTGGGTCACCTGAGTCATGGCCAGATATTTCCTTCCCAAACGTGTTGCATAAAATAAAAGAGAAAAAAAAAAAAAAAAAAAAAAAAAAAAAAAATGACGTGAGGACAGAAGTGGAAAGATGACGTATCTTACCTTCAGATTTTAATTTGGTCAAAACAAATATCAAATAGTTGTTAAAGTCTGGATACTGGTTCAGCTGCTCAAGTCTCTGAGAGAAAATGGTTGAGGATGAGAACTGTACACACAGGATGTGCAACATCGATATCTTTATTGCAGCAGTGATGCAGAATTTTTTTTTTTTTTTTTTCTTCATTCAGAGTAGGGAAAAAAAGAAAGCAGTATATAAAGTTAATGTGTATAAGTGGTGCTGTAATGTGTGTACGTTTGTAATGGGTCATAAATATGTCACTTACTATGACCGAGCACTGTGAGTACCCGACCAGATGGCGTCTTCAGGGCAATATTGTCTATGAGCTAATGATGTGGCTCATTTTAAGGGGGGGGGGGGTTACATAAGCAAGTCATTTAGGATCAGCATGCAGCCACACAGAAACAAGTCAATCTAGCTGTGAATGATCCTATTGAAGCTGATTTCCATCTGATGACAGTCCCCAAGTGAAACGATGACAGAGGTAATGAAGCACTTCACACAGTATAAGCTGCAGTTAGCAAACCACGCGCCCCCGAGGCAGCTTCTATCCCCGTTTACATCTCCGTATGTTTGCATCTGGAGCCGGTGTTAGCCGTTTAATGTTGTCGTGACAGTGGTATCTGTGCTAATATGTCTGAGCTTTGCGATTTGAGTGTTGCTCATTTTTGGCGCCCCTTTGAAAAACGACACCACAGCAAATGTCAAACGTGAAAGCTCAAATGACAGCTGGTCAGTTTTTCCTTCTTCCTCATACCTTTAGCATATCTGGTTAACGTTGACTATTAGATGAAGGACACAGCAACTAAATGCTTTAGTTTAAACAGAAAGACTGATAATGATATATTTCTAACATTGATTTACTGTTAAATTGTTTTTATTTTTATGCAAAGCATTTAGAAAAAAGCTGGCTACCTAACCAACATGTTGCTCGATCCTTGTCAACTGTAGTTTTAAACACCTTTATTTTAATAAGAACTATAGGTAGGGCTCATTTAATTCTTTACATTGTGATTATCCATGTTTTTCTGTAATCAAAGGAAGAAAGTGTAGTAATCTTTCAGCCAGCTGACTAGCAGTGCAAGAGCAATAGGTGAGGAGCGGTAGCCAGGTCACTCTTCACTCCATGAAGTCAGCTAAAACTCTGCTCATTTTGGCACGTTCCCTAACATTTCTTCATTTCAAGAGTAGGACGGAAAATGTTGTGGTTTTAAAATGGCAACTTTTTGGTTATTCCTTAATAGCAGAAAAAAAAAAACCCAAACCAATGTATCACTCAAAACATTGTAAAGCTGCTGCAGAATCAGCGTAAGGATTATACAGTTGCGGGTGAAGGTGAATGCTTCTTTTGTGGTGTACAGTAGGTTCACTGTAAAGATGAGGTGCAACAAAACAAAGCAGTTAAAAAATGTCTTCATAGATCATTTTGGGCTATTTTTACATTTCGTCCTCCCAGGATATGATCACATATCAATTTGGGGGCATTAAGCCATCCAAACAAAAAGCAGCAAGTCATTAAATGTTACCAATTTTTGCTCATTTCAAAGCGATGAAGCTTAAATGTAAAACAACTTCAAACAGTCTAATTCGCTGAAAGAAAATCAAATAGGGCAGAGCTGCAGGGTGTCAATAAATTTCATCAGGACTTATTCAAACAAGGTGGCATTTTAAACAAGTTTAAACTATGTTTATCACATTGTTTTCATACAGTTTCTCAGTCATTTACACTCTTAATGTAAGATTATTCCTATCTTAAGTTACTGCTTTCATTATCAAGATATGTAAATGCATATTAAAAACCATAACCAAAGCTATAATTACAGCATAATATCAACTTGATATTACATAGTTATAATAAAAGTTTAGATTTCAATTTGGTATGTAATTAGTGAAACATTTCAGTGAACATAATTGTTTTCTCCAAACCACAAACTAAACTGATAGGCCAAGAGTTTAGGGACAGAAATCGGGGATTACATGGTTATTATTTTATAAAATCATATTTATTTTAATGTGAAATAAATCGTAAATTTTAACAAACATAACATAGCTTCTAGTTCGAATTACTGCCATTCAGTAATCACAGCTATCTACACTGACTATCCGATAACGGTATACATGACCTTGTTTATGTGAACCTTGGTAAGGTTGTTATTGAAAGAAAAGAAAAAAAGAAAGAAAACCTGGTCAGCATAGGCGAACATGGCTCTAATGGTAAACACCTTGGCGTACATTAGCTACGGCTAGCCTGTTGAGTGTGACTGAGCTGTAATAAATGAATAAATCTTATTCCCGACAACCAGAGGAAAGGATACTTGCTGGACGGATCTCTGCGTGGACGTATCTGGTGACTGAGACTCCTTCAGCAGCTGTAGTATTTGCTGAAGCCCCTGCTCGTCTGGCTTCCACTCACACTCCATCTTGCTGCCGCGGATAAAGCAACAACATAAGCTCACACAGAGGACTTACATGCCGACGGCTCGGCTCAAAAATGAGAATCCCATCCGCCCTCCGTGAAAGGCAAAAACATGTCTGACACAGAAAGGCCTTTACCTGCTCTGTCGTGGCCGACGTACTCGCTTGTAGTATCCTTTCTGTTAAAATGTGAGCGTCTGTCTGGGTTTTCAGACATGGGCCCGTTTCAGTAGACAGGTCCGTTCTCCGAGCCAGACGAAAAAAGCTTCAGGTCAAACAGCCCTGCGTTGATTATAGCAGCCTTGCTTTCGGTCAGCTGACACCCATCTGCGAGGTCCTAGTGCTCAACGAGTCGTTGCTTTTCAAACCAACTCATGTTACTCTCTGTATTGATTTATTTTGGGGTTTTTGTTGTTGTTGTTGTTGTTTTGTTTTTTTACTTAAGCTTTTAATAGAACTTCTTTCACTTCGCAAATTTATAACAAACAATTCTCCAACATTTTTTTTAAAAAGAGGTCCTAAAGGAAAAATATAAGGTTTTGATAAAACTTAAATTACCTTCATTTAAGATGGTACCTGAAAGCAACACAAGGCAGCCTAGTGGATTCGTGACTTTGCTGCTAATGGAACAACTGTCGGGACCCAATAAGTCATCGATTAAATCATTGTTTATGTGACAATCTGAATGAAAATGTAAATTAGTAAATAAATGAATGAACTTAACATTTTTAAAATGTTTCTGTAATTTAAAAAAAACATTTAAAAAAATAAAATTGTGAAGTGATGAAACAATAATAACACAAAGAAGTTAGGAGATTATTATTATTATTATTACTACTACTACAACAATCTTGATAATGAATATTAGAAGATGATGAAGAAAAGAAAATGGCTGTATCACTGAGTGCACTAGGAATGATTTGGAAGCAAATTCAGACCGGGTAATGGTGGTAAAATTTATATGTTCTTATTTATGCTTGTTGAATGGGAGTCCTAATTTTTGGCTAATTTTTGCAGTTCTAATTCAAACCCTTTCTGACTTCAATACATGTATAAAAAAAATAATAATAAGCAAGATAATCTTTTGATTGTGTTATTTTATTTTGAATCTGTGGATAAAAATCATAAACAAGGCTGGTCACATTGTTACTTGGTAAAAATGTAGACCCAGAAGTAGGCATGAGATGTGCAAGATTTTATGCAATTAAAAACTTGGGTGATAATAGATAATATTGTCACATCCTGGGTTTGATTAGCCTATCATCTGATCAGGACTCTGTTTAAGCAGGGCTGCAGGAGCTCTTGTACATGCCTAAAGATGATTAGTCCAGTAACTCTGGAGCTGAGCTCTCTAAATGTTATGTTTCTAGTGACTCAGAAATCCTTGTTGAAAGCTTGTCTGGAATCACTCTGATGAGTCACTGAAGATTCCTCCTCTATCTGGTGTTTCTCCTCCACTGTGGAAACCATAGCAACCTTTGTGTACATCATCTCCTACTCCTCTGCTCATGTGCTTGACTGCCCTTGACACACTCTCTCATGCCTCATCTGTGTGATAAAATTTTTCTCTGAGGAAGAACTCAGTCAGGAGTCAATGAAAGGTATTCATAAGAGGAATTGCCTCAGTGTCTTTATTATGCTAGAACAGGGTAGAGGTTTATCAGAGTTTAAAGATGTGCTAAAGCTGTGACCTCAACAACAGTTGCTGTTTTGTTATCTATCAGGGTGCATCTTCAACTTGCACCACCCACTTGTATCAAAATATGAAAATCATATCAGGCACTAAGAAACATTTTTCCATTGTGGAACCTCAAGGACAACACCAACCTCATTGGCTGTTGGCTCAACAGTGCCCCCCCCTGTAAAATGACAAAGACTCGAAGATTAGCTCCCTTTAAAGCTCTGACCAAATATTCAATAGGTAGCAATGACATAGGGGAAAATTGACAGAGGAACCAGTGGAGAACATTACAAACCAGGGAGCTTAAATACACTGAGGGAAAGAAGAGAGTGGTATAGCAATCAGAGGGGCTAATTAGAGGTAAGGAGAGGTAGCTGGGGAAGAGAGCAGGCAGAGCGAAATTAGGAGATGTGAAACAGCTGGGAAGGGAAGCATACTGGCAGGCTGAGGAAGGGAGAAAGGTAAAAAAAAAAAAAAAAAAAAAAGCTGAGATACAGTGAAACCATATATAAAAGAAAAAAAAAATGAACACAAGCAGTAAGGAACTCTAATAATAAACCAAGAAGTAAAGCACACAGAGGAATGAAGACAAGATCAAAGTAAATAAACAAAAAAAATAAATAAATAAATAAAAAAATAATAATAATTGAAACAGGAAATACAGATGAAACTTGAATCCAAACACCTACGGATACTGAAAAACCTAGCTCTCTTCTTCTCTAGATCATCCCCAAATTGCTGCATGCTGATTCTACTTTGCAATATTACTGAATTTGCAAATAAACCATTTCTTTACCTTAAGTGCCTCTTATTGTCATCTTGGAATAGAGTCACAAAATGGAACCAAAACAATGAGTAGAACAAAATCTAGATCTGCTAATTGACTGAACAGTGGGTGCAGGAAGATTTCAATAAACTGAGAGAAAATGGCAGCACTCAATGATCAGAGCTCTGAAAGGCAGAACAAGAAATACCAACCAGCTTATTCAACATAATGAAACCAAAACAGTACACTGTTCCTACTACAATTTCAGTTTAGAAACCCTGACATTATGAAAAGTAATGTTTAAAGTTGAGCTAGCAAGGGGCTCACTCACATATGTAAAGAGATTCTTCCTTAATGCTTTGCTTCACTTTAAGATCATCAAATGAACTGCCAACACAGATCATCTAATTCTAAGATGAATACATTGTTGTTGTTTATTTTTTTTAATATGCAAATAGACTAACCAAAATAGTCAAACCAAAATAGAATATTGAGTATGCTAAGGCATACCCAAAGTTCTATCACCATTTCCACTAAGTACACTGGAGAAAAAAAAAAAAAAAAAAAAAAAAACATTAAAACTTTTCTCACCATCTGACACTGTGGGCACAGGACTTGTTTCTTTGTGGATAATGACGGTTAAAAATAAAAAGGGGGGGGGGTGTTCTCACAAAAGCAATTGGGGCTTAATTTAGATTTAAGGGGGAAAAAAACATCAGAAAATACGTCATTAAACTAAAACAAATGCCTTTATTTTTATCCAGTAGATGGCAGCATGCATCAGAAATACCATTGGTCTAATTGAAGTATCTGCTGAAGAAGTCAGCTATCTTCTCTCTGCGTCTAAAGCAGCAGTCATATATCAGTGTGTCTGGTAGACAAAGCTGCCTTCTGTATTGCTGGCGTTTAGCTTTTCTGACTATACCAGTATTTATTTAAGGAATTCATCGGTTCCGACTGAAAAAGCTAGAGAAGACAACAAGAAGAGTGAGATTAAAGAGTTTGGTCCCTTCGGTGTCCATCCTCTCAGCCTGATTTAAAGAAGATTTTTTTCTGATCTCCGAGGAAACATGAGCTTCCTTTTGTGAGTTATAAATGCTTGGTGAACTCCTGTTTTTTGTCTTGGTGATTTGGGTTTAATTTTTAGAGAAAAGTAGGTGATATTTCACAGATGAGAAGCTAGCTAGCGATAAAATAAAGGATTAGACTACTTCCTGGATTTACCTTTTAATCATTAGGTTTGCGTGTGTTCTTGATATTTTATGTATAGAAGACTCACAAATTCCACTTTAGTTGAATCAACTTATTAACAATTACAATGTGTTGCTAAAAGACTTGTTGTTAATATAATTCGAGTTTTTTAATCTGTTCATCCTGTGGCCTGGATATTTACTGGTGCGTACGCACTGCTAACAAGTGCTAACATTAGCTTCAATTAGACAAAACAATTCGATCTCGTTTGGGCTCTAAAGCTGTATTCTTGAGCAAGGAATGCGTTTCTATGTCGTCTGTAAACTACAAACTGTTTAATAACCGTGTATGAAATTGAAATAAGAAGAAAAACAACCGGTGAAAAATAGTTAAGATGGCAGAATTTGTTGATGAGTGAAAGCACTCAGCCCAAATGGGTAATCAAAAAAACTAAATTAATTTTTTAATGTAAAAAGAAACGCGTATAATCTCGTTTCCTCTGCAAATAAAACCCCTTCTTTGTTTTTCCATCAACATTTGTAACCAAAGTGAAAGTTTTGCGGAAAAGCAGTTTTCTTAAAGAAGAGTTAAAATGGAGCGTTTCACTTAAAGCCCATACACTAACCCCGGTGGAAAGTAACCACGACCTTAATTACAAATATTTACATTGTCTGAAAATTTTAAAAATAAAAATTCTTAACCTTTTACTCCATTGGAGTAGTTAGTTTCTATGACGTTGAAGGGTTTACTCCTAATTGAATAGGTTTTTGATGTAAAACACAGATGAGGATACAATGTAATGATTGATATTCTGCATTGAACTCAGCCAATGAAACAATAGTGAAGAGCTCCCAACTAAAGATTTCAGTTTCTTTAATTATGCTTTCATTTATAAAAATCTTTTCCATCAATAACTATTCGCTATGTTTGTAGTTTTAAATCGGTCCACTTCCGACAGTTTTACAACCAGTCACCCCCATCTCTGTTACTAATCTAAAGCCATCTACTTTTTCTATTCAGAATCCATATTGGGATTTCCCATTGTCTGCACCATCTTTTGCTATGTTTTCACTTTAAGAGGGCGTGTGCAGTATGATGATGTTAGATCATTAAGAGTTAGAACATGTTGACAATCTGGTATCGTCTGTTCTGCACATTCTGTCTGTTGCATTCTGGGTTGTACAGCAGTTGTACAGCTACAGTTTAGCTGTAGAAATGAACATTTCATTTGCTTGTGTTTTACTTTTTATAAATACAGTTATGACTCTAAACAGGCTCGGCGTGAGTTCACGTCAAATTTTAAGTGTTAAACATAAACTGGACTTGACGCAAGTTGGCAAAACTGCAAAAACTTAGTCTGTTACAAAATGTTAATTGGCCTAAATGCTTTGTTTTACATAGAGAAGCTTTGATTAAGACATCAGTTTACTGTGAACACACCAAAAACTTCAAATGTGATGCAGTTTTGCAGTTTCGCCCACCCTTAAATTCAAGAAAATTTGTATCCTCACCTTCATTTCTGCCCAGAGCTCATAGTTCTGCTCAAAGATTTCTTGATGTGGGTGTAATGATCCCTTTGATCTGGAATTGGGAGATCATTGGCTCCTCATGTGACACAGCCTCTTTACTTTTTCTTCATTGTTGTGAAATCTTTTTATGAAAGGCACAATCATTGCTTTAGGTGCTTATTTTATTGCTCTAAGTGAATTCCTATGAGTTCTCCCCCCCTTTTTTTTATGTTCAGAAAATCAGATATAAGTGATGTAGGAAGCATTCAGTCATTCTGGATTTGCTTTCACAGACGTTTTAGTTAACTGCCAAGCTGTTTTTGTGTCCGACCCATGCTTTGATGCCTGAAAAATTCTTGTTTAATGGAGCAGTATGAGAGGCTGAATACAGCCTTATTAAACACAGAGAGATGTACTGTTCTGTCCCGCTGTTCTGCTCGTGCTGGAGCATCTGTGGTTCTTTTCAGTTACAAAAAAAGAAACACCTTATTTATTTATTTATTTTTTTTTAAGAAAACTTCTTTCCACGTGTTTCTGTAAAGTCAAGCTCTCTCATTGAGTGATTTATCCCTCTGTTTGTCTTCTACTTCCAAACGTGGCCCACAGTGGAAACCGTTCATCCAAAACATTCAAGCCTAAGAAGAATATCCCGGAGGGTTCTCATCAGTATGAGCTGTTGAAACATGCCGAGGCTACGCTGGGGAGTGGAAATCTGCGCATGGCGGTCATGTTGCCCGAGGGGGAAGACTTAAATGAGTGGGTCGCCGTCAACAGTAAGT
The DNA here is from genome assembly GCA_014839685.1 of Anableps anableps. Classification (NCBI taxonomy): domain Eukaryota; kingdom Metazoa; phylum Chordata; class Actinopteri; order Cyprinodontiformes; family Anablepidae; genus Anableps; species Anableps anableps. The sequence goes on from CM026081.1 coordinate 24,138,214, forward strand.
CTTGCCTTTTGTTTTCCTTCCCCGGCCCTGATTAATCCTTTTTGAGTCAAATTCTTTATCTCAACACCTGTTTTTTTTGTTTTTTTTTTTTGTTTTGTTTTTTTTTTTGTTTTTTTTTGTTTTTTTTCTTTTCTTTTCTTTTATAACTTATTGTTCCTGAAATGTCATTTAGTCCAGGTCATGGATCAGGTGAGAGTGAACCTTTAGGGTGTAAGATCTTGGCTGTCCCTCTAAAGATTGCTCGCTTCCACGCCAGACGGACCGCTGTGAATGTTAAATAGATTTTATTGACTGTTTGTTAAGAGCCTTGTTTACTTTCCACTGAGCAACAGCAAATGGCTCTGTTTAAAGATAAATTCCTCCCACAAACCAGTTCTTGTAAAGTTGAAACTGTTCAGCAGGGCAGTATGCAGCCAGATAGTTGCAAACCAAGAATTTTACACCAGGTCCACAGCACTGCTTTCCAACTAGTGTAGGTTTTCATTAGATTGGAAGATTTTCAGTCTTTTGCACAATCTGTTCTGAATTTCACAATAAAGGGAAGTTGGAATAAAAAAAAGCTGTAATCAGTCACTTCTGTTGTCATCAGGGCTGACTGACTTTTCTCATGATCATTGCTAATAGGAAGCTGCAATATATGTTTTTCTTCATGCAAAAATTAAAGGCATAGTTAGTCTCTGAACCATTAGACTGCTATGCTGCCTTGTTTAAAAAGTGTAGCGTACTGTCCCTGTTGAGGGAAATGACAGTGAGAACATTTGGACTGGCCTGTATGTTGTCTACAAAATAACTAACTGAAGTATGTTCCGTACCAAAGATATATTGCGATCTCATTTAAGTAACATTGCTATCAGTAGATAAACAGAAAGGAAACTGCATCAGTCATTCTTGGCATGTTGTTAACAAAAGAAGTTATACAGGAACATTTTACTTCATTTGCCTCGTGTCTGACCTGCTCAGCTGTACAATGCGGTGTCCACGAGAAAATCCAGACCTTATTCTTACACAAAAGTCCCATAATCCCTTTGGAGATGTGTCACTTTATCTGTGACTGTGACACGTGTCATAACGAAATGGACGGTTGAGTCATGTCCGAAGTAACAAATATCCTTCTTTGACCTTTTGTTTTCCTAAATGCAGCTTTCTAGTTTGGGATAAAGTGACTGATTTAAATAAAATGCTCATTTTGAGAAATGTGAGTCCCATTTGGTTCTCCACATGGACAAAAGCAAGCCTGGCTTCAGCAGCAGCACTGTTTTCTGTAAGGAGGTGATGGGTCTCCAGTATTTGGGTCAATGTCTCTTTAAACATGCTGTCATGCCTGACTCACAGCACTTATGACAAGTAACGCAGTAAATAACTTAAAGGCAACTTTCAAATCAGTCTTTCTATCATTTACTGCTACCATCAAGTGATTGTTTACAGTGGCTAAAAGTGACTGCCTGCAAGCACTGAGCATCGTTGCTAATGCTAGCAGCAGAGCATCCAGTATGCTAGCTCTTCAAGGAAAGGGACAGTCCACTTGGAACTAATTTGGGGGAAAGATTCTGAGTTTGGAAAAGTATCTGTGGTGCCAGAATTGATTTTCTGCCCTATTGTTCTCCCTCCTTCCATTCTTCCCTTGCTTTCTTCTTCTCTTTCTTCCTTCCTTCTTTCTGTTCTTTCTTCCCTGTGCTATTTCTTCTTTCCTTCCCTCACACCCTTCCTTTGTTTCTTTTTCATCCTGTTCTTATTTTCTTTGTTGTTATCCCTTTCATACTTCACTCCTTGTTTTTATTCCTTGCCTCTGTCCTTTCCCCCTTATGTACTACATGCCTTCTTTTTTGTCTTTCTTTCTTTCATGTCTTGCCTCCCTTTGTTCCCTCTGTTCCTAATTCTTCTGTGTTCTCTTTCCTTGTCCTTTTTTTTCTTCTTTCAATTCATTCATTTGTGTCTTGCTTCCTTGCATCCTTCCTCTCTCCCTCACTCATACATCTTTCTTTCCTTTCTTCTTTCCATCTATCCTTCTTTTGTCACTTCCTCGTGTCTCTCCTCAGTCTCATACTCTTTCTGCTTTCCTTCTCTTCTTTCTTTTCTCTTTCCTTCATCTGTCCCATTCTTTGTGTTCTTCCTTCCTCTTTCCCTCTCTCATGTCATTTGTTCATTCCTTTTCTTTCTGTCTTTCTTCTTTCTGTCCTTTTATCCCCTTCTGGTGTTATTCCATCCATACTTCTCTCCTTGCTTTTTGATTATTTCCTTTGTTTTTTGTGCACTTTCTTTCCTTCATGATTTCCTACTTCCTATTGCTCCTTGTATCCTTAATTCTTTCCTTTCTTGTCCATTCTTCTTTGCGGTCCAAAGTTGGCCGGTACCTCTGGGATTGAGTGGTAGCAGAGCATGTGGCAGGTTGCTGGAGTGTGTGTTGATCACCTGCTTGAAATGTGGGGAGACTTGATTCTCCGATTTTAATGGCAACATAAACGATCTGCTTTTTCTTTCTTTTCTTTTTTTTCAGCGGTGGATTTCTTCAACCAGATCAACATGCTGTATGGTACCATCACAGACTTCTGCACAGAAGAAAGCTGTCCAGTCATGTCTGCTGGTCCAAAGTAAGTGCACCTAATAAAAACCAATAAATTGTTTCATAATAATGACTGGAAAAACCAATAAATTGTTTCATAATAATGACTGGAAAAAAAAAATAATTCTGCATTGTTTTCCATATAATATGTATCAGCAGACAGAAGACGGCCTTTAAAAACTGAAACTGCCCCTCTTTGGCCCTGTTGATACCCGGCCGATCCAGATAAAACTGAACAGGCCTACCTATGAGGTTTAAAATCCATCTTCGGTGATCAGATCGCAGTTACCTGCTTTACATGCAAACAAACCTGTAGCCACATCACAGAACAGCAAGCCGGACATAAGCAGAAGGTTCTGTAACATCAAATGCATTCAGTTACTTCATTAACCACTTATAGTAGAGATGTGTAAAAGATGGGAAAACAATTCAAAAGTCATTTATTGGTGATGTTTCAAAAAAAGCATGTTTGGTCCAGTTTGGACTTTGAGGATGTGCATAATTTATTACACTTGCTCCAGCCAATCTCACACCCCTAATGACACTGGTGTGACTGGACTCCTTTTGCCTCGTCAGCCGTTTTGCATGCCAGTGACCATTTTAGAATAGCCTTTTCAAGGTCTACTGAGAATGACATCCGGTGATTAGTCTAGAAAATCTTATCTGGCCACCCAGGTGTTACAGGCATTGTCTTCAGCACAGATATATGTGTGTGTGTGTGTGAGGAAAAACAAAATGAATCTGTTTTCTGTAGGTACGAGTACCACTGGGCCGATGGAACCAACATCAAGAAACCCATCAAATGCTCAGCCCCCAAGTATATCGATTACCTCATGACGTGGGTGCAGGACCAGCTTGATGATGAAACACTCTTCCCTTCAAAGATTGGTGAGATTTCCTCTCTGGTTCAGTTTAAGCTCAGTAGAAAGCTTCTTTTTATGTACCTGCTAAGTGTTCAGGCTGTCTGATTTTGATTAGGATTCTTTTTAAGCGATATAAATGCACTGAAGCTGTAGTTAACAAAATAGAAATCCTCGGTCTACAAAGCAGAAACATGGCCAGGCTTGTTCATCATCCCATTGCAATTGCTATGATGCTTTAATATTTAGATACAGTTCACAGTACACTGATCTTTTTTGCACATGTAAGTACTTCCATATCACACAGAGGTAGATGTCATGCTTATGGATGAGCAACTGAACCAAGATCCATTTTCTGTAATTTGTGGTGGAAGCGTACAGTCATGGCTCGGCCTCCATACCAGCTGAGGCTTGTGTTGTTCAGGGTGGAGCGTTATTTTTGCCAGCATAAATGAACGTCAGCTGGCTTCAGAAGTGTACGTCTCAGGAGAAAAGCTAAATGTGCCTTCCCTGGAGCAACAGTTTTGGATTCTTTCTCCGTAATCTTTAGATCTGCATCCTGTGAACCAAGCAACAGCTTTTATTTATTTATTTTTTTTTACATTGTGTCATATTGGAACCTTTTTGAAGTTTTAAATGTTTATAGTTCTTGATAAATGAAAACTGAGCTTTTTCTTTTTATTGTGGATTTCTTAAATAATTGATCTGAAGAGAATCTGGTTTACCATAGCAGATCCCCCCCCCACCAAACTGCTGCGCTTCACAGCAGTGATCAACACCACAGTGGAGCAGAAGAGGTCTGTTTGAACATGAAGAAATGTTCCATCCGGGAGATGAATGCTTAACATGTTGCTGCCATGAGGCACTTATGTGTTGCTGACATGATTGTTCTCGCTCTCCTCCAATCATGCTCTGACCTGCCGTTGAACACTTTTGCAATCCAGGTGAACATGCTGTCTGGATCTTGTACATTCTTGTTTTTCATCTGAGCTGCATTAAAAGAGAGCGGAATAAATGGACAGCATGGTGAAAGTGCAGACTTTAATGTCTTCCACTTTCTTGTAAAACTAAACTTTAAATTTATGTTTATTTGTATTTTATTGAGATTTAACATAACACAACACATCAACAACAAATTGTGCATAATCTTAAGAGCTGCTATCTTGCAACTTTGAGGTGCAGTCCTGCTCCAGCACACTGAATTGGAATAGCTGGATTTCCTCATCAGCATGTCATTTAGTGCTGCAGAGTCCTGGTAACGATTCAGGTGTTTTGGACAAGAGATGGTAAATTTCAAGGACTGGGCTTGATCTCCCCTTCTGTATGCTAAAGCCTGATGCTGCCACCACTTTTTTTTTTTTTTTTTTTTTTTTTTTGTGGCCTTTGCTGAGCACCTGTTTTAAATTGCCTAGATTTTATTTAGGGGTGTCAGAGTAAAGGAGGTTAGAAACAAATGCACACTAGACCTTTCCAGTTTTTGAGAACTGTAACACTTTCCTTCCGTTTCACAGTCAGTGTTTTGTGTTGGTCTGTCACATACAATCCTAATAGGTTAAAGTCTGGTTGACATGTTTCCAGGGGTGTTAGAAGGAGCATCTGCTTTATTTGCCAGCTTTGTGCACAAAAATTTGACTTTGGTTCCACTTTGCTATCAATGCAAATGCATGATATCGATCTGGGCACACTGACTGTTAAGTGTTTATCAGAGGGAAAGATTCTGGGAGGAAACTGTTGGTGTGGCAGCTGCTTTTTGCAGACCTGAAGGTAAAAGTCTAAGCAGTTTGTGTCCAGGATATGTGGGGTCTGTAGAGATTTGTGTTTTTTGTTTTTTTTTTTTAACCTGCCCTTTTCCTGACCTTTCCTGGATGGACTAAATTTACAAGGCATTGTATTTTCTCCTTTTAATAGCTTTTTCTGTTATTTATTGACCTAGTTGTTCTGTCCCTTTTTTTTTTATTTTCAAGGTGTTCCCTTTAAGCGCAACTTCATGTCTGTGGCAAAGACCATTCTGAAGCGCCTGTTCAGGGTTTACGCTCACATCTACCACCAGCACTTTGACTCCGTCATGCAGCTGCAAGAGGAGGCCCACCTCAACACATCTTTCAAACACTTCATCTTTTTTGTTCAGGTACAATCTTAGATATTTAAGGAATAATTTAAATATCTGCACGAGTACTGAAAAAAAAAAATCACTGTTTGTTTTTTGTTGTTTTTTTTTTGGTTTTTTTTTGTTTGTTTGTTTGTTTGTTTGTTTTTTCCCCAGGAGTTCAACCTCATTGAGAGAAAAGAGCTGGCCCCACTACAGGAACTGATTGAGAAACTGACCACTAAGGATAGATAAACAGCAATGCAGACTTGTATTTTATCATTCTAGTTTTTGCACAGATACCCACCCCACCCTGGCTGTATGTATGCAGTATATACTACATGGATTTCCATTTGGGGAAATGGTTTTTAATATTGCCAGGAAGAAGGCTGGGTTTTTGATAGGTTTAAGGCACCAGGACTAATTTTATCAGGGATTACAGACTTAATTAACAGAGAGAACACATTTAGGTTTATGGAAGAGAATCCCTTGTATCCACATGTGATAATTTAGGATTATAAAGACATATTGTATGTTCAGTTAATTTTCTTTCTTTATGTTCTCTGATCATCCAGTGCACTCGCAAGGGAGAATTACGGCGAAAATTTAAGACAGCTTTCAATCTTATTCAGTAGTTTTCCACTAATTTCGTTCTCCATTGAAAGATCAGACTTTAGTTGATTACTGTAGTTGCCATCAGTACAGAAGAACCCTAAGTGCCTAGCATGGCTCGTCGTTGCCCTATATCAACAGTGAGAACTGTCTGAAGATTAAGGCCATATTTGATCAACATATTTAAAGTTTTCAACCTACCTCCCTTAAAACCTAAAGAGCCCTGAATCTGAATTCTCCCTTTATGGGTTGTTTTTTTTTGGAAGTCTCCTTGTGCTCTGAGGGGATGGTGATAAATGAATGTGTCAAAGGTTATAGAAGTGAGGTTAGAATTTTGTCATTTTTAGAGCAGGGACTAATAATAAGCTTTTAGGTTGGTCTAGAGACAAGTCTGTGTGTGCTAGTTTTTTTTTTTTTTTTTTTTTTTTTTTTTTTTGTTTTGTTTTTTCTTTTCTTTCCCCACCTAAAACCTTTCGAATAGAAACATTTAGCGAGGGATCGGAAACCTTAAACTGTACATACATACCTACAGATAGATACAGATGCATATTTAACCTTCACTGTTTGAGAACTATAAGCATTTTGAGTCAGATAACGCTACATACCTTGGTATCTGGATAGCCATGAAGCACTTTGAACAAGTTTTCAAACCACTCTTGCCTGAATGTTTCCTCTGCATATGTTGAACTTCGTGAGAAGCTGTGTCATGTGACTGATTGTATACAGTAGATCTCAAAAGTATACACACCCCTGTTTATAATTTCAGGTTTTTGAGACTTAAAAAAAACAGAATTGCCAAACTCTCTTTTTTTTTTTTTTTTCCTCTCCACCTTTTAATGCAACAAATGTCTTGTATAATTTAAAAGCAAACAAATCTGTTTTGGGGACAGAATCTAAAAAGCAGAAAGTTTGCACACCCTTCAACTAATACTTTGGAAAAACACTGTTTTGGTGTTTTAATTTCAGCATTCAGTCCTTTTTTTTTTTTTTATTATTTTTTTTTAGTTTGAATCATCTTGCTTTGACTGTGGTTCTGGACTCAAAAAAATCCTTCTCCAGCTTTCTGGGAAACTGTCTGGTGTTTGAAGTTGTTCACATTTTAATGCACCCATATGAAAACTCGAGCTGTTTCTGAAGAAAAGTAACTGCAAAGCATGATGCTGCCACCAACGTGTTTCACTATGGGCGTAGTGTTCTTTTGGGGTTGTTTCTGTGTTAAGCATTCCTTTTGGAATTGAGGCCTGTAAGTTCCAGAAAAAACCAGTTTGGTTCAACACTACTTCTTAGTCCTTTGCCTCCCTGACCCGTTACAGTCTTGTGTTTTCAACCCTTTTGGAAAAATGTCTCCCTGGTCTCATAGTTTCTCCAGTTATTGATGGCTGTCTTTACTGTAACATTGGGTAGTGTATTGGAATTTTCTTTTTACGCTTACCTTCACCATACTTTTGTACAGTGAGATCCCTTTGATCTTTTGTTAATCTACAGACTATAACTTTAGATTTAAATGCTGAAATTAAATCAACTAACTTCTTTGTCCCTTTTTTATTTAAAATTTTGTATGTTATTCCATTTAATAGATTTGAAGTTGCGCAAGTAAATGTTACATTAAAAGTGGAAAACCTTGGAAATGAGTTCTCATGGTCAAAGTCCCAAACTACTGAAATTTGAACAGTGGTCTGCAGAGTTTTGAGAACTACTGTATCCTTTTTCCTCATATTTTTCCAAATGAATGTTAAATGGATCAATTTCCTCTGAGGTTAGCTGTAAGGCACAACTAAAGCTTTCTTATGCTTAAATGTGATATTGTTTTTCGTTCTTTTTCTTACTGTGCTTTAAACAGCTGAAGCATGCTCCCTTTTCTTATTGTAAAAGTTAAGTTGATATGCAATGACTGAAACACTAAAAGGATTACCAGTTGGCTCTTTCGTACTCTAAATCTTAATAGTGCTTGAATTTGGGTAGGACAGAAATGAAAAAGCTTGTCTGTCTACTTTTGTTCAAAAACCGTGATACAGACTTTTTGTAAGAGAATTGAAAGTAAAACTGATGCACATGTGTAAATACTGAGGATTGACTGATTTTTTTTTTTTTTTTTTTTTTTTTTGAAGTGAGCATGGAGTGGTGACTTTCTGCTAAATGAAAAGTGAGTCTTTTTACAGGCTGCTTCCTCTCCTTTATTCAGTTATTAATTGCTCCTGTTTTTCCTATTTAATATTTGTTTCACTTTCTTATCTAATTATTATGAATGTTACTGATCTGCAGATTCTCTAAAGTGTAATAGAATATATGTCATCCTCATGAAATGCCCACAGTGAAGCCTCCAGCCTACAGTTGATCCTCTTTACTTTATTGATTGATTGAGATGTTTGTAAATAATGGCTTGATATGGATTTTCAGTGCTACTGAATTGGTTTATGCTGTTTTACAAGGCAAATAAAGGTGGTCTTGACTCGCTGAATCACTCGTATGTTCATTGTGTTACCATGAGCTCAAATGGAGCAGACAGGGATCCAGTTTCCACTTTGTACTACATTATGCTTCACTGCACTTAATGAGAAATAATGCGTCTTTAACTGCATTAAGACTTCATCAATATTAAATTACTTACTATATAAAGAATTAGTTGAGGAACATCTAATTTCTCAAATGGTGTAAATGTGGGACAATGTTATGTAATACAGGGGGTTTATGTGCAGTTTGCAGCAGCTTCACAAGATTGATTGATTCTGGAGGTAAATATAAAAGATTTGTATTTACAGAACCTTTCAACAGTTTGTACACCTCTTCAACTTCTCCACACTGTCATTTCAGAGCCAGTAACACTGATGTTTAGGCATCTAAATAAAAGACCAACACAAAGTAGCACATAGTGGTGAAGTGGATGGCTGGGAAAGGGATTATTTTTTTTTTAACAAATAAAAGTCTAAGAATTGGACGGTTGTACCTAAAATCCCCTTTATTAGTCCTTAAAATCAATTATCAGTGCAGTCACAGCTGCAGATGTGTTAGTTTATGGGTCTACTAGCTGTGCACATCTAATCTTTTTTTTTATTTTATTTTATTTTATTTTATTTTTTTTATTTTTTGGCAATCTTACACATTCATGTGATCCAAACCATGCCATTATAGCTTAAGCCGTATGTTGGGATGTCCTTCTGGAAACCTCCGCTCCAAACCCTTTGTCCCTTCTAGTCAGTTTTCTTCCAGTTAGTACACAATATTTAGCGGCATCCATCTTCTCATCCGTTGTATTATTGTTGTTTTATTTGTATTAAACTTCTGGTCAGTTCGAAACAGTTCAGTGAATACGTAAACAGAAAACATGCGGAAGTGGGAGGACGAGCAGCTGCTTCCGGGGCGGAGTAACATACCCGCTGCTTCCTGAAGTTCACCGCCAAATTTAAACAACAAGGGAGTTCTCACCAGCTGCAGCTGTACACCCTGATCTCCTTAGTTAATCGGCTTCTTTTAGGCGTAAATATCAGATCTCTGAAGATGCCTGCTATACCGAAGAGACCCTGCCCCGACCCAATGAATGACTCCATGGAGAAGAGAATAACGCGCATTTCAATCGAAGGAAACATTGGTGAGTATATCCTGTTGAAGAGAGATATGATTTAACACAGGTTTTAAAGGTGTAGCATTTGTTTTAAGTCATATTTCAATGATACAGCACGTTCTGCTAATCACGTGCTTCACGTTTTTGTTTTTTTGTTTTTTTTTCTTTCTTTCACACGGTCATTCACTTTGCCGCCAATTTCAGTCATATGTCCGCCTATTTCTGTTTAACTTGAAAGCTAAGAGCAATATTTTTACTTTCTTATATTTTTTTGATCAATATTGCACTTTATGGCTGAAGGTGAAGTGGTTCATCTTTTGTGTGCAGCGGCGGGGAAGTCTACTTTTGTGCGCCTTTTGGAGCAGGAGAGCAACGACTGGGAGGTAGTACCAGAACCGATCGCTAGATGGTGCAATGTCCAAACATCAAGCAGCGACTTTGAGGTATTTCCAGCATTGCTGCTTATGGTGCTAAAAAGGGACCACTCGTGCAAAGAGAAATTTTACACAGAAAGCCAGTTTAGGCGAGCTGATGAGAATAATATCTATATTGCTCTATAATCCAGAGGTGAAGGCTCCTTGAGAGGGCAGCAGACAGCCATTTGGCCATGCCTACATAACTGGGAGAGTCTTCATCTGTATTTAGAGTGCAGCTGCCATCTGTCCACATATCTGCGCTGGTTACAGTTAACATGACACACCCAGGGGAACAGGTGCTTTAACAACAGTTAAGCATGTCATCGTCACAAACACGCACATCTATAGTTTCAGCCTTGTTTTGTTTAACATGCACACACATTTGTCTGCCAGCCAGAAACATATTAGAGAGGTTATATACCTGTCGCAAGAGATTGGTGTCTGTATTTATAAACCGAAGGTAACTGAATTATGTAGTTGAAAAGAAGAAACAGGGCTGGTTTGTGAGGTTTTAAGAATCAGCTTGGTTTGTTTGGAAGTTGGTTTTTAAAAAAATACTTTTATAGATGAAACAGTTATATAGTTTAATTTTTGTGTAAATTGTGCATCCTGACATCGGTGGAGGGGGTTGACACCGAGCCAACAATCCCTTGTTTCAGACCACTGCACTAGCTTCTGCTGCCATATCTACACTAAACAGCTCCGTTACCCAATAAGGCGCCCTCTGCTGGCAAGTTAAAATCTATGTTTTCAAATCTACCTAAAGACGTTTCTTACAGAAAATCATTATGAAGTTAACTCGTCTAAACTATACTGTTTTGAATATTATTTTATTTTAACTTGGAAATAATTTAGATAAAATATTGACTGAGGGATGTCCTTTAATGCAGTTTGTTTTCTTAAGCTGTTAGAGTAAAAATAGAGATCCAGGAATGCTTCCAGTTCTTCACTAATTAAGTTTTGTTGCAATTTAAGGCCTTTAAAAAGTCTTGAATGTGGATTTTTCAATGTCCATTTTAAACTTTCATGTTAAATGTGTACGTATCAGCCCCTTTATCACAGAAGAGTGTATTTTTAACAAACTACTAAATCCTATCAGTAACTGTAATGAAGATTACTGTAACTAAGGGGGTTGAAATTGAGGTTAGATGTAGAAGCAGTAGGGCTGTACTCGAAGAGCTGAAATGCCCCAGTGCAAGCTGAAATGTATATTTACCTTACGGATGTTATCAAATAATTTAAGCTATCATGCAGCTGCTATGAATGACTATAATTTGCTAAGGTGTCGTCAGAAGACTCCAAAATGTATTTTTTTTAAATTTGTTTTTCCTTTTTTATATTGAAGCATTCCTTGATTTTTGCTCCTTCATTAGCCCTGGCTAAATACCAAATTTATCCTGAAATAACCAAGATAAATGTTCATTAAGGTCAATATTTCTTAAAGCTTAAAGTGGAGGTAATTCATTTGAGCTGATTGAGGGGAAAATGTCTCACTCAGTCTTGAATGAATTTCTTTAGGAGCTGACCACATCTCAGAGGAGCGGCGGGAACGTGTTGAAGATGATGTATGAGAAGCCGGAGAGGTGGGCTTACACATTCCAGAGCTACGCCTGCATCAGCCGAGTGCGTGCCCAGATCAGGTCTACAAACGGAAAGCTCCGAGAGGCTGAGAATCCAGTGTTGTTCTTCGAGCGATCCATCTATAGTGACAGGTATTGGGGTGTACACGTCCACAAAAAACCCTTTAAACCTTTATAGAACAGAGATTTTAAATCAATTGCATTGTTGATGAATCTGTAGCTATGCTTCTGTTGGGTGCTTCTGGGTGTTCTTAACAGTTTGAAACTAACTTTATTTTATGGTCTGTTCTGTATTAATTGAGAGGTGTGTTTTACGTTTCAGTGATGTAGGCAATCCTGTCTCATGTGTACCTTATTCCTCAGGTACATCTTTGCAGGCAACCTATATGAGAGTGAATGCATGAATGAGACTGAATGGTCCATCTACCAGGACTTGCATGGCTGGCTTCATAACCAGTTTGGCAAGCACATTGAACTAGATGGTATCATTTACCTCAGAGCTTCACCAGAGGTACTCTTCCACTCACTGATGACTCTTCTTTATGTCAAAGGAAATATTTTGTAATGGAGAACACCTGGTCTACACAAAAACGATAATGTTCTCCTGTTTGTGGCATGTGTTTAGAGATGCTTGGAGCGATTACACATGAGAGGAAGAGAGGAGGAACAGGAAATCCCCTTGGAATACCTGGAGAAGCTCCACTACAAGCATGAGAGCTGGCTGCAGAATAAGACCATGAAGTGAGTCAACACATGCATGCACCTGAACTGGTCTGCTTCAGTCATTTATGGGAAAACAGATGTATGTATGTAGAGGTGGAAAGGGCCTGCGTACAGCACATCCTGATTGCTGGCATGCTCTTCAATGGTTGAGCAAGAATTTAATGTTTTTAACACTTCTAAATCCATATTTCTAATAAAAAACATAATTAAAAGATACCAGAAAACCAGAAGTTGCTGCATCTATTTGTGCCACCATATTTGACCAGAAGGGAGTAGAGCCAAGTGGATGTTTGAGTCTGACAACACAACCGTCCAAATTGATGGAATTTGTTGTTTTTTGTTTTCTATTTTCTGTCTTTTATTTTTTTTAGGCATGCACTGATATGAAAATTTGGGCTGATATTAATACTGTTGTTATGGCCAATAACCAATACTTACCGATATTGTATTTCCCTACACTTTTGACACGGTGTAAAAGTGATCACACTGCTTATATTACTGCTCTGCTTCAGCTAAACACCCCGTAATCTTGTGCTGGATCACGATCACATGACTGAACAAATACCACATTACTGACTAACACCCCGCTCTCAAAAGCAAAAAGATGGGAATAAATATTGATTGTTAATATCTGCTCAGTTTTACTTACTGGAGTGATATGTTAAAAAATTGCCAATGTTGGTCGATATTGATGCCAATATATCGTTCAGTCGTAGTTTTTGTTGTTTGGCTTTTCTCTAGGTCCAGGTAAGTTATTGAAGGAAAAAAGAAAAGGGTAATTTCAAATTTTTTTCTGAAGTAAAAAACTATAACAAATTATTCAGACATTATGTTTGACAGTAAATATAGAACACAAACACACACCCACCATATTGACCCTTCATGGCTTGTCTGTGATTTGCCTTTTTAAAAGTTTGCCTTTGCCCATTTTCTGACATTGACAGGTCTGCTATTATTATTATTATTATTATTATTATTATTATTATTATTAGCAGGTTCCGCTGCTACAGATTTATGTTTAAGAACTCATTAGAAATTTGACATTTTTGCATTTTCACTGCAAAGTCATTGCTGGTTGTTTAACATGTTAATTTTGGTAACAGCTTTTATTGACAAATGTGTTTGTGTGTACATGTATGCATGTGCATGTTTTTTACACAAGTTTAAATTCAGTCGAAAAAGACCTGTTGTTCTTAACCTGGGTCTGATTAAACTGCTTAAAACATATTTTGGACTCAAATGTCCAAAATGTTTATTTAAAAACCCAAAACTGAATACATTTGAACATGGAAAAGCATGAATTTCTGCTGTTTTAAAATGTGTCTGAACCCAGGGATTTAACTGTATGGTCTGTGCCCACAGCATGGAGTTTGAGTATCTCAGTGACGTGCCCGTTCTGACCTTGGATGTGAACGATGATTTTAAACAAAACAATTCAAAGCGTGCTGACATGATTGAGAAGGTGAGTAAAGGTTCTTGAGCAATAAAGGTGTCATACAGCCATAGTCCTATCTTAATACAAAAGCAAACAAAACATTGTTTAAAAAAAAATAATAATAATAAAATCATAAGAGTCTGTCAAAATGGGAACTAGAAGGCTAGATGTAAAGAGGGAAAAAAAACAGGAAGTCTGTATAGGTCAGGAAAAGCTTGATTGGTGCACCTCCAGTTGCATTCTGCCGCTATTTCTGCTCTTTGGAGGACAATAGTAGTGGTTGCTACTTTCTAGAAACATTAGTTCTCTTTTGTAGCACAGACTTTAAACCAGCTATTCAAGGCAAAATGATATTACACAATCTGCTCTGCAGAGGCTCTAAGCTCTGATGTTGCGATGGAAACTCACAACAGGGTTTCATATAACTAAGAAGATGCTTATTGGGCAGTTTTTATGTTGATTGTAAACAAGAAAACATTGAGGTTTAACCTCAAATCAGAAACTGCTTATTGAGCCAAAAGCAAGACAGTGGGGCTTTCCATCCAGATCAGGAGTTTTTGACTCTGACCCTTGTTATCCTTTGTTTCCTTTCTTTTTTAGGTGAAGGAGTTCTTGAGCACATTGTGATGGAAGAATGTAACTGGTGCCAAAGGGAAAAACATCCTGGAATATTACGAACAATGAATTACCCCAACAATGATCAATTCTCATATTAATTTTATTTCTTTTTTAATATCTGAAAATTTGCACTGGTGTTTAATTTTTTTGCGTTTTGTGTGTGTGTGTGTGTTTGTTTTTTTTTTTTTAATTTATGTATTTATAAATGGAAATGAGAGTACAGGTTATCCAACCTGTTAGTAAAGGCTATTAACTTGAAATGCCAAAATGTGTTCAGATTACTTTCACCTTTATCTGCGTTGTTGGTTGCGGTGTTGCTCACATTCACCTTTACAATACTTCATGGATCCCGTATGGCAGGGGTGTCAAACTCCTTTTCATTTCAGGTCAGATCAAGAATATTGTTAAAGGGCCAGTTGTGTCAGAATGTATTGATAAAATTACTCAATAACAAAGTGTTAAAATACTAGTAAATGGCTGTGTCTGCATTCAATGAGAACTTCTTACAAGTCTTATCAAACATCTTTTCACCTTCATTTTCCCTGTTTGGCAACTGTCAAGTCAGGAGTCTTCCCCATGATTGTGAAGGCCTTAACATTTCTGTATGAAAAATCATTTTTGTTTCTTCTATGTATTTCTGAGAAACTCAATTTTTGGCTTTTATTAGCTGTAAGTCATAGCCATTAAAGTAACCAGTGCTTGTCAAGACGTTTTTGACTTGATTACTGATTGGTGTTTCTTGCTTGAATGGCACACTGGTTGAGCCACTCCTTTATCAGAAACCTGAAAATACTTTCTTTAGAATTAGTCAGATTTTCACAAGTTTGGGGGGGGGAAACTAAGAATCCCATTACTCTTTTTCCCTCCACAAATTTACAAATTGTTTTTAAACATCACTTGCAATAAATTCACTCCATGTGTGGCCTGTTGATGCGCCTTCCACATTTAGCTTAAATTAGAGGAGTCTTAATGCCAGAAAATGTCCCTTTTGTGTTTTCACAAATGAATTCTTTAACTTTTAAAGAATCTTCACAATAGAATGACCTTAACATCAGAGCAATATAAAAAAAAGTGTTTTGTTTTTTTATTTATTTATTTTTTAATTGGAGATGGCCATGCAGCTCAGATAAAAATAACTGAAATAGGCCTCTAGTTTAGAACTGAATTAGACTGTAGCATCATCAGTCAACCATTTGGGTTTTTTTTTTTTGTTTTTTTTTTTTTTTTGGGGGGGGGGGGGGGTTCCTTCCGCTACTCTGTGCTCCTTCAGGCTGAGCAGAAAGCCAAATTGCCAATATCAAAACTAAAACTGATTGGATAAATAAATCTGGTTATATTTTAATTTACTGAGATGGACCTGTAGTTCTTCCAGGAGGTGTCGCCAGTCCCCATTGCAATCAACAGGCTCTTTTGGACATCTCAGTCTTCCTTTTACTATAGAACAAAAGCTACCTGAGTTAATAGCTTTAGTTCTCTCTAATTTTTTAAATTATTTTATTCGACGTGAAAACTTACCAGGGAGACATTCATAGGTTCTTGCTGTTTTTGTTTTTTTTTTTTGTTTTGTTTTGTTTTTTTTTAATGATGAAGTTGAAATTGGTTTTAAATATACAATGTTTTCTTAAATACGAAACAGTTTACATATGTGTACCCTATATGTACCCTATATGTCATTGTTTGTCTGGATTTATTGTGCAACATTTTTTTTTTTTTTTTTTTTTTTTTTTTAAATAATGGTGCTTTCCTTTCTGAGGAAATTTAATTTAATAAACAATAGAGGAGTAGTTTGTCAAGTAGAGGCATCTGGAGCGCCACCCATGAGTAACTTTGTGACCTCCGCCTCCCACCCCATGGCGTCACGAGGAGGAGGGACGTTAAATATGGAAAACAGACACGCAGCTCACCGAGACTCTCCACGCGCCTCCGACGCTCCACTTTTCTTCAAGATGTTGGCCCGGCACGAGTCCAGCTAGATGAGGAGGGTTGTGCGTCCTCCTGTGCTGAGTTTGGTTTGCCGAGTCAAAGAGATCATCCCCGCCAGATAGACCGCAACTCATAGCCTCCTTTTGTTACTTTTTTTTTCTTCTTTCTTTCTTTCTTTTTTTTCTTTTTTTTTTTTTTTTTTTAGAGAAGGTGAAGGCTTCTAAATAACGCAACTGGAACTGAAAAAGATATCTGCCGTGTACCAAGCTTGATCATCTTTGTGGAACAAATTTGTCGCCATGAGTTCCGAAAAGAGCAAGTAAGTTTACACGACTGGATTTTCGGAGAAAGAACTTAGAATATAAAGTTTATTCTTCTCATGAAATCTTTAAGTTTGAGCTACATTCAGGACAGTTGTGAAGGAGAGGTCTGATTTATATTCTCTGAGCAATAGTAAATTGGATGCGCTCTGAGTAGTATTTTTGTGACTGGATTAAAAAAAAAAAAAAGTGTGAATCATTAAAAAAAATGTGATCGGAGCAATACCAGTCACTGAAAAGGCCCCCTTTGGCTGTCGATAAGCCACTGTTCCTGCACCGCTGTGCCTATGAACGGACGGTAATCTATTTTCCTAGAACCTGTCACTATCAATTAGGAAGAGAAAGACGGGGCAGGCCCAGCGGTGGATGGATCATCTGCTGTACATCTTTATGAAGAAAGCTGTGCTTGTGCCTCACAGCGCAGGCGCGGTGATATTAAATTTGAAAACTACAGTCCAGCGGTGTATTTGTTTTTCATTTCGCTACTAATTTTCAATAGAGGTCTGTTCTAAACAAATACAAGATAACGTTGTTATCCATAAACAAAATTGGAAAGTTAAAGAATGGAGATGGACCGAATGAGTGTAAAGGCAGGAGACGCTAGAAATAAAGCATTTAAACGTAATAATCATCCTGTGGTGCTTTGACTATGTCCTTTGAATGTATTTTACGTTTTTCACCAGGATAAGGCTGCACAACTATAGGTTTTGTTTTGTTGGCGCTTGTTTAAAGTTTCAAATGCCTTTTCCCTCAAGTTCAGAACGCACATAACGAATACTGAATGTGTGTAAGTGGTTTACATTCTGTAATGAATCTCAGTGCTCTTTGATAAAATGTGTCAGTTTGATTCATCTCAGTGTAAGGCAAGAAGGTGGCTCTAAAGTAATGTAGGTATTTACTGATATGTTGAATGAAAAGCACAGTAGGCATCTACTAGACAACCTTATCTTAATCTTAATTTGAGGGGGGGGTTTGTGTTCCAAATGACAGGTTGTCATCAATTAAAATGCCAAGATATTGGTACCTCCTGTGAACCAAAAATCTGGAAAAACTGAAGAGATTTTTATCTTGTTTTAAAAGTACACATCCCTGGTTTCTCAACATTTAATATCAGTTTTAGGTGAAAAACAATGTAACTGAGTAATGTCTAGTGCAACCAGTAGGCCAAATATGTTTGCATGACTGTGTCATCAGCATAGAGACAGAGTGATGGACCATTAACCCGACCCACATTATTAATATAAATTGTCAAAAATTGTTGGACTTAATATAGAATCCCGAGGAACACCTTTTGTGACATTCAGGTAACAGGAGAAAAAAAGGACTGAGTTGAAAAAACTGCTTAAGACTAAAAAGATCATTTAAAACCAAGACAAATACACTTGGAAAAAAATAAAAAAAAATAATATATATATATATATATATATATATATATATATATATATATATATATATATATATATATATATATATCTGAAAGCTACTGGCATAAGATATCATGATCAACATTTTTTTTCTTCCTCTTCTTTTTTCAGATAGAAGAATATCAAAAAATTGTGTGCAATAGTCTTTTGCATTCAAGGCTTCCATAAAATCATTTTAAATTTAGTGAAAGCAGTCAGAGTGGTGTAATGTTTCCCAATTCCAGACTGATGGAGAGAAAGGTAGCTCCTTAACTGGTGATTCACAATTGGTTTCTCAAGCACTTTAGGTAGGATGCAGCGTTTAGATGTAGTTTACAGGTAGCTAATACAGTGGGATCGCCATCATTTAATCAAGGAGATATTAAGGCTATTATCCCAGTATCAGAAATAGTAACAGCTTGAATAAAAAGATTGAAAAAAATGCTCTTATAATCAAAAGACAGAATGGTAATGAAGTATAGATTTCCATCAGAAAAACCCATGTTTGGACAAGCACATTGAAGGAAAAAACTGCTAAATCTGCTTTCTTGTATTTGAATCAGTTGCATCATCATAGACACAATAATCAAGCTGATCATCTGGTGTGAGTAAAGTATGGCAGATAAGAACAGTTTTTAGAGTTTCCAAAATAGATGATGAAACACTGAAGTTCCAAGTGGTTCAACCTTGCAGATCTGAGCCAATACTTTGATTCAAGTGAACCCCCCAAACCATGATGAATATTGCCAAGGATAGGAGCTTTTTATGCCTTCCCTCTGGTGCTATTTGGACTGATGGGGATGGTGTAGACCAGGGGTCTTCAAATCCAGGCCTTGAGGGCTGGTGTCCTGCAGCTTTTAATTGTGCCTCTGCTTCAACACACCTGAGTCAAATAATGAGGTCATTAGCAGGACTCTGGAGAACTTGACAGCATACTGAAGAGGTAATTCAACCATTTGATTCAAGTTTGTTGGACCAGGGACATATCTAAAAGTTGCAGGACACCGGCCCTTAAGGACTGGAGTTGAAGACTCCTGGTCTAGCTCTACTGCAGATGCAAGGATAGTCGAGCTAACTGGCTTGGGATCACTATTTAATAATAATTTACAAATATATAGCTAAACAAATAGAAAAAATGACCAAAAGGTTGTTATATAGGTTATAAACTATATCTAGAGTGAATTGGGTTGGTCTTGTAGAAAAGCTTGGATTGTAGCTTTAAAATGTATTCTCTGTGCGAGTCTGAGTGCGTCATCGTTGTGCAATTCTTGGCACAACACCAGAACAAATCAGACTTTATTATTACTGTCAAAAACAGAAATCCCCTTAGTCTGATTGAACTTCTTCCTCAAGTACCTGAATTTAATTGCACCAGTTCTGCCATATTTCTCATCTTATATTACCTGTTGCATTGCCTTGGAATATTTGCAGGGTTGGGCTGAGTCCTCTTTAAAGCAAATATGGTGTGCAGAGTGACGTTTCTGTGTGGGCGTATACAAACAAAACTTGATTCCTCGCTCTCCTTTGTCTTCATTGGGTGGCACGTGGTTTACAGCAAGGAAATGGTTTTTGTCTTCCTTTTTGACATTTGTTTCCTTGCACGGCTCTATTTTTCTGGGTGTCAACTTGATGGTTAAGGGCTTCTCGAAGTTCCTTGAAATTACACATCCTCAATTCACTGTCCAGTCAGATCTTCTTTGTTGGAAATTGCAAAAGTAAAGACACACCTGTCCACCAGGTAGTAATCTTTTGTATAGAAGATGCATTACATCACTTGTTTTCAGGAATTGAATTAGGACACAAGTCTCTGCTACTTTGTTGCACCCATTTTCCCTTACAAGAAATTAAAAATTAGGAACCACAGTACAATGGACTTTATGGATTACATTTCCCCTAAAACAATCAATTCTTACATTTGACCATTATGGTTCTTTAGTGTGACATATCTGTCAATTTTTGAACCAGCTTGGCAGAGTGTTACACTGGTATGAGATTCACATAGGATAATAATATTAATGATTAAACGACATGCTATTCGCTTGTGTTACAAATAGCCATTAGTCTGTTCAGTGAGTACAAAAAACTGGCAAATCCTACTAGTTTTTCCAACTTGCAGCTAGAAATATAGCTAAATTGGGTTTGATGTTATTCCTTAATCTGTCTTCCCACTTCAGAAGTAAATAGAATATAGCCACTGGTACTTCCTGGTTCTCTGTTGTCTACTTCAGTGTGTACTGAGGGGTTCGTTTTTGGCTATCTGGGCTCATTAGCTCCACAATATAATCAATTTTCCCCCACTAAAGGGTGTACCAGTGGTACTTTTACCACATTTTGAGAACTATGCTTGTAATTATTCAGGTAACTATTTTTTTTATCGTGACATGCATGTCAGATGGGATATCCCGCAACTATTTTACAGTTACATTTTTTTCTCAACCATCTGAATGTTAATTTGTTCAAAAGATATATTTTAAATAGGTTAAGCATAATCTACAGCTTTTTAAAAAGTGTGTTACCTGTTAAATTTCTGAAATTTAACCTTTTGTGTTAAAGAAAACCAGTTAGTTCGATTTTGCAAACGATATCATAGGATCAAAAACTCACCCAACATCGCATGACTTCAGGTCTTGTTAAATAGATGTCCCTTTGGGATTGCTACAAGTTAAACTTTACAAAAAAGGTGAATGAGAAATTTTCCAGCTTGTTGAAATGTTATGTGTTAGTGTTGTGGCTATTAAAATGTTATGTTTATTTATTTATTTTTTTATGTCCATACTGATTAATAATGTGCTCTTTGAAATTACGTCCTCCAGAGAGTTTAGCTCTTTTGGCAAAGAGTCACCACAGGGCTCCTAACTCATCATTGTACAGCTTGTTGCACTTACTGTCCTCATGGTAAATCTAGCTGACTGCTGGGACTGGGTACGTCACTCTTTAAAGAGATGTAGATGAGCCCTGATCCTGATCCCTGATCCTGCCTCCTCATGCCCTGGCAGGTTTATCCTGCCTCATGAGGGCAACATGAAGCAAAGTATGAAGTTGACCATTGCAGATGCTCTGCCATGAAGTAGCCACAACAGGAAGTGAAAGAGGAGATCGAGATATGCTTCCATAACAATGATGTGATGAAGGAGATACACTGTGGGATCTTATCTTACATGTGTTCCCATGCCTTTGCCTCATGTTGACTTTGCTGAATAATGCTGAAAAGCAGAATTCAGGTTTCTTATCCTCTCCTTGTGTAGCTCAAGCCTACTTCGCACACCGGCCGAGTTCTTACTTCCTTGGCATCCTGGATGTCCCTGCACCACCTGTGGTAGTTTTCCCTTTATTAAGTTCCCCCTGTCTCTGGCCACCATGTGAGATGATTAATGCTGCTCCATGACCAGCAGTAAACCTGAAACATGAGCTTAGTTTGCTCTCCCGTGCACTGAGCGATTTTCTTAGGGCTTTCTTGCTGTGCTACGTGACCTGTTTCCATGCACTTAACTGCATCTCTCACACTTTCATACCTGCTGCAAAGGTGAAGCAAAAAAAAAAAAAAAAAAATGCTGAGCCATGTTCTCGGAACGCCCCCTCAGGCTCATTTCCCACACGTGTGGTGTGATTGTGTTGCAGTGAATGAAAGCAGCTGCACCCTTTGCATTTCAGAAGTTTCTGTATAGTCCTAAAAAAACTTGTTGCCACTCCTCCTACAGATGAGTAAGAAGTCTTACAATAAATTCTTGTCTTATTAGTAGCATAACTTCATGCTGAAATTGCAGAAACCACAACCTTTAATTTCCGTATATTTATTGGGGGAAAAAAAAAAATCTAATGCTATATGTTTAATTAGTAATGCATGACTTCCTAATTCCTTGTGGTATAAATATGAATCTGATTTCTTTTAGCACCTGGTTACTAGACTGGGAGATGAGTCAACTCTATCTTGGTCGCAGGGATAGTGAGCTGGGTGATAACGTAGGTCTTTATAACAAACCTTAGACATCTTGATGACAGACAGTTTTTGGGAGGGATGCCTGAGAAAATCCTTTTTTTTGTTCATCCATCACAAACACAAACTGATGGAGTTTAGTTAATTCCACTGGGGCTTTTAGTGGAAGTGTGTGGTTCAGTCAGATCAGACTAAAATGGACCTTTTTGGTAATGAACCCTTCAAGGTGGTTTTGGTGGGAAGCAAAGGATGAATAGTTTGAGCAGCTCCTGGGGCGATGGTGGTAGGAGTTTATCCTGTAATCGGCAGGTTGCTGGTTCAATCACTGCTCCCTCCATCATTGTGTCTTTGGGCAAGACACTTCACCCACCTTGCCTAAGCACCTCCCAACATGGCTGCAGCCTCAGACACCTGTTTACTTTGGACGGGTTGTACTGAAAATGTAACTTCCCCCCCAGGGGATTAATAAAGGTATTAAATAAAAATAATACCCTTATAGTGGGGGATCTGTAATGTTGTGATCCTTTTTCTCTTCCAAACGCTATAAGGTACTTATTAAAGAACATCATGTCCACTGTTAAGAATAATAGTGGATCTGGGATGATGTGCGCCTAGTTTTCGTTCAAAGCATTTTGGTTCTGATGAATTTACCAGTTTCTTAATTGGAAACTTAAAGGGGAGAAAATCATTAATTGAGATTTCCAGACACTGAAAAGTTAGCCTGGTAAAACCAGCCTCTGTTCTATGTTTTTCTTTGTATTGAGGATCTGGATCCTTGGCTATTGAGAAACGATGGCTTGCTGGAAGTGTAGACTCTCTTGAACTTTTAAACGATTGGATCTAATTTTACCCATTGGCTAACGTTTGGTAATGACGTATATAATGCGCCAGCTCGATGAATCTTACTGGAAATTGTGTGCGCTGTAAACAACACTTTGGGGAGTAGGGCTACGACCTCTTTGCCAGCAATAAAATGTGTTAAACATTCCTCTTGCTCCGACTTTAATTGCTCAATATTTGGAAGTGTGGCTAACACAGACTGAATGGCTTTGTTCACTTCCTCTGCCGCCATTGCCAAACTACAAACGCAGGCAGACTACAATTCTCAAACAGAGTAGAAACTAGATGTCATTGTTCACAGGTCCTGCTTTTGTTCACTGATTGGCCTGGTTGAAATTCAAGCAGACAAATCGAGATAGAGCATTAAAGGGAGATGAGAATCTAGCAGAATTGCATAGGAAGGCAATGTCCAGGCTGCTGAAGAGTGGTTACAAATTGAAAATTCAAAGATTTTAATTTCAAATTACAAAAACTCACTTTTTTGGCATTCAAATAGCTTAGAATTGCACCAAGTACAATGAACCGTAATTAAAGATTGTTGTAGCTAAAACAGCACATAGTAAGGTGTGGTTGCTGTAGAGTAGACACAGTATCATTTGCATAACAGTGGAAGCTCCTGTTTAATACTTTTCAACACAAATTGTTGATATATAAAATGATTACGAATTGCCCCAGAACTGATCTCTGGGGAACACCTTTGGTTTTAAGAAAGAAACTAGAGGAAATACCTTAAGCTTTCACACACTAAATTCTTTTGGAGAGATACAAGCCTACATGTTCTGAGAGTCGAAAACTGTTATGTTTTTGCAATTAAAAATAAACCCAGAGAACAGGGCTTTACAAACTCTTTTCAACACCAAGGCAATAAAACAATCTTTAGGCCTCTACTAGTAGACCTAAGCTGGCTCATCACAGGGTCATTAAACAAGGTGATGAACTAAAAATATGGCCAAATCAAGAAATTGTTCAGTAAACACAAAAATCCACCTTCTTCCATAGTCATTTCAGCCCCCAGAGCTGTGGATCCCATACATAAAAAGTGTGATGATAATTATGAATAGCACTGAAAGTAATTCACATTTAAACTGTGTCACTGGGTCTGCCCAGGAACAAGATCTCCACAAATGAAAACAGTGTGACATAATCAAGTCCTTGAAACAAGTGGTATTTTCAATACAATCTGTCCTGGAGGGGTGGAATATACAGAACAGGCAGGAGAGGAGGTGGAAATCAGTAACTCGAAGATAACACTAAGTCTTTCCATGTAGTGTAGTGTTGTAGCTCAACCGCTATTTATTTAGCAACAAAAGGAGGTCACAGATATTAACGACATCATTGATGTTGAATGCATACGGCTCATAATTTAATTTAGCCGCAGCATCACACTTACTATCATTGTTGTACCTCTATCATCTCAAATCCAGATATCATATTCTCATGGGGAATTCAAACAAGCATGTAATGCAATGTAATGTAATGCAATGTAAGGAAGGAACATGCTGTATTCTTCCTGGCTTTGTTTACAGTAGTCAGCACTGCCCCACTCTGATTAATTTGCAAGCTGACTCCTCCTCAGCTTTAAAGCCCCCCTTTGGCAAATTGCAGATCGACTGATATCTTTACTAACACTCTCAATATGCAATCTAGATCAATTTTAAAGTGAAACTTAATCTGATAAAAAACTCATTTTTGATTCCCACACACTTAAGTTGTCTCAACTCAGTTTTAGTGGAATAAACTGAGACGCAGGTGATGAAAAGTTTAGTCTGCAGCATTTAGAAATGCTTGTGGTAGACCCATTTTCTGTTTATAGAAAAGGTTGCTTGACTATTTTACGTCATGTGGCCTAAAGCAACCTTTTTATAGCCCAAATGTGTGTACTTTACTGGACTGGGGGAACCAAATTTCTTCCAACCGTAAAGGAACATCTTTAAGCTGTTTGATAAAAAGAAATGAAGTCTAGAACAGAAATGAAACCCGCCTCAGATGTTGTCTGGACCTGTACCCTTGTTTATGGCCAAGATGTAGCTTTTAACTGTGATTTAAAAAATTACTCATAATGTATTTCACTCCTTACTCAGAGTCTGATACAGATGCATGAACTGGCACGTTCTGATACTCTAGTCTGTCAGTTGAACATGTGATAAATGGAGAAAAAAAACTATTTGTAAAATATATTCATGCAGCAGAGCATGAATTAGTTAAGTATGTAAAGTAATATTGGAAAAAAGTCAGATTCTTCTTTTGCATGTAAAATTTTCAAAAGTAGAAGTTGGTCTTTACTTGTACTGATATCTTAGATGCTGCTTTCTGAGTTGTGGAAACAAATCTGGTGTTACCAGCTAACTAGTTACTATGTTAATGGCAAGTTTTATTCTTTTGTATCAGTAGTTGTGAGTTTCCTCAGAAACTAGAAGGAGATAATGTAGCCTTCCTCATCAGTTGTTTAATTTAAATGCAAAAAAAATCTAATTAATCAGTGAATGAGGTTTGATTCATTGAACATGTTCTCATAATTTGTATCACAGGTCAGTGTGAGTTGCTGGAAGCAGCTCTTTTCTTACGTTCAGGTCTTGTAGCTGCAGTCACAGAGGTTTTAGGGGAAAGGTTTCCACATATAAACTGATCACAAAAGCATGTTGAAGCTTGTAGCCACCCGATGGCTAGAGTGCAGAGTGTTTTTAAATAGTTTTATTCTTACAGGCAGTGAGTCAAAAGGTGCTTCAGGGACTTCAAGCTGGGTTTCATTCAGCTCACATTATACACTTTTAATTTATAACTCATTTCGCCAAACAGCTGAGAAGGGAAATGATTTAATATTTTCCACAACAAACCTAAATATAATTTATTAGGGTTATTTGTGATAAAGTAACACAATTTAGAGCAAATATGTGAAGAAGAAAGAAAATAACAGATGAAGGAGCTGCAGAGATCCATAGATCAGGTGGAAAAATCTGTCAACAGGTCAGTTGTTAGTTATGCAAGAATAATTATATTACTGAAAGAAAGCCATACACCACAGAAACACAGCAATCATGAGAAAGGTGATCAGGCACAATGACCCCAGAGCTACAATATAATGGTTTAGATCAAAGCATTTTCATTTGTTAGAATGACCCAGTCAAAGTCAAAGACCTAAATCCAGTTGAGAATCTATTGCAACAAATTCAGATGCCATCCATCCATCCAGTCTGTCTGAGCTTTAGCAATTTCCAAGGAAGAAATGGCAAAAAAATGACTTGCTAGATGAGCAAAGCTGTTATTGCGACACACTCCAAAAAACCCACTGGTGCTGCTGTAATTGTAGTGAAAGGTGGTTCTACAAAGTACTGAGTCATACACATGCGTGCCACACATTTTAGGTTTTTATTTGTAAAAAATTGTGTAACTATGTGCAGCTTTGTGTTGGTCTGGCAGATAAAATCCCATTGAAATTAGTGTTGTTCAAGGCTGCAATATGACGAAGTGTGGAGAAAGTTTCAGAGCAATGAATATTTAGAAAAACTATTTTATGGTATGGTATTTTATGGTAGATCTTGTTGAATAGACTTTTTGAAACAATGTCTGATTTATAGTGAAAAAACAAATTTATATAAAATTGCATGATTTAATCTTCTACGCTTTGGCCTTTAATTACCAATTTTCTCTTTTTTTTTGTCTAGCAGAATGGAGGATGAAGCAGTGTTGGACAGAGGAGCATCTTTCGTGAAACATATCTGTGATGAAGAGGAAGTAGAAGGTAGGTGGTGTACTGCTTTCAGACTTATTGTCCTATTGGTGCAAATCTTAAAGCCTTGTGTATCACGGCCGCTGTCTCCTTACTGTTCTGTTCAGCCGAGAAAAGTGTGTCACCTTCCCACAAATATCAGCACAGGATTGGACAACAATGACAGATATAATTCGTCTAAAAAGACATTTTGCACATGATGGCCATTCTAATCCTCACTATTGTCTGTCAGCTGAAGCCGCAGAAGAATCCAAAGTCACCCACATGTATTTACTGAGACATCCACATGTTTACTCAACCTCCACTTAAAGGTTCACACAAAGAGAGGCATGTCGGTGTTCTTGGCGCTTTGTCCCTTTGTTTGTCTGCTTTTAGCTGCTCTGCATGGAAGTTCAGGGTCGGGTTTTATCTTGTCTCAGGTGCACATCAGTTTCTGCTGTAAAGCAAAAGTGAAATGTCATTAAAATCTGCAAGGCATGCTTTTGGAATGCATGTCACGTGTAATTAAAAATAAACCATGCAAAGGGTTTCCAGTAAGAATAGCTGCATGGTAGGAAAGGGAATGTAAAACTCAATATCAGACGAAGAGATCAAACAGGGAAAGACACGGTTGCTTCTCTGTCTTAGTCTGCTGATTTGTACGAGTTTAACTCTCTTCTTCCCTCTAATTACTTCCTGAACAGGATAAATGATAATTTCCTGTATGAGCCTCTGTGTAGGGAGTAGATGCTGTTGTGACTGATGGCAAACTTTATCTCCCTGCTGATATTATTGACTTGCACATTAAAGGGGTAGTTCAGAGTTTTTCCCAAATACGGTTCTGTTAAAAATGTTAACAGCTATAGTCTGCCTTGCAATATATAACTCTCCTGGTGTCTTTATTCAGGTTAGTTGATCCCAGATGTTGAAGCTAACAGCTTGCCTCAGAGAAGACCTGATGCTAATTTTATAAACCTTTAAACTGTCATCTTATTTGCATTGGTCAGCTATTCACAGAGAACCCAATGATTATTTACTCAGGAATCGGAGGTTAGAGACAGTGCACCACCAATTACCATCCTGTGTGAAACAGGTACTTAAAAACAAAACATGCAAAGGGTTTCCAGTGAGAATAGCTTCCTGGTAGAAAACAAAGGGAATGTAAAACTCAATATCAGATGAAAATTTAATAATGTTTTTGCTTTTTACATCACTTTACTTTTATTATAGCAAGCTACACTGAATGGATCCCCTTTACATCTTCTGTTCTGAGTACACGTTTGACACAGGAAGATCGCTGGTGGCGCACCACCTCTTCTCTCCATTTCCCATGTAAATAATTATTAGCTTCTTTGTAAATAATCATCCAATGCAAATGTGATGATCACTTAAAGAGTCATCAAATAGTGCCCATATTACGCACTTTGATGTTTTTATATTGGAGTTGTTTTAAGACAGTAAAAGTCTGCTTTTAACTCTGCTCCTCTGGACTTGCTGTTAGCTATAGCCTCCAAGACCAACTAATCTGGAATAATACTAAATGAAGTCACCAAGAGAGTAATCCACTGAAGGGAAAATAATAACTACTTAGAACCTATTGCTTTAGACAGCAGCAGAAGAATTAATTTGACATCAGAATCAGAATTTGATTTAAGCATTGGCTTCCACCTGAAAAGGGTCTTTAAAATTGTTATTCTTTAGGAATATTTGTGATTCTAGGAGATCCAGAAACATCCATAAATATCTTTGTAACAAGTCAGTTGGATCACTGTTTACCGGCTTGCAAAAAAAATCAATAGGAAGACTTAAACTCATTCAAAATTCTGCTGCTGGAGTGCTGCTGACTGGAAGAAAGAGAAGAGAACCTTTAACCTGCTTTACATGGGCTTCCTGTTACTTTTGAGATTGATTTTTAAAATCCGTATTCTTAAAAATCAACTCAAGGCATTCACTACCTGTTTGCTAAAGGTTCCTTAAAACTGCTTTAGAAGAATAAAAAAATTCAGCTTTTGTTAGTTACGCCCTAAAATTATAGGATTCACTACCAACTTTTATTGACAAAATTTTTTTTTTTTTTTTTTTTTTCAATGTTTGTTTTGGGTGCTAGTGGCTATTTTTGTGACAGTATGTAGACAGGAATGGGGCAGAGAAGGGGGGAGATGGCATGCGGCAAAGGTTCTGAGGTGAACTCAGGACAACCACGATGAGGAGTATAGCCTCGGCATGTGGGGCACCCGCTCTACCTGCTACGCCACGCGACGCCCCTAATTGACAAAGTTAACCCACTGAATATTAAAATAAGGTTTAAGGCATGCATTTTTACCCAAGTAGTATTTATTTTTATTTTGCAGTTTAAATATTTTCATTCTACTTTTGATCCGTTATGATGTTTGCATTGCCTTGTGTAATTTCATTGCCTCTTTTACATTCTTGTATTTGAATGATTTGATCTTCATGGTTTGTTATGTAAATCATTTCGGGCAGCTATTGGATGTATCAACACTTTTAACAGAACCTCACTTCAGAAAATCTAGACAAGATGAGGATATGTCTCATACAAAGCCAGATTACTTGGCTCTCCATTGTTTTCTTTTGCTATTAAAAGAACGTCTCCTTGTCTATTAATATAATAGATCTTGATCTGTGTTCCTGGTTTGTTTATGTTGTGCTGTTACAGGTCACCATACTGTATACATTGGTGTGCACGTTCCTAAGAGCTACCACCGAAGGAGACGCCACAGACGCAAGTCGAGCCATAAGGAGAAGCGGGAACGGGTTGAGCAGATTGTGGAAGCATACAAGTCTGATGTGGAGAACGCAGATGATTCCAGCATGAGCATTCTGAAACCTCTTAGTGAGTACATCTCAAACTGACTCTGATATCTGCTAAAAATGTTCTGCATGCAGATTAGGACTGATAACTCTGACGTTACTACTTCATAATTTACTCAGAAGGTGTTTGGATACATTTCAGTATCTCACTGCAAATCATTATCAGTGTTTCTGCTGTTAAGGAAGCTGAACAAAGCCGAAGGAGCATGGGAATAGGAATGGGAAGACGGCACAGGCTAATCTTAAAATGACACCTGAGTGGCCTTATGTGTGTAAAGTTAACACAAAGAGAGGTGTTCCCTTACACCTGGGTGCTTAACCACTATACTCTTTGGAATTTGTGGGAAAGGATTTTCAGCAGCTAAAACCTAAGTAGATGGAGGCAATTAGGGAGGTGGTCAGGAGTTGGAGAGGAAAGTCAGAAAATTACAGATGTTACCCAAGATGGATGAGGAGAAACTCCAATACCTTCAGAAGTAAAGGACAATGTGAAAAGATCTGTTGCACTCAAAAATTATTTGCCCACAGAGTGACTGGATATGTAAAATGTCCATCATGATTTCTTCTGCTGCTGGGAAAACACATGAGATATTTTGACATATTTAGATTTTTAGAAAAGTGTTATTTTCTGCAAGTTACTCTCCCATAGATACAGTTTTTGCCCAGTCTCTTTCATATTATTTAATCATAAACACTGACATTAACAGAGACAAGAGAGGGCTGAATACTTAGATGTTTTTCTGGGTTCTTTTGTGATCTCTGGATGAGTTGTGGTTGTGTTCTTGGAGTGATTTTGGTTGGCTGATGCTCTTGGGAAGGTTCACAACTGTTTCATGTTTTCTCCATTTGTGAAAAATGGCTCCTTAAAGATCCAATGCCTTAGAAATAGTTTTGTAACCCTTTTCCAGGCTTATGGATGCCCATGGGTGTGTTTCTCATCTGTCCTTAAATGTGTTTAGATCACAGGATGATATGTTGCTTTTGAGCTCATTCAGCCCACTTTGTGTTGTCAGTGAGACGCAATTTCTTGATTCTACAGGTATGCCATTAATCAGGATTGTCAGTGGTTTGAACAATCAAACCAAAAAATGTGGTTAATGACAATTACTTCATGATTTAATAAGTTGGGCATTGCTTTTCTTAATGAAATGAATAGTTTTTTTTAATACAACCTTTTGTATTTACTCAGGTTATGATTGCTTGATGTTAAGATTAGTTTGATCTGAAACCTTTAAGTGTGACAAAACAAAAAAGAAAAAATAGTATATATCTGTGAGGGAGAAAAAATTTTTGTCTGTGATGTGCATAACTATTATACAACAAAATAAAATTATAATGAGCTACGCTGGTGGGAAAGATCCAACAACATTTGAATCAACATTATAATTTGGCATCAGTGTAGACTAAAAGATCCATTTACTGTAACTGTATAGGGGGATTAGTTTAGCCCCAAGACGTTTGCCCCCAAACATTATAACTGCAAGGTGTATAATTATCACTCACAGTACTGGAATTTACCTAAAATACCTTGTCAGAATCTGTTGGAGGTAATTGTTAAAGTATTAAAATGAATGAGCTGGATGAAAAGGCAATTCTCCCAACTAAATTAGACATGTAGGGAAAAAATGCCAGGATACCTGAAAGTGTGTGGGATCAAAGAAAACTGGTGATTATAATGATGATTTAAGTTCCGATGAGTTTGGATGATCTCTGTGATGAAATAAAGACAAATTAATGGGTATAAATAAAACTGAACCAGGGATAAAACGATGTTGAATGAAAGAAGAGTTCAAAGGCAAAATAAAGAAACTTAGTTTACGTATAAACCTAAACTGAAAAATTAGCAGAAAATACTAGCGACCATGTGTCTTGAGATTTTCTATGTGCTTAAAAGGAAAAGAGTGATTGAGTAAAAGTTAGGCCTTCTGCTCACATGAATATAAAACGTGTAAAGTGTTTAAACTTTGTCAGGTAAAATCTTACCGGCAGTAGATGGCTGTCTGAGCACCTCTTAGTTTGGAGAAGCAGAGAGGGGTTCTAACTGGAGAGTCAAGCTGTCAGCTGGTTACAGTGGAGTCAAGTTTTTAGTCGATAATTGCTCTGGCTATGTATGCCTAAAGTGATCCAATTAGCATGTAAATAGCTATATGAATAGGTATCTGTTGCAAAACAGCTATATGAATAGCTATCTGTTGCGAAACCATCACAATGAAAATTGACTGGCCAATAGTAGTTTTTTATGTTTTTTAAACCTTGAGTAAAAATGCCACTGGTTTACAGTATCATTGTTGTAAAACAAGATGAACAACAAATTGTTTGACATGGTCTGATTATTTTAATAAAAATCATTGCTATTTCATTGAAGAATAATGCAACATTTTGAATATTACATTTGTGATAGTTAAATGTAATATTTATTTGCAGTAATTTAATTCTGATACATATACTTAAAAATGTAGAATAAATTTGAATAAATGCTCAGAAAAATTTGAAATAAGCAAACATACCTATTGAGCAGAATATTTTATTTTTTGCCCATGTGCTTTTTATAGAGTAACCCTGGGTGTATAACAAGGTGAATTTAGAATTTTGTTAATTAGTTAGGGTATCTGATCAGATATCCAGTGTGCAGTTGACTGCTTAACAGACATGATGCTCATAACTTGTAGTTTTGAAGCAGCGTTACCTTGATAAGACTGATGGGTGGTGCTGGTTGATTTCTGGGCCAAAACAGCTGAACCGGTCCCTCTTAGGCAAGGGAAAATTGTAGTTGCCTGCAGCCAGCTGACCAACAAAGAACAGCAATAGGTTTGGGAACATGACTCATACATCTGGCACATTCTCTGGCAAATTGTAGCGGCCTGAAACTTTGTTACTGGTAAACTTTGATACCAGTGAACAGCCCGTGTCTACTCATAACCTCTCCACAGAACCATGTATGGAAAAAAATCCAAACTATTGTCCTAAAAGTGAAGGTTACAATTTGCATTCAATCTAGTAGTAGTTTTGAGTGGCTTCCAGTTTCAAACAGTGCTAATAGATGAGCTAATTTGACCTCATGTTCTCATTAAAGGAGTTTCCTGAGCTCCAATTATGGATGACAAAAACAACTTTCTCCAACTTCACATTTGTTGACATCACAGTTTTAACAGCTGACACAAAAAGAGGTAACCTGCCTGCTATGTCTGTGTAAGACTAACTACTATATACTCTTAAAAGGAAATAAAGGTCCAGAATTTACCTTCAGAAATGTTTTGCTGCACTGTGTGGGAGTATGAAGTGAAGCATCAGGATAGAAAGTGCGGAGGAATGTACAGCTGTTCCGTCTTCTGACAGTTGTTTTATCAATGTCAGCTGTTGCAACCACATGATTGTTTCAGATGAAGGGGGGGCTATTGAATATTGTGTATAATGTTTGGATTATAAATATAGATGCACCTGAAATTAGTTGGGCTTTGGCCAGAAGAACAAATATTTAGATTGTTATTTTTTTTAAAATACTTTAAATTACTTTAAAACTGGTAATGGGGAAAAAAAATCTCGAAAAGTTTTTCCTACATTTTCCATTTTGTGCATTTAACACATCAAGTTGTTGTTTTCCAGCCTAGATGCTGCAGACATGCTCTTAGGTAATCCTCTCTTCTCTGACGCTGTAATCCATTGTTGCACCTCACGGTCTGGTGTCATGCAGCCTATGTGCTTAGTCATCTGAAGATACCTTGATATGATAAGTGGCTTGTTCTCATTAATTTCCCTATCTACATGTCACAGGCCCTATCTGATTACTCTGGATGTCATTTGAATTTTAACACGAGTGGCCCACACAGTTATTAGCACCCCTAAAACAGATGCTTAAAAAACCTTTAATTTTACACTTGAAATTTAAGTGCATGGAAACAATACAAAAATCACATTTAACTTTTTTTGCTTTTATAATTTAAAAATATATAATTTTCTTTTTTTCTGTTCCTGGCTCATACTTTCAGCTTGCTGATTTTGGACCGTAGATATGGGCAAATTCTTGTAGCCATTTAATAAATTAAACCCAAGTGAAACAGGAAGTCATGCATTATTAATTAAAGATATTGATCAACGTAAAGTTAATTATAACTTATAGCAGTTGTTTGCTGAATAATTTGTGGGTGCTAATAATTTTTGCATTTTCTAAAGAATGATAATGTAGCATGTCATATCATAGCCATTTGGTTAGGGCAACTAGAAAATATTTTATTTTAAGGCTTTTTGCACATCTTTGCCAGGGTTGCCAATAGGGGTCTAGAGTTCTGTACATCTGAGCTGGAAAAATAAGTGTGCAATGTTTGTATTTGTCTTAAATCAGCTTCATCTTTAAAAAGTTTAAGACTCGAAAATGTTGGGTCATGAGCAGAAACATTTACAGAGGCCCAGCTAATAATGTAATTAATCTTAAGGCGGTATACAAAAAGAATACACAGATCCAATAAAAAAAAAAAAAAAAGACAAAAACTGACAGGCCCGATGCACCCTCCTTCTTTTTCTGTTTGTAATTGCAGCATGACAACAGCTGAAAGCCAAGAGTATTGTTGGTTTTTCATCCTTTGACTCAGTATTGGGTTGTAAAACAGCAGGCAGCAAGAAACAAGTGTAGCTAAACTAAGCAGTGAAGAGCAACTGAAACAGAACATTAAATGCCTCCCAAACACACTCATACACATGCAGACTCCCACTTTCTTATTGGAGTGTATCTCGGTAGGAAATCTGAAGTGTAAACAGTCTTGTAAGGTTGAGTGAGAGGACGGACTCTTGTATATGAAGAGCCACTGCTGGATTCAACATTTTTCCACTGTTGAGCCGTGAGCAACCTTAGTGACCCTGTGGAAAATATTTGATGTTGGCTTTGGCTGTTTTGCCTTCTCCTGTCATGCCATACGTAGGCTACGCCTCTGGTACTTTCTCAGGAGAAATAATTAGGACTCACTTTAAAATACAGATTGGATTGTGTTCACGGATGACATATACAGGATGTGTTAAAGTGTGGAATTGTTATTAAGAAGGCTACGCATATACGACAATCTTATTAGATATGTTGGTAGTCTTTTGTGCGCAACACACAGTTCCAACTGAAAACACAAACACTTGTAGACAGTGCATACAGAGCCTTCCACTTCATAGATTTTCTGCTGTTTTGACCTTTATCTAAATCCCTCTAATCCTGTTGATTCATACATCCACTTGTTAGCTGTTTCTAACCACAACAAAAGGTCTGGTTTTCACTGAACACCAGTTGGGTGACCTGAGACGTGCTCGGTGTTTAGGTATGCCATGTGGTGTCAAACAGTGTTGACACCGGAGATGTCCCAGGGATGTCTTGTATGTGTGGTTAGATTGAGATGCTTTACGCAGTGATGCCAGGGTAATACCCTATAAGTCTATCTCCCGTGGCACTTACCTCGACCTTACTGTAGCTTAATTTTAGATTGTACGAGTTTAAAAACAACTGTCCTAAATTAAGGTGATGGAGGGCTATTTCAGGATTAGAAGAATACAAGCCATGTTACGTTGTCAAGGTAGACTGCTGACTTGTACTGTGTATAAAGGGAGCTTTAAAAATAGACTCTTGTGCCTTGCTACTTAACACGGTTGCACAACTTTCCTGGTAGTGTTAACATGAACAATTATTTCCTATTATACAATGGAAAACCCATTAGATGTAGGACACAAGACAAAGAAAATCACTGGCTTAAAGTATGCCTAAAATTATTTCAAGGAACTGCAAGAAGATAAATAAATGCTAATGTATGCCAATAAACTCTGCGATTTCCTGATTAAGATGTTGAGTACTTTTCTCAGAAGGAAGAGAAACGTTTTCCTCCTATGGGTGTGCTGCCAAAGTTTTCCTATCAAGCATCAATGGCTCTTTTCATAGTTAACCCCGGATGTAGAATGTGTATCTGGCTTGTCTTATAGATAACTAGAGCATTACATCATAATGCTGAGAATGTGAAAGGGCTCTCTTTTTCAAAACACTCAAACAATATAATTACATTTTATAGGGTATTCTTTAAATATGTTGGGATCTGAGGCCTCTGAAGTTGGTATTTGGTTTTAAGGAGCTATGACATCACCATGGTGACATTTTTGAACACTAACTCGTGTAGAATTCCTGTAGCTGTGAGATGCACATACCTCCCTTCCAGAAAACCCCACCCCCATCACCCAAGTCAAAGGCCAGAGTCAAACCTGCCCTTTAACTTTAGCATTCCATGGCTCGCTGTTTCTTCTTTTGAGACATTCCTTGTTGGATTTACAAGTGTGCTTTGGGAAAAGTATATGATTTAATGCTTCACTTCCAGTTTAGCTCCTAGCCAGGTGTCCAAATGCTTTCCTTTAAACAGTCCTACTGCATGAGGCTATATTTTTAGTTTACTTACAGACAACAAGGTGTTAAGTACCTTGAGTATTAAAGTAATCCTAAACTATGATGTTTCCACTGTGGTGGCTCATGGTTAGAGGTTCATCTAGTGTAGAACTGATCACTAGATAAATTGATCAGTTTGTCTGTTGAAATATATTATCCTTAATCTCTGTGATGGTATTTTTTACTGTAAGGGCCTTTCCCATACAAAGCTATTCAGCTCCAGTTTTTGTGCATTTTATTTGTTTATTTTTTTTATACTTTAAAATAATTTTTAGGTCTGTAGCCACTTGCTTTTCCTTTTTAGAGACTATTGAGATTTGTAGTTTTTGTGTTCCCTTTTTTTTTTTTATCATCTCTGTAGTGTAAATGTGCTGACCCATTTTGTCCTTAATAAATACTTTTTTTCCATTTCTGTTAACAAGGTTTTAAGACAGCACAGTGTTTTTTTTCTTCTTAAAGGCTATGAAAACTCTGTTATACCATAGACTGAATAATTAAGGGAACTGCAGGTCATATATTTATGAACTTCGACTTAGACGTACAACTTATGTATTTCTTTCTATGGGTGATTAAAAAAAATTGAACAATTTCTGATCTGTTATTTTTGTAAAGTTTTTTATTTGATGACACAAGTTTTAGCTGATTCCAATTTTATTTTACAAACTATAAGAACAGCATTCAAAATATTTTTCACCCTTCCTGCTGTAAAAAGGTCACTAATTATTATCATTATTAGTATCAAAGTAATGTCACACAGACGAGAAAGCAGTTGTCATCTAATATTACCAATTAGCTTGGCTAGCATATCTAAAACAATTTCAGTGTGTAGTCCCATACTGAGACTAAAATCTGAGGTTTCATAAGGAATGCTAAGATTCATAGATTGATCTGGAGGACAAAAAAGAGAAACTTTTCTGTACTCAGTTCTGCCTTCCTGTTACCTGCTGAAATTTTCGTCTCTCGCAGCACTAATGAGCCACAGATGTTTATGGGCTTGATGCCAAACACACAGTTTCCATTAGCATAACTTAAATCCCTGTTCTTCCTCTTGGGTCATTCTAACACATTACTAATAATGAAAATGGCTAAGTTTAAATCTTCAATCAGTCACAGGGTCCATCCTGGATAGTGGTGTTATTACTGCAATCTGGTTGGACCAAACTATTCACTTATGAGAAAAAGATTCTAATTTTGAGTTTCTGTCTGGCCCATCACCACCAAAGGCTTATCAAATTAAATGGTTTTTCAGTGGTTCTTTAGCAAAACTGGAAAAAACAAACAAACAAAAAACTTGCAGTTTTTTTTATGTTGTGTACCTATATTTTTACAGCATATTTAAAACCCTTACTTTTGATGCATGTTATTGTCCAATATTCAAGTATTTCTTGGTAAGGAGAATATATGTTTTCATTTTTCACCCTGAGAGTAAAAAAATGACAAATTGGCAACAGTAAGGTAAACATAATCCAAGTCTAATGATTCCTTGACTTCAGATTTATAATGCACATATGAAACATTTGAAAGTTGCAAGAATGAACTCTATTTGTGCTTCTTACCACTTATACATGAAGCTCACTAATGCAAGCATTGGGTGGAAGTATGTTGTTTTTGGCTTGTTTTGTCAATTAGAAAATTATCATTGACTAAAGCAATTAGCAATCCCTGGTTATCCAAACTTTTTTCACTTGAACTTGAACATATTCAACATGGATGTAACAACATTCCTAGATCCAAACTCTGTTTTGCAAGACAGTGTGAGTAGACAATATGTTTTTTGATTTGATTTTTAGAGTCCTAACGTGTCTTTCCCCCTTGTAGTTTCTCCAGCTGAGAGGATCCGGTTCATCCTGGGAGAGGAGGATGATGGACCACCACCTCCTCAGCTCTTCACAGAATTGGACGAACTCCTGTCTGTGGATGGGCAGGAGTTAGAATGGAAAGAGACAGCCAGGTGAGCTACTCAGCTGGATGTCTCATCAGGCTGGCATTTGTCGACCTAGACCCAACTCCTCCCTGCCTTTCACATAAACAGCAATGGGCAATGTTGGGAGAAATTTCCTGCTTCACAGTCCTGAACATGGAACACAATCCCATCATGTTTTATGATTGTGTAAGGAAATAGGTTGCACTCCAGTGAACTCCCAGTATGTTCTTATCTGATCAGGTTTTGTGCTACCTGCCCTGTGAGACCAGGAAAAGGCTGAAACTCCCACATTATCCGAACAGTACTTGCTGTTAAGGCTTGCCTTGACACAGACCTAACCTTTAAACTCTGTTACTATTTTTACATAGTTGTTTATTTTCAATGAGATACAAGCATCAGATAATGATGTTTCTAAAGTAACGTAACATTTACGCACATAGCGACTGATTAGCAAGCTTGCAGAAGTTTCTAAAGTGATGACAGGTACTCCTTGCAAGAAAAAATTCATCCCTATTTAGGGAAGCAAGGGTCGAATGGGAGTGTCTGTAAATTAACTCCTTAATAAAGTCAATGGTGTCTCCTCTTTAGGCGAGACGGCAGGTCACAGGCATGTGGACCACAGCCAAAGGGATACTCTATCCCAAGAGGAAACCCCATCCTCTGGCCTCATGTGAATAGTTCTTTGTAGCGGTGACATGTGATGCATTATTATTAAAAAAAGAATCCTTGTCTCTGGGTTGTACCCAGAGGACAAGCTTATCCAAGGTGCCACCAAAGTCTTTTTTCACCAAATGATCCACGTGTGGTCTGAACACTACAGAACACTGGCTCCATCCCAGTGATACCTTTTTTTCTTTTTTTAAGGCCAGTGATTTATGTTTTTATGGGCACGCTTTTATGCATCCCTTGTGCTTACCTTTTGGAGTGTGACCAATTCAAAATAGGATTTGTATCAAACACATTCAAGCGTGCTGCATTTTAGGTGTTGTCCAAACAACTCTTAACAGTTTCCCTTGCATCTTTGTCTTGATCATGCTGTGTCTAGATGGATCAAGTTTGAAGAGAAGGTGGAGAAAGGTGGAGAGCGTTGGAGTAAGCCACATGTTGCCACGCTGTCCTTACACAGCTTGATGGAGCTCAAAACGTACATCGAGAAGGGCACAATCTTGTTGGACATGGAGGCATCCACACTGCCACAAGTTGTGGGTAAGTGGAGTTGACCATACTCAGATCTGGCGCACAAGAAATCAAACATTTTGCAGATGACACTGTCCTAATCTTTAATGTATCCATTTAACAGAGATGATCACTGACAATCAGATTGAGACTGGTCAGCTGAAGGCAGACCTGAAGGAGAAGGTGGTGTACACGCTTTTGCGAAAACATCGACACCAGACCAAAAAGTCCAACTTGCGTTCTCTTGCTGACATCGGCAAGAGTGTTTCCAGTGCAAGCCGGCTGTTTTCAAATCAGGAAAATGGTAATATAGAAATTCCTGGGTTTTAGTCATTGTCCATTCCAGCATTTCCACCTTTTGTAGTCTTTTGACTTTAAGTTTCTTCTAACACTAACCACTTTTCTACACTAATATTTTTCTGATCCAATCTGTTTTCCTTCTTTTCTTTTTCCCACCCTTCCAAACTCTTTGTTCTTTCTCTTTTTCCTGGCTTTCTTCTCCTCTCTCTTCATCCTCTCGGGGGTCTGTGTTGTCTTCCTGCATCTGGGGGGCAGCACCGCGTTCCTCCTTCGATCACTCGGTGCCTTATTTAACTCCACAAGACCCGGCGGAATCATATGAGGTCATGAGGAGCTCCAGCATGGGACAGCTCTGTGAGTGAGGTCACAGCCCTTCAGCTGAGAAGTAGCATATGTGAAAACACGAGAAAAGAACAGAGCTAAGCTGACATTAATGCCCTGGTTTTTGTTTAATTATTAGACTGACTCAGACTCTTACAAGAATTTACTAGAGTATTTATTTGGCAATAGATTATTTTTATTTCTGTTTCTGATATTACCAACAACCGTGAAGGAGTAAAATTCCAAAGTTTACATGCTCTCTCTTTTGCCAATAGTTGCTTAAGCAGCATATGCCTGCTGATGCCTATAAGCAGCAGCCCTGAGATAACCACATATCCCAGCTCTCCTCTTTGTGGAGGGACTGAATGAACAGCCATCTGGCATTACTTGTTAAGCTTAAACCTTGCCACATTTAGCTGATATTTCGAGCTCCTTCTCTATACCTAACTTATGCTTTTCTTTTCTTTTACTTATCTCCTCTAAAGCAGAAAATGACTCATTTACTTTGTGGTCCTGTCTTTTTGATCCAAACAATATACATGGCCTGTCTGCAGGTAGCCCCACCACTACTCACCGGAACCTCACCTCCAACAGCCTGAGCGATTTCTCTGATAAACCAGAAAAGGATCAGGTAATGTATTATTGGTTCTCTCTTTAAAGCACCATCCACATTTAGTGGCACCTCTGGTAAAGATGCTATGCTCTCTAAGCATGGTTCCCAAGGCTTTTGGAAGACAAACAGACACACATCATCACAGAATCTCCAGCATACATATAAGTGGGCATGAGCCACTTTCCAACAAACTCATGTATAGATTTGACCAAAACCAGGCAGTTTTCCAGCCGTTATCTTTGCAGTTCTTAACCTCCCTTGCCATCCTCTACAGTGTGTATAGTGGCAATATAGACTTGGGTCCAGACTTGATTGTCACAATTTTAGGTGTTTTCCTCTTTTTAAATGTTGCTCTGGGTGTAAAAATGGGTAAACTGAGTCAAGTGACACTTTATGCCAGATGCCATAAAGATAGACATGGATCTAAATTATCTGAATAGCATGTTCTGTAGTCTTTCCCAAGGCAAATATTGTCATGTAATGTTTATACCCAAATAAATAGTAAGTAATGCATTACTAATCTAGAAACTCAGATCAACTAAAAAAGTAAAAATGCTTGAGGAACTTTGATTTGATAGCAACGGTAACTGTTGCACACGTCAATTTGTTTAAACAATTATGTTTTTTTATGTGAGATTATTTTTCTCCCCATTAAGTAAATGTTGTCAAATCAAAGGCGGAATTTTAAAAATTTTCATTGTTATGTATGTTATTGCTGCAAAAATATTAATTTACAGGCTTTTTTTTTTTTTTTTTTACACATATTTGCCACAAGACTTTTTTTATTTTGCAAGTTTTTTATGCAAGTTTTAGGTGTCTGCTGTGTGTCCTGTTTCTGCCACTGTCATGGTTTAAGACAGAGTAGCTCTCTGTAAATTGTTGTCATAGTGACAGAGCCATTGCAGGTGATGAAAACGTGGCAGATGCAGTTAAAATATAACTGTTAATAACACTGCAGATGTGCTCAGCTAGCTTGACCTTCACTATCTCACACCAATGCCTTTTTTTTATTGACTTTTATCTTTCGTCTAATTCATACACCAGTACTTTTTTACTTCGTAATAATTATGTGATGTCCCCAGTTAAAAAGAATCTGACCCAAATAAGGAGCAGGCACATGGCTGCTTGGTAGTGGGACCACAACAGTGCCTGCCAAAACCTTTCAACTTTCTGACCCTTGACACACACACACAAAACACACACACACAGATTTTTTATGCTCTTATTTTATTTTCTTATGCTTTAAAGCAACACAAACAGCTTCAAAAAGTTAAGCAGTTAGTGTGCTAAGACACAGATATGTGTTTAATTGACAGAACAGCTCCGTGGCTCATTGATGATTCCGTACACACGACTTACAACATAATCGCACAGCACAAAATACACAGAATTCAGCTCATT
The DNA here is from genome assembly GCA_014839685.1 of Anableps anableps. NCBI lineage: Eukaryota > Metazoa > Chordata > Actinopteri > Cyprinodontiformes > Anablepidae > Anableps > Anableps anableps. The sequence goes on from CM026081.1 coordinate 24,179,753, forward strand.
TTACACAGTTACGTTATCTGGGTGGCAGGAGTGGGTTGTTGCTCTGGAGTTCATTGCCCTACCTCGATGAACCGGTATAACCCCTCGGAGGCGTTTGCAGTACTTTTCAAGAGGGCTCTTTTTGTCAAAGTAAATTCAGAATGAATGCCTGCGGCCAGGAGTCCAAATAGAACATTGCAACATGTCTTTAACATTCTGCAACCTTCAGTGTTTTTTAAGCTTGTGACCAATCAGTAAACATGTGTTTGTTCCCTTGCCAAGTCTGAAGTAAGAATGGTGTAGACTTTGGATATATGATCTTGTAAAGTATGTTTATTGGATGGCATAAAGTCAAGATGTGTTTTGCCACATAATTCAAGGAAAGAATGGTTCTCGATGCTTATTGGCAATAGAAGCAACACTTCCTTCTTTGTCTTCTTGTTGGCATGTTTTCATATTTTTAAAATGGAAGTATATTGGATGAATCATATATGCATTATAGATCATCCTGCAAGCTGTATGCACACTGTTGATCCCGAGGGTATCTTATGTTTTTCTACTGCCTGACGCGTTCACTCTTTTCTTCCCTCTCCACCCCAATTTGTTCCACAGTTGAAGAATAAGTTCATGAAAAAGTTGCCCCGCGATGCTGAGGCATCAAATGTGCTGGTTGGAGAGGTAGACTTCCTGGAAACCCCCTTTGTTGCTTTTGTTCGTCTACAACAGGCTGTTATGCTGGGAGCACTTACTGAAGTCCCTGTACCCACAAGGTACTCGGCTGTAAAATCTCTCCTCCTGTGACCAACTGCTGTCATATGGAAACATACATTAAACGAAACAAAACAGAAAATCTGTCTAATTAATATTCTCATGTTGTACCTAGATTTCTGTTTGTACTGTTGGGACCTAAAGGAAAATCAAAGTCTTATCGAGAGATTGGAAGAGCCATTGCTACCCTGATGTCTGATGAGGTATGTTGTTATTGTGACAAGACATTATTTTTTGGAAGTTATTTTCCAGAGATTTTTAACATTAATAAATTCCCATTTTGCTCCTTCTGAAGATGTTTTCATGCAGAGCTGTTTGCTGTAATTCCAGGCTAACAGTTGCATGTTACTCTGTGTTATAACATCACTCTTTGATCACTGTCTCATAACATAGTTTAACGTAGTTCCAGGTAATCACATATGAAAAACTTTTCAAAAAGTTGTTTTCCTGCTTCATAAAGTTTACCTTATTTTGCTTTGAATGTATTAAACTTTAATGAACAGTGTTTCAGCTGCTTTCTGTGCAACTTTCTGAACACAGTGCAAAGAGCACGTGACAAGCCACAGAGGTGGGAAGCCACAGCAGCCAATAAAGTCTCTCTTTCTCACTGTTAACGTCATTGTAAAGGGTGAAAAACACTTGAATTGTTTTGGAACACCCAGACTTGTTGGATCAGTAAAGTAATGTGGCTAGACTATCTGGCACCTCGGCAAGCAGTTCACATGAAAACTGGTTGTGATTTTGTAAAATTGGCTACATAAGCTTGTTTTCTACCAATAACAGCAGTTGTGAGTTGAGTTCTGTCAGGAACTCGGATATGATCATTCAAGATGCCTCCATTGGAACCTTAATCTCCTACTTTTTTTAATATTTGTTTCTGAATGAAGGAACCTAGCTAGCTACCTACCTACCCTCCTTCCAAACCGCAGTTAAATTCTCATCTCAGCCGCTTGATTTGGCTTAAATAACCATCCCAGCATTCGACCTTGACCGTCCCGCTGGCAGCTAACTTCTAGCTGAAATTATAGGCTGCTGGGTGTGGCACTTTGAGTGTTATCTAAATATAAGCAAAAAGATTAGACAAAACTATTACCTACCTGCTTGATGTCTTTTGTACATCTGTTGTCAGAAAAGTTGACACCTAGCATTGTTGATACTGGGAGCACCTGACCTGCATTTTTCCCACAGGCCTCAGCTGTCCCAGTCACATCCTCTCTGTTGATATAGTAGGTTAGGAAGTGTTTTCTCTGGATTTCCTCAAGTTAAACTTTACCCTCTCAGCTCTCCCATAATGGTCCTGTCACAGATTTATCAGATGTTTTAAGTTTTTTGACTCATTACCTCATGTGTTTATCTGTAGTACTCTCACTGGAGGGCTCAGTACTGGCATAAACACATATTGGCTTATTATGTGCGTGCATTTCGAGAAACTTCTGAAAGTTTCTGGGTTGCATAGTGGTGATTTTAGTTGCCATAAATTAGCCAGTGATGTTCTGTACTCTTCGTTCCAGTAAACAAAGCGATTGGGAAATATTTTTTCCACTCAGTTGTTGGAGTTTGACTTTTTTTTTTTTTTCATTTCTGTTTCCAGGCATTTCATAAATAAAGCACATGTTGTTATGTTCATTTCTTAAATGGTAATTGGTTGGCTTTATTTATACTGAAGGTGTTTCATGACATTGCCTACAAAGCAAAGGACAGGAAGGACCTGCTGGCCGGAATCGATGAGTTCCTAGATGAAGTGATCGTCCTGCCTCCTGGCGAGTGGGACCCTGACATCAGAATAGAGCCGCCCAAGTCTCTTCCCTCCTCAGACAAAAGGTTTGATCTGATCCATTTTATACTCTAAATTAAAGAAGCTGCCATTCAGAAATCATTTTTGTTTACCCATCATGTGACACTTAAACATTAAGCCACCTTTTTTAGTTTGAGTTACCTAACTTTGTATTCTCAGATTTTACACTAATAAATGGAAATATTTGGAAAAAACCTTTATTAAAGTAAACAAATTGACGCCGCTATTTAACATATTATATAATGCATACGTTGCTCAAAGAGGCCTCACATCAAACAAAACCAAATAAGACCATGTGGGTGGATAATCTTTTGAGTGGAGAACATTTAATTACATCTCAAAAGTGAAATGATCTGTTATGACATAAATTCCTAAGGATCTTGAGTAAAATTCATAAACTGTGTTATGTTCACATTATTATTGGTACCCCTGATATCTAAAATGTCTTAATAAATAACAGAATTGCACACAATATAATATATCATTTAAATATTATTTAACTGGAAAAACAAACCTTTTTAATTGGGAATGTGTGTGTGTGTGTGTGTGTGTGTGTGCATGTGTGTGTGTGGTGGTGGGGGGATTCCAGTATAAAAAAATCCCATAAAGTTGTATAGAGTAAAAGCACTGGTCCCACAGTTGTGCCACCCTTGCTGGTAATCCTTTGTCAAAGATTTTTTCTCTTTTTTTTTTCTAGTAGGACAGCATTCAAAGAGAGTAATCTGTGTCTAGTCTTCTTTGTACAAACTATCTGTTATCCAGAGTCCTGGGTCAACAGTGTTCTCTAAAAGATTTAGCTCCTGGGACTGAAATGAAAAAGAAGAGAGGTTGAATTTGTGTCTTGCAAAACATTTCTGGGTTGATTTGACCATATATTTTGAATTATTATCCTGCTGAAAGACATAGTGATGACCTATTTCAGCTTTTTAGTTGAGGACACCAATTTTTTTCCCCACGGCCTTAGAGGAGAGCCAGACCCACAGCCTCACAGATTCTCCACCATACTTAATAGTTAGCATATGGCATTTTTCCATATATTCATCCTTAGTGTTACACAGTGCCCACCTGGAATGTTTTGCTTCAATGTTTCAACAATGTTTCCACTGCATTTATTTCATAGGGATTGTTAAGGTAGAAATAGGTTTGTGAGGAGTGGAAAAAAAGTATTTTTAAAACTTTTTTCTCCACTTAGTAAATGTAGTTATGTTAAACTATGTTTTTCTAAAATTTGAAGCGTGAGACTTTGCTACTGCAACAAAAAGCAAAAAATTTATATGAAGTTTTTTTTTTTTTTGTTATGCATCTTTACAAAAAATATTTATTATATTATACATGTTTATTTCAAGTTTCTTTTCATTTTTTGCTGAAACTAAAGACAATATACCTTGTTTGTGCTTTTAAAGAAAGAACATGTATGCTGGAGTAGAGGCACCTCAGATGAATGGTGACACCCCCCACGATGCGGGACATGGAGGTGGAGGAGGAGGGCACCAAGTCGGAGAGGAGCTTCAGTGCACAAGAAAGTAATTGTAATTTTTCATTCCATTGTAAAATTATTGTAGGTGCAACAAAAGTTAAAATGAAAATAACAGGAGATGACAACTTAAAAAAAGTTTGGTTTGTTTTTGAATTTTCCAAAGAAATGTTTTTGACTGATGATTTTATTATCATCATTTTTTATAATCCTGATTGCTTCCAATTGCTGTCAGGAAAGGCGTGTGGAATCAAAGTATTTTAGCTTTTGTTCTCCAGTAAACTTTCAATGAGGAAAAACTCCACAATGAACTAAAGAACAATGGACTCACTTCACAGTTGAATAACCTTATTGTATTTCTTTTGTTCAGAGCATTCCTTATGAAACTATGACAGAAACACATCCAGTCAGATGTTTATCATGCCGTGTGCACCTCAAATATCTCCCAAGTATTACAACTGAGCTGTGATGTGACACTAACTGATTATAATGGCTTTGTCTTTAAGGTTCTGTGGGGGTCTTATCCTGGATGTGAAGAGAAAACTGCCATTTTTTGCTAGTGACTTCTATGATGCCCTCCACATTCAATCTCTGTCTGCCATCCTGTTCATTTATCTGGGCACAGTCACCAACGCAATCACATTTGGAGGCTTGCTTGGAGATGCTACAGACAACATGCAGGTAAGCTTACTCATACAAATGTCTTCCTTTGGTTATTGAGGCATTTGATATTAAGTGCAGAAGGCTGTTACTGAGAGAGATATGATACTCAGTAGGAAAGAAAAGGGGGCAAGGAGGAAATATACAGATCCTGCAAATAAGCAAAATGTAAAAAGTGCAATATCTGAGCAGCCTGATATGCTGCTGAAGATATGTCACCTGTTAACCTTAAATCATTTAAACATCCTAGTTTTGATGTGGAGTCAGTGGGTGCTGAGCTGGCACTGACTATTAGCTGAGCTCATCGTTCCGTCATCATTCCTCGTGTTAAACCAATTTCGTCTCTTCAGCTGATAAGCCATGCTAATTTAAGGCATAGAAGCTCATAGTAAATCAATCTGCTGAACCAACTGCTGATTCCCTTCAGGAATTTCTGACTTTAATAGCATACAGTGTTTGCTGCCATCATCCAGATGCACCTGTAGGTGACAGCCCATCTGATGGAAGCTGTACTTGCTTTGGCCTCTGCTGTGATGGACACCTGCAGAGCATCAGCCTCATGCAGGGATTTGGCAGAGCTGTAAATAACCACAGATCCAGATTACTCAGCCATTGTAGCCTCAGCATGGGTGTTACATGAACCCCACCCAACCTGAACTTCATCACTGTTCCGTAATCCTGTTTTCTAATTTGGACAAAGAGGGAATCCCTGCCCTGGGATAGCCTTTCTAAGTCATTGCTTCAGAGGTAAAACTCTGCTGTCCATTGTTCTTTCGGCATTAGGTTGTAAATGTTGTAAACTAATAAAAATTTAATAAGCCCACCCTAATTTACGCATTACTAAGAAAACTTAAGTGTCATCTGCATAAGAACAAATTTGGCGTTGACTTGTGAAGGTAAAGCTGTAATAAAATGTGTTTCTGGTCATTTTATAGTCATGCATTGCTTCAATTTCTTTATTCTATCACCCTTGTGAAAATTGTGATGGGTTTTTTTAATGCGTGCTGTAGGGAGTGTTGGAAAGTTTCCTCGGTACGGCACTGACAGGAGCAGTGTTCTGTCTGCTAGCCGGTCAGCCCCTGACTATCCTCAGTAGCACAGGCCCGGTGCTTGTGTTCGAAAGACTTCTCTTCAGCTTCAGCAAGTGAGTACCTCCCAATGAACCCTATTCAGTCACATGATTTTCATGTGACTAAATAGTTATATAGTCACTATACAAATATAATGTAAGGAATAAAGACGAGAGAAATTAGATTGAGAATTCGGAACAGCAGATTCGGTCATTGAGTAAAATTGTGAACAATGGAAATGAAACTATCAACACTTAGAGCAGGGCTTAAGCGTTGCATCAGACATATCTTTTTTAGAATTGTTGCAGCTGGGCTGATTGTCCCTACTGTAAATCTCTTGGCACTTACAGATTGTCCACAGAACAGTTTGACTGTTAGCTTCCTGTTCTGATTGATTCAACAAGAACAGCATTAAACTTTCTTATTTAGAACACCATGTTGGGCACTCCTCAAAAAACACTGGTTCCTGTGATAGAGCTGAACAAAAGACCATAGCAGCAGGTCAGATGAGTGATCTTTCCTCGTGTGTTGATGGAAATTATACATATAGAATCATTTTACAATCACCAAAGGCTGTCCAATGCTGGTACTGCTCTTCTAGCTCTGTTCTCAGTCCCTCAGCCAGTCTTCTAACATTACCAAACACTGTGCTGACTCTGTTCCATTATCAATAATTCACTCTCATTTAATTTTACACTGTGAGTGAACAATGTTGTGGTGTCTGTGCCCTCTAACTGGTTCCGGTGTTGGAAACAGCTGCCATGCTGCTCACAAATGTTTCATATACTGTGCCACAGATGCTATCTAGATAAAAGCATGTGGTCTTGGTGCATGTCAAGCCCTTGAATTTAAGGTTTTACTTTCGCTATCTTAGAGCTGCCATGGCCTGGTATGACAATCTCATAATATGATACTTCAGTATGAAGTTAATTATGCAAATATATTTTAAAAAAATGCATATCCTCTAATTTCTTTTATTTAAAGCAGAAAAGTAACATGCAGGACATAGAAGAAGGTTGGAGATTCTGTGCATTACACTCAATTATTTGAAAAGTGCTAAAATTGGTGTAACACAAGTACAATAAGTTGACATTAGCTTGTTAATCAGGTTGTCTACTGCAGTAGCCAGCCTTCAGTCGGACATGCTGCCTGTAGTTTGCTGTCTGTAGTTTTAAAACAGTATTAGCTTAATGAGAATGATGTGCTTGTTTATAGCAGAACTACTATACTATTTAAGAACTTTTGTTTACTGAGTTTGTGTAAAAGAATTGAATTCTCAGAGGGGTAAAAATCATTTTAAGTTGCTATTTCAATGGAAGTACTTGATTTTGTCCCCCCTTCCCACTCAGAGACAATGGTTTTGACTACCTTGAGTTCCGACTGTGGATCGGCCTGTGGTCTGGTTTGTTCTGTCTGGTGCTGGTCGCCACGGATGCAAGCTTCCTGGTGCAGTACTTCACACGTTTCACAGAGGAAGGCTTCTCTGCACTTATCAGCTTCATCTTCATCTATGACGCATTCAAGAAAATGATAAAGCTGGCCCACCACAACCCTATCAACTCGGAGTTTGATCACAACCTCATCACTCAGTACGACTGCCGCTGCGTACCTGGTGCGTATTCGACAGCTTTCACTGCAGCAGATTGAGAATCCAGACTTTGACTACACTAATCACCGTAGTACTGATTGATGTTGCTGAATTTGTCAGGGTGTCGGACTTCTATGTTATTTATGTGTTTGCATTGGAAAAAACAAATGGTACTCTTGCTTACTTTCTCATCCTCCCTATCAGTTTGGCACGATTGCTGGACTCGGATTTAAAATGGCAAGAGTGATTCAGATGGCATCAAAAGGATTCCTGCTTTACTGATTAGATATCATTGTTCCTTTTTTTCTAGTTAATTCATCAGCGCTCCTTGATACTTCTGCCTGGACAAACCGTACTAATCTGGTATGTGGGATCCTGGTTCGACAAACATGAAGTTAAACAGTATGAGCAGCGTAGATTCAGAAATCAGTTTTTCAAACCTGTTTTTACCCAACTCATTGTTTACTCAGATTATTCAATTCTTATCCCTCCAGCCAGAGAACGCCACCTGGGCGTCCCTGACCAAGCATCAGTGTAAGGAGTTTGGAGGGCTGCTGGTCGGAGAGGCCTGTGGCTATGTGCCTGACATTACACTAATGTCCTTCATCCTGTTCTTTGGAACTTACACCTGCTCAATGGCTCTGAAGAAGTTCAAGACGAGTAGATTCTTCCCCACAACAGTAAGTGATAACCCCTGTATGAACAATATTTCATCTCTGATCTTGTGAAGAGGGGCTCTTTTTTCTATTGAAGTGAGAACAAAGCCTAGTCATGAGTTAGATTTGGTCAGTCAAAATCTAGACCTGAAACTTGATGTTCACAGATGACCTCCATCCAGTCTGACTGAGCCTGAACTCTTTTTCAAAAAAGAATGAGCAAAGGTTTCAGTCTCTAAATATGTAAAGCTGGTAGAGATACAACCCCAAAGAATTTCAGCTGTATTGGCAGCTAAAGGTTCTGGAGGCTATCAACTCTAGCAGGTTCTATACAATGAGAAGCCATACTTTTGACATTTTTGTTTGTACAACACAACTTTGAAAACCGTGCTTCATTTTTTCCACTTCACAAGTATGTACTACTTTGTGTTGGTCTATTGCATGAAATCCAAATATTACACAGTAAGGTTTGTGGTTGCAATGTAACAAAATATAATCACTATTATTAAGTATCTGGGTTTTTTCTTAAAATAATGTCTAAGTCAGTTGAAACTATCTAACCTACAGTGATGTTGTCCTGTTCCTAGGTGAGGAAGCTTATCAGTGACTTTGCAATCATCTTGACCATTCTTCTCTTCTGTGGCATTGATGCCTTGGTCGGTGTGGACACTCCAAAGCTTATAGTGCCTAGTGAATTTAAGGTAATCACTACACATTACACAAACATATATATGCATGTATAGTTTTCACTGTGGACTTGATATCTTGGTGTTGGATATCCTTTAGAAAAAAGGACAGTGCAGTTGTGAACAGAGCGCTCTTTCCTTAGATTACACTGTTAATGATCCATGTTTCTGCAAGAAAGCCTCCTTAATTCTTTAAAGTCCCTGCTCAATGCTTTCTTTGTAGTTTGCTCAGTTGGATACATATTACCTGAAACTAAGACACAGGCATTCTTGGAGATTTTAGAGCTGAAATGTTGGACCGTTGGCAGGCCCACCGGCCCTCCCTTTGGTGGAGGAATGGGCAAAAGTTGATTGCAGGTGATGTGAGAACTGATGGTTTCCTAGTTGCAAGCACAGAGCCAGCTTTCTTTGCCCACAGCAGTGTAATTCACACTTCTCTATCACATAATAATGCACAAGTTATTCAAACCTACAGAGTGTTCAGGTACCTGCTTTCTTTGAACAAGTTTCATTTTATGCTTCGGATGTTAGCCATGTTCTTGTATGTGGATGGCCAGGTGGGTCCTTGTACCATTATAACTAATGCTTTTTTTTTTTTAAATTTATTCAGCCCACAAGTCCACATAGGGGCTGGTTTATTCCTCCTTTTGGAGGAAACCCTTGGTGGGTGTATCTGGCGGCTGCACTTCCTGCCCTCTTGGTCACAATTCTGATTTTCATGGATCAACAGATCACTGCTGTGATTGTGAACAGGAAAGAGCACAAACTAAAGGTAGGCAGTGTACCTGAAAGTTGTTAAAAGATTAAATAAAACTGCTGAATGTAAGAGATCTTTTTGTCTGTTTTATGTCAATAATTACAAGTTTTACATAAAATTGAACTTTTTGGCCTTGTGAACTACTACAGTGCCAAAAGGTTAATTTTTGAACATCAGCCTTAAGAAATACGTTGAAGCTGCGTATAATAATTACTTTCAATTTACATTGCAAAACAATTTAATGATGGTGAGGAGAAAAAGCTCAACAATCAACGAGGCGTTTAAGTTCATGGGAGAGAAAATTACTCCTTTTTTATTTCAGCTTTAAGCTTTGCAGTTCTGCTGGCTTTTATTCATTCAAAAAAAGGGAGTAAATAGAGTTCATTCCAAAAGTATTCACAGCTGTTTAAACTTTTTCCACATTTTGTCACGTTACACTTCAATGTGTTTTACTAGGATTGTATGTGAAAAGCCGACATAGTTAGCAAGTAGTGCCAGGTATTTCAGATTGTTACTTCCACTTCCTGATTATGCACTACTAGCCTTCTCTATAACCCTATCAAACCTATGGTCCTGCTCTTCTCTCTCTTTGTTCCTGCCCATGCTCAGAAAGGGGCCGGGTATCACCTGGACCTGTTCTGGGTGGCCGTCCTGATGATACTGTGCTCCTTCATGGGGCTGCCGTGGTACGTAGCTGCCACTGTCATTTCCATCGCCCACATCGATTCTCTGAAAATGGAGACCCAGACCTCCGCCCCCGGAGAGCAGCCCAAGTTCCTGGGTGTCAGGTGAGTTGATACCATTGACATATATGTTGTTTCATTTTCTTTTCTATCATACTTACAGACCCTTTTTATGGGCTTGTAAGTATTTGTGAGAAGGATTTCACCAAATTCTTATTCAAATGGGATTGTTGGACTTCTTTTTTGAGATTTTTTTAATAAACTTGTGGCATGTAAGTACACTCAATGTGTGAAAATCAAACTAATAGCTGTATTTCAGAGATCAGGAAAACATTTTTCCGAAAAAAGTTCAAGTCATTTTCATGACAGAGATTTCCTTAACGTTGTTTTTATGAACTTTTACCATTTTTACATGCTAAAAAGTCAGAATAAAGTTTCAGAATTCAGAGTCTTTGCTTGTGGAAGCTTTTAGGTTTGTTGTGCTGTTTGGAATTTCATCCATATGATGAAAACAACTTTACATCTGACACTGATTTTCCTGTTTCTTTTTCCTCCTATCCAGGGAACAAAGAGTCACTGGCATCTTTGTGTTCCTCCTGACAGGACTCTCTGTCTTCATGGCTCCTATCCTTAAGGTATTCCGCCCAGCTCCTAAATCTTCCATAGAAATGTGGATTACAGTCTGCCTCTTTTAGGACGAACTCTCGTCACTTGTCTTATTTTTTAAAATCATTTAAAATCTTTCGTTCATCCGATTAGAAGGCCCTGTACCTGAACTAATTCAAAGTGAAAAAGGCACATTCATCAGGACTTTAAGCTCCAGTTGGAGAAGAGTGTAGAGTTTCCATTCCCTCATTAAGCTGGGAAAGGACTAAGTGGATGCTGTTGTTTGAGCTGCTGCTCCCCCTTGTGGCCATTTTGTACTCTGTCCTTCCAGGCTTGAGAAAGTAGTTTTTCCTCATACTGTTGTCTAATCTGGTGTATTAGTGTTGTTCTTAGAAAAGCTGCTTGTGAACTACTTTAAAATAAGAATTAATACCTAAACTAACTGAAGCTTTAACACACAGCTAGTAAACCTACATTTATCCGTGTGTATTACATGCATGCCTTTTTTGCTCTGTGCTCTGCAGTTCATCCCAATGCCTGTGCTCTATGGTGTGTTCCTCTATATGGGTGTGGCATCTCTCAATGGTGTACAGGTGAGTTGCTCCACTCTGCTTGTGGACCACGAACTAGCAATAGTACTTACAACATCAGTATATGACTGTTTGTGCTTCTTGATGTCTTTATTTTCTGAACATAGTTATAAAAAGCTCTGATTTACAGTGTGTTATTCATAGCCCTTTATGATTCTCACAATTTTTGTTGCGATGATAAACTGTGTAATGGGCCATCAGACAGTAGTGCTTGATTGTAGAGAAGAAGGGAAATTTTCACTTAGTTATAAAATGTTTGACAAAAAAAATCATCTGAAAAGAAAACTGTACATTGGAATGCAAAAACACAACAGTTTAACCCCTACATGCAAAACAAAATGGGTTATGGAAAAATAACACTGCACAAACCATCTACACAATGAAGCATAGTAGTAGCAGCATTGTGCTGTGGGGAAGATTGGGTGGGGGCTGGTCAAGACTTGACCAGTTTGGTGTAGGATCACATTCCAGGTGAACAACGACCCTAAACACACAGCCAGAGCTTCGATGAAATAGTTCAGATCAAAGCAAATTCATGTGTTAGAATGGCCCAGTCAAAGTCCAGATCTAAATTTAACTCAGAATATGTGGCAAGGCTTGAAAATCACTGTTCTCAGAGGCCCTCCATCTAGTCTCACTGGGTCTGAGCAATTTTTAAAGAATAATTTAAAAGTCAGTAGAGGCTTACCTCAGCAGAATTGCTGCTGTAATTGCAGCAAAAGGTGGTTCTACAAAATATTGATTAAGGGGGCTGAAAACAAATGCACACTTTTCAGATTATTATAATTAAAAAAAAACTTTCAAAACCAGGTATAATTTCTTTCCACAGTTATGTACTACTTTGTTTTGGGCTGTTACATACATTTTCCATAAAACTGATTCCAGTCACATAGTTTAGTTGTAATGGGAAAAAAATGGGTAAGAGGAATGAATGTTGTTAGGCACTGTAGGTATCGTCACAGCAAAGCCTGTATTTAACTTAAAGAGAGCCAAACTATAGGAGTATCCTAACTATAAACATAAACTTTAATTGTGATAAATGATGTGCTTTGTACATGCTATATGTTATATTCTTGGTTTATAAACACTGTTGAACCCTTAAATAGCAGCAGCAGGTGTTTATAAATCCTATTTGGAATGGCTAGTACAGTTTCTGTTTCCAACAGTGTTTAAATTATTGATCAGAGGTTGGATATTCTGGTCTGAATTAAATATGGCAGGATGCCGCTTCCATCCTGCCATATGCAGAGATTTGTGATGGGCTGGCTCTCTGCTTGTAAAATGACAAACTGGTTCTTTGTTGTTTTACTTCACATATAACCAGTTTAGAACCAGTTGCAGCACCAGTCTTTTTTAAATGCTTTAGTGAAAAACCCCCAACAGAAGCATTGATTTCTTTAAATGCAGTTTTCTTCATCTTATTGTCTGTTTGCAAATGGCAGTTCATGGATCGTCTGCAGCTGCTCCTCATGCCTGCCAAACACCAACCAGACCTGATTTACCTGCGCCATGTCCCCCAGAGACGCATCCACCTTTTCACCTTCATCCAGGTCCTGTGTTTGGCTCTCCTCTGGATCCTCAAGTCAACTGTGGCTGCCATTATTTTCCCCGTTATGGTGAGGATTGGCTGATGTGTAACTGAGTGAAACTGAAGCTCACAGGTCAAGCATTCAGAATGATCTCACTGCCCCCCTGTTCATAGATTTTGGCGTTAGTTGCTGTCCGAAAGGCCATGGACTACGTGTTCTCCCAACATGACCTCAGCTACCTGGACGATGTGATCCCAGAGAAAGACAAGAAAAAGAAGGAGGATGAGAAGAAGAAGAAAAACAAGAAGAAGGGAAGCATCGACAGTGAAATTGACTATGTAAGTAATAGTTAATAGCGTGTGAAAATAGGCACTTCTCTTGAATCCACTGTTGATGTGACGTGTCAGAAAGTAGATCTCCAGTGTTAATGTCGTTCCTCCATCCTCCCACAGTCCGACTACCCCTACCATGAAAATATCCCCTCTATAAAAATCTCTATGGAAATGATGGAAAAGGAGCCCATGTTGGAGGATAAATCTTTGGATAGTGAGTACTAGTCAGGGTTTGCTTCGCTCCTGCTCCGAGAGCTGCTCAGACTTTGCTTTTAAAGGCTTTTCCTGCCACGCTGACCCTTTAGCACTGACTCTGTTCCTGTCAGCTCAAACTATTAGCAGATATGTTCATGTTGGAACCTTAAATAAAGCTTTGCAGTGCTTGCTTCCTTTTTTCAGTTATCTGCTTTTACCACCTAACTGGAAATTTATGATCTTGTCAAAACATTTGTGCTCTTTTTTTCACAGGAGATCCGTCGCAAACTTTCCTTAACCCCCATTCACCGTGCTGAACACTACTTTGGCTCTCCCTCTGTGTAAGTGAGTACCATCCTCTTTATGTATTTCTGTTCATACTAAGATCTCATATTACAGATGTTACAACCACAATCATCAATATATGTACCAGAACGAAAATTATACATGGTTTTCAATATTTTTTACAATAAAAAACATGTGACATTGTAATTAGACCCTCTGATTTAACAAAAGTTTGAAAAAGTATTGCCACAAATTCCCAATTAGGCTTAGTTCTGGACCTTGACTGGGTTATTCTATCACATGAATCTGCTTTGATCTAATTTTTTTGCTCCCGAGTTCTGAGTGTATGTTTAGGGTTGTTTTCCTGTTGTTAGGTGAATTCTGCCTCAGTCTCAAGTGTTTAGCATCCCCTAGCAGGCTTTCTTCCTGGATTGCCCTGTATTTAGCATCATCCATCTTCTCCTCAATACTAACCAGCTTCCAAACTGCAAACAGGACTTCTTGTGGCTTCCTTTTAGCAAAAGCTCTTTTCTTTTTACTCTTCCATTAAGGCCAGATTTCTCCCACCTGAGCTGTGGATCTCTGCAGCTCCTCCTGAGCTACCACGGGCCTTGTAGCAGCTTCTCTGATCAGTGTCTATTTAGGTGGACGGCCATTATTTTATTAGGTGTGAAGTTGAGCCATACTCTTTTGTAGCAGTGCTCTGTGGGATATTGTTGCACAAAAGTTTATTGAGACGTAGCAGAGTAAAGTGGACTGAATCCAAAGGCTAACTAGTCTTTTTAGATTTTTATTTGTAAAAAATAAAATACATTAAGGTTTGTGGTTGTAGAGTGACAAAATACAAAGAAATCTGAGGGATGTGAAGATAGCACAGCACTTCATGTCACTTTTTTGTGTCCCTCTCTCAGTCTTTGCAACGGTTCACATGGTTCACCTCGGATTCAGATTGACCGGGAGGATAATGGCTTTCTCGGGAGGAAGAGCTCTGAAACTGAACTGTGAAAGAAATCTATAAACAAACACTACAACACTGCAAACATAGCCATCCTCTTGTTTTATTTTATTTTATTTTATTACCACAGTGCCGATTCATAGTGGTATTTCTATGACAATTGACACAAGGATTTGAATCTGAATAGCTGGAAGTATTTGTCTTAACACTTTGGTGGTACTGAATTTTCAGAGAGAGCTCGTGCATCGCTGACTTAAAAACAGCAGAGCTCCTGACTGTTATTTGAATTCACTTTTGAAAGTGTGTGTTATTAATTTATTAAGCATAACATTTGAAGACATGAACAGAGGTTCTGGAAGCAATAACAATTATACGCTAAACTCAATTACTCTGTACATATCAGTCCCCACATTTTATTTTATTATTTCAGTTATAAAACACTTGTATACAAGTTTCTTCTTTTAGAAGCTACTGAAATCTTTACCTGAACATCACTGGGATCCACGTCTTCCGTTTACATGTTGTGAACAAACAGGCTACACAAAGTCATCTATGCACAGTCACAAGCCGACCTTTCCATTGTGTTCCAGGGCATAAAAATGTTTAACAGATTTGTTCCAACAAATTGGAAAATAGCAGCTTTGTCTCAGTATCAACACACAGGTTTCATCTTCATTTTTTAGCCTTCTCCCCTTATCTATATATTTATTATTATATTTAAACTCAGTAAAATTGCTTGCTGGTGGGATTTTATGAACGGGGTGGGAATATTTTTTTTTCATGATATGTCTTCTCTGTGGTCTGTATCCACTCAGTTGTCTTTTCCCTGTTGACAGAGTACTAGGTATATGAAACCCTTATGTAGCTCTACCTCTTCTTCTCTTTAGGTGCCAGACATGTTTTAAATGATTGAAATGCATCTATTGTGCAATGATTTGTGATCAAACACGACTCTGATTTATTCTTTATCCACTCAGTTTGGCACTGTATAAATGTCAGATTCCTTTTGTGACTTATATTATTATTTTTTTTTATCATTATAAAATGTTAAATAGCAGATATGTGAAAGGGTAAATCCACCCAATAAAAACAAGATAGTACTTTGATATTTGCATTTAAACAACTGAACATGGCATTAATATATGACAAATCATTATCATTTTGTTGATATTTCAAACACTGAAGTTGAAGAGAAAAATATTCTAGTTAGTCTTTTGAATTCAGTGTGACGTTGGCATGCAAGACAATCAATTCTTTTATTAGGTAGCTTTTATTTTACAATGTGATCTTATCCAAAGGCTGATAATTTGATTAATATTTAATCTTTAAGTATTTTTTAGGTTGTGATGTTTTTTTTAATAATGTAAATCCAAATTCAGACACAATGTGACCATTGTGGAAGGAGTTACTGCTTCGTAGTCTTTGTAGTAAAAAGTCTGCACATCTGCTCTTCAGAAAAGATGTATACAGTGCTGTAAAAAGTATTTCCCTCCTTGTTGATTTTTTCTGTTTTTGCCTTTTAGTCACACAAAAATGTTAAAGACTATCTAATAAAATTGGAATATCAAACAAAGATAATCTCAGTAAACACAAAATGCAGTTTTCAATGATGATTTCATTTATTGGGGGAAAAATGTTATCCAGATCAACCCAGTTTTATGTGAAAATATAAATGTCCCCTAAATGCTTGTGCCTCCTTTGGCTGCTACCAATACATTTTAATCAGCTTTATACATCATTTAGAAAAAATGCGGGCCTGTTTAAGGTTATACCACAGCATCACAATGTGATTGAAATTTGGACTTTCACTGGGAGAGCTTGCTGAAGTGTTTCAGATGTTCATTGTCCTGCTGTATAACCAAGCTTTACTTGACCTGGGTATCATAAACTGATGGCCAGACGGTCTCCTGCAGGACTCCCTGCCAGAGAGCAGAATTTGTGGTTTCATGAATAAGTTGTTCAGATCCTGAAGCAGCAAAGCAGCCCTAGACCATCATACTACCATCATTATGTTTTTTTCTCAAATGCAGTGTTTTTTGTCAGCTGCAACAACACAAATGCCTTCTAAAAAGTTCCACTTTTTTTTTTCAGTCCATTGAATATTTTCCCAAAAGTCTGGGGATGAACACAATAGTTTTTGGACAAATGTGAGATTGCCCTTTGTGTTCTTTTTATTCAGCAGTGGTTTTTTCCAATGAATTCTCCCATGTAGGCTGTTTTTACCCAGTCTCTTTGTTGTTTTGTTAAATCAAGAACACTGACCTTAAGTGAGGCTAGTGAGGCCTGCAGTGCTTTAGGTGTTCTGTGTTTTTCAGTGACTTCCTCGATAAGTTATTAATGAACTGGGGTATGAAAATGTATCTAAATGTGGTTAATCACAGTTAATTCATGATTTAACAAGGGGGGCAATTACTTTTTCATAAATGGTCAGGTTGATTTGGATTGTATTTTTCTCTTAAAATGTTAATCATCATGTGAAAATTGCTTATTTTATTTACTTTGGTTATCTTAAACTAATATTGAAATTAGACTGATGATCGGAAACGTGTGACGAAAAAGCAAAAACAGAAGAAATCTGTAATGGAGCAAATACTTGTTCACAGCACTGTATTCTGATTTCATTTAGCAAATACATGCATCATTTACATTGTTCCTGCTTATGTTAAATAGCTTGATTATGCTTATCACCGGTACCAAACTGATTTAACTGATGCAAGATTGACTAATGTATATCTCAGTGTAATGCATCCAGATCATTTGAACTGTATAAACATATTTATTACTGACAATATTACAGTATTCTCATGCACAGTCTATTTTCTCACTGGTTTATATTGCAAACATCTCTGACTCATCTCTCACAGTTGCACCAGTATGTTTTTATAAATGTGAAGGTAATGACTGTTAAAGTTACTTTATTCCAAAAACTACCCCGTCCTCCTCTTTGTTCCATAATCTGTATATCTTGAACGCCGACCTCTCTTGTTCTGATTCCATAACTGTTTTGATATTTATCATGTAACACTGAAACCAATTTTATACCAGCATCTTATGTGCTAAACTGTCAGGTTATTCTGAAGGAACTGAAGTGTCAGTGTTTTTCTATGAAGTAGTGTTTAAATGAGAGCAATAAAACAATCTGAATGATTCTTAAATGCTTTGTTGCTTTCTTTTTTTGTTTAATATCTGATACATTTTTCAACAAGGGCAAAGAAGTTGCATGTATTCAAATTTTTCTGATTACAGAAAGAGGCTTCTTTCTGTTTGTGACAGCTGTCTGATTAGTGTCGCTTCAAAGAGGAATACTTGCTCCCACATGCTCAGGAACTGGAAAGGTTGATCTTTTTTAATCCCTTCAAGGAATGGGGTATTTTTCTTTTTCACGTTGTCTGTCCACAATAGCTTCACATGTTGCCTCCTGATTCCAGATAATGAGTGTTCTCTCCTCATCTTGAGCCACCTTTGTCTCCAGCTACAGTTATGAAAGGCAAGAGTCCACCCTGATGGGTTTAAGTCTGTCAAACGTGTCTGTTTTTTCTCTTCCAAAAAACAAAACTAAAAAACCATGCATCATTTTACTTTCATTTCACAATGATACATGAATGCAGTATGTGTATATTTCATATAGTATCGTTCATAATGCAGTATGTGAACACAAATAAGGTCACTAGAGTTAGTTTGATATGAAATATCTTTAGATAACAGATGCTTTACTACTGCTTTCTAAATAATTGGCTCTATAGCTGCAGACATCATCACCACATCATGTGTTGTCAGTCTCCCAGATAGGTATCATATATATTTTTAAAACTGTTATTCATTACATTGTAAAATCTATACTTTTACTTTTTATCAGGTCATCAAAGTTGCAAGCACTGACACATTTGGTGCTCAGTTGGCATCATGGTTTGACTCTAGGGGGCAGTGGTGACTCTTCAAAACAGCACCAACATTAAGCCAACTCTGCCTTAATATAGAGACTGAAACCCAGTATCTGTAATTCAGTAGAAATGGTCCTAAAAACATCAGTGTTTATAATAAATCTACTGCTGACAGTAAAATAAGAAAGGTTTTATGGTTTATCACCATGTATAACTGTGTAACCAGTAAAAAAAACAAACAAAAAAATCCCCCATTTTTTTATGGAGAAGACAAGACACAAATGAAGACTTTATTTCCTGCTCAAATTTTGAAGGTATTATTTTCATTTTTTAACATAACAAAGATGCAAATAATGCTTAAAATATTTACTCAAATACTGGGAATGTGCAGATTTTAGCTTACTGTAAGACACATTTTTCTGTCACTGCAAAGGTATAAGACCAATAATTAAAAACATATTACAGATTCTGGGGATTGGCAGATTGTTGGAAAACCAATGAGCAGAAGATGATTTATTTATTCATTTATTTATAATTACAGCAAACTATGAATACAACACTGATGCAAATGAAGGTTGGAGGCTGATCAGACCTGATCAAACATGAAAAGGCGACCAAAAACTACTCACCTTCCTAACTTATTTGCTTGTACATGGTCCAAACCCAGCTTCACACAAGGTGGGATACCAGGCTCCTCATTTTGTTGATGTGTCCTGTTCAGTTACAGACTAGAATAAAAATGTACATTCCTTTTAATTCCAGCAAACACGAACGCAGGTACAGTCAATAAATTAGAGTATATGTTTCAATTTGGCTCATTTGTCAGATTAAAGGTAGTTTTTAAAAATAAGGTATTGAAGGTAAGTATTAAATATGCCTTTCATTAAGCAGACATGTCTGTGTTAAAACAGTTTTTTTTGTTGGTCTGATGTAATATTCTAATATTAAATGTTTTCATCAGCTGCAAGTGGAAATCATCAAAATTATCAGAAATAAAGGTTCAAAAACATTAGTATGATGAGTTTAGTATGATCATATGATGAGTTTCTCTTAGTGAATTGAGTTACTAAAATTAATTAACTTTTCAATAATATTTAAATTGATTGCGTTTGACTGTATAAATACAAACCATATATATTTGTAAAGGTTTTAACCAAACAATGCAGCAGCTTTTGAGTCTGGTAAAGGATTTAAAGAAGTCTAAAAAACCACTGAAGCAAGCAATTTCACTGTACAGAAAAAAAATCTTCAAGTGGAGAACATTAAAAACAATTGCCAACATGCACAGGTCTTATCATCCAAGCAAGTTCACCCTGGCAGCAGACCACATGATGCAAAAAAAATACCAAAAATATCATGAGACCCACAACAGGCTTTTATTACTTTTGATGATAAATAGCATGTCTATGCAATCAGCAAGAAACTGAGTTCAACTTTCATGGAAGAGGAGAGGAAACTTTTGCTCCCTTAGAAAAACATGAAGGCCAGACATGAGTTTTGCTAGAGAGAATATAGATAAAGAACTATTCTTTGGATAGATGGGTCTAAAATGAAGCATAAATGTTGAGTCATTGTTTAAGAATAGTGTGCTGCAGGAGGACCCGACCACCTCACCTTCATAAAATCCACCATAAACTCCACTGTGTGTCAGAGAGAGTTTCTGGAGATTGTGAGACAGAACTGGACGATTCAGAACCCTGAATAGTAACAATAACCTAAAGCATAACAAGAACTGGATGAGGCTTAAATAGAAAGTCCTGAGCCAAGTCAATTTCCAGACCTTGATTTCTTAGAAACTTGAAACAGGATGTACATG
Organism: Anableps anableps; assembly: GCA_014839685.1. Classification (NCBI taxonomy): domain Eukaryota; kingdom Metazoa; phylum Chordata; class Actinopteri; order Cyprinodontiformes; family Anablepidae; genus Anableps; species Anableps anableps. Next base: position 24,200,058 of record CM026081.1, read on the forward strand.
CAAGAGTTGGGGTAATTTCTCCCAGACCGGTGTCAGAGACTGGTAGATGGGCGCAAGAAACATATTATTGAAGTCATTTCAGCCAAAAGGAATATGACTAGCTCGTAGAGGGTAACTATCCTTCAGATAGAATGTACATTTTTGTTGATATGTTTTCTTTAATGAGTAAAGCAAGTTCAGTTTTTTTGTTGTTTAGCTGTCGTTTCCTTTTCCAGAGAGAAAAAAAAATTGACTGTATAAAATCAATTCATGGTGGTAAAAATTTTGAATATTGTCTGAACCAGCTTTAAAACTGTGTGATTCAAAAATATGTGTGTTATATAAGTAATCTTACATGACTGCCTCCCCAAAGATGACTTTTTAAAAATAAAATATGCCTATATCAAAAATAATTCTGAAGTCAGAAAAAAAATCAATTGAACTCAGTCTCAACTGAATGGGAGTCTTGAATCAATGAAATTGAATCTGACAAATAGTATTGCAGCCTAGTCATTCTTAAAGATCTTTACTGCTTAATGTTTAAATTTGAAGACAATTTTTATTAAGAATAACTTGAGCTGTATGTTTCATAGCCTTTCATCTTAACAGCTTTAACATTTGTAATAAATTAGCCAGGACTTAGTGCTCATACCTCCCATATGGTGGTCTCTGAGGGTCACAATAGCCACCAGTGATGGCTTTTGTAAACAGTGCTCCTTGTGTCATTTCTCTGTCAAGAGAGGCCATTAGTGTGACTTCCCTCAGGGCATTAAAGCAGTCCAGCAAGACCACACTGGAAGCTTGTTTTGTTTTCCTCTTCTTCTCTAAGCGGACTCTCTCATTAAGAAAAATGTAATCATGGGTTTGTTAATGTCTGTCATGTTTTATTAGTCTGTTGTTCACAATGTTCGTCTGTTGAATGAATTCGCCTTTTTCGTACGACTATAAATGTTAAAAGTCATATAGCAGCAAACCTGCAGCAGAGGGTCAGTGGTTGGACTTCACTGTGCTCTTTCACACTGTGCTCTAATGACAACTGGAGTGTTACATGCTGTCCTTACAGGGTGCAAAGAAAAACAACTTGTCAAGAAAGGTGTAATAAGGAACTGAGATAACAAAAAATGTGTCTCTTCACAAATGTTCTCACTGAAATGTAAAAGTTCTACTTTTTCTTTCTGAGGCAAATTAGATCCATCGTGTGTATTTACCATCCATACCCAGCTTTAAAAATTTCACAAAGTCACTCACCATCCTGATGTCCTTATTTGTTTGCTTGTTTTACAAAGAGCTGTCCAGGTTTTGCTCCTGCTTGAGGGGATCGACATCATGTCTGTGAGTGATCTTCACAGAATGGATTGCGTTCATATTGCCAAACTAATGCTGATATGTCACAGCCTGGAAAGATGCATCTTGGGTGCATTTAGACCTGTAGCTAGCTTTGTGAACTGGGATCTGGAGAGGCTGTCACGGTTTGTAGGACTGAGTTATTTTATTCAGTGAACGCTTAGGTTTCGTATTCTGATTACCTTATTGCTTACTCGTGCTTTGCTTTCATTTATTGTGTTTTTCTATTAATTGTGATTATGTTATTGTCTTGGAGTTTTATATCCACTAGATTCCTTGAAAAAGTTTCCCTCAGTAGTTATTCTACATTTCCCCTGTTTGTTACAGTTTGTTGAAGTTGCTCTAATGTTATGATAGTCTGATTTATTTTCTGAATAATTCAGCTGACAATTACTATATGTGTCCACTTGAGGCCACTCATAACGTGTATGTTGAAAAGAAAGTTTCTCTCCAGATGGTCAGGTGAGCAGGTAGGAGTTCATCTTGCAATCGGTGGGTTGCCAGTTCAAGCCACTGCCCCATCTGTTTCTGTGGTGTTCTTGAGCAAAACACTCCTACTTTTTTTTTTTTTTTTTTTTTTTTTTTTTGCTGGTGGTGGTCAGAAGGGCCGATGGCGTGGTATAGCTATCTCGCTACTATCAGACTGCACCAGGGCAGCTGTGGCTACAATCATGTAGCTTGCCATCATCAGTTTGTGAATGGGAATGGGAATGACTGATTTCATCGTAAAGCATCTTTGAGGGTCCTAATAAAGCACTATATATGTCTGGTGTCATTTCATTATTATGGGGGGAAAAAAATCCCCCCAAAAAACAAGTTGGTAATTTCCCAGCAAAAGTACATTTCTCTTTTGAGACGCAGTAGCAGACTATACATTTTGTACCCTTTATCCCAATGTACACATAAGACAAAAAGAGGATTAGCTCATAAACCCTGCTAATACATATTATGATTAAGCCCAAAATTAGTCGGACAGATTTAGTTTTAAAGTAATGTTTTAATTTCACCAACTTGTTTCTTCTGACTGGAAGTTAAATATTTTGTAGTGGCCCAGCTTGAGTCTGGACTTAAATCTGAAAGAGAATCAGTAGAGGGAGCTAAAGCTTTGGGTGATGGCACAGAGGCCTTTGAAATGCAAAGACTTGAAGCTCCTCACCAAAGATAAATAGTGTAAATATCAGTGGAAACATGCAAAAAGCTGATCAGTAATTATACAAAGGATTTGATTTTTTTTTCACTGCTTATTGAGAAGGGCTTAGATAATTTTTGACAATGTTATTAATTGTAAAAAAAAAAAAAAAAAAAAAAAAAAAAAAAAAAAAAAAAAAAAAAAAAAAAAAAAAGATCCCTTGGTTTTTATCTTTAATTGCTGGCTCTTTTACATTGTTTTATTATCTTTTCAGAGATGTCTGTCACATTTTCTGTCTGAAATAAACCTCTCACTTGAATAAATAAAATCAATCTAAATCTACCAGGAATATGAATAATTTTATGCCTAACTTTAGAGTGAAAAATATAAAATCGACATCAAAGCTTTTCGTGTTCAAAGGAAAGCATGTTTGAGCCAACTGAGATATTTACTGTAACGGATTCATATGCAAAATGTATTGCTGTAAATTTTAGGGAGTTGACTCGCATTACTTCCTGGAAAAAAAACACAATGTTCCACATTCCATCATGTAGAAAACACGTACAAAGGTGCAGGGTTTTCTTAAAGTGTTTTTGTTTCATAGCTGACATAAAGCTCATGTTTGCTGGTTTTCGTCCTTTGCAGTGTGCAACATCAGGCAGACAGTGAATGAATGTATAGCTGAGTATTTAATTTCATTCACACTCACTGAGTTACAGTGTAAATGCTCTTATTGTAGATTTACATTTACATTTACATTGATATATTATCTGTGATGTGTAGATTATGCATGCTTAGTATTGCAAAGCACAAAATATTCTCTGATAATAACACAGACACATCTCATTAAATAATGATGCATGTTTCGATGAGGCTCAATTGTCAGATTAAAAGTATTTTTTGAAAATAACAACCTATAAACAGGTATTAAACATACTTTTAATTAAGCCCTCCAATCTGTATCAAAACGTATTTTTTTTATTGGTCTGACGTAATATTCCAGTTTTCTAAGAAAATAAATGCCATCTTTTCATTAGCTGTCATAAAAATCATCTTAATTAACTGAAATAAGGTCTTGAAAACATCAGCCTGTGTGTAATTAATCTACACAGCCTAAAATGTTTTGCTTAGTGAACTGAGCTCTTGCAATAATCTGTTTAATAATATTCTGATTTATTGAGATGCATGTGTGTATATATATATATATATATATATATATATATATATATATATATATATATATATATATATATATATATATCTCCACATTTTACAATATGTGAATAAACTAAAATGGGAAACATATGGGTAAAAGGATTTCATTACTTTTAAATAATAAAATCTTAATTATGAAGCTGTTGATTTAAAATAATCCTAAATGCACTTTAAGAGTAATTCCTCCCAGCACATACTCAAAAAATGTGTATAACTTGTTGAAGATGAGGAAAATAGCCCCCACAGCCAAATGTTCTGTGTTTAGGAATGGCCATTTAAGCTATTTTTATTGGTTATAATCTTTAAAGCAGCCAGTGAGACTGAAGGAATCACCCTTCAAACCAACCTTATATATTCTAGGAAAACCCATTTCTAAACATTGCATGACACATAATCATATCATCAACCTTTCATACAACCTGAGAAACAAGTTGCATTGGCTTGCATCATTAGGCAGGATTTTCAGGACTGACAGCTGAAACTGATAATTGCTAACGTGGCAAACCATCGGACAGTCCCATGTAATGCTTAGCCTATGTTTCTCCTCAAGTCTACACAAGATACTCTCTGGCAAGTTTCCCATTGTTTTAAGGAAAATCATCAAGTTAACCAACATTTATGAGTTTAATGAAATGGCCCAATCAAACCCGTGCAATTATACACTATATCACTTTATGATTTTGAGTCTCACAGTCTGTCAAAAAAGTTATCAACATTTCTTACCTTATGTATGCTGGAAAAATACATTAAAAAAACCCATAAACCCAATGGGTTAACATTGCAGGGAACCTATAGCCTGCATCTCAGGGGTAACATTTTTAGAGCTACCATCTCAAATTGTTCAATATTGTCATGCAGCAAAGATTTGTTAACTTTTTTTTTTAATTTAGTAAAGTGAAAGGCCATCATATGTTGCTGTTTGAGTTTTCACAAGACACTTTCTCGAAATTCAACAAAAGTCACAAGGGATTTTTTTATTTGTTTATTAAGGGTGTCAACAGAGATTTGTATTTAGCATATTTAATTGCAGAGAGATTTATTTTCTTGTGTGGAAATCTCTAAAAAATCTGTCTGCTATCTTTTTTGCTACATTTCTATCTAAGAAGACAAACACCTACACACTACTGAAATTTTTTATTTTAAAATTCAAGAGAACTTAGTCTTCTCCAGCTATTTTTCTTGTAAAAATAAAACTTTAATCTGGATTTAAGGCAGATGTTTCTACTGTGGTTATGTTTTAAATACAAGAAATGACAGACTGCAAGGAAGAGGATGGATGGATAGATGGATGGATGGATGAGTCGTTTGATGAAAGGTGCTTTTAAGGATGAATCCAACTTTTAAATGATATCAAATGAAATAAATCCCGGAAATAAAACTATTTTTTAGTTCTTTTCTTATTTAGACCTGAAAAATTGCTTAATTCCATATTTTTTCCCACATTTTTTCAGATTGATGGGAAAAGCAAGACTTTCTAATTGTGTTATGCAAATACTTAAGGTTGAAATTATGAAATGCTTAAGCCACTCCAACCATTTGTTAAGGTTGCATCTCTCTTGTGGATAAATTTATTATAAAAACATCCATTTCTGTATATAAGTTATTTTCATATTATTATAAATTCACAGTTACTGCTAATATTAAGGCAGATTAAAGGGTTACAATCAAACCCTTAAAGCTGTATTTAAGCGCTGCTATGACAACTTTATTTATTTATTTTTTTTTACTGTTGCATTCATCAAAATCCCGTTTTTCACAATGCCAGACTTCACACAAATCTAGCTGTCAGTCTGCTTTCTTCTCTATTATATGGTTAAAGTCTCTGCACAGATCCTACAGAATCAGTGCTGAAGGCCTTTTGACATGTTAATTAAGCGTTCTATTTTTTATGGTAACATTAGCAGGCCTGTCATATCCCCACTCCGATCTCCTCATCTGAATTTTCATTATCCCACAAATGTCCTCCTGAGCTTGAAGCACACTGATTAGGTGTCACCTCCTACAGATAGTCCTCACCTCTATATTTCCTCATCTGATATCCCCTCGTGTTCTACCTATTTTCAAGCATAGACTGTTTAATAAACTTTTTTGCTTCTTTCAGTCTCTTGACAAAAGAAAAAAAAAAAAAACGGTGCTGGAAGACATTGTCCTGCAGAAGTATGTGTTTTATCAAGGCTTTCTCTATATGATCCAAGCTACATTCAGAGAATACTGTTGGACACCATGTACAATGGCATCAGAGTCTACACTGGCACTTTCAGAGATGTCTTTGCACGTCTTAGATTTTGCATCAATCTGTTCTGGTGGATCAGTGCAGACTGAAGAGGGAAGCAATTGAGCCTAATCCAAAACCAAACCATCATATTTCCATCACCTGCTTGCCTACTTGATGCCAAAGAAACAGATGTCTGAGGCAGCCAAGGCAGCCAGCCTTATCCATTATTGGCAAGAGCATTTTTGTGTATAACATTGAGTTCACATGAGCCCTCTGAAGATGTAATTCTCCCAGCCCTTACACCACCCAACACGTCTCTCCCCGAATGCATCTAGTCTCTCTGTCATTTATAAGTGCTACAGCAGTCTCTGTCTGGCAGGAGCACTGAGCAGATGCACAGGATCTCACTTAGGGATGAAAGCTCTGCAGTTTTCCTGCTCTAAACGAGGGGAATTCCTGTGAAATGGATTTAAAACAGCTGTGAGGACAGAAAGCAATTAAAAATATCACTTCCTTAAAGGTAAGAGATTTGAGTTTATTGTTATTTTTGAAACTTTGGGAGGTGCTGTAGTTTGTTCCAGAAATCTTTAAGATATTTGAAAGCATAATACACACATTAAATTTTTTATTAACGTGACTTTGAGCCTCTTCAAATTTGATTTACTTTGATTTTCATGAGTTGATTTAATTTCTTTTAAGGTATTTTAGGAACGTGACTCATTGTCAGCAATATTATTTTTACAAATAAATAACATAAATAAGACAAAGAATTTATGACTAACAGTCTTATTTATTTGTGCAGAAAACAAAGAATTTGAGTCATGCAATAAGATCTGATTTGATTTCCTCCTCACAGTTTTCTTCTGTTTGTCCCTTTCATCACACTGAGATGTCTCAGTGTGATCAAACAGACTTCAGCATCAAATGAATATAACCTGAGGAAACACGCAATGCAGTTTTCAAATGATTTTATTTATAAAGCTATCCAAACCATTTTGGCCATATGTGAAAAAGTAATTGATCCCTACACCTTAAAACTGGTTGTCGCAGCCTTGGCAGCAACAGCTTTCATCAAGTGTTGACAGTAACTGGCAACAAGTGTTTCGGTTTGCTGTGGGGGGAATTTTGGCCCACTCTTCTGGGCAGAATTGGTTCAATTCAGCACCACTGGAGGGTTTTTGAGCATCAGCTGTCTGGTCTGTTTGAGGTGGCCTAAATACTCTCAACTTTTTAATGGGGTTGAAGTCCAGACTCTCACTTGGCCACTCCAAAACCTTTGCTTTGTGTCTTTTGAGCAATTCAGGGTTCAACTTGTTGGTGTGCATGGTCATGTTGTTTAACTCGAGTTCACTTGAGCTTAAGGTCAGAAATTTATGGATGGATATTCTCTTTTAGAGTTTTTTTTGCTAGAGAGCAGCACTTGTGGCTCCATCATATATGGCAAGTTGTCCAGGTCCTGTAACATTAAATCACCCCCCAGACCATCACAACGCATTTTACCATATGATGTCATTTTTTTACACCAGTTTTAACAAGACATAGACCTTCGAAAAAAGTAGAACATTTTGGTAAATGTGAATTGGCAGTTTTGCCTTGGAAGTGTCCTACAGATGACATTTTTGCCCATCGTCTTTCTTATTGTTGTATCATGAAGACTGACCCTAATTGAACCAAGTGAGGTTTGCAGAACTTCAGATGTTGGACAGGGTTGTTTTGTGTCCTGGGAAGGGTCACTGTTGTTTCATTTTTTCTCCATTTGTGGAAGTGGTTTTCAATGTGGCTCACAGGAGTCCTAAAGTATTAGAAATGAATGTTGGATGTCAGTAACTTTGTTTCCTATGTCTTCTTGCACGTCTTCACTGGGGCATCATTTGTTGCAGTTTTAGATTTTTTTTTAGCCTACTTCATATTGTCGGGCAGGTTCAATTTCAACCAGAAATATTCGGTATGGTGGGAAATACTTTTAACATAAAAAAATAATAATAATCACTAATTAAAATTCTGTGACTAATATATTCAGTGATAAAACATTCAGAGTCGAATAAACCTGCCATTTGTTCTGTTTATATAAAACAGCACATTTCCCTCAGGAAATGCTCCAGTCTTACCAAAAACCTATCACCTCAGATGCAGAGCTACAAATATAAAGAAATAAAAAGTCTGGATACAGATGAGGGTGATGATTACATTCCAACCATTACCTCTCAAAAACATTATAAAAGATAAAAAGTATGTGACCGTCAACATGATTGCAGTTTCTTCTTCAAAAGATAGATTCAAGCAAGAAATAATCATCCACACTGTTACAAATTAGGGAGGCATTGCTAAAATATAATTATTTTTGCATGCAACAACCTGAAGACAATGCACAAGTTTGCATAATTAAATTATTTTGCAATAAATGTCAGTAATTCCAGCAGAGAGACAAAAATCCTGAGAGATTAAGAGCAGAGAAGACATTTTATAAGGGTCAGTCACTGCAGGATGCAGGAGTGGGAGGTGAGAAGAAAAGGTGAGTACTGATTTTCTTGGGTAATACTAAATGATTTAGGTCTGCTTGTTATCTAAAGTAGAATGGAAGAACTTAATCAAGACATATAAATTAGTCAAAGGACACACAAAGCTGTTATTGAATTTTCAGGAGGCTTTATTGTTTCACACTCAACAATTGATACCACTTGCTAGTCTGCAGGATCGTTCTCTTGTTGTGAATGTCATGGTGTTCCGTTTTTTATGAGGACATTCTCTTTCAGAACACATGCACTGAACCAAGAACATAACAGATAATCCATCTAATATGAAACACAGAGCTACCTTTCCCTATTTCTGTGTGTCTTTTCACATCCAGTTACCACAATGACTGAGAACCTGGCTTATAATACTACCTCGGAGGAGCTGAACTTCTCCAGTACTCCAGTGTTGCAAAACGAGCCCTCACCTCAACAGAACATCACCTATGTGGATTTCTACCTCCACAAACCCGGCGTGGCTGCAGTCTTCACCGTTTCCTATCTGTTCATCTTTGTGGTGTGCATGGTTGGCAACGGGGTGGTTTGTTTCATCGTGCTGCGCAGCAGGAACATGCGCACTGTCACCAATCTATTTATTCTCAACCTTGCCATCAGTGACCTGCTGGTTGGCATCTTCTGCATGCCAACCACACTTGTGGACAACATTATAACAGGTAATCGAGTGGTATATTCAGCTTTGTATGCAGGAATCTGCACTAAGGTGACTGAAATGGTTTATAGTTCGTTCTTCCCCTTTTCACAGGGAAGTTGGTCAGAGTTGATGGGAAAAACAAATGGAGCTAAATACTGGGCATTCCTAGAAGAAAACATGTTAAAGCTGCAGTATGTAACTTTTACTATTTCCGTCTAAAGAAATGCACCACTCCCAACCAAAAAACAACCAATCAGAGCCAGGAGCAAGGTCTTAGTGCTGTTAAAATCATCCTCATGTACACGCTGCTAAATGTGCTAATGGTGGAGAAACAACTTACCATTCCAGGAAAACTGTTTATCCGACGTCATCAGTGGCCATGCTAATTAGCCTTAGCATTCATAGCAGGCTATGTTGTCATGATTCAGCTATAGCATAGCAGAGAGCAAGGGGGAGTGTGTGAGTGGCTACATGAGGATGATTGACAGCACTAAGACCCTCCTCCTGGATCTGATTGATTGTTTTTGACTGAGTGGCGTATTTCTGCAGTTAGTAATGGGAGCCCTGGGAGAAGGCAGAGGAGCTTGATTTTTCCAAAGTATTTGTCTGAAATAATACTGTCATGACACAATGGTACTTTTAACAAATATGTAAAAAACATACTTTCATAAAAATTATATACTGCAGCTTTAAAGGCTCCAAAACACTTGAGCCTGAGGTGGAGGGTCATCTTCCGGCAAAGACCAGAAATATATAACCAGAGCTACAATAGATTTGTTTAGATAGAAGAGTATGCATGTGTTAGAATGGCCTAGTCAAAGTCCAGACCTAAATCAAATTGAATATCTGTGGAAAAGCTTGAAAACTGCTGTTCAAAAGCTCAACTTGTTTGTTGAAAGAAGAACTAGGAAAGAATTTGGTGTCTAGATGTGCAAAGCTGGTGGAGACATACCCCAAACACTTGCAGCTGTAATTGCAAGGACTGAATACAAATGTAGGCCATACTTTCATATTTTTAGAAAAATTCCCAATAGCTAAATGTTAAAATATCCATTTCCCAAGGGGCTGTACTGATTTTTATTCTCATACTATGACATATGTTTTTGTTTCTGCAGGATGGCCTTTTGGCAGCGTTGTATGTAAACTGAGTGGGATGGTTCAAGGGATATCTGTGTCAGCATCTGTATTCACGCTTGTTGCCATTGCTGTTGACAGGTGAGGGTTTATATTTCATCTTTGGCTTCCAGTCATATACATCTGTGTGTTTGGTTCTGGAAAATCTTGTTTGGAGTATGTAAATTTTTTTTTTTTTCATCAGGTTCCGCTGCATTGTCTACCCTTTCAAGCAGAAGCTGACCATCGCCACCTCAAAGCTAATCATTGTCATCATATGGGTCCTGGCTGTGTTCATTATGTGCCCATCGGGGGTCATGCTCCAGGTCACAAAGGAGCAGACAGTGCGAATAGTCCTCGGTCCCAACAGCGACACTCGTCCCTTCTACTGGTGCCGGGAGAACTGGCCAAGTCAGGAGATGAGGAAAATCTACACCACAGTCCTCTTTGCCAACATCTACCTTGCCCCTCTAAGTCTGATCGTCATCATGTATGCGCGCATTGGTTTCACCCTCTTTAAGACCACCCTTCCTCCAGCCAGGGGCAGTGGGAGTGCCCCATTAGAGCGCAGTGGCAACAACAAACTGAGCATGGACGGGCATCAGACAATTACACGGAAGAAGAAGCGGGTGATAATGATGCTCCTGGTCGTGGCTTTGCTTTTTATGTTATCCTGGCTGCCTCTCTGGACACTCATGATGCTGAGTGATTACGCCAGCTTGACAGAGCATCAGTACCGTGTCATTAATATATATGTGTACCCTTTTGCTCACTGGTTAGCCTTCTTCAACAGCAGCATCAACCCCATCATCTATGGTTTCTTCAATGAGAACTTCCGCAAAGGCTTTCAGGCAGCTTTCAAGTTCCAGCTGTGTTCCACTGATGTTCTGCGCCAAAGGACCCTCTCCCACCGGATCAGAGGGAATGCTGTGCTCCCAGTCCACCCGACAGCCCAATGCAGACCAGAATCCAGAGCTGGATCACTGTTTGTAGGAAACGGAAAGTGCGTGTGTCAGGAGGGAGATTGCTTGGCTGGTAGAAATGGTGTCAGAGAGCAGGATCTGATCATGGAGGATTTGGAAAAAGTGTCACAGATTTAGAAAGATTGAGATGGTGGGTGGGCTAAGCATGTTGCATAAACCAATATCTCTGAAACCCAATTTAAAAAAAAAAAAAAAAAAAAAAAAAAATCCATAAACATTAATTAAACTCATGTCATGTCTGCTGTTAGTGAATGTAACCTGAAGCTCTGTTAAAAAAGAAAAAAAAAAGATTTCTTTGACTGTTATTGTGACTGTTTTCATGGGGTGCTGGTCATTTGACTCCATTTGCAAATTTGGATGTTTCACATCTGACTAAAAAATTTCATAGAAAATATCTGTTAGTTCATACCCACCAGGGGAATGTTTTGTACAAGCTCTAACAACTAACTATTAAAATTACATATCCATATTGTAGTCCTTTTCTTTTGTTTGGAAATGTAATTATTTGACAATTTGTGACTGGAGGCTATGAGCTCTAAAATTTCATGAAAGCCAGCCAGTCCATTTGGGAATCAGAACCACAACCAGCTTGCTAAATAGTTGGACTTGGGAGGACTATATTTTATAACAATCCCCTGAATTGTCATGTTCTCTCAGATCAAATAAATCAGTCTAACAAAAATCTAAGGAGGAAAAGAAATGAAAAACAATAACATTGTTAGTCTACAAAAGAAAGAACCAGATTATTTTGAGTTTCAATGTAGCTCATCAGAGTTTAGGGGGCTTCCAACTATCCAGTGTATAAGAGCTGTTGAAGTACCACAACAATTTTACTACTTGGAAAAAAAGCTTTTGTAAACAATTCTAGTTTTTGTTCTCCCAATCTAAACCCATCTTTGTTGGTTGCTATAGTGACACCATCAGGAGCATCTCTATCTAAAGCCATCTGACTCCCAAAATCCTGATGCATACCTGAAAGAGAGACATTTTGCAGCTGATTTTATAACCAATTAGTTAAATTATCTTCAACAGTTTGCTCATTATCAGAACTACAATCAAAAGAGGCAAAGTGTAACTTAAAGTCATTAGAAAGTAAAATCCAATGAAATTGTATGTGGAATTTTTGTATTTTTTTATATTTATCCCCATAATTCATCAAGAGAAACAAGCTGATACATGAGTATGGAATGGTGATGTGTGGGTATAAAGGGGTGAATTAAACCAGAGCCTTTTTAATGTTTAAAAATGTGAATAAATATGTTAATTAAATTATTTTTGTGGGATGGATGCTGATCAAACACACAATTCCTAGTGGAATAAATAAAAAAATTATAGTTTGATTAATTAATTTTGTCAGAATTAACTAATTTTTTTCAGTATGGTCCCAAATCTATCCAGTCCAACACTATAACAACGTAGACCAGCAGCCTACTACTTGTGAGGTAACAGTGTGAACCACTTTTCCTCTCTGCATGCTTATCAGAAAATTTACTAAGGTAAAAATCAATTTGTCAAAATAAGAATACCAAACAGAATTACAACAGAGAGGGGAAAAAAAATATTTTTAAGTATTTTTATGCAATTTACAGTGAAATTATCGAGTGCTTAGTTTTTATTGGTCCAATGTATCAAATTATGAGAGCATAAGAAAAAATATGGTATAGGTATATTATGAAAATACATAAGCGCTTAAGTTCAAATTTTGAAGTCATAACAAGTGTGGATATTGAACACATAAAAAGACAATTTTGAGCATCCAGAGTGCCAGAAGGTTAATAATATATCTTTCAAAGGTAGGAGAACACTGTAATAACACTTTTTTTTTTTTTTTTTTTCAAATGATGCCATCCCTGTGATTTTCAGAAGGAGCTGTTTTATTAGGCTGTTTCTCAAAAGTGCACTGAACATCTTGTCCCCTGAAAGCTGTCCAATATTTGTGGAAGAGTGAACACCTACATCCATGGGGGCAGTAGCAGAAAGAAACATGGGATTAGACTCCAGAGCAGGATGCTTAATAGAGCTGAAGTGCAAGACACTGATGGGAATTTGTCAGCTTGGTCTAATCAAAGTACCTGCTCCAGTGCCCTGAGGCAGTTGGCACTGGGTTGATGGATATGAAATCCAACAGCAGGTTGACTTGGAAAATGTGTACCTGTTCCTCACAGGACACTACACGGTTTGAATGCCTATAACACTGCTACTGGAAAGATTTACTCATAATCAGCTGTAGAATTTTGATAGTGGAAGGATGATGTAATTCACCCTTATCTGTGTTAAGATTGGACAAGCTTACAAGAGGACCTACATTGATCCAAAGATTGTTTTATACAGCACCCTCCACATTTATCACAATACTCTCCTATTTTAGTGCAATGCCATTTTCCTACAATGAAAAAAGTTAGAAAATCACAGATCACTTGTTAGCATCCCTAAAAACTGCAAATATAAATGTGAATAAAACTTTTTAGTTTACTTTTTACATTGATCAGAGAGTGTAGAAAATTTTAATTGACAATACATGACTTCATGTTTCCCTTTTGTAATCTGAAGTGTTACATTTACCTGCCATGAAAACTTGTACAATTTGATCCTGGTTTCATTTGCATTATTCAGCTATTGGCAGAACAAGGAGCAGACAATAAGTTACCAAATCCTAATGTATAATGATACTGAGCTTTATATGACAATCTTGGACATCAGTATGTGTAATCTTTTTTTTTTTTTCCTGCTTAAGTTGTGATTTGTTTAAAATGGATTTCTACTTTGCCTCTTGTTCTTTATGACGTCACTGCAGACAACCTTGTGTTTTCTAGTGCTTATGTTGCGAACAGCCTTTGGGACTGAAAAAACCCCCCAGTGTTGTAATGATCGAGCAGATACATACATGTATATAAATAATTCATCTAATGATATAAATGCATATAAATAATTAATTTTAAGGTTAATTCTGTTTCTTTCACAACTGTGCATGAAGGACCTTTCATTTCACTTTGCTCACAATTTTCTTAGATGTAAATCTAACAGTGTAACCTCTAATGAAACTCAACTCAGTCCTGACATCTTCATACTTATTTTTAATATATATTACTGTCTGTTGTTTTGCTCTATCAGTGGTTGTAAAATCTGCCTTGCTTTTGGTCTGTGTTTGCTCAGTACCTTTTAAAAAATTTGTTCTTAAAAAATAAAGAAAAATATCTGTCAATAACAAGATGCCAGTTTGGTATTATTTTTAAGTCCTTGAGAGAAAGAAGATGCTCAAACCATAATAAAGAGAACTGTATATATATACATACTTCTGATAAAAAATTTTAAGACCAGCTGAAAAATTGCAAGAATTTACATTTTGCACTGTTGGATCTCGAAATGGTTCTAAGTAGAGCTTTAAAATGCTAAAAGAGCAAATGGGAGTGAGAGAAGAAAAAAAAAAATCTGAGCAAGTATTTTATTGCCCAACCATTAAACTGAAATCGACTGTTCATCAGCTGATCAAAAGTTTAAAGGGGCAGTATTATGTGTTTTCAAGGCACATAGAATCATTTCATGGCACTATCAGTTAGCCATGTTACCTTCAGCTGTTACATAATTTGTTGGTTTTTTTTTTTTTTAACATGTCCTGTCCGGCAGTGTGACACTTAGAATTGTCGTCTGAATGTCAACGTAACAGATTTTCTTTTACAAGCAGAGCATTACGGCTTTTGTCATGATGTTCCCCTTGATTTACATATGAAACTTTATTAAAAATTGCTTTGGGTTTTTTTCAAATGTAATGGACACAAAGACGAAAAAGAAAAAAAGGGGGTGGGGTGGGGTGGTAAGAGAGAAAAATGGAGGAAATGTTTAAAGAGAAAAAAGGAGATGGAAGTAGACGAGAGAAAAAAAGCATGGAGATAAAACAAGTCAACACCCTTGAAGTCTCCCTTGAGACCTGTGGAAAGAGAAAAAAAAAAAACAAAACCAAGAATCCACAACAGCAAACAACATGTGAATATATAATAATAACAGTTAAAACTTCAATGGAAAGTACACAGTACAAGGTAGTACAAGATGTATTTAGTGGCAATCACAGCTGGATTGAGAGTGTATCTAACAAACATCTGAATCTAGACACACATGTGTGCGCACTTGTGTCTATAAGGTTTCTCCCTAGGATTATTTGATCTTAAGTGTGGGAGCCCACAGATCTATCCCCCAGGACATGTGGATGGCACGAGGCATGAAACCTCTGCACAACCTGAAGCTCCATTGTTCCACTGAAGGAAAGAGTCGCCCAGATCCAGCCAGCCACCCCCTCCACTGATCAGTGTAGAAAACATCTCAGGTGGGATCTCCTTGTTATACCACTAACGTTGGAAGCCATCAGGACCATCATGGTTAAATTTTGAGGATAAAACTTTCTTCCACCTTTCAGTGTCCAATGTTTGGTGCTCACTTGCAAATTCCAAATGGGCAATTTTGTGCTGTTAAAGGAGACAAGGGTTTTGATGACATCTTTTGTTCTTAAAACCCTTCTCTCGCAGATGCCGTCTTATGGCTATAGGACTACATTTGGTACCAGTGGCAAGCTTAATTTGGGCTGAGGATCATCCAGTGTCTTGATGGACTGCCAATTGGACCCTCTGGCTCAGGACAGGTGAAATTTCTTTGGGTCTACCGCTTGACTTCTTTGTTCCATAACCACTCAGGATCTTTTAAGAAGTTTAAAATGACTGTCTTACTGCGTCCAATCTCAGTAGCAATGGCACGTTGTGAGAGGCCTTGCTTATACAGCTCAATAATCTGACCATGTTCAAAGAGAGAAAGATTTTTTACCTTCAGGTAAAACAGCCATCAGGCAATCGTGACATTGTGGATATCTGACAGAAAATGATACTGAATCCAAATTTTTGCAAAGATTTGGGCTTTTAAATGTCTTAAACTTTTGATCAGCTGATGAACAGCTTATTTCAGTTTAATGGTTGCTTGCTTGATTTTTTTTTCTTCTTTTTGAACATTGAAGCTCTACTAAGAATCTTCTTAAGATCCAATAATGCAAAATGTGAATTCTTGCCATTTTTCAGCTGGTCTTAAAATTTCGATCAGAAATGTATATAAATACATATCGTTTGTTCAGTTGTTTCTGCTGACATGCTTGTGATGCACGATCACTTTATGTACAGAAAACCAAAGTGTTTTGGAACAATTGATTAAAATTTCATGTGCAAGACCTCATCGTGGCCCCAAAACAAATATAAGCCTTTAGGTCATGGATAAAGGAGCTCTCTAGAGGCCCCTGGGAGACTTATTTTCGAGTTGATGATAGATCCATTGGGTTTTTTGATTTGTCAGAGTGGACTCCCTTTGGATAGTGCATATTGTTGGACAAATTTACTCCACTGTATATACAGTAACTCTATCAGACTGCAATCTGGTAAGTCAAAACACTCTGCTTAAAGCTTTGGGCTATTTCTGGTGTTCTCCGGGCAGTTCTGGAGCAATTTGTGGATGTATAAAAGGAGACGTACATAAGTTGTGTGGGAAAGACATTGCGAGATGGGTGTGTGTGTATGAACTGTGTTTTTCATGAAGTACAGAATGTTTCAGTGTGAGTTTTGTTTTTATGTGATTGTCTGTTCTGTCATGTTCTGTTCTCAAACTTCTTGTCTCAAGAGGGGTGATTAAGATAATGATCCAGCATTGGAAGAATGATTTTCTTTCCACCCATTGTCAATACCTGCTTAACCTTATCCTTGCTGGACTGTAGGGGGCAGGTGCCTTTCTCCAGTGATCACTGAATAAGGGTTGGAGTACACGTTCAACAAGACATGAGTTCATAGAAATGTTTTCTAAACCTTTATAAAACAGTTGTAAAACCTAACCAGATAGTTGAGGTACCTGAAGTGACCCGATCTGCAAGTTAAAGCAACAACTATAGAGGTTTAAAACAAAGTTTTAAACAAAGCATTAAACTTCACTTGGTTTAAGACAAAGTTTTAAAATGAGTAAAGTTTAAGCTTTATTCCTGGTTAAATAAAGGTTTAATGAAAACAATTTGGGAAATCATTGACCTTTGAATCTGGGTTTTAGTCCTCTGCTGTCCTGTTGTTGTTAAAATGAAACACTCCTGGGGGGTCTTCTTTTTTTTTCTCGTTATATGAAATAAGACAATAAATAAATAAATAAAACACAATAAACCTCATTTTGTGGCAGTTTCAAATAAAGTATGGTATTGATAAAAGCTAAAAAAAAAACCTGCTTTAATAATTAACTTCTGATTTGGAGAGATGAAAATAAAGATGAAACATGAAGTCTATGTAGTTTTTATCCTTTTAAGTCATCTATTTCAATAATTTATTACACCAAAAATTAGTTTTGACAGGAATTAACTGGAGGATTAATGACAGATTTAGTGTTTGGTGTTAAACTCTTTAATGACATGTTAAATAATAAAAATGTTTCTCTTGCAATGTGCACTGGTACGGTGGTCAACTCTAGGTAAGTCAACATCTTTCTTTTAGGGTAAGTTGTGTGGAACTCAAATGCAGGCAGGAGGTAGGCAGATCATGTGAACAGTGTTGATAAGAGTAAAAGAAAATATACATAAACAGCATAAGTAGCCAACAGAGAAACCAGAAAAGCTCACAAGGAGGGAGTATACAGGGAAGAGTGATTCCTGGACCAATGAACAGAACGCGAGGAAACATGAAAATCTTCTAAAATGCAAAATAAGTCCATAATGATATATAGTAACAAAAAAGAACCAAAATCCAAATGGTGATGATCCTGGGTTGTGCTGGAAAGACTGAATAACAGAACATGAGGACTGGTAGCAGCCTGAGGAAATCTGGAAAGTTTTTATGTGTTACTTTGGAGTTCAAGGATGTTGGGTTTTTTGTGTGTATTTATTGTTTTTGATAACATTTCAAAATTTTGTAAAAATATTAAAAGAATAAAAAATCACAGAGAGAAGTACTTCTCATGTAACACATGAAAACTAAATTTACGAAAAAGAGAAAACCATCGCTAAAGCTTAGCAACACATCTGAAACCTAGGAAACCACTCTGGAGAAATTCTCCAACAATGCTGCATGAAACATGAAACACACTTTGGTTTTTCGGCTGCAGGTCAAGGCTCTACAAGAGGATAATAAGCTCAAAAACATGTGTCGTGTGAGAGAAGAGTACATTTTAACACTCTAAAGCAGCCTTCCAAGCAATTTTTGCCTTCTTATCTAAGAGCTGTGGAAACAGGTGGGACTGGCAGCTGGAAAGTGAATCATTAAATCTGAAATGAATTTAGCAGTATGCTTACAAAGACTGGGCCAGACATCCAGCTGAGAGATGTAGAAGTCTCATTGAGGTGATAAGTTGCAGATGATGCCTTAAGAAGAGGTCTAAAGGTTTAGTTTATACCTTGTGACATTTTTGTCAATGATACACCTTAGATAGATATCAAACATTAAACTATATAAATATAGTGGGTTTTTTTTATAATTAGGGGAGAGAATACCACATCATAAATCTCTATTTATTTGCTAAAAATGTACACTTTTCTGCTTGTGGTTGGTATCGTTTTATGTCATTATCTAAATTGTCATGGGAACACCTCTGTATACAACTCCTGCCAAGAACAATATAAAGTCTGAGTGCCTCTGAGATCAGAAATATTCAGCTATAAGCTCAGTGAAGCAAAGACAAACAAACAATGTCAGCAAATGGAAAACAGCAACTGAGTTATTAACGTTTATATTCTGATCATTATTCCTGGAAATGTTCTAGCAAAACAGAAACTTTATTTGATGCAGGCCTGTCAAACTAAGCACACACTTACATTCTAGCAGAAGACAAGCCACAGAGCTTTTTTATGTTTCGCACATTGTGTACAAATGAAATTGTCAGCCCTCTGGCATGAAAATTTGATGTAGCTGTGCTTCTGTGTGACAGAGACAAACATATCTGACACATTCAGTGAATTTTTCAGAAATAACTGGCAGGGATTCACAGAGGAGCATATATAGACATCTATTCAAACACCTACATAACAGAAAAAACATCTAAAGCAATTAAAAGTGCATGTCAGGGATTTAAAAGTGACACTCATCAAAAAATTTCACATCAACACTTACAGAGATGGAAATATATATTGACAGGTGATCACAAAATGCCCTGAGAATAATGAACCCCACTATCTTTTAAATGTATTTCCAGTGGGGAAAGAGGAAATGGATTGTCTTCACAACAGATTAAAGTCACCTTAAGGACCTACTAATCCACAGAAACCATTTTGTGCTTCCACCTTCAGCAATATCTCTATCTGTGCTTTTCCATTAGCTTTACGTGTCATTTCATGTGAGGTGTTCATTAAGGATACATATGTGCCATTATGTTTCCCAGAGCTATTTGCTGTGCAACCCCTAGCCTTTTAGCTCCTCTGCAACTTGGACACAGTTAATCTCTGAAGATGTCTGACAGACATTTTACTTCTAACAATGAATTATTCCTTAAATAAAAGAATCACATCTTTGTTAACAACTTGAAAGGATTTGTTTAAATTTTACTTTCATTCTATCTAAAAAATTGGATCAAATTTTTACTCATCTTTATTTTCAACAAATAAAAGCAATTTTGCAGAATAGATTAAGAGTATTTAAGATAAAAAGGATAAAAACAGAACTATAACAAATAAAAATACAACTTAAGCTTCATGTTAAACCTCAGTGAAACTGTTGCTCAACTGTGTTGCATTTCAATGACGTGTCACGGTTTCCTGCTTTAAGTAAATAGTTCTCTAGCAATGCCCCTGTATGCATCTGATACTGTAGCATATGCAATGTGATCTCCAGCTAACCCGACCTCCAAGCATTTTATGGACGTGACATGAGCTTTGCAACCTAGAAAATGATATATGTATACAGCACATATGTGCCAGATATTGAAAATTTACACTAGAACTACTCAAATGTTGCAGAAATGGCCTGACAATAAAGTTACTTGATTTCATGTTACATGAGGGGGTCTGTATGAACTGATGAAGATGCCCTCACCTTGGTATATGAAATGTGGGGGACTTTCAGACTGGGCATAGGGCATTGAAGTTTCACAGCCAGATGGCTGAGCAATCAGTTATGGTGAGAAAGAAAAGTACATACTATACCCTTCATCACAATACAGTTATCTGAGCAAATTAGGATGCCCCATATCTGCTTCCTTGTTCTGAAGAATTCACATATTGTCTAATTTTATTTTTGATTTATCTGAGGAAAAGAAAGTGATTTAATTGGATTTAAACAACAAAAATGTATTTTACCTATTAATCAAAAGAAACCAACAATTATGTGTATAATAATAATAATAATAATAATAATAATAATAATAATAATAATAATAATAATAATAATGAATACAGTATATACAAAAAGTCCACTTATGTAAATATATGACATTGGTTGAGTTAAGGTCTCTATCGCATATTCGGGAAGAAAACAAAGAAGTTTTATGATGAACTTAGAGCCATGATTGCTCTTGGATAAAAACAGTTTCAAATGTGTATTTTCCTGGTTTTCGTTGTTCTGTAAATCTTGTATGACAGCAACAGCTGGAAGTGGCAATGTCCAGGTTGCAATGAGTCCTGTGAAATATCTATTGCTTTTTTTCTGGCATCAGGGAGGTGTACAATTGTGCCAGAGTTGGAAGACTGCAGCCAATTATTTTCTCCGCTGTCCTGACTACCCCATGGAGCGCTTTCCTCTCTGTTAACAGAATATTGATGTAGGTAAAAATGGTTCGTCCTTGCAGCAGTATGACGCCACTACCACCTCACTACACAGCAGACCTCTCATCAAGCTCACCGTAAGCTCAGCTATTTCATCCCATATGTGTCTGTAATCAATAAAACACAAAAGGCCCTATTATCTGTGTGATTTTCCCTCATTCACCAATTCACTAGATGCACACAAGGAGTTGTGGATGATTTCTAAAGTAAAATCAAAATTTTATTTATTTATTGTTGTAGCCAGCTACAAAAAACCTCTTTGACCCATTATTTTCAAATAGATGACTAAACCTCTACTTCTCCTTGGAAAGGCTATGCTGTGACAGCTTACTGCCCATGACACTATGCCTGTCTGACATATCTTGGAAGTCATGTCTTGGAAATGATGGGAAAATGTTTTTTTTCCCAAGCACTTTACACACATTTACATTAAAGATTTAACAAACCATCTGTTTCTTGCTGTCTACCGTGGGCCGTCCTCAGCCAATTAAATAAATAGCACAGAGGGACTCAGTGAATCTCTTGGCAGAGTCATGAAAAACTAAGGCATCTTTTCAGAAAATAAAATTGATTGGTATCATTGATTTTTAAAAGCTATATCTCTGCTGCTGTTATTAGCAGTTTTCACAGATAAAACTATCCCTTATAGCAAGGATTGATATTGGATCAACAGAAATACACTTTGTTAGCTGGAGCTGTACTCTAAAATTCTTAATACTACATGCATAGTACAAAAACTAAAACAAAACATTCAAAGTAAATTTATATGAAAATGAAAAAGATTTTCTGAACAGTCTTGTAAACTACTCAGGTCTTCTGGTTCTGGTCTACTCTGCATCCCCAGAACCAGAACCAAACATGGAGAAGCAGCTTTCAGTTTTTATGCACCTCTAATCTGGAACAAACACCCAGAAAACTGCAAAACAGCCAAAACACTAAAGTCCTTTAAATCAAGGCTGAAAACCCACCAATTCAGAGTTGCTTTTGATTAGTAGTCTGGACCATAAATCTGCAAACAAATCCAGAACCAGAGTGAGAAGCTGCTCTAAATGAAATATTTTATTACACATTAACCATCATCTCCTAATAATTAATTACAACAATGAGAGAAAAGGGTGGAGATGATTGTGTTGGATGTGCCTTAATTTGGGAAGTTTGAATGTAAATCAGTTTTATAAAGTAAGTGGATCGTTGATCAATATTTTTGAACTATATTTGCTTGATGATTTTGATGCATTGATATCTTCCTGATGATTTTGATAATTTTCATGTTTTTGATCATTTTGATGATTCTGCTGTATACTTGATTGATGTTTTTATGATGTGAAGCACTTTGAACTGCCTTGCTGCTGAAATGTGCTATACAAATAAACTTACCTTGTATTTTCTGTTAATTTCAAAAACTAAGTGGACATTATGTCTACACTGAGTGTGTTACAATCTACACTTTCAGTTTATTTTGGGGGGATACCTTTGTCTAAGCTTCACCACTATTTTTAAAAACACCACTATAGTTTGCTGAGCTTGTTAAAAGCAATCCTAAATAATACATTTTATTATCTGGTTATTTACCAGCTCTCACACATTGCAGGTAAATAACAATAAACAATGGATAATTGCATTTGTAACCCACAGAGATTAGACTTGCTTGATTAAGCAGTGCCGAATACATATTGGAAATAGGATAATTTAGGGACATAAATTAGTAGTGCTTAAAAACCAAAACCAAAAATTTCCTGTGTTAGAGTGCTTTTAAAAGTTAGGCATATTTTTCTGCATTTTGCCATTTAACAACCACAAAATATTTTTTCATGATTTTATGTGTGGTAGACTAACATAAAGTAGTGCATTAAGTTCATCTTAAATTGTTTTTTGAAGTGAGATCTGTGAAGTTATTGTCAGTGATAGTTCCCTTACCTTTAGTAGAAAGATGCCATATCGCCATGAGCTTGTTGAGAAGTAAATAAATCCTGAATGGTGGAAGTTAACAAGCTAGTCAAAAGTACACCATCCATTTTTGCTGACTCTAGCTAATTAAAATGAACTGAAAATGTATATTTCAGTCAGCTACATAGATATTTAGCAAATATTAACATGCTAAAATTTCACTGGAATCCATTCTTATCTTTAGAACTGCTTTGTCCAACTGAAGCTTTAATTCAGCTTTAATTTTATTTCTGTTTGCTCAAACACCCTCTGATATATGGTGGCATTAATGGAGGATCCTATGATATTGAGCTGTCTTGGTCCTCCTGCAGCAAAGCATCCTCAAACCATGGTACTTCAATTTCTATACTTCCCTGTTTGTATGAGGTTAATTTTTTTGAACGTTGTATTTGGTTTACGCCAAACATGTCCTCTGTTCTGTTGTACAAATAGTTCAATTTTACACTCATCTGTCCAAAGAACATATTTCCCATAGTACTGGTTTTCTCTACATTCTCTCTGGCAAGCTTCAGACTGTCCTTGATGTTTTTTTATGTTTGTATGTCAAGTTACATTGCTTGAAGTTGGTGGTTGTATCAGTCTTCCAAAGAGTTGTCAGTGCGCGCTTGCTCTGAGCAAAGTAAAAGTTTGGATTTTGGCTGAGTTTTGCAGCTGGGTCACAGAATGGTATGTTCCTGTTCTTTCCAAGACTCATAATTGTTTGAAAATGATCCCAGCAGATTTGTGATTAGCTCATCTGAGCTGGACTGATAGAGCATAAGTCGGGTTAACTTGTCAGATTCCACTCTGAAGATGTATTTATTTTTTCCAATAACCTAATAGTGATGTGACCTATTTCTGCAACAGGTAAGGGAAATTTTATTGGTAATAACTTACTAATAACACTATATTTTTACTACAGAACAATAAGCTAAACTAAACTAAACTGAAACATTAATTTTGATTGAAAAGGGATATGCATATAGTTGGAGATCAAATATGAACCATTCTTAAACTGCAGTCGTGGGCCACACAGAATCATTCTGAGGGCCCCAAATGGCCCCAAATGGCCCCAGGGCATCAGTTTAGCATCTAGAAATTGAAAATTGGGTCCATTTTCCTGTTTAAAATGCCTCAAGCTCAATCATATTGAAAGATGAGCATCTATTAACTTAAATTTCCTTTAGATTTAGGGAATTAGACAAAGGGGCATGGAATACAAACACATGCCACACTTTTTAGATTTTTATTTATAAGAAATACAAACTTAAATAGAGCATAATTTTAATTCCAATTTTACTATCTGTTTGCCAGTCACATAAAATCCCTATAAAATATACTGAAGTTGGTAATTGTAACATGATAAAATGTGAAAAAGTTTAAGAGGTATGAATACTTTTGTGAAGCACTGTAATACCTGTAGACATATTCTGGGTAATAGCAATAATATTCATCACAGCCAGGATTAAAGGATCTCTTATATGTATACATTTCCTTTTGCAACTCTTTTATAATGTTCCTCCATGATAAAGTATCCAAAAAACCTTTTATGCATTTCATTTACATTTTTGAGGCATTGAAACACAAACAAGCAAAATCTGGTATATTCGACTTTCCGACATTGCATTAGAGCACAGACTGTTATTTGTGTTTCATTCTTCAAGCACGACCAGACATTTATTATTCTTTCTTTTTTGAAGCAGAATTGCATGTCTTGACACATGATTTTCATGTTACTAGCAAGTGAGAGAATCAAAATCACAATGAATGCTGTTGCCAAAATACTTTTTGCTAAATGTCTGATTTGTTCTTGTGCTGGAAGGCTAGAGGTGGGTGAGAAACACACTTTTTTATCATCAGTCTCTCTCTCTCCATCAGTGTATGCAAAATACTAAAGCTGAGTTAGCGACCATGCAGTTTTCTGTGTCAAAAAGGTGAAATATTGATCACAATAAATGGGGGCCCAACATGATTTCAGAAACCAATACAAAAAAGGTAGACGGATCTAATAAACTCAAGCATGTGGAAAACACAGCAGCAGATCCTCTCAGAGGACACAACAAGGGAAAATTTCATTTTCATTTATTTGTCCTCACCATAATACATGATATGGAGTGCAAACTTCAAAGAAACAACAAAGCATAGACGGTGGTATGGTAGGTAAAATCAGAATGATCTAAAAAGGCCTAGCATCATCTTCAAAAATAGTCCAAGTCTACATCAAACTTTTA
Source organism: Anableps anableps (assembly GCA_014839685.1). Taxonomy (NCBI): domain Eukaryota; kingdom Metazoa; phylum Chordata; class Actinopteri; order Cyprinodontiformes; family Anablepidae; genus Anableps; species Anableps anableps. The sequence goes on from CM026081.1 coordinate 24,225,103, forward strand.
TTATTTCCCATCTCATAAGTACTATCAGCTACAAAGCTGATGGTGAAGAACAATATCTGGGTACATACCTATTCCTGCACTAAACTATGGTACTCATCCCTACTAAAGCCCTCAATATCCAATGTACAACTTCTGTCTTTGTTGTGTATGCCTCTGTTTTTGCCAGTAATCTTTTGGAATTTAAGGTTGGCAAACCTGATTTCATTGACTGCTTGTTCTTGGTCCTGAATGTTGCGCAAAGAATGCTTTCCTCACCTTAAATTTCATGTAAAACTCATACATAAACATACATGCAAATGAAAAGTTGTTGCAAAAACCCCCAACTAATTTAAATGTATAAAAAAGCATTTCATGTTAGCACATTTTTCCAAGCTCACCTGTGACTTTTTGTTTCAGTAAATGACAACCTAAATATCATTATATCATGTAATTCTAGAGTGTGATATTCAAAATGTGTTGACAATAATGAGTTAAATGATCCTGCAGCTTTTCTACCACAAATGTAGACACATTTTTTGGAACTGTCTTTAAAGTTGTGCAAAATAATATTAAAAAAGCGCTAAGACACACCTCCTGGCTCTGGTTAATTGTTTCTCGATAGCACTGGGAGCACTGGGACAAGGCAGAGGAGTTTGATTTTTTTTTTTTTTTTTTTTTTTACATATTATTTATATCATACTGTTCTGTCACAACATAGTGACAGTTTCAACACATATAGAAAATTATATATTTTCAAAAGTTACATACTGCAGCTTTAACTGTGGAGGATCTATGATGCTGTGGGACTTTTTCTATTCCAAAGGCCCCGGGAACCTTGCTTGAGTGCGTGTGGCCATGAATTTGATGGAATACCAAAACATTTTAAATAAAAATCTGGTGGATTCTATCAGAAAACTAAAATCAGGTTGGTTGTCATTACGATACAATCCAGAACGTATGGCCCAATCTAAAAGGAACTGACTAACCAGATATGAATTTTCTGTGTTCTGAGCTAAAGAGGAAAAAGCATAAAAGAAGATCCAGGATTCTGGACAACCCAGAGAGATTGCTCAAAAAGGGAATGGTTAAAGACTCCTCTTTCTCTGCTCCAACCTTTAGAAATTACAGCAGTGCAGTCCTTCACATTTGATTTTTTTCAACCATGCTAATTTCACTCAAATTAAAATTTGGGTATTTCTATATTTATTAATGTGGAATTGTACTATTGCAGTAAAAGATTAATTTAGAGGCTTGTTACTAGGCATGCTTACACATCTGTCCCTGTCTATGTTTTCAGATCGCAGTTTATCCACCTCAAGATTCTTTCCTGTCTGTTTTTCCACTGTTTTACACACTCACCCCAACACCTAACAGCCAATATCCTGAAAATATTAGTGCTAAATTGCTCCAGACTATTTAGATAGCCCTTGGCCTATTGGAGACATGGTGGTCTGAAAGATGTCTCCCTTGCATGAGTGTCTCAGCTGAATAAATGGGTTGTGCAAAATGTTACAAAGTTTTTAGGTTAATTTTATTTTATTTTTTATTTTTTGCAGCCAAAGAGATAGGTCAAAAATATTTAAATTCTGCAGTGATTTATTTGGGAAATGTATTAGAATTCCTACAAATGATGACAGCAGTTTTGATTATCTTTATGAGAATGATTAGTTGACGTGTAAAGGAGATCTGAACAAATCAAAAGTAAACCAAGAGTTGATCAAAAGATTGTAAACACATTTTATCAATGAAGAAAGTTGTGTTCACAAAAAAAGTGGGCTGTAAATAATGCTTACAGTTACATGTTGTTTTCAAAGTCTCTTACAGAAAAAAATATGGAGCGCTCCAAAGATGTTTTACCATAACCCTGTGTTGGTAGCTGCTGTTAAAACAGTGTTTTTCCCAGTTCATATTTTACTGAGTTATCACAGTTTATATAAAATGCAAAGAAAAGTGATGGAGACCACATGAGCAGGAAGGACTTATTTTTGATTTCAAAATTGATTGTGGAGACTAGTTTTCTATTTGACTTGCACATGAGTCAGTAAAAAGCTCCCATGGCAGCCACATATCAGTTACAACTGGATCCATTTTGCATCACGAATTCAGAAAAATTGAGAGTCTTCAGAGGATGTGCTGGTGATGGTGGTGGTGGGGGATGGGTAACACAGAGTGGCTACAGTACAAACTCACATGGAATTTTTTCAGATATGATGGCAAAGCATGCATGATGGAAAATAAAACTGTAGCATATGAGGAAAAAAATCTTGTAACTTATGCATCTGTTACGTATATGTTGGTGTGGTAGAGCAGATGTCATGGGTTTCTGTCTTTGAGAACAGTTTGGAGTGTGTTTGTGTTTTTACATATTCAGCCAACAATACCAGATGTCTCCATGCCTCATGTGGTGCTGTTTGATAATTTCTTATATAACCTGTATTATGAATATTGTTTTATTAAAATCATGTCTGCAGGTTAGTGCATTTATCTGCTTAGCAGATAAAATATGAGTGAAAGATGTTTTATACATACAAATATGATACTGCCAGTTCTCTAACAGTTCTCTTGCACCACCTATTGGAGAATTTATGAAAATGCAGTTCTTGATTACAATTTATCAAACTTAGAAAGGGATGGGCAGCAATTTGCTTTTAGATGGCAATGTTGAAATACTTGAAGCTATTAGCAGACAATAGATTGAACCGAAAGGACAATAATAAAAATATCTTCCAAACAATGCCTTTTCTTCTTATTTTCTTTTTTAAATAAAAAGTTTGTAGCACAGTTAAGTAAAGAAAAGCCTTAATAGTTTATTGGCAGATTAAAAACAGTGTCTCTAAACACTTGCCACAGCATATTTAGATGTTCACTTTTGGTTGAGCAATACCACAGAGTCAATTTTCTTTTAATCCACTGCCTTTTAAACACACCACCTTTTAAAGTATACATCTTCCTGATTTCTGCAAGCACAAACTGACCTCGTTAAACTGACATGAAATTGGAACTAATTTCAGTCCAAAATCTGCAGAATTACATTTTCTGTGCCTTTAAAAGCATGAAAAAAATAATCTCTAGAAGCTTTATTTCACATTATAGAGCTAAGTCTTTATGGATTACTTTAACTCTTTCAGTTGTGTTTGAGTTTGTAGTTCAGGGTAGTCATTTATTTATTATCATTTATTTTCATGATCAAAGTCAAGTAATACTTGAAATTGTGAAAGAAAGACAGTGAGCACAAGAACGCAGCCGAAAGTTGTTGGATGGTGATGTTACGTATGTATGGAACTCTGAACTCAGGCATCAATGCAGAGCACAATGGCCACCAAAGCAAAAATAAAAGTAGTGATAGCAAAAATCTCCATTTTAAATATGAGTTTACACAGCAAAGATTTACATGGGTGTTTGTTCAGTAAAAATGAGTAAATCAGGAGAAATGTCGTCTGCCAGCAGTATCTTGGACACCTGACCCACCAGCACACTAACCAGAGATTTAAAAGTGCTCTGTAGTAATCCCAGTCTAATACTTACCACAGTAGTGAATGTTTGCTATCTGTAATCAAAACAAATCCTGCAACATTCAGATGTTTCTGCTCTGGTTCTGACTAGCAGTGTTACTATGATGTACATAGTTGTCAATACTCTCTTTCTCCAAGCAACTGTGTCACCAGTAGCAATAGCCTTCTTTATTGGTGTAAAACATAGCAATAGTGATTGGAAGCAGCATAAAGTCTCAGTTTTCTAAATACAATCAGCTCATGTTTTACAGCTGCATTACAGATATGTAGCTGTCAAAATATTATTCTGTCACTCAGACTTTTAGTTTATCTACAATTAGCCATCTAAAAACAACATGTAGTTTGTCCCTAAAACCTCCCTTCAAGCTAATACTACAAATATAATGTTTGGAAAGGAAGTCAAACTGATATTTAAATTACTGTTAATGTTACTCAGACCCCCCCCACCCCCCTATTTGCTGCTGCTAAGAGACATGATTAAACATGCAGGACGAACACTTACAGAGAACAATTCAATATATCTAGGACTGTAGGACTGTTAACCCAGAGTGTATGTGTGTTGTTTTAAGACATACTTTCTTATTGACAGTTGATATTTGGGGGAAGTAAACGTCTTCACTCCATCTTTTTTTTTTTTTTTTTTCAGCTCAGATCAATAGACACTCTGAAGTTTTGATAATGTACCATTTTGCAAACATGATAGCATATTTCAAATCCCAAAACGTATCACAAAGTAATATACTTTTTTGGTAAAATTTATTTTTGTAAGTGATACATGTTTCAAAAGATTGTCTTAACAATGATGCCGTCCATTTCCCCAAAAACCAGAAGAATACATGAAAGAAACTGAGATACTTTTCACACAAACTGTACATTATGTGAATATATTGTAGCACAAGGGATATAAATGTTCAACATGGATACCCTTTGTTAGACTAAAACTGAGTCCATTAAGTATCAGTAACAAACAAAGTTCATACCATCATTACTAGAAGTAGTAAAGTGGTTTAACCAGAGATGCACCGAGAAATCTCCTGTTGACCAGAATCCACCTATTTCTAGCTTGATTGCCCCTGACTGGTGAAAAGCTGGTCAGAAACTTAAAAATCAAAAAAATTTTCAATCAGTAAACACCATTCATAATAAGAAACTACAAGGCCACACTGTCAATCTTAGCATGGATGCTGTTACTAACTAAAGACTAAAAGTTATTTAAATTTACTATCAGAAAATTTAAGTATCAGTGAGGTGTTTAAAAGTCAAAGGAAGCACAGATATAAAAAACTATTTGACATGAAAGTGCATTTTCTATGATATATTGAAATCTCTGTGGTTCATTGAAGCCACAAGAGAATGAGAGAGAGCACTAAAATTCGAGAACAGGAAGGCGGTAAATTAAAGATGCTCTGTTTCATCCTTTTAGGATCTCAACTTCTTCTGTCTGTCATGAAACATGCCAGATTTGCTAATATATGCAGCCTTTTGGAAACCCTGGAGTCAAAGCAAGGATCTACATCATCTGGGAAATCATTTTTTAATATTAGCCAGGCTAAAGGCTAATGCAAGATGTCAGAAAAAATTGTAAATTTTGTGATCACTTAGTCTAGTTTTGATTTTACTTTATTTTTGTAAAACCTCTTTCTTACACATGAGAGGTGGCATTGTCTGCCCTATTAAGAATAACTAACTTATGGCAGGGGGGAGGTTAGAAAAAAATACGTTGAATTCCGTTTTTGTACTTTCCTATATTTTAAGTCTTAAAGAGAAATTGATATTGGTTGATCAAATCTTTCCAAAAAAGAAAATCCTAATCGGTGCATCTCTAGGTCTGAATTTTTATTTCCACTATCTTTTACCTTTTTTTTTTTCTTTTTTTTTTTTTATTCTTATTAAAGATACATTTTATTTTAAAAAATTCCATGTATTTTACACAAATGTATTATACTTATTTCTTACAATTTCTTTATAAAGTCTTTTGTGTGTGCTTCAATTCTGTAAACTTGAACACACCAACAGCTGGAGCTCCTCTGGAGGAGCCAGATTAAATATCATGCTCCAAATACACAATGAAGACACTTCATACAATCAAACATCCTGATTAGAAACAGTCATTGAAATCTGTCTTTTACATATAAACTGTGAAAGCAATCACAGGGACTAAAGCAGATAAAATGAGTAATTATTGGAAGAGAATAGTTAAAAGGAAAGAGACAGACCATGTGTTTGAAACGTTAGTCATCTGAAACGGGAAAAAAAAAAGCATAGCTTGGTAAGTGCTAGTTTTTGAGTGGTTTCTCCACTTTTATTTTTTAGGACCATTCTTTGAATAATAATAAAAAGTAAGAGATGTGGCAGAGAAAAGGCATGAAGAAGAATATAAAAAAGGAGGGCCTTTCGTTTCAGCCCTGATCTTTTGTGTTGTTGTCCTCTGGATCCTCATCACTATCAAAATCACTGTGGAGCCCCTTGGCTATAGTAGTTATGTCTCTGTCCTCCTTCTTTATCTGAACTGGTAATGGAGTCACTGGTTACAAAAAGGAGACACACAGATAGCGGAGATGAGTCTGATTCAAATCATTAAATAGTAATTTTCAGGATGTTGCCAAAACAGCCAACTCATAGTCATCTGAAAGCTCGTCCAGATCCCTGCTTTTGCTTCCAGTTTAGAAAAACATACAACTCTCACCTGATTGAACGAACTGGTCTTCAGCTCCTCCGCCATGATTGCCATGACTGGCGCTAACAGTCTCCTTTTGTTCTTCGTCTGTGACAATTCTCTGCCTCGCGCTCTCAAAAACAGATTTGATGACAATCGAATCCTCATAGATCTGGAGTGGTCAAGAAACACAAAAATAATCAGAGCTTAAGCTCTTATTCCCTTGCATCAAGATTGAAAACCCATTTGTGACTACAGCATCAGAATGAAAATTGAGGAAAGAAGATAGCTTGTAAGAGAGTTTCTTAGATTTCACCTGAGATCCCTCCAAGTTATAAGTCTGTGCATTGTCACACAGAAGAAAGATATCCTTTTCCAAATCCCCGACACTTCTGTACTTGTGATTACGCACACGTTCCTGTGAAGAGAGTGAAAAAAAGTGAATAATTTAGATATAATTTAAATAATCATACAAGAAAGAAATTTTCAAGAGCAACAGTTAAGGATACATTTAAAACTGGGACTTTATATACACTGCACTAACATACTTTTTTTTTTTTTTTTAAACTGTCTGGCATTAAATCAGACCAAACTTTTCCAATCTTGTGTTAGTTAAGATACATAAAATAATTTCTGCTTACTAAATACCAAAAAAAGGTGTGAAATATTTCTTACAAGCTTTAGCCAGCATCTTCACAAGGTTTTACAGTAGGCCAAATGGCCAAATGAACATGATTGTCATGATGACTGTATGCAAACTTGTGATTATAAATGTTGCAGAACAGCGGCAGTTCAGTATAGTACAGTCATTACAGTTGCGGGTTTGTGATTTCTCATTATTGTACATTGAAATACTGTTCCATCTCTGAGTCACAGTTTTGCTTTCTGCCTTATAATACACTTTCCAAACACTCATTTTTTCCCTGCTTTTGCTATGCCAGGACGATGTTTCATAACTTAATGGGTTTTGTATTGCAGGGCCCAGAAAATGTGACCTTTTCTGTGGTCAGAAAGTTCACACATTTTGAAACACAGTGATAAACAACTTCACGGAAAAACAAACCTCTCCACATGTACATCAATTACCTGAAATTATCAATATATAGAGAAACATCTGTGCATGTGCTAAAATCTATTAATGTTGGGTTGAATATGTGAGCTTAAAATAGATTTTTTTCCCCCCTTTTTTTTCCTTTAAAAATGGTCATTCTGATCAGTCAATCCACATTTACCAAAAGACATACCCTCATATGTAATGCAACAACTAGACTTTTTTTTTCATGAACTGCTATGTTAGCAGAATAGATGACAATGAGATCTGTGTGTGGGTCCCGAGGGTGTTCTATGACACATACTCTGATCCTCCTGAAATCCACAGGCTTTCGGATTAGCTCGTAATACTCCGGTACTTCTTTCTTAGAGGGAAGCTGCACAAAACCTTTACTGATCTGTCGTCCCAGCCTGCAAGAACAAAATGAGGTTTCACATAATCTCATTTGATCAAGAAATAATTCAGTGGGAATACAGTACATAGCTGACATTTGAAAGTTCTAGTGCAGTCCAACAATGACTGCAGATGTAAGGTTATTTCTCACATCTACAGGTAACAAAAATAGAAAGTAAAAGTGAACAGTTTAACAGAGTCTGAGATAATTTTGCCTTTAATGTTTTTTGTTTGAAAGTGTATGGAAATAAATTTAAGTAAGAAGCTACAACTATAAATTTGCTTTATATTTATAAAATGCCTAAATTGGTTACAAGTGCAAATCAGATCAAATAATTTTTGCATTGAGGACAGAAATAAACTGTTTCTTTTGCGGTGGTGTTATTGACTTCTTAATTTATTTATTTTGTTCATATTTTTGTTGAGTAAAATAATCAGAATGTAAATCATGCAGTCAGTTCCACTTTCAGATTTCAAGCATCCAGCATGTTGAGATGGGTGAAGTGTCTGGTGTGAGATTAAGTTATGCTACTATTGAGTCACCGCTGTAATATTTGAGTTCCACTTGCACTGTGAGAGCTGCAGTGCTCAAGTGGCAGAATTTCTCGACAAATCCCCAAAAATCCATGGCAGCCTGGCTTGTGCAAATTATTTTCCATGGGAGAATGTTTTCCAATGCCACCGAACAACATCAGTAAACCAAAACAATATTCCCTCGAGAAATGCACCTACCTAAGACCAACTTGAAAGAGAAGCACAGGCAGAAAGGCTATGAAAAATGCTCAGGCATGAAATAATTACAAAGACACTGGAATATTGAGCCCGTTAGTGATGAGACAGACGACGGTAATGTAAGGAAAGGAAAGGTAAGATAAGGTAAGGTAAGGTAAGTACCGTTAGGGCTTGTCTAGAGCACACTTCAGTCACTCACAACATGCCTCTAAAGAAGCACAGGAGCTTTCAGTTTAGAAAAGTGGAATATTCTGCAATGACTTTGGTCGATCAGTCTTCATTTGTTAGATTACATACAAGAAGATGTGCAATTTTGAAAAAATCTACAGATAACCGCAGCAAAAGGCTGGCAGAGCATCAAAAAGAGAAAAACAAATAATTTGAGGATATCCCATGGAATCCTTGAGCTAACAATATGTTATTGAACTTTTACTTTTAACTCTTCCCCTATTTTGGGTCAGAATACTTTCAACTTAAAGCTGAGTGTCTGCACCCTGGACAGGCATTCAATATGCTCTGTAAGTACAACTTCAAAATATCTTGATAAAGAGCTTGAAAGCTTCATGTATGCTCGTAGAGTTGTAGTTTATAGCAATATTTACTTTGTACTAGGACACTGATCCACAAGCATTAGACTGACCCGTCCTTGTAGTTAATGACCATGTCGACCAGAGTGTTCAGTGTTCTGGTGAGTTCGGGAGGATTTGGAGGCAGTTTCTCAGCTGGTGGGCGCCCTCGCTTCCTTTTGACCTTTTCACCTGTTTCTTGGCCTGCCTGCAGCTCTTTCTCTCCATGGTGATCACCTTTACGCTTCTTCAGGCTGATGTCTTCTTCCATGTCCTCCAGGAAGCCGTTCTTTTCTGCCTCAGGCTGGAGGAAAAGGAAGCAGTGGGTAGGGGAGCCTAGTAAACTCAGACAGATACAAAGGGATCAGGTAAGGTGGATGAAAATCTATAAAGTGTGTTTGTTGTTTAAAGGTTTTATGCAGTTTGTCCTTTAATGTTCGTGTCATGTTCTCAAACTAGACACCTCAAGTTTCAAAAGACTGATACCTACAACACTTCAAACCACAAGTTTTAAGTCTAAGAATCCCAAAAAGAAAGCATTCAGAGCCTCTATTTATTTAAAGCTGGAGGTTTGTTTTTTTTTTTTTTGGCAAAAATGTAGAGAAGTGCCATCAAATGGTAACTGGTAACAAACCGTGACTGAAATTTGCTGAATTTATGCTGATCAGCCAACATGTAACTTGAAGGTCAGAAACTATAAATCTGATCTTTTTCTGCAACACCCATCAGTGCGGAAGTTGTTACTGAGGGGGTGAAAACCCAGTTGCTTATCTTTAATATCAGTGAGATTTTTAAAGGTAAAGACAGTGGAAGCAAAAAAAAAAAAAAAAAAAAAAATAAATAAATAAATAAATAAATAAATAATCTAAAAATTGAACATATCTGACGCATAAATCAAAGGTTTTTCCTCTCTGACATTAACTTAGACAAAAAGGTTATTGACCCATACTGTCTTATCAAAGTGTAAAGGACAGATGTAATAACTCTTTTTTTGTCAGTTTCTTTGTACAGATACATATGTCCAATCATAACCTGCAGAATTTCAGACAGCTTTTTAAACCATAGGCTATTTTTGAGGAGATTGTTCATTTTTACAGTTAACATATAAGTAATACATAGCAGCATTGTCAGATTATCCAGAAAGTAAAAATATACATATATAACATTTAGAATTTTGTCATTTAAAGAGAAACTGGATTTCACTAAACTTATCTGCAGGTACAAAATCAGAGATTGGTAATTGACCACAAAATCTTTGATCAGTCCATCTCTACTAATATGGTTAGATATTAAAATGAAACATTATTTATTTATCATTCATTTCTCAATTTGCAGGGAGCTTGGTGACCCAACTGCTGTGCCGCCTTTGCAGATTTAGAACACATTATTTCATCTAGAGGGTTTGATGACAAATTATTAATATTCAACATGCAATGTGAATAAATGCGAAACAGCTCAGTCACAGTTCTAACAAGCCATAATGCAATAAAGAATCATCTCTGTTAGTCTGCTGGTTTGCTTTCAGCAGAATGGCACAAAAATGTGAATTACAATGTATGGTTGCATCCTTCTTCATCAATATCTGCCGCAATCACTGTTTTTCCAACAAAGGCAATTAGATGCTAGAAACATGAGTATCGGTGCAACAACAGCAGCTCTTGCAGCAGCAGCAGGCTGGTGAAGAGGGGAGGAACAGTGAAGGCATGCAGTCTAGAATAAACAGAATACTGATGCATCAATCAGACAGGATCACACAGTGCGCACATCTGCTTTCAAATGGAGCATGCACATGTGGCGATGTGTTTCTCAAGGACAGAGATGGTATCAAGCTGGGATGCAGGGTTTTGCACGCATATTAGCCAAAGGAAAGGAGGGACATTCAGAAAAATCAACAATCAGTAAAGCACGGAGACACGGCAGAGAAATGAGTTAGAGGTGACAACAACACAAGAGCTGCGCCAATCTCAAATCCTGCTCATCATCGGTCGGTTCAGACGCAAGGCTTTGAAAGCCCCGCTACTCTCTGTGAGGGGGGCTGCGGTCGCCCCAGCAGCATACTGGAGGGGATAGAGGGGGGTAATCCTCAAAGATGCACAGCCCAGCTGAGAGCCGCCTGATTTACTGTGCTTGTGTGAGTGTGCATGTGGTGCTCCATGCGTGTGCCTTCTCCTAACAAGTCTGCCTCTTCCCTGACTAATCTGGCAAAGATTCCCCTCTCATCTGTTACACACCTACACACTCCCTCTCTGCCTGACACACACACACACACACACGCATAGGCGCGCGCACAGGCAGGAATACAAACTCAGACGCCCGCTCTCTTTCTCAGGCGCGCTCTCACACACACTCTTTTTTTTTTTTTTTTATATATCCATCTCTTCCTCCCTTCCCATGCGATGTAGCCTGGCTGAATCCGGAGCCTGAGGAGACAGAAAGACATGGAGGAGGATATTTACCTGAGTGCAGTCTGCAGGCTGGCTCTCAGGATCGGCTGCAGCTGTGGGGGAGAGAATTAGCAAAGCAGCATAGCGGCGTGCAGCTAGTCTCTTCATCAGCTGATCACTCAGAAGCAGAGCCCAGAAGGGGGGAGAATAAAAGCGCTATGTTTTCATACACAAATCAATGGGCTGGGTAAAAAAAAAAAAAAAAAAAAAAAAAAAAAAAAAAAAAAAAAAAAAAAAAAAAAAAAAAAAATTATTAATGCCATACCCATCTCCTTTCTGCAGCTCTCGGGAGTATTTTTCTTTCTAGATTGTGACAGGCCCCATGAAGCTTGTCTCCTGCAGGTTTTGCCAGATGTTTTTTTTTTTTTTTCCTCGTCTTCCTACCCCACTGTTAAAGTTCTCACACCCATTTTTTGACTTTTGCCTTTTTAAATGTTGCGCCCCATTTTGCAGATTGAAGTCGCCTCCAGAGATGTTAAAGGTGCAGTCTGCTGCAAGCACAACAACCTGCAGTTTATATAAGCAGCCTGGAAATCCCAGCAATTATTGCATGAGTGTTATTGACTCAAATTATACTTGACTCCTCTACGAAAGCTGAAATGGGGGGAATTAATACAAATCTGCAGCACTGAGCTGCTCAAGCTGAAACAATAGCAGGAAAGCAGCCCAGCTTGGGCTAATATTCAAGCACATCTGGTTTCTGTGAAACGATTAGATTTTTTTTTCTCTTTCAGCATGTTCTGCAAAATGTTAGAGCTCACACGACAGGGATGTAGCAACATAGAAATAAGAGAAAATGTTTATCATATAGAGCCAAAACTTTACAGTGATTGCAGGACACTGTAAATTGCATAAATGCATGAATGACAATTATAGGAATAAAATCTACTTCAGGCCATACAGATAAGATCAGTCATCTGGCATGGGGCTTTACAATAATTAGTTTCATTTGTTTCCTCAAAAATATTTTAGTTGAGAACATGTTACGTTCTGGAAGAAAAAAATACCAAAAAAGCCAGGTCGGGAACTACAAAAAAAGTATTTAGCACTTTTACGTGGTTTCAATTTCTAGCCTGAATCAGTACAATATGCAGTTTCCAAATGATTTTGTTCATTATGGGTATGAAAAAGTATTTGCCCATTCATGCTAGTGAAGGCTGCCTTCGAGGATTTGTGATGAGTCGTTATGGATCTATACATCACTGTGGAGGGAATTTGACCTACTCCTCTTTGCAGAATTGTTTTAATTCAGCCATCTTGGAGGGTTTTCAAGCATGATGAGTCTGCTTAAGGTCATGCACCAGTATCTTAACCAGATTAATGTTTGGACTTTGACTAGGCTACTCCAAAATCTTTATGCTAATTCATGCATTTTTAAGATATTCAGAGCTAGACTTGCTGTAATGTTTTGGATCAAGAGAAACAATCTCCTTCAGGATGATCTGAATTATTTCTAATCAGTTATGAGAACCCAACCATCACACTTCCACCACCTTGTTTCACTGTTTGTAAGATGTTCTTTTTCTGAAATGCTGTGTTATTTTAATGCATAGTTAACTGGAAACAAATTGTCTTAAAAGGCTCTCCTTCGTCCTCCCAGTCCCCAGAATATGAGCCCAAAAGTCAAGATGTTTTTCAATCAAATGTGAGACGGGCCTATGTGTTTCTTTTTACTCAGCAGTGGATCTGGCCTTGGAACTCTCCCATGGATACCAGTTCCTTTGTCACTGCTGGATCATGAACACTGATCTCAACAGAGGCAGGTTGTCTGGTATTTAGCTCCACCCATTTTCTAATCAACTCTGATCAACTTCACTGTAACTGCTAAATGAAACAATCCCCACAGCATGATGCTGCCACCAACAGGTTCCAGCTTAGGGATGGTGTGTTCTTGTTAATGTGCAATTTTAGGTTTCTCCACACCTAGTATTTTGAATGTCACCCAAAATATTTAATATTGGTCTCATTTGACCAGACCACCTTCTTTCACATTACTTGTTTTACCTACATGGTTTGTGGCATAATTTAAATGAAATTTTCTTCTTGCCATTCCTCCACAAAGGCTAGATTTTACAACTAATAGCTGTCATGTCAACAGATTCTCCAATCTGAGATGTGGATCTCTGGAACTTCTCCATTGGTCAATGGAGAAGTTCCTTTTTGCTGCTTCTGTGATCATGCCCAGTTTGTCAGCTTAGGTGAACAGGCATGTCTTGTTAGGTTTACAGATCTACCACACTCTTTCTATTTTGGATGATGTGTTAAACAGTCCTCTATAAGATGTTCAAAGTTTGGGACATTGTTTCAAAGCCTAACTTAGAACGTATTCTCCCTGACCTGTCTGTTGTGTTCCTTGATCTCCATAATGCTGTTTGTTCTCTATTAAACCTCTTTGACCTTCATAGAATGGCTGAAATTTTTACTAAGATTAAGTTACACAAAGATTAACCTTAATTTACTAATCAGGAGACTTCTTGAGGTAGATAATTTATTTGCATGCACTTTATTCAAGGGAGAATGGGCTGAACACCTCACACCAAAAGTGTGGCATGCCACACTTTCTGGCATTTTATTTGAAATGGGAAAAATTTCAAGTACAGTATTTATGGAAGTCTTGCTGGTCATTTTCCGCTTCCATCTTTAATATTTTTAAGAAAAGGAAATAATTACATGTCCAGAAGAATTTTACATAGATATGCTCATAATAACTTTGTAAAACTTTACAATTCAATTCCTAAACCTATCAATGCCTAAATCTTTTATAATTTATACTTTAATACACATTAACTTTAACTACAACAAAATAAATTATGCTTCACTTTTTTAATAATTACATTGCTCTTATTACTACTGCTAATGGTCAACTGAAGTGAACATTTAACCAAGAAATTACAGATAGATTAAATAAAAAATACACATGCTCTCTTTTTGTTATATTTGTGAGAAAACACCACCGATGCAATCATTTCTCAAGTCCTTTCTCTTAGCTGAATGAGTCACTGCTGAATATCCTACAGAAACACACAGAAGCACAGAGCCCTCCAGTTCTGGAATAATCTTCTCCAGACTTTGTGTCTGATCAGATCAACTGCAGCCTGAGGAGCTAAGGGGCCACAACTCTCATTATAACCTAAACCTTCAAGAATAGATGATATGGGATGCTTGGGGGCAGCACAAAGAGGTTATAAACTCAGCACAAACATCTTATCACTTATTTATTGATGAGGAGGGAGACATGGTCAATCTGCAGTTGGATTATTTTAAATCGTGGATCTCCAGGCCGCAAAGGGCAATGCCCTTTAAACACTTTTAACAACTTTTAAATGTGTCTCTGTTTCACCTGAATTAAATAACAAAGTTGCAGGACAGCAACTTCCAAGGACTGGAGTTTGAGTTCCTTGCTTTTAACACCGAAGTTATTTTATTCATGACTGCCATGTGAAAGCAGCATTATCAATCTGATCTGTTTCTGTTTACTAAGGGCAGCAGTTCAAGCTGTTCACACAAGACCAGCTGATTAAGGTCTATTTAAGATGAGACTTGAAACTTTGCTTGGGCATACTGTTTTATTTTGTTAGGTCTGTATTTGCTTTCCTTAGTAGCCCCAGTTTATGTTCTCTCACAGCTGTTCATTAGTTAATAACTCACCTGTTTCTTGTTCCAGCACTCACCTTCTCCAGTACGTATGTCTGGGTTCTCTTTCATCAGTGTCAGATTCTGCTGTTGTCTACCTGCCACTTGCCCCCTTGTACTCTGTGGTCCCCTTTCTTGGTGTTCCTCATTGCTTCAAGTTTTGTAAACTCAGTTTGACTTCTTATTAAACTCCTTCATACCATGATTCTGCCTGCATCGTGCTTGTGTTTGGGTCTTCAATTTCCTCAATGCTCAGCAACCTTTTGTCATATTTTTTTGTTCTTATATTTACAAGAGCAATGGTTTTTGTAACTAATAAGTGCTGAAATGTTGTAAAAGAAGCCTTTATATGTACAGCAAATATTTCCTCTGACTAGCAGAAATATTAGCTTAGTTTAGAAGACCAGCCAGCCTCTAATCTGATAAACAATCAGTGGAAGGATCTTAAAATCCGAGAGATGGTAAGGAGGCCTTTCAACCTCAAAGACTTGGAGCAATAAAGATAAATTGTGAGAATATCAGTGGAAACATGCAAAAAGCTTGTCACCAATTATAAAAAAGGTTTGATAAATAGAAAATAGGCATAGAATCCTATGTCTGAGACTGGACATAATATTTGCTCATAATAATATGCACACATACATCAGTTCTAATTATGTGACATAATTGTAACTTTATCATAGGTCAACATTAATGGTATTGCTAATATCAAAATGAATGTATTCTCTAAAAAGTCTCATCACAGAATTTTCTCTTAGAAAAATAGCATGGAGGGAGGGATGCATAAGACATGTATCCAACAGCATTACAGTCATACAATTGATTGACATATAGTAATCTTGGCCTTTTGTGAGACATGACATGAAGAGAGCTTTTTTTTTAAAGCATTGCTTGTCCTCCTACTTTTCTTCAAACAAAAGTCAAATAAACCATTTAATATGTTTTATGGATTTCCTGTTACTAGCAAGTTTGTATTTTAACTTCTAATTGTATTTCAAATTCATTATGTAGGAAACTTAAGAGCCTGAGTCATCATAAACTGGACATGCAGACAGTCAGAACAAAGCTGTGGTGGGCTTGCCAATTTGACAGTAGCAAAAATACCAGAATGATTTGCAACCAGCCAGTTGCCTGCCAGAACAGAACGATGCTGAGTTATTTCTATTAGGCAATCAAAACCAAAGGGTTTAAATAGTGCCTTAAAGTTACATTACTGTAAGATGTCCAGAATAATAGCAGCAAACATAACTTATGAATGACTTTTTGCAAACAGCCAAGAGAAGTTTTTACCCTACTTACCCTGGTAGCATCATATGCAAATTTAAGCAGGTTACCCAAATTAAATATGATTTAAAAGCCTTTCAGCTGCTTTCTCTAAGCATTTCTTTAATGACCATAAAAGTTTTGCAAATTATAACTCAGTCAAAACAAAGTTTTTAACACTGAAACACTTTATAAACTTCAGCTTAACAGGATAACTGCATTCTGGATTGTTACACAAACACTTTGGTTTCAGTTAATTCATTTGCTACCAGTTTTTACATATCTCATTGTACTAAATATGGTGTTTCAAAACAGGCCAAGATGAGAAAGAGAAGCGGTTTCAAAATGATGATAAACTAGAGACTGTGAATGCAAAGATGGGCAGCATGGCTTGCAGGCCTGAAACATAAGATAAAATGAATCACACTTCAGTAGATGTCATAAGCATGCAGCACATTGCACATATATGGATGTAGTTCACCAGCCTGCACAAATATTCATAGATGCAGCATTTACCCCCAAGTGCATAACGGGATTAATTTGCATAACTGGCATGAAATTATGAATGCTTTTTTTCCTGTCATGTCAGCTTAACATGACTTGCATTAATTATTTAAATAGTGAGAACAGTTTTCTTTAAATAAATAGTATATACAACGCTGTTTTCAACTTAAATTAAAGTCACACAAGCGGATTGGATGACCTCAGCGAACAAGACATATCGTTTCAGATTAATGTTCGAGACCCACTTGCTCAAAACTGCTGTTGCCATGGTAACTGCAAATTTTGTTATTGGACCTTGTATATCATTGTATTTTACTGCTGTTGCTGGGAAATGAGTCAGGCGGCTGCTTTCAGTCAGAGACGCACCATCTCTCAGGAATGGGGAAGGGGAGGGGAGACACTGACATGCTGGCATGATTTCACATTGTCACTTTTAATAGATGCTTTTTTTTTTTTTTTTTTTTTACACCCAAGCAGCACCTTTAAAAGTCCTGGACAGAAGCTCAGTGCATCGCTGCAGAAAGACAACACTCTGTTTAGAGAATTGACTCATATCCTTTCATGATCTTTACGTCATTTATACTGAATCATGTTTATTCACCAATAGTCATATGTATAGTCATATGTGTAATATTTCATGCACACACACAAAAGCATAGTGTACCACTGCATCTAATGGCGAATTCTCATTAAAATACAAAGAACTCTAGGGTACAGCTTGCTCAGAAAAAAAAGTCATGAATGATGTATGAGTCACTGAAATGTAAAATTCACTTTTAACCTGCTGTCACACAAGCAGGGATGCTGGCTAGAGTATTTTGATCAGTTCTCTATGCTGGGATTTGCAGTGTCAGGTCACAAAGACATTGACTAAACCAATCAATCAGAGCTGTTCTCTGAGGAAACTTTAACATTTAAAACACCCTGTTATATCAGCCTTGGTAAAATGGTCTGTGAAAGCTCTCAAGGAGAATTATCATACTAGAAAAGCTGAGTGAGGGTAAATCTAAAAAGGACAATTCCCACTATCCTTGGGTGGGATAGTGGAAAATGAGAGATTAGGAGATGAGAGTGGTATGAACATGGTTTCTGGGATAACTGTTGGAAACATGGGGTACTGAAGGCTGGGTTGCCAGCTGAAAGTCTCACAGTCTGTGTTTAAAATGCCCGGGCAGCATTTACAATGCTTTGCAAAAGTGTTCCTAACCTTAGCAACCTTAAGAATACAGGGAATGTGGAAGAAGTTGCTCTAATTAAATGAGATGAAAATTATACTTTTTGACTCCCATGCAAAGTGCAGTGCTCCTTGATGGAAAATTAACACTGCACATCGCCCTGAAAACCCCATCCCTACCGCCAAAAAATGGGGTGGCAGAATCATGCTGTTGGGATCCTTTTATTCAGCAGGGATAAGAATGCTTGTTAGAGTCAACACAAAAACTGATGCCTTAACATATAGAAAAAGCTGCAATGGGATAGTTTAGCTTAGAGCACATGTTAGAATGGCCTAGTAAAAGTCCAGATTTAAATTCCATTGAAAAGTTTTGGCACAACTTGAAAGTTGATGTTCCATCCAATCTTTGAACATCGGGGAAAACTATTTTTGCTCCTTTGTGCTGGTCTATCACACAACATCCTGAAAAAATAATTTGCAAGGCACCATCCTAAATAAAAACATAGTAGATGGTTTATTAAAAGGAAAAAAAAAAAACTTGAGAAACATCAGTGAGCTGCAGAAATTGAACATAATTAACTATGTAAAAAAAAAAAAGAAACAAGAGACAGCTTATTCTTTCTTGTGCTGTTTCAAGTAGCCATATTTTCAAAACAAAGACAGAACAAAGCACAACCTTTCGCTTTTGAAAATTAATTTATAGTTTCATTAATATAAAAAAATGAAACACAGAATTACATGAAACACAGAATGGAATTCTGTGTTTCATTTTTTTATAAAATCATAATCATAAGTTATAAAATCATAACTGATAGTGATGTAGCTCTGGTACCAAGCTTAAATAAAAGATATCAGAATAGGAAGAGATGTTCATTTTAGTATCTGATAGAAACATTTAATTTAAATACTGTCACATGCCATCCAATAAAAGGTGTATATATTAAAGTAAATATTTTCAGAGAAACACAAATAAAATACAAATATTTAAGTAAATTGATTCAAAATTTATCTAATCTATTATGACAGAACAAATTAATTACTTTGCCATGCTGATATGTAATGCAAATATGAAAAAACATCCAAAAGCAGCATTGTGCCAATAAATAAAAAGTCAGACTGAGTACCTTCAGTAAGTTTGTTGCTGGGGCTTAAAGAGAAAAATACCTCCTAAATGAGCTTTCTGGAAAATCCCTTTATGTTTCGAAGATGCTCCATCCTCCTGAGGAAGAGGGAACCCTGCCACTGTGTCGAGCTGTTCCCTGTAAACACGATTAAACACAAGTAAATTTGTTAGCAAAAAAAAACATATGAGCCCATATGTTAAGAATCTAAGCTTACCCTTGGGTATCGGGAGAAGTTGGCATGGGCATAAAGCAGGACAGCGATGTCGTTGTGACCAGCTTCTAAAGCAATGGACAGGGCTGAGCTGTCATCCTGTTGACACAGAAAAAAACTCAAGTTATGATGCTTTGAATCATAGACCCAGTAAATGTAAAAGTTCTGCTCAACAAAAACCCCCCAAAAACATGGGAATTCTGCCACATTTACTTCATTTTAACATGATTTGTGACACAAGGCAGGGAACCTCTTCTTCTCAGCTTGAAGTCAGCATGCTGAGAGGAGCTGCTGGAGGAAATGACTCACACTGTCAATCAGGGTGGCATCACAGTTGGGCTGTGCCAGCAGCAGTTTGACAATGTCGGCATGGCCATGTTCGCTGGCACACATCAGTGCCGTGGAGCCCTCATCGTCCTGGATATTGACTTCTGCCCCCTGTGCCAGGAGAGCCTGAACCATGTCCATCCTGCCATGGCTCACAGCTAGCATCAGAGCAGTCTGACCAGCCTGCAGGGAGAAGGGTCCAGCTCAGAATATTGCGTCGCTCATGCTGAGCTTTCAGATTTCAAGAATGTTTGAAGACGCATTAAAAACTTTTTTTGTTAATTCAAACAGGTCACACTTCTCACATTCAAACATAAGTTATTCACTTAGTACTCTTAGCAGAAACAATATGAAGCTGTATTTATATGTACATTGAAGGAGGTTTTAAGTTTTCTTTTATTTTTGAGGAGATTTCAAACTGATCGCCTTTTCTTATAGCAACACAGGTCAATGCATTTTATTCAAAATTTGCAACTTTTTACAAGGCCAAGAAAAAATATCTATGCATGTCACAACCGTCTTTATTCTCACTGACCTTAGTGGAAATGCAACAGCGTGAGAGAGTTGCATTAATTTACATGTACAATGAGCTGCAAATTAAGGAGAATGTGGTTGATTGTGGGAGACTCTCCACAAGAAAAGAAGCTCAAAATAAAAGAATATTAAGTTAGATTTAAATGCAGAAAGGTTTTCAGGGATGGATATTTTATAAAGTGTCTTGCACTTGGTATTTTTTACATTATTGGTATTTTATAGGATAGAAAAAAAAGTAAATAGTGCAAAGTATGTGTGAGCCTTGATTTTCAAGTCTTACCACAGAATCCTAGTTAGATTTAGCTGTGGAGTTTGACTAGGCCGTTCAAATGGAAATATTTGCTTAAATTTAAATTATATACTTGTACAGCACCTCTGGCTGTATGCTTCCTGTTGAAAGGTGAACCTCTGCTCTAGTATCAAGTCTTTTGCAGGCCATACAGGCTATTTTTTTAGGATTAACTTTATTCATTTTCCCAGTCCCTACTGAAGGAAGGCCTCCTCACTGCATGGTGCTGCCACCACCACATTTCATTGGAGGGATTGTGCGTACAGAGTCATATGTATGTTAGTTTTATATTAAGCACAATCTTTACATGTAGGCCAAAAAGTTGAATTTTGATCTCATCTGACCTGAGCATCTTGTTCCACATGCTTGCTGTGTCCTCTCCATGGCTTGTAAAAAACTGGAAATGCGACTAGTTATCACTTTATTTATACAATAGCTTTCTTCTTGTCACTTTATTATAATCGGCAGATTTTTCTTTATAATCGGCACGACTAATAATTACTGATCCACAGATACTTCTGCCTGAGCAGCAGACCATGGCAGCTCATGCAGAATTACCATAGCCCTCTTGGCTGCTCATCCAAGGAATTTTCTTCTTCACCATAGCTTTATCCCTGACCTGTCTGCCATTTTCCCTGGTCTTCATTATGCTTTATGTTCATTAAAGTTATTTTACAAACCTCTGAGGCTTTCACAGAACATCTGGATTTATACCGAGATTAAATTATACACAGGTGGACTCTATTTAATATTTATCTGAGCTCTGAAGTAATTTGGTTGCAGTAGATTTTATTTAGGGGGACTAGAGTTAAATGGGCTAAAAACAAATACTTGCCACACTTCACAATTTAACCTGTAAAAAATATTGAAAACTACACATAATTTTCCTTTTACTTCATAATTATGCACTACCTTGTGTTGGTCTATCTCATAAAACCACAATAAAATACATATGATTTTGGATATGAATACATTCAAATAGTTCTAAATACTAAGTTAAAGCTCATTCAGATGGGTAAAGTCATTTTTACTTCAGATAATTTTTGGTCTTAAATGAATAGCTAAAAAAGAGAATTGTGCTAAAGCAACTTCAAAACATAAATTATTAAGTATACAATGACATTAAAATGTAGAAGCAGCAAGAAGACAAAGTCTAACTGAAAAATAAATATTCTGTGAGTTTGATCTTCTTCTTCATTTAGGCTGTTTTAATGTTATTCATTTTTTTCTTTGGAAATAAAAAAAAAAAAAAGCACAAAAAAGACACATTTGATTGGAATTCTATGTTTTTATCAAACACTTTTTCAGTTAGAAACAAACAGGACACTGCTCAAACGAAAGTTGAATTAATCATCATTGCTGGAGCTGACCTGGATGGCCTTGGCATTGACATCTCCTTTTGTGAAGAGCTGCTCCACCACCCTCATGTCCTCAGGATGATCCACAGCCGCGAGTGCAGCCAACATAATAGGAGTGTAACCTGCTGTGTTCTGCTGATTCACGTTGCACACCTCTGTGGTGAGGATATTTAAAAGATGAAAACAAAAGTAAAATACAACAACAATATAAACGCTACAATACTCAGACTCCATCAAGTTTCAAAATTCACCTCTGCAGTAAGCAAAATGTAACATCTAAGTACCCTGCAATAGGTATAACCGCTTAATAACCGTCTACTGCAAGCTCTCTCTGAAACAATGCCTTATAGACACAGCAGCAATGATTAAAAAACACTGCAGCAGTGTACCAAAAACGTTTGAGAAAGATGAGCTGATAATATGAAGCATCAAACATCCCTGATACATCTCGGCTACTCGTTCTCACATTAAATAAAGGTCTGGATGTTTGCCAGTGATGGACAGTTGATATTTCATTACCAGTCTTTCAAAGAAATACAATAATTATGCTTGCTCAGCAACATGACTGATGCCTGGATGTGACACTGAAAATAATTAGTTCTTAATATATTTATACTCTGTACTTGCTTGTCTCAAATTGATTTTGCTCTACTGGCTTTTGCAACCTGCAGGAGGGATTTTATAAATCTGTTTGCAACTTCTACTTATATTGCAGAGACCCTGAATAGCCTAGCCTTGAGTTGTATGACCTTTGTGTTCCTTAGCCAATCAGTCAAAAAGTCAATCAGTGCAAAATGGACAACACACTATGCTACTCTACCTACAAGTTAATAAATCAAGTGTTGTGCAGTAGGACATAAAGTTCATGGAAAAGCAGGATTTAGAGTCTGTAGTGGAACCTCTATACAATAACTTGCAGAAGTATTAATACCGTTCTTCTTTGCAGAACACAACTTAGTCAGATTGGATGAAGAGTGTTTGTGAACAGCAATGCTCTGTTTATACCATAGATTTTCAACTTGATTTAGTTCTGGACTCTGACTAGGCCATTTTTAACACATACATATGCATTGATCTAAATAGTTATGCAGCACTTGTAGCTGCATGTTTTTACTTGTTATCCAGCTGACAGGAACCTCTGCCTGAGCTGATGTTTGTGCAGCCTCTAACAGCTTTATGTCTAGAACTGCCCATCCAACTCTGACTTGCTCTCTTGTTACCACTGAAAAAAAGTGTATTCCCATTCCATAATGCTGGCTCCATGTTTAAAAGTGGAGATGGTATGTTGAGGATGATAATGCAGTTTTAGTTTTCCCCCACATACAAGCCTCACGATGGAGGCCAAAGAGTTCAGTTTTGATCTCATCTGAACCCTCCTTCATATATTTGCTGTGTCCATACATGACTTGTGGCAACCTTTAAACAGAACAACAGCATTGCCTGTCTTCTTCCCACTCCTCAACATAGGCCAGATTTGTGGAGTGATCTATCCTGTTATTTCTCCATCTGAGCTGTGAATATCCGTACCACCTCCAGAGCTATCATGGGCCTCTTCGCTGCTTCTCTGATAGATCCTTGCCCAGTTTTACATTTTAGGGAGACAACCATGTCTTGGTAGGTGTGGAGCTGTGACATCCATGAACAGTGCTCTATGAGATGTTCAAAGCTTGGGATATCGCTTTAAATGTTCTCTCTGACCTGTCTGCTGTGTTCTCTGGTCTTCATCATGCTGTTTGTTCTCTAATGCTGTCTAACAATCCTCTAAGACCTTCACAAAACATTTGGATTTATACTGACATTAAATTACACACATATGAAATTAGGTGACTTTTTAACTAATTGATTTCACTGGATTCCATTTTGCAGTTATCACAGTAAAGGAAACTAAGCAAAAATGCATACCATAATTTTGTGATGAAAAAAAGTTAGAAAACCATTAATAATTTTCTATACACTTTACAGTTATGAACTACTTTTTGCTATCCACATCTTTTATTAAGGCACGGTAAAAAGTATAAGAATGTGTACATAGAGTGAATTTAGACTAAAAAAGACAGTGAAAATAGTTAAATTAAGCATACATTATACCATACCTTTTCATGTAGTGAAAATAAGGATTATTTGCTAGAATTACCTTTTGAAGTAAGTATTTATGTACCTGCATCAAGCAATTTCTTGACAACACCAAAGTTGGAGTGAGAAACACTGTAGTGTAGCGCTGTATTTCCATTGCCATCAGCCATGTTGACTATGTGTTGCAACACTAAGGGTGAAATCATCCGGAATGCAGACAAGTATTCCCCTACTGTGTCAGGAGCAGCTGTCTTTTGGCTAGAAACAGAGAACCACTCTTGCTGGAGTGTGTATAGACAATCCTGCTGCAAGTGAGAAAAGAGGAGGACATAAGGAAAATAACCAACACAGATCTGCACACTTTTAGGATTTATTTTGCAGAGTAACTCAGTTTCATGTTAAAAGGTGATATTTGGTTGACATATGACTGAGACAAAGCAGACAGTAAGCCAAAAGAACTGATGGATGTGGAAAGATGCAATTAAAGATGTATTTGAGAAAATTGCAGACAATGCTGATTACTATCAGCTCTTGAAAAACATACCAATTCCCTGCTGGACATAGTTGTGTCCTCACTCAGGTGCATCTTTAAAGCTTGGCATGCAGAAAACATCCTTTCACTTAGACTGCATCTTAAAAATAGAAAAATGTATTTTTGGTCAAACCTCAGAAGAAAACTTCACATGGAAATCATACTAATGCAATATGTTCTTTGTTGCAGCATTGTAATATAGAGTACTACCCTAAAACTCATACAGACTTTTTCTACATTACCTGTGTTGTCTAGATAATTTCAAACTGCCTTTTGATCCTTTGTTGGAGCCATCTTTTCCTCTTTTTGCTTGCCATCCATCTTGGGAAATTTTTCGAAAGGTGTCATTTCCTCTTCCTTCTCTTTCCTCATGCTCGTAAGTGGATGTTGGATCCAATCTATCAAATCAAGGCAACACGCAAAAGCTAAAATACACTAAGAATGAATTAATTCATCACATCCAAAGACTTCAGCTGTAAAACTTTACTGGAAGTTAAAAACTCACCCTGCTGTCACCTTCATAAATTTCATGCTTTTCCTGTTGCTGCTATGGCACTGGTCAGCACTGTGTTTCTTCATGACAGACCATGGCTTAGAGGCATTAACTGACCTGTCTGGAAGTAAGAACATGGGCCTCGCCTCTTAGGATTTCGCTGCATAAATGAAGGCCCATTGCCCACATACAAAAGCAGTTTATTGCCATTTGAAGTATATGGACAGACTGAGCAAAACAGCAGTCCCATGGTGCTTATAGTGTAAGCTAATTTGCAGCACTTGTCCCTAGATGGGCTTTTCTAAATAGTAAATCAAATATTGCAGCAAAACTTCTATTGTTTCATTTGTCATTTACAGTGCCTTGCAAAGTATTCACATCTCTAAAATCTTTCCATAGCTTTTCATAGTTAAACTTCTAATTCATTACACCTTATAACATATGTATATGATAGACCAAAAAAAGAAAGATGATGCATAGTTTTTAACATTTTTTACAAATAAAAATCTGAAAAGTGTGGCATGCATTTGTATTCTACCCCCTAAATAAATACTTAGTTGAACTATTTTGGCTGCAATTGCAACTGCAAGTCTTTAGAAAGCATTTTACCAACAGAGGCTAAAATGTTTGCCTATTTTTCTGTGCAAAACAGTCCAAGCTCAGTCACATTGGATGTATAGCATCTGTGAAGAACAGTTTTTCTGATGCTTCCGCTAACATTAATGACCACAGCGATGGTGTGTTCAGGGTGCAATCTTAGTTTTTCCACACAGATGGCATTTTTGATGTAAGCCAAAAAGCTCCATGTTGGGTTTCATTTGAGCAGATCACATTGTTCCACATGTACGCTCTACATGGATTGTGTCAACACTACAAATATGAAATTACATCAGACCTATATAGCACTTTATTAGGAGCCTCTACAAGACACTTTACGATGAAATCAGTCATTCCCATTCCTGCACACATTCACATGCTGATGATGGCAAGCTACTGTATTGTAGCCACAGCTGCCCTGGGGCAGTCTGACAGATGCAAGATAGCTGTACCGTGCCTTCTGACCATCACCAGCAGGCAAGGTGGGTGAAGTGTCTTGCCCAAGGACACCTTACCCACTTCACCGACAGAGACGGACAGGAGCTTGAACCAGTGACCCACTGATTGCAAGACAAACTCCTACCTCTGTCGCCACCATCGGGCAAAATAGAACTTGACAGGAATCTTCTCCAAATGCTAGTTCAGGTGAATGACCTTATCTTAGTAAGTTTGCAGTTAATAAATTTTACATTTTCCAATGCTGGACTGAAAAGTGTTTTATAATTTAGCTGTAATTATAATAAGATTGAACTACACACAGGTAAACTCTATTTATAAATTAGATGAATATTGAAGCCAGTTGGTTGCACTAGATTTTATTTAAGCATATCAGGCTAATGGAGACTTAATGTGTATGCATGCCACACTTCTCAGATTCTTATCTGTAAAAAAATTTGACAATTATGTGTTAATTTTCCTTCCACATCACTGTTATGCACTACGTTGTGTTGGTCTATCACATAAGATCCCATTATAAAGTATATTGAAGTCTATAACTGCAACGTGACAAAAGCTGATAAAGTTCTAGGTATTATGAATGATTTTGCTGGTGCTGTATTGATCTGTATCTTCTGAGATTTTGTGTTGTGAAAATGTGATTTCACTTGAGAACTATAAAGGAAAAAAAAAAAATCATATTAACATATGTGACACCCAGACATGAATCTTACAGGCACAACTTCATTTAGCATTGCATCATTTACAGTTCCAAAAATCATGCATTACAAAATTACTGTAAACAAACTCAGCCAGTTTTGATGTCATATAATTATTAAAATTCCTCCACGTCAAGGAGCTCATTTAAAGAGAGAAAGCATTTCCAGACACCAGTTCCTCCTGCAAAGCTCTTTTAATTTTAGATCCAAAGCCACAAACTGCTATGTGGGACGAGACGGATTCCAAAACCAAATATCATTCCAAACATTGCAAGTGCATCCCACAAGCCAAACCAAAGGAAGCCACATTCCCTGATCTTTAAACAACTTTATACTGCACTATGAAAAAATTTTAAGCCTGACTCTTTAACAGGCATAGACAGTGACAGAGTTTCTAAGGGAGATAAACCTGGGCCAAACAGTGTATGACACCAATAAGTAAACAGAAAGAACTCTACTTACCTTGTAGCGCAGAGGCTGCTTGTTGCTCTAACATTTTTATCATTTTTTTCACCTCTGATTCATTACCATCTTGTTGGGAGATTTCTACGTGTTCTTTGGAGACCGCTAAAGGCTGAGATGGAGAAAGCAAATCTGTGTTGCAGCAGAGAAAGTAAGAGGAAGGATTAGCATCAAAATTACATGACCGATAAACAATGCATTTTACAAATTTCGGTATTTTAGAGGTGGTTGCAAAAGTGTACACACCCCTGTTAAAATTCCAGACCTAAAAAATTAAGACCTTGATAAATAACTTCAAAAGTTTAAAGTGACATATGTCCTATGCAATTAAACTAAACAACAAAGAAATGTTAGGAGGGACAAATAACATGTAAATATAACAATACAAATACAACAATATAACAAATATAACAAAAAATGTGCAATAATCTGGTTGCATAAGCATGCATACATTTAAAATAGTACTTTTTTGAAATACCCTTTAAAGCTGCTGTATGTAACTTTTATAAAAAAAAAATACATTTTTTACATATTTGTTAAAACTGTCACCATGTCATGACAGTATGTTATAAGACAGATAATCTGTGAAAAGCTCGAGCTCCTCCATCCTCTCCCTGAGCTACTATTGCCGTCTAAAGAAATGCATGGCTCCTGAGTCGTTCTGACCAAAACCAACCAATTACAGCCAGGAGGAGGGTCTTAGCGCTGTCAGTCAACTTCATTTATTCGCTGCTAAATGTGCTAATGGCGGAGAAACAATTTACCGTTACAGGAAAACCGTTTGGTCATTGTCACCGATGACCACGCTAACTAGCCTGAGAAATCACAACAGTCTCAGCAAGCTGCAACATAGCAGAGAGCAGGGGTGGAGGGAGAGGGGGGATGAGCAGCGCCACATAGATGGTGACTGTCAATGCCATGACCCACCTCTTGGCTCTTATTAATTGTTTCTAGATAGCACTGGGAGCACTGGGAGAAGGCAGAGGAGCTCGATTTTTTCCACAGATTATCTGTCTCATACCAATCTGTCATGACATAATGACAGTTTCAACAAATATCTAGAAAAATATGTTTTGTTTTGTTTTTTAATAAAAGTTACATACTGCAGCTTAAATGTAATTTCATTATTTTGTCTTCTGGATCATATATCGCAAAATGAAATTTATTTATAAGCATATTTTAAAATGACCACACTGCTGTACACCTAAGGCAATTTAGAAAGACAAAATCGAAATAAAAAAGAAGCAATGTAAAAAATGTAAGAATACAAGGAAACATGGTACATGATAAAATAATAATGCGATGAATTACAGTGAATATGATGTACCTAAAATAAAGTTCACCTGTCCTTGTAGGATTTTACTCACATTTGTATCCTTTAGTTAAAGACATAGTTTGCTGAAGTTAGAAAAATCAAAGAAATTTGTACAAAGGTATCGGTCAGAAGAAGAGTTTGAAAAAGTCGTCTAGCCTTGTACTATATGATATATAAACAATAGTACTGTGAAGACAGTCTTCAATAAATAGAAAAAAAATTAGGAACAGGGTGACAAAAACTTGATATTTTTCCGGAATTGATTAAAACAATTGATTTTGATGAAAACAATTGACAACTGAATTGATGGAAAATGCTCGGGAAGGCTGACAGCAACAGTAACAGCTGCAGCCATTTTCCAGTAAGTACTGATTTGGTTCAGCATATAATTTTCCGTTTTCTCTATATGTCCACACTAAGAATTATGATAGCAAGACAACAGAATTTTCTCCCAAAGAAAACATCCAGGCTTAAAAAACCTTTTAAAACCTGGTGGGAGGACGTGTTATGGTCTGAAGGAACAAAACTAGAACTTTTGTGCCTTTGAAAAGTTTTGTCTAGCAAAGAAACAGCTCTGTGCAGCATCAAAAAAAGCACCACTGAAAAAAATGGTGGTGGCAAACATAATCAAGCTTCAAAACGAGTGCAAGCATGCATTCATATCATATCACAACAGAACCTTCATACAGTAGAGTGGAAAGATATAACCAAGTCAAGATGTAGCTGGCTGGGAGATACAAACCAAAGAAGACTGAATGGTGAAATAAATCAAACATTGTAAAGTCTCAAAAACCTGTACTTTTAACAAAGGTGTGTACACTCTTGAGAGTTGTATACACTTCTACCACTAGTGCCAATCAAGGATGTTATTGTTGATAGATTACTTTGAATATGTACCAGCACAACTATGGCAAAAAGCAGATAAACATATCAACAAATACTACCTTGAACACGAGACCAAAAATTTAAATAGTCTAAATACCTTGGAACCTATGTTGTCTTACCTGTTGGCTGAGAGGTGAATCGATGTATAACTGGACCTTCTTCTGTAATGCTTTTGATATTGCTCAGTGGTTTGGAGCTGATGTAATGGTCACTGGGTTCCCCTGTGAGAAGGTCTCCATGCTCCTTTAAGAGCCTGTGCATCTTCTCTATGTAATGGTTCAGTTCGTGATCCCACTGAAGCTGTGAAGACTGCTGGAAGTTTGGTTTAGGTATACAAGATGAAATAGAAAAATCCCGTATCCTACCTTCACCTACACCTATGCTCCTGGTCTTGACAGGATCAGGAAGATGAGATGGTCCGGAAGCCATGTTGCGTGTTTTTAGTCCAACAAGGAAATTCTCATAAATGTTTGTTAATCCAACACCACAGTCTCGGGTTGCCTTGTTCACTGTGTCTGGTGGTAGTTTTGAATAACATTCTGAATTTGCAGTATTTACACCAACTGTACGAGTTTCCGTTGTGCAAATAATCCCTCCAACCCCACTGCCAACTGATATGGTCCGAGTGAAAGTGTGGCTGGTGTTAGTGTGCTTGTCATGCTTGCTCAGGAGTGTGTTTGTGCTTGAGTCATTGCTGAAGGTTTGACTGGTGTTTGTGAAGCGAGACACTGAACTGGATACCGTGTTGGTACGCTGTGAAGCCATTTGGGGTGTTGCCAGTATTCCCTGATTGACTCTTCTTACTGAATCTGTGGTAATACCTTGGGAAATCATTTCTTTTGCCTCGGAAATAGTAAAGTCAACAGAATATTCACCACAAGCCACAGAATGACACTTCACCTTTTCTTTCTTAAAAATCAGATTCTCTAGAGGTAACTCTGTGTTGCTTTCGGCATCAGATAGTTTTATCTCTGTCCCAACTCCCACTGTGCTTGTGAAAACTTGTATCCCAACAGCCTTTTCACTGGTCTCCACTCGCTCCCTGATCTCCCAGTGGCTCATGGGCACATCTAGGCCTGTACAGACATCCTTCATTTTAGGCCTGCAAAATACCCCTGCAGTTTTTGTTTCTGTTGCTTCACCAGTGCTGGCATCTTTAAACTCTTTGTGATTACCAACTCCCTGACTTTGAGTGGAGGGTCTTGCTGTTGTCGCTACGCTTACAGTATATGGCTTAGCAAAGCATGCCTTGTCAATCCGGTTTCTGGCTCCTGCTGCCTGAAGTTCCAGTTTTAGATGGTTTAACTCTATCTGAAGAGCTGATTCTTTTAACTCAGTTTCTAACTGGGAAATCCTCTCCTTTAAGGCAGCATTTAGTAGTTGTTGGGCTTCAAGCTCTGCTTCATGTTTTGTGTGAATTCCAAGACTGATCTCAGTCACTTCTGTTGCAATGGATCTAGTTTCTACTTGGTCTGTGTGCACAGATTTGTTTTCTTTTGAGGTTTTAGATAAAGTAATTTTCATATCATTATCAGTTTTAATGCCAGTAGACTTAGTAGTATTTTCTTGCAATAGACTATAGTCTTTGTCTTGCCATGAAAGCAAATGTCCACCTTTGATGGTTCTTTCCAATGCCTGCATCTCTTCAGTGAGTTGCCTGAATTCTCCAAAATTAGTATGAACATTTTCTCTGGTGACTTCGGACTCTGCTTCAATGTGCCAGTTATTCTCAAAGTCAAACCCTTCTTCCCCAAAAGATGTTTTCCAGGTTATGTCATTCATACTCTTCCTGTCACTCAGCTGAGAGACTAACTGCCTCTTTTCTTCCTGAAGGACTGAGATTTTGACTTGAAGAATAGGAATGATTTTCACCTGCTCCTCCAATTCCTTTAGCTTTTTTAGAGCTACCACCATCTGGTCACGGACATGTTGTAGGTGCATAGACCCAAGGCTTGTAACTGGAGTATTTCTGCCAGAACTCTGTGGGCTCAACTTCAGGCACCCAGTGCTGCCTCTACTTCCCAGGGATAAGGTAAGGTGGGTATTCATATCATCATCAGGCTTGTTCCCATTGTTGTTCTGATTATATGCACCCAGGCCAGTGAAGGGTGAGTGTGACCCAGCAGGGCTTATGCCTCCAAAGCTGGCAAGTCGACGACGGGGCAGGGGCTGAGGTGGAGACAGGCTTATCTGTTTATGGGTCTCCAAGACTGTCTGTTCTATGCCAGGGTTTGGTCTTTGTGAAGCTGCGTTTCTCTCAGTCTGTTGAGGTTTTGATTCTGTATGTCTCTGAGAGTTGCCTGGACTTTCACTCTTGGAGTGTCTGTCATCCAGTAAGGAACTATGCGATGGAGGTAACGGAGGTCTACCTTTTGCTGAAGAAGACATGCCCAGCAATCTGGTATCATCATTGCCAGGTAATGACAGGGACTCGGCAGAATGCACCAGGCCACTTGAAGCACCACTCTGTGTTTTTTCCACATCATTGAGAACCCCTCTGGGCCTCCTCTTAAGGCTTAGGCGCTTCATGGTGATGCTGCTTTGGATACCATCCAAGTCCAACTGATAATGGGATTCAATTCCTTGGTATTCAGGAATACAGTCTTTGGTCTTTTGATCTGTTGGGCCAAGAGTCAAGCTTTACTTTTCATTAAAAGGTAAATACATTCGTAAAAAGAAATAAAAATGAAGCAACCAGAGAAGAAACACAAGTACATGGGATAAACAATAACAATAAGTAGCATAAACATATACATTAAATGTTTGTTATTTGGTTTAAAATTGACTGAAAACTACACATTACAAAAAATAAATACAGCTTTGTCCTTACCTCAACACGATGTGCTCCTCCATGCACATTGCTATTCAAGTCAAAAGCCTTCTTCCACCTTGAACTGCTTTTGACCATAATCTCTGTTAGCCTATCCCACCAGGGGAGGAGGGACAGAGGAAGACTTTCCACTCACACAGGCGCTGTTTTGAGCAGCCATTCCTTTCCAAAATGGTACGTCTCTCTACATAGACTGAATCCACTCTATAATTACTGTAAAACTCTCCCTCTAAATGCCCAACTATTCTCTGTCTTGGCAGGTTTTTTTAACCACAGACATTCTCCAATTATTTTAGACAGTGAGTAAACAAAAAGTAGAGCAACTATTTGAAACAATACACTTGCAATTCATTGCATTTAAATCTAATTTGCAAATGCTGCCTCAAACCAGAGGATTTCAAATCAATGCAAGTTTGGAATAAAACCCTGTAATGTAATAACTGAACACATATGCAACACATAGACATGTACACATCCTTCAGGAATGATTACAAACTGTAACATTGAGGTAAATAATATAAATCAATAGTTACCTTGTGCATTTCTTAGGATATAATTGTTTTGAGCCATATTCTCCTTTTATGTCCAATCCAAACGCTGTCTGAATCTATAAATATTGTACAAAGAAAGAAGAAGTACATATGCTTTGCTTTACATCAGTTATTTAGTACTTCCTCTCACTGCCTCTCTTTTATGCTCACTTTCTCTCTCCAAACCAAGGTTCAATAACAGCTAACTGTACAATGCTTGCATGTAGGTAATGCAATACCTGGCTAGGGCACATGATAGCTAATTCTGCAAAACTGCTCTGAGCGATAGGCTAAGACATGGCACAACTTGCATATCAATTTCTCATCAGTAAGCAGCTCTGTTCTCAGCATTTAGAGGACTTAAGAATGCCTCACTTTATGTATATTCTTGTTTTAGTTAAAGACTTAATCAAAGACTGCAGGAAATATTATAAAATTGCTAAAAATGTAAGGCAATGAACTAATGCAAACTGTATTAAATTCAAAGCTGACAGAGGAAATTCTAAAAAAGTGCATAAAGATGTAACAAAGGTGAAACAAAAGTAAACCTATGGTATGTCTCATAATATATAAACTTTTAAATGATGCATGGGGAAAACATGATTTGAAATAGAAGGCATCTACAAGAAAATATTTTCCATATAATAATGGGGCGGGGGCTATCTCCATCAGACATTGGGTGAGAGGTGGGGTGCAGAAATGTTAGCCAATAGGAAAAAAATACCATAAACTGAAAATACTGACAGAACCAACCTCTACAGTCCTTACTGGCAGCTAGGTTTGTATTTATTTTCATTTCTCATTTCTCTTGCATGCAAGTCTGTGTTCCTGTCTGCCATGTGGTTTTCAAATCTCCCTTCAAAGATACTTGTCGGCTTGCCACTCACAGCTGGGACCAGCTCTTTTTCAATCTAAAAAACACCAGAGAATATTTCTCCAAAACTCTCTGAGCAAGTTATAGATAAAGCACAATCTTATTGAATATTTCTGGTCTGCTTTTGGGCCAAGTTTCCTACAGCTACTAAGACTAAATGCTAAAATTATTAAATGTGCCAAAGATACTGCATTCTTCATATTAAAAGGCATGTGCTGAAGTGAGAACTGTGAGTTAAGTGAACTTACAAGCTACATATTTTAATGTCGTTATATGATGATGTGCACTTTCAACTCCAGCTATTTTGTGACCTTACTACAGTAATTTCACACTTCGATCAAGATTTGTGCAAAAGGCCTTCATCAAAACATTACATTTAGCTGAAAAAATATCCTAGCCTGCAATTGGTGATCATTCAAATTTTAAACAATGTCCACATGCAATATTTGACTCTTAAGCTGTTATGATAAATTCTTTATTTAGATGCATCAGTATGTAAAATAATACTCTTTAAAGTAGTATTTTTTTGTTTGCTAGTTGAAAAACTCCTTAAATGATGTCTGTCTTAATGCTTGTTTGTAATTTGGAGTAAGACTTCTGCCTCCACCCGATGATATCTCATAATAATAAGGTTTGAAGGAATAATAAACTTTCTCTGTCAGCCACGGTATGATTGCCTGTATTACACTCCATGCCTGATGGCATTACAATAGGGTGACTTCTATGTGCTCTAGTGCTGAATCTGGGAAGGAATAAAGCGGCAGAGTGGGTGAATGAACGCCTGACAGATGCAAAAAGAGAAGCATCAAAATGAAGGCTCAACAGAATTTATCAAGAATATTGCACTTGTTTTGAATTTGGATTGCAATGCTTTTAATTTTGCGCACAAAGAATTTAAATTTTTGAGATCCAAATATTTCTAATCAGCTTAACTTGTCTTTTTTATAGTGTAGGAAAAGGGTACAGCAGTGTCCTCCTTTTAGTCAGTTAACCTACACTGCAAAAAAAAAACAGATAGAGAGGGACATCACTGCTAAGATATGCTTATATCAGCCAGAACCTTTGGTCAATGAGAAATCTTTTTTGTGGCATTTCATCATTTACTCTAACATTAGTAAATGGTTTATGCTGAAGCATGATATAAATAGGCCACAGGAGACCAGATGGAAGAACATAATTCTCAAACCAATGCAACAAAGAATAAAGGCAGTTGTGAAAGCATAGGCTGGTGTATTCTCATACTAATGAGTCCACCACTTGTTGCTGTGCACTGTGCAAAAAAAGGGCTCGAATATTTTTGCCTAATTTACAAGAAAACTCTCACTACTTGAAAATAGTTCTAGTCATTAAAACCACAGACACTCCTAGTGTGAAAACAAAGGAGTGCTACCCATGACTCTCATTAAAATAATGCAAAGTTAAAGCAACTGTGGAAACTATTATCTGCTGTTCTGTTATACAGCAAACTGAAGGCAGGCTATCGGAGCATACAGCCCAACTGACTAAGCAGCTAATATCACCATGTTATACATGTGTTTTTTCATAAAGAGCAGAGCAATAAAAACATATTATTCTGCAAAACTAGCATGGTTACTTCAACATTGTTTCAGAAACCATCTGGCTTAAATATTTTAGGTTTATTATTAAAATTACAATGTAAAAGCTAACCTTTTTAAGGCAGTAATTATCAGTATGTTAAATTATTTTGGCAACAGTACGAATAATTGTTACTTTTCTGTTTTAAATGTTACAACTTGAATCTGACAGAGAATCTGTGGAGGGAGTTAAAGATTAAGGTGATGGCAGGGATGTCTTCCAACCCTAAAGACTTGGAGATAAGTTCTCAAAATACCGGTGAAATCATGCAAACAGATAGTCAGCAATTATTAGAAGACTTTAGTTGCTGTAATGCCTTTAAAGATTATTCTATTTATTATTGAAAGGCAAACAAAACTCAGTCGTTTTGTTTTACATAAATTTTAAATAAAATGACTTTTTTTTTCAAAATTGATATTCCTTTTACATTATCTCATTATCTATAGAGTAATACCTGTCTGTTTCCCACAGGATTCACACTTTTCAACTGTGTGAAAATAATTTTCAATCTAAATATGACAGGTGCAAAGCATTTTGGGCTTACTTCTGAGAGTATCATTTCAGCTTCATGTCTACAGGTGAGTGTTGGTCAAGTCTGCTATCATGAATACATGATTAATTGTTTTTCTTTTATAAATGTATCATATGATTTTTAAAAAATAATAATAATTATATATAATTATATAATTTCTTACTATATTTTAGTTCATTTTAGAAAAAAAAATTACATTCACATGACTTTTGAGTTATTAATTGTAAACTTTATGATGCTGTTGATCTTATTGCATTACCCCAGTTTCACAAGACCTGCTCAGAAAGATCCAAAGCTGTTTCATATAGGGGACTCTGTCATTTCAAAAGCAAACTGGTTATAGGGGATGAATACTGCCTAAACCTGATGCCTTGTGGCCATTATGAGCTATTAGTTGCATGGTTAAGTTGTGACAAACACACCAGGTTTAAACAACATAAGAGCAACCACTTACAGTTCTTCTCAGTGAAGTTTGGTACCTTTAAAACTATGAAGTCTTTCAGCTCACGTTGAAGAGTCGCTCACCTGCGCAGCAATAGGAGCACAGAAGATGGACGCTTGCGGTTCATTCATTCAAGGTGATGCAGACCATAACTAAAGTTTTTAAATAACTCAGCAGTTGGGAAAGTCAAACAGCGCTGTCAGTGTGCGGATGCAACCCATACGTTGTCGCATTTCGTCTTTCCTCGTATGTTTTTGCCTATTAAACTTTACTTTAGCAAAGTTTTCGAACTAACTGAATTGGTCCGCCTCTGCGTCTGCGCAGACGACAGGTGTAGCTGGCAGGGAGGCGTTCAGGTGGTTCAGGTGATGAACGGTGGTCGCAGTAAAATATTCATCAGCTCTGTAATCATCTTCGATTACAAAGTATGTATTATCTATATGGCTCTGTTGTGTAAAAAGATTGTCATCTTTACGGTGAGAAACTAAAATTCCCGAAAATAAAAATCCAAGTATATGTCCAAACCTTCTGGTCTGATTCCTTTTACCATGCAGTCAGATTAAGTAAACTAGAATGTGTCCTGGTGAGACTCGTTTGTCCGATTAAAAGCAGATTTTGAAAATACCAACCTTTAACTAGGTAATAAACATACTTTTAATCAAGCCTAGTGTTTTAGTTGGTCTGATGTAATATTCGAATCTTGTTTTATTAGCTGTAAGTGGGAAATAATCATAATTAACAG
Organism: Anableps anableps; assembly: GCA_014839685.1. Lineage (NCBI taxonomy): Eukaryota > Metazoa > Chordata > Actinopteri > Cyprinodontiformes > Anablepidae > Anableps > Anableps anableps. The sequence goes on from CM026081.1 coordinate 24,261,910, forward strand.
AAGACTCGAAAACTTCAGTCTGTGTGAAATAATTTATATAATGTGCTTCACTTGGAGAATCGAATTAAAATGAAAGAACTTTTCAATAATTTTCAAATGTATTAAGGGGCTCTAGTATAAACAAATATACATATTTTTATTCTTTCAGCACCATTTTATTTATTTATTTATTTATCTATATCGTTCTGCAGTCTAAAATTTAGACTAAATTCAGACTGGAAGGCTCGGTTAAGGTTAATTTAAAAAAAGTTCATTTAAAAAAGGGGTTAATTAAAAGTCATATGCGACATGTTGTCTAAGCTCTTTAGATAATTTTAAAGGTAACACATAATAATAATAATAATAATAATAATAATAATAATAATAATAATAATAATAATAATAATAATAATAATAATAAATCAGTTGTTTTTTACCCCCACAGTCGTTCAACTGTGGTACAACATTCCTGTGTGAATAGCGACATCTTGTGGACACGCTTTGGAAATACTGGAATAGAAGTCTTCACCATAGAGGTGTGGCGTTTTTTAAATGTATTAATTTCACTAACTGAAATAATTTTCCTGCTTTAAAAAATATTGAATAATGCTTTGTTGTTGTTTATTTGCTTTATTAAAATCCCATCTACAAATTCACTTTCACCCAAATCCTGGGAAGATCAGTCATTCATTACATCACGATCATCATAGCGTTTCTGGAGTCGTTTTAAGTTCAAAGTTCAGTTTAAATTTTGTGTTGTGAAACATATCCTCAAGCAGTTTTGTGCTAAGACTTAAACTCAAATAATCCTTCGATCCATGCAAATCATATGTATGCCCAATTTAGTCCATGCACTACAAATAAATAGTGCAGTAAGATGATAATCTGCATGCAGAGAAACCACACTGACTCAAATGCACCTCGAGTCCTAATAGAGTCTTTGTTATATTTCACTGCAAAGACCCCATTTACAATGCAGGGGAGGGTGTTCAACAACAATGAATCTTGAGGTTTGAACTTTATGTTTTTTAAGGATCATGCTGTGAAAAGCAACTTTAAGCAGTTTCGGAGGCAAATTGAGAAAAGTGCTGACTATGGGTACTCTTTCAATTATTGTCAAAACATATCTTCACATCATCTCATATAGTTTGTGTTGAAATGTCAATTGTATTGGCAAAACACTTTTTTAATCATTCAACATATGTAATAGCTGCTTTAAAATTTGTCAGTAAGTTAAAGATGTGTAGAAGTTCCTATACTAAGATTTAGTTAAGGTAATAGGAATCAGTCTGGACAAGCACCATGGTAGTTAAATAATGTTTCTTCCTCAGTTTCTTCATGTTGGACTTCAGCATATTGAGCACAAAGAAAAAATGTCCACTCTAAAGAATGAAAATGTATTTAAATTTTGAAAGTTCTGCTTGAAAGAAAACAATGATTAAACTTAGTTAAAATGGCTGAATTTGACTGAGGCTATTGTCACTTTAAAACAAAAAAAATCCACTATCTTTGAACTTTGCTCCTTCAGACGCGCAGTCACAGAGTTGATGAAATCAACCCTTACCTGTTAGACATGCCACTTGTGATTGGTTGGAAGAGCTGCACGCCCCTCTAACATCTTCTGTCTTTGCTCTAGAGTCCACTTTTAACGTTGGATAGACTCTTACCTCGGCCCTGTCAGCATTAGGTCGCAGTCCCAGCCAGCCAGAAGAATGTCTGATAGAGGAGCTTTCGACACCAATGTGGTAACCCTCACGAGGTTTGTTCTTGAGGAAGGCAGGAAGGCCCAGGGAACAGGAGAACTGACAACCCTGCTGAACTCCATCTGTACTGCTGTCAAAGCTATTTCTTCTGCAGTCAGGAAAGCTGGGATTGCTAACCTGTGAGTAGCATTCAATATTTTATTCAAAGCACTAAAGTATTGAAAATATGCATGCATTTCTTGGAAACTCTTACATTTTTGCTATTTAAATTGTAGTTATCTGTCCAATTAATCAATGTTATTCAATATGAGTGCATATTTATTTCTATTTTTTTTTTTAAATTATTTTTACCTGGTAAGAGGGTCAGCTGTTTACTTTGAAGACTCACATATAAGAAACATGCAAATCTGCTTGCATGCTGATTGGGACAATCTTTGAACTTGTCCCCTGGCCAAAGGTAAACTCTAAACATGTTGTTCACAACCCCTGAGTGCAGATGTTGAGAGTGTAGTGGGGTTTTTTATAACCATTACTTCAGCATATTTTCTTTGCTGTGTTTCCAGCATTATGTCATAATTAATATTTGATATATTAATGTAAAAGGTTTAGCTTTTACTGTAATGATAATTCTGTTCCTCTTTTTCTCAATGTGAAGCTATGGGATCGCTGGAAGCACCAACGTGACGGGCGACCAGGTGAAGAAACTAGATGTTCTGTCCAATGACCTGGTGATCAACATGATCAAGTCATCCTTCACCTCCTGTGTCCTGGTCTCAGAGGAAGATGAGAAAGCCATCATAGTGGAGCCAGATAAGAGAGTATGTAGTTATGTTTGTCTGACAGGATTCAAAAGCTTTTTTTTCCCCCACTTAATAATGATTATAGTTTTTTTCTTCATACAGGGAAAATACATCGTCTGTTTTGATCCACTGGATGGTTCTTCTAACATCGACTGTCTTGTCTCCATTGGGACAATCTTTGCCATCTACAAAAAGGTCAGAGACTCTGCTTCATTCTAAATACATGGAAATTATTAAATCTTGTTATTGTTCACCAAAAGGTGCAGCTGTGGACTCTTTTTTAAAGACATGTTTTAGACATGCATGCTGCTTACATCTAAAAATAGCAGTTGACGCTTATACACAGCAGAAGCAATTGGAGCTTGCTCAACGTTTGTCTTGTAGCGCCTCCTTTTGGTAGAAGTATGGTAAACAGCAGAAGAGTTCAGTTATTGCTGTTTTTTTTCCCTAAAGAACAATAATACCATTACTGTACACTACATATGTTCACCATGGAACTTTTTCTCATTTTAGCCATGTTACAACCCTAAACATCAGTGAGGATTATTGGCATTTTTACCTGACAGGCCAACACAAGCTGATGTATAACTGTGAGGTGAAAGGAAAATGACAGATTTTTCATTCATTTTTGCATACATTTTTCAAATAAAAAAAACTGCAGCATGTGTTTATATTCAGCCCCTTTTATTCTGATACCTCTTGATAAAATCAATAGCAACCACACTGTTAGTAAAACGGAGTGCTGCTGAGTGTAATTTTATCTTAGTATAAATTCAGCCATTCTGTCAAGATCTCAGAGGTTTGATGGAGAATTTAAACTAATTTTCAATTTGTTTTCCAGCTCACCGTGCAGTCAGTAACTGGTGTACACAGTATATAGGTCTTTATATTATCCCAGAGGAACCCTTTACTCTCAGATTGCATACTTGGTTATGGTCCTTCTAGCAGTGGTTCTAAAATGAACAGAACTGTCCCTTTGAAGTTGGCAATACAAGTTGGAGGTATCGCACCAACCCTGAGCATCAAATCCAATATGGGTTCTTTTCGTATAAAGCCTATAGATGGCTGCATGAACAAAACAGTTTATATGCTCTTCTGATAATTTGCACCTAATCAAATCTTTTACAATTATGCTTGTTTATAGTCCTTAAAAACAATCATAAAAACCCTAAGAGTACAAATTGCAGACAAATACATTATTACTTTGTACATGTAACAGCAGTTAACTTTGTCACGGAACATATTACTTAACAAATTCCACTGGTTTTAGAACCTGAAACTCAATTAATTTAGGCTTGGTGTCTTTCACAGATCTAAGTTTTGACTTCACAATTAATTAGAACACAGAATTAAATGAAGTACCTGTTCCACCGCTTTGGTACCATAGTCATGGAGTTTTTACAGACAGGGATGGAAGAACCCTCAGTTTATAGTATAAAGCTTGAACTTGTCTAATTTGAGTATTTAATGGGTTTACATCCTCACAGCTTTTGAAATTTGCCTTAGAAAATTAAATGAAAGCCTAACTTTGCAAAAAAAATTTTTTAACATACTTGTTCATTAAGTCATATTGATTTTCCCACATCTCCATGCCATTTCCTGAAAATTCTCCCTGTTTTGCACAGACCACAAGTGGTGAGCCATGTGAGCAGGATGCTCTACAGCCTGGCAGAAACATCGTAGCAGCTGGTTACGCCCTCTACGGCAGTGCCACCATGATGGTCATCTCCACTGGTCAGGGTGTGAACGGCTTCATGCTGGACCCTGTAAGACTTGAGATTTTACTAGAACTGCTGTTCCTTGACCAACTCCAGTTTGTACAAAGATAGACAACTGAAAACAACACTAAAATGTTATTTTAAAAATCCTTTGTTTTCTGTGTTTGTGCACTTTCCTTCAGGCTATTGGTGAGTTCATTTTGGTAGATCGAGACGTGAAAATCAAGAAGAAGGGAAAAATCTACAGTTTGAATGAAGGATATGCACAGCATTTTTATCCAGATGTGACGGAGTACCTTCATAAGAAGAAACACCCGGAGGTAAAGCCAATGAAAGTACAGCACACCTAATGACACACTGGTGATCATGTGCTAATGATATATATTTATATTTGTAACATATAAATAAGTAGACATCAATTTGGACTCTGTGACTCTTGTATCCAGGATGGTTCTGCACCATATGGCAGCAGATATATTGGTTCAATGGTGGCAGATGTTCATCGAACTCTGGTGTATGGAGGGATTTTCTTATATCCTGCTAATGTCAAGAGTCCAAAGGGCAAGGTGAGAAATCAGAGATTCTGAAAGCCAAATGCTCTTCTTCAGATAATCTGTGTTAAATTGGTGTAAGACCCAAGCAAAGCCAATTGTCTTCTCTTGTTTGCTCAGCTGAGGCTGCTGTATGAATGCAATCCCATGGCCTTCATCATGGAGCAGGCAGGAGGCAAGGCCACTACTGGGTCACAGAACGTTTTGGACATCCAGCCCACCAACATCCACCAGAGAGTCCCTGTAGTCTTGGGATCCCCTGATGATGTGCAGGAGTATATTTCCATCTACAAGAAGCATAACAAATGAGGTACTCACTACTTTACTAATACTCATAAAACCATGGAGCAGACATCAACAAAAACACCATCACAGATGGTTGAATATTGCTCATACTTCATATTTGCCTCTCTTTTCTTTGGTTCAGGTTACTTCTGATGGTCAGAAACACATATCAAGACTAACAAAACAACCAAGGTCCAAAACTCATCCATCAGGACATCTGTTTTGTTATTACCCAATTCCTGTGCTGCACTGATAAAGAAACCAAAACCTTCACTGTATTGTCATACTCTGCTTCACACTGGTGTTGCCATGTGCTGTTCTCAGAGAAATTACCCAGTATTTTTAAAATAAAAATATAATGAATTTATGCTCATAAATCACCAAGTTTCCTAAGAGCAGTTTCTTTGTACTGACTGTTGTGTAAGTAATGACAAATTATCCACCTATCCGTTTATATTGCTGCTTAATCCTCTGAGGGTAGTCTGGGGACCGAAGTTAGTGGCTACTCAGGAAGTCCCTTGTATGATGATAATGATTTCACTCCACAGTGTCTTGAAAATACAATGTGTGTGAAAATACAAATACATACCCACTGAAATTTTTTAATGTTTTCCATTTTACAACCACAAATATTAAAAAAATTTATTAGGATTTTATGTGGTGGACAAACACGGAGTAATACAGAATTGTAATGTGGAAGGAAATTTTGGATTTTTAGCATCCTGTTTAAGCCTGACAAGTGTGTGCTGTATATGAATTCACCACCTGTGAGTTAAAACTTAGTAGACCCACCTTTAGTTGTAAATCCAGCTTCAAGTCTTTTAAATATTTGTTCTCTACCAGGTTTGAACATCTAGAGACTGAATGTTTCCCAGATGCTTCTTTGTAAAATACCTCAAGCTCAATCAGATTGGATTGAAAGGATTTGTGAACACCACGTTTAAAACCTTGCCACAGATTCACTAATGGATATAGATCTGGATTTTGTCTACACCATTCCAGTACATGAATATACTTTGACCATTTATTGTAGTTCTGACTGTGTGTTTAGGGTTACTTTCCAGCTGGAATTTGAACATCTGCCACATTCTCAAGTACTTGTAGACTCTGTTCTTCCAGGACTGCTGTGTATTTTACTCCATCCATTCTCCCATCAACCCTAACTGACTGTCCTCTCATTGCTGAAGACAAACATTCCCTCACCATGATGCTGCCACCATCATATGTTATTAATCTATAGATTTTATCATAGGGTATTCAGATTAAACAGGGCTGTATACATATGTCTGCGATGGACTGGTGACCTGTCCAGAGTGTACCCCACCTCTTGCTCGATGACAGCTGGAGATAGGCACCAGCCCCCCTTGTTACCCTGCATGGATAAGCGTGATGGATAATGGATGGATGGATGTATACATATGCACACAATGCTTTTCAGATGTCTAGTATTTTTTTTTTTTGACATGTTTCATTCCTTCCACTTTGACAATGTATGTGCAAATGTCTGTTGATCATAAAGTTCTAATAGAATACATTAAAATTTATGGCAGAAATGTGATTAAATGTGAAAAAGTTCAAGCTGTAAGAATACTTCTATAAGGCACTGTATGTTTAAGAATACTCATATTTTTGTTGAGGTAAAAACAAATGGTAATACATATTTACAAGCTGAAAAATCCAAGAAGAGCAACAGATGAAAAAGTGGTTTGGTAATCACCACAGGGACAGATCTGCTCCTCTTCACAGAGGCCAGCATTTTGATTGCCTCATGATTTGCCTCTACACAGCAATCCACATTCACAAACACATTCATATAGCACTTAGCCATTTTTCAAGGCTAAGTATGCCTTTCTTTTTACAGACACAACAGTCTCAGACCAGACAGTGGATCATTGGCTGTGTGGAGTCAGTGACTCTTTGTCTGGTATTAAAAATCAATATGTTTGAGTCAATTCTCACTGCGCTTGTAATAAAATAAATAGTAGGCCATATAAATACAAAATAAGGATTCTTAAATTGTCTTAGTGCATATCATACTTCAGTGCAGTTCAGGTTAACAATAGGGATTAAGGTTACTCTTTTATTATGTAGAGAACCAATTGTGCAGATCAACCAAAATTCTGAGCTGAGATAATCTTCATATATCCCAGAAAAAACTTTTTTTTTTTTCTCAAACTAAAGTTTTACATTACTGTGAGTATGTAGATGATATAATGAGATCAGTTCATTATATAGGATTATATTTTTCAAATTCCATGCTTCATACTTCATACTGCTAATGATTTTGAAATGAAAAACAGACCCCGGTGAGCTCTTGAAAATAAAAATATTTTCAAGTGTTGCCATGGCACTGATGAGTCATAAAAATCTACAGGGATAAACAACAAGATGAAACTCAGTGTTGTCTCAAAAAGCCCCTTTAATCAATCAAGCTGACTTAGAAAAGTCATTATGGACTATAGAATAACAAAGCCTGCAGATGCAGACTTTTTTTTTTTTTTTTTTACCATGCTGTGCTTTAGCTTCCAAAAATAGGAAAAAAACTCCACCTTCTATCTATCTATCTATCTATCTATCTATCTATCTATCTATCTATCTATCTACATATATATATATATATATATATATATATATATATATATATATATATATATATATATATATATATATATATATATACACACACACACAAAAACAACAAAATCCTTCTTTTTATTCCTCTGGTGACATTACACAGCATGACTCATATAATGTCATCTGTTGATTGGAGACATAATTCTCTATACATCTGAAAGGACTCCTCTATGTGTTTATGGAGACAGGCAGACTACAGAATTATTAATGCAGCTTTGGCACACTGAAAGGAGTCCATTTTTTCCATCCATTGAAAATGAAGCCACTTCCATTTTTAAAAAATGTCTTTGTCAGTGTCAGCGCTTTGGAGCCACAGTGCCCAGGAGACACACAAACACTGACATTGACATTTCAGACACCCTTGTTTATTTCAATTTCCCTCAGACTCTGTATGATTATAGGGTGTGGAGTCAATATTTATATTTACAAGAAAAGCAAAAGACAGTTTGCTTTTCCCTTGCTACTGACTGTGGCTTCCTTGTGTGTACTTTTATGTATGCTGAGCGTGAAGAATAGTCACCTGATTGTTTTTAGAAAAAAACATCTAAAGCCTTGAAGCACTGGAAGGCTAAATGATTTATTGGACCGTATATAATGCTTTAAACTCACATTTGGGCTTCAATGCATTTTACACAGTGGAAAGTAGTTATCTACACATAATTAAGTTAAAAATTAGGACACTCCATTTGAAAAAATGTTCACAAATTGATTGCTTATCAAAATTTCTTTATCACTGGAAAATAGTGATTCAACTGTATGTAAAGAAAAACAACAACAAAAAAATAAACAAAACTAAGATTAACCTTGATTTACTTATTAAAACTTTGATTGAAATAACTTCAGGGAGTTGCTTGTTGGAGCCATGTATCAGGCTAAAACAAAAAAGTTTGTCCCACTCTTCACTTCCAGCTGAGAGATGGGGTTTCTTGAATATACGGCCTGTTTCAGTTCTCCCCGCAGCATCTCAATGAAATCAAGACCTGAGCTTTGACACAGCCCAGGACTTTCCATTTCTTAATTCTCAGCCAGTTCTTGGTGGATACAATGGTATGTTTTGGGCCACTGTCATGTGGGGTCCTGTTCTGTTTCATGTTATTTTTTTTGAACAGATAATCTCAGATTTTCAGCATCTGTTCTGACCTGCCCAGCTCCTGCTGTAGCAAAGTATCTGCAAAACCATGTTACTTCTACCTCTATGCCTCACAGTTGACATATCAGCTAGTTTTTCTGGAATGCTGCATTTGCTTTATACCAAACATGTCCTCTATTCTGGTGTCCAGATAATTTAGTTTTAGACTTATCTCCAAAGAACATTATTCCAGAAGTCCTGGCGTTTGTGTTTTTCTTAGAGAACAGAGGGTTCATCTTTGCACACCTCACATGAAAACTGTTAAGCTTCTACAGCATCTTTCTGATTTTATAGGTATACACTTTCATGTTTGGTGTACTGAGAGCCTTTTGAGGTTTTTAGAGACTTCTTGCGTTTTCCAGTCTGTGTTAAGGTTGAAGTTGGTTGGACCTGGGCATGTTTGAAGCTGTTTTAAATGTTCTCTGCTGGTAAACTATTTTCTACACAGTGGAATGGCTGATTTCAAATTCTTTTGAGCCTGCTTGAAACTCCTTACTAGTCTCATAAGCTGACAGCTAAGATAGCTTTTTGAACCTTACCATGTTGTACAATCTCACTTCAATTTATATTGTGCATACAATTGCATTTTTTTTATTACATTTACCAGAAAAGGTCTTCTGATTTTGTTTATATTCATAACTTAGATTATAAAATATTGTTAAAATGTATAATAAATAATAATTTGTCCAGGTATGTAAAGAAACAAACAGGCTTTCATAGGGTGTCTTGATTTTTTTCAGGTGATTCTATAATGTACTGAAGTCCGGGACTTCAGTGTATTACATAAGGCTGAAACAAGACTGCATAAAAAGACACATGATTTTTCTTTCTGTCACTGTCTGAAATTTATTAAATAAAACTTTTCAGTTTTTGGTAACTGCCACTCCAGAACACTAATTTCTGGAGCCACTTTGTAACAAATCTGGTGGTATGCTTAGTATCATCACTTGGAAGACCCATTTGTGCAAAAGCTTTAACTTCCTGGGTGACGTCTTGGTATGTTGCTTAAATATTTCCACATAATGTTCATGAATTGCACCACTCTCTCCTGCAGCAAAATATCCACATAGCATGATGTTGCCATTCCTGTGCTTCACAGTTGCAATGGTGTTTTTAAGGTTTGCAAGCTTCCCCTTTTTCCTCCAAATCTAACTGTGGTCATTACGGTCAAACACTTACATTTCAGATTCATCAGGCCACAGGAAATCTCTTGCAAAAAATTAAGGTTTTTGTCTGCAGGTGCATTTGAAACTATAAGCTGGTGTTTTATTTTGTTTTTGGATTAGTGGCTTCTTCATCACAGAATGGTCTTTCAGCCCATCTTGGTGCAGGGCTGGTTTCACTATAGATAGTGACACTATCTTCATCCAGCATTTTTACAAAGTCTTTGGCTTTTTGTTTGGGGTAGGCATAGTAGTCTTAATGTATGTAAACTTTTGACTTTAAGATAAAAGAACTCTCTCTGTAGTTATTCTGGCATTTAGGAAACAGAGAGAATTATAGTGACTTAAAACAGAAAAGGTCAGACAGTAAGAAAAAAGGTTGTTTCTTTGTGTATGAGGGTAAATATCTGGTTTCAATATAAATAGGTCTATAAAAATGTCAAATTAATTTGTATAGCATATTTCAGCAACAACGCAGTTCAAAGTGCTTTGCATGATTAAAAACATGACCAATGACCAATTATGTTGAGAAACCCAAAAAAGTAACAAACATTCAATTTTCTCAAATGCCATCATCAAAAATAATCAGGAATCATTATTAAATATTGGAATGAAGACTAGAATTAATCAGTGTTCCAATTATTATTAGTTAAAGGCAACTCAAAACAAGTGGGTTTTGAGCTTCGATTTAAAAGAGCTAAGTGCTAAGAATTTCAGCATTTTTGCAGTTTTCTGGAAGTTTCTGTGCAACAACTTTACTGTAACTGTGAATTTGCTGTTGCATCTTGTTAAAACAATACTGTCTGGTCAATTTTCCTCTATGACATGTTGGTACCTGTCATTTCATATTCCCATACTATCTGACTGATACTCAGCCCATGTTCCAACAGGCTCTATTTACTTTACACTCTAATGAAGAGCATAATGGTGGAGCGTCTGTGCTGTGTCTGCAAAGCTCAAAGCTGACAGCATGCTCCACAACATCAACAGCCATTCTCTGTCTCCAATACTAGTTTTATGTGACTTGACACTCAGTGATGATGTCAAAACATTTGTCTGCAAGACGAAACCAACAAAATGACAATATTCTAAAACAAAACATGCAATCTTAGGGAATGTACAGCATTGTGTTTTGCCTCTCTACTGTCTCATGCGGAAGCTTATCCATTCTAAACATTTACAGTATCTTGCAAAAGACCTATCTTGTTCTGATTTTGCAGTGTTTGAACCTTTAATGTATTTTGCTGGGATTTTAATGTAATAAACCACCACAAGAAGTCCATTACTGCAAAGTGGGAGAAGATTTGTTTTTTTTCCAATGAAAATGACATAGGGCTTTCATAAGTGAGACATGATTTTTATCCAAAGCCTGAGAGATTAGTTAGAGGACATCATCAAACAGCATTGTAAAGACCAAGGAGTACAGCAGACAGGTCAGGGAGAAAGTTGTTGAGAAAATGTTCAAATCATGGTTAGGCAACAAAATACAAACCTAATCTTTCAAAATCTCATTAAGCACTGTAAGTCAAATAAAACCAACATTGAACTTTTTGGCCTGAATATAAACTGTGTGGGGGGGGGGAAACTAACATGGTAGTGGCAGTGTCATGCTTTGGAGAAGCTGGTCAGAAAGGGGATGGAGCTAAATACAAGGCAATGATGCAAAAGACTTGAGACGACCGTTAGAGCAAAGCTTCTTCATGTTTCAGAATGACCTAGTCAAAGTCAAGAATGAAATCCAACTGAGAATTTGTGGCAAGACATGAAAACCCCTCTTTCTGACTCTCTCCATCTAAACTGATTGAACTTGAACTATTTACAATGAAGAATGGGTACATGTTTCATTCTCTAGATGTGCAAAGCTGACGTAATCTAAGAGACTTTCAGCTGTAGATGTGGAAAAAGTTGATCATATTGACTGGGTGGGGGGAGGGGTGGGGATGGGCTGAAACAGAAATTTGTGACTGTAATGCAAAAAAATGTGAAAAGGTTCAAGGTCTATGAATACCTTTGCAGTGGACTGTACTTTGCTTTTACTTTGCTATATCCCTTTATGTCCAATACACTGCCAGTGTCTAATATTAGCTAAGAAAAAGCAGCACTCACTAATTTCACCAAAGAGTCAGCTATAAGCACTCTTCCTTTGTGCCCTCTTTAGGAAACCACCTAACTATCATGTCAATAACTATGTTTTCTTAAGTTACTCATCTGAAGCTGAAGTTATGATACTACATTTTAGATCTGGTTTCTTTTGTTTGACAGAGCTGTACCATGACATAACACAGACCCTGAAACCTTTTATTTAACTAAAACAACAACTCTGTTTCTCTCAGACCACCCAGACACGAGCTAACTACTAATCTAAATATTTCCCTAACCTTTCAGTCGGAAAGTATCCACATTTGTACGTTGGCACATAACTCTTCTTTCTGGCAGAAAACAAAACCAGGAAATTATAGAATCAAAATTTTATTGTATTATGTATTTGACAAAAGACATACACATACTCCCGAATCTAAAAATGTGACTAATGATCACGATACAGTATGACCTTATTGTTAACATATTCAGTGTCTTCCTTTGGATAAAAATCATGTCTCATATTTGAACCCAAACTGGTGGATTTGTTTAATCCAACAAAGAAGAATTTAAAATGTTTCGAAATGTTTAAATTGTATCTCTTAAAGCTCCATGTATTTCCAAAAATCTGTTAATCTGTTGTGCACTGAGCACAAAAGTTATTTTCTGTTCTAACATTATTGTCTATCATGAAAAAACTTAAAATGACATGATATTTGAATGCTTTCTTGTACATTGGGAGTCTGCGGACAATGAAAACCAAAACTGTATGTGTTTTTTTCAAATATGAAAATGGTTAATGATTTTTTAAAAATTTGTTAATTATCTTTCTTAAGCCTCCTACAGTGCATGTAAAGTTTCAAGCTGTCACTTTCCTTTTGTCAGGTCCTTTTCTGTTTTTTCTATTCTCAAAATGTAACTCTTTTAGATTGAGTAACTCCTTTCCTTTCCCATGCCCTTTAAGAAAAATATATTTATCTCCCCAAACTGCCGCTTACTGCCTACCACCATGAACTTAAGTTCTCAGACACACTGTCCCTGTTGCACCCAGAGTTTTGCCTTAGGCAGCACATGTTTGGATGAATGCATATATGTGGTTACTGTCTCTGAAGACAGACTAACCATTAAACTACAGGCTTTTCCCATGTCAATGAAAATATGGGATATCAAAGGATGCTCTTAAATATGTTTACTTGTATATGGTTGCATCTTTTTTAAAGAATGCTTTCTCAGGGTTGACATTCTTACTTTGTTTTTGAATTACTTTGCATCGTCCTTTTCAAACTTAAGCTCCTGTCTGTTACAATCTTTTTGGTAACACATATTTCCTGTTTCTAATGCCAAATTCGTTACTCAGTGAAATATCAGGGAAAGTACCTCAGCTGGCATTATAACAATCCATCTGTATGTGCAGTTGCTGTCTAACAGACAAATAAAGTCAAGACTCATGAGTATGGCATGTGGGGTGCCTCACACATCAGTTTTAGGCCCAAAAGTAATGTACACTGCTCACAAAATCAAAGGGAACACTAAAATAACACATTCTAGATCTCAATTAATTTTAATATTCTCATTGAAAAACTTTATTATTAACACAGTGGAATTGATTGAGAAGAAAATAACACAAAAATTATCAATGTAAATTATAATTATTACATAATGGAGATCAAGATTTGGATTCATACTCAATATGAAAGAGGAAAATAACATGACAGGGTGATTCAACATCAGTGACTATTCCTCAAGACAAGTCTAAATGAGGCTCAGGAGTGTGTGTGGCCTCCACATGCCTGCATAACCTCCTGACAACGCCTGGGCATGCTCCTGATGAGATGGTGGATGTTCTCCTGAGGGATCTCTTCCCAGACCTAGATCAGAGCATCAGTTAGCTCCTGAACAGTCTGTGGTGCGACGTGGCATTGGTGGATTGACCGAAACATGATGTCCCAGATGTGCTCAATTGGATTCAGGTCTGGGGAACGGGCAGGCCAGTCCATAACATCAATGCCCTCATCATGCAGGAACTGCTGACACACTTCAGACACATGAGGCCTAGCACTGTCATGCATAAGAAGGAACCCAGGGCCCACTGCAGCAGCATATGGTCTCACAATGGTTCTGAGGATCTCATCCCGGTACCTTATGGCAGTCACGGCACCTCTGGCTAGCACATGGAGGGCTGTGTGGCCAACCAAAGAAATGCCTCCCCACACCATGACTGACCCACCACCAAACCAGTCATGCTGGGGAATGTTGCAGGCAGGATAATGTTCTCCACATTGTATCCAGACTCTGTCACATCTGTCACATGTGCTCAGTGTGAACCTGCTTTCATACGTGAAGAGCAAAGGGCGCTAATGGTGAATCTGTCAGTATTGGTGTTCCCTACCAAACGCCAATTGTCCTGCAGTGTTGCGCTGTAAGCACAGGCCCTATATGTGGTCGTCGAGCCCTCTTACCACCCTCCTCATGGAGTCTGTTTCTGACAGTTTGAGTAGAAATATGCACATTAGTGGCCTGCTGGAGGTCATTTTGTAGGGCCCTGGCAGTGGACCTCCTGTCCTCCTTGCACAAAAGACGAGGTAGCGGGCCTGCTGCTGGGTTGTAGCCCTCCTACGGACCCCTCTATGTCTCCTGGTGTACTGGTCTATCTCCTGGTACGTATTCCATGCTCTGGAGAGTTCAACCAGAAAGGACGAGAACAGAGAAATGGTCTCTGGTCAGCACCTGTAAAATCACTCTTTTAAAGAGGTTGTCTTGCTAATTGCCTCTCATTTCCACCTGTTGTATTTTCCATTTGCACAGCAGCAGGTGAAATTGATTCACAATAAGTGTTACTACCTAACTGGTGACACTGATTCCTTAAAGGTGTGACTGATTTGGAGTTACATTGTTTTGTTTAGGTGTTCCCTTTATTTTTTGAGCAGTGTATATTTATGACATATACAAAAACAAAAGAAAAATGTAGAAGAAAAATGCAGAAGTCCTCAATCAGAAAGCTCTTTATACTGCACATTACTTTTACCATATTTTAGTGACTGTGCAGAAATGTGGGAAAGAACCTAAAAAAGTATTATCCAAACAATAACTACAATAGAGAAAAAGGCAATTGGATTAATACATCAAGAAGGTTACAAAGACCACTCAAATAAACTTTTTACGAAAATGGGAACTATGAAATTTCCAAACTTGGTTCAATTTAATACAGCACAAATAATATTTAAAGATGGAAATTATTTACTTCTGAGTAAAATAATGAAATTGTTTGCAGAGAGATAAATTGAACTGAACTGAAATTAAAATTGAATTTAAAAATTCATGGTGTTCGGATAACTTTTAAAAGTATGCATATTTTAATAGCAGGGGTTAAATTATGAAACAGTTTAAGAGAAGAAATAAAACAAAGCAAAAACAATCCGTTAAAAAGAAAATATAAAGTACAAATTCCAGATACATATAAGGATGAAGAGGAGAAGTTTGAACTGGGACGGTAATGGAAATGTTTAAAAATAGAAAACATAAGTGAGTCCATTTGTTTTCTTTTCTTTTGCTTTCCTTCCTTGAAAGAAATCATGTTATTTGGATAAAACAATATATTGATGAGTTTCTTAGTTTGGCTTTGCTTCTCTTTAATTGAAAGAAATTATGCTTTGGGTATGTTATGTCTCTTCTTGTAAAAGAAATAGTGTTGTTCATTTTTATTGTTTTTTTAAATGAAGAATCATGTGTCAAGTCAGATATATAAAAAAGGAAGGGGGTAGGGACAGATAAGTCTGCCTACATCCTTTTCAAACAAATGGTTATGTAAATATGCATCATGGTGTGAATGTGAATATGTTTGAAACAAACAAACAAAAATAATACTGTAGTCAGAAAAATGCTGTTGACTAACAGAAACATTTGGGAACCCCCATCTAAGATTTCTGTTGCCTTTCAGAAAGAGTTGCTATAAATTGCTAATTTTTCAGCTAATCTAACCGTAGCAGGATCTTATTCAACCTGTACACACAGTAAAGACACTAGGAGGTAGCGCTCTTCAATTCCTTTCATTTCAAAATATTCATTTTAGTTCTTCTGTTTAATTTCCATCTTAAGATGTTGATGGGATTCATTACAACAGCCAAACTGAGAACTGCTCTCAGTTTTATAAGTCACAAAAAGAGTAATTGAAGAATCATTTGAGCAACAGGAAAAATCTGAGCGCTTGATTAGGCCTGTTTTTGATTAAAGCACTTTCAAATCATGAGAAGTCCTGAAACATATACTCCCCTCTTTCTGTTCAGCTCTCAGATGTTGGGTAGTAATTTTCTTTCTCCATACTTTGAACAAAGGCTTCTCTGTGTTGACATGCATGTGGTGACATATCTGTCCCTGAGCAGCCATTTCTTCTTGAAAGGATAAGTGTCTGACGAGGAGAGTTCATGTTTCAAACAAAACTAAAATTACTGTCTACATTAAGGTCCTTCTTCTTCATTGTCTTTGCAACTTCCCTTCTTCTTTATAGTCACACACTCAGTGAAATTATCTCCCAGGAATTTTGTCTAGCTTTATTGTCTGTCACACTTTGAACTTACATTTGGAGAAATGTGCCAGCTGTTATCATATCATAAAACAACCAGTTTACTTCTACGTGTCTGAACAACTCAGACATGTTTTATTGTTGCAGATTAAACAGAGGTTACCACACTTACTGGCCAGAAGATCAATATTTCATATTGTTTGCTTTATTTCAGTTTTGGTTTAGAGTTTCAGAAAGCAAATTGGGAAAATGTTCATAATTCAGCTGAACAAGTCCAGAAAAAAGCAGTTTATGCTCATTCTCATAATCATGAAACATCTCTGGTGTGATAAAGATATGGATTTTGCTGGAAACTAAACTGCTTGATAAAAAGAGGGTTGCTTCGGCAAGATGTCACATGTCTAAACTCAAACATGACAAATATGGATGCATTTTTTAAGACATTTGTGGCACTTTGACATGACGACAGGTTCTTGTGTAAATAAGGCCTGAGATAAGATCCTTCGTTGTAAGAGACAGTATTTGTGACCCTCATGTCAGGAGAAAAACAGGCACTGTTCATCCCCTGGCTAATAACATGGGTACTGTTAAGCATGGTGGTAGCCAGATCATGCTGTGGGAATTGTTTTCTGCATATACAGGTCTGCTTAGACAGTCAGATAACAGCAGCCAGATAAAGAGAGCTCCTTTAAGAAGTGCAAAAGTGTTCCTAAACACAGACTAAAACCTCGGGAAAAACTTCAAGTCAGAGAAAAATGTCCCTCTGACTGATAAACCCTCACTTGAGGCACACAGTATTTACTACTCAAAACAGGCAATGACAGGTGTTCCAAAATGAAAATGACTCAAACTGCACAACCTAGATAACCTAGATAACAAAGGAACAGCTTCAGGAGCAATCTGTGAATGTCCTTTATTGGCTCAGCTGGACTTCAGTGCAATTAAACATCTCTGGAAAGAACTAAAAATGGCTGCCTACCAGTGCAACCCATCCACACCTCCTTAGGTTGAGAGGAACTGCAGAGAAGAATGATGGGAAATGCCCCCCAAAATGGTGTAGCAAGCTTGTTCAGATATACCCAAGAAGACTTGAGGTTGCAATTGCTACCAAAGGAGCTTCAGCAAAATATTGAGCAAAAACTGAGAATATGTATGAGGTTATAATTGGTATATATTATAAGGTTATAATGCATAAGGTACATGGTTTGCTTGAAAATAAATTTTCAAAAATGTCAAACAAACATTTTTCAACTTTGTCATTATGGCGTATTATGTGTAGAATCCTTAGGGATAAAATGAACTGAATCTATCTAGGAATAAAGCAGTAACATAGAATGCAAAACTGGAATAATTCTGTAAATTTTTTATTTTTTTATTTTTTTTTTTTTTTTTTGATGCACTGTGCTAAAGGAGGGTAGTCCAACCTGTTTGTTGAGTATGTGCACCAACAAAAATAACATCTGTCAACTATGCCATGTCATGTGCCTCTAAAATGTT
This sequence comes from Anableps anableps, assembly GCA_014839685.1. Classification (NCBI taxonomy): domain Eukaryota; kingdom Metazoa; phylum Chordata; class Actinopteri; order Cyprinodontiformes; family Anablepidae; genus Anableps; species Anableps anableps. The sequence continues at coordinate 24,279,967 of CM026081.1, forward strand.
TATGTGTGCAACTGTCATGAAAAAACTGGATATAAGCTATCAAGGACATGTTGTAATATTTCACTGAAAACATTTCTCTAAGATCTAAGCACACAGTACATGTGCGAATGATAATCTCTCTGATAATTGTTGTTGTACCTGTGCAGAAGAACAAAAGGTTAAAGGTACTTAGTTTTCCAGAAAATTCCTATTAACAACTTTCTTTCTCACTGAAAAAATAAAACTGACATTTGAGGCGTTTCAATTGCCAAAATAAAATGAAAAAAAAAAAAAAAAAAACTCTGCAAAAAATTCCTGGCAGCTCTTTATTACTTCCTTCTTTCCCCTCAGCCCATTTCCCCCTCTCTGCCTGTCTCCAGGCTTTGGAAGCTTTCTAATACAAAACTCAGTATATTGTTCTGGCAGGGCAGCTTGTGTATAATGACATCTGACAGCGGTGGAGACAAACTGAAGAGCATGTCTGTCTCTCTATAAGTATTTACAAATCTACTCTGGGGAACCGCATTCCAATTCTGGAAACACCATCATAACCAAGTCGCTGTGAATAACCACATGGATTTAACTATTTCTTTGAAATACATAGTAAAGGGCATGGGCCTTTTTCCCTAGAACTGGAACAATTTGAAATGGGTGGTGTAGAAGTAAAGAATGTAAATGAGAAGTAGTCTAAGAGGTACAGAGTGCTCCATTAGAGCTGCTGGCTCCACTGAATCTGGCTGTTGTTCTTGATTGGCTGCCATCCAACACTGAAGGGATTTGAGCTCTGCTGTGCATTATAAACTCAGTCTTAAAAGTAAAATGTAAGTATGTTAGGAGTGTCTTCAGTTTTTCCTGAATTACAGTGAAAAAAAAGGCTGAGTGAAGGCCCTGTCCATTTCAAAAGTAGAGATTTGACGCCACAGTTTTGTAGTTAACAAAAACACTTGAGCAGTTCAACATTTAAGCTTTTTCAAACTTCAACTTTGATGTTTTAAATTAAGTCTGAAGTAACTTTGTTAGAATGGAATGCCATCTGGATGAGGCAGAGAGAGGGGGTTTGAAGGGTAAGGCTAGGAAACTCCTCAGTTCTTGTTTTGACTCCTCTCTAATCTCTCTAATTGGTATTTGGGGTCCAAAGACCCCTGAGAGCTGTCGGATCTTTGAAGTAATAGTTTGGTGATGTGACAGGGTCAGAAGAAAGGGTCTTGCAAATCACAGAATGGTTTTGTTCCTTATACTCTGTTCTGCTGTTAGCCTCAAGACCCAAACCTGCAGTCTTCATTTAGTGCTGTTAACCTTGAAGATTATTCGCACAGCATCCAAGTTGTTCCTTTCACACATTCTCAAGGTTGGAGTTCTAATCAAGGAAGTAGGAAATACCCTTTAGAAAATCCTGGATGCACTTCTGCTTGTTTTCACTTGTCCAAAAAGGGCAATAAAGAAAACTGTTCCAAAATCCCCCAATCACCAAATAAATAAGGTAGTAAAATTTTCTTTTCACATATGGGGACCTAATTGCAAAATTACTATTAAACGTTAAACACATCCATCCATCTATCTATCTATCTATCTATCTATCTATCTATCTATCTATCTATCTATCTATCCATCTATCTATCTATCTATCACAGCATGGCACGGTTGCAGGAGTAGTAAGTGTGTATAATTTGCGCCACCGACCACAATAGGTGACGACTGAATCGCAGCAGTTTACAGCGGACCAATCAGCCGTGGTTGTTGCTAAACCAAATCAGGCTGTAGCTGCACCTCCCGCATTATCCAGAGACTGGAGGTTGGAGCTAATGTGGGTCAGCAGATCCTCTTTGGAAAGCAAAACTCGAGATAAGTATTCCGGAATCGTCTTGCTGAGGTTTACCCAAATTTTTTGTCATCTGTGCGGAGACGAGACTTTTCGATGACCCGAACTGAAGCGAAGGATATGTTTGAAATGTGAAAGTTTCCAAACCAGAAACATGGTTTTAACGGTGCGGCGATCCTTGATGGGCAGTTATGCACTTTATTGTGGCGCTTCACTGCCTTTAAACCACTATCTGTGACGAGATGAGAAACGATCTGTCTTATTTTGAGTAGATTTTATGATGGAGACGCTCTTATGAAGTCAGTTTTACACGCTTGGATAAATTAAGTTTTGCCATATTAATGGAGCGAGTTCTACTTTTGATATGCTGCGAGTTGATCATAGCCATCGGTTTTTGTGGTGGATCTCAGAACCATAACCATCGCCCCGTGTGTTGGAAAGCCATCCTCAAATGTCACGGAGAACCTGAGTGCCGTTACGCGTACGACCAGTACCTCCATGCATGCGCGTCGGTTATCAGCGGCGTACGCAAGAAGTGCCCCAGTCACTGCATATCATCTCTAATTCAGCTCAATCTGACCCGGCACGGCCCGGATCTGGAGGACTGCGACTGCGCCACGGACCCGGTGTGCAGGAGCACCCAGCAAGCCATCGATCCGTGCATGCCGCGGACCAGCACCATGGGCTGCACCGAGGCCCGGTTGCAGTGCGAGACGGACCCGGCATGCAGATCGGCGATGAAGGATTATTTGTTCCACTGTCGGAAACTTTTCGGGGGGCAGAGGTGCTCGGAGAGCTGCCGGAAAATGATCGCCAACATGCGCTCCATACCGAAAGCGCAGCAGCTTGACGCTTGCGTCTGCGACGGCACCGAAAGAACCATCTGCGAGTACATCAAGCTGAGCATGAAGACTCTGTGCTCGGAGTCCAGCGACAGGTTCGCGGGGAGCGGATTCTCAGACTCTGAGGAGGACACAGAGGATGATGATATTTACCAGGATGATTATCAATATGTTGAAAACTCAAGCAGCTACCCAACCTATCAAACACATCTAAAAACCTTGATCTCCATGGTAATTTTCACGGGATTCATCTGAAGGACTATTATCAACAGAATTCATTATATTGTAAAATTAAATTCGACCAGGGCCGGTCCGTGGGTGTATGGGGCCCTAAGCAGAACTGCATTTGTGGTCCCCACTTGCAGCTGGGCCCATGCAGTTCTACAGACCCAAGATATTTAAGGAGAAGGGGCAGAGTTTATTATGAAAGGGGGGCGGTCACAGAAATGCAACCCCAGATCAAATACCAAAGAAAGTATTAAATTTGCATTAAATACAATCCAGTTAATGGTACTTTTGAATAATGAAGGTTAACATTTGGAATGCTGCATTTTGGTCACACGGTGAACTTAAAGTGATTTTAAAAGTCGAGAATCATGGTTTTGTGCTGCTAACAATAATTAGCCCCAAAACTAATAGCAACCCCCCTCATTTTTCAGCTTCCCACAAGGATGCACTCAATTTAGCATGTTCCCAGTGTTACTCTGTAAGGGTGATAAAGGTATATTCTGTGCAATAAGAACATTTCCTTAAAAACTATTTATAAATTCAGCAGGACTTTATTCCATATTTTTGCCTAAATCTAATCATAAAATCAAAAATAATAATAAATAAATGCTACAGATGATATTGTTAAATCTGTAACAATCAAAAATCAAAATGTCATCTGAAAATCAGACTTCACAGCATTTTTTGTTATTTACAAGAATGCCCTTTCCATGTACACTTTGTTGAATATATATATATACACACACACACACACACACACACACACACACACACACATTGCACTGTATGACAAGGTGAGCCCTAACTTTGTACAGCCTTGTATGTTCACAGATGAAGAAAAGATACGTGCCTAAAGTCTCGAGTAAACCGTCACTTCCCTTTGAGAGCAACCAAAGTGCATTTAAGCTACTTAAATGAGTTGTAGCTCCAGGGCAGATTCTGACATCTGCTGTAGGAAGCTCTTACTTAGAATGATACACTTGTCTCTGTAAACATGGATGTTTGCATAAGGCAGAAGTGTTAATTCCTGATGAATACATATTCAAACAGACCAAAGAAAGGACAACTCACACTGTTGGGGATTTAGAGCCAAAAAAGTCACTCAGTTGGTTAGTTTGTTTTCACTGCCTGTGTTTGTTTTAGGTCTTCATAAACGCACAATGCTTGAAAAATATGCTTGCGAATTGATGACAAAAGATTTTATGTACCCGTTATGAACACAGACCCATGAATGTAAAACTATACTGAATAAAGTGATTTTTAAATGTAATTTTTGCCTCACACAAGTATTTAATGTGTTTTTTTAATGGAAAGAAATGTTTTTTGCTCTTGTCCAGTTTGCTTCTTTGACAGTTTGACTTACTCATTGCATAATATGTTATCAGTCTTTGTAGTTGAGTATTTTTATGAATTATGTGGATTTATATATATATATATATATATATATATATATATATATATATATATATATATATATATATATATATATATATATATAAAATGCTCCAACCCCACATTTAAATTAATTATAGATAATTTTTGTAAAACTTTATTTTGATTCTGACACCTGCTTGGTCAAGCTGACTCTGGTAAAGTATGACAACTTATGACCCCTGATCCAACCAAAATAACTCTTAAGTAAACTCCAGCTGGCAGATATATAGTTATTGGAGCCATATAATTTTTTAAAAATAAATCTTAAATCTTAAATCTTAAAACTTGTCAAAATCTCTCCTGGCCAAAACCCCCCAAAAGAAAGTAACAACCCTTGCTGGTAGATATTTATTGCCGTTATACAACTAAATGTCACTACAGTAGACTTTAAGCATGAAAATTATTTAAAATCATGTAAGAGAGTTCCAAAAAAGTTATATGAAATGAGTATAACTGCAATAGGATGAAATAGCAAAAGAGCCAAATGACGACCACCCCGTGGTAGATATTGTTTACTGGAGTTTCAAACCACATTTCAACAGATCAGAGGTAGAATACAGAAAATTACTTTAAGTCATTGCTTCATCTGTCGAACTGACAATTGGTGAACTGAGAACATTCTGTGCATGGCAGTTGTACAAACTATATCTAGATCGACCAAAACTACAATGGTAAAGAAATGGTAAAAGGCCTGAAATGACCAGCATTCATTTCATTTCAGCTTTACATCTGACTATCAGTGTAGAAAAAACAAACTACTTAAAGTATTTTATTTATTTACTGCAATTTTTCCCAGACATATTTTATGGTATTAATTTAAGTTGTTTTTGGAAATACAAGAGTGTGCATTACAGAAAATTACAGTTTTTCAGACTTTTCAGATGGCTCCAACAGGCATGCCTGTGGTTCATGGTATGGTTCAAGTAGCTCTCTGAGATTTAAAAAAAAAAAAACAAAAAAAAAACTTTGCCCCCTCCTTCACTTGTGATAATGGGTCTTAAAACCATCGGTGGCAGCTCTTTTCTAGGAAAAAAGATCTTTTCTCCGACCCATTGATTGGACGAAAAGTCGAGTGGCACCTCTTTTATGCAGATGCAAAACATACAATGGGGCATCAGCACAATGTCAGGGCACTTAATTCACCCTGTTTCTCTGTCACCCTTCACATGGAGTGGGGGAAGAGACAGCTTCCCAATAGAAGATCGAGGAGAAGAGCAATGTGGGAGAGTTCAGACTCATCGCTCAGCCAAGCTCCTGCTAATGCTACATGCAGTTTCTCATTTCCTTTGGTTAATAGTTAAACAGATCTAGAGGTCTTTCTCAGTTTAACACATAAGTGTTGAAATAGTATGTTTAGTTTGCTGTACAAAATTACTTAAAACAACATAAGTTTTTGCTTAATTTAATTTTTAAAAGGAATAAGCAAATTTTGCACCATTTCTTGGCGTTTGCCTGTAAAAGAAACAGATTCTGTTCTAATTTGGTCATTCATAGGTGTAATTGCTTTGGATTTTTTAAATTAACTTTTGCCTCTGGAGAAAAGAAGGAATGTTGTTTTTCCCCATGTTGAAACAGGGAATTAACAACCTTGCCATGTTAAAATTAACCCAATCATAACTCAAAACTGTTAGCTCTTCTGCGCTCTAGCAAAAACAGACTTTGTACATACCAATTCACAATATCTGCTTGAGATTGTCATTGAATGAACATCTCAATATATGTTCTTTGAAGACTATTAGGACCTGTTTGGCAGTTGATTTTACACCTCCTCTGCTTAGTGGATGGTAAATAAGGTTAAGGTCTCAGTGAAACTCTCTAAAACATATTTTAAACAGACTAGCCATTAGTCTCACTTTTTCCTTTATCAAATTAATTTTCTTAACCACATTTTATGCGTTCGCAAGCCCTCTCATGCACTGAAGTCTGTGGATCCATTTTGATGTGCTCCCGCCCTGAATAGTGCACATGCATTGTGATCAAGGGTATGGAGCTAGAAGTGTTTATGTTGTTGCTGTGATGTCACCCTTCATATACTCCATCTATCTATCTATCTATCTATCTATCTATCTATCTATATACACACACACAGTTGAAATCATTTATTTACATACACTGAATAAAAACACACACACACATTTTTTTTCTCACTGACTGAAGTTAAAATAGACCAAACCTGTTTTGTTTTAGGTGAGTTATAATTACCAAAATTATTTATACTCGTTAAATGCCAGAAAACTTAGTGAGAACATTTTTTAAAGATTTTTTTTTGTAACTTTCTTCAAATTTAAGTTTACATACATTTGGTCAGTATCAGGGATAACTGTCTTTTAAACTGTATGACTTGGGTTAAACCTTTTGGGTTTCCTTCCATATGCTTCTCTTAGTAGTTTGCTGTAGTTCTGGCCCATTCCTCCTGACAGAACTGGTGGAACTGAGTCAGGTTTGTAGGCCGCCTCAGTTTCACACACCTTTTCAAATCTGCCCCCAACTTCTCCATAGGACTGAGATCAGGGCTTTGTGATGGCCATGCTGAAGCATTTACTTTGCTGTCCTTAAGCCACTTTATAACTACTTTAGCTTTTTGCTTAGGGTTATTGTCCATTTGAAAGACCCATTTGTTCCTAAGCTTTAACTTCTTGGCTAATGTCTTTAGATGTTGCTTCAATATTTCCACATAATGTTCTTTCCTCATGATGCCATCTATTTTATGAAGTGTACCACTTTCTCCTGCAGCAAAACACATGCAATGGTGTGATGCAGGCATAACAATATTTTTTGTGCATAAAATCAACAAATGATCTCATTTGCAAAAGTTTATCATTTAATGTTTTGATGACAAATCCCTGAGGAAAATACAGTCTTAACACAAAGAGCTTTCAAAAGATTCTTGCAATCAAGTGGTTTAATTGTCTTTAATATGTTTGAGTTATTCCATGAACATTAAATCTGATGTATATAATTTTGAATCATCACACCAACAAAGGAGTTTTCTGTTTATTAATCTGTCAAAATCTCAAAAAAACAGCCCAATATAAATATCAAGTAGACTATCTAATTGAACACAAAATCAAACAGAATAAACAACTAACAAAGATAAGTTTGAAGTGTGTTGCAGTTCTGTAATAAAAACCCCTTTCGCTGTGACAACAGGATAAACTATTTGGTTACTGCATTACATGAGGTAATGCCAGCTGGATTTGTCTTTAAAATCTACACATATGGTTTTGCTTTAAAAGGTTTAACCCATTTATGAGCCTTCACATTTGATAAAAAAGAGATCAAATAACCAAATTTACCTAAAGTAAAGTGAGCTGAAAAAATTCCCAGTGACCCAAACTAATTACAGGTTGGGGTGGGGGGTGTTGAGGCTGGGAAGGAGTTTATGGTTCATAGATGTGGGAAAGGTCGAGGAAGGGGTTGATTTATGAGGCAAACGTGGTGGTGGGGGGCGGGAGGGAGGGGGCTGGGCTGGATGTCGGAGGGGGTTTAAGCCTCATTGAATGATGATGCAGGGAAAGGATATTCAGTCAGCCAATCATGTGGCTTTTGGTGGCTGTGCTGGACAGGGGTTGTCCTCTCCTCTCCCTGTTTCCCCCTGCTGACCCATTGAAGACAGAGTACTTAAAGAGCGAGAGAGAGAGCACAAAGGAGAGTGGACAGGATGCATAACTTCATTACCACGGTGCTAGGACAGCGGTGTGGAGTAATATTCCATGGCAGTCTGATAAAACATGCTGTCGGAGACCCAGGGAGGAAGAAAGGGGGGACTCCAACTGTGTCCAGGCACTGCTAAGTGCAGGAGAATCATACTCTCACACTTAAAAGGGAAAATGTCCCTGAGCATATGCTGTCTTAAAATAAGAATAAGACCAGTAAATAAGTCCCATTTTGAAAAAAGAGTTTTGGTACATATGTTTTAGGCTCTTACTAAGTAAAATGTAATGCATGATCTCACTCAAACCATTTCTTTACTCTGTTAAATATTCATCATAAGATGGACATTTAGTTTAGCTCATTTTGTTATTGTAGTCACAAATCCCGAATTCCTTTATTGTTTAAATTGTAAAATGGACTATATTTAATCTGAATGTTATTTTTATCAATATTTAGTGTTGATAAAACCTTACAAACAAACTGTTGCAAATTTATTTGATTTAAGCAATTGTATATGACATTAGGTCTCTAAAAATGAATGTTGGTTATGTCTAAAATTTCTCTCCTATATTATGAAGAACAATTTTTATTTAAAACATAAACTACCTTGTGACTGATCTAATCTGGATGCTGTGTTTTTTTTCTTCTTACTGAGCTTTTAGTCAATGCAAATATTAGTAAAAAGAGAAGTGGGCAGTCTATTCAAGGACAGAAGGTTCATTATTTTGTGCGCGCTCCTCTGTTGCAGCCTGGACAAAGAACAAAACTTTCTTAGACTATGATAATGGCTTCAGGCTGGGTTGCTGTGCAGAGTGAATGGGATCTCCTTAGAGCTCAATAGGGTCCCAAACTTTTACTCCATTATACTGACATCCTAAAGGCCAGAGGCCATCAAACCTCCTAGGAGTGGTTATTTCTCAAGTATGCATTTACTCCCCACATCTACATCCATGGATGTATACATTTTTGGAATTGTTGCCTGCTCTATTTAAATGATGACACAAGGTGAGATTAGCAGCTTGGCAATAAGGGGAAACATGAAGTACAGTTTCTTGCAGAAGTATTCACCCCTTGAACATTTTTTGGCTGAGATTCAAAGTATTTTAAATGGTAAATGGCCTCTAAAATGCTTTATACAACATTCCATTCAGTCATTCACCAATTCATACACACATTCACACATTGATAGTGGTAAGCTACATCACAGAAAGGCTGCCCTGAGGTAGTCTGACATACAAACAATTGGTTCCACTGGGCCCTCTGACTAACACCAGCAGGAAATGCGACTGAATTGTCTTGCTCAAGGACACAACAGCTGAGACGGATGGCAACCCACTGGATACAGGACAAACCCCTAACCTGTGAGCCACCATCGTCTTGGAATAAAGCCTTAAAGGAGCAGTATTATGTAAAATCAACTTTTATGAGCTTTACATCATATTATGCTACTCATCAAAAACATACCTGGGGTGTTGCTTTGATTGTTTCATGCATGTTTGAAAAATCCTTTAATCTCACGTGGCAACCATTCAGCTGTGCAAAATGCTTGGGTTGACACAGCTCCACCTTTGAGATCCAGCTCCTCCTCGGAGCTGCAGTTTCTAAGTTTCCAAGCAAAACACCCCTCCCCTGCGACTTTCCTCAGCTCCTTGAGACTAGCCAGCAGTAATTAGTAAATACCTGGTGGAACTGCGCATCTGCTGAATTCATTATATGAGCTACTTCTCAGTGAAATACTGATAAAAATGTTGTTAAAGGGTTAATAGAAGAGTGCTATTGTGATGACTTCAGAGGCCCACTTTCAAGGCGGTAAATTACAAAGTCAAATTTCTTTTAAGTCATATTCGATATATACAGCATTTTTGAAACAACTGAAGATAACATAGTTACTTGATTGTGCTTTAAAATGATTCTAAGTGGCTGCAAAATACATAATATTGCCCCTTCAATATAATACACCAGTACAAAGTTGTAAATAATCGTGAAGTGCAACAAAAGTGATGGATTGTTTTTCAGTTTTTCACAAAAAATGTAACCTTTTAAGTTTTATTTATTGAGACACCTGAGGCAATTTTTTGTAAAACTTACTTTGGGTTGTTTCTGTACCAACCTAACACATCTACAGATGGAAATGTTGCCCATTCTTCTCTTTACAACAGCTTAATCCCAGTTTAACAAGAAAGAAAGTGTCTGTGAACAGCAGCGTTCAAGTTTTGCCACAGATTCTCAATTGTATTTATGTCTGGACTTTGACTGGGCCATTGTAACACATGCATATGCTTTGATTTATTCCATTCTGTTGTACCTCTGATTATATGTTTAGGCATTCTCCTCGTGGAATTCCAGTCTCAAGGCCATTGGAGCCTTTAACAGGTTTTCTTCTATGATTGTCCTATGTTTAACTCCATCCATCTTCCCATCAGCTTTGGCCAGCTTCAGTGTTCTTGCTGGTAAAAACACAAAACAAACAAAAAAAAGTATCCCTGTGGATTGTTCAAAGCTTGGATATTCTTTTATAACACTGATTTAAATTCCTTTATGTTGACCCTGTCAGCTATGTTCCTTGGTCTTCATAATGCAGTGTGTATACCAATGTTCTCTGAGAAAAAGGCCTTCACAGAATAAAAAAAGAATTCTGTGTAGTTCTTTCTGAACAAATGCCACATTTGCAGGCTTGTGCATATATCTAAATATAGACCACTCACTACTAACAGACTTTGTCTCTTCTTGCCTTACAAGGTCAATTAAGCCTGGAGGATATCTGGTCATATCTTCAGTGTTTCTGGTAAATGACAGAATTTAAAACAACAACAAACACAATAATCAAAGATCAAAAGCTGTTAAGAAAAGCAAATGTAATGGCATTCATTATATCTGACCACTACAACTTGGAAAAAAACAGACAAACTATCCTTTGTGAGATATTAGACCACAATAGAAAACTTGGATTTTGAAACTGAAACAAAATTAATAAATGATCTTTTGTGTCATCCAAAAATGCTTGTGGTTTAGAATCTGTTTATCCAAGTGGATTGAAATAGTCAAGCCTGAACAAATGTATTACATAAAATGACAACCAATGAAAAGTTGCACATTTGTTCACCACAAAGTGGCAGTGATAAGCTATGAGTAAATCATTCAGAGGTTCTAAAACTTTATTTAATTTTGTTCTCCTCAAGAGAAGTTTCATGGCTCATCTTCCCTTGTGTTTTAGTGGACATGTGTTAAAGTCTTCTTGTAACTTTTAATGGCTAAAGATAAAAATGGAGTTTGCACATAATGACTGTCGTTACGTTGCATCTATGTCCAGCTCCTAAATCCGTGATCTATGTCTGTCTGCTGACTGCCTCTGGCTGACTTCACTGTCGGTTTTCTCTCCACCCAGGCAGTTTCTCCTCATCTGGTTCCAATTTACACAGAAATGTGCTTTACATGATGAGTTATTGGTCCATCAATATGCACTCTAACAAATACTGTTAAAGTGAACTAAAGCAGATAAACACACACACACACACACACACACACACACACACACACACACACACACACACACACACACACACAGTGTTTGTTGTCTGACCTCTTCTGGATTCAACTGAAAGTTTGAGTAAGTTGCTTTTATCTGGAAAGATTTTAGTTTAAAAAATAGATTTGTTTTAAGGCAAACAGCTTATCAAAACAATCTGGACCCATGTGAGAGTTATTGCTCACTAAATCTAATAACTGTTTGTGCCACCTTGGGCAGCAACAACTGTAAGCAAGTGTCTGCAAATAATTGCAATGAGTCTTTTACATCACTGCAGAGGAATTTTGGCCATCCCTCCTTTGCAGAACTGTTTTAATTCAGCCATATTGGAGGATGTTTGAGCATCCACACTCTGTTTAAGGTTCTTCCAAAGCATCTAAATCAAATTTAAATTCAGACTTTGACTTTAAAATTGCCTTTAATACATTTTATGTATATTTGATGATTATTCTTGTTGATTTTAATGAGGACATTTAACAAAAATGTAATGTTTGTTGCTTGTTTATTAATTGGTTATTGTGTTATATTTTTATCATGTTAAGCACTTTGACCTGCCTAGTTGGTGAAATGTGCAATACAAACAAACTTGACTTATCTAGGTCACTCCAAAAACTTTTTTTTTTTTTAGTTTAGTTTTTCAGAGATGAACTATCTTATGTCCTTCCAATTATTGTCCTCAAGTGTGTTTGATCTTGCAAGCTGGTGGTCCAACATTCTACCACAGGATTTTTCAGTAGACAGCAGATTTCATGGTTCCATGAATTTCGACAACTTCTTTGGGTCCTAAAACAGCAATGCAGTCATGTTTGACTGCCACTCTGATGTTCTATTTCGAAAATGCTTCAACACCAAATATAACTGGGGAGTATAGTCTTAAAAATGTTCTACCTTTTTCTCGTTACTGCTCAGTGTTTTAGATGTTGTTCTGTTTTTGTGACTTCCTGGATGAGTTAAGGTTGGAAGAAAAACTTTGTTAGACTGGCCATTTCCTGGAAAGGTACGCCACTGTACAATGTTTTCTCCATTGGACAGCTTTTTTCCCTTGATAAAGGAAATCATGATTTGAAAATAGCTTTTTGTATTTACTTGAATTATATTTGTCTGATGAAATGTGCTTGGTAATCTGAAACAATTGATAGTGACAATAAAGGTAAAAACTGAAGAAATTAGTGTTTCAAATAAAGTCTAAGTCTACAAGCATTTTCAAATCCAAACTTAGTGAAATGTTGACTTTATTTGTGTTATTAACACTAACAGACGATGACAGTGAGATAGAAATCATGCTTTTCAGCAGTATTTTTCATTAGTAATCTCTCCTCTGCATGTGGCAGATGTGCCGAGTCCCTCAGTGTTGCAGCGACGTGTCCTGCTACGTTTCCCTCCATTGCATGAGGACCAGGACATCCAACAGGACCAGTTGCCCTCATGCTGAACAGTGGGCCTTTGACCTTGTAAATATTGTTGTATTAATACATAGAACAATAAAAAAAATTAAAGAAATAACTGGAAGATTGTATGTTTTTAACTTTCTTACCTTGATTTGAAGCCTTATCTGCCTTGAGGTTCTGGCAGGCCAGGCCTTCAAACAGGCCAGGACACATACAGATACACTTTCCATCAATCAGAGCAAGAGTACCTCCATTCTGACATGGCTTACACTTGCATATGTTGTATTCGGCAATATATTCTTCTATAGCCCTCTTAAAGTTAGTAATTCTAGTGTTTGCATCAGGTGAGTCCAAGGGAATTAACATGTAGATTGGCTCAGGCTGGGAAAAAAAACAACAGGATATTTATTGCAGCTGGTGGTATATGTTGAGGTAGACAGAATTCTAATTCAGAAGGGGGTGGGGGGGCAAAAGCCTGTAGAAAAGCATTCATACCCTTCTAAGTGCCAGTTTAATGAACAGAAGTATGTGGAAAATTAGCTGTGAGTCAGTGGTTTAGATAAATATCTATTTAGGGCAGAAACTAACTATGGAACTAACACACTAGGTTTATCTCATTTGACATCATTCTAAGGTTTATAACTAAGATGTGAATGTTAGAACATTGCCCTTTCCAGCCGTGAATTGGCCATTGCTTGAACCTGTACCATCTGCCTTAATGTTCTTAATAAAAGTTTGGAGAGGAATCAGCCGACTTGTGTCTCCTTAATCAGAACCAACACATAAAGTTTTTAAACTTTGACAAATAACAAAAACAAAACAAAAAACAAACAAAAAAAAACATACACTCCTAACAAAAAGTTAGGGATATTCAGCTTTTGGTTGAAATTTCAGGATGAACCTAAAATGCACTTGAGCCTTTACAGGTGAACCTAATGTGACCTTCTCAAAACATTTAAATGCACATGTCCAACTGTTCAATGTTTCAGTACTTTTTGGACAACTTGCTTTTCTTTAATGAGGAGCTTAGTGACAAACTTCACAAGATTCCTGGTTCATTCAGAAAAGAGAAAAGACGGAAAGAGTCACAGAAAGGCATAGAAGTGGATATCCTTTGGCCACATCCCATACTAATGACCATTTCATTGTCAGCAATGCTCTGCGGAACCAGATAAGGAATGCCACTCAACTTCTGGCACATTTAGGGGGGATGAGAAGCACCCAAGTGTTATGTCAGACCATTCAAAACCATTTCCATTAGTGTGGTCTGCGTGCTAGACCACCTTGCAAGGATACATGACCTTATAACCAGCCACCATCATTTTGCATGGGCCAGGGAGCAGTTATGCTGGACAAGGGACCAGTGAGCCTCAGTGCTGTTCTCTGATTAAAGTTGATTCAGTCAAAGTTGCCAACAATGTTGGAGACATCAACAAGAACCCTATGCATCAGCCACAGTTCTCATCAGACAAACCTTTGGTGGTGGTGGTGTTACAGTCTGGCCAGGTATGTCTAGTCAATACAGAACTGTCCTACACTTTGTGAATGGTGACAAGCCCATACTACCTGAATGTCATCAAGGTTGCATCATTATGGAACAGCTGCTGGAGAGGCTGGGGTACCTCAAATGGAGTAGCCTACACTTTCTACAGACCTGAATCACATAGAAAACCTATGGGATCAGCTGAGTAGAGGCTCATAGCTCTGTACCCCAGAATCTCAGTGACCTGCCTCAGCAGACAAGAAGTTGACTTGTGACCATCATGAGACATTGTTGTCAAGCTGTAATTGATGCTCAACAGCATATGACACATTACTGAGACACTTACATTTTTTGTTGTATCAAAAAAAAAAAAAAAAAAAAAAAAAAAAAAAAAAAAAAAGCAGTTGTACATAGATTACAGTACAACTGTTGTTTGCATGCTTTTCCTTTGGTTGTTGAAAATGTAATGTGAAGACAACAAGCAAACCCTGTTCATTTTATGACATGCAAATAAAACGCACTCAACTCAAGTGTGACGCCATTCCCAGATTAACTTCCAAGACAAACTGAATGCAGTGTTAATCTTAGCAGCTAGTAAACTGTAATCAAAGTTTTTTTGGCAATGATCCATGTGCTGCCAGAGTAGAATGCATGTTGTTGATAAGCTCCTGTTATAATATACTGACAGTGTCAAAAGTTGTTCTATATAGGTGTGAACATTAAGTCCATCCAATGAAATTCAGAAAAAGTCAGCAAATGTCTTACCTTTGCTTACTGGGACTCTTAGGAGCATTTATATTGAAGCTGTTGCATAATTATCTTTTGAACAGTTCAAGAGATGTTGATACAGCTAACACATTGATGAATAAACTACATCAGATTGCATAATATTGAAAAAAAAAACCAAAACTTCTCATTAAAACTTGAACTAACCACTCCATTATTCCTACCTCACTGTTTATCAGTGCAGGGACATCTGCAATGGACCTGGCCCAGCTCCGGTATGTATCTACATTCATGACTCCCTCCTTATTCAGTTGAGCCCTCATAGCAACAGCAGCCTCAAGAGTTCCTCCTTTGACTGAAGTCATCACCTTATCCACCAATGCCTTTCCATCAACACTAACTGTGCAGAACAACAGGAGAAATATAGTACTTTTTTTTTAAAGATTACAATTACATATAAAACACAGCATAACATTACATTGATTCACTGAAATATTTTTTTTACAGTTTACAGTCGAAATAAACAACAGGTTTAAGATTTTTGCATGGCTTTTAATATAGATAATGTGACTTAAGGTGTTAGAAATCAGACTGATCAATAACAACAAGAAAATAACACCTGTTTCTGTGCTTGGTGTTGTTTCACAGTTCTCAGGTCGGACGTGTCCTTCTGCATTACCTCCAGCTGGAAAAGCAAGGTTTGCTGAGATGCCTACTTTGACACAATTTTGAATGCTTCTTTCTGTTATATCTGAAAGAATCAAGTGGGGAACACAGCAGTTATGTATTAATAACCTACTTTTTCAGAAGACAGGCCTAAAGAAGTCTATCACAGCAAATTAAAGATCAGAACAATGAGTTTAAGTTAAATTAATTGCTTGGATACAAACTTTTTGCCTTGATGGTGTCCTGGTTGAGAATGTAGATCAATTCATATTCGCCACCAGACTTTCCATTTCTTGTGTAGTGGGTTCCATAGTCTTCCAGGAAGGCAAAATAAATACCCTTCTCATACACCAAAGGTAGTGATCTGACATGGATCAGGAAGTCTTCAGCAACATTAAGCTCACGGGAGCGCATCCTGTACGTGCTTAGCTGTACTCTACCTTTTACCCTCATAAAGCTCTTGTTCTAAAGTGAGAAGAATCAGTAAGACAGGCACAAATGTGATATATGTCTCTAAAGTAAAAGCTGATCAAGTAGTGAATTTATCAGTTATAATTTTTACCTTAATGGTAGAGTACTCTGTGACATCCTTAATAACCCTTTTCTTTGAGAATTCAGTCCCGGATTCACCAGAAATTGTAGTGTTAGCCAGGGACGATTCAGTTGGGGTGAATTTGAAGGAAAATCCAGCATCAATTTTAAAGGTAATCTCTTTCAGCAATTCTTTCACGATAGAGTGTGTGTCCTCATAGATTTCTCTAGAAAGAATTTCCTCTACAAGAGTCTGAAATGACAACATGTTCAGTAGCAAATCCAACACCACTGGACAAGTAAAACAATGCTGGGACTAACCTCATAGTTGAGCACACCAACATTCCAGGGAACTCTGTCGTACTTCCCCGTGTTTGGATTCCTCACTCTGTCACATCTCCCATTGAAGAAATCATTATTGAAGGGGTTCATTCGAGGATCTGCACCCAGGATATTGATCCTGGTCCATGGGGGTTATAGTTACAATAAAATACTATCATGTTTCCTTGTATGCAAAGAAAGTGCATTATTTTGCAACTGTAACTTAGGCAAAATTTTTCCTGAAAAAACATAGCCTATGAGCTCTAAATCATGCCTTATGACCCAATAGAAGTGTGTGAAGATCTAGTTTTATTCTCGAAGCATGTATTAGCACTATTCAAATTAAACTGCCATATAATTTAACAAGTATGTAGTCGACCACCACCTATTCATCTATTGTGGATTTTTCTGTGAAACTTAACTAGAAATTATTTGCAGAAAATCTGCCTCTTTAAGGATTTTTTTTGTGGTGCATATCTAAGCGATCTGAAAGAAAATGCAGCTTGGGGAGCTCAAATATCTTGCTGCAATGCTACTTGACACGCTACTGGCTGGAGTTTGCAAAGCAGCCGATCCAGGAGTGCCTTTCATTTTCCTTGTCGCTAATTAGCTGTAAAACTAGGGAAGAAGATGAGGAAGACTAAGGATGGTAGCTTTGGCAGTAGTGCCAAGATGGCTTCCACTGTACTAGGTATATTTAGTGCTTGGACTATTAAAAGAGGCAGTTATGAAAATTTTAGAGGGTGTCTCAAGTACACTCAGATTTTATTTATTCGTGGGTGGTTGTGGTTGCTGATTCCCACCAATACCAGGGGTCCACTGTAGTTCAACATTACCTAAAAAAAATCCAATTTCCACTCTGATATGTGTTTTTTTCCTTTTCTTACTCAAAGAGGCAAATATTATACTTTCAAAAAACCCCAGAGTTTGAGTTCTTTTCTTGGCCCGGCAATTTGTTTCCATCAGACATAAGGACACGTCATCCAAGTGTTAATGGAAAAATCTCTCAAAGATACTGCTTGAATGAAAGTAAAAATGTATTATTAATCAAACTAATCTATATTTGAACATAATTACTGAAAAGAAACATAAGTTACAAAGTGGATTAACAAAAGACAACAAAAACATAACATAATTCTACTCATCAGACTTTAAAAGGACTTTGGCTAGATTAATAAATTAACTTCAGGTAACTTCAACCAATTTAAGATACAAGAGCTGAAATTCTCCCAAAGAATATATCTCAGTTCTGTGTGAGCAAGTCTCCTCATCTTTTCTATTCATGCATCTTGCTCTCAAAGGATGTTAAAAAATGAGCAACACATCTAGTAACTTCTTAGACCCTGAATCTTAATGTGGTCAGTGATATAAACAATCCCCTACACTGGTCGCATGCTCTGGTATTACTGCACTATCTCTCTTGCAGCTGGAGACTGTTGGCAAAACATCCTTTTAGTCAGCGCCAGAGATATTTTAACAAAGATGTTTATAACTACAGGCCATGCTTGGAACAGGGGAGGTAAAATCTCACATTGAACTGAATAAAACCTATTCTCCAGCATGAGAGGAGTAAAGTAGATAGGACTGATAAACACAAACAGGGTTTCTCCAAACTATCATGTGGGAGCAGCTAATCAGCACGCTCTTGTTGTAGTTGGCAGCCCTGACAAGACAGATGTGTCAGCTAGAAAAAGCTCTGTCTTCCATAAAACCTCATCAATAACAACAAATTCAGCAGTCAATGTATAGTGGGTCTGGATGAAAGGGGGGTGACGTTTTAAAACTACTTCATCTAACCATTTCAAAATGAGAAAAGTGTCCACAAAGAATCAACATCCTCAATAGCCTTTGACCATCAAATGCTGTCACATTCAGTTATGAGATTTGTCATTGCAAAGAAATATGACTGAGGATCTAAAAATGATATTTTATTTAAAAATCACATCATTAAATTTAGCACCACTTTAAATTTACTGTGTAATTGAAGCTTCAACTTGTCTTAAAGGAATGATATGGCGTTCTAAATTTGTAAGCAAGAATTGAAGAATAATTGATCTTTTCATAGTCTTAGACTGCAGAGAAATCAAAGTTATTCTTTTGCAAAATACTACATGTGACACTCTGGATGACCTGAAGGGAATAACAATGTCATATCCTGGGGATTCCTTCATGCTACTTGTAGCACTTTTTAACAATAGGTCGAGATTAGAATTCAAAAAGCATGTAACCACAACAGATAGTATCGTCAAACCTGAGCAAAATTGTTTTACAGGTATTACTGATTCTTTCAAACACAGTTTTTGCTCTGCAAATCATTTGCTCGAGTTATTAAAACAAAACCTGTGGATTCTTGATTTTCCCCATATTATGGCTAAAATCTTGTGTTGTTCTAATGGACACAGTATTGTAAATCAGGTCACCTTATGAGTTGGATTTATGATGACACCTTTGCTATGAGTTGAAACAGCCATAAGATCTGACAAAACTCTGAGATGACTCTCTGTTTCCTACCATTGTGTGGAAACTTACAAGTATATCTTGCCAGGATAACTAGGCAGAGTCAGCATTTTTGACAACAACTGATTATGTTATCCAGGAGATGCTACTTTTGCACAACAAATTAGTGCATGCTGTTAGCATGTCATCATGGTCATGAGACTGTCAAGTAGTAACAGTCTTCAGTCAGAGGCCTCTTCACATTCGTTGCAAGGCTGACTGCTTCCAAAGATCCTTCCTGCCCACAGCATCCACAACTCTTTGAAGCTACTTGGATGATATAAGTTACAACATTTAATTTCCCTTTGGGATGAATGAAGTATTACTGAATTGAAATGAACTGAACTGAATACCAGGCATATTTTACACAAAATTGTCACAAAATTATATTTTTAAAATTGTATTTAAACCACTAATAGTCTAGAAGAATTTGCACTCATTTATTTAAAAATACTTCAGATTGTCCATGTTATTGACATATTGACTCTTATCTGATTTGATTTGAACACATCTTGCAATGCTTACCCATATCCTGCTGTCCTGCCTTGCTCATTGTTTTCAAGGTCAGACGTCCCACAGGGTTTACGGACAAGATCGCAGTCTTCATCTGACCCATCTTCACAGTCAAAGTCCCCGTTGCATTCTAATCTCTTCTTGATGCACGTTTTTAGCTCTGCACTCAGATGCAGGTTAAACCAGTGAGATCCAGAGAGACAAAACACAGATGAACGATGTGGGTGACTCAAAAGTCTTTTGTACCTGTAGTGCACTGGAACTCAGACCCTGGGCAAGGAGAGGGAGTTGGCTCCAAGCATAACGCTGATGTTTCACAAAACTCTCTGTGACCTATAGATTCCATGCAGGGGTTCCCACCAAACTGGCCGAATGTCTCTATGCCTCGAGAACGCAACTGATGTTCGAAGAGATTAAAAAGACTTTGTGAAGCCCCTTAAATGTGGCACTGAAAAGGTACATGACAGTTGCAGAAAATCTGCTTCATGTGAAGCAAAACTTCTTGATGTTCTCACTGACATAAGACACATTAGACCTTTCTGTAAAAGGGTCTATTAGGCAAATTATAAATGATTTGTCTGACTTACTCTCTTTTTTGTACAAGGATCACAAGAACTCCATTCTGACCATGGACTCCACATACAGTCTACACTAGATGGTTCAGGAAGCACTGCTCCCCTGTTATGTACACACAATATATTTTTTCAGGCATTACAGAGTTGTTAAAAAAAATTATTAAATCAAACAAGAAAATTATACATACAATCCTCCATCAAAAAGTGTCAGAATTAGACACAGGGCGCTGAGGCTCAGCTGGAGAGCAATAGCTGTTCTCATCGTGAACCTTTCAAAACACAAACCAGTAACATTTAGTCTTTTAAACTGCCTTCTTGTTAATCATTACATTACCCATCAAAAACTTTGTGCTTTCACAATCAATAGTTTGGATTTCGTCTGCAGCCTTATTGATTTGGTGCTCGGAAACTACCCAAGTAGAGTTTGCTCTGTTTACTTAAAAACAATATATCTTCACCAAAAAAGGTTAACAGTAAAAGTTATTGAATATTTTGATTTCTGTACCTTTCATTATTCTTTATTCTATGAAATTTTATTACTTTTGGCTATACACGACAATAACCTGCTTACATTTCTAGCCCTGAAAGATCTGGAGCAACGGTCCAACAATACACATGATACAGATAGTCCTAAAGTCAAAAATTTAAACCTAAACATAAACCTAAAAGTAAGCAAATACCCAAATGACTGAAGTCTGTGTGTCTTTATTATTGTTATTCTTTGTACTCATATAACATATAACCCTTTGCAAATTACTTCATACTCTTTTTCACATTTTGTCCTGTTACAAACAAACTATGTTTGGGAAGTTTGGGAAAAACAAAACAAAACATACATGAATTTTATTTGTTTTTTACAAATAAAATTCCCAAAAGTGAGGCATGAATTTGTTTTCAACTAAGCATTAACACCATTGTTTCTTCCACTTTTGCACATCTAGACAGAAATCTTTGCTAATTTTTCTTTGCAAAATAGTTCAAGCTCAGTCAGACTGGATGGAGAGGGTCTGGGAAACATATTTTCCGTTTCTGGCACAGTTTCTCAGTAGGATTTAAATCCTTACTTTCACTGGGCCATTCTATGACATGAATAAGCTTTCATCTAAACTATTTCATTGTAGCTCTAGCTGAATGTATAGGGTTATTGTCCTGGTGGAAGGTGAACCCAATTCTCATCGGGCAGAGGTTCACCTCATTTTTTTCTTATTTCCTTCAATGTCTCAATTGCCTCATTTATAAAATTCTCCATCTGAGCTGTAGATGCCTACAGCTCCTCCAAAGTTAACATACCCATCATAGCTGCTTTTCTACTTAATCTTCTCCTCGTCTGACCTGTCAGTTAAGCTTAGGCTTTGATAGGTTTGCAGTTGGGCCATATTCTTTTCATTCTTGAATGATGGATTGATCAGAGCCTTGTAAGATATTCAAAGCTTAGGATATTGTTTTATATCCTAACCCTAAACCTATCCACAGCTTACAGCTAACCTATTTTCTTTGGTCTTCATGATGCTGTTTGTTTCCTAATTTCTCATGTCCACAGTCAGAATTACAGCTTAATATATATGGATTTTTGGAACAAATATAAAAAAAATGAGAGATAAACAATGAAGACCATGTATATATCTAATATTTTGCTTTAAATCTGTTCAGTTTTTTCACAAGGTTATGGGAAGCTACGAACAGACATTTTAGTGTTGCATATATTTTTGAAGAATACTGTTTGCCCTTTCTTTCACTACATAAGAGTATTAATAACATGTTATTTTTGTTTCGTCAGTTAAAGAAAAACTAATATTTTCTATCTTTCCAATATTGTGCAACCACACAAACATGTCCTGAGCAAAGCGAGCAAATATTTGATGTTTCATTTTCCCTCCCTGATTCTCTCTCTCTTTTTAAATGTTTTAACACTTTGGCGTATTAAGGCCATAGTGTATTTAGGTGAACATGTAAGATGTGGAAACTGACTGCAAATTCCGCTGCTCATATCAGAATTGTAGATATCAAGAATGAACTCTTGAAAACGTTAAATAAAAAGAAGGGGAAAAAAAGAAAAGAAAAGATTGCATTGCAGTGCAACTATTTGTCCACAGGAGGGAAACATTGAGCAACAAACACCAAAACTGATTCTGGAGAGACTTCAATTTCCATAGCTTGGTTTGCATATTCGACAAGGGAACAAAAGCGTGATCTGTAGCTGAATTATTGTAAAATACACAGATTCTAGTATTTCCCTATTTAAACATCTTTATTCCTTTCTGGATAAAAACTATTAAACGAAGCCTTGCACAATGTACAGGAAGTCTCAAACTGTTGGACTCAGTGACCTGTCATATGATCTGAGAAGCTTTTGCTGAGTCTGCAGTAACAAAATAAGGGAGAGAAGTGTGTCTTGATTCTTAATAAATAGAGCATACAGAACACTACTTACTATGCAGAGCTCTAAGGAGTATCAAATGTATATGTCGGCAGAACTATGGAAATTTGCTGAATCATTACAAAAAAAAAAAAAAAAAAAAAAAAAAAAAGACTTGGCAGTGTTATGAGGTGTACAAAAACTTCTGCTTTCATCCATTTGAGGGAGAAAAAAAAACTGATGATAAATTCCATATTATTCAGCACGGTGAGAAGTACTTTCCTGCTGACTTAAATAAACAGTCACAGTATTCCCTGATGTGTCCAGAGAGAGTCTGGGAGTTGCCCTGCCCTGATTATTGCATGCATCTGCGAGAAGAGCTGGGGTAGTTTGGGGGGTATGTGGTCATAGCCCTGTAAAGAAGCACAAATATGTGCTGAAGTCACCACTTTTTACAAGTTTCGGCAGTTTCCTCACAACTTTGTCAGGAAACCAGGGGGTAGGTAAGGTTCTTGGCCAATGTTTCTCCTGACTAGAAAGACTTCCTGTTTTTCAGAATAAGGTTGGAAGTGTGCAGAGACAGTTTTGGCGCAATTTGTAGTTCATTTTGACTGTAAAATGTGCATGAAATCCAATAGAATATGATCAGGGGATCCTACTCTGTTACTTGCAGCACTGCTTAGTTTTTTATTTTTAGTCTGGGATGTTGGTGGTGGTGGGGGTAGTTACAGAACAGAGAGGGAAACAAAGGATAAAATCTAAGTCTACCTCAATTATGGCCCAGAGATATGTGGCTATCTTAAGTTCTGGCTGCGGTGGCAGAGAGTTCCAGAACTGACGCCCTTAAATGCTTGGTGCTTGAATTGTGTGGCCTTCCTGTCATAAACTGAGGAAAGGACACATCCCAGTTTTTCTTTTGTCAGCATTTCATCATGAAAATAAACCTTCCAATGGGTTTGTCCTCATTTGTGTCACACTTTTTCAGTGAACACTGGTGTTCATGTCAAAACTACGGATTTATGAAAGACATTCCACAAATCTCCAGCACTACAGTAAAAGCGTTCATGTATGTGTCTTTCTTAATTAAGACACATACAATTAAGAATTAATTACATCATCAATAGATGAACAAAAGTATGTCTCATTAAACCCTTTTGGCAGTGCATGACCGAGGTTGTGTAAGTTCCCTGAGCAAAATTTCATTTGGGGCCCGGTTATTATTATTGTTATTTTGGCATTTCTGAGACCAAAAATACTGATAGCTTTGCTTTTCAGGCTGCATTTCACCTCAGAGTGGAAAATGTTCCTTAAGGTTTAAGAAATTTTGTAATTCCTAAATCCACAGCAACCTATTGTACTGACACATGTAAATAAATATACACCAACATCCCCTTAAAAAAACCTAATATATAAAAGCTTATTCTAATTCAAAAATCATGTGTTTTTCTTTTTCTTCCTCAAGTATAAGCAGATGTCTTTCATTAATCTTCACTTTATTAAATTGAAGGCCATAAAAATGTTTCTTCTCATGGCTGATTGTTACAGAAAGGGAAACACAGACTCCAGGCTCATCTGTAATCTGGCTCTACAGGGACTCATCTCCTAAAAGCCAGCTTCTGTCAGCAGAACACAGGATAAAAAGCAGGAAACACATCCTTCCTATGTCCTTTTCGCTCTCATTTATCTGCCCTCCAACTTACAGGACATATATACTGTACATGTCATTACCAGAAAGACTATGAAGGTTTGTTTGCCTTATATGATGCCCCTAATGCAGATTCTGAGATATCAGAAGAGTTAAAATCTGGGCTTCAGCACAAGTGGAGGAAAATAATCAATTTGTAAAACTAAGAGGAAAATGGATGATTAATTGTGGCTAGAGAATCACTTTAAAATGGTTTCTCTAGGAACTCATTTTGACGTTAGGTAATTGTCGCATTTTTTTTACTTTACCTTTAATTAGTAATCAACAACTTGCTGTTTCCATGGGGCAACAACTGGATGTGAAGCAGGCGTCCATTCATACATTTCTCCTATCCACTCTTCAAAATGTAAAAGACAAGAGAATGCACTTTTCAACTAAGGCTGATGTATTTTGATCTTCATAAGCCATGAGATGGCTACATAACCATAGCTACTCTCCTTGCACATATCTACAGGCAGATCAAGAATTAGGACGTTTAAAGCACCTAAAGATGTAGCAAACAAGACAGGACCAGAGCTAAACTTTATGTTGTTACCATGGCCACTGAGGAGGATGGTGATGTAGGTAATTCCCCTAGGTTACAGGAAAATGTAACATCTTGGTATCACCAACTGTCCATAATAACCATAAGATGCTGTCAGTTATTTTGGAGTCATGCTGGTTTTTTTTTTTTTTTTTTTTTTTTTTTTTTCGTTTGTTTGTTTGTTTGTTTGTTATCTTACCATCACAACTGCAGACACGTGAAGTTTGTCAAACTCTTCTGAGACTTTAACCTGTGTGGGTCTAGAAACAGGATTAATATATACAACAGCGCTGCTTCCCCACTGTACTCTGTGATGCTCTGGGCCTGTTTCTACTCTAAGGGCCCACATGCACCAGTGATTTTGCAAAAAATGATTATAAAAATTCATAACAATTTATAAACATTTATTTATTCATGCTGATATATTTCAGTCATTATTTTCCGACATGTTAAATACCAAAAGTGCAACTACTTTCCTGGTCCAACCTCTTTGCAAAACCAAAAGTGGTTCCAAACACACTATAATTTCAGCAGTTGGATAACAAGGTGTACTTTAATATATATTCCTGAAAGTTAAAAGCTATCTGAAATATATTTTCACAACATTTTTGAGTGACAGCTCTCCATAGTAATAAACCAGACCTTTACAGAAGTGAAAGCTATCAGAACAGAGGAAAAAGCCACATTGATGTCATCACTGATGCCAGTGTAGATGTCAGTGTTGACATCTACAACATTTGGGTTCCAAAGATTTTTAATGTTGAATAAGTTCAAGTTCTCAGTATTTGTACAATGCCAAACCCAGTTTATACTAATAACCCATCTCTTCTTCTTTAATTATTCCAAACAAACATCTACTAATGCTTCTCCAAACAGAAAACAAAGCCACTTCCTGCAAATTGCACATTTTCTTCCTGGGAACATCGCAACCGCCACTGTCTGCTTACAGCAGCAAATACGAAAACCATCATTACTGAATCACTGGCTGACATCAAAGGCATTCATACAAAGGAAAATGATGAGCTGCTTATAGCTATCAGTTTGCTGGAACTGCAGTTAGATTAGTACATAGCAGAGGAAATGTCAGGCCTGTACTTAAAAAAAAAAAAAAAAAAAAAAAAAAAAAAATCTGCTGCGTTGACAGGAATGGTGCATTAATTCTCTGCTTCTAGTCCCTTAGTCCTCTCTCATTCTTCATTTTTACAATTTGATTTCAGTGAGGTTTAGTTAAAGTATATATCTTATTTGTAGCTGGTCCAATAAGGCACTGGAACACAGCTCTGAGATATTTATGCTTTAAAAGTCTAGTTTATTTTTATACTACTATTCTCCCACAGTACAGTCTTTAAATCACAGCAGCTAATATCTGCTTTTGGTTTTACAAGTCAAGACCCAATACAAAGTTGTTATAAAATATTACATAATAAGTATAGTCCAACACTGAGAAAATAGCACCAATTCCAAATGACTTACATTGTTGCTACATAATCCCATTTTCTCATAAATAAGCAGTGTAAACATTATAAACTTATGAGCCCACATAAAGATTTTCAGGAAACCATTGCAACTTTTAAAACACACCTGAAAAGTGTGGCATGCATTTTCCCAAGAAAAGTATCCCCACAGGATGATGCTGCCACTACCATATTTTACAGCAGAAAAGGTATGTTCAGGGTGATGTGCTTTGTTAGGTTTCCCAAACACTCCCAAAAAGTTCAGTTTCCTCTTTATTCCTCTACAAATTTGCTGTTTTGTACTTGCTTTCTTACATCTTCAAACAGGACTTCATTTGGCTTTCTTTCAACCATGACTTTCTGTTTGCCCCTCTTCCATGAAGGCCAGATCAGTGGAGTGCATTACTAATAGTTCTCCTGTTGACAAATTCTTCCACTTGAGCTGTATATCTCTGCTGCTCCTCCAGACTTCCCACAGGCCTCTTGTCTGATTTATTAGTGAACATGTTCATATTCTCTAAGAAGGGCCCTCACAGAAGAGCTGTGTTTATATAAAAAGTAAGTTACGCACATTAGACTGTACTTATTAGTAAGTGGACCTTTAGAAACAGCTGGTAAAACTGGGCTTAATTTATTGGCATCAAATTAAAAAGGGGTTGAAGTGTATGTTTATAGCTGGACCATATGTGAAAAAGTTTGCTTTGTTTAAATACTTTATTTGCTGACTGTTTAGCACAGTACAGTAGCCTCTGCTATTGTAGTAGAAACAGGAGGAGGAACATGGCTTTGTGATGATCTCTTGCTCTAAATTCACAAATAAGTTAAGAGAATAAGTAAATTACACAAAAGCCTTTTTTGATTTGATTTATCAGATATTTGTCTGCTTTGCCCATACATTTGCTCTGACAATAAGGAGAGACAAGCTGATGGTGTTTTGTGTCCTCTTCTATCTCTGTTGTGCAAAGTTGTGGCTCGATCTGAACAGGCAGCAACCATGTATATCATTGCCTTTATGTGTTTGAATGTTATTTTCTTCAATAATTGAGTCATTTTAGTCTTCCCCCCCCCCACTCTGCTTCATTTTTAGGTTAGTTTCATCTGCATAAAGAATATGATTTTAGAATCGCTCCACCTTTAGTTTTCTTGGCTTTCTCTTCTCGAAGCCTCTTTTGTGTGTCGTGTGATGAACCCTTTGCTCTGAAAATCCTCTGTTTGTGGTAGAGCTAGATAATGACATGTCTACTTCCTGATCTTTGCTTGGCTTAAAGTTTTAAACAGTTTTTCTTTATGCAAACATCTAGGCCTTTTTATGCTGATCTTAGAACCATGTACCTTTTTTCAGAGCTGAAACTTTTCAAACCTATTCAGATTTGTTTTAACACTTTAAAGATTACTTACATACTTGCTCTAAGAGCTCCTTTTCCAGCTCCTACTGGTTCACAGCAACACACTTAAAATCAAAATGCCAACTCCAAACTATTTACCTGCTTGAGGAGGCAGAGAGGAAATAAGCCACACCTCTCTACAAAGCAACCTTTGAGGTGGTCACAAATGATTCAGTCTTGGTAGAGTATATAAACTTAGTAAAAAGAAAGAGTCTAATCCTTAAACATTTCTTTAGGCCTTTTAAATTACACTTATAAGTCTGCACTAGAAGACAGCACATTTTTTGTTGCCAGCTAAAGCGGTACTGTGAAAAAGTTTAAATATGTTAAGGCCTATTTATTCCCGATTTATAGGTCTTATTTTAAAGCACTTTCCTCAGTCTTTCACCGTACAGAAAAAAATAATTTATCAACATTAAACCTGCTTTCAACTGCATTTACTAAAGAGGCACTGACTGTCATTCTGCCCTGCTCCATGTAACACAATATCAGCAATAACTGTGGAGATGTGCTGGTTTTCTTTATGCAAGTCATCTTTATATTTTACCTTGGAGTGATACCAGACATTTTTTCCAAATAGTGGTTTAATGCATTCCTTTGTCTGTATGTTGACCTTTTACAATGTTCCCATTTTATTTTTATTACTTACTCCAAATTTTAGAGACTCAGCAGACTGGGAACAGCCAACATCTTCTGAAACACTAAGTTGCTTATTACCTTGTTGAAGCAGTAAATCCTTTCGATTGTTTCAGCTATTGACAACGCCTTTGTTCAAGCCATGTTTCCTGTCAATCAGCCAAGTGCAACAGCTGAGTGCGGTGTGCAACCACTGGATCTGCACCTTTTGTCAACCGGCGGGGGAACTGGTGGGCTGGGTAAGCATGCTTTGCCAACCATATAAATGGTGCATCAGTTGGGGCAAACCTACAGGATGCACACTTCCACCATCTGACTGAAATAAACATAAACAGAAGTTTTTGCATGACAAGGCTGTTTTAAACAAACAATAAGGTCAGTAAACAGCTCCTGAAAAGAAAATTCAGCAGGTAACCTCTAGAGCAGGGGTCTTCAAATCCAGGGTCGTTGTACTGCAACTTTTAGATGTGTCTCTGCTTCAGCACACCTGAGTCAAATAATGAGGTCATTAGCAGAGCTCTGGAGAACTTGACTGCACTCTGAGAAAGTAATTCAGCCATTTAAATCAGGTGTGTTGAAGCAGAGACACATCTAAAAGTTGCAGGATACCAGCCCTCAAGGCCTGGATTTGAGGACTCTAGAGCTTTCTATTTATGATTGCACACTGATGTTGTTAGTGGTTAATGAAATAATAAGTTCAGACCACTTTGACAACTCATCTTTGCCTTAAGAAGAAACTCCCACAAATCTCATCTTGACCTGTTACCAGGTGTTCCGCTAGCACTGTTGTGTCTACTCTCTGTTTTTAACTGGACATTTATTTGCATGCATAAACTTGTGCCGGCAATTGTTTTACAATTACAAAGTCAAATTGTACCATTATACCTCTAACTTATCTAAAAAAAAGTTTTCATCAATGACATACTTTATTTTTTGTATTTCTTTTATCAGATAACAGGAAAACAACATTGTCTAAGAGCAAAAGCAGGGATACTACCAAGTTATAAAGCAAGATGGGTGGGGCACTCCTATAAATGTGATAGCCCCCACCCACTGCCTCCAGTCAGTCAGACAGGTTTAAATTCATGTATTTTTGTAGTATACATTTAAGAAAAGAGAGGACAAATTTCAGATCTACAATTGCATCTATGTTGCCATCCATTTTCTATATCCACATAATCCTTGCAATGCTCAAGAGGTGCAATTCAGTACTTCAGCTTTTATTTATTTATATATATATTTATCTATCCATTGTCTATACCTGCTTATCCTTGCAGGGTCGCTGGAGGGCTGGTGCCTATCTCCTGGTCATTGGGTGAGAGGCGAGGTATCCTGGACAGGTTATCAGCCCATCACAGTATATTTATTTATATAAATGTTAAGCTTTGTTGCTCACAGAATGGCAAATCCAATGTCACTGTCACTCACTCCTGACCCTGACTCTCCACTTTCTGTAAATATGACAACAAAACAATAGACTAAAACTTGGTCATGGATATTATTTTGGGGGTTTTTTTGTGTGTGCCACAGGTTGTTATTGGGCCCCCACTGAAAAATTTCTGTCCTGTATTTACAAAATGAAATACAGCAAAACTTCATAAAGCTGACAGGAACTTCAAAATTATTTCCAAATAATTAAATATGATCTTCATTAATTTGAGCAAGACTACAAGAAGTCTCCTGAAGTGTATCTTTTAGCTTTAATCAATTTGTGAATTAAGTTTAATCGGCCCCATAAGTTTTTAAATGTAATTAATGAAAAAAAAAAAAAAAAGAAAAACACGTTTTTTTTCTGACTCACAATGTTCTCCTCTAAAAGTGACTGCCCCTCTGTCACTTTAAAGCTGCAGTGAGTCAGTCAGTGAAGAGTTAAAGTTGGAGCTGGCTGCAGTCTCCCCTGTGTATCCACAGTATTTAGCAGGAAAAAGTCAGACTCCTGTTCGTTGTCCTAAGCTGGGTTTGATTTCTCTCATTTTGTTGCAGAGCCGCGGAGGTGCGACGGCGACAACGAAATAGCTTGTTTTGTTACCGCGCGCGTTTAAACAGGTACGTCATTAACTTGTTTCACAACGTTTTTCCATCAAAGTCTCAGCAACACTACAGGATGTTGGTTTAAAGTAATACAGCTACAAACGTGTTTTAGTTGGTTGTCTTATAATAGCTGTTGTTATGAGTGTACTTTTTTTTATATATGTATCATTTTGAAACCTTGTTTTTGTTCATTAAAATATCTCGAGACCTCATTGTAGTTGGTAGGTAAAAAAAAAAAAAACTAATGCATTGTTTTCCTCTGACTCATAACATTTTATATAACCTCTAGTCTAAGAGAACCCCTGCCCCCCAAACTATTATTTAATTCCGAGATAAATTCAAAGTTATAAAGTTGTACTTTTAACTATGCACCCCCTTGGAGCATTTATGCTTGTTTAATTCTAAAAGTATTTTGGTAGTGACTGCCCTTTGTGTTCACAGTGGACCCTGAGGTATTTCACCATCTCATTCATTCGCAGACTGACTCATTCTCTGATTTCCTCCAGATGTGCAGAAGTTTACGTTTCCTGATGGCCCTACATTGTGACATTTCTGCACTCAGCACTGACATAATTCTGCTGACACAAAGATTTACTCTTGTGCTCTGTGGTCAAGTTTAGGTTGTTGTGACACCAGTACATTCTGGTTTTAAAAAAAAACAACAACAACAAAAAAACAAACCTCCAGTCTTTAAGTTTTTCATCCTTACCAGCACCCCTTGAAATTTTTGTTAAAATGTAACTTTGATATACCCGGAAAGTGCTGACATTACACCAGTTTTATTAGACTCTCCTTCAGTTAGAGGGACTTCTGCCAAAACTGTGCTTGATGGACATGAACAATCATGTGTCAGGCTTATCCAAGTGGAGCATTTATGGGCATTCAGTGGTTTCCAAGCACAACAAAAATCAGCATGTGTAAGACTGGCCTGCAGTAATTTACATGGCAAATGATGGAGCAAATGCACAAGGGCCTGCTGCGCTACTTGGTGTGTGTTCAACAACAGCACTGGGAGATAATGTCAAGGTTTATTGTTTTTACAGTTGTGCAGTAGCTCTTGTGAAGAACTGCAGAATTAAAACCCAATTACTAGCCCTTACTAATTGTCTTTCTTCCTTATTTTTTTTTTTTAACCAAATGAGTAATAAGTCCAATGGAGGGTCTGAGATGGGGCTTGCCCCTTATCTTAGTATGACCAGGTGTTGCTCATTGCCAAATAATTATTGCCACAAAGCTGATCACATTTGCTGACCTGCAGGTATACATCTTTTATCTCACTCCGTATCAGTATCATTTCCTCTGCTTCCAACTTATCTGTTTTTGATAGTCTGTCATTCCTTCTCTAAGGTTTAAGAATAAGAGGATACTGGGCAAACTATCATTCTAAAGGCACCAATTTCCTCTTGTTCTTGCTCAGCTGGGCATCACGAGATCACTTGCTCTGCTAGCGTAAGATTAACCATAGGTAATTGCTCAACCTTTGGCCGTTTCCAACCTTTGGTCTGCTCAACGGTAGTCACAAGCTCTTTACATTGGTGCTTTAACTAGTGTTCCCTCTGGAGCTGGTCCTTAAGGTATGTCTATAACCAGGCATAGCAGGATTTGTGCTGGATATTTTTTTTAGTGAGGCTATGGTGGCTTTGTGGGTTTTTTTTTTTTTCTGTTGTGGTTGAATGCTTGTAATGGTAAGCCATCTACAGTGATGATTTGACTTATTCGATGTTTCAGTGATGTTGCAAATGTAAATCATTTTATGTGGGTACCAGATTAATAATTCTGCTGCATTGCATGTTTGTTTTCTGGGTCAACAGTTTTTGACTGAACATGGGTAGGTAAATTTGGATATTCTTAGCAACACTAAACTCTCTGTTCCTTGGTATAGCAAGGCTTTTTGTGTATCTGTAATAGACTGTCAAGTCACATGATGGGGGTTCTTGTTTTAAGATGGTAAAGTACATAGTATTTTGGTAATATTAGATTTGCAAATAAACCACTTAAAACAACCTATCACAATTTTTATATATATATATATATATATATATATATATATATATATATATATATATATATATATATATATAAAGGTCAAAGTGACTCGTGCAGTCTTGTGTGTGTGGGGTGTTTTTTTTTTTTTTTTTTTTTTTTTTTTTTTTAATATGATTGTAAAATTTTATTGTAATTGTCTAAAAAATATTGCTCAAAAGCAAATTATTAATATTTCTACATCAAAGTTTTCTACCTACAGCCTCTTATAGTCCAACATTGTTTTTTTTGCAGATTTACCAGGAGTTCTTGAATACCAGCTTTTTCTCTTTTCCAGCAATGCATCACTGTCCACTTCACTTTTTCTACTCCAGACAAACAAAAAGAGAAGCATGAGTGGGTGTTGAGTCATATGCTTGGTTGACATCTCTGCGCTGGAACACGGAGCTGCAGCCTGCTTTGCCTAGGATTGTCACTTGTCCAGAAAAGTTGGACCCCTTCACACAATGTCTACAGAGGTGGAAAATGGTGTACCAGCAACTGCTGACCCAAGTTCCCCATCTACAGCCTCAACCAACAGCCCACCCACCTCTCCTGTGATGACCACACCCAAGGGCCTATTGAAAAAAGAGAAGAGGAAAGGTCAGTTATGGATGTTAATGTGAGATAACTGTAGTACCACCTCACATAAGGCTCTTCATCTACTTATCTTAAAAGGAAGTGGTGTTTTCAGAATAAAGGATTAGTAAACTCTAGAGACATTGCTTGGATAGCATTAAGGACTTTGCTGGTCAAGTTACTAAAAAGCTTGTGAAAATATTCTAATTTCCAGAATGGTGATGGATTTTAAATCATAGGGTTAAGATTGTCTGTAACATTTGGCCACCAGGTGGAGTCTTGTTTATCTAGGGCCTAGGTGATGTTACCGGCTTGTTGGCATTGGTGTAAATAGTAGCCTTTTTACACACAAGCGTTTTTCTTTACCCTCATTTGCTAGCTCCATAGCATAACTAGCTGCTGTAGCTAATCCCAGTGTTAAAATCTGAAATTTCAAACTGAAGTTGGCACTGAGTATTAAGCTGCAGTGAACTCCTGCAGCCAGACAGTTAACAAGCCAACAGGCTACAATCCTGACTGTTCTTGGTTGCCAGCTAAAACAGTGAATCAAGGCTGCGTGCTTGTTCTGAGTAATGTTTCTCTTTAATTGGCTATGTAGCAATTTCTAAATGGATGGCTAGATTTAATTTATTGAGCAAGAGTGGCATATTTGAATTATCCATCTTTGTGAATTGGTCATTTGTTATGCACTAAGAACCACAAAGGTCATACTAATGGAACAGAACGGCACATGCCAACATCTAAAACTTGTAACTGGACCTTTTTTTTATTTTTAATTTGCTGTAGCTTGTTTCCTCTGTATCCAGGCAGAGGATACTTTAAAAATTAATGTCCCAGGAAGTAGTTATTGGCTTATAAGCGTAACCACATAAATATATTAGCTATATTCTGTAATGTAGCTAATTTCCAGTTATTTGCCTGCAATAAACTATGTTGGTCAAATGTGCCTCTGACTGTCGTTTAACAGTTTGTGTTGGACAGTGGCTACCATGATGTCCATCCTAACTTAAATCAATTTCTCATGACAGAGGCTTTTATAGTAAAAATTAGCTGTAGTAAAAATTTCTGCCACATGAATACCTTTCAACCGACTGTTAGATATCCATATTGTTTACTACTGTAGTGCCAGTTGTTTTTAGCATGTGTAAAATGACCTGTAGTGCCTTTTTTGAAATATAAGTTCCCTTGCCTGTGAAACCCAGTTAACCCTGGTTGATCAAAATGGGTGCTTGTCATTTTTGACCCATTGCTTGTTTGCAGTTTTGGTCCACTCAACATTTGGGCCATGAATGTAGTCTACAACAGGCTGTCCTGTCTGGTTTTTACAATCATTGTAATTAACATCCTGTTTTATTGTACGAAATGGAACTGTTACTTAACTCCCATAAATTTCTACCAGTGGGAGGTAGTTCAGTTATTCTGAGCTCATCAATATTCAGTCCGGTGAACAAAACTAAAATCACAATCGCAAAAAATGAACATAGGATGTCATGCAATGTCTTCAGAGCTAATGCACAATGAAATTGAGATGCAGCAGTTCTGATCTGTCAAACTGCTTGACAAAATTTTTATTGTAACAATTTTAAGCACATGGGTATTGCTAAATTTTCCTGTTTTTAGTTCCAGAAAAGACAGATGAGTACCTCCTGAGCAGGTTTCAAGGGGATGGTGTGAGGTACAAAGCCAAGCTTATTGGTATTGATGATGTCCCCGAGGCCCGTGGAGACAAAATGTGCCAGGACTCGATGATGAAACTTAAGGTACTGCATAAAAGTTGGAACTTCAGTTGGAATCAAATCTCATTTTTAAACTTTTAATGTTGTTGGTGTCTACCTGTGCTTGTGGTAGACTTTATGAACAAATTTCCTGCAACAAGGAGCATTTGTTTTCTGCAGGGTATGGCGGTAGCTGCTCGGTCCCAAGGCAAGCACAAACAAAGAATCTGGGTCAACATTTCCATGTCTGGTATAAAGATCATTGATGAGAAATCAGGAGTGAGTCTTGTTTCATTTTGCAAGTGCAGGATTACTACTGCATTTCAGATAACTTGGAGTAATTTTTTTTTTTTTTCCTCCCCCCCCCCCTCTGTCTCTCAGGTAATTGAACATGAGCATGTGGTAAATAAAATCTCCTTCATTGCCAGAGATGTAACAGACAACAGAGCATTTGGATATGTATGTGGGGCTGAAGGACAACATCAATTCTTTGGCATAAAAACAGCACAACAGGTAACACTTGAGGACACATAAGCAGTCACAGAATTGCAGATCTAAAATTCACAAGTCAACAATGAGACTTTACTTTGTGGTAATATACAGGCAGAACCCTTGGTCATTGATTTGAAAGATCTTTTCCAAGTCATCTTTAACATGAGGAAGAAAGAAGCAGAGTCTTCACAGAAGGTAACATTTTAGCATTAAGCTGTAATTTCCTTCTCCTCCCTTTTTAAAATTTTGGCACTGACTGTATTTCCATGTGGAAGAAATAAACATTTTGTCTTAATCTGGTGGGGGCTGCCAAGATGCAATCTGTATGTGGCTCCTGAAAATAGTGCCTTTCTATGTTCTGTCAGGGAATCTCATCCCTTTCCTGCCATTTCACTGAAACGATGCATATGTCAGCAAATTTTAGGGAAAGATGTATAATCGTTAACATTGTAATTCTGTTTATAGGCTGAAAATGGCTCTGCAGTCATGGAGGTAAGCACCCCAAGGCTGTTTGTTTTCATAAAAGTTATTCAGATTCTGACTTTTTTTTTTAATTCTCTCCTCCTTTATTAGAATGGAAGTGCCTTGCAAAGCGGAGACAATGAATCAAAGTCTGCACAGGTAGGAATTTCTCGTGTGTGTGTGTGTGTTTTAACATTTATTTTTTTAAATTGTGCTTTTTCTCCCCCCCCACCCCCCACCCCCCAGCCAGTGGAACAGCTTGACCTTTTTGGAGACATTACAACTCCTCCAGACATCAGGGCTCCAGATGTAAGTTTGAAGTTGCAGTGTTATCTCTACTTGGGCAGCATATTGGAGTTGTATTATGGCAGCTTCATATAAGTCATACACTCAGTCTCTTGTCTTAACCCCATCTCAACAGCCAATGATTGTTTGATTTAAAATTACTTTACTGGAGCGTCTTGTCTTAACCCCATCTCAACAGCCAATGATTGTTTGATTTAAAATTACTTTACTGGAGCGTAACACTTTTTTTTTTTAAATGTCTGTAATTAGACACTGTACTAATGTTTCTAGAAATGATCAAATGTTAACAAGAATTGAGTTATGGCACCCTTTTACCAATCTTGTTGTTCATCTTGACCTTAAAGCTGCTACAAGTTGAGTTTGATTTTTGACCCCCTGTAAATTTTAATATAAGCCATTTTGAGAAACTACTAAAGTGTTGACATGGCTATACTTATTCAAGGATGATGATCGACATACAACTACAAAATTAAAACAGTGGTGCATAATTTTAGATTTCTTGCCCACATTATTCAGAAGATATTATCTAAAGCCTAGTAAAAGTATTTATACTCCTTGACCATCCTTTTTTATATTTATTAACAAAATCTCAGTGTATTTGGGTTTTATGTGCCAGATACCGAATGATTCATAATAGTTAAGTAGGTGGAAAATGATTTTTGTTCTTTCAGAAAATCCCCTACAAATGAAGTGTAGATTTGTTTTTTACTCACTTCATTCTTCCTTCAGAAGATGCCTATTGGTTACTGGGCCACCAGTGTGTATAACTTAAACTATTTATAAATACAGCTATTCTGTGGAGACCTCAGTAATCTAATCTCAAGTCTTTGGCAAGATTTGAAAATTGCCATTCAGATGTTTATCCAATCTGAGCTTGAGCCATTTTGCAAAGAATTAATATTGTAGTCTTAAGATGTGAAAACCTGATACAGATTTGGCAAAAAAAAAAAAAAAAAAAAAAAAAAAGCTTTCAGCTGTGATTGCTGAATTAAAAACTCATACCACGCTGGTGTGATATCTTCCTTCCACTTGACTAATTAATTTTGTGGTTGTGATCTGACCATGTTAAAGTTTGAGTGGGTACAAATAACTCTGCAAGACTCATTTTTACAGGTTAGTTTCTTGCCTACCAAATGGAGTTGCACATCAAAGTGGGGTGTGTTTTTTTTTTTTTTTTTTTTTTTTTTTTTTTTTTTTTTTTTTTTTTTTTTTTTGGGGGGGGTGGGTTAAAAATTTTTCACTTGTAGCAGCTTTTAAATAACCTGTCTCTCACACCATATGATTCATTGCTCATATTGTTAATAAGCTCTTGTCCTTCTCTGAAATTGTTTCATTGATCTCTCTTCTCTCTCACTCATGTTAACCAGGAATCTAATGACATTCTGTTGCTGGACTTTTCTGCTGGAGTTGACAGCAATCAAAACTGCATAAAGGATATCTCTTTTCTGAACTCCCTTGGCCCTGACTATGAGTCCTCCACAAATCCTAAAAATACTTCCTCAACTTTTGGGTACTTTCCTGCTCCAGACAGTGATCCATTTGGAGATGACCCCCTTTCTAGTCCACCCAATAGTTTTGTTCCTCATAATACACATACATCTCCTGCAAATATTACTGCTGGCAACACTGTTAACACAAATTTTAATAGTTTAAATGGAGAAACTGAGCACAATCTGCAGATGAATGGACTATCCAGTAAATCAATGATCCTTTGTCTCAATAATGGACAGTGGCCACTAGGGGGTAGTATAACACAAGGCACAGCAATAACAATGATGGATGGGAATGAATGTCAACAAGGACTCTCAACCAAAAACCCATTTTTTGACTCTTGTTTGAAAACATCCCCTGTCTCTTACAACATGAGTCATCCAGACGCATCAGTGACCCATAGCAACGACTCTGTTGTCATAAGCCCACCTCCACAGAACTCTAAGTCTGGACGAGGTCGAAGGAGTGCAAAGGTGAAATCACACAGCCAGTAGAGTTACAATGGGGTTGCATGACAATGGGGTTTACCTCTAACATCACCTTTTCATGGTTTTAGTGGGTTATTCACTAGTGTGCAAAGACAGGTTGATGAATGCCTGGGCATAGATGCCATGCAAGGCCTCAAAGTGACTTCTGAATCTTTTAAGGCATTTTTCTCTCTTTACGGTTGCACTAGTGGTTAGATCCTGCTCTGACAATCTGCATTTTGACTGTGCTGCTGAACAACCACCTTTTTTTTTTTTTTTTTTTTTTTTTTTTTTTTTTTTTTCCCTCTCTCTCTTCCCACCTTGGCTTTTGACCTAATTTTTTTTTTTTTTTTTTTTTTTTTTTATATAAAATTCATTCTTCAAGTGACTAAAGGGCACTGGTAAGTGTCAAAGCATGTGTGTTCAGATTAATGGACTTTACTTTGATCTTGATAAACTGTATTTAAGCAGTCTTGGGGAAATATTTCACATTCCTGTCTTGTGGTACAAAATGCTTCATTGCTTTATTTTCTAATCTTCTGTGATTAGGCTGGTTCAAGTGACCTGTTTGGTGCAGACCTGTTTGCTGCTCCTTCTGAGACATCTCCAGCTGACCTTTTCAAAAACACGCCCACAAATACTGCTCCTTCAACCATAGCTGCTCTGGGTAAGAAACTACCCCCCCACCCCACCCCGACCCTCTCTCACACAACTCCTCCCTTCAGGTTTTGATCTTGATGAATTCACTTTAAACAAACTGTCTTGTTGCACATTTAGGTAATCTTCAATTGGGGCCACCAGGTACAAGTGTACCTACTGTAGGCATGTGGGGTTCCTCACCTGCTGCACCCACAATGTTTCCCATGCCAGGGATTGCTGCTCCTTGCCCTAGACCCAATTTTGTGCAACCAGCTGCCTTTGGTGTTCCCGTGCAGCCCCCTGTCTGGGGCCCACAAGTATCACCACAATTTAGTCCCCCACCCCTCTCTCCACCTCACCTCCAGTGGGCTCAACCTGCTGCATCTAATCCCTTCCAAACAATGGGAGACCATGGTCCATCACGTCCCCCTCCAAGGCCACCAGCTAAGGAGGCCCCACCACGAGTGGAGAACAGTGCCTTTACAGCTTTGGATCCTCTTGGAGATAAGGAGAAGAAAACTGGGAAGGACATGTTCAAAAACTTCCAGCTTGCCAAACCTCCTGCTATCCCAGCGAGAAAAGGAGAGCTTGCGTCAAGCTCTGTTCCACCCACTGCTAACAAGGATTCGGGGGCATTTGAGGAATACTTTTCCAATAAAGTGGGCCTGGCCCAGGATGCTGCTGACCATGATGACTTTGACATCAGTCGGATGTCCTCACTTGCTAACAATGGTAAGTTGGCTCATAACTTGAGTTAATTTTAACCAATGTGGACTTTTTTTCTCCTCTGGTCTTATTATTGGCTTTAGTTCACTTGTTACTTTAGAGGTAGTCAGGCTATTTATGCACATAGCTCAACCTGCTCTTGGCCATTTACCAGAAATTCTGCCTGGAGTTTGCCAATTATACCTTCATATTTGCTTAACCAGGATATTTCCAAATGGTCCAATTTCTGTCTTGAAATTGATGGGTTTAAAAGTTAGACCCCACCGTCACCCACCTG
Organism: Anableps anableps; assembly: GCA_014839685.1. Taxonomy (NCBI): domain Eukaryota; kingdom Metazoa; phylum Chordata; class Actinopteri; order Cyprinodontiformes; family Anablepidae; genus Anableps; species Anableps anableps. Next base: position 24,319,414 of record CM026081.1, read on the forward strand.
ACTGGTGTGCTGCAGCAGGTGTTACCACTGGAACAGTAACGCAGAATATTTTAGAGGTTTCTAAAACCTTGGTACACCTTGACATCCTTATTGACAAAGGCTGAACCATAGCCATATGGAACAGCGCTCTCTCTCTCTCTCTCTCTCTCTCTCTCTCTCTCTCTCTCTCTCTCTCTCTCTCTCTCTCTCTCCCCCCCCCCAGGAGCCCATTAAATTTTTCAGCTGAATAACATCCATATTGCTGGCTGTATGTACTAACCTGATCCAATTAATGCATCATGAGTTTGGGATAATTTCCAAGTTGTAAGACTTGGAAATCACAGACACATACCATCTTTGGCATAAACCACAGCTTGTTGCAAAATCAAATTTTCCACACTCCTGGCAGACTTGGAGTGGACTGAAAAATCAAACCTATGGTGGATTGATACAGCTGCTAGCCTCAACCAGTGTAACTTTGCATGGTAAATTAGATGTTCAGCTATGAAACTGGCACATAGTCTATCTTTTGTGAAAATGTAGATGTCTCGTGTCAACCTATTATCCCATGGGTCTAAATATTTCCTGGTAGTTTATTTTAATTGATCAAATCAGCTGAAACTAGGGCACTAGTCTCACTAGTTAACCCTTCAGTACTCTGAGAACTTTTGTCTGATATGACCAGTAACAGTGCTATTACTGGCAATACCTGCCTAGAAGCTTACTTCATACAAAGCATCCAACAGTGCACTCTAAGAAATCCAAGTTTCTCTCTAGATGCTGTAAAGCAAGCTCCTGCACCAAGTTTGACTCCTGATCTTCTTGATGCTGCCTTCTCTTCAGCTCCAGTACCCAACAGTTCAGCTCAAACGCTGGGGCAAGGCCTCGGTCAAGACATGTTTGATAAAGCATTTGGTGCTCCAGACCCTAATCCTTTCGGAGCACCCCCTGTACCATTAGTAAGGAAACTAATTTGTTTAGATGTGTATTTTGTTCTTTACTCTTGGTCACGAATTGCATTTCATTTGCAGAATGCTGTTGCTCAGACTTCTGGTTCTGGAGATGCCTTTGGAGATGCATTTGGGAATCCTTTTGCTTGACCAAAGGTTGGCCCACAAGTAAATACCTGTTTGCTTATTCCTTACATCACAATAAGGGGACAGACTTTAACTTTTTTTTCCCCCTCCTTCCCCTCTCCCCCTTTTATGCCTTACAGTGAAAAGGATTACAGGACAAACAAAGCTCTCCACCTCAAACTTAACTTCAGGACAAGCTGCCCTGTGCAAGATGATCCAAATGAACTCTTCTTACGCTTGTTCCTGAACCACCACTTTTTTTTAAATATACACACCAGCCTCTGATAGTTCTTGTTCCTGTTGACTGATCCACTTGGTAAATGTGTTGGTATGATCTTCTGATTGGAAAAAAAATTATGTATAAAAGACTGTTTAGATGTTCACTGCTAATGCTATCATTGTAAAAGAAATAAATCAGTAATGATGCAGTAAGGTGTTTGAGCTGTTGCTTCCTTCATACTGACACAATGAATCAAGAAGTAGCTTTAGTGGTTGCTTTTCTATACCACAGCAGGTGAAATGAGCTGATTGGTTCTCTATTTGAGAACATATGAACACTTCACTCTAAAGCTTTAAACTGTCCAACAGTCTAATTTGTTGCCTATAGTTTCACCAAACATTTCTATAGGCAAATTCAGTGACTGATTCTTGAAGACACTGTCAAAATTACACAGCTTGAAAAACAAGTTTCAATGTAACATTTCCACCGAGTGGTACGGCACAGGTCTGTGTGGGGTTTTTTTTTTTTTTTCCTTCTTCTCTCAAAATGTTCCATCTCTGTCAGGCTGTGTGGAGATCAACTGTGAACAGCTCTTTTACAAGTCCTGCCATAGGTTTTCTGTCAGATTGAGGTCTGGGCTTTGACTCAGCCACTCCAGAACATTCACTTTGTCTTCAAAGCATTTCTGTACTCTTGCAGGTTGTCCTCCATGATTTCCCTATATTTTGCTGCATTTGTTTTGCCTACTACCTTTACTGACCTTCCAGGGCCAACTGCTGAGAAGTATCTCCACATGCTACTACCACCACCATGCTTCACACAGTTCTACTATATACTGTAGCACTGTGTGAAGAATGGTATGTTTGTGGTGGTGTGCAGTTTTTGATGTCTGCAACAGTGTCTTGTCTAATGGCCATTCTGGTCTCATCAGACCAAAGAACTTTTCCACTTGATTATGGATTCTCCCATATGCTTTTTGGCAAACTCATGTTGAACCTTGATAGTTTTCTTCAACAGTGGCTCTCTTATTGCCACTCTCCCATAAAGCTTTGACTGGTGAAGAACCTGGGCAACAGTTGTATGCATTCTTATTTCAGCTGCTGAAAGTTGTAACTCCTTTAGTGCAGTCATAGGTGTCCTGGTGACCTCTCTCACTGGTCACCTTATTGCATGGTTACTCAGTTTAAGAACAGCTTGATCTAGGAAGATTTACACACTCGTCATTCCTTGGTTGTTGATATAGTAATTATTTCACTGTGAATGTATTTTTATCTGCAGTTCTTTGTTGGCTGCAAAACAAAATGTCCCCATGTTTATTTTCACTCCAGAGGATGTTCAGTGCCTTAGAGATTTTTTTTTTTTTTTTCTTTTTCATACCTATCCCCTGACTTAATCTTTTCAATAACATTTTTTTTATGATTTACTTGGAGTGCCATTTTGTCTTCATGGTGTAATAGTAGCCAGCATTACTGATTAACCAGTAAGTTAGCTTCCAAACACAGGTGTCTATATACTACAATCACTGCACTCAGGTGATTTCCATTCCACTTGTCATAAGAATACTATCACCAAGATGGTTAGGGTTTGTAAAAGCAATAAAAAGCATAACATTTAACGAGGTAAATACGTTATATAGGCACTGTCTGTGACAGAAATCTGCTCACAGTATGCATATTCATTTTATCTATTCAAACCCCCTTCCTCTAGTCTCTATGACATGGCTGAAGCGATTTCTTGTGTGTGTGTTTTTTTTTTTTTTTTTTTTTTTTTTTTTTTTTTTTTTTTTTTTTTTTTTTCACTGCTCTTAAGGATGAACAAGTGTCAGTTTGTAACAACAGAAGTTGGTGCTGGGGGAATGTTTTCATCAATCTAAGTATGAGTAGCAATGGTGTATCCAGGTATCAGTAGTACAACACAAGTGTGAACTTCCCAAGACATGACCATTGAAGAAGCTGCAGAGATCTACTACTATGGGTCATTCACTCTGCAAATATGGTCTTTATAGAAGCATAGCGAGGAGAGAAACATATGTGATAGTTTGAAATTTGTCACAAGCCATATAGTGATGGTTGAAAAAGTATGGAAGAATGTACTGTGGTTATATAATGCTGAAGTTAAACTTTTTGTCTTGCATGCAAATCAGTATGTATAGACAAAAACAACATCCCAACAGTAAAATATGGCACTGGCAGCAGCATGCTATGGGGAGGCCTCTTTTTTTTTTTTTTTTTTTTTAAAAAAAACAGGGACAGAGATGATGGGGATGAAATGCAACAGAAATGAGACCATTTTGGAGGTTCACCTTCCAGCAGGACAACAGCCCTAAACATAACCAGATCTGCTATGAAATGGTTAAGATAAAATGTTTGTATTAGAATGACCTTGTCGAAGTTTGAGGTTTTCTGTTGAAGACTGCTGAAAACCAACTATAGTTTTTCTTTCTTGTGTTTATGCAGCACTTCATGTTGGTCTAACAAATAAATAAAATCCCAAAACTCAAAACACTGGAGTTAAAAGGGCTATGGGTACTTTTGCTAGACACTTTATTCTCAAATGTTTCATGATTCCTTTTTTTTTTTTTTTTTTTTTTTTTTTTTTTTTGTTTGTATGTCTTTCCAATATTAAGTCTGTGGTTGAAGAGTTCAGTCCATAGAAGCTAATCATACAGTGTCCAAACTAAATTTAGAATTAACAGAGCTCAGCAAATTCCAGTTTTGGAAAGAAAAAGGAAATTCAATTTTCCTGTGATGTAAATCACAATTTCTTTGAGGAGCAGGTGAACTAAACTCAATACAAGGTTGGATATGATCAGGGGTTTAACGACCACAGGATCTGGTTTTAACATGCAATCACTCTATTAACTGTAGTGTCACTGAAATCTGTTAGTTATTCATGTATCCTGTTGTTGTACTTATAATTAAAGAGAATTTTTATGGTCTGATTATTTTGTAGGCACCTACCCATGTATCCCATTCAGAGAAGCTAAGAAACTATAGAATAAATTCTTTTTTTTTTTTTTTTTTTTTTTCCCCTTACACTGAAGGGAGGTAAAATTTGATTTGACAAGACTTTCTTCTCTAATCAAAACATGCTTTAAGCAAATTAGAGGAGATGATTTATAAAATCATGCAAACCAATTAACTGAATGAGGAAACTGATTACACCGGTCTTTTTTTTTTTTTTTTTTTTTTTTTTTTCTTGCACTTAAAAGAGCATTGCTATTGCACATCTATGTATCTTTAGTTGTTAGAGGGAAGTTGTTTTTTTTTTTTTTTTTCTCATAACTTGCTAGACATTTTCATCGCCAAAAGTGACACATTAACTGAACAAGGCTGTATTGTGAAATTGTTGAGGCAACAATACAAGAGGCAGTGGAAGTTCCTCTTTGAGCAATTCTAACAACTATTGGGATTTAGAAATGCTTGCCTGACTTTTGGTCTTGGTAATCCTAAGCCCTAATAACAGATTCACATAGCTGCAAAATGGTGCTTACATTTTTCTTCAGAAGTTTGTTTGAAACAAATGTTAAGACAACAAATCCTTTTTAGCCATATACATATAATCATAAACATAAAGCTTTTTCACATATTGCTAACCCAATTGCAAGTTTTATACCTTATTTGAAATCCCTTAGTTCCTGTCTGGAGCGATTACTAATAAAAGATGATGTAATAATTTGCCAGAAACAAATCTTTTAAAACCTTATTCTGACATAATTTGGGCTCTGAACTAACAGGAATTACATATTCTGTCAAAATTCTATATGGGTATAATTCAGCTTTTTTTTTAAGACATTCTCCAAACTCAAAGTGTGATTGTTTCTGGAAAGCAGAGGTGTCTGTAGTGACCAGTGATGGCATAGTTACCTTGAAGAAGTAACTTAATTATTTATTACGCCTTGAAAAAGTAACTTAGTTACTTAACTGATTACTTGATTTTAAAAGTAAGTTAGATTAAAAGTTACTTTATTAGTTACTTTTCAGCAGCTGCCAACAACAGCCCCTGCCGCCTCAAAATAAAAATAACCAGGGCAGTACTTCCTCTACTACATCCTGTTTGGCCAACTTTAACTCTCCCCCACTTACTGATTTTATACCGAAGTTCAGGTTTTGTTGTTTGGGTGAGTGAGTGGTGGGGGACCTGCTGCATTTCAGTTGCAGCTCTCTCCACCACCTGGTGGGACTTGCTCTGTCAGCTTGACTGTGCCGTGCTGCAACTCCAAATTTTTTTTTTTTTTGTTTGTTTTTTTTTTTCAAATTTGATGTAGCATTTTTAAAGCTATATAATTTGACAGGTTGGAAGACTATTATTATACCCCCAGTGCAGTACTAAAAGACTCTATGCAGTTGTTATAAGTTGATTTCATACAAGAGTTGACAGTAAAAAAAAACAAAAAAAAAACTGTAAAAAGGTTTACAATAAATATTAAACCATATTAGTTGACATGAACCTAAATCAATGTAAATACAGTAAGAAAATTGTTGAAAAGTTATTTTTCATGTATTAACGTTATTTGCGATTTTATTCAAGGAAAATGAGATCTGTACATCAGCAATCAGCAAGTAAACCTATTCTGGGATTGATTGGTAATGGCTCCATCCTCCACTAGGGGGCTTCCACGCTATCTCCTCATTGCATTAAACTGCAACATGAGAGCAACACTAAAAGTCACTCGTCTTTCTGTCTCCCCTATTTTCAAGGATGTAACAATAGCACTTTGTCTCCAGCACAGAGGAAGCAACGAACCTTGATATTGTCATCTTTGGCGACACAAACTCTAAATAGTGCTTTTATTTCCAGCTAGGAAACGCGTATCTCTCTCCTCCCTCCATTGTTTACATTGCTGTCGCATTCTGGTATTACACGTGAGGCGTCTCCCCCCCCGAGACGCAAGAGGAAAGTAAAAATGTGTGTGTTTACTAAATAAAATGACAAAAATAGTAACGCACAGTGATTTGGATAAGTAACTTTAATCTGATTACTAGATTGAAAACAGTAACTTGTTAGTTTACTCGTTACTGAAAAAAGGGGTAGTGACCAGTGACATCACTGGTAGTGACCAATACTAATAAACACTACAACAACAGCAACTATATGTACTTGGATACAAAATGTGATTGAGGTTCATGGTTACATTTTTCCAGGCTACTATCGAAAGGTTTTAATACATTTCCGGTTCTTCTCTATAAATCTCCACAGTTTGTTCCGCTAAATTGACATAGTCATGCTTGTCATCACTGCTGTCATCTTCATCACTCTGTTCTTTTGTGTTGTCCCCTGAAGCAACAGAACCCATGTTGGGATTTACATAGTCATGCTCGTCATCACTGCTGTCATCTTCATCACTCTGTTCTTTTGTGTTGTCCCCTGAAGCAACAGAACCCATGTTGGGATTTACATAGTCATGCTCGTCATCACTGCTGTCATCTTCATCACTCTGTTCTTTTGTGTTGTCCCCTGAAGCAACAGAACCCATGTTGGGATTTACATAGTCATGCTCGTCATCACTGCTGTCATCTTCATCACTCTGTTCTTTTGTGTTGTCCCCTGAAGCAACAGAACCCATGTTGGGATTTACATAGTCATGCTCGTCGTCACTGGTGTCCTCTTTAGGCTCTTCATAGTCATGTGAATCATTGTCTTCTTCGCCCACTTCCTCGGCTCTCAGATTTTTGGTGTCCACTGGCTCAACATTTACATAGTCCCCCTCATCCTCATCATCTGTGTAACTAACAGTCACTGGAACATAAGTATATAAGGTTTTTTGTAGTTGTCATGAGAATAACCAAAATGGCACAAAGGCTTTTTCCACTCATGCTATAAGACATTGAATATATATATATATATATATATATATATATATATATATATATATATATATATATATATATATATATATATATATATATATATATATATATATATATATGTATGAGACTTGGACATAGGCACTCACCTTGATTTAAGACCACATCACTCGACTTTTTGGCTTGTTGTCTTCTTCTGCAGACTAGGCTGACAACCAACAAAACCATCAGGAGAAGCATCAGGATCCCAGCAGGCAATATGTAAAAGAGCATATTCCACCCTGGATCTTAAAGTTAAATAAATAAAAAAAAAGATTAAAAAAAGATTTATTAAATGTGCCTGATAAGCAGTAATGTTGCATAAGCTGTTAACTCTTCCTCTAAGCATTATCACTGTGAAATAAGGGACGCAATCACTTCTACTGGTTACTTATGCTTGCGATATTGCAGTCTTGAAACCACTTTCTAAAAATAAGTAGTAATTATGCCATTAAAATACAAACATTAAGTTAAGCATTCTACAGTGAATCATATGGCATATTGATCCCTCAAGTAAAACTCATAGTGTCTTTTGTCTTTTTACCTGTAAGAGTGACATTAGTCCATCCTACCGCATGAGCCATGTATGTTGCATTCAGTTTTACTTCACAGCTATAGTTGTCCACATCGTTATAATCAGCCGCAGGAAAGGTATAAGAAGCTGTATAGGAGTTTTCTAACTTGGATTGATTTGAAGATTTGCTATTATATCTCAGAAGGAAATCACTTTTCCAAACGATGGACACTGAGTCAACTATACAGTTGATGAAAAACCTGGGACCTCTGGGGATTTCTGCAAGTGACGAGTTAATCCACATCCCATTAGGAAGTTTCAGTGAGATATTGAGCTGTGAAAGGGCCACTAGAAACAAACAACAATGAAAGAAAAAACATGAAAAACAAAAGGATATTTATATCTAAAAATCACATTCAAAATTTTCAATGAAAAACTAACTGTACTGTACTGTCATATAAAACAACCTGATTCATCCTGGACAAATAGTAAGTTACTTCTTGATAAATTGATGGAGTCAGTGTATGGTTTTGTAATACAAGGCTGGCAAGCAGGAGGTAGTGCGAGATAGAGCTAAATAATAGTGGTCTGGCTAGAATTTGTCATAACGTTAATCAACATATTTTAGCACAGATGCAGCTGCTGACAGGACATCTTGAAGCAGTGCCAGCCACATTTATCTACAGCCCTAATAAAGACTTGTAAAAAGCAGAAGCATAATTTCAAACTGAAATACTGGAAAACACCCACCCATACACACACACACACACACACACACACACACACACACACACACACACACACTAGTTTTATTACTCTTTGGTTAAAAGAATTCCTTGTTCAGGAATACAATTTCTTTAAGCCCATGGTCACTACAGTGAATGAAGACCCATATTTATCTTGTCACCACACACAGTAAGCAAGATGTTAAAAGGGTCAACAAATGACAACAAATTTCATTTTAATGTGGTTTTGGGGGTATAATATGATCTGTTGTGCACTGATGAGGCTGTGTGAATGTCAAGAGTTGGTCTCAAAAGCCCTGCTCATAGTCAGCTTTGTTTCTTTGCTCAAAAACGGACGAATCAGAGAACAGTTTATCTTTTTACATAGGTTATCTTTCTGTGTAGTTCATATTCTCCGATTAGAGAACAGCATCAAGCAAACAGCTTTCCTTCTCCCCTTTTTCTTCCACTTAACTCTGTATGAATATGCTTGGATATAGCACTCAACCAGCTTCTTTATCAATGTCCTTTTGTGATTTACACTCCTTGTGGACGGTGTTAATGACGCCCTCACCGACTGACCCAGACTGAAAGACAAATTAGAGGCTCCAGAAACCTTTTCAAGTGAACTGGATGATTAGCGTGTAACACCATGACTTTATAGTATTGAACCTTTTGACAATATTTAAGTTTTTTTTAAGAGACAGAATTTTCGATTTTCATTATCTTTATGCCATAATAATCAAAATTAAAAGAAACAATGGATTGACATGTTTCACTCTGTGTAATGAATCTATATCACTCCTTTTTGAGATGCACATCTGCCTGAACAATAAAGCTACATTGAAGTGGGTGCTGAATAATTTTAGGTGAAACTATACATCTCTTCTCACAAATGGAAAAAAGAATGAAAATGTACAATACCAATAAAAGCTATTGATTTATATATCTGTATGTTGTCAACAGTTAGGGGAATTAACTTGTAAAAGCAAGCATAAAATATGTTTGAAGCAGAAAAGATAAAAAGGAGTGAGATAAAAATAAATAAATAAGACCACGGTGCAAAGTTTTGCAAATTGAACACATAGGATCTATGATGTAGACTTAAATGATACTCTGAAATATAGGGTATAACTGAGCATCTTACCTGAACAGACAGCAGATGCCTTTCTGTTACAGCTCTGGGTATTATTTTTTAAGTGCTTACATTCATCAAAGAAACTTTCATGTCCCTCACACGAAAAATCTGGTGATTTTGATGTGGGTTCCTCCAGTGACTTTAATGCAGTCCCACATCTGGACTGTTTGCAAAGCACTTTACTATTGCTGAAGTCCCAGCTGTCATTGCAGAATGTTTTCTCACTGTTTTTGAATTGAACGCTTTCATAGCACTGGTCATCTTTAAATTTAATAGAAAAAGGTAACAAACATGACATTAGAATATATATATATATATATATATATATATATATATATATATATATATATATATATATATATATATATATATGAACTATAAACATAAAAACTATAAACATAAAACAATGAAATGTGAAAGTATATTTGCTTTTTGAACATTACTGACCTGAAGCAGCAGTGTGTAAGACACAAATGTGGGCAGCTATAAAGAATTAACAAAGTGTAGTTATAAAAGTATTATGCAGTAGATTTTTATATCTTCTCTGTTCAAGACACAAAACACACACTGATTTTGACATTTCTAATGAAACATAAAAATACTAAAAAGACATCTCACCAATAGCCTGAAAAAAGAGGAAGTTTCTCCATCGACTGTACCCCATGACTGAGACAAAAATGTCTGTGCAGTATAAGCCTACAATGGCAACAAAAACTGAACTGAGATAAGACATCTTTCTCACTTTTTTTTTTCTCTCCACATGTCAAGCTTATAGAGCATGGCAACAAAACAAACATCTCTCTCTGTGTTTGGAGATGGGATATTTTTAAGTAAAAAAAAAACAAAAACAAAACTGAATTACAGTTGTATTTTTTGGTGCCTAATTATTAAATTAAAATATGAATAATTTGGATTGCATTATTCAACAATGCACAATATGTTTCTTTTCTGGTTTTTGTGTGCATTAGCTTCATCCAGGCTAGGAAGAAAAGCAGCAGAAGATGTGGCAAGAGTTGCATAATTATAACGACGTAATTAGGCAAACTCCCCTTGATGAGAGCTTCTAAGGCTGTGCAGCCTATAGCTAGACTTGCAAAGATAGTGAAGACCTCAATGAAAATAACTGGGTTGAATTTTCCGCCTTTGTCTTTGCAGTCTGTCTATGAGGGCACTGTGATCAAACTCTGCAAAAAGGACCTTGCTGGACTCGTCTGAAGTACTGCTTGCAGAACCTTGAACCATGAACTATGAACCATTACCTTTGAGGAAATACTACAGAGCCATTCGTTGCAAAAACAACAGTTTTAAAGTATCCTCTCTCCGAACTTCCATCTCTCTTCTGAATAAATCTTGATTACTTTTTTTGTTTGTTTGGGGAGAAAGGTTTACTTTTCCTTTTTTTTCTATACATAGACACGTTCAGTAAACTAGAGTATTATTGAAAAGTCAATTTATTTCAGGAACTTTATCACCAAGTGAAACATATTATATAGATTAGCTACACACAGATGGATGTTTGAAAGCCTTTATTTCTGTTAATTATGATGATTTTCTGCTTACAGTTAATGAAAACATAACATTTTATGAATATTATGTCAGACCAATGAAAAAAAACATTTTTAATACAGAAATGAAGCATTAATGAAAAGTATAATTAATACCTGCTTAAAGGTTGTCAATTTTCAAAAAGTACTTTTAATATGCCAAATGAGCCTCATCAAAACGCATATTCTAATTTACTGAAAATGACTGTACACTATCCCATATTGATTTATTTGCTCCTTTTACCGAATTTTAATTGATTAATTGCTTTGTTTTATATTACAACATCAATGAAATTGAGTTGTGTTGGGAAGTGCAATAGTCCCTATTCATTTACTCATTGGTTCAATTTTATTGTCCCTTGTTTCAGATGCCACATTTTAGTACGACTGTCTAATTTCATTGAAATTTGTCTGCACTGTGATGTTTCATGTCTTTTTGCAGTGTGTTTGTATGTGTTGCAGTCACTGTACCACCGCCCGCAATGATTTCCCCAAGGCGACAACAAAGTATATCTTATTTTAAATAACACAGAATCACAAGCATTGAAAAATTAAAATTAACTATCTGGCAGTACAAATTTAAAACCTATAAATGTGTAATTTTTGCACTTCTGCCTACCAAAGTGAGATATTCTGTGAAGAAAATGAGGTGGATACATTTTTGTAGTTCCTCTGGTGAAGAATTCATAGACTACTCTCACATCAAGAAACACTGAACTTACTGCAAGGGCTGCTCAAATCTTCAAACTAACAGGAAAGTCATCATTAATTTCCACCAAATACATTAACTGATGAATGAATTTCACACCTTATTTCATGATAATATGGTATTATTATTTTGCATGAGCATTGCCTATTATTATTATTGTGTACTTGGGTACAAGAGAGAATTCTCTCCTTGAATCTGTAACAAACTCAGAAAAAGATCACTCTTAATGTATTATTCTGTATGAAATTTAGCCATACACAAAAAAACAAGTCTAGATAAAAAAATTAAGGTCGACATGAAAAGTTCATAAAAACAAGAAGTAGCTATATCAGTTTGTGTATTGTGTAACTACAACCACAAAAGTGTGTATTTGCAAGTTTGCGTGTCAACTGAGGGACAGATATTCAGGTTCGGGTAAACATAAAGGTGACATTAACATGTACCCATCTGATGGCAGAGGGTTTTATTCAGTATGTGTAGTTCTGAGGTCAGTTTTACACATGAGACACAATGGTAGAGATTTAATTTACATATTTTCCAATGACATTATAGGACTTATAAGATAATAATCACCCTGATCGTGGACAGTGTGGAGAAATGAGTCACTGACAAACATGTGACTTCTAAAACCACCATACAAGAGTGTAAATAGCATGTTACTTTTCACCAGTCTGCGAAACTGAGGAACCTTCATGAATAAAAAAGAGCATCGCCCTCAAGAGCTGCAGCTGCTTTATCTTTGAGGTTTTAAGATTAACATTAACTAGTCTGAATACATTTCAGAAGAAACAAAGAGGCTTACTTTACCTCAATGGTGCATCTAGACTTTATAATAGGCCATGTCAAGACCTCATTTACCCCCCCACCCCCAATTCCCTCCTCCAAAAAATAAATTAATGAAAAAAAAAAAAAAAAAACCAAGAACTATATGGCAAGTGTATGTCTGTTTAATAAGGGTTATTTGACCAAGGGGACCTTTTGCTATGGAGTTTGCATGTTCTCCCTAAGCATTTCTCTGGGTACTCTGGCTTCCTTGCACAATCCTAGACCATTGTCCTTTGGTTTGATTGTGTATGTACATGGTTGCTTTTCTCTCTTTGTCCTATAACTGACTGAAACTTTGTCTAGGATGTAACCCACATCTTGCCAATGACTTGCTGGTGATCAGCAACTCTTTCATGACCCTGCATCATAGATGGGTGGATGAATGGATGAATTTTCTGTAAGCTATACTAAGTCACAAATACATATACAGACTGAAATGTAAATACATACACCTGCACTAAGAATTGGGTTGTACCTTGAGCAAGCAGTTTTGGTCAACAAGCTTCTGGTATAATTCTGGTTGGATATTTGACCACTCTAGAAAAATTGATAATTCATTTAAACGTGTTGTTTTCCTGGCACAGACACAGATTTAAATGATAATCCACAAATTCCCAAAAGATTCATCCATTTCAATATCTATTCCATGGGTTGGGAATCATTGTTCTCTTGGAACACTGAGTCGTCTCTGAGTTTCGTCCATCCAGCTGTTGATTTATAAAGTACCAAACTTTTTTTAGGTGGTAATTGTTTTTGATGATGTAGTTCATGTTTTGCAATGCAGCAGTAACACTGGCAGAAAATCAGCCCCACAGCATGATGCTACAACCACCATGCATGAGCATGAAGTAGTAGAGATACTCACCTTTACATCTTCAAACACCCTTCAGGTCACAATCTTTTTCTTGCCTAGCTGCTGTGATTTCAGTTGCCTTTTAGATTTCATTGTCAGCCACCTCTCATTCCCCAATGATTACTATGGACGATGATAATGGTGTTGCAGCAGGTTCCAGTTCATGACAGGTGAACATACAAACAAATTTTCTTTTATTTAAAAGTGAACTGGTAAAACATCTGCATAGCCTGTATGGCTGTTAAAAATGATTAACCTGGAATCAGCAATTATTTATAAAAGGCTTTCTCAACTTGTGAAATTTCAAGAATCTCCCTCTTAGATCTTCACATTTTTCCTTGGACAATGTCATTGTTTTGAGTATTAATCAATACTGTAATCATTTTCATACTGGCGAAAAGAAACTGCTAGCTACAGTGAATCACAATTAGAATCGAGAAGTCAACAAGATTTGTTGAAAAACAATTCACAAAACCAAATCTGAAACTATCGAGCAGACTTAATGTATGCATATGTAATTTGGACCATGGGTAGACAAGAGAGAATGTTCTTTAAAAAGTCTTTGCCTGCCACATCATGTAACATGTACATGTAACAAAACCATGAACAACATCACCTTTTCAATCATAGATCAAATGTCAATTTGAATTTGAAATGACTTTGGTTACCCTGTTGGCAATAAGAGATGGCAACTGAAAAACCAGATGGTAACACAGATTATCAGAAGTCAGGAAATGTGCTGAGGAAGAGGAAGTATCTCAAAATACACATTTACACATGTGTAAGCATAAGCTTAGAGTTATTCTAAAGCTGATGTTCTTCCCTGTGCCAGAGTGAGCTCCCCTAAGTCTGAAGCTGGAAAGAGGTGGTCTGCTCCCTTTGGGTCAGGTGTCAAGAGGAGAAGAGTTTAAGCTGTCTTGTTCTCAACTGATGGTATGATGGAGCTGGAAATGGATCAACAGATTGAGGAAAGCTTATTGAATTGAAATAACTTTTTTTGGTAAGGTGCCTTGTGACTTTGTTGTGAAATGGCACTATATAAATAAATTTAATTGAACTGAATTGATGTGTGCAGTAATGCAGGTGCTGCTTTGGTCTATTGTGATGAACAAAGAGTTGAATCAAAACACAAAGCCTTTGGCTTGGTTCGTTTTCCTTTAGACCCTCACCAATGGCCATCAGATATAGATCAGAATGAGCAACGTCCTGAATACAAGTGGTTATAATTAGCTTCCTTCATAGGGTGAATGTGCTACATTTTAGAGATTGATTTAGAAGCTCAATCATCTGGGGGAGGCTCGGAGTAGAGCTACCTATGAATAGGAAGCAGTAAGCTGAGGTGGTTCAGGCATTTGATTAGGATGCCTCATGGGTGCCTGCCCTTAAATGTTTTCCAGGCACATGGATGGATAGATGGATGGTTGCATGGATTAGTAAATAGACAAAATTGACCATGTAACACCATCATTTTTCATGTCCTCCCATACTTACACTGTAAAAACTGTCACAAAGTCAGTTTATAGATTTTACATCAATGTTATGGACTCTTTGTTTCAGTACCTTATCAGTTTTCATGTGTGAATTCCTTTATTTTAGGGAAGATCACAAATGATGTTATGAGGCAGGCTGATGAATTTAAAGGTGGCTGATTTATGCAAGTTATTTATGCAGGTTATGTGGTTATCTTGGTAAGCTAGGAGTTCTGGATGAAATATCATTTCCAAATTTCATTCAGAAGTATATAATTTAAAGTTTTCAAAGAAATTAATGTGATACAATCAAAGAACAAAGTTTGCACTAAATGCTCAGTTGTTGTGTCCTCATTGAAGGGTCTGCAGGTAATTGCTCCAAAAATTATTCCGTTACATGCAAAGAAGAGTTCAAAAAGTGACCAACAGTGCTGAATAAGGTCTTGAATTCCTTCTGATCTACTACATTGTAAGGGAAGTGCAAAATATGTTTTGATGTTGTGAGCAATGCAATGCTCAAAGCACATTTTAAAGTGACTCTTGACAATGTTCCTAATTGACAGTGTTCCTCATATTTAAATTTTACAATCTGTGTCTGTGTTTCAGACATATAGTCACAAATAGACACAAAAAATCTGCTTAGCATGTCTAAATCTTGAGTAATTTTAGTTACAACAACATTTAATTTCCCGTTGGGATCAATAAAGTATTTTTGATTTGAGCTGAATTTGAAATCTTTTTAGGTTACATTAATAGATTTATGCATGGATGCAGATCCATGGGCCTGGTATCTAGGTTCAGTGGCCATTGACTGAGACAACAGATACACCTTAAAGATGTATGTATTTGAACTGTGGTGTAGCAAAAGAAAACCAACACAAGCAGAACATGATAACTCTGTTCAAGATTCAAACTCCAGACCCGCTGACAACAAAGCAACCGTGATATCCACCAAGACACAACACTTCTGAAAATAAGGCGTTAACACAATTAACACAATCACCCAATTGTGCATCTACCTCGTCATCAGAATGCAGGCTGCCATAAGTAAATAGCAGTCCAACCCCACCCATCACTGCATCAGATACCTTAACATGCACAAATCAATCTTCAGCTGAGCCAGGCTGGTATTTCCCAGCTTGAGTGTTGCAACTCTGAGATGCTAACTATGAGTAAATGTGCATCACTGCTGTATAATTTACGCAAGTGCTTCTAAAATGTCAAAGAAATTATCAAATAAAAGCAATACTTAATCTCATTTAATGCTATGCAGAAGCTCTGTTTACACTGATGAAGATTTACTCACCTCTATGCTGAAGACCAACATAATGCTGTCCATAATTGTGAAGTGAAATGAAAATGATGCATGGTTTTCAAAACTTTTAACTAAAAATATCTGAACACTGTGGTGTGCATTTGCATTCAATCCCCTTTAGTCTGATAGTCCGAAATAAAATTCAGTGCAGCCAGTTGCCTTCAGAAGTCACCTAACTAATAAAAAAAAGTCCACTTATAATTTTCTCAGCAAACATATGTAACAAAGTCCTCTTTTAGAACCAAAATTGAACTTTTTGGCATACCTGCAAAACACTCCATTCCTGCAGTAAAACTTGGTGGTGGCAGCATCATAATGTATGAATGCTTTTATGCAATGGACAAAGGGAAGATGATTAGAGTTAATAGGAAGATAAATTAAGTTACCTACAAGAGAATTCGGGAGGAAAACCTGATACAAAATCCCAGGTTAAAATCCAGTTGAGAATCTGTGGCAAGACTTGAAAACTTCTGTTCACACACTTTTTATCCAGTCTGACTTGAGTTATTTTTCAAAGAAGAGTGGTCACAAATGTCAATGTCTACATGTACACTGCTGGTAGAGGCATAAGTTGTGATTGCAGTTAAACATAGTTTGACAAAATATTGACATGAGGGCCTGAATTTGAATGCATGTCTCACTTTATAGATTTTTATTTGTATTGGTGTTGACCTATCACATAAATTCCCTTTAAAATAGATTGAAGTTTATTGTTGATGTATGATAAAATTTTTAAACCCTCACTGGCACTGTATATATTGAACTACTGCCATCTTGTGGTTACTTATGAATGAACATGAAAGTTATTTTGGGAAGCCATGGTGAGAGTACAAATTATACAAAGTAAAGAGGAAGGGCTACCAACAAAATCATATGCCTTAGCTCTAAGAATGTTTTTACATTTTTCAGATGCCTGATACATGTTAAGAGCTTTTAGGTATCTTCTGTTTATCTTTTGGACGTGTACAGATGACAAAGCTTTTTTTTTTTCAAAATAGAACAACAATGTGAGATCCGGAAATCAGTACAATCATAAAACATCTGCCCTGATTATTAATTTAAAATCGTGACTATTCATTTTCATTACAAAACTGACATTTAAACTTGTCCAGTTGATATCATTTTCCAATGTTTTAAGCTGGTTTTAGTTTATCTCAACTCCTTCACCAAATTAATTTATTAGGCAAAATATTTTAAAGAAAAAAAACTGGAATCTCTGCTTTTTCTTAATTTGCATGTAAAGCATCAAGAATGTTGTGAGATAATAAAATTTCTTTTTCATACCTGACAAACAGTACATTTCAGTGATTTATACACCTATAAAAGCTTGATTAACATGATGTATACATCCCAAGTCTCCCCATCGCTTCCCTTTTTTTATTATTTATTGCTATTCATGTGCTAAATATACCCTAATAACAAAATTTCCTTTTTTGTTTTCTCGACACTGATATTTTTTATTCATTATTCCTTTTCATATTTTATCCCAGGCAATGCTTAGAGCTCCTAAAATAACTGCAAAGAAATGCTAAAAAGCCTTGAGAAAACAAGTCAGTGGTTTCCCTCATACCACATCATATTGCTTCATCCAAATGTTTGTATCGCGAGACTACGTTTCCCACAAATCTTTACACTGGGAGAAATTACGTCATCAAAAAACATGGCGGACTAGTAAGCGCACGGGATCCGCTACCCATTTCTTTTCTTCGATACATTGTGACTTGCTTATTCAAGAAAACGGCATTTCCCTGAACAGGTATGTTGGTACGATCATGTTGGTGGATTATGAATGGAATTATTATTGTTGTTTCAGCAACACGACTTTGATAACACGAGGCTATATATCAATTAGGCTGCACACTGAAGTGTTGTTATGGGGAGTGAGCACTGCCTTGTGCACTTTTCTCGTTGCTTAAAAAGTGCGCTTTGTTTGGCGCGTTTACTTAGAGTTGTTTTTTCACAAGGGTGAGGTCGCTTAATTATTTAGTGTTTTTATGTTTACATTAACCCTAAACGCTCTCACAGCTGTTGCACTTCACTGGCCTTGACAGTTAACCAAACAGCTAAGCCTTAGCTGGGAAGAAGAGTAGATTAGTCAAAATATTCTTTTTTGTAGTACAGAAGCAGGACCAATAAATTACTGGTTGCAACGTTAATAGTGTTTTGTTGCTGCAAACAGCCTGTACAAAATGTAAATGATTATACAGCTACAGCTCTGCACATTTTAGCTTCTTCTTAGTTTCCGTGCAACAAATTACGCATTTACTGTACCGAAATATTAAAATAATTGGTAGCAATCAAACTAAATAGTGGTAACGTTTTTAAACAATGTATTATTTACACTTGCGAATTTATTAATACCCCTTGGATTTAACCTTTTGTTTTCATACCAGCCACGAAATTGAAATTACTTGCTTTTTATTGGTGTTGAGAAGTCAAAGGAAAAGGATACATTTTGGTCAAAAATGTTCAACTGATTGTCTATAGACTGCAATTTTGCCATTTCTTTTTTTTTTTTTTTTTTTTTTTTTTTTTTTTTTTTTTTTTTTTTTTTTTTTTTTTTTTGTAAAATCACATAAAATTTCCATAAAATTGGGTGGACAGCATATGGGAAATGCAATTCAGTCTTGCTTCAAAATCTTAATGGAATTTAGGTCCGGACTTTGAGTAGGACATTCTAACACATGACAATGAACTGATTGAAACCATCTGTTGTTACTCTGGCTGTATGTTTAACGTTGTTGCCCCGCAGTAAGGTGAAGCTCAGTCCAGTCTCAAGTTTTTCAGTCTCTAATAGCTTTTCTTATTACCCTGTATTTACCTCCATCTTATCATCAACACTCTGCTCGAGAAAAGCATCATCATAACATGATGCTGCCACCATCATATTTCACTGAAGGCACGGCCTGTTCAGGGTGTTGTGCAATGTTAGTTTACATGGTGTTTGTAGACCACAAATCTCAGTTTTGTTTTCATCTGACCAGAGCAGCACCTCTCACGTTTGCTGTTTCCCCATGCGTTCTGGCAAACTGCAGATGGGGGTTCTCATGGTGCCACTCTTTCATAAATTAAACTAATATTTAATTGAATTATGCAAAGATGGACTATGAACTCAAATGCTGCTTTTGAATTTGATTTATAGGTATCGAAGTAAAAGAATGCAAGCACTTTTTCTTTAGATTTTTATTTGTTAGAAAACCATGTATGCTGTTCTTTTCACTTCACAGTTATGTGCTCCATTGTGTTGGTTTTGTTTTGTGATCAGGTTGGAAGAACTGACGAACATGTAACTCTGGACTTGGAATTTCCTACCTAAGGACATCACTTTGTGGTAGGTGATAAATATGACACATTTTAACTTTTTGCATTCAGGTTGGATCGAGTTTTTGAAATATGTAAACAAAGAAAATTGCTCTGTACATGTTTGTCTAAAAGATGTTGATTTAGATGTTAAGGAATGACATATGTACATTGTCTTGCAGTTTTAACTGTAATCCTTCTAAATGATGGATTTTCAGGTTAAAATGTTTCGTCGGTCAAGATTCAGTGTTCGCCCCAATGTCGGCACAACCGGGAGAACAGCAGCGGGAACACCTCAGGAACCCCCAGCAGCAAACCAGGAGACAAGTAAGACCCAAAAGGAACCAAACGAGAGCAATAATGCTTCTCTAGCAATCAACTCGGATGTGACTCCATCAGAAAATGCTCCTGGTACAGGGTGAGTGAGAGAGTCGACTCAAGTTATTTGAATAGCTGTAACTTTTGCTTTTATGTTGTGCAGTCAAACTAACTTGTATATGTTTAGAGATGGCAATGACCAGAATGGGGAAGGTACCAGCTCCTCAGGATCAGTCCAGAGAAGGAAGCGGTTCTCCATCAAGCCCAAGGTGACTCCTGGTCGGCCTCCGGCCATCTCTCGGACACCAAAATCCCCTGTCAAAGTAGTCTCTGTGACTTCTGTCGATGGCGTTTGTGAGTCAGATTTAGAAAAGCCATCGACCTCTAGTCAACCTGCGAAAACGCTAGCCCCTCGAGGACTCCAGTCCCCAAGGCGAAGAAGACTCTCTGAAGATGCAAAGCAGCACAAAATACAACCAAAGGCTGGCTCCATCTCCTCTGAGAAACCAGGACCTTCGTCTGTTTCTCCATCTGAGGATTCGCCAAAACAAACGCATTTGTCAACGGACCATGATAAACAAGTGGAAAACATTTCAACCAGTCAGGCCAAGGAAGTTCATTCAAGAGCACATGATAGAATACCGCCTTCTCTACCAGATAAAGAAGCTACTGAAATATCAGAGAAAGCAAAGACTCTTATATCATCGAAAAATGTAATTTCAATAACCCCATCAGCGCTGTCCCTGAGCAGACTCCTGAATGACCCATCAGATGTACAGAGAATGATCAAGGCCCAGAAGCTGAGAGAGCTGCTGAGACAGGAGCGCTGCAAAGAAACGGTTAGCTCTGATTATTCAAACACTCAACATGCAAGATATGTTAGTTCAATTAAGTTTTTATTGCGAGCAACACTATTATTATTGGATATGAATAAAATACTGTACAATATTTTGTTATAGAATCTCAAGAGGGCTAAAGCCCGTCGAAAGGAGTTCACATTAGATCCAACAAAAATGACTATGAGGGACCTCATCCATTATCTCCCAACATCTAATCCCATGAGGTAAGTTTCTTGAAATTTTGTCTAGGTTAAGAGCATCTTTGTCAGAAGTGATATTTCATGATTATGCATGATGCTGCCTAGGTAAAACTGATTTGTCAATCTTTTCAGATCCAGTTTAGAAGAACCTAATGACGAGAATGATACAGTGATCCCACCTTCGCCAAGAAGAGAAGGGTGTGTTTGTCTCGTTATAACTGGTGGCCTTACCATAGTTTTATTGATGGAGAACATTCTGCAAAAATACTAATTAAGATGAGTCCATAAATGAGTGCTGCTTCTTTAATCTAATTTGGATTTAGCTCAAAATACCAATGGCATCACCATATAAGTCAAGCAAATGTCTAATAGAGTATCTAAGAGCAAGAGTATCTAGAGTATTTAAGTGTTTTCATCTTAATATGATGATTTAATTTTTAATTTTATAAAATATC
Source organism: Anableps anableps (assembly GCA_014839685.1). Taxonomy (NCBI): domain Eukaryota; kingdom Metazoa; phylum Chordata; class Actinopteri; order Cyprinodontiformes; family Anablepidae; genus Anableps; species Anableps anableps. Next base: position 24,340,739 of record CM026081.1, read on the forward strand.
CAAACTGTCAGGAGATTCAAAATGAACAGTCATTTTTGAAGATTAAAACGGTTTTGCTTTTGAAGTTGCTTTAGTTGGCCACCAGGTGTCACTGTGGTCTATAAGACTAAGGCTTTGAAGTTAAGTCTTTTTCTGTACTATTAAGATCGAAAGCTTCAGAGCTTCATGCAGTGCTACTGTTATTGTTTCACCTCAGCCTGCTCAGGGTAACTGTACCGTGATAATATAAGACCAGAGACATTCAACAGCATTGAGACTGTTTAGAATTATAAACACAAATTTATCTGAAACTGAGCTTTGTAGGAAATGACTAGAGGTACAAAATGAACATAACTTGCGCCTAATATCCTGTTTTCTTGATGTCAAGCTAGCATCATTAAACACTTTAGTTGTTCTTCAAAATAAAAGCATTTCCTTTTACATAAAAAAAGTGAAATTCACTGCTTCACTAACTACATCTCGCCACACTCTTTATTTTGTCTTTTATAAAGTTGACTGTTTAAACTTGTCAACAAAGGTTTTTAATGCATTCTTAGTACAAAGACTTTCCAAATGATATCTGTAAAATTAATTTATTTTCTTGGAATGAAAACCATATTTATATTACTAATGTAATAAACCTTGCTTCTTAATATGTCAAATAAGTAGTTCTTAACGGTGTTCCATACATGTTAAAAAATAGAGAATCGTAAATTGCTCATGTGTTATTTTAGGCACTAGGGAAAAAAAACTGCATGATTTTAATTCAGAAGGTATTACAGTGCAATTTTACATGCAGGCTAGCTGACATCCATCCAAGTAGGGATCCTGTATTTCAGGCATTAGAGATTTGAGACTTTACCTGGAAATGGAAATGGATTATTTTGTTTGTTTGTTTTTTTATTGTGTGTGTGTGAAATCTAGTAAATTTGAACTTTGACAGCATTTTATATTCTTAACTCAGAAATGCTTTGAAGTTCAGTGTTTGAGTTTTGGTTTTCACTTCAAGCTAAATGACAATAAATGAAAAAATATTTTAGAGAAAGTTATTCATTTTTGGCTGAAATCCACATCTGCGGCATGGGATGTCTTAGCAGTGGGCTGTCTAAAGTTACATAAATGTTGTTGTCTATCAACACGTTATGTCTTTCAATTCCTAAAGATCAACAGAGCGAGCACTGGTACCTGGGGTCACCCCTGTCAAAGTGAATACCAGAGAAGAAGAGGAGGAGGAGGAAGAAGAGGGTGCTGCAGAGGAAGATCAGGAGGAATCTCTCATGGTTCCTCAGGTGAAAGTAGCAGAAGACGGCTCGCTGATCATTGATGAGGAGAGGTAAGCAGAGTTCTTCAAAGCGTGTTATGTTCTCTCTTTAATTCTCAATCAGGATTTCATAGATGATGATTTTTATGAAACCTCTTCTCAGCTTAACGGTGGAAGTCCAGCGAGCCAAAGGGCCAAACCCAGCATCCGACAGAGACCCCATCTTTGAGAGAGGCTCCACTACAACTTACTCAAGTTTCAGGAAATCAAATTATTCCAAACCCTGGTCGATTGAAGGTACAACCAATGCAGATAAATATCTAAAATATTGCATAGTTGTAGTACTCTTCGATGCATGTTTGATATTTCTTTGTTGTGTTTGGTTTTTTCAGAGACAGACATGTTCTACCTGGCAGTTAGCATGGTGGGGACAGACTTTTCTATGATCTGTCAACTGTTTCCACACAGAGCTCGATCAGAAATAAAAGTAGGAGTATTAATATGTGTATTTGCAAGACATAATGAAGAAGCTTGTAATCACTTGTAATCTAAATGTACAAAACATTTTTTTGTTTTCAGAACAAGTTCAAAAAAGAAGAGCGAGAAAACTCCTGGAGGATTGACAAAGCTTTTAGTAAGTATTTAGGGTGTCAAGTATGACATTAGATAATTCACGATTGATGAATGTAAATCGATGCTGTGTTTACTTTTTAGGAGAGAGACGTAAACTGGATATAGAGTACTTTTCTAAGCTGCTGGAGAAAATTATGGAATTTCAGAAAGAGAAGAAGAAACTCAAGTCACTCGTTGGGAAGAACACCAAAAAGAAAACCAGACCGAAGACAAAGAGTAACACACTCCTCAGTCTTTTTTAAAGGTCCAGAAGTATATTTTTAGTTGTCTCATTTCTAAATCTTTGTTTTTATTGCCTTCACAGGCAAAAGATCAGCAAAGAATCTGAGTGATGTAGAGGAAGAAGATGAGGATGAAGTTCCCGACTTAGAGGAAGAGCAGGAGAAAGAGAACGAGGACCAGTGTAACGAGGGAGAAACTCTTGCTTCTGAGCAGAAGAAAAAACGCAAGAGAAAGAGAAATGTAGAGGCCTTGACTGAGGAACCAAATGAGAAGAAAAACAAAACAGGTCTCTAAAGGAAAAGTCTGCCTTTTTTGTTTTTTAGGGTTTATTCGGTTAAAAAGGTTTTATGTCCATTAGAAATGGAACAGTCAGAGATTTTGTAGCTGGTATCCAATTTCCTTTTACAAGGGATTTCACTATCATTTCGAAACAAAGAGTGTTATAAAAGAGGTAACATTGTAAACTGTTTTTCAAGAGTAAAATCAGCTGGTTTCAAATAACCAGATGTCTTTTTGTTTTTGCCTGTTTTGTCAAACTCTCAAAAGGCTTGTTTGCAAATAAATGTATAAAATATAATTTATGTATTTTTTCTTTTGATGATGATTTGATTGATGCTTAGTTTAGTTTCTTCTTTTATATTTTCAGGTGAAGTACCTGAAGACTTGGAGGCTGAACGTCCTGAGAGCCACGCTGATTCAGAAATGTAATGCTGCACAGTCGGTTTAAGTTTCGCCACTTTTGTGCTTTTTTTTTTTTTTTAAATTTTGAAATTGAATCTTCTTGTTTTGCCCTAAAATTTAGGTCTGAGAAGATTCCAAATGAAAACACAGCCAAGGATCCAGTTATCAAGCCAGCCAAGCTCTCACGAGCCAGAGCACCAAAACCACTCCTGCCTTTGGGCCTGAAGCGAGGTAAAAAGGGAAAAAGTGAAGAAACCAAGTCAGATAAAGGAGATAAGAATGCAAGTGAAGAAGCCCATAAAGAACAGGTTATTAATTTTTATTTAGAGCCATCAGAATGTTCTCTATATTGTGCATTTTTCTTATTTTAAGCTTGCTTGTTTTAGGTGAATAAAGATGAATCAGATGTATGCATAATTAGAAGGGAAAAGTCTGCTGGTGATGACATTTCTTCTGAAGAGGAAGAGGCAGCAGTAAAGCATCAAGGACCCACCAGGTAAAATATCCCATCTTTTACCAAAATAAATAACAGAAGACCCCAATATGACAATTTCGGATCCCCAAATTTTTAGTACAGCTTACTTTTGTCGATTTGATTTGTAGATATGGAAGAGTTCCCAAACCAACACTGGCCTTTGCTTATGCTAGCAAAGAGGACTTGCACTCCTCTGAAGCTGAAACTACTTCAGCCTCACCTTCTGCCTCAAAATCCAAACCCAAGTGTGCTCTTAAAAGAGGCAAATCACTGAAGCTGCAATCTGACCAAAAGCCCAAAAAAGCCAAACTGGTTACTCTCAGATCCTCCAAACCAGACTTCAGCGATGAAGAGGATGAAGATCCAGGTTGCAGCTCCAGAAAAGATATTGTGTCTTCTGGCCTGCACTCACTGAATACTGTGATTTCAGAAGTGGATGACCCTATGGCCGAGGTATGAAGTAGAAAACTCCCATTTAAATGGCACAGCGACACATCATTCATTTTCATTTCTCCTCTAAACATTGTTTGTGTTTCAACTATTTTTTTTCTTTTTGCATACTTTACATATTTTAAACCCTCCACTCTTCACCCCTTCCATCCCATAATTAGCTTGATATCTTGGCTAGTATGCCCGATATGCTGGGCATCTCCCAAGATGCACTGTGTCCTGAGTCATCTTGTCGTCAGACACAATATGAGACAGGCACTGCTGAGGCATGTGATCATCAGTTGGACCTGCTGGTTGTAAGTGTCGTATGATTAAATTGTTGTGTGTTAAATTTAATCTTAATCCCCAGTTACACCTAGAGTTGAATTTATTCTTTCTCGAGTCTAACCTTAAATATTAAATGTACAGATAAAATCCATTCTGTTGTATTATTTGTTTGCACTTTAAATGCACGTATTTACTTTGCTTTTTCATTTCTACCATAATTTTGCTGTTTTGTGAAATACTTTGACCTGCAACACATTAAGTTTTAAACAGTAAAAAAAGTAGTCTATAATTCATATTTGTTCCACAGTGCACATTTTAGACTAGGGTAGCTTCATATTGTGTAGATTAAACTATAAGCATGCCTGAGCAGATCCCTATGGAGGTATTGTTGGTGTAAAAATATTTGTGCCTTGTAACTGTGAAGTTGAAGTCAGAGAGGGAAATTCTTCAGGAGTTCTGTAATTGTAGATTTTTTTTCAGTCTTTACAAATACAAAACAACAGTTACACTTCCAAGTACACAAATTGTATTCTTTGAGTCACACTTGAAAAAAATTTTACACTTACAATTTTGCCTCAAATGATCCAAAACAAATGGTGCAAAACAAATCCACATACTTGTTGGAAAAAAATAACTTGTGAACATTTTTTTTATCACTCACAGACACAAAACTACTGTTAAACACTGTTTAACTACTGTTCACAAATCCTTCATTACAGGTACACAGATTCCATTCTACAAGTTAGAAAATATAAAATTCCTACTCTAATATTTTCACAAGTGGAGTAAAACGATTTAAGTCTTGTGGGTAGTACTGTGTCCATACAGCAGGAGGCACTGCTCAACTCAGTATAACAAACCAGAAATAACACCTCATATAGTCAGTAGATTGTTTCACTTAAAAAGATGAAAGTGTTTCTATTAATGTTTTAGAAATAGCAAAAAAATACACCGACCAAGTAGTTTTTTAAAATTTTTTATGTGTTATAACTAATTAAAAGGAAATGTTTAAATTGAGCTAAATAATAGAACCAGTGCACAAAGAAATAAGAACCTAATTATAATTGACTGATAATATCCTGTTGCAGTGTTTTAGCTGATCCATAACACAATTCATAGCATTAAAACATAGGGATGCACCATATATCGACACAAACATTGCAATCAGTTGATGTTAGTCACTTTTTAACATATTATATCGGTCCGAAAAAGAAAACTAGGCTGATATTAACAACCTATATATATTTTCATCTTGTTGTCGTTTGTTTCTGCATGGGAAGGGGAGGGGAGGAGGTTGGTCATGTGATATTTGTTCAGTCGTAATAGTGATGCAGCGCAGGATTGTGGGGAGTTTCACTGAAGCAGAGAAGCAGTGGTGAAGTCAGCGGAGGTGTCTAAAGAGTTGTGAAATATTTATGGTGTGTGTGTATGTATGTATGTATGTATGTGTGTGTGTGTGTGTGTGTATATATATATATATATATATATATATATATATATATATATATATATATATATATATATATATATATATAGATATATATATAGGTAAATATCGATGATTATCCTTAACAGCAATTAATATCGGATATCAATATCAGCCCAAATTTTCATATTGGTGCATTCCTATTAAAAAGATAGTTTTGACATAAATTAATGTACTATTGTCAAGAAAATCATATCATGCATATTTAGCAATGTGTTATATTTATTGCTTACAGTGCCTTGCAGGAGTATTAATACCTCTTGACTTTGATGAAATGATACATACCTGTGAGATGGAAGGAAAATTATACCCAGTTTCTAAACTTTTTTGTGTTTGTAAAGTGACAAATTCTCAAGATCAAGGAGTGTGAATACATTTGCAAAGCACTGTGGTGTACTGTTGTGGATAAAGATTATAAAGAAGTATAACTGGGGCAACTGCACATGTTTTGCGTGTTTAAGAACGTTTTTCCTGACATTTAAATCAGTTTTTTTTTTTCTTTTGCAGGATGTTATCGACTTTATTTCCTCAGAACAAACAGAAGGTGTGTTATAAGTTCATTCTTTTAAGCTTCTGGTGAACAAAAATGCGACTTGTTTTTAGACTCATTTTTATTTATTTATTTTTTTTCTATTCAGTTTCTCAGGATGATAGCTATAATGAAGCTGCTCAAACCCTCTTGACAATTGGCAAAGTTAGTCACATTTCTAAGTCAACACAAGGAGAAGTGACTACACAAGTCTCCACATCAGGTAGGTGCATCAGAGACTGCTAAATTCCTGATCTACGTCTGAATGTCACTAAATTTGAGGTGAATTACTGTATACAATTTTTAATTTCAGGATCGTCAGTGGATGGGAATAAATCAGACCACTTGGATGAAAAGACTGAGCCTGCTGCACAACAAAAATGTTCTTCGTCTACTGTGTGTCCTCAGACAGGTGGAGAAATATCAGAGACTGTTGCCAGTGTGGACCCAGAAAACAGAGAAATGAGCAGTAGTTACACATCCCATGTTAAAACTAGTGAGCCAATGTGTGATGAGCTAAAGACTGTACATGATAAAGAATCTGGCTCTCTTTTAAAGTCTAAGCCACAGAGCTCAAATAACAATTCTCCGTCAACCAAGATGGTGCGCTTTTCTAAAGTGAAGCCTAAACCAAACCTCGGGCGAACTTCAACGACTGCACCTCCAACAACCCAAACAGAGATGTCTGAAAAACAGAAAGCTGAAGAGAACCACTCGGTTGCTGCTGTTGAGATAGCAACAGCTGCTGAAGAAGCAACTCCAAACAGTTTAGACTCTGATAAGGCATTGTTAGAGGATGGTGATTCTCTTACAGAAGTTCAACCAACAGAAGAGAAATCTAGGAATTCCTTGGTCACACAGGGTTGCTCCGTTTCTTTATCCAAGGTTGAATCTAGTAGGAATGAGGCTGCCGCAAATTCACCCGATCATAAAGATGTAAGTATTACACCTCATGATGGAGCTGGTGAGACTAATTTAAGCAGCTCTTTGGAATCTAAGTCAGAAATGACGCCTGTTGTACAAGAGCCATGCACACCTTCAGAGTCATTCCAAGACAGCAGCAACAAACATCTGCCTCCTGAAAAAGATTTACCTGTCAATCAAAAGAGTATGGGTGCGGCTGCACCTAGGAGTAGATTGTCAAAAGTCAAACCCAACCTCCCACAGATGTCAAGACCTGAACTGAATAAATCTAAGATCAGTGAAGAGACTGTAAAGACAGACCCACTTACTTCAAACCCAGAATCCCAAAAACAAACCATGAAGGATGTGGAAACCCCATCTATTAGTTTTAAGCTAACAGAGGAGCTCCCTCCAGGTGAGGTAATGACAAGAAGTGTTGAAGTGGCCCATCAAGCAGAACATCAAAATACCCTTAAGGTCCAGTCTAGTCCAGAACCACAAGCTGAACAAGAATCAAATGCAGAATTAGCTGCAGCCCCAGGAGAAAGTTGTAGTCCTGCTACTTCTATCACTCCTGTAGAAGACAGACCAGTTAATAAGCAAGAGTGTAATGTTACATCTGATAGTCAGTTGAGAAGGAGCCGTTTGCAGAAGGTTAAGCCCAAACCAAATCTAACACAAACTTCAAGAGCTATGAAGACTAAACCTCAATTCACAGAAGGCAGAGCAATGAAAAGTCCTGGTCCAAATCCTGAATTACATACAAAGTCAACAAAGGTTCACTTGGAAACAGTTTGCGCTTCAACTTCTGAACAACAGATTGCAGACACTGACTGTGTTTCAAGCTTAAATCCAACACTGGCTTCGGATTCCGTGCATGTATCGATAGGGAAGCAGTCTACAAATGAGGAGAAAAACACACATGCTGAGCTTGTTGATCAGGTTGACATAGAGGCAGCGTCGGATCAGAGTGTCAGAGGTAACCAGAACTTCACTGAAGTTCCAGTTGAGCGAAGTCTAAGGCAAACCAGCAGTGACTCATGTTCGGCTTCCAAGTTCACAGATAACGATTCAGTTTCTCACAATGAAACAAGTGAAATTAGTTGCAGTGATGCGATGACATCACATGTTAGCCCAACAAATTTTGATTCTGACCCAGTCCAAGACCAACACAGTCAACCTGCTGTGTTTGTAAGACCTGAGGAAGAGTCGGCCGGCGAAACTGCAACCGCTGAACAGCCGAGGAGGACTCGATTATCAAAAATCAAACCCAGACCTAACATTTCTAAAACATCAAGAGGCGCAAAGGTTAAACCTCATACATCAGAAAGCCAGTCAGAGAAGCACACAAATCCTGAACAGACAGTGACGGAACTGGGCCCAAACCCAACATGTGGCCCATCTACTGAAAAACAAAGTGAAAATACTAATCCTGTGTTGGATTTAACACCACCACTTACCTCTGAATCCTCTGTAAGACCTTCAAAAATGAAAAAGACACACTCTGATGATCGGGCAGGCATGATTGCAGCAGCATCAGAAATAAAGAAACAAAACTCTAACATCAGTGAACTAAATGAGCAGTCTACTGAAGGACAAGAGTCAACATCCAGCAAAAACTTAATATGTTCTGCTGTAAGATCTTCTACCTTTAGCAATAATAAGGCGCTGGCTGACCCAGCAGTTAAAGAACCACAGTTTGGTCAAGGGTCAAACCTGAATTCAGAAGCAGACTTAGAAGGAAGCAACCTTGCAGCTTTCTTTACACCCTCTAAAGAGTTGCAAGTTAGTCAGGAGGATAAAATGCCATCTGCTCACCTGTTCAAAAAGAGTCGATCAGAAAAACCTAAACCAAATTTACTGCAGACTTCAAGACCCCAAAGGTCAAAAGCTGATGACAGATCTGAAGTCCAACCCCAACTCAGTGCACAGCAGACCACCACAGAGAAAGACAAGTATTCTGAGTTCACAGATGCAAACCTGACACCTCCGGGTGGAGCACAGGAGAGTATGAATATTGCACTAACAGTTGATTCAGCATTAATCGGATTACAAGAGGGAATGGTTTCAAACATAGGTGCTTCAGTCCAAGACCAGACGGAACCTTGTGCAGCATTTGTGGGGAACTTAACTGTCGGTGATCAAAAGGATGAAAAATCAAATACAGAAAACTCAACAACCATGCAGCTTGTAAAAAAACCTCAAAGCCCAGCCCCTGAAGAAAACAGAAAAACTGAGGAAAAGGCACTCATAAATGTTGGACAAGTCTCAAATTCAGTTGTTACAGAAGAAACGATGCCTCAAAGAAGGCATCGGTTTTCCAAAGTCAAACCCAAGCCCAGTTTAGGATCAAGTTGTAGAGTTATAGTTAGAAAGCTTCAGTCTGATGATCACAGTAGACCTCTTGAAGACCAAATTGAAGACATGTCCTCTGTTACATTGGAGCAACATTTGGAATCGACTCAGGACAAAATGTCAAACAACAACCCAGCAGATTCTGATTGTCTTTCATCTGTGGGTGGCGGCTTGGATATGCCGTTAACAGTTTCCAGCTCAAACACCCAAACAGTTGTTGCTCAGACTGGAATTACAGATGTCCTGTCCACTTCTAATTCCAGTCCCTTACCTGATAAGAAAGACTCACCTGTCCAAGGGTAAGACATAAATATCCTCAAAAATGTATTCATTTTAAGCTTTAGTACACCTTCAGGTAATTTTTTTTTTTTTAAATCCTTTAATTCTGCTGTATTTTGCTTTTGAAGCAGTGATTCAACACCATCAGAGTTGATTGACTCTTCTAAGAACTCAGGAAAAGCTCCTCAAGCTCGTAGAGGTAGGCTCAATAAACCTAAACCCAACCTGCGATGCAGCAGTCGTCTTCAGCAAACCCAGCCAGCTGAAAACACAAAACCAACGGAAACAGGTTTCACAGTTCTCTGTTGTCTAAGAAATCCTGACAACGTTGGTTTTAATAGCTAATGGAATTTAAACAATTTTTCTTTTCTATAGACTCCGACAGTACCTCGCAAGCTCTTAGTGCCTCTGGGGATCAAAAATTTGAAAGTGAACTTAAAGCGGACACCCAGGAGCTAGAAAAAGGAGTCATTGAGAAACCAAGTGAAAAAGACTCAAGTTCAAATGATGCTCAGTCTTCTCATGGTTGTGTTAAACTACAGTCTTCTAATGAGGTAAATAAGCTTCTTTACTAACTAAATTTATTCTGAGCGAGGCACTATAAAAAAAAAAAAAAAAAAAAAAAAAAAAAATATATATATATATATATATATATATATATATATATATATATATATATATATATATATATATATATATATATATATATATATATATTCCTTTCTGGTAATTCATCATTTTTTATCATAAAAATCTAAAAGCCAACTATTTAGCAATTCCTTCTACCAGCAAGTTTGGCTTGCTTTTTGTAGGCTAAAGGGAAAGGGTTTGTGGTTTTAAAAAACATTATTTTTAAAAATCTGTAAAGTGTGGTGTGCAGTTGTGTTCAGATCCATTTACCTTGTCACCCCTTAATATAATCCAGTGCAACCAAGTTGGCTTTAGAAGTCATCTGATATGAAAGTAGGGTACACCTTTGTGTAATTTAATCACAAAATAAATCCAGCTGTAAAAATAAAATCATCAAGATCAAGAAAAATGAAGTCCCTAAAAAATTTAGTTTTTCATTGTAACAGTACAAAATGTGGAAAAGCACAAGGGGTCTGAATACTTTTACAAAGGGTTTATAACCAACTTTGACTAAATAAGACTGAGAAGTGTGCTTTCTAGTACTGAAAGTCAGCACTTTGATCAGGGATGGATTTGGATTGTACTACACAAAACAATGCTGTTACTTTCCCTCAAATTTCTCCCTTTGATTCCTTTAAACCTAGCATACAACATCAAGTACCGAGGCGATTCAGAGAGATTCACTCCTGTCAGAGAGTAAGTCAGTCAGAGATTTTCTTCCACTCACATCGTTTTGTTTGAAGTTTGCTTTGTCTTTCTGTTGATTTTTGGATTTTGACTGAATTATGCCTCTCTCCCTCTCAGTGCTGCCAGAGCAAGTGCCTTCAGATCCAGATGAACCCTTTTTCATCCTGTCTCTGACGGAAATCCCAGTTTCCTCAGCAGGAGAAGTGGAAGCGAGTGGAGCTGAGGACCTCTCTTATCTTCCTGTAACAGGTGCATCAGGACAACAGTCAAGGTTAGTATTGGCTCTCCATACAGGGAAGTTTACGATGTTTAGCTTTGTATCTGATTACCCCACCTTTTTCTCCCTTTGCAGTGTTTCTGGGATGAGTTTAGAAACAGAAGAAAACCATCCTGAACTTCCAGTGGAGCCAAAAGTCTTCAAGAACTCCAACACTGAGCCAAATAAAACAGCTGGTGATGATTTAGGTGACAAGGAAACTCGTCTGAATAGGTGAGGTAGCAAATCTGAGTAATTCACCAGATTGTTAAGTTAGAAACTTTTAGTTGCGGTTATAAGGTTTGTTTATTGTTTTTTTTAAACATCACAGAAAAGCCGAAGTTTCTGCTCCCGATGTTTCTGAAGCGAACATTTCTGAAACGAGGAGTCCCCTGTGTAAAAAAGCAGCAAGTAGAAATGAGAGGAAATCTCCATCTGGAGCAGCACAGATGTCTTCTTCAAAACCTGCGGTCTCCACATCAAATTCTAATTTTCCCACACAAACAAAAACAGAAACAGAGGCGCTTACAGCACCTGTGGGTGCGCATATTGGCCTGAGTTCTGCATCTATGGTAAGGAGGAAATAGATTTGCGTTAGCTAATTTTGTGCTCCACCATGAGCTTTATGAAAACTAAACCTTTGCTCTCTGTTGTAGGCTTTAACTTCCCCGGAAAGAGAGAGCGGCTTTGTTGACGATGAGCCTACAAGTGTGTCGCAGTACTTCCTAAGTGACATCTTCACAGAAGTTGATGAGGGATAAAAGCTGCAAAGCAATTACAATAATTAATTTTTTTTAACGCTCTTATATTATTTCCACAATGGTTTATTTAAGACTATATTTTATTTTTACATTTTTTCTGTCAGTTATACCAGATATATTTTATAAACTTTAACAAGCACTTTGGATGTATACAGATGTACTGAAATGTGATTTTAAATGAGAATGTGAAACAGTGTAAATATGGCTGACAAAACGATGCAGACTGAATATGTGGCAGCTGACTAACACATTACTCTCTGAACCTCAGATTTCATAAACCAGCTGTGAAAATGTAAATACTGTAAAATAGAACTGATTGACCTTGTTTCTCCATGTTAATACTTGTTCAGACTTTAGACAACATCATTGGTTTTGGATAGAAATGTATCTCTGTAAGGAGAAGTATATATATAATTGATTTTCCTGTGTTTATTGAAACTTCAATTAATTCTGTAAAATAGAAGTGATCCAATGCTTAAACAGTTTGTTCTTCTGCAGAAATGTGTGTGCTCTGAGAACCTTGTACAGATGAGAAGCAGTCAGAATATTATATTTGATACCTCGAACTACTTATGTTTTAGACTTGAGCATCTGTTCTATGTAATGTTATTTAGGGTCATTCAGATCATTGCAAAATGCAACAAATTTAAAACCACCACAAGTCAGTTGCCACAAAATATTAAATTATTGCTGTAGATGTAGTGACTTGTTTTTTTCCTGTTGAAGGTTCTGAAACATGGCAAAATGTTTAAGGCCAACAACATTGTAGCATTTAAATTCTTTATGATTTAATAAAAGTAACAAATCTTTCATTTAATTCGTAATAGAAACATGCTTTTCAGTTGTAGTTTACTTTCTGCTATCAAATTACCTTAAATGTTATTGGAATATTAAAGGTTTTGCCGGAATATAACATTGTCTAAATAAAACCATCAACTGCTGGATTATTTGTTGGAAATTTAAATAGAACATATGACTTAAGCAAATTACAAGACATTATCTGCTTCACCACTGTGATATATATTCATAATTTTGCAGTTCTGCTGATGTCATGTAACTACAGGGTTCCTAAAAAGTCTGGAATTTGCTGTAATCATTTCCATATCTGTCAAAACATCAGGAAAAAATTAAACTTGGACTTGTCAGAGTATTTAAATGAAATTTTATTCTAAGAGATGACAAAAAAAAAAATGTAATTTTTAAAATAAAACGCATCTTACAGTGATCCAAATCTAATTTATATAAGTAATCCCCAACTTGCCATATCTCAACTTGAGTATTTGTTAAACTTAATATGTTTGGTTTCCCCAGCATTTTTTTTTTTTTTTTTGCTATGTTCTATTCTTTGGAGCAACACCACATTTTTATATATAAAAAAACAACAAACTGAATTTGAAAAAGAAAAATGAATTTTATAGGACACTAGTTTTAGTTATCAACCGAGAAAACCCTCCGATAAACAGATCTGGAGCAGAGCTTTAGACTGGATCTGTTTGTCGTTTTGCCCCCAACAAAGTACTGAAACTCTTTATTCTTAAACTTATGGAAATAAAAAAAAGGAATCCAAAATATGCAAACTGTGCTTAAATGAGTATTTAGTGTAGGGTAATTTATTCCAGATTTGACAGATCTAATTGTTATACACATAAAAGTAGGTCTATTTTAACTAAAAAAAAAAAAAAAAAAAAAAAAGCAAATAAATTCCCTTTAAATCCATGCTGGACTCGAAGCCAACCTCAGCATGTATTATCTGTATGATTTGTTGTACATACAGATAATAAAACCTAAACTAGGTTAATTGTTATGAATCTATTTGTACTCAAATGGATGGAAAATCTTTGAAATTTGAGTCTGGAAAAGTATTACATTTTGAAATGGAACAATAGGAAGGTACCCTGTTACTATAAAGAAAATTCTTAACATTTATTTATTAAGGTATTACTAGTTTTACTACTTTCTGAACACCTGTGTGACAAAAAAAATAAAAAATAAAATAAAATAAAATACATGCACCAAGAAGTGCATCAGCATTTTATCTGCGTTTTTTCAAAAATTTCCCAAACAATTTCTAAGTTGCTCGAAACTCCCATTCATTCAGTTTCACAATTTAACTCTATAAAGGCCAGTTGTCTGTTTATTTTTAATTTTTAATTATTTATTGCAAAAAACAATTTTAAGAAAATATTGATAGAATAGTTGGAGCACACAAAACATATTTTTACATCTCTCTGAAGTGTAACTAACATCTTGTATAAAAACATTATTCAAAGACATTTGTGCAGTTTATTTAAGAAGCAACAATTCTCAGTGTCATCTCATTATCCTGTTAGTCTATTTTCAGTTAATATCAATTATGTTTATTCCTCTAAAATCCAACAATATGGCCAGATATACATGGAATGCAGTCCAAAGTAACCTTAATTCTAATACAAAACAGTCAAATTCAGTTGACCATGTAATGCTGCCTCGCAAAAAGTTAAATCCATCAAAGAAAGTTAAGTTGATTGCATTCAGTCATGCAGCAATCCCTCACGCTGACAAAGTATGTGGTGACAGTGGAGAAACCAGACTGTATTAATGGCCATCTGCTGCGACCAACTGAGGGTTGGGAACACAGGAAAAATCAAAGAAGCATTGTTCCATGAGTACTTTTTATAGGAAAGAGGTGGCATATAATTTATGGCAGCAATGCCTCAGTGAATTCACCATGCCCCTGTTCAGATTTGATGCTAACATGCATCCTTGGCGATCTAGTTACAAATGGACAGAGCAGAAAATTCAAGATGCTTTTAGAGCACTTCTGGGGTACTCAGAGCCTGTTTTTACAAGTGTAGATGCACATATCTTCCAGCTTATTTTCAAGCCCCACCCACTGGTCTGAATAGACATAACTACACAAAAGTATAAATTTTCCTTCAAATGTTTTTTTACGGTCTGTAAAAAGCAATTTATCAACTACAAACACAAACATGCTTGTCATTTGTGTTATCTCTTGCAGTACAAGTGCAGAAAGGAGCTGTCAATGCTGTCCTAATGTTTTTAACTGTCCTGTCAGTCCCAGAGTTCCTTTTTTTGCAAACCTTGCTGTGAATGTTTTGAAACAAATGTCTCATCCTTTTGTTCAGAAACTAGTTCAGAATAATAACTGTAGGAATTTTAGGATTAGAGCTTGTCTGTGTTTATTCAGAAGTTCATTGATGCTGAGCTTCGCAACAATGCAGCTGTTTCCACTGGTATTTTGATGATTCATATTTGGTGGACGAGCTTCTTTTGAGGTTGGAAGGTCTTCTAATTGTTATTGTAGTTAGGTTCAAATCAGGACTCTAGCTGGGCCACTCCAACACTTATTATTCCCAGTTAGAAAAACACATCTTGGTTAAATGAAAAGATCACTTTAAACCTAAATCTGCCAGGTGTTTGAATAATTTTGCACTTAACTGCAATTAAGGCAAGTCTGAGATATCCTAATGTCTATGTAGTTCAGTTCACAAAATAATGTATGTATATTTTACTGGATCATCAGCAGACAGCAAAGTAAGTGGAGATTCATTCATTTATTCGTGTATTTTTTGCTCACCTAAAAACTTCATAACAGTGTATTTAAATTGTGTTATTTAAAGCAGCATCTCCGCTGGAGCATCTCCACATCTTCCGTAGTTTCACTGATATAGAGAGCTTCCAGACAATGATGGGTACATTTGAGCAGTCGGAGGAGATGTGGCGTTTGAAGATGCTTTTTGTTCTTTAAAACCCTCTCTCACAGATCCCACCTTTTGGTTGTTAGGCTGTAGTCAGGATCAGTGATGGCCTTAATTTGGGTCCAGGATCTTCCAGAGTCCTAACAGACAGCTTGTGAGATCCACTGGCTCAGTGCAAGTGATCTTTGTTTGGGTCTAACTTCACTTTTATGTAAGACCTCCTCAGGATCCTTTAAGAAATTTAAAATAACAGCTTTATTCCATCAAGCCTTAGCATCAATGGTGTCTTGCGAGAAGCCTTGCTTGTCCACCTCAACAATCCTGCAGCGCTCTAAGACAGGAAGTCTTTTTGCATTTGCCATTAGGGAGTGAGAATACCTGAGATAAAAAGACAGGAAAGCCAGGTTCATGAAACAGATTTATACTTTTTGAGGCTGTTTTCATACTTTTTGGTCTAAGTGCAATTTTTAAAAATTTGCCTGGTCTGTTTTTTTGGTTTCTTGCTCCCATTTCATCCTGGTTTCAACCTGATTATGAAATGCAAAAGACTTGTAATTTCTTTGCTGGTTTTGGATTTTGTTTAGGGGTGTGGGTGTAACTACCATGATTTTTGAATTTCCTGTCTCATACAGGCACAACTTTGAAAAGTGATCTGGCAGTAAATAGCCTCCGCTGACTCTAAATCGATCATGTGGATTGAGATGAAGCTTTATTACACAATGCAACAATGCATGCCAGTTATGCAAGGTGCCATTGATCCTTTCTCAGGAATTAGTAGTTACCTTTCAGATTAATCACAGAATACTTCAACTCTACTGTAAATTCACAAATGGCGAACTGGTTTGATTGCATTAAAATGTTTATTTTCATCCAATAACTTCCATTCACAATGAAATTTACAATGAAAAGTTTGTCATTAACTGTGAAGACTGACTTTCATATTTTTCTAATTCATAGAATTTACCAGAATACATAATTAGTTATTAATTTACACAGTTGATTAATACATACTCTATACATTGACCTCCATTAATCCTGCAATAGAGCTGCTTGAATGAGAGAGTGTAATGTTTGAGACTCTAATCCTTCGTGCTCCAGCCTCTTGTATGGAGGCTTAAGATTGTTTTGATCTCTTTTGAGTAACTAACTGCTCTGTCTGCAGATCCAGTCTGAATGCTGGTTCAGTCAGCTGCCGGATTATCTTGCTCCCAGAGTGTGCAGCCCGAACAGACCTCTGAGGCACAGGTGAGAAGAACCATGGACGACAGGACCCAGGTAAGCAAAAGGAGGAAAGAGTTGCTCTGCTGAATACATTTGTTTTGATGCACAGATCAGTGATTAACTGCTATAAATTCACAAATGGTGAATTTATAAAATGTTTATTTTAATGCAATCAAACCATATCTATAGATATATATATATTTATATCTGTAGATATATATATATATATATATATATATATATATATATATATATATATATATATATATATATATATATATATATATATATATATATATATATATTGTTTGTTTTTGAGTGGAATACATGTACTATTAATTCTCCATTGAGACTGAATCCAAACCAGCATGGCTGAATTATGCAACACTGTTCTGATCCCCAAAGCACAAACACATGACTTGTTAGTGTAGCGAGTACATTGTGAATTCATTATATATTATGTTCTATAACAACAACATTGAAATGCAGGCATTTTGTTAATAGTTGGAAGGTTCAGGATGCTACATCAAGAGGGCAATAATTATTGCAAATTGCAAATTCCAGGGAGAATAAATGCATGTAACTAATTTTAAAGGCTCTCAATTGTTTTGGGTTGTAATAAATAACCCAGTTGTAGAGTCCTTCAGTGTGCAAGGCCAACAGCTTATATTAAACATATATTCAATGCAGACCCTGCCATGGACATAATCAATACAATACAACCATGAATAAAACAGCATTTCCAGCAGTATTCTTGTAAGTTTGGTAAAAAAACAAAAAAACAAAAAACAAAAAACAAACAAAAAAAGCAATTCCATTTGGAAATTCTTAATACATGTAAAGCCAGGGAGAGTTTTCCTTTGCAGTTTCTTAAAGTCTTCAGAAAAAGTACAAAAAATAATTGCAGAAGCAAAGAGAACATTGTGTGTGCTGTTCACATGTGCTTTCTAACTGTATAAAACTTAGAATTGCTTTGTTATTTACCAATTTCCTCTTGGATTTTCTATTTCAGTGTTGTCAAGGGATTACAGACGTACTATGTTCACCCCCTGAGTTCTGAGATCTTATTTAACATGTTTGTTGGTTCAAAGCCTCTTTACAGCATTGTTAGTAGGGTGTTTCAGTCAAGGCCACTAATAGTTGGACATGATTTTCACATGAATAGTTAAGGTCAGACTTATTAGACCCCTTGATGAAAACACACGAAACTCTTTACATATCCATGAAGATGATTGTAATAAAAGCTGTTCATACATGTATTGCTTCCAAAATAAAGGACATAATATCTACAAAATTTGATCAGTAGTATTGATGTGCTGAACTGAGAAATAACAAGGCCAAAATTGTTTGCCCTCCTTTTTTTTTTTTTTTTCTTTACTTCAAAAACAAATCTGACTGTTCAATTTGCTTAAAAAAGAATCAATCAACATTGAAACTTACATAAGGAACTCTGGTTAGCAGGACCAGTGGTACTTGAACACTTGGACTACTCTGACACTTTTGGTAAGAAGCAAATTCATCATGCCAAAAAAATAAATTAGTTTGGACCTCAAAAAGAAGAGGTTCAAACCTCTTTACAATAGGGATTGTGAGTTCATGGTTATGTGCAGTCTTATATTTGACAAACAACTTTTCTGTTGATGACCAAAAAGCTCAGTTTCGGTCTCATCTGCCCAGAGCCTCCTTTTGGCAAACTTTCTACAATTTCTTTTTGCCACTCATTCATAAAGGTCAGATATGTGGAGAGCACAACTAATAGTTGTCATGTCAACAGATTTCTCCAACTCCTCCAGAGTTACTATGGGACTCTAGGCTACTTCTGTGATTAATACTCTCCTTGCCCAGCCTGTACGTTTAGGCCAACAGGCATGTGTTTGTTGGTTTGTAGTTGTGCCACTCTCTTTCCATTTTCAGATGATAGATTGAATAGTGCTCCTTTGTTTTACAACCTAATCCTGCTTTAAACCTCAAGTTCCACCCGATGTTATTGTTGAGGTGTTCAGGAAAAAGGGGGTGAAATACAAATGCCCACCACCCTTTGCTTTTTTCATGTGTTTTTTTTATTTTTGAGCTCAGGCTCTGCTCTCAATGTGTCCCAGGTTTTAAATATAAGATCTCTTAGATGTGGGTGACATACCATTGTTTTGTCTCTAACAGGATGAGAAAGTGGTGCAGCAGATTGAGAGAGAGGTGCGAATACAGGAGGGGGCCTATAAACTGCTGGCTGCTTGTTCCCAGAGAGATCAGGCCCTGGAGGCCTCCAAGAGTCTGTTAACCTGCAATGCCCGCCTCCTTGCTCTGCTCAGCCAACTACAGAGGATGAGGAAAGCACAGATCTTAGAGAGAGTGGGACACAGGTCAGATGAAGCACAAGGAATGAGTATATGCATGATTTCATGGGCAGGTAATCGCTCAGGGAGATGCATGTAAATGAGGAACTTAAAAGCCTGTTTTATGGTTGTTTTTAAACCGAAGACAAGATGTAATTTTTGCAAAAAATGCTCGGCCTGTGGCAACTACAAGATGTCAGACAAGGTTACTTGGAGATCCATGAGCTGTATTAATATTAAACAATGAATGCATTCAGAATTTCCATTTATAAGTTATATCTTCAGGTGTGTGAAGCTTGAATATGCAACTGATGTGTCAATACTGCTTAAAGGAATTACTTTTTTCTTTTTGAA
The DNA here is from genome assembly GCA_014839685.1 of Anableps anableps. NCBI lineage: Eukaryota > Metazoa > Chordata > Actinopteri > Cyprinodontiformes > Anablepidae > Anableps > Anableps anableps. The sequence continues at coordinate 24,360,196 of CM026081.1, forward strand.
CAGAAAAAGGCTTTTTTTAAAACACGTTTGTTTCTTCTTTTGTTTTCACTATTTACACCAATAACATGTCTGTTTTCTACATTTCCTGAACATGGACGGTCTATTACTGATCCATTTGACAGCAGAATATCTGAAAATGCAGTGCCATGTACTGGGAAACTATCACTTTCAGGTGAGTCTAACAAAATATCTTTGTATAATTACACAGGCTTAGCTGCAACAAACGTTTACATGTCTGGCTTCTTAATTCGCACTCTGTAGACCTGCGAATCCCCCTCATGTGGAAAGATTCAGAGTACTTCAAAAACAAAGGAGGTAAGCAAATGTCTGACCAACCTACAGATGTGGGAAAATTTGTTGGTGCCGCTGGTAGAGATGAGGGAAAAATTTACTTTATTGCTGCAGCAAAATCACACACAAAAATAAAGAAAAATGGAAATTGCTGTGGGTTGCAGTTGGTAGCACTGTTACCTTAAAGCGAGAAGTTTGCATATTTCCCTGTGTATGCATAACTTTTTCTCTGGGTATTCTAGGTTTCTCCCACTATTAAAAAAGATGACTTAGGGGAATTGGTCTCTCTAAATTGCCCTTGGGTGTGAGTGTGTGTGCCACAATTATTGGTACCCCTGCTGTTAATACTTTGTATAGGACAGCAATTAGTTTTCTCCTATACCATTTCATAGGACTGTAGTATACAGAGAGGGGGGTCTCTGACCATTTCTCTTAAGATTTGGTCAAAGTTCTGGTCCTTCCTTAGCTTTTTTTCTCTTCAGCTTGCCCCGAAGTTTTCCATAGATCTGGGGACTGAAATGGTTTTGGAAGAAGGTGGATTTTGTTTCTGGATTGAACCTTTTCTGTGTTGATCCTTTGTGAAAAACTCGTCCTTTGTTTTAAGGCAGACCAGGCTGGAATGTTTTTTTTGTTGAAAAACTCATTTTTAGTCACATCTGACCAAAGCACAGGATTCCAGTTAAAATGTAAATGGAGGTCTGTGTCTCTTCATATTTATACTCCAGGGAAACAATATTGTGGATTACTCAAGAAGTGGCTCAAAACCTTGATTAAGTAAAAAAATAATAATGAAAAGAAATACTTCAGCTATTTTTATTCTAAAGAGATTGTTGGGGTACCAACAACTGTGACAACAACAACAACAAAACCAATTATGTTTTAAAACAGGATACGTTTTCCCTCAATGGGTAAATGTACCCGAATGAAAGGTTGGATCATTCATTGTAAGATTATGTTTCCATAATAAGAGATGAATTTATTTTAAACTTTTTTTTACCAGGAATGCCAACACATTTGTCTATGTCTAAGTTTTATAAAATGTAACTATTTTGAATTTAAATCATCACAGACCTCCCCTAAAAAGACACATAAAACCCCATAAAACCCACGTTTTCCTTCCTGATTTCCATTTTCAGAGCTGCATCACTGTGCTGTGTTCTGCCTGCTTCAGTGCGGAACAGAGATCTATGACACTGATCTGGTGATGGTGGACAGGACGTTGACTGACATCTGTTTCGAAGACACAATCATAATGTAAGACAAATTTCTGCAGGAATTAAACTTCCAGAATACTTCTGGTTTACACATTGAACAGAAAGATTTTAAAACCATTCATATTTGCACAGCAACAAGGTGGGCCCAGGTTTTCAACTTCGTGTTGAGCTATACAGCTGCTGCGCGGTTGAGGACTTCTCTCTGGCAGCTCCAACTCCTAGGAGAATGAGCTTCCTGGGAGGCTCCTTGGGGTGCTCCTCTGGGAAAAAGATCCGAGCTGCGTTTGAGTCTGCGGCTGCGTGTGGCCACGTTTCCTTTGGTGGAGGAAACATAAGACCTGGACATGTTTCACCTCCTTCAGTTCATCAGTCTGCACTGTGAGCATGGTCATTCTCCTTGAAACACACTTTTTATTTAAAAGAGCCCTGATTGTATCAATTTTCTTGTTTTCATAGGGGCGCAAAGTATAACCTGTTGGCTCACACAACACTGAGCATTGAACATGTCAGAGAGGGTTTCAAGACACATGATTTAACACTTTCGACAACAGGTGATATCCTGCTTTAATCTCCTGTTGTTTTCCTCATATTGTATGTTTTTAATAATTTTTGGGTTGTTTTTCCCTTCTCCTCTCCTCTTTTATCAGAGGATAGTCCATACTGGTTGCCTCTGTATGGAAAAATGTGCTGTCGCTTAGTTGCTCAGCCTCTATGCATGATTCAGACAGTAATAAGTGGCCAACTTAAGCTCAAGGTAAATATATATATTTTAAAATTTTACCATCAATCACATCTCCCTTTGATTCTGATTAACTTACGTCTTTGTGTTTTTATTACTCTCACTCAGCTTGAGGAGGACGTAGGCCATTGGGAAAACTTCTATTGTGTCCTTGTGGGCCAAACTCTTCTCTGTTATCAAAATCAAGAAGACTTGGAGTCTGAGAAAGAGCCATTTCTTGTAATCCCCATCACAAAGGTTGGTACTAAACATGCAAAGTCAGAATGAGGTGGCTGCCGAGATGAAGAAATATGTTAGGTTGGTTATACTTACATGCCAAAGCCACTAGAGTGCACCAGTGAGTTAAAAAAAAAAAAAAAAAGAAAAGAACAAAGCTGTTTTGATTGTGATTATAATTTAAATCTGGGTTCTTTCTCTCCCATTCAGTTAGATATTGCACTAATGTCCTATTCAGTTATTTATTATAGTATTTTAACAACAATAATAGTTGATAAAAATGTATTTATTTAATGATCAGACTGTGAAATTAATTCAGTCAATACAGCTTTAGATACACACTTAAAACAGCAAGTGTGTGTTTTTATTCTGACTTACATCATCCTTGACAGTATTATGGTACAAATTCACTGATGTCACAATTAGTTTTCCAATAAAAAAACTATAACCAAAGCATCTTTTAAAAATATACCCTTTTCTTATTTTCTTTATAAACTTTTGATTGTTAACCCATGACTTCTTGTTCGGCTGGTGTATGAATACAATGTGAAACAGATTCCCCAAATTTTGTCAACCACTCTTAAAAATGAAAAAACAAAACAAAACAAAAAAAAACTGAGAACACACCACTGAAGCAAGGCAGAGGTTTGCTGTCAGAAAACAGAAAAATAATTAAGAAATAAAACAACTGCTGTGACAAACAAGACTGGATGAAGATCCAAGTTTGTCCTTACTAAGCAGAGTGAAGAGGATGATAAGGGAGGTAAAATAAAAATCTCTGAAGATCACCATAAGAATCCGTAGCGATGTTTTTCTAAATTGTGAAATTATGACTTCTAATAGACTTTTACACATCTTTACCGGGAGTAGCAGTAAGTATTGACTTTTTACTCTACTCTACCACTAATTTTTTCTAATATGCTATCTTTCATTATGAGCAAGATTTTACATATCAGTCATTTTACAAATAGGGTTGAAACACCTATCCTTTACTTTTGCAGACCCATTTAATTTAACTCATTAATCATACTACTTTTACACAGTCTATAAATATAGACAGATCCCACATCATATAAGAAAAGTAAATATTGATGAAAAGGACACTGCGTACAATTATTGGGCAAGTGACTGTTTTGACCAGATCATCATTTTTAGGCTATTTTCTAACTCCAAGATGGATAACTTGAATGCTTAATGGATTTAAGGTGATGTGCATCTTTGTAATGAGGGAGGTTGTTGTCTAAAGAGGTCAACACCCTATATCAAGGTGCGCATAATTATGCAGCTTCTGTTCTTCAGACAAAATGAGCCAAAGACTAGACTTAACTGACTCTGAAAAGTCAAAAATGATCAAAGGGCTCTCAGAGGGATGGAGCACTGTTTAAATTGCTACGATATTGAGGTGCGATCACTGAACCATCCAACATTTTGTTGCAAATTGTCAACAGGGTCACAAGAAATGTGTTTAGAAAAACAAAAACACTCTAGGTAACTCCCAAGGCTTTGAGAAGAATCAAACAAGAAGCTACCAGGAACCATTTATCTTGTAGTTCTGTCATATTCCATAGTAGCAACCTACCTGGAGTACCGAGAAGTACAAGAGGTTCAGAGCTCAGAGACATGGCCAAGGAACAGAAGACTGAAACCAGACTACCACAGAATAAGACACATGAGCTAAAGCTGAGCCAAGAAATAGCTGAAGACAGTTTTTTTTTTCAAAGGTTTTATGAACTGATGAGATGGGAGTGACTCTTGATGGACCAGATGGATGGTCCCGTGCATGGATCAGTAACTGACAAAGAGCTCCACTTCGAGTCAGACGCCACCAAGGTGGAAGTGCGGTACTGGTATAGGCTGGTAATATTAAAGATTAGCTGGTTGGACCTTTTTTGGTTGAAGATGGGCTCAAAGTCAACTCCCAAACCTGATGCCAGTTTTTAATAACACTTTCTTCAAGCAGGAAGAAGTCTGAAACTTTCAAAAAGAGAATGATTTTTATGCAGGACAAGAAGAAAATAGTGAGATGGGAAAATGTGTTTTTCATTTAATTTCTCTGAAGAAAGCCAAAACCTCACTTTTACTTTCTTAAACATTCATGTTTGAGAGTTATTAACATTTTGGAGTAACAGAGAGAACTGTAGCTGGTGATTATTAAAAGTAATCCTTGAAAATAAGACTCGCCTTATAACTGTGCACACAGTATAGTTTAATTATTACAATTATTTAAATGGACATATTCATCAAAATCCAGTCATGTTGATTTACATGGAAACTGACCTATGTGTTTTTTAGTTTCACACATTCTTTAAAAATGTTGGTTATTTTTAAAGAAATAAAGTTGTTGACTTAATATTTTTCACCTGTTGCACAAGTGAGCAAAACAAGTCTGAGCTCCTGATTTACTTGCATAGTATAATTTAAGGTTTCTGCAGTTTTTTCTCAGGCACTTTTGGAAGGTGTTTGTGACAGCATAGCTTGTATCATAAAAATAAGACCTTGAATACCATCTAAAGTAACTACGGTGGCTGTCTAACATGTAAGATGTAAGATGTACCCCTGGTAAAAATCGGTGTGTGAAAAATGTAAATCTTGCAGCTGCAAAATCACACAATGCAAAATTCTGAAAGGACAGCATCTTTGTAACATTTCACAAAATGAAAGCATACAGAATGGATCGGTCACCATTCCTTTTTGGATGATCTGAAGAGATTGCACAGAGTCATGAGTCCTCTTTTAAGCTCATAGAGCAAGGTAGATTTTGTGTTTGACAAACCATTTCTATGATAATTTAACCATATGTTTTGGATCATTGTCCTGCTAAAAGACCCAGTGATGACCCAATATTAGCTTGCTAGTAGAGTTAACAAGATTTTTATTAAAAATCTTGAGGTGCTTCAAAATTCATGATGCCACACACACTTGTGTGTTTTGGAAGAGAAACAGGCCTAGACCAAAACAGGTCCTCCACCTTATAAGTGGGCATGAAGTGCTTTTCCACATATTTACTCTTTGTTTCACACCAGACCCACCTGGAGTGTTTGTTTCACTGAGGCTACAAAAAGAGATTCCTAAAATCTGGCTTTTGACAATTTGACAGTAATTGATGTGAAAACTCATGCAAACAAATTTTTTCCTGAAGAGAGTTTATCTTGATGAAAGGATAGCTATGTTTCTTCTAACATTGTCATAACGCTGACTTTTTAGACATAAGATGCTGTATTTTTCCGATGTACACAATCACTGGATAAGAAAAACTAAATCCTAAATGTAGATATGGTACATGGTATTTTCAGCAGAAATTTTGAAAAACATCCTGGTGAATTTGTGAACTTGTTATTGAGAGTTTGAAAAACATACAACCAGAGTCTGATGACAAATGCTGCCTGCAGAACAACAAGGAGGAAAAAGCCTTGTGCACTTTGAGGAAATAATCTCATTGTTAATCAGTACAGTTTTGGATAACAGAAACCAGTGACGTCAAGAGGACCAGCTTAAACCAGAAACATGCAAAAAGCTGTATCAGTAAAATGCACCACAGCCTTTAGTTAGATAATTACAATTTATCAGATCTTGTTCCTTGTGACACCTTTTTCCTCCCTTTTCAATTTTTTTTTTTTTGATAAATGCCAACTATCACATGCCTGTGCATCAATATAAAGCAATTATGAGGAAGTGAGAGTGAAGAAGGAGTGTCCTTTAAATATGGTTCCTTAACTTGTTGCATGCCCCATGGTGCAGGGATGTGACATTTTTTTCTTGGTTGTATCCACATAGTTATTTGTCCAGGAATACATTGTATTAACACTGTTTTGTTACATAGTCATATTCAATAAATTGGAATATTACTGAAAGTGTAGTTTAATTTTAGTACCTCAGTTCACTACGTGAAACATCATATAGAGTTAGACGGATATTTTTAAGCCTTTATTTCTGTTAATCATGATGATTTTCCACTTACAACTGATGCAAACAGGACATATAAGATTAAGATACTACATCAGACCAATAAAAAACATCTTAATACAGAAATGTAGGTTTAATTAATGGTATGTTTGATGCCTGCTTAAAGGTTGTTATTTTCAAAATTACTTTTAATTTGACCAGTGAGTCAGATATTCTTATTTCTATAGATGTTTTTCACTTATGTTTCTTAAGCATAAACAGAAAATAAACCTTTATATACTCAATGGTTTTAGACTGCTGTTGTGTTAAATGTGAGACTACTCATTCAACACTAGCAATCCGATCGTTCCTCATCAATCACAGACTGGCATAACCTGCTTGCTAAGCTGCTCTGAGAAGCAGGGCATTGTTAAAGAGGAGGAAACAAAAACTGTTTTTTAGCCTGTGTCATGTGATGCGTCTTGTGATCCTTTGTCATATGTATGCATTTTACATGTCTTATTACCAATACAGCCTTTTTCAGGCTTTTTTTTTCATCATTGTGTCATGTCATATGTAACCATGAAAGTTAATAAATGTAATAAAAAAAGAATTTCAATGCAAAATGGATCTTTTGTCTTAGCTCTTTAAACATTAAATATTATTTTTAATGGCAGATCTCGATGACAGTTAAACTTTTGAGAGAAATTTATAGTTTAAACATTGGTAAATATGCTAAAGTTATGTTTATTACATAGCTTTGTTATATTTCAAAGCTATGTGCAATTTGAAATCCAAAAGTGAAACAAGAGATTATATTTCAAGGCTTTTTTTTCCCAGTGTATTGTATTTTCATTTGTATTTTTTCCACCAAGTGAGTTCTTCTAAGAGTGAGCATGATAAAATGTGACCCTTCTCAACAAACAGAAATGCCTACTGAGTGGCCTGTCATGTCTCATAAACTGAAGAGAAAGATCATTTGAATTCTCAGTACTGTAAAGAATGCAACAGTGATCCAAAGTGTTTATTATTACCTGAACTTTTCAATATTTTGTCACATTATCACCACAAAATAAGCAAGGAAAGCAGTAATGGAAAAATGCATTAAGAAGTCCCATTTGTGGGTTACCACAAGTCAAGGCAATGCATGTGGAGGAAAGTGCTCTGGTCTGATGGGAGCAAATTACACCACAACTGACCTATCTATAAAAACTATTACTGCATGCCATCCTGAATGCACCATTTACAATATGAAACATGGTGCTGGCAGGATCATGCTGTGGGAACCTTTTCAACATTAGGGACAGGAAAGCTGATCAGACTGGTACAAGTACCCCCTAAATGAAATCCATTGCAATGCACTGTCTTCAGAAGTCACTTAAACAGTAAATAGAGTCCATCTGTATATGAATTAATCTCAGTATAAATACAACTGATCTGTGAAGGCCTAAGAGATTTGTTGAACATTTGCCCTGAGCCTTAGCTGACTGGAATTTAGATCTATAGCGTTATTTTTCCATTAAATTGTAAACAACTTTACCATCTTGGCAACATGTAATATTAATGTGGATGTTCTTACAGAAAACTTCTAAGAAATCTAAATTAAATATGAAATTAAATCAATCTCTATGTTTTTTTCCCCCTCAGGATACTGAAGTGTGTATGTCTGAAAGAGATCCTGTCCATGGGCAGCAGATTATCATTAGCATGCAGCCTCAAAGAGAGAATGTGACCTACACAGCTACCACCCAGAATACTGAAGACATGCAATGCTGGAACAAGGCCCTCCAGCAACATATCTATAACCTGAGTAAGGCTAGGATTTAAGGAACTTAGCTGTCAAAAAATAAATCTTGCTTATCTTAACTCCTATCTGCTCTGAAAATTGCTCAGGCCATAATTAGCAAAGTGAAAGCAAGTTTTCGTTTTCTAACTGATACAACAGAGGGTGGTTTTGTCACTTACAGGAACTAAACAGAGGGACATTTGGAATGCACAGACAATCTTTATGGTATTCATAGGTACTGAAACAAATCTAAAGTGGGCGTTGAGCATTGATGTTGAACTTTTGTCATTTTTTACTCTTTCCTATATAGATATTCAACACAGTCTACAAAAAGTTGTTGAAATTAGAATAATCATGGGATTCTTCAAATGCACAGAACCATAAAAGAAACTATATCTCAAAAATAATAGTATATCCATTATATGTATGAATATATACAGTACCTTGCTTATTTATTTATTCATACACCTTGAACTGTTCCTCATATTATAGCAATTAATTGTTGTGTTTTATTTGGATTTCATGGAAAAGACGAAAACAAAGTTGTGCATAATTGTGGAGTGGAAGGGAAATGATGCAAGGTTTTCAAAAGTTTTTACAAAGAAAAGCCTGAGTGTTGTTTGTTTACTCCAACAGAGTCGATACTTTATATGGGCATAAATTCCCATAAACCACCTGTTGCTGCAATTACAGCTGCAAGTCTTTTTTATAGTATGTCTCTACTGCTTTTGCACATCTAGGTTGTTTGTAAACATGAGTTTTCAAATCTTGCCTCAAATTCTTAAGAGGATTTCTGTCTGAACTTTCACCACTCCAACACATGAATATGCTTTGATCTAAACCATTCTATTCACCATCCAGCATCGTCCTGCTGGAAGTTAAACATCTGCCCCAGTCTTAAATCTTTTGCATCTTCCAACTAGTTCTCTACCCAGAAACCCCTGACATAACTGAGGAGAAGTATTCCCTCAGCATGATGTTGCCACCACCGTGCGTCACATGACATTTTGCATGTAGGCCAAAAAGTTCTGTTTTGACCTTATTGTACCAAAATATTGAAATCTATGTATCATTTTCTTTTCTCTTGCCAATTATCCAGTTATCCTAATTCTTTGGGGTTGATCTAGCTGCTAGACCAACCCCAAATATTTTGGATTTTGCCAAAATACCAAAACAATAAAGTCCTCCACTAGCACCAGCTGGTCTTTGATGTATTTTAATCAACTAAAAAGGGTCTCTAACTATTAACAAAGTGGCTGAAAATGCTTTTGCATGGTTTATCTGACTGGCTGACTGTAACAGACTTCTGCATTACTTTTACTGAATATTTACTTGGTGATTTATACTTTCTTTAGTTAATCTGAAATTACCTGCTTTGTGGTCAGCTCAAATTTGCTGGGACCTGAGCAAACAAACAAACAAAAAAAAAAAACATAAACAATTAACGACTGAGATGGAAAGACGGAACAACTGACTATATGATGTGTGTGGGTATGCACCCTCTTGGCCTCCCTACTGACATGTGGAACAGCAGATATAATGAAAACTTGAACTTGAATAGACTCTGGCACCCTGAAGAATAAAGCCTTGCCTGCTTGTATAGATAATATTACAACATAATTAATTAAGCATACATTAATAAATACCATTAATAAATCCATCTTTGTTTATTTTGAGATTTAAATAATTACCGATTTTGGTTGTTTCAGATCAGTGGAAACAATGCTGTGATGAAGTGATGAAGACTGAGGTGCTGAGGTCCAGGAAATCCAAAACCATAAAGCAGGGATCTCTGTTTCATGAAATAGGTAACGTCCCATAAGGATAGGAGCACCTGCATTGTATGGTTGCATTCAAGCATTTCTGTGATGACAGATTAAGTATCTGATTTCAGGGGTTTTACGTCCATAGGTTTTTTCAAAGAACTCAGATTTTTTTCCTCATGCAAAATTGTCAGTGAATACATTCTTTGTTCCAGTTTAATGAATTTTCTTTTGTTTCTGTTGTTCCTCTGAACTGTCACCAGTACAGAAAATGAGACTTTAAAAGATGCCATGAAAGGTATTTATCAAATTAAGGCTTCCTTGATTTGAGCCAACAGTTTAAAATGAGAATACTGCAGTGTTACATGTGTTTTAAGGCTGCACAGGTATTTACATGATTGTGTTAGTAGACAAATGTCTTATCTGTCAAAGAAAATGTCAACATTTACAGTGCATTTCAAAAGTATTCATCCCTCCAAAAGTTGTTTACTCTTGTCATGTTACAGCCACAAACTGCAGGGTATTTTCTTGGATTTTTATGTTGGAAAATGTCTCACAGAATTGTGAAGTGGAAGGAAAAGGATACATAGTTTTTTTCGCGTGTGATATAAATTTGTATTCCAACCCCTTTTACTCTGAGACACTAAATGAAAGTTAGTGCTACCATTTTCCTTCAGACAATAATGAATTAGAAGAACAAGTCTAACACTGTGTGAAGAAATCTCAGTATAAATACAGCACTTCTGAGAGGGTGTTGTGATGGCCATTCACTGGCTTTGTTTTGGGTAAGCTGCTTTGTAATTAATTTGGTGAAATGCTTTGGGTCACCAATTAAAAGACTTGCTTGTGCTCAAGCTTTAACCTCCTGGCTGATGTTGCTTCAAGATTACAACATAATCTTTTTCCTCATTATGCCATTTAGTTTGTGAAGTACACCAGTCCCTCCTTCAAAAAAAAAAAAAAAAAAACACCTGTAAAACATGATGCTGCCCCCCACTTCACCATTTAAATAACATTCTCAGGTTTTCAAGCTTCCCATATTTTCTTTCAAATGTAACAATGCACGTTATGGCCAGACATTTCAATAACAGTTTCATCAGACCATAGGACATGTCTGTTGTTCCTGGAGGGCATTTACAAAATGTAATTTGGATTTTTAATGTAGGTTTTGAAGTCATGGATTCTTCTTCTCTGAGTGGACTTTCAGTCTATGTAGGCACATGACTTGGTTCAGTGTTCCAGCATCTTCACAGAGTCTTTTACATGTATTGTGGGGATGACACGTACAATTTTGCACCAAAATACATTAATGTCTGGTGCACAGAACCCGTCTCCTTCCTGAATCATATGATAGCTGGACATTCTCATGATGTTTATACTTGTATATAATTGCCTGAACAGATGAATGTGGCACCGTCACACATCTGGAAATTATACTCAAGGGTGAACCAGACTTGAGGAGGTCCACAATTCTCTTCCTGATATCATGGGTGATTTCTCCTGGTTTTCCATGATGTCACACAACTATGTGTTTCCTCAAAATACATTCACAAGTTTGCCTCTAAGCTTAGAAAGGCATAACACAGTAAGATTAGAGTATGAACTTCTGAATTTTAGGGTTGTAAACTAAATCCCTTTCTCAGTATTCACACATTTAGCAAGTACAAACCATGTTGGTAATCCTTAAACACCAAAAATAGGGAACACCTGGTTTGATTTTATTTTAATTCAGTTGTTTAATTTTAATTCAGTCAATTCAGTCTATTCATATATTGGCAATTCAGAACTATCTTAGTCCTTTAATGTCTTTTTAAAGACATTTTTACGCAGATAAAGCTTTATAACTGAAGGAAAGAGAAAAAAATTCCCATACATCTTCAAGATATAAAATTCATAAATCAGCTACTTTTCTATCTGACAAATTGGGACCACAACAAGATATTTTTCTTCATCTATTAATAATCATATGGTACCTGACTATTGCTTTGTCATACTTACTCAACAATAAAAGATTATGATTTTGTGCAATTGACAAGCAAGTCCAATATTAGCTTTACTCTTAATTTTCTTTTTCCCCACTAACTTGAAATATTGATTTATGGCTCCAAAGCTTGCCAGCCTCTGGCTCAAAGGTCCAGTCAAAGCTGTTATCAGCTTTTCTAGTCTCCAATTTAGAACTAAAATTAAATATGAGTTTCTTGAGGAGCAAACTAAACAAAAAGAAGCTGTTACAATGATTTAAAGCAATAATATTGCAAAATTATTGGGAAATGTATTGAAAAGCTAAATATTTCTGAAAATCATATCTATTGTCTATATATATATATATATATATATATATATATATATATATATATATATATATATATATATATATATATATATATATATATATAAACCCTTTGATTAAATATTTTATTTGATATTTGCAAAACTATGATTTCTGAATACCCTAGTTTCCCTTTATTGATAAAAATATTAAACTGCCTAAATCTATGTAGATTTATTAGCAACACAAATCATGTAGTGACAAGCACAATTTGTAAACACTAATTTGCATACTTTGTATTCATTTATGGATATTATTGCATACCAGTTCAAAAAAGCTACACATGTAACTAACTTGTTGTTGAAGACTTAACTCTTCACATCAATACATGCAATAATAATGTAATGTCTGCTCCAACAATTACGCCTGATTTTTCATACCAGAAATTCAGACAAAAAAAAATAAAGGTCCTGTGTTTATCACCAACAAATTGTGAAGAAGCCAAGTCTTATAGTAGACAAACAAGTCTGAGTGATAACAGACATAAAAAGCACTACCCATAAATGAGCTGGAACAGAAAGCCAGACACTGTCGTCAAGAATGACTACATTATCTCTTACACCTGCTGACAAAAACGTCAGTCATACTGATCAAAATACATGCAATAATCCATGCCAGAAACAGAAGGGAAAAAACACATGTTTGTGATTAATAGGTCTTCCAGTATTTCAAACTGACAATGTAACAGGAAATAAAAGAAGGAAAAATACTTTTTCAAACTTTCTCATATCTAATTTCTCATCAACTCCAGTTGTTTTCTGGTGCAGGGAATTATACTTGAACTAACTGATGCAGAGTTTGATAATCCGATTTATTATTTCTATCTTCCTCTTCCTTAACAGTAACTCCCTCCTCTCCAGGAAAAGGGCCTGCCATTCCAGATTTGTCTAATGAGATACACAGTTTGCTGTCCTCTTACTATAAGGAAAGGTATGATCTCTTCCACACACATCTGTCTCACCAAATTTCCATTTTTCTTCTCTGAAGAAATCAGAAATATTTATTTCCTTTTCTTGCAGCATATTAAGCAGAAAATCCTCTAATGTTCAGCTGATGTGCATAATCACTTGTAATAGTTCGACACAGCTTGCACAAACCCTAAGCTTAAGAGAATGTTGCTGTTCTTTTAAATTGTTCCTACTTGCACTTTCAGTTAGTTTGGTGAAGAAAGTCAGTTCCTGGCTATATAGCAAATGCATTTTTTTTAATTGATGTTTTCAATTTATACAAAATATGTCAACAAAATATATTAAGAGATTAATTCTCAATATACACATTTTATTTCAAATGTATAAACATTAAAGTTCTCAGCTTTACTTACTCTCAGTTAAGTCAAATTTATGAGCTGCTCTATTTCTTACTTTACAACTAAAAAATGCCGCTTGCCATGCTAAAATACAAGTTTCAAAGTCGAAATTTTCACTTACTACCTCAGAATATAGAGGTCTGGAAGAGATTGTAATGCTTAGGAAGTCTGTGGCTATGAGGTGTGTCAACAATAAACCAAAGTCTGAGTGAGAAAAAAAAAATCAGGGAATCTAAACAAGACACTGGATAAGAGAAGATTTTTAGGTGGAAAGGGAATTAGTCACATCCTGTTTTCTTCCTAGATTGGAAAAATATTTAGGCAACCATTTTTTATTATTATTATTTTTATTATTATTAGTTTTTATTATTATTATTATTATTGACCTATTACATGCATTGAAACTTTCAGGCCTTTTTTGCAAAACAGCCCAAAGTCTGAGATTATATGAAGGACATTTTTGAACATCAACTTTAATTTCTTACCACAGATTACCAGTTGGATTTACACCTGGACTTTAAGATATTGTAACATCTAAATATTCTTTAGTCTAAATTATTCCAAATACCTCTGGCTGTATGCTTAAGTTTATTATTCTGCTGACAGGTGAACCTCTGGCCTTGCCTCAGTACTTTTGCAGCCTCCAACAGGTTTTCCTATTGGTCTCTATAGCTAGGGTGTTCATGGAGATTAAACTGTTAATTTTTCACCCCAGATAAAGTACTGTGGAAAAAATGATTTGCCCCTTCCAGATTTCTTTAGTTTTCATTTTTGCCATGTTTCAGATCATCTAGCAAATTTTTATTCCAGACAAAAATGACTTCAGTAAATATAAAAAGGAATTTTCAAATCATGATTTCATGTTGTGAAAAAAGAAAAAAAACTTTCCAAACAAAACTGGCCCTGTGTGCACCCTTTTTCCCCCCTAAAATCATTATCAATATTTTTTGACAGCCAAGTTCAATTTTCCAACAAATAGCTAGGCCTGAGGGCGGCCAGGTCTTGTTAGGTTTGGGGTATTGTTTTAACAGCCTAATCCCATGTTGAATTTCTCCACAACTTTATCTCATGACATGTCTGGTGTGTTTCCTGGTCTTCATGATATTTGTTCATTAATGTTCTCTAAAAAAAAAACTCTGAGGCCTGAAATTATAAAAAAGAAAGCAAAGAGAAAATAAAGAAAGAAAGAAATAAACCAAAGAAAGAAAGAAACTACAAGCAGGTGGACTCTACCTTCTAATGAGGTGAGTCTAGGCAATTTGTTGCATTGGTTTTTCTTTAGGAGTGTCACAGTTAGGAGAACTTTATACAAAGTCACAGACTTTTCAAAGTTCTATTTAGGAACTGAACAAGGCACTGTATTTGTAGATTTTTCATGTCAGTTTGAGAGATCCACTTATCAACCAGCATCATTGCAGGTGTTTGCCATGTGTTTGCCACTGCTTCTGGATGACTTAGTTTTTATTATGTTAAGCATTTTTTTTATAATTATATAAAAAAATATCTACATTTAATCATGGCTGCTTAAGCTTAGGCTGACAATAATCCGATAAAAGCAACATTCCTTGAGAACTTTCCATTCCTATTGTTGCAAACTATGAGACTTATTCATCATAATGAGTAGAATGACAAAACCCTGAATACAGAAAACAACTGATGTAAGCAGAAGAATTGCAATCTGAATGTTATGTCATTTTGTTTTTTATTCCAGTTCTGTTTTCACATCTCCACATTATTATTTCATTGTCCAAAAAGTAAGCTATCAGAAACCAAAGTTTTCAAAATATCAGAGGTCATGACTTTGAGCAACTCTGATTTAATTCAACATTAAATCTGTAGTTTTTGTTTTGTTTTGTTTTGTTTTTAATGGGAACAACTGCTGGCTTCAAGACACTTTAAGGTTGAATAAGGCAAGGAGTAAGTGGCCCCACGACTTCAGATAACAATCAGTTTCAAAACACAACATCAGGGCCGGTGCCTTCTAACCTACAAAGAGCTCCATTCACAGGGAGATCCTGTCACTACAAATATCCATGAGATTACCAAACCTTGGATAATTTTTTTTAACCAAACCCTCATCTAAACTTTTTCATTAGTGCATCCCTGAGCTGTGTGGCAAGCCGCAATTGAAAGATAATTTGTCATATTAGAGATTAAGGACAAAACTTGATAGCATCATTTTATTTTGTCATTTACAGCAATTTTGACATTATTCCAATAAATATACAAATATGGATGGAGTTTTTTGTACATCAGATTTTTGTACTATGTTATCATAGCTTAATCATGTAATTCACAATAATAGCACATAACTAGATGTTGACTAATATAACAATCTTCTTTTTATGGGCTTCTTAAGGTCAGCAGTAACATTATTTAACTGATCTCACTGAGGCTAAGCAAGACAAATACCTCCAGAACTGAAACACAATGGCACCTTTAATACAATGTAGGCTAAGCCATAAGACACCAGCCTATAATTTAAGTTACTACACTGGCAGGCAAACAAAAGTCATAAGCTTAAATCTGGAGAGAATGCGCCTGCTGTTTGGCAGTGTGATGTTTAGTGTTCAGAGAAAAATCCAGGAACTTGTTACAAGATGTCACAAAGAACAGGTTATACTGCACAGTTTGATATTTGATATATCTGAGATAATGGAACACAGAAACAAAGTTCAACTTTTACAACACTGGCTTTGGCTCATTTTGAATACATTTATTTTCATCAGTATGCATTTTGCTGTGAGTTATTTCAGAAAATTATTTTAATACAACCAAACATTTTACGTATATTTTGACAGGCTCTTTAGTTGGTCCACCTTGCTTCGGATTTCTCTCTTCTTATTGAAAGATAACTAAGTATTTGTGAATCAATCCTTTTCCAAATAATGTGATATAATCTGGGCTCTAAACGCTGATTTTAAAAAGGGGGGTATCTATATGACTTCAAAGGTGAGATAAAAGAAAATGTTAGGGTTTTTTAAAACCAGAAATCAGCTAAATTTTTAAGGTTACAATGCAACAGTGCCACTTAAAAATGTTTATCAACGAATAATAGGATAATATAAAAAATTCCCTATGTGCCTCATTGTTGAAACCAAGCACATTTTCTGGAAGGAAACATACTTCATTAAACTGATGGACAGATGCTGGCATCAAGTTTGTGCTCTGTGTTATCATGTCACAAAAAGCACCATATCCTCATTCAACTACTTATCTGAATAGTTTCAACTGTCAAGGGGGGGGGGTTGATTTGTTTTTGATTTTTAATGAAAGACTGGATTGTTACTAAGGGTGTGTACAAACCACAAAAAAAGGTTCCTGTTACATTTCACCTCCCTTCTTTTAAGATTACTCAGTGACAGTTAAATATCTAAAAGTAAAATACTGATATGGGTGACTTGCTGGATCTTGGTCCCTGTGTGCCCCAAGGTGTGTCCTGTGTCATGTGGAACCCTTGGGGGACTCCTCCTAGGTTTCCAAAAAACTTAAGAGCTGTCCGCCAAAGGTGGAACCTCTCTCTGTTTGTGAAAAACTCCTCACTTCTACCTTTGTGTCAACGCACATGCGTCAACACACTGCAGAAGGCAACCATGGAAACAGGTACAACTATATAATTGCAAGCATATAATGTATCTCAGGTCATCAAATACATTTTGATATCAGAAAAAGACAACCTGAAGCTTATACCACATGCAGTCTTTATTGTGGGAAAGATATTTACCCGAGTCAACCTGGCCCTTCTTGGTGTGTGTGTGTGTGTGTGTGTGTATATATATATATATATATATATATATATATATATATATATATATATATATATATATATATATATATATATATATATATATATATAAGTCTCTAATATGAAATAAATTGGAGCACTCTGAGCAAGGCCTCTTTAATGTCATTTCAGGACACTAATTTATTCTTTAAAGTTGTAATTCAGTGACCATTTTTCCATTTTTCTTTTTTTCTCCAGCTATTAATCATCCTGACAGAAATGCAGCAGAGAGCAGACAATTGCTCCCATTCTCCTCACCTGTGATTTTTAAACCTGGTCAAACTGGACAAGAACATGATAAATGCTGCTTGTTCAAATTCTTTAAGAACACCAGACTCACTGTACTGTTCTTACTGTTGGTGTTCTCCTTATACACAAATCCAGAGCCTCACTGAATGAATAAAAAGCACTCAAAGTGTTAGTTTGCAAATAAAAAGTTTACAAAAAAAATACTGTCATTTAAATTTTAGAGAATTGTAGATGTGTCTCAGAATATTTCAACATTTGAGTCATTAAAATAAAATCATGTACTGGAATGAATAAACTGAGTTGCCTCAAAACCCAGCTAATGATTCTATGCACTATACATATAAGATGTCTATCTGCTTTTATATTTTTTGTCATAATAAATTTCCAAGTTGTAATAACAAAGTTATCTATCAGCCATCTCCTCTAGCTTTCAAACTTACATACTGAAACCAAAGATACAGTCCAGTTGCTTTCAGACTGACTCACAAGACAAACATTTTTACAATAATTTTACAATAATTTCACAACACTGCACCAATTGGCAAGCACTGCGTAGTAGCTGTTTTGCTGCCTAGCTTCTTGATGCATTGTTTTTATATTGTATGTTATATGTAACCTTGTGGAATGTTGTTCGCACTTTAACATACTACATGGAAAAAAGTGAATGTTTTGCTCTGTCAGTATATCCCTTATATGGCTACTCACATAAAATTCAAACCAGATTTCGGTAGCAGCCCAGTTAATCCACACAAGAAAAGAAATCAAAACAAATTCCGTGAATTAAATTACGTGTAATGAAGTGAAATGATACAGGGATTAAGTATTAAATACTTTTACTGAAATATTTTTAATACGTAATCATTAAAACTATTGACATGTACTGGGTGTGAGTTTGACTCATTCTCCCACACAAACTGTCTTTAAATCTTGAAGGTTTTGGAGGCCTCTTCTGTGTACTCTGATCTTATTCCATTCTTTTTATAGATTTGATCATGGAGTCAAGTTAGGTGATAGAATGGGCTGTTCTAGAAGTGCTATTTTTCTTTTCATGAAATCATTTGAACGTTTTCTTGTGTTTGGGAGTATGACTTGCTGAAAAATCCATCCTTATTTCACTTTTCAAACTCTTGTCAAGAATGTTGTGGTAAATTTCTACTTCCATCCTTTCTTCAAATATATGAAGTTTGGCAGTGCTGAAAAACAGCAACACATGAATGTTCCTACCTATGAACTTCAAGGTTGAAATAGTGTTTTATGGGTGATGCACAGTGCATATCTACTCTAAAAGATGTGTGTAGAATGAAATTTTAAATAAAATACTTCAATGATTTATTCTGACTAGACTATATTTCCCCAATATTTCATTGACTTGTTAAACTGCTATGCAGCAAACTTTAAATGAGCTTCACAGTGATTTTTTTCTGCAGTGAAGTCTTGTGGTGAGTGTGTACAGAGGCCGTTATGGTTGAGTGTGGTACTTGTTGTTTTCATTGAAAACTGTTTCTGCTCATTCCGGATCTCTGATGCTTTCTGCAAGTGGTCACTGGGTCTTCAGGAACTCTTTTGATTAATTGTTTGACTTCCTAAAAAATTTAACCTGTTGAGCACCTGGTTTTTACCAACCTCTGGCAAAATGATGTTCTTTCCTGTTTTGAATGATGGTCCCAATAGCACTCACTGAAACAATGAGAAGTTTATAATTATGTCTGCAGCCAATGCAATAATAAGGTTGTAAAGGTTTTGATTGAGTTTTTTGCCTTTATTCACAATGAAGGTAGCCTGGACATAGCCATTTTACACAATTCTCATCTCCCCTCAGTCATCCACTCAGTTTCTCAGGATCCATTTCATCCTGGTCAGTCAGTGAACAGAAGGAGTTGTGAACGATGATGTTGTGTTACTGCGCTGTTTTGGAATTCTAGTCTGCCTATGGCTATAGTTTGGCAATGCCAGAGGAGGAAGTGAATGAAGCCTGCTGTTCTCATCAACAGCCATCTTGTTCAACTCAACACTTTTCTCTTCACAGTAGGGGATGGTTGTTTACAGTGGAAGCAATTTCCGGTAAGCTTCATAGTGTAGCTGCCTTCACGATCGAGCTGCATTACATATGTCACCGCCAAACATTAGCAATTGGGTAAAATCAGATCCGATCATTTAAAATGATAACATAGTCCATGCCTCCAGCAAACAATCGTTTTTCAGTAGCTGAGGGTCCAGGCCCTCTGTGCGAAGCAAAGCCTACAAGTCGCTGGTTTGTTACCAGGCTATAATGACATACTTCTCATGTGATACCTTGATGATGAGACATCGTTTAATTGGTACAAATTTCAGCCATTTTATTGGCTTTCCATGCCTTTTTATGTGTTCAAAGCTTATTCCCAATACCATTCTTACATATTATATAACTTATGGAGATATTTGGTTATACCTTTTATATGTGTGGATTATTAGGGTTATCATATTAAGTCAAGCTAATGTCAATAACCTTTTTAGAAAATATATAATATGATAAAAATATACCTAATATGTATGACCTAGAAGTAGTAGAAGTAGTGAGGAAAAACTTTCATCCCAAAACTCAAGTACAATAAAAAAATTAAGGCCTTTCTTTTGCAAGTCTTTGTCCATAGAATTTGGGAGTCGAACATCACAAAACTCTATCTAGTCTGTTTAGTTTGTTTAGAGTACTGAAATGAAGTTGTGTCTAAGTTTATTGATTTTTAACACTGCTGTTAAGCCTGTTAAGCCTAACGTCATCCTATATCGAAAAGCTGAAACTATTCTCAGGTGATTTTATGTAACACAAATAACACCAGAATTGTAATCAGGGGACCATTCACATATCATCAGTAAAGGAACAACCTGGTGACAGTAAAATGCATGTCACAACTTGTATGGAGCCTTTATCTCCCATGCTCCATTATCTGGCTATTTCTAATGAACACATAAACACGTCACTAAATCTAACACAGAACAAGAGATGTTATTAGCTTAGAAGACAAAGGTTTGCTCCTCATTGTGTCTGCTGCTAATGATTTAAAGCTTCATTCACCTGAAAGAAATCTGAAGAACAATTCATAAAAGATATGTGATAAACAATATCTTTGTCACGTCAGCAAACAATCTGCACGCAATATTCAGTGTCTTTGGTTACAGTGAAGGGAGTGTCACTGCTGCCTACTTGGTACTGTCTCACCGCAGATCTATGCACGTTATCACTCTGGATGAGACAGTTGTAGTTGAAGCCAGGACAGTAACATAACAGGTTGCACATGTAATGCAGGTGATCAGACAATAACATAATTAAAAAGGTTGTTTAATGCATGGGAATTTCTTCTTAACATATTTCATAAAAATAAAAAAAATTGCAGGCTGAAGGTTCAGATGTGCTTTCATTATATATGAAGGAATGGAAGAATTTAGATTTTATTTGAGGTTCAGTAGCAATGGATACGGAAATATATTGTAATTAACCTATGCATCATTACTAGCATTGTTGCAGAAGTTCAAAATTTTCTGTATTGTGATTATTTTGTTGGTATTACTTTTTATTACTATTACTTCTTAACTAACAAGTTAACTAGATTTTAGTCAAATTTTTAATCATTGCTTTCTTATATAAAAACTTATTTCTCGACTTTATTTAAAAATATCTTGTGTTATTTTGGGGGAAGGGCTAAATTTATTGTTAATTACTTTCCACAGTTCTTACTCATTGCAAACAAATCCCAGCAATGTCCCAGACTGAAACCTAAACAATTCCCTCTGAGCAATCACATAGCATCTGTTGGCAAGAAATATGCAGTGATGTCTTTTTGTTATTACTTCTTGTGGGCACACTCTTCACAACTCCTTCAAACAAATATGCAAAACTCACAAGCTGAAAGCAAAACAAAACAAAAGAAACAAATGAAAAACAAAAACATATTTTGTTTGGAAGGATAAAACTCAGTAACAGGTGCATTAAATTATAAACAAAATGTCTGAAATCAAACAAATATCAACAAACAAGCCAATCAGATTTTAATGGAATTTATTTGATTTTCACAAACATAATTTATGTACAAGTTATGTTTCTGTACAGGATATTTAAAGCTCAATGAAGACATTTTCCTCAATCATATACTGCTACATCATGCCTTCAATTTCATGTTTGTTGAATTACATTCATTTTTTTATTTTACAAGGTTCAACAAAAGGACAGAGAGGGAAATAATTACAAAATTAGTATTAGGTAGAAGTAACAAAAAGGTTGATTTTAAAAAAATAAAAACATAAAAAAAATAATTTACATCTTTACAATAAATTCAAAATGTAGAAAACCAGTTGACTCTTGTAAAATTAGTCAGTATATGAAGTAGTGAAAGCCTTTTACTTTTGAATATGCATGACTTTAGTCTTCTCCATGTTCTAATATTTGTTATGACACTGGATTAATAAAGTATAATAGAGATCATTTCCCCTGCAGTTTTGTTTGACAAATGAAACTCATTATTTTTTCAGATTCTAAACTAAAAAGGAATAAGATAATGTTTATATGTTTTTCTTGCCTCATGTTTGTGCCATTAGTACTAAAAGTCATGCAATATACTTCGATTATAATGTATCAACTCAAAATGATGAAATCGCCATCCTGTTGTTCTGTGTTAATGGTGGATTATTTTTCCCTTACAAGATGCAAAACATCACTAATAAGGTACTGAACAGATACATTAATAATGAGAAGAAGCTTAAATGTGGTGTTGGGGTCCTCCACTGATCATCATGATGAACTTGAGATGATGTTCTGCAGCTTCATCATTTCCTCAGTGGTCAGAGGAAACACAGAAGCAGGGCTGGAATTGACCATCAGCACAGCTGAAGGTTCCACCTCTAATCTCTGCATCCCTTTCTGCACCATGTTTTCCATAAAGAACTTGGAAGACACTCTAGGGGGATTGGAATCAGGTTTAATTGGACTACGGGGAACCATTGTGTCTTTAGAACAGACATCCCAGGAATCTGTTGATTTGACCTTATATGATTTATTGATATCCTGTTGATCGAGTGGCCAGATGTTCTGGTCAGCTACCCCTTTTCTAAGAAGGCCACCTGAAGTCTTGCAGCTTGTGAAATAACTATCCTGGTGATTATCTGCCTGGGTGTTTGGCATTAGCTCTGATTTGTTTCTTAGCCTCAAGTCCTCAGCAGAGCTCTGGCACTGAGAACGACGAAATGTCAGGTCTGTTGGGAAAATATCCATATCTGACATGCTTGCTTTTCCCAAGGAGTCTTCGTAATCAGATACAAGAAGCTTATTAGCTTCAGGCAGCTTTCCAGAAGAACCGTAAACTTTGAGCCAGTTACAAACCACAGAGAGTGGCACTTCAATTTCCATCTTGCCTTCCTTGTCTTTGGGTATCCTATGCAGAACATGACTGAGATTGAAACCCTCTACTTCTGTTCTGGCCTCTCTGTCCTCTGCCGGCTGGACTGGAAAGTCTGCTTTCAGAGAGCCTGGTTTTGGTGTTGTTTCAATGATGTCTTTGTCTGGCTCAGGCATTGGAGCTGAAATTAATATCGGGTTGTCTGAGGGTGTCGGGGCTTGGACATCAGCGTCACAGGTCTCGTTTTTGGTCTCAGACTCAGAAAAGGTCAGAACACCTTCGCTGGACTCACCGTCCTGTGTCTCATTTCCTTTACTTCTTACTACACCTCCATGATGAGGAGTGTAGAGCGTGGAGGGTTTGTTCAAAAATTTTGGATTCTTGCTGGATGAAGGTGGGGAGAATGATGAGACAGGATTAGCGTCGGGCTCTTGGGTGGAAGCTTTTTTGCTCAGATTCAGGGGTTCAGAGGGTGACAATCCAGCTGAGCTCTTGTACTGCTCTGCCAGCAAGCGCAGTTGTTGCAGAGGCTCCTTAACCATGTTGACTGAGTCATGATGGATCAGTTGGAAGGGGAGTACCTTGGGAGTAGGGGGGGCATGTGGTGTTATTACAGAGGGTGGAATAGAGACAAAAGGTGGCAGAACTGGGTGAACTGGGTGGTAGTAATGGTGGTATTGAAGAGGCAGAGAATAGATATTCCCATGTGGGTCCGACTGGAAGCAGTGAGATCCCTGAGGGAAAAATCAGTCAGCATTTTAGAGATTAGTTTAGTGAGATACACTAGTTTTTCTTTTCTTAATGAAAATTATGAAATTAGTTATAAATTCTGATTTAAATTAATAAGTAATCAAAGAAGAATGTTGTTGAAATGTCTACAGTTTTGATGAAGTTTCCAGTTTCTCTTGTCAGTAAATTAAAAGTAAGCCTTCCTACATAGTTAAGCAAATTATTTCTTCCATCAGAACCAATTTATTCACTTTAATAAGTTGTTAAAATTTACATAATGTTCATATTCATCAAGCATACTGCATATATAAAATACAGCTCAAAACAAGTTTGAAATAACACCAACCGGTGACAGTGATAACAGCCTGCGTTTTGACGGCCTCTGGCCCCCATCGTCATCTTTGGCGCAGCGGTAGGGTCTCGGCTGATGGTGAGGCATGGTGTTCATTAGTATGCCTTTCAAGTGACACTCATAAGGCAGAAGCAACCTAAACAAATGGGAATCGAATCAGATAAAAACTTCCAATGCGATAAAACCACCCACTCATACTGCACGCACAGATAACTACACTCACTTTTCATAGTGTCTGCGTGTGCAGGTGGCTGCACTTGTGCTTCGAGGGTTTCCCCCCAGCGTGTTGTAAACCCGTTTCCACAGCTGATGAGAAGTCACCTGGAGTTTAGAGGATAGATTATTTCATGTTTGCTTGTCCATAAAGGGCATTAATAACACTGAGACACACTACAGCAGTTTTATTAAAGCGGAAATAAAGTTTTGGTGCTCAGCTTTAGTGCACAATCAATATCAACCATTGCAAATAACAAAGAAAATTCTGTAGCTTGCCATTCTGTCATTTATAACAACTCTGGTTTTAGAGATGTTACTTTTAAAGTTGGTGTACAGTAGCAGAACAATAACAATATTTTTGATATCAATTTTTAACAGAATGCTTTAGGAAGTAATGTTAATAATTAAACAAATAAATTAAAGACTAGCCATAAAATTTAGAAATACCTCTGAACAAGCATGAAAAGTGAAACCTCATAGAATGTACTTTTATAAAAATAAACAATAATGATTATTATATCATGTATGATAAAGTCGTTAACAGAATTACCTGATGGTAGCCACCCAAGTCACTGACGGTCTTGAACATCAGAAATAAATCAACTAAAAAGCAAATGAAAAACATAAATAAATGTTATTATTATTTAAAATTAAAATATGTGTATTTGTCATTTATTGCAATCCAGCTCTTCTTTTCAATCATTCTTTGCCTTAGACAAAACATTTTCACTTGTTCTTAATTTAGAGAATTATAAACGCAAAGTATTGTATTCATGGAAATAAAAATATATCACGTATAACATTCGGTAAGCTATTTGTGAAGCTAGTTCGGACTGTTTTTTTCAGAATGTTTCTTAATAATTTTTAGAGGCATGTAAATCTTTTTTAATCTTAACACAAAGTAATGTAAAACAAATATATTTTTTTATGTTCCAATTTTATTTCCAGTAATAACTATTACTATATTAACAACATCAAATCCCACATCTTGATCTGTAGATGTTTCCAGAAATTATTTTACTTGTCACTGCGCATGACATATGTCAACAAATGCAGCTGGAATTTAACAGGAATGATGTAATAATGTTCCGTGTGTAAACACATTTTTTAAAAACAAACTATAGCAATGAAACATCTGGTTCAACTCGTTTACACAGATAATTACTTTGTTTGAAGCCCAGATTGGGGATCCTCTCTATCGGGGTGTCTCGCTTTTTCATGAAAAGGTAGAGATCTTTGAGGAACTGCTCCTCTGTGATCTCCTCCATTGGGTTTTTGGTGCTCTCCTCTTGGAGTTCTATCTGTGCCATTTTCACTTGTACCTGAAAATAACAAAGAAGAATTTTTAGATTTTTTTTAATTTTATTTCAAGATTGTTTTCCAGTGGTGTTTCTCCCACTGCTCTCAAATTTAAAAGAATAAACAGCTTTACTTCAACACTACCCTGCTTCTGAGTGAATAAATGTAACACGGCCCCATCATACTGACTGATACTGAAACTTTTGCTGATCTTGATGGAGCTAAAGACTCACACCACTGGAATGAGGAATAAAAATAGCATACTTTCAATGCTTCTTTTTATACCCTGGGTTCCATTGTTTCCTTACATGTCAATAGTCAATTATAGCAACAGATAGAATATTAGTTTTAATGAAAATAGATGTTATTCCAGCTAACTAATGATTGTGCGTGTCTTATTTTCATCCGTAATAGAGAAGCAATGTCAATTAAAAAAAATGAACAGTGACCAGAAAAATGCACAAATATGCCACAATATGTAACTGATTAAATATCATGAGAAACTTAATTCTGAATTTTAACCAAAGGATTCCTCACCTTTGTTCCCCTGTGAGACGATAAATATGGAAAGAAGAATTATCTCATTGTCCTGATGGTCAGAGAACAAGCCGCAAAGCTGTGTGGGTTAGTGATCCCTGCAAGAAGTTAAAAGACAACTTAAATCACTGCAGCAGCTTATTAATGTCCCGTCACATCAGTCACACATTTGTCCCTTGAGTCAAAGTGATAAAGTAGCAGAAAGGGGGTGTTTACTTAAACAACTTCCTGCTGAGATTCGAATTGTTGAACCAGTTTGACTCGTTCCATAGTATGTGACCAGAAAACAAAGAATACACCATGACATATTCTCTACTCAGACATATTAATTTCTTTAATTATCTCTTTGACTCATTGCAATAACCTGTCATAGCCACTCCAGTACAATTGGCTTTTAATGTGAAGGTAGGGTAACAAAGGGTACTACATTTTGCTACAGCAGTGTTAGATTAGGTTAGACTGTGTCTTATTTGGACATCAAATTAACTTCTTTGCATTTCTCGGAAACCAAACTTCCCAAATGTGGGAAGGTGTTAAAATACATTGTACAGACATGACATATTGTACATGAATGTTCATCTTTTAAGTTAATTTTGCACCACAACAGGTTCCTCATGTTGAATGAGGTTGTTAAAATTGATTTACAGATAATCTGGTACAATATTTAAATGCAGGGTGCATTTAGTTTCTTCCTGCTCAAATACTCACCTATTATAACCATGCAGAACATTATCTCAGAATGCACAAGAAGTTGAATCTTGAAGCAGATGGGCTACAGCAGCATTAGACCACACCAAGTGTAACTCCTGTCAACCAAGAATCAGGAAACTAAGGCACCTGTTTTTGTTGGCTCACTAAAACCAGACGATGACAGATTGGAAAAACATTTCCTGATTCAGTGAGATTCGATTTCAGCCACAGATGGTAGGCCAGAACCTGTCATAAACAACAAGACAGCATGGGTGCATCCTGGCTAGTGTCCAAAGTTTAGGCTGTTAATGGGGTCTAATATTGTGGAGGATATTTTCTTGGCACACTTTTGAACTAAGGTAACAACCGATCTTTTGATTACTACTTTCAGCACTATATCACACCATATCACAAAGCTATAATAATCTCAAGCTGGTTTCTTACAGATGACAGTGAGGTTGCTGTATTACCATGACCTCCAGTCATCAGCCCTCAATCCAAAACAGACAGTTTGGGATGTGGTTGGATGGGAGATTTGCATCATCGATATGCAGTTCACATTTCTGCAACAACTGTGTGATGCTATCATATCAGTTTGGACCAAAACCTCTGAACGTTTCTGACATCTTGTCAAGCTATGACATGAATAATGAAAGAAATTTCAAGAGCAAAATGGGGCCCAACCCAGTAGCAGCTAGGTGTACCTAATAAAGTGACTTTATGGTATTATGTTGCAGCTGTATATAGCACTTCAGGGTAGGATTAAGATTTCCTCCTATTGGGAACAATAAAGGATTTCTTGACATGTGACCAAAATAGAAAAAAATAATAACTGAAATGAAAGTTATCAGAATAATGGAATCTCTAGCTGATGAATTTTTTTTTTTTGATGAGTATCATTAAGGAAGAAGGAAATATGAAGTTGGAAAAGGTATTTTTAAAGTTTTTTTTCTACGAGTTTGTGCTGCTTACTTAGCTACAGCTGAAATGATCTAATAATGCAGTGAACCATGCATTTGTATTCAGTCCCCTTTTACTGGATAAATTCTAGAACAACCGATGGCTTTTGGAGGACACCTAATAAATTTTTGTCGTATTGCTATTTCCAGGTCATAACTGCAAATAAAACTAAAGTTAAGTCTATCCTTTAGTGACGCTTTCTATATTCAGTGCTGGTGCCAGTGCCAAGTTTAATCTCCATCAAACTTTTCTGAAACTGAACAGGCTCATTGAAACTTTCCAAATGTCACAACAATAACAAAGTGTTTCATTTTTAAAAACAATCAACACCCTGGCCCAATGGGAACTGAAATACAGAAAACCAAATCCAAGATTGTAGTTAAAATCCACAGATGTGCAGAGTGAAGGCTTCATACAGGAAGTGTAATTATTGTTGAATGACAGTCTGTTTAGTCTTCTCAGAATAAACCCCTGACTGCAGGGGTTTATTCTGAGTTTAATACATGAGTTTTGTAATTGTTCAGCACCATGACCATGACCAGTCTGTAGGAGTTGTTCTCAGCTCAGGCTATAGGAATCCCAAGGGTGAGGAGGTATCCCTATCAAAACACTGCTGGTATACTGAACTGAACCTGTGACAATACAGATATAGAAACCAGACAGTAAAATTGGGCGAGTCAAATGGATGAAATCTGTTTGGTTCAATCACCTAAAGCTTCTCTGCCAAATCAGAATTATGAAAGCATTCTTTGGCAATTAGAGAGCTTTGTTCTAAATGTATGTTATGCAATATGTCTGCTAAAACATCAGCGATATCTCTGGACATCTGCAATTCTAAACTATACACACTGAAAAGAAACATGATGCAGTTTGTTTCAGGCAGACCTGAAACAAGACCTGAAAGTCCCAGGCCATATCAGGGACATCAGATCTTCTCCTGATTTCTCTCAATGTGTGTGAAGTTATGATTAAGGTATTGCTTTTCTTGGACTCAATAAACATGTGACTGTCTGTCAGCAACACCATAAACATCTAGCCAACAGCACAAACTATGCTCCAAATTAAAGTAAATCGAAGAAAGGTGTATGAATTAATGAATCAGAATAAAAATATGTATCTTTACTGTGAAAAAAGGAAAATGTGAATACTGCATGTAAAAGGAAGATTTGATTTAAATGATCTTTAAATATGTTTTTGCTACAACTAAGCTCTGGCTGGTAGGAAAGTATGATAACTTAAAAAGTAAAAATACCACAATTCCACACCATCAGCATTTACCAAACAATTTTAAACAAAAATAGTTTTCTATTCCATATATTACTTTTGAAGAAATTTGTAGTCTGCATGAATTTGCAATTTTCAACTCCCCTTTAGGGTTTGAAAATAGATGCCTGGCTTGTGTTTGTACAAAGGCTTAGTCCTCAATCTGGCCCAACCACTGGCTTGGTGTGTAACTCTAAACTTTGTGAAGCTGAAAAAAACTCCAGTTCCTCCAGCACATTCTGTCACACCTCAAGAAAAAAGACTTTAAACAGCTATAAGAGAATTTTTGCAGTTTTGAAACCTTAAATTTTTAAACCGTTGGTAGAGCTTGATGTCAATGACCAGCCCAGGCCTAATTTCGACCAAGGATAGTACAGGGAAGCCTGCTGTGTGAAAACAAAGATGTGAAGATTGAGTTTTAAATGCTATTTCCTCATTCTTTTCTAAAAATTCTAAATCTCTTTTTGGAAAGTAACTGAGTGGATTTTTCCAGCAGCCATGTTCATAAAATTGTTGGAATGCAAAACTTAATGAGGAGTTAAATGTCGACTTTCGTTGCAGCATTTTAAAAATATTCTATACAATGGTACCTATTTATATGGTCTGTCGCCACAGCTCACTTCTAAGCAGAAAAGTCAGTTAGACTGGAAAAGGGACCGCTTGCAGGAATCTATTGCTTAAGCCTATTGCAATCACAAACATAACATTTAAAAGGACATTTTAAAATATGCATTTTCTTTGTGTTACTAAGTGATTCAACATACCTCCTTGTTAAAATATGGCATTCTGAGTTGATGTTTACACATGCTAGGCTGAATGTAAGTCTGCCTTAGAAAATGTGATGTTTGTATATCAATAAATCACAGTCGACATGTCGGTCACGCTACCTCAACCATGACAAGAAAGGTTGCCTTGTCACAGCAAAGCTTTTGGGTGTCAAAATAAGGACACAATGAAACTGGAACACATGAATGCAACATATTCTTTACTGATTATATTGTAACAAAAGTGACTTTATGCTAAAAATGGCACACACACCCAATAGAACACAACCTGGCATTTAAGACAGCCCCTTAGAAATTCAAAAGAAAACAGAAAAAGTTTTAAACATTTGTCAACAGGAGTTTCCCTCTTTCGCTTGACCTAAATTGTTCAGACATCTACAGGGCCTGATCTTATGGCTCTGAGATGCATAAAACTTGCAAAGATATATATTTTTTGAGGGGGGCACGTAGGGCCATTTTTTACCACAGTCAAGCAGCTATGTTACCTTCTGTTGTTATAAAAATGCTGTGCATATTAAAAAAAAAAAAAAAAAAAAAAAAAAAAAACTTTAAAAACTTTAAAAAATTTGACTTTGGATCATAATTGTATCTGATGCCTTGAAACTGGCTTCTGTCTCTTTAGAACCTCTTACCCTTTCTGACACTCCCAACCATGGCCGTGGCACTCGTGGGGGATGTGGATGTTTTAACACCCACGCTCCACTTTTCCTGCAGCTCTGCTTAAATACTGTGACGTTATTTTCATGTCATCAACCTGAGTCTGATCTGAGGATACATATCTATGTAAACTAACAGTATTTTGCAGTGCGTATGTTTACATCTCAAACGTGCTTGCTAAGTACGTTCTGGCACACCTGTACATTGTTCCGAATGCTCAGTGCTCGGCTCTGTCGCTGTGCCTGAATGCACTCCGCTTTGACTCTCCTACTTTTCATGTATGCAGTATGAAACTGTAAACTTCACAAAAGCTAAATGAAAATATGCGCCACGGACAGATCCTTTTCATCCAGTCAAATATCCCTTGTAAATACTGCATTCAGAATCAGCTTTATTCCCCAACATTGTGCACACAAACAAGAAATCTGACTTTGATCCCACTTTGCTCTCAATAAAGACATTTAAAATTTAAACAGAAAAAAGGCAAAATAAAGTTTTTTCTTCACACAAAAAAGAAAATCTTTATTTTTTATCCTTTTTTGTCCAGCATGGTCATCTAACATTATTTATGAATTAAATAAACATGTCACAAAAGTATTCAGACCACATGATTTTTTGTATTTAATTGTGAAGTCATATTATTTAAAATTAATTAAAATGTTTTACAAATATAAATCTGGAAAGTGTTGCATCCAAAGTCAATACCTTTTAACTTCAACTGTAGCTGCAAGTCTGGGTGTACATTTACTTGCTTTGCAGAGCTAGAGACCGTGATTTTAACTGTTCTTACTTACAAAATAGCTGCTGTCAGATTGAATAGACAGCAACTGGGAACAACAGTTTTCAGGTCTTACTACAGAATGTAAACATTTAGGTCTGGGCTTTAACTAGGCCATTCAAGCATAAAGATGATTTGATTAAACCATTCATTGTACTTGTTGGGGGTCATTGTTCTTTTGGAAGATGAACTTCTGACCAATTTTTAGCCTTTAACAGGTTATATATATATATATATATATATATATATATATATATATATATATATATATATATATATATATATATATATATATATATATATATATATATGTGTGTGTGTGTGTGTGTGTGTGTGTGTGTGTGTGTGTGTGGTGCAATCCCATCAACTCATATCCACCACACTTTTGAAAAGCTTGCTACGCCCCTGTGATGAGCTTAACTGAAAAGGCTGTACATCATGAATATCTTTTATGATTCTAACCCGTGAGACTGACTCTATGAATCTACAGGTACATTTTAAAAAAAATTGAATGTCATTAAAAAGTGTAATTTTTTTTATTATTATTATTATTTATTTATAACTTTGGATGGAGCAGCTTGTGAACAAGTAAGCAATTTTCCCTTCTGGATCAATAAAGTATATTCTATTCTATTAACCTCATTCTAGAAAGTGAAACTCATTTATTATATAGAGTCTTACACATAAAACAAAATATTTTGAGTGCTTATTTCTTGTTAGATTGTTAAGTATGTCTGATGAAGTAACTTTTTAAATCTCTTCAACATATCCTGACAAAACCAGTACAACTGCATCACCCATCATTTCCCATCATAAAGGATAACTGTAACTAGACAGGCTCCACCATGCCTAGTATCTTTGTGAGTCTAAAGAATGACATTGACTTGACAAGGGATGTGCAATTAATCAACTTTTTGGGGATTTCGATCTTTTTTTTTACAGTGGTATCTTGACATATTCCGCTTTGCAAAACTGCAATATTTTCTGCTGAAAACCTTTACCTAAGCAGCTAAACGTAAACAAATGTTAGCGTCTTATATTACTAATTAATAGCAAGGTTATTTTGCAGCAGGTTACATCGGTGGTATATACAGACATTTTGGGGGGCAGGTGCCAAAGTTGGAAAAAAAAAAAATAATAAATAAAAAAATAAAAAAATAATATATATATATATATATATATATATATATATATATATATATATATATATATATATATATATATATACATACATGGAGGGTTCCACCCTAAATCCATCATCCTGAGACTATACACGAGCCGTAAGGACGGAGGCAGAGGACTAGCGAGTGTGAGAGCCACTGTCCAGGATGAAACATCCAAGATCCATAACTACATCAAGGTCAAAGCCTCAACCGACGATGTGCTCAGCGAATGTCTCAAACAATGGGGACCAGAGGATGAGGTGCTGGAGGAACCATCATGGGAGGATAAGCCCCTACATGGGATGTACCACCGACAAATAACTGAAGTGGCTGATATCAGGAAATCCTACCAATGGCTGGAAAAAGCTGGACTCAAGGACAGCACAGAGGCACTCATCCTGGCTGCACAGGAACAGGCCCTAAACACCAGAGCAATAGAGGCTCAGATCTACCACACCAGACAAGATCCAAGGTGTAGATTGTGCAAGGAGGCCCCTGAGACAGTCCAACACATAACAGCAGGGTGCAAGATGCTGGCAGGGAAAGCGTACATGGAACGTCATAACCAAGTGGCGGGCATAGTGTACAGAAACATCTGTGCAGCATATGGACTGGAAGCCCTGAGATCAAAGTGGGGCACACCCCCAAAGGTGGTGGAGAATGACCGAGCTAAGATCCTGTGGGACTTCCAGATCCAGACAGACAAAATGGTAATGGCGAACCAACCGGACATCGTGGTGGTGGACAAACAACAAAGGAAAGCCGTTGTGGTGGATGTAGCAATACCAAGTGATTGCAACATCAGGAAAAAGGAACACGAGAAGCTGGAGAAATACCAGGGCCTCAGAGAGGAACTGGAGAAGGCCTGGAAGGTGAAGACCACAGTGGTGCCTGTGGTCATCGGGGCCCTCGGGGCAGTCACCCCCAAACTGGAGCAGTGGCTAAAACAGATCCCAGGAACAACATCAGACATCTCAGTCCAGAAATGCGCAGTTCTCGGCACAGCCAAGATACTACACAGAACCCTCAAGCTCCCAGACCTCTGGTAGAGGACCCGAGCTCAGAGGTTGAGAAAGACCACCCGTGGAGGGTGAGAAGGGAATTATTATATATATTATGGCCGTTCAGGAAATTATTGTATATATATGTTCAAAAGTCTGAATATATGGAATGAACCTTGAATATATGGAATGAAAGTCTGAATATATGGAATGAAAGTCTGAATATATGGAATGAAAGTCATCAAGGAATTATGGGTAATGTAGTCCATGATCCGAAACGGAGAAGAGGAGGGCAGAAGCTTCGCCTTTTTATACTATTATGAAGTTGTCACACAATTAAATAGTTTCCAGATGTTTTAAGCAAGAAGGTAGACCTCAATAAGTCATCTGACCAGTCAGTTCATCAATATTGAGCATAATTTGAAATATAGTCTGGGATTTTCGAAACATCATGTCTCGGTTCACAGATCGCCACTAACAGATAACCGGTAGCGGGAAATGGCAGAGCGCCTATCCGAGATAAGGCAGGGGTGAGAGAGGAGATCACATTCCAGTGCCGCTTGGTTTAACTTAGCTTAGCTTCGCAGCCAGACAGGTTTGTGAACCGAGCTGTGCTGCTCCCAAAACCCAGAGCATATTTCAAAGAATGCTCAGTGTCGGTGAACTGACTGGTCTGATAAAAATCAAAGGTATACTTTTATACAAAAAACATTGTGAAACTACTGGCGACCTGTCCGGGGTGTAACCCGTCTCTCGCCCGATGACCACTGGAGATAGGCACCAGCACCCCTTGAGACCCTCAAAACAAAAAAGGATAAGTGTGTTGGATAATGGATGAATGGATGGAGGGACATTTTGAAAGTTTTTGTGACAAACTCAGAAAATTATGAAAACGACAAGTTTCTATCCTCGCCGTTTCGGTTTACCACTGCTGGTGGCGCAATGCATTGTAGGATATGTTGCTGGCTCAAGTTTGCAGAGGGATGGCTCATTAATTAAAATGGGTGAAATAAGAACGTCTCTGGGTTGTTTTTAAAGTACTTGTTTTGATGCGTACTTAGGATTGGAACAGTACTCGGGCCACTGTCGATGAAGTATCAAAAGCACGGGAATACACGCCAACAGAGAAGTATGCATGTTTTGAACCACATTACCCACAATTCCTCGAGCCCAGTCCGACTTTCATTCCATATATTCAGATTTCATTCAATATATTCAAGATTCATTCCATATATTCAGATTTTCATTCCATATATTCAGACTTTCATTCCATATATTCAAGGTTCATTCCATATATTTAGACTTTCATTCCATATATTCAAGTTTCATTCCATATATTCAGACTTTTGAACATATATATATACAATAATTTCCTGAACGGCCATAATATATATATATATATATATATATATATATATATATATATATATATATATATATATATATATATATATATATATATATATATATATATACGCAACAATGGAACAATGCTACAGCACAGAATATGGCCATAAGAAGAGTCATCTGCACATCTGCATATAGCCAGTGTGATACATGACAGAAATTATTCTTAAACAGTTAAAATTATTGAGATTAACTATGAGCCCTGAGAACTGGTAAGATGTCTGCTGATATTTACATATTAGAATACTCTGATCAACACATCAAAGCACACTGAAATAGAAAATAAAACTTAATCTACATGCCCCACTTTTATGGAACAGAACTTTATCAAAGGTATTTTTAGTAGCATATGAATATGTTACCCAGCTCATTTGGTATCTAAATGAAATGTTTAATTCACAGAACTTCGCTACTGTATTTGCAATAAAAAAAAAGACATGAGTCAAATAGAACTTGGGGACAGTTATATCACATATAATAACTACATCTATGAGAAACAATTGAATTTATTTATTTTATTTAATCTAAAAGCTACCTGTTAAACATTCTCCTGGCAGCTGGTGGTGGCCATAGAAGACATAAGGGCTGACAAAGGGGTATGCCACTGATTGACTGCTCTGTTTAGACTAAACTGAGTTTTAACTTTTGGATCTGAGGTTTAGGAGACAAGTACACTCATTTTGTTTGTTGCATGGATGGCCTGTCACTAAGGCAGGACTCTTTCTGATGGTGGAGTTAAGGAGAGAAGAGAGAAGGTGTTCGCATGCTGCAGGCAGCGCCTTTGTGGATGTCCAATTTGCACACAGTGCTCAGAGAGGCATACAGCTGGGCATGTCAGGTGTGTGTATGTGTGCTCGCACGCACGCACGCACGCACACACGCACGCACGCACGCACGCACATGTGTTTGTGTAGGTGGTGGGGGGACAGGATTCCGGGAGCTCATACCTCCCTGGATGAAAAGCTGCCTTGGGCAGCTGCCCACGTCGCCCATATCAGAAACCACTGTTTCACAGATAAAAAAATTCACAAAGTGTTTCACAAGAATAAAAGAAATGATAAAAACTACTAAATGTCTGTCGAAATAAGCGTGTCTTTAAGAGTTTTTTATTAAAAGAGCCAGTAGATACTATGGAACACAGTGAGAGCAGAAGGGAACTCCAAAGCCTCAGAGCCACGGCTTGAATAGCTCGATCTTCACAAGTCTTGAAATGGGAACCCCCAGCAGCATCTGGTTAGATCAGGGGTGTCCAAAGTCAGTCCTCGAGGGCCGGCATCCTGCATGTTTTAGTTCTCTCCTTGGTGGTAGTTACTACCTTCTCAGCATGTCGATGTTCTGCAGGGGCCTGCTAAGGAACCATCATTTGATCCAGATGTGTTGAACCGGGGAGAAAACTAAAACATGCAAGATCCTGGCCCTTGCGGAGCAACTTTGGACACCACTGGGTTAGATGATCTAAGACAGAATCTTTGTTTATATATTTTTCTGTTTAATATTTCTAGTCATGGGCCACACAGTGGTACGGTTGGTACCACTGTTGCTTTGCAGCAAGAAGATCCTGGGTTCCGATCCTGGGGTATTTCTGCATGAAGTTTGCATGTTCTTCCTGTGCGTGTATAGATTCTTTCTGGGTACTCTGGCTTCCTTGCACAGTCCAAAACATGACTCTTGGGTTAATTGGTCTCTTTAAAATTGTCCTTGGGTGTAAGCAGATATAGACAATGTATGGATGGATTTCTAGCCATTTTCCTTTAGTGGCCACATGTAGCACCTCACAGGGGTTCCATGTTCACTAATCACTGCCCCAACATATCTACCTCTCTGTGCAGTCAGTTCATTGGGACATCATTCTGTTACTAAACCTGCAGTTTGTTGCTTTCCAGCGTATTCGATTTTCCTTTAGGTTGCAACCACAGTGACACCATTTAATTTA
The DNA here is from genome assembly GCA_014839685.1 of Anableps anableps. NCBI lineage: Eukaryota > Metazoa > Chordata > Actinopteri > Cyprinodontiformes > Anablepidae > Anableps > Anableps anableps. The sequence goes on from CM026081.1 coordinate 24,396,891, forward strand.
AAAATTAAAGATCGCATCAGTTCATTTGTATTAACACACTCTGGATTCACAGACCTAGATGTAGCTCAGTACAAGATTTGCTATGTGGTGGTGTCTGCACCACATGTGAACACAACAAATCTGTTCAACCAACTGAAAGTTTATTGTTGAAGTGATCTATAAGCAATCAATATAGGAAATGACTCGCATTTACACAATATATTCAGTATAAATATAAATGTGTGTATGGATATCACAGTAACTGTATGTTAGTAAAGTTATGCACTCAAAAGTACACAATATTTTGTGACATTTAGCTTTTCATGAAGGAATATGTGGGGTGTTACTTTTCAAAGTCATTTTATTTCCCCACATATACATTGGCCACAGTGGCTTAAAGACCTTAGCGCAGACCACAATAATCTCCCTGAACAAGGGAGACAAAGGCCGGTGAACATCACAGTGGCAGATATCCAACAGAAAGTCTCAGGTATAAACAGGTCTACACCAGGCCTGGACATGATCCATGCCTCCTGGCTCAAGAAGTTACATCATCTCCATAAGTGTCTAGCAGCACAAATTAACCAACTGCTATGGCTCTCCTCTGTGCTTCAAAGCACATTTAGAGGCCCTGAAGCACAGTCCAGTGCTAACCCCAGCAATTATACCGAGAGTGGCTGCCACCACAGCTTCTTTGTTCATCTGACCTTAACTTACTAACCCTCACCTTCTCATTTTCCTGGTCCTAAGAATGGTTAAAGTGTGAGGTTGTGTTTGGGCTGAGAAAGTTGGTTTATGATAACAGGCCAGTGATCCTGATTTTTAAAAAGTTGTTTTGTGAAGTTGATGATTGGTAAAGAGTTACTTTATTCCCGCAATGTGAGCTTATTCCATTTTATTTGTGTTTTCCTTTAATCTCTTCTTACCAACATACTCAAGATATATCCATATAGTCCTTAGAAACATGCTAGATTGGATCTTTGTTATCTTTGTTGCTAATGCTAAAGCTATAAGCTCTATTAATGGTAAGATGCTACCCACTATTTGTGTTGCTGTGTTTTGAATACAACTAATTCTTTTTCTGCATCAATTGGCTGTAACACACTGCCAGCACTCATAAACAGATTATAACTGTTATCAATACTATCGTAACGGTACTTAAAGGTGCATGTGGAACTTAAAGGGGTTGGTAAATAGCGGTGAAGCCACTACTTTCCTTCAGCATGAATTCTGTGTATGACATCATCACACCTGCCATTCATTCACTGTCTTGTGATTCCATTAACTTTTAAGCCATTATCTTGGTAGGCTATCATTCCAATCAATTAATCACCATGATGGCTAGCTAATACAGCATAGAGAATCAGTTGTCCAAAAGTTTTTTGATAACTAATTCAGCAAATGATTTTTTAAATTACTTAATTAATATTTTATTTTCTGTTCTACTTTGCATTGTGAACTGGTTGTTTGAACACCAATTGTTCTTAGTTGATTCTTAAAGCTGTAGTAGGGAATTCTGAAAAAAATGTAAACTTAGCCCGAAAATTAGAACAAGAACTCCTGACAGGTCCCTTCCCCTTTCTTTCTGCTGTGCTATATCCCTCCCTCCACTTCTCCTTCCCCAAAGCGGACCCTGCAGATAACTCAAGAATTCTGCAGTTTTTCTGTAACGTTAAATTGTTTCTCCGCCACTAGCACAGCTGCAGCACACCGGTGATCTTGAATGATGATATGCACTATGCAGGGGCAGGGTGTGAGCAGAACATGGGCATGATTGACATTGCTAAGACATTCCTCCTGGCTCTGATTGGTTGTTTCTGACTGGGAGTGGTGTATATTTGCAAATGGCAGCACGACTATTGGAAGGAGCCAGAGGAGCTTGATTTATTTCACAGATTATCTGTCTCATATTTTACTTTCAGGATATCAGAACTGTAAAATTACTGCATCACTTTATTGGGTATTGGTCCCAGGTTATTCTTATTTGTTCCTTTTACTTCCTTTCATAATTTATCAGTTTTTCTTATCATTTTAATTTTAATTTTGTAGTTTATATCAATGGTTCCCAACCCTGGGGCCTCATGTATAAAGCCTGCTTTCGCCCCAAAAAATGTGCTGTCACAATTTACGCACAAGTCGGCATGTATAAAATTGAAAGTGGTGTGAAGGTTTGCGTAAATATATGCAAACTTTTTACCTGCTGTGAAAATGTGCGGCAGATTTGCAAACTTTTTCAGTGGACAGTCACAAACTACAAAGCCCCAAAACTTACCTCAGTACATTGAAATCTGACACCATTCAGTGTTATTTAATCCAAGGAAGATCGAACCCACTGTTTTTTCATGATTTTAATCTTTTATTGTTTAAACTTAAATGATAAAACTGAACCACATTTATCCTCATACAATAAGGTAACACACACACAAATTCACAAAACAAATAAGCAAATAAACTAAAAATAAAATTATGGGAAAATCTCATTTGAATGTATAAAATAAATGTCATCTGTTTTTTCCACATATAGATGAAACTGCACATGAGTCAGTACACCAAAACACATGAAATACCTGTGGGGCACTTCCAGTTTTTCTTAAAAAGAAAACGGAGTTGGATTTGCAGATTACCTCCAAACAGGCCAAGTTTGATGATTATTAAGGTGGACAAGGTGTAAATAATCACACATGTACATAAATGGCTGTGCAAAGGTGTGTGTAATTGTGGAACGATGGCAGCTTTGGCACTGCTGGAGGACATCATCAATAGAAGGACTTGGAGGGAGCATGTGTTCAGAGATCAGACTAACCAGTTGAGACATGATGATGAATGGTTTATTAGCTACTTTAGATGTCCACGACCACCATCCTGGAGCTCTGTGCAGAACTGTTGGAGAGTTAAACTCGAAGGAGTCATGCAATACCAGTTCAAGTTCTTATTATGCTGGGATTCCTTGCAAATGGAGCACTTCAGTGGAAATTGGCTGACAGAATGGGAATTTCATAGTCATTATTCAGCCGATTGAATCCATGCCAGCTGTATATGTTTCCCAGATACGTATGGTTCCCCACTGCAACTGAACAGGCAGAAATTAAATTTCAATTTGCAGCGATGAGCCGACTTCCTGTGGTCAGAGCAGTCCACTACACTCATATTGCTATTAGGGCACTGTCTGGAAATGAATGCACCTTTATGAAAGTCATATGTGATGCTCAGTTGTGCCCAAGAAATAGTGGCATGGGGGCTTGAGGACCATGGGTGGGAATCACTGGTTTATATGAATATTACCAGCCTAGTTAAAAAATTGTTGACTAAAGTATTTGAACTGGAAGTTTAGATATTTCGTTCATAAAGTGTTATATTTTGTAGAGTTGTTTATGTTTATTCTGTATATGTGTGCAGATCTTGCTGTTTGAGAATGCCAGTGTGAGAATTCATTTGTTCATCTATTGTTTAAGAGTACAACACCTCACCATGCATGTATTCAGAAAACAATAACAAAATGAGTTTGAATGCTATTTGGCCCTTATTTCCTGATGATAAGGTGGTGCCCAGACTTGGATCTAAATTACTGACTTTGTTTATAATTGCCTTTGACACCTATTAATTATCAGTTATTTATAGCCAACCAAACATACTGTTGCACAACATGTACAAAAAGAATTGTGGCAGCCTGTACTATGAGGTAATCAAAATGTGTTTGCTAGGGAATTTCATGCATCGAAAGGCGATGTGGAATTGTTATTTTGTTATGACACTGTCTCTTCCGGTACAACTCAAATTCAAATTCAAAAATACTTTATCCCAAAGGGAAATTAAATAAAAAAAGTTATGCTGATAAACAAATCTGTGATAAGAGTGTAAGCATTATTACCAAATACATGGTACATGGTTGGTTCCAGGAATCAGGAATCACAATTCTTAGGTCTCCATTAACCCAGATTATATGAGTGTTAAAGATGGCTAGTGCTAATTACACAAGACAAATTAGGTGGTTATATTTGACAAAATATAACTTTGTGTCAAAATATGGCACCATACCCACTGCTGATATGCAGATTTCCTTTCTAGATACCATATCTCAGGGACCACAAGCTAACAAAAACTGTGTTGTTTTGCTGGGAATAACTTTATTAAGATTTTTTACTTTTCTTCTCTAGTAGACTGTTCAGAAAACCACACATTACCACCCCATAAATCCACAGCAACAGTGGAATACAACAGATTTGGCACATTTTCAGAATAGGGTAGTTCAGGGACCTCAATTTGATTGGGCCTGAGATAACCAAAAATGTCAAGCCTTTATTTGGTTTGGACCACTTTCACATTCATAAAAAGCAGACCTAACTGGTGCAAACTGGGAGACCAGTGGGGAGCATGCGTACCCATTGTACAGAGGCTGGTCATTGACAAAGCTGTCCTGAGTCGCATGTCTTCTTTCTCACTCACTAGACCTTTTCCTGTCTACAAAGCTGTTGAATAAATCCACCAGCGCAACAAAAATCTTAAAAAGTTAAAAAGCCCTTCAAAGTTTACTGGTGTGAGAGCGACATCTATTAATCTGAATCTTACAAATGAATTCAGGCACATGTTTATTATGGGCTTAATGAGAAAGTATGTTTAATACCTGCTTAAAGGTTATTTTATGGTGCATTAAATCTGACAAACAAGTCTAATCGGATGGCATATTCTACTTTATTTAATATGATTATACTGGTGAAACACAAGGGTAATATAAATACAGGCTTCATTTGATCTAGATCTGAAATTGGAAAATCTCAGCTCTTAGCTGAACATATTTCTGTATCATAACCAACATTTTTGTTAAATTTGAGATGCCTGCAAAGTATTCATTGTGATGATTTAGTCATCTCAATCCCATCTATGCCCTTTCAAAGATTTCTTTTGATTATTTCTCTTGTAGTAAATGAATTACTATCCCACAGAGTGGTTTCTGAAGCTGAACTGTATTTCACCTATCTCCAGATTGTTGAAAGCTATGCTACACTGTTTATCGCATTCTTTCAGACAAAGCTTTGTTAGGTGTGGTCCTTCTTCATCTTCTTCTGAACCAGCACCAACCCGTCTTTCCATTGTGTCAAAGAAAACAAGTTAAAACAGCTGGCTTGAATTCTAAAATGCAGACATTCGTGAATGGGTAGGGATTTGAAAACAAAGCAGAGGCACATAAAACACATTTCAGATAGTCAAAGATTTAATTGCATTAAATTACCCTGGCTTTTCACTGAAAGAAAATAATCAGCTATATTGTTTGGCTCTTTTGAAGTTTCATTGACCCCTCAAAGCCACTTTTATGAAGCACCTTTTTCACCATTTTAACCTAATGCAGTTCTGTTTTGTAACATTAAATGTATTGTCAAACACCATCAGTGCTTCAGGACATCATGTGACCGTGTTTGGTAAAAGTCAGGAATCTAAACAGCACCTTTCCAACTGGCAGACACATCAAACCTTTTTAGCAATGACAATACTGTTTGGTATGTGATGCAGAAATTACCCGTCATCCTTGTGATTAACATGATAAGAAATGCCTTTGGCAGTGTCATTCAGAACTGGTTTCAGAAGTTTTTGTTTTTTTTTGTTCAAGACTCAGAAATATTAAGTACAAAAGAGATGATTGTGATTCATATGTTGGACATGTGTACCTTTTAAACAAAGAGACCTCTTAGGTGTTGATTTTTTTTTTAAAGAATACTTTTCACTTTCTAAATCTAAAGCAAATATGAACCAAAATGCCTGTGCATATGGTGCGCCTGTCCACCAAGTAAGCTACCCAACGCTGCTGAAATAAATTTCAGATCAATGTTGAAGCTATTTAAAAGGAAACTATTTTATACAAGTTAAAGCTGCTGTTTATCCCAGCTTCAAGAAAGTGAGGGAGAGTGATCCATAAATAAAGACCCAACTATACTGTTTAAATTAGGATGCAATGATAGAAAAATGGTCAATTAAAATAATAATGAAGTCTCTAAACATAAAAATACAACAGCAAATGAATTTCTCTGCTATACACCAACAACAACACCCCTTTCATCTAACATAACCCAAATTACTAACCTGTTGTCCAGCAGTCTGCTGCTCAGTCAGGGGTTTTTTAGGCTCATGCATATATACCAGTGCAATTCCTCAGGTGTCCAGACAACAGTATTATAGCTCTTTTCATCTATTCTGGTCTGTCCCTGAAAATGTCCTTGCAGTACCCTGTCAGTAGTTATCTTAATATTTTATATAATTTTACATATGTTCACATTCAATTGGGCTATATTCCTTCTTCTGCATCCCCCATTGTCATAGATATACGTTAATTTGATCAAAACTGGGCATTAAATGCTTAACTGGTGTCAGAATCTTTGTTAAAAAAGCACAAAACATTAAAAGAGGTGAATGGTGGTGAAATGCGGCCTTAAAAGTTGAAGTTAAAGCAGTTGAAACATTTCTGTATTAGCATATTCTGAACCCCAGCCTTTCCTGCAAAGAAGTACTATGAATAAAAATCTTTGTAGGAATGTGTTATTTGGACATTTTGCATATCAAAATACCATAAGTAGAAGAAGAAGAATTAGACACAAAAGATAGAAAAACCCCAACATAGTTCAAAAAGAGTATATCTGAAAACTCCTGTGCTAGATTAGTACAGCATGTTTTATTTCATTTTATTTTTTTTTTAGCTAATGTGTTGTGTTTTGACAGTTTTTTGAGTGAGAGTATTGAGTTTAATTCAAAACTTATTGCTGTTTGATAAAAAAAAAATAAGGAAAATTTTGAATTCAGCTAAACATCTGATTGCACAAACCCAGCAGGATCCCTGACTACAGATGTTAATCAGACGCATGCCCACTGTGACAGGAATGCAAAACATTTCAGTTGGATGAAAAAAGATTTCCTTTAAGGACTATGTTGTACCAGAGTGAAATAATCAAATGCATACTCATACCAACTGAGGAACATGACAGGTTTCTTGGAATGGAACCAAATGAGATGGCCATAACTGATACTGAAAGAGGAAAAGATCGTTATGTACTTATCCTTTTTTGCTTCGTTGTTCCATTGCAAACCTGTACAGTCAGTTTCTGGAATAACACAAAAGAAGATAAGGTGTGTTATGCTAACAGAGCGTGTAGACCTGAACCATGATATGTTTTAAACAGTAAACAGCACATCTGTTGGCACTATGGCTGATATGATGAGTTCTTGGTTTGCTAATACAAACACTGATTTTGAAGGGTTTTTTTTTTACAAACATGCGGGCTCCAGGTAAGTTTGCCATTTGGGCAGTTCAAAGCCTGATGTTGTATTCACTCATTGCCATTATATTCTACCATTGTACATAACCATTATGTATAACTTTATTTCTTTAAGATAAATAATCATGAAGTTTCTCCAACCTCATGTATGGATTCATTGAGCTTTATATTATTTTCCTATAAAATTAAATTGTTATATTCCATCTTTGTTCCATTATTAGTGCTTCTGGACCCCAATTTTTTATCAGATGATACTTATGAAACATAGATTATGAAAGCTTATCAAATCTAAAATGAGTGGGTTTGTCTTTGTATTTTATTTGTTATTGTCAGACATTTCCTTTCAGTAAATCATAAAGAGTTTATGTTGAAGCTTGTTAAAGTGGTTATAAAACCCCACAACCGTCCAAAACTGCAAAAATAAAAAATGGCAAAGGTTTGAATTATCGGCACCTGAACAGGCATTGAATCCTGTGTAACTTCAAGTTTCAAAAATTGTCAAAATATTGGTATCTTGTCAGACAGCAATAAAATGGTTCAGTAATTTGAAAATCAGATTCTGATTAAAGGTTGCAAGTGTTTAAAACCTTACCTACAAAAATAGTTATCTTGACGTCTTTCCTCAGTAAACATCCAAATTAATTGGTTCCAAAGGCTGAAATGAACAGCTAATCTGAATGGGGCCAGGACAAATGTGGACTTTTACTATCTTTAAACAAATCCGATGTTTGTGTGTCTTTTAAACTGCAGTCATAATTTGGATCTGGTGTTCTTTTTATAGAGAAAATTAATATTTACAAGAGAAAATCAAGGTACAAGCGAGCATGTCACCAACAATCAGTGTAGTGCATTTTCTTGCATAACACAACCATGAATACAGGAATATAAAAAATAAAATGTAGCAGTCTAGTTAAAAGCCTCTCAATATAACTATGTCTTTAATGGCTTCTTAAAAGAGTCAGTGGAATTCATGCAGCACATGGATAGCAGGGCCTCGGGGCCACAACCTGAAAAATTCAATCTCCACGAGTTTTAAAATGAGTCCGTAGTATCACCAACAACTTCTGGTCAGATTATCTTAAAGTCTGAGAGGAAAATTAAGGCTTCGATAAATTCTGAATATATTCAGGAGCTTGGCCATTAAGGTCCCTGAACAACATATCAGTACCAATATTTTAAACTAAATTCTATAAAATACAAGGAGGCCAGAACAGGGGTAGGGTTCTCCTCTATTCGTCCTTGTTAAGAGTTTACTGCTGTATTTTGTGCAATCTGAAGACGATCTAAACAGAGAAACTGAGAGAATCTAAAAAAGGATCCAGAAACGCATATAGTATACAGCATATAATTTTTAATTGATTAATTTGCATTTTATTGCATGAAAAAAAGTATTAGATCACCTATCAACCAGGATGAACTCTGGCTCTCACATACCTGTTACTTTGTCATGAAGAAGCCCTCTTATGCTGCACTCTGTAGCTGTATTTGCTGCACCCATGATTGGTTCTTAACACTGCCCAACAGGGGCCAGTGCCCTTGTAAAACTGGTCCTGGTCCCTGTTATGGCCCATGTACTGAAAATATATTACTAAATCAATTTCCTACGATGATATGCGCTGGCACAGAAACCATAACTAATTGGTTCCTTGGACCAATTTATTTTTTTTTACCTTCACAGTATTACTTTAATAATTAATCAAAAATGAAGGTGTTGTACTTTTAGCTTCAGCCATGCTGAGATAGGATCAAAATTTTAATCTGCTAGATCAGGGGTTTGCAACCTAAAGCTACAAGTGGCTCTTTGGGTCTGTGGAGTATTTAATATATTAAACAATGTAATATTGCCCCTTTTTTGTTTGTTTGTTTGTGTTTCATTATTCTGTTCTGTGTCATAAGGAAAAAACAATGGTCCCACCCTGCCCCCCTGGTAAATTTGGTCTAGAACCAGCTCTGATTGCACCTGTTTGCATTTGTTACCTATATAAAAGTCACCTGTCCACACATTCAATCAGTCAGACTCCAATCTCTCCATCATAGGCAAGATCAAAGAGTTGTCTAAGGACACAAGAGACTAAACTTTAGACCTCCACAAGGCTGGTATGGAGTACAGGAAAATAGGGAAACAGCTTAGAGAGAGGGCAACGACTATTGGAACAATTATTAGAAAATGGAAGAAACTCAAGATGCTTGTCAAGCTCCCTCAGATTCCATGCATCTCACCTCAGGGAGTATCAAAGATCATGAGAAAGGTAAGGGAACCAGCCCAGAACTACGCTGGAGGACCTGATCAATGACTTGAAGAGAGCTGGGACTACAGTCTCAAAGGTTACCATTAGTAACACACTATGTTGGCATGGATTAAAATCCTGCAGAACATGCAAGTCCCCCTGCTCAATCCAGCAGATGTCCAGGCTCGTCTGAGGTTTGCCTATGATTGTCTCGATGATCCAGAGGAGGTATGTTAGAAGGTCATGTGGTCAGATGAGACCAAAATAGAACTTTTTGGGATAAACTCCACTCATCGTGTTAGAAGGAAGAAGAAGGATAAATACAATCCCAAGAACACCATCCCAATGTGAAGCATGGGGGTGGAAACACAATGCTTTGCAAAGGGTTCAGGACAACTACACCATGCTGAGGAGAGGATGCATCGGGCCATGTATTGTAAGAACTTGGGCAACAGCCTAACTTCCCTCAATAAGAGCACTGGAAGTAGGTCGTGGCTGGGACTTTCAGCATGACAATGACCTGTAATACACAGCCAGGGCAAGGTCCTTGAGTGGCCTCCAGATCTGAAACCAAATGGAAAATCTTTGGAGGGTGCTGAAACTCCATATTGCCCAGCGACAGTCCTGAAACCTGCAAGATCTGGAGAAGATCTATATGGAGGAGTGGACTAGAATACCTGATGCATTCTGTGCAAACCTGGTCAAGAACAACAGGAAACATTTGATCTCTGTAATTGTCAATAAAGGTTTCAGTACCAAGTATTAACTTACGTTTTTTCTATTTTATTTGCTATGCACTGTCCTGAATATGTTATCTTTATCAAAGTCTGCTGCTCAACATATTTCTTAAATTGGATGGAAAATGGAGGATGATTCGATGTTTCCATTCTGTGCACACTGGCAGACTAAAAAGTTGCGACAGCTGTATTTGAGCTACATATACAATATCACACTCCTTCTGTAATTCCACTTTCCCTTTGCAGTTCATAGCTGTTGAAACAGGTTTTTTAATGTCTCCTGATGTAGAACAGCAATGTAATATTAGCTATCAAGCAGCCAAACCCTGAACTTGGAATGAGCTTCCCCTGTTTTAACATTTACTTTAGATGGCTGGTTTCTTTGAAAATGCAGATTGTTTTTTTTATTATTAATATTTGGACATGTGAGCTACAGATTGTGATTATTATTCAGATTGTTTGCTATCATATCTTTTCAACAGCTATTGACGTCTGTCTATTATGTTATTGTCTTTCTCTCTCTGCATATTTTTTACTATTGTGAAACAGCTTGTGATTTTTATCTGGAAATGTGCTATGTAAATAAACAAAACTTACTTACATTGCTTGTCAGTTTAAAATTGTTTCATTATACTGCAAAACTCACATTGAATGCAGCCTATTGTCATGGAATAATAGGATATTTCAAATATCCTTTATGTTCCAGAGGTTTGACGGGTTATTTTTTAAACAACACTCTGCAACAGAGAAGCCAAGTTCTGAATTTAAGTTTAATTCTTTCACCACACAGTGGCGCTGTGGCTCAATATTTTGTATCACCTTTTTTCTGCACTGAAACAGTGACATTAAAACTGTGCTGTATACGGTTCGGTACATTTAATGTTACACAGAAATATCCTGCACATGCTTCTACCTTTATTTAATTATTTATTGAATATTTAATCAGTGATATGAGTTGAGCATATAAAGGTGTTATCGAGCTTCTTTGAGCTTCTGCAGCTGATTTTATTTTCTAAATATGATATTTTTTGTGATTTTTTTTTTCTATTCCCACTCTTTGTGCTTTTTCCCCAGTAGAAGGCTCTCCGGAATGTGTAGGACATATGAAAGCCATTCAGACGTACTTCAAAATCAAATCATGTCGGTTTTATTACAGTACTTTGCCACTGACAACAATGGCTGAATCCTAATTTTGTTCTGCTGGACCACCTTAAAATATAGATTCAAAACAGAGCTCTTCCATTTTTGTTCATCAACAGGAACAGAAATCAAAATTTCAGAGGCAAAGGGTGAGATTGACACTTAGATATGTTTGGCGAACTTCTGAAAAGGTCATGCCAAAGAGGGGCTCCAAATGTCAAACATGCGTCTCTGAAGTTTAAGCCTTTGTAAGATCTGATGGCGTGATTTTTCTTTTTTTTTCTGACTTCAAAAATGTTTAAGTTAAGAGTTTGCTGCTGCAAAATTTAATACTTATATTTTGAGAGCATTTTTTATTTCATTTTTGGTAATAGTAATTGAACATTACACTGCCAAGGTATACATTATAGAAAAAAAATGATTATTAGTATTTTAGCTTTAACAAAGCAAATGAAATGCAACCTATGTTGCTATAACTTGGTTCAATTAAGAGACAGAAATCACTAATGCTACCTGAATATTTTATATTTGTTATTTTTCTGTATAATTATGTTGGCCAAGGAGACAATCCTTGTTAGAAATAAATCTATTTTATATTCAAAACTATATTCAGAAAAATAGAAAATGTGTCAAAAATGTTCTTGTAGTCCCCAAACTAAACTGCTTTAAGCTGCTCTCCTACTATTTTATTATAAATTTATTTCAGATTTGTGTTGATGTATCTTTTTATGGCAGTATCAAATCTATTCATATAGCTCATTTAAAAATAGCAACCATTTATTAAAAGTGCTTCACAATTGCACCAATAAGCACAAAATAGCAAACAGAATAAAACTGTAATAAAAAAATTGTAAAATACAGGAGTTGAGACCTCTGATAATCTCTAATAACTATTTGAGTACCCTACCCAGTCAGTCAAAGGCCAACAAAAACAGCTGAGTTTTTATAAATATTTAAATGATCGTGTGAGTGTCCTTGTTTGGAAAGAAACAGTAATTATTAGCTAAATAACCAGAAGATATGTCCCAATTCCCATTCCATGTCAACTAATTAAAGCACTTGGCATGTTGAGGTGAGTGAATTTTCATTAGTGTAGACAGAATGTTAACATAGCATAGAATCAGATACCACCACTGAGTCATTGCAACATTTGTGTAGCACTTGTGTAGCTTTCGTAGCAGTGCCACATATGTGCAGTGCATATTGTGCTGTGATGTCAATGCAGTAAAACCTTTGTGTATAAACAAAAACATCCGTAGCTACCCGACTTAGCTGGAGATCTCAATGGATAGAGCACTTGGCACGAACTGCACAGGAAGAAAATGCTGTGACATCATTCACATAAAATTATCTGTCTGAAAACAAGAACCTCCTATTTGCAAGATGTTGTGACTGGTTGTTTTCTTATTTGATGAAAGCAAATATGACTGCCTATATTCAGTTTGTCTGCAAGAAAGTGTCACTATTCCTTATGACAGAAAACAAACCTGATAAAAAAAACCCCACCAATCAGTTTTCCTCAGAACATGTTGAAACACAACCACCACATTTGCTAGGTTTTATCTCAATGTATGTAGGAGCTACAAAACTCAACTATATCTATCTATCTATCTATCTATCTATCTATCTATCTATCTATCTATCTATCTATCTATCTATCTATCTATCTATCTATCTATCTATCTATCTATCTATCTATCTATCTGTCTATATTTATAATGATTATAATGATTTGATTTACTTCTTAGTGAACTTAAAATGATTTTGTTCACTGTAAATGTATGTAAGTCAAGCATTTTTGATTATATGAGTTTTTCCATGACAATGCTGTTGTGATTCTCTGCAAATCCTAACTACCACACCCCACAAAAAAATAAGACCTGGTTACCGAACAAAATCTTGGTAAGGGGCTTTAATAAAATGACATTCAAATCCCAAAAAGAGCTATATGATGAAATGTGCAGCATATGTGTGTATGCTCTCTGAAAAGGGTAAAGGATAATATCCCGATAAGAACAATTGTTAAGAATACCTTTTTTTGGATTACATTTGCTCTATTGCTCTGAAAGCAATGTGTGTGTATCTACTCGGGATGTAACAGAGGTGGGGGACGTATTTTGAGCAAATATCACTGACCTTTTTTTGCCCTTGGTGACCTTTCGAACCACAATCTCATTTCTAACAGTGATAACCACCTGAGACCCTATACAGACGAAAAGGGTATATTAACGGCATGGAAGGCAATTGTAATGTGGCAAATGTCACTGTTTGAGGGGTGAATCTCCAAGGCAAGTGTCTTCTCACCACCCACACAGGTAAAAGACCTCTTTGAGGCTTTTTCACTTGAAACGATGGCAGTAATTTTCATTTTGGAAATAACTGACTCCCAAATGAAGTCTTCTGTTATGATCCTAAGATGATGATGACCTTTGATTTTCATCTATGTTTCTGTTTTGATCATTTCTTTATTGGTTATTTGCTTAGATCTTGCCATTTCAGTTTTTTTCTTGTGTTAGTTCATTTATACACATCATTTGTGCTCTGATGTGTTTCCTTAAATTAGTGTTTCTGTTTAAGTTAGTTTCAGGTTTTCCTTTTATCTATGGTTCCCTGAGTCTCAGCTTTGTTTCTTTCTCCCTTCCTCAGCCTGTCAGCCTAAATCTCCTTTCTGAGCTGTTTTCAACCTCCTAATTTCCCTTTGCCTGTACTCTCTCTTAGCTGTCCCCTATTCTCATCTTGTTTCTCAGTCATATTCCACTCTTTTCTCAGTGTATATATAGCATTTTGGTTTCATTGTTCTCCACTGGCTCCTTCTGTTGCGCTCTGTTTATCCCCGTTGTTCCTCATGTTTTACCTCTGCATCCTCCTTAACTACCAAACTTCTTGATGTTGGATTAATTTTTTAGAGGAAAATGTCCAAACACAGATAGCCATGTTGACCTAATACTGAATTGGTTCCCAGACATTTTTTAAATAGAAAAATTAATACCAAGCAAGTACATTGTTGCACGAGTGTGAGAACCCTTTGTGAAACAATGTTTCTGGGAAAAACAAGAGACAAGCAAGAGGTGCTTCATAATTGAGACCTCATGTGGTCTTGATATCAGATGACTTTATGTTTTTGTAAATTGGAAAACAGGTTTTGGGTATGTAAACATCAAACCATCCTGCTCTTCAGAGTGTGTTGTCCTGCATATTTTTAGATTTGTCTTCATTCCAATGCACATGATTCAGAAGAATGAATTACCTCCACAGTTTCCACTGAGTTATGCAAAGACCTGTCAATGAGTTATCAAATAAAACCGCTGTTGGCGGCATGTGAAAGTGGAGACAAGTCCAAAATATTTCAGACATTTCACTCGGTAATTAATTGCCAGTAAGGAGGAGCAGCAGTTATGTGAATTACAGTATATGTCTGTAGTGTCAGGAAAATGTGCCTCCAGCTCTCACATACTATGACTGTGTGGTATGTTTTTCAGTTTAAACTTGTTTGACTATTAAAACTTTTGCATATTGTGAAATGTTTGTCAGATACAAGACAAGGAAAAGCTTTTTGTTCTTTGAGTAAAAGCAAAATGTATTCCATCCATCCATGCATCAATCTATTATCTAAACACATTTTTCCTTGCAGGGTCGTGAGAGGGGCTGGTGCCTATCTCCAGTAGTCATCAGGTGAGAGGCGGGGTACACCCTGGACAGGCCGCCAGTCCATCGCAGGGCACAAAATGTATCCCTTAAATTAAATAAAAAATAATGAACAACTCCATCACACTCTTGAAGTGTGTAGTCAAACAAGGAGTTAACTTAGGAAGCTGCTAAACAAGTCTGGAGAAAGAAATTAAAATTAAAGGTGATGAAGAAGCAGGAAATCAGGGGAAAATAACACAAAACTAAATAAGAAATAAGACGATACACACATGAACTAAACAATAAGACCAGTGTACAAAGAAAACAAGAAAGGGATGACATGGTATGGGGGATTATGGAAGATGAGTGACTAACAACAAGGTGATCTCAGGATAAAGTAAAGGTGTTGAGAGCATCTAGGGGCACTGACAGGTAACAAAGAAGCCAATTTTAGATTCAGACACAGAAAAACAAGAACTACATTGTGTAGAAATATGCTCATGGAAGTCTCATGTTGGTTAGTAAAACAATGTATTTTCTTAAGGAGTGGAAATCTGTTGTGTTTGATCAGGGTGACCCTGCCATATACATCCTTAGCATAAAGTTTTTTATATATATATATATATATATATATATATATATATATATATATATATATATATATATATATATATATATATATATATATATATATATATAAATTTATGATACAAGGCTGTTCAACAGTGACACTTTTCACATGATATGAAATAGCCTTAGGTAATGAAACCAGTTAGGAAAAAAAGGTAAAATATTTTATAAGGGAAGATTATGTGACACACCCTGCACAGTGTATGTGTTGCCAGTTTTAACATTTTTTTTGTCCTGTGAATGCCTGAACAGATTACAAGTAGGAAGTTCAGGTCAAGTCTAGGCACTTCTAAATTGGCAATATCAGTGGTCTTGACAAAAACCAACTCGCAGTACCTGTTGTTGGCGTACTGTCTGTGATTTCACATAAACATCCGTTCTTGCTATTAGCTAGTGAGCAGTGCAATCATGTTTTATTCAGCTAGCCTTTAAAAAATATTGCCAGTTTCCACATACATGACTTGCAAAACTGCATCATAGGTCGTGTACATTGTTTTGTTGGTCAAATGAAATTAGGTTTTCCTTGTTTCCTTGTGGTTCCTATATAAAGTATTTTATTTCCTCTGAGAACAAACTGTTGTTATATTTACAAAGAGCAGATCACAGAATTTCCACCATTCACAGATCCTTTCCTACATCAGCAGATGGTGGAAGCACTTCCAGGAGAAACTGTTTGAACTCTGTGTTTTCTCTTTTTTTCAAGACCAAGTCTGAACATAAACATCAGCTTCACAACTTCCACAGCTTTACAAAAGTCTAGGGCAATCTTTCAGTTGTTCAACTTTTGTATCAAGGGGCTAACACAAAGTTTTTAGAGGCAGACTAGAGCAATGGCTGGCTGAGCTTTCTGGAGGCCTTTTACACTTTTTTCTTCTACAAAAACTACTTATTCTCTTATTTATGTCCAGTTGTTGCACCAGTTTTAAATAAGTGATTTTTAATTGAATTTTTTCAGAACATTTACATATTAAAAATTTATATTTAAACCCCATAGAGAAGTTGGTGTTGTGTTAGAAAGGATGAATCTTAAATGATATCTTTTGGCACTACCAGCAGTCTGCCACAAATATGCATATTTTTTTCTCCATTTCTCTTGTAGCAGTGAAATAAAAAGGCAAAGATGACAGTTTGATAGGCCAAAGAAAAGCAGTTTTTCACCAACAAGGAGATACCCAAAGAGCTGTTAACCAAAAACCTGTCAAAACATGGCACAGTGTGCAATGTGTCTTTAAATTATAAGGACATTTGACAAGCTGGAAACAAAAAATTACAAATAGCACACCTGAAAACTCGATGGGAGACAAACAGCATCTGGAATGCCAGGAGCAAGAAAAATAATATAGCGAAATCTAAAACGGCATCTGCAAAGTTCATCATTCCTCAATTGATCCGTCTTCTTAATAAACAATTGGGAATTGTTAACCAAGTTTTGGTTAACAATTCCCTTGAAACTGGATAAAACTTTACTTTTTTGCTTTACTCTTTGGCATTTTTTTGTAGTTTCAACTAACAAAGCGACATCAAACTCTATTGGCCCTCTAAGACAACTGGTATATTTTCTTATCCAAGTCTTGTGTATTATGTGCAAACAACACTGTTTGAGGCTTTGAGCTAGGTGCCTTTGTTTATGCATTATTCATAGATCAATAAAACACACAGCAAGACCTTAAATTATCAATATAGTCCTCATTTCTGGAATAGACTGGCTGAAGA
Source organism: Anableps anableps (assembly GCA_014839685.1). NCBI lineage: Eukaryota > Metazoa > Chordata > Actinopteri > Cyprinodontiformes > Anablepidae > Anableps > Anableps anableps. The sequence continues at coordinate 24,414,204 of CM026081.1, forward strand.
TCTGAGGACAGCTAAAGGTGTGGAATTTTTTAAGTACATTTAAAGTATGTGTTTTTAATTTACAATTTATTTTAGCTGCATTATATGAGTATCTTATATTTGAGTATGCCTACTGTAACTTTGATCAAAAATATGTTTTTTTTACATATCTGTTGAAACTGTCACTATGTTGGACAGTATAATATGAGACATATCTGTGAAAAAAATAAATCTCCACCTCCTAGCGCTACTACCGGCATCTGCAGAAAGGCACTGCGCCCGGTCAGAAACAACCAATCAGAGCCAGGAGGAAGGTCTTAGCGCTGTCAACCACCCTTATGTAAAGTGCTGCTCAATGTGCTAATGCCAGGTATGCAGTATACTTCCACAAATATTTGTGAAATAATGGGTTGCTCTAAGGAGCTCAGTAAATTCCAATGCTGTGGACTGGACGGCAAATATCCAATAAGTCATGAAATTTCCTCTTCGTTAAATAGTCCATAGTCAAGCTGTTAGTGTTATTATAACAAAGTGGGAGTGATTGCAAAGTGGTAACCTAACATGAAATCACAAAGCAAGGTTAGCAGATGCGTAGCCACATAGTGCACAGAGTCAATAGCTATAGACCTTCAAACCTCTTGTGGCCTTCAGATGTAGTGGTGTAAAGCATGCCACCACTGGACTAAAACATTTGAGACGTGTTCTCTGGAGTGACGTATCATGTCTCTCTGTCTTGTAAGAGGAGTTTGGTGCAGAGAAGATTATGATGTGGGGCTTTTTTTCAGAAGTTAGGTTCAGCCCCTTACCATACCAAGACCTTTTGGAGAATTTCTTTGCTCCTGATTATCTGGGAATAGTTAGGAGATAACCCCGTTAGTTCTAGCTTAGCTGCATGTCAATGCACAAAGCAAAGTCCATAAGGTAAAAAAGCTGGATGTGGGGGATTTTGACTCATCTACATAACATTTTAATCTCAACCTGATAGAGCACTTTAAGGTTAAATTAGGGCAGAGAATGTGAACCAAGTCTTCTTTTCCAACATCAGTGTTTGACCTCATAAACATTCTTCTGAAAGAATGGTCAAAATTACCAGAAATACTCTCTTTAACATTGTGGGCAGTTTCCCCACAAGATTTAAAGTTGTTATAACAGCAAAGGGTGGGCAAACATCATGGTAAAAATGGCATGTCATTAAAGTTGTTGTGTATGTAAAGGCAAGTGATCCAATACTTCTGGGAATACAGTATATGGAACTAACTTTTTATTCTTTCTCATTTGTAATATGTGCGCATGTTTTCTTTTCTTTTCTTTTTGTTCTTTTGGAGACAGTACTTTAGGAGGGGAGTGTTTTTTTTTTTTTTTTTTACATAACATGAACATAACATATGAAGCATAACATAAATTCAAATGAACTGCAAATTATCTTGCTCATTAGAAGCAAAATATAAAAAGATGTGTGTTCAAGAGCTTGATGTAAGGCTGTAGGGAATATGGTATGATTTTATGGTACTATTTTACATGAGGTAACAAATCAGGATTTTTAACAGTGTAGCACCAACACCCTCTACTGGCTACACAGATCACAAGAAGAAGCAGTGTTTGCTTAATGAGCTACAAAAGCTGAACATTTATAAACAGGTTTTCTGAGTCTGTACTACATATCAGCATTGAGAAAGATGATTTGAGTGACAACATTGATTCTCAAAATTATTTTCAAAGGGAGATCTGGTGGAGCCCAATTCTCTTAAAGTACCATGGGCATCTCTTTTGAACAGTAACACAGACAATGGGGCAAACTGAGACCATTGAACATTGCACTTTGTTAGAATAGGTTTTGTGTTTGTTGCCTTATTATGCTAGGTTGTGTGCTGAAGCCTTGTTGAACATTGCAGAGATTATGAGGGCTCGCTACATTATCATATAATTATTATCTGCCCTGTGAGCCACTGATTAAAGCTTGGCAAGAGGTGCTCAAGGCTTGTGAGCTGTGCAGTAATACTGCTCAGGCTTAAAGCTTTTAATGGTTTTCAGCCATTCGGTAGAACTGACAAAACACAGCCAAACAAGAGTCACAGTGACCTCAGGTATCCGTTGTTGCTTTGTCCTTTATCTTAAGTGAATTTTTTTCTGTCATTGATAGTCACTGTTACTGAGTTACTAATGAACTAAAGCCTAATGAGAACAATATAAAAGAAGGTAATATGCGTGCTTTGTGCAATATACTTCTGAGTTAAGTTTTCAACCAGGCTTTCAGAAGTTACTGTGAATGAATGAATCATATTCACTGAGTGGAGGCTAACTAAATCAAGCCAAGATAATTTGTATAGCACATTTCAGCAGCGAGGCAGTTCAAAGTGCTTCACGTCATAAAAACATCAATCAGGTATACAACAAAATCATCAAGAAAATATAGATGAAAATCTTCAAAATCGTCAAGCAAATATCAATGCATCATAATCATGGCATCATAATATGTTATGCATATTACAATCCAACAATGATTTTAGTCAATGTTAGCTGATGAAAGACCCCATTAACCACATTTGTCTGAATATGGAAATATGAAAATTGTCCATTATTAAATGCAGAAATGTGCAATATTAAAACTAAGATTTTCTCTGACGTTGTGACGTCAGAGATTTGTAAGAAAAAAATTTGTAAATTTCTCGGGGAAAAAAACTCAGAAGTTTTTAGATGTGGTTGGTAGATCTGGGCTCTTTTCCTGTAACAGAATGACATCTCCTGGATGCAGACTCAATGCAGCCATGTTGCTGCTAATTCTACTCCATCTCAGGCATGTAGTCCAGATCCTGCTTAAGGTGTTCATGGTGAGTCTGTGAATATGTCCTTCTGATACAGAAAAAGAGCCCAGATACCAGAAAATATCCAAATACATATCTCATTAATTTACCACTTTAATCTTTGAGGACTTCTGACATTTTTATTGCAAATGTCTGACTTGTGTTTTTCATACAGATTTCTAACTTTAATATCTTATTTTTATTATCAGAAATCTATGCTGTTAATCATGGAAAAATATATTTTTCTTCTTTCAAATGGGTAACTTTTGGATGTCAGAGAATATTAAAATTTTGTGTTGTAAATATGTGAAATAATTTAGAAATGTCTGTATTTTGTGGAAACGCACTCCTCCATAGCCATATAATTTTTTTCTTTGATCTACTATGGCCCTAATACTCTTTCATGGGGTTTTCCAGTGTCTAGTCAGTGTGTTTAGTTTCTGTTCAGTGATGCATTCCATTAGGTTCTCTCATGCTGTTGCCTGTTTTTCTTAGATGTTGCTGCTTTTTTTTGGATTCTGGTATCTGGTCTTCATCATGATATGTGGGTGTTAGTACCTTGGGGATCATTTATGTTTCTGTTTTGATCATTCTTTATTGTTTATTCACTTAGATCTTGCCATTTTATTCCTTTGTGCTTCATTCTCCGGATTATGTTATCTTACTGTTATTCTTTGGCCCTGTTGTTAGTTCTCCTGTGTTCATTCTCTGTTTATCCATCTCCTTCTCGCAGCCTGTCAGTTTGCTTCTCTGCACACCTGTTGTCCATCCCCTCAATCTCATCTACCTGTGCTCTCCCTCAGCTGTTCTCACTTCTCTCAGATTAGCTCATCTGGTTTCCCTATTGTTCCACACCCTTTCCTCAGTGTATATATTGGTTTAATTGTTCTTCACTGGTTCCTTATGTTATTCTCCATGCTTACCCCCATTCTTATCACTGTGTCCTCCTGCAATCCATGTTTTAAATTTCTTTATGGTTGTTCCCAGTAAGCTACTTTTTGTACAAGTTTAAATAGCAGGTGTTTAAAAAAACATAGCAGACTGTCACCTGAACTAATGCCTCTTTGTATAATGTTGCTAACTTAGAATACAAAGAGTTCAGTGGTCCGGGGAATAATAATCAAGGGAAGTACCATGGATCAAAGGTTAGTTGAGTTTGAAAGCTGAGTCAGGGAATGTAAGATGGTCTGTGCAAGTAGGAAATCGAGGTGAGTCTTGGATACTTTTTCAGATTTTGCTTCAGTGCTTCAAACTACAAAGGAGCCAGAGGATGATTAAAAATACTACAATGGTGAAGTAATCCACATTTAAGTAGTTCTAAACCACAACAAAACAAAGTATAAATATCTTGTTTTCTTTGGGGACATAACGAGGGAACTAGATTATTGTTTCCATAGACGACAGTCGGGCAAATTGTGGGCGTCGCGCTGACCCTCTTATTAGCTTTAGGGTGAGGAAATCAGAGCAGCAGGAACAACTTGTAAGCCAAGGCAAGTTTATCTAGATATTGCAATACTCTTACACAAGGCAATTCTTGTAAATGCTTTACAAGGCATCAAATGAAAGCCAAAAAGGAAACAAAAAAAAAAAAAAAAAAAAAAAAAAAAAAAAAAAAAAAAAAAAAAAAAAAAAAAAAAAAATATGTTTTTACAAGTTTTTGCTTGTAGCATCATTACTCTAAATCAGTGGTGTCTAAAGTTAGTCCTCAAGGATTGGGATACTGCATGTTTTAGTTCTCTCCCTGGTTTACCACACCTGGATGAAATGATGCAGGGCTCTGCAGAATATTGATATGCTGAAGAGGTGGTTAATACCACCAGGGAGAGAACTAAAACATGCAGAATGCCGGACCTCAAGGACCGACTTTGGACACCACTACTCTAAATCAATGGAGATTAGTTTTAGAGATATTTGTGTTTCACATGAAATACTGATATTAGCAATCCAGCAAATAGCCAATAAAAGCAGGCCAGGAACAAATAGATTGCTCTCAAATTAATTAAGAAAATTCCAGTCTCAAAAATGCCAAGGTAGTTCAGAGTTTCTTAAACTCTGTATGCTGTGGTCTTATTTGCTTCAGGTGGTTATTGAAAAAGAAGTGAAATGCTTTTGACTCACCCTAATCCTTGTTTGTTAGTCTGTAACAGTATTTTGCTATCAGCATTTCAAGATGCTTAGATAGTCATCTACAGCAGGTAAAATTGACTGACTGGTCTTGGCCACGTTACAAATGCTGAATTTAAATATGAACTATTCTTTTAACTTCCCAGTGTTCCCATAAAATAACGTAATTGTAGATATTCTCTTGGTTTGTGACATATCTCATCAGAATAAAAAACGTTTGGATTTGGTGAAAACCAGTCAGTTGGATGCCAAATCGATATGCATCACCACCAAACTACAGTAGATAAAAAGAAATTTTAGACCTTTGTTTTCAGGTACATCCATCTTTTGTCTTCTCCCTTGTCTTGGATAAATGACAAACTTTACCACTGTGGAAACAACAATATCCCCTTTTTTATTAAATATTGAAGGTGCATGTTGGGTTTTATGCTTCAAGGCTTTTTTGAATTATCAGTTTAGAGGTAAGTACTGAATACACAATACCATCAGAAAGTATTCACAGCTCTTAAGTTTTACAATAGATTTGAGCTTTTATTCTCAAAGACAAGTAACACATAATGACAAGACAAAAACAGCTTTTCAGAAAGATGTGTGTGTATGGGGGGGTAGGAGATGCACACAGACAATATACAAACAAACCATGGTATCGATTGTAACAAGAATCAAACTGAAGTGATTAGCATTATCTAATTGTTTTTATTTTTAAAAAGTAGACATTAAATTGCTGGTTGTGAAATATAATACAACCATGTACACATGCACTCCTACAGTGTGTGTATATGGTTTTAGTAACAGTGGTGGCAACTGCACCACTGAACAGGCCCTCATTAGTTTTTCATATATAATTACGGATGGAGAGCAAGACAACATAGGTGAGTGTTGAAAGTCACTCTCTTTAAAATCTGTGACCTGTTTTACTCATGACAATGATTTACGAATCAGTTTCTTTCTGCCCAAGGTATTAAAAACCTCTAGAATTAAATTCTACTTTGCTGGTTTTCTTGAAAAATCTCTCTATATTTGGCTGTTGTTGTCTTACTCTCTATGCAAACTAGCTGTTCAGTCCCTGCCTTCCAAAAATATCCCCACAGCATGATGCTGCCACCCTATTACTTCAAATACACTAGCCAGATGAACAAAGCACAGTTTTTCTCCAAATATGATACTGGGAATTCAGGACTATCAGTTCAATTTTGATTTTATTAGTCCAGCGACCTTTGTTTCTCCTGGTCTGGGTCTTTAAGTTTCTTCAAAATTCAAATTTAATTGCCCTGCCATGTAACTTTTACTGTGGAGTAGCTTCTGCCTGGCCATTTTAACACAAAGGCCGGATTGGTGGAGTGTGTTTGGTGTGTTTGACTTTCTGGATGGTTCTGCTACTTCACAAGGGAACATTGAAGTAGCTGTTTAATGACCATTGGATTCTTGGGTATCTCTCTTACCGTGGGCCTTTTTCCAATAAGACTTAGTTTGGTTGAGTGGCCAAATTCAGAAATAATGCTGGTGGATCAATACGCTTTTGAATTCCAAATACTGGAACCACAGTGTTTTTCGGGACATTTGCCCCTTGACACAAGTCAGGTTTAGGGTCTATGGACAATTCCTTTGACTTCATCCCTTGATTTCTGCTCTGATATGCACTGCCAACTGTACAGACAAGTGTGTCCTATTTCAAATCCTGTCCAATTAACTGAATTTGCCACAGTTAGACCCATATGAGGTTCCAGAAACATCCCAGGGATGATTGGTTTAAATCAGATGCACCTGAGCTCAATTTTGACTATCAGAGCAAATGGTGTGAATGCAGATAATATTTTAAGCTTTTAAATTTAAATATAGATTAATTATGGAATATGTATTATTTTTTGAAAAAAATATGTATATTTCAACAACTCATAATTAATATAGAAATATCCTGCAATGCATCCAGTATAGGCCGTCTTTCTGCAATAACACACAGATGGATTGTATACTCACTTACAAGAGCCTCTATTGTCCTATTTTGATGGAAGGTCTCTTTGACACAGATTAAATTGGATAGATGAAAAGATTCAGGAAAGTATCTTTTTTTTCAAAATTTGAAGGGGGTAGGAACTGCTCTGATGGCACAATCATAGCTCTCCGCCTGTGTTCACACCTTAATTGTGTCAGTGTTGGGAGATATCTAATTATAAGAGCCTTTTTCCTAGGATCCAAAGCACATTAGAGGGGTGCAGCCTCATTATGAGGAGACACTGAGGATGAGCATGACTGATCTGTGGAAGCCTTTGCAGTACAGCTGCTTTTGAGAGACATTTCTAGATTTAGAATTAAGCTGCTTGCTATCCTTTCAATTAAGGAGCACATAGTTTTCACATTAAGGAGTAAGTGCTCACTCTTCTGTGGGTGAGTCTCTTTTTAAATCTTGCATTCTTCTGTCAACTGCTCGCTGTTTTGCTTCCCCTGCTGAATCTAATTGTCATTCATCTTACAATCGCATCAGTATGGTAAATACTGCACTTCAGATAACTGTCAGTTTACCTTTTGCCGATGTTTAGTGGCTGTCAAGCCATCAATAATAATGACTCCCTGTTACACTGAAGAAAAGCTAAGTCTTCTGGAAGCAGTCAGTGAATGACTGCTGCTTCATGATAGGGATGCAAATTAACTCAACCTCAAGTAAGTGTAATTCTCCCATGTATTTCCAGTCTTATTTTTCACATTCTTACATCTATATTGTGTTTAAAAAGAGAGGAAAAAACTGCAAAGGAGTAACAACAATATTAGTTGTATTTTATTAGTTTTATGGCAATTTTGAAGCTTATATTAAATTGCTACTATATATGAATAGTATAATGCATGTTAGTTTACAAGATATGAGTAGAAGCATATTTATTTATTTTTTTCACCTATATGGAATGGTTTGTGAAAGTAGTTTTTTAGTTTGTTTTTTTTCTTTAATTTTTCACTCCAGGATGTTCACAGAGTGGTTCTAAAGCCACTCTTTTGAGATTGTGGCCTTGTGCTTTTAGTTGTTGTTGTGCTCACAAAAGAACCATTGCCTCTGTCTGAGGTCAAGAGCGCTCTGGAGCAGGTTTTCATCCAAAATGTCTATGTACATTTCTGCATTCATCTTTCTATTCTGACCAGTCTGCCAGTTCATACTGATGCTAAACATCCCCATAGCATGATGAAAGGGAAGCACTACCATGAAAGGGAAGCATTACCATGAGAGGGAAGCACTACCATGCTTCACTTTAGGTATTGTGGAGTTTCCTTCAAACATGACACCTGGCATTCACACCGAAGAGTTCAATCTTTGTCTCATAAAACCAGAGAAATTTGTTTCTCATTGTCTGAGTCTGTCATGCGCCTTTTGGCAAACTCAAGACAGGCTGCCATGTGTCTTTTATGAAGGAGTTGCTTTTCTTCTAGCCACTCTACCATACACCTGATTGGTGGATTGCTACAGAGATAGTTGTCCTTCTGGAAGGTTCTCCTCTCTCCACAGAGGAACGCTGGTGCTAGGACACATTGACCATCAGGTTCTTGGTCATCTCTTTGACTAAGGCCCTTCTCCCAAGTTCGCAGCTCCAGGAAGAGTCCTGGTGGTTCCAAACTTCTTCCATTTATGAATGATGGAGGCCACTGAGCTTACTGGGACCTTCAAGGCAGCTGAAATATTTCTGTATCCTTTCCCAGATTTGTGCCTAACGAAAATCCTGTCTTGGAGATCTACAGAGAATTCTTTTGATTTCATGCTTAGTGTTTGTACTCTGACATGCACTGTCAACTGTGGGACCTTATATAGACAGGTGTGTGCCTTTCCAACTCAAGTCCAATCAACTGAATTTACCACATGTGGACTCCGTTTAAGCTGTAGAAACAGCTCAAGGATTGTGTAGAATTTTGATGAGAGTCTAATTTAATACAAATTGGAACAAGGCTGTAACATAACAAAATGTGGAAAAAGTAAAGTGCTGTGAATACTTTCCAGATGCACTATATCGATCTCTGTTTATGTTGAATCTATATAATATATGTTTGACTTTTTGAATTGAATTACTGAAATAAATTGTTGAGGTGAACTTGTACATGGTATGAAGCCAATGCAGTGTTAAAATGCATTTTTTTCCTTTGTAAATCCAGCCACCAATTGAATTAGTCAGTGCGTTTCACAATCGGCATTGTGATTAATCCTTCTGTCTACTTCCCACAGAATCAGCAAGTAGGATTGGGTAGCATCTGTTCTTGACAAACTAGTGTTATATGCTGATAAGTTACTATCATTTGTTAATTTACAATATCAACTGTTTATATGTATTATGAGGCCTTAATTTAACTGTAGCTTTCCACTACTGTGAAATCCAAAATGAACAATGTTCGAAAGAATCATCAGTATGTTTCTTGTCTGGTTTGTTCATAACATTTAATGTGTTACAAATAGTAGAAATTGTGATTTTTTTTTTTTTTTTTTTTTTTTTTTTTTTTTTTTTTTTTTTTTTTTTTTTTTTTTTTCTTTTTCTTTTTTAACCCAGCAGGTGGATGTCTGGTTTTAAATAAGGTACACTTTATTTTATTATGCTTATGTTTTGGCAATTTCATCTTTAATAACCACTTGTAATTACAGTCAGACAGGCAACTGAGTAAACTGATTAAAAAAAACAGGAAATAAGAAGAATCTCAAATATATCAAACATCTTCTGTTCATTTTCTTTCCTTTATTCAGCTTATTTATTTTGATCTGATTGAAAGGGTGAGAAACACTCTTTGAGAGGTGGCCCTATATTCAACAAAACGTTTGTTTTACTTCAGAGTTCTCATTTTAAATCAATATTAATTAAATATGACTTTTATCAGGTCCATCGATTTTCTGTTTAGCCATTTTTGTTGCACAATATAACATCTGACAAATGACTATTAACAGCTTTTTTTGACAAAAGTTATCTGTACATGTAAGATGTATTAATATTGTATGTTTTGCTTATGATGGCTCAGTGCTTTTTTTCATTATAACTTCTGGACAAACGTTCTCTCTACTAATGAAGGAAAAAAAAAAGACCCTTCAAGATTTTCAGGTCACAGCCCAAATGACTAAAAAATAGAGCAAAAAAGTTTGTCATTGTGAGAAAAGAAAATGTTTGGGTAGAACTATGTCTCAAAGTTTTTTTTTATACTCCTAAGCCAAGCTTTGCCGTCAAGAATACTGTGAAGAATTTGAGAAAAGTTTTGTACATTTTTAGAAAATAATTGGTTTTTGAATCAGTCTTGTACAGTTACCAAACATATGATTATATACAAACCAGAAATCTGTGGGTAAAGTGATCTGGTGAAGTTGGAATTTTGGCACACCTTTATGTGCACCAAACTGATTGGACATAAAGTAACAAAAGTAGCTAATTGAAATTGTTGCCATGTATTTATGGTGTTCAAAAGAAATGTAATGTCATGCATGATGCAGAAAGCAAAGTGTGAATTTTAAAACTGGAATTATACTGTGAAATTAAAAAGCAATATAAGCATCTAAAATATGTTAAGAATATTTAAAACCACTATCTTGTACTCAGGGAATATTTTTAACCCTTATAAATGTCATAGGGGTCTAATACTTTTTTTCAACTCAGCCTCTAAATAAGGGTATTAAAAATTCAGATATGCTTTGAAATGCAAGGTTTATGGAGTAATTTTTTTTTTTTTTTTTACAATTTAAGCAAGAATTCAGGAGGTAAATCAAAGTGACTAAATATGGTAGGCTTTAGGTTGTTTTAAAATTTGTTACCTCTAAGCTGGACCTTTGGGTTCTTAAGACTTTCAAGCCAGTGATGAAACACCTGAGCCCCTTGAAATGCAACATATTCTCCTTTTAGGTTCTTCCTCCACAGAGATTGCCAGTGTTACAGTAAAGGTAAAAGCAGTATGGACTGAGCAATGGGATCTGTAGGACCAGCTGCGACAATATATCCTAACTGAACATTTTAATGGAGAAAAATAAGCAAATTTAAGGTATTATTGTTATGTCTATGATGTCATAATGTTTTCTGCTCATGGGGATCATATTATTTTGACATAAAACGATAACTGTGTGCCCAAGTGGACAAAAGAGGTCTGGAAAAAAAACTTTTTTTTCTTGCAAGGTAGCAGTAGAAGCTCTTCAAAGAGAATAATAAAGCCCTGCAATGGTCCAAGCTCAAGTTAAGCATCCAGCTGAGCCTTGTTCTTTGTCTCATCCACTATCCTCACTCTGACCTCAGAGATCTTTTTCTGCAAGGATATGTGACTTTGTTATTGCTTGCAACAATCCAAGTCTACCTCAGGAGTAGGTAGTCCATTCTAACCTAAAAAACCTGAATGCTTTTGAGTGGAAGGTCTCAAGGAGCAAAAACATACATTTTGGAGGTTCAGGTGTTCTGACTTTAAAGTTTTCAAGAGCATTATTATTTTTTTTCATGATGGGATTCTAATAGATTAGGAGCTTAATTTGTAACAAAAAGCAGGTATGTTCCCCTTACCTTTTATTCTTAACATGAAAGTTCTAACCGTAAAAGTTGACTTTGAACATCAGCCTTAAACAGAATCGACCTGGAGGCTAAAACGTAAAGGAGATTTTTCTTTTCATCCAACATCTAAACTTCTGTTTTCATGAGCTCAATCTTACAACTTTTCCCTTGGGGCTTTTTTATAAGCACCTAGTGTTCAGTGTAAAAGCTTGGAAAGCTTCAGCTTGTGCACTTTGGAAAACAACAACAAACTCAGCATGTTGTGCAAACACGTTCTATTTAGAAACAATGATTTGTCTTGAATAGCAAATAATTGAGTGGAGGGAAGACTTATTTTGGTTGGTTTTGATTTGATGGTTTTGTACAGTCAATGTTCCCGTCCTGTAAACCTAAACATGTTTTATGCAATTAAGCTATTTCTGCTTTTTGTTTTACAGCATCAAATATTTAATAAGACATACAGCAAAGAACATAAGTTCCAAACATCCCGATTTTTTTCAATAAGTATGTTTATAATGGGGCTATTGACAAAGAATTTATATTAAATGTTGGTAACAACCCAAGTAACATATACAAACAAAGAAATAAAAACAAATGATTTTAATAATAGTATTATGTGTAATAAAGTGAAATCACATGGAGGATAATATTTGAACACTCAAATAAAAGAAGGGGCTAAACATCTTACAAACCCAGTAAACTAACAGAAATCTGCTAATATTTAGAAGCTAATCATGCTTCCAATCCTAACAAGTTCATATTAAGTGGTCATTTGCAAACATACATCTCTATGAAGAGCAATAAAGAAATAAAGTTTGCTAAAATGTGGTAGTTACTCTCCATCTACCAGTTATCAGAGACTGAATCCCACACACAGACATTTTTTATTGACTTTACAGTGTCTTTTGATGTAGATTGCACTACTGAAGTATTTCACAACATCCACAGTGTGACATTAATGAAGATTTTCAACATGAAAGTGGTGGTACATTTTTGAAAAGCTGATGTAAAGGTGAGCTAGTCAAACACAACTAGCCCCACAGCAGGGGTTCAGGTCAACATTTACTTCAAAATCTACACATTTCTAGCTGTGTTGTGGAGTTGTTGTAATGATTATTCCATTTTCAGTGGCAATCGCTGACAATAACAAAACAAAAGGTAACAGTCTTATCAACATTAAATACAGAGTATTTTAATGAAATTACCTTTTACAGCACTGAATACTTTTGCTTATTTATTTACACTATCTTTCATAGAATAAGAATAAGAATTTTCAGGAGCAGTTTCTTAATTTCTCATGAAAATAATGTTTATGTTGTCTTATGTATGTCTAAAAATGCTTTTTTGAAATAGGTCTAAACAAAAGACACTGCATCATATTTAGTTAAACCCTTAAGTAATTTCATATGAATAAAGTGTGTTGTTTATGATATCCTCCCCCTTATATATATTGCTTGAGTATTGGAATGAATTTTGATAAATTTGCAGCTTCCTACTGCATGTAGGTTATTATGTTACTTTTACAATGACGTCAAAGTGTGTTTTTTTTTCTTCCTTTATCGATGATCAACTGTCCATCTTGAGCTGGAGGTTTACTCATGAGCCTACATATATCAATTTTAACAATTTAAAATGAAAAATCATTTTATTTTTCATCATTTTATTATGAATTATTTTTTTACCTGCTCTGCAATACATTAAACATGCAATATTTTAATTAAACAAACCAGAAAAGAACAAATTATTATAAGTTCAACACTGTGGGGTTCCATTAGTGCCAACAGACATATTAACATATTTTTGGTACAAATGAAACTCCATACAGTCTCCTGTTTTGGTAAAATGTTTTATGTTATGTTGGTCTTGTGAATGTCATTAGTCTTTTCCCAGCAACAAGCATGTTCCACTGAAGAAGGCAAAAAATGTCCATTTGTCCATAGCTCCATTTGTTGGAGGGACAAATTTGTTGCACTTTTGAACAATGGTTGAGGGTCACACAAAATTATTCCAAATGGCAACCAGGCACTTTGGACAATCCCTGCTCTACACAGAGTGCAGTAGAGACCTTAACCTCCTAGGACCTTGCATCCACATATGTGGACAATAATGCACGTGCTCCAAAGAGTTTGGGTCTTAGAAGGTTAAGTGGTCAGATCATTATGAAGTGAATTACTCAGAAGACAGGGACAGGCTTACTACCAACTCAATCATTTCTAGCAGCATGGTGTTGTATTGGCATCTTCAGTAGTGCAGACAGAGAATCTGCATAGTGTAGCATCAAATTATGACACATCATATTGGCAGTATTGCTACAACATTTCTGCTTCATCAATGCATATTTCATTCCACCATCCTTGTATTGGATCTAAATGGCATTTCTGAATTGCAATGCTCCTGCCATGCTCCTGGAAATTTTCCTAAAAATGGTCAAATCTTCAGGTATCTGTCTTATCTGATGTTCAAATTCCAAAGACACACTTTTCAGATTGGTGCATTGAGCTACGTATCTCAATGCACCAAAGACAAGCATGCAGTGGTGGCTTTAGCATGGCTGGTGCCCTGGTAAGCCTCTCCTTCTGAGGTCCACATTTTTTTGTTTCACAAACAGAATTAATGTTCTGTTTTACAAAGTACTGCTCTGTTATAAAGATTTAGGATTTCTTTTTAAAAATGACATTTTTAGAATAGAACTTAGAATATGGTTATGCTCAACTATATAGATTGTCTTGATCGAAGTTTTCATGCCAATATAGACTTCACGATTCACAAGGTATGTTTTAACCAAACTGTGATCACAATGAAGTTTTTAGACCAAACACCCCCAAAACCATAAGTATGGACCAAAAATATGGCCATATTTTTCTTAAAGTACTTACACTGTACTTACACATCAAATTAACTGATAACCAACAGAAAACCAGTTTATTCAAAATTGACAGATTGGCTTTTTTAGTTAAGTGCTCATACCGGTCCCTAGGCTGCATTGCTCTGGCCAATGAGCCGCATAGTACATTTTTATCGTATGACAGAAGTATCAAGGTTTTTTTTCCTCTTGTAATTTTTGTGACAACTTTTCATAGAGCATGTGATAATTAGCATTTTGACAACTGATATCTGGGAGATATGTTTGACAAGTGAAATGTTAGCTGAACTTATAAAAGTTACTGTGATTTTCTCAAAAAAAAAAAAAAAAAAAAAAAAAAATATATAGACTGAACTTTTCCTGCGACTAACTGTATGTGCTTTCTTTCATCCAATAGCTTCTAAAACCGGCTCATGGTTATCTGTCAAGATGTGTCTCTCTCTTAGATGAAGCCACTAAAGGAGCTTCTACTGCCATTAACGTCTTGCTTCCGTCTAACATAGAAAGTACCTGATTCAGTGCTTCTCTTTCTTTTTTTGTGTGTATGCTCTGTATTCTCAAACTCCCAGTCAATTGTGGTACAAAGCAGTTGACACTGAGCCTGGTTCTACCAGAGGTTTCTTCCTGTTAAAGGAGAGTTTTCCTTTCCACTGTGGCTACATGCACGCTCAGTAGGTGAGACTTCTGCAAAATCAACTACACAAGTGATTGTCCACTGAATGCTGCAAGTCAGTGACTTAATGCAATCTGTTGGGTTTCCTAAGACAGAAAACATTTTTTTAACCAATTTGAATAATAAAACTGAACTTGACCATATTATTTGATAACTAGGATCAATTGGAATGCTTGTGTGATTGGACTGAATTGACATTCTTTTCATAAAGTACCTTGAGAAGACGTGCTGTGAATTGGTACTATATAAACTGAACTGAACTGAATTATAATAAAAATGTGAAAAAGCCTATGTATATACTCTGAATAACTAAAGAAAATGTTTAAAAAAAGAGAATTTTTTAATGACTTATATTTAAGAAAAACAGGTAAATAGGATGGTTTCTGCAAGGGTATTGAAACCAACCTAAGTAAATGATTACTGGAAGGGAAACAGGGAACAGCACATATGAAAAGAAAAATCCTTAATGTCAAATCAATTATGTAAAAATTTAGCATGAAACACAAATAGTATACAGAAATTTAACTAATCCATTTCATACCCTGTAGTGAGATGCACAATTATTTTAGTCAATACCAAATTTAGTCTTCTGCTATCTGAAGGCTTTCTGCCAAGATAGGGGATAAAACAGCTTGACTTTAATGTAATTTTACCCTCATTTCATGATGAAGTTACCATAAAATACTTTTTCTATGTATTTTAGTGGACTGTAAACTCATGCATGTTGGGCATTCACTATCAGTTTGCAAGTGTTTTCTTTTCTCCTTAAGAAAGAAGAGCTCTTCTGCCTGCTACTCCCATGTTCCTCCTTACAGTGGTTTGAGGCTGTGAAAGTCAAGCTCCAATTTATTTCCAGCATTTATCTTTCTATAGCACACCTTACTTTAATATAAAACTCGTCTGCCTCATTTTAAAATTATACTTCTCCACAATTAAAATGTCAGTCTTTTTCATGCATAATTTGGTCTTTCATCAACCAAAGCAGTTCATTCTGACAGGCGTACAATGACAAAGGCTTCCCAAATGGAAACCTCTTTATGGGCCATTCACGCTCACAGCTGTGGAGAGCACTCCACCTTAAGGCGGAATGTATAAATAAACAGGTAAACTGTGGGACGAAAGCCTCTCTCCACCAAACTGTAGGTAGAAATCATCATTCATCACATATGTCGATAGATACTCATGCAGCTGTTAGCTTTGTAGTGCATGGTGTTTTGCTGTGAGTGCACTAATTTTCTCCGCCCTTGTATCATAACTGTTTGGGCTTGCAAATGTGTTTTTGGGTCACACATTTCTCCAAACTTCCCCTTTGTTGTTAAACTTGTGTGAACATCACACCAAAGTAGACTGAAGTAGAAATTCTGAGTAAAGGTAAGAAAAGAAGGCTATAAAATATTATTTTAAGGTACATTTCTGTGCTGTTTTCCATCGCACTTTTACTAGATTTTTCTTTTGCCATCTACAAAAAAAAAAATATATGCATACCCCTTAAATATTTCCAGATTTCATCAAGTTACAACCATAAACTTCCATGTATTTCTTTAGAATACTCTGTGATTGTGTGTAATTTTTTTTTTAAAATCTGTGATAGACCAACAAATGCAGAGCATCATTATAAAGCGGAAGAAAAATGATGAATGGTTTCTCACAATTTTTATCCACATGTAATACTTTCACTGAACAAAATATTATTAAAGGTATTTTAGTAGCATTATCGATGTAACTAAATTAAATGTTTAATAGACAAATCCTGTCTACTGCATTTGCAATAAAAAAGACATGGATCACATACAAGTCATCAGGGACAACTATAACAAATGTAATAACGACATCTATGAGAGACATTTGAACGTCTTTTTTTCTTTATTTTATTTAATCTAAGAGCTAGATTTTAAACATTGTCCTGGCAGCTGGTGGCAGCCATAGAAGACATAGGGGAAGGGTATAGCACTGATTGGCTGCTCTGTTTAGACAGAACTGAGGCAAGATAAGTTTTAACTTTTGCATCTTAGGTTTAGGAGGCGAATGCACTAGTCTTGTTTGTCACCTGGATGGTTAGCTGGCCCGTCACCAGAGCACGGCTTTATCTGACGGCGGAGGAGAAAAGAGAGGAGGTGTTGACCAGCTGCACACAGCGACTGCGTCTGACCACTTTAAGCGCACGTCACGTGTGTGTGTGGGGGGCTCATGCTGCCCCAGATGAGAAGCCGCCTTGGGCAGCTGCCCATGTCGCCCATATCAGAAACTGCCACTGGTTGAATAATATGTTTAGTTTTGGTCTCATCTGACCGAGACAGCTTCTTTCACCTGTTTGCAATGTCTCCTACATGGCTTGAGGCAAACCTTAAATTTGACTCCCCCCAAGTTCTCTTTGAAATGTAGGTTTTATTTAGCAATTTTTCCATGAAAGGGCAAATTTTTGAAGCCCATAGCTAATAGTCATTTTGTCAACAGATTCTCCCACCTAAGCAGCCGCTCACTTCAGCTTCTCCAGAATTACCATGGACCTCTTACATGTTCTCTCCTTTCAAGGTCTGTTGGTTGAGGTAGATGACAATGACTAGGTAGATTTGCCTTTGTGACATACTTGTTCCATTTTTGAAAATTTGATCAAACAGTGCACCATGAGCTGTTTAAAGCTGGTTCCAGGCAAGTTCATTCTGTGAAAGTTCATAAGCATTAAAATAAAGACATAACCTAAACAAACCTAAAGGGAATTATTAGAATCTCTCTAGACTTCCCTTTAATTATTTTGAGATCATGTTTGTTTAGGTTATGTCATGTTATGTCTTCATTTTAATGCTTATGCACTTTCACAGAATGAACTTGTCTGAGCTAACGCAGGGAAGGTTATGGTCCTGGTGATGTTGTTTTCTGTAGCTGCAAAGGGAGTCGAACTGTCTCCCCACTGTTACTCTTATCTTCTGTCCTTTGGTATACAAGATATGCTTGGGAATCTGTAAGTCAGAGCTGGCTGAGCTGGGACTTTGATGGGACAGTTTCATGTGGCTTCTTCAACTGTATTGGATTTGTAAGCTCTCATATCATGCACATGATTTAAATAAACCTGACTTTCACCTTAACAGTGCTTAAATAATTTTTTTCATAACATTATTTAGATATTGTGTTTGTTTATGTCATGCTAATCAATTAATCATATTAGTAGGATTATTAGTAGTTTAATTATTGTTTTTGTGACTAGATGCAATATAATAATTAAATGTCCAAATGAAGGCTTAATATAGTGATTCTGATGGGAAATGTGTTCTTATAATACAGTTGTGCTCATAAGTTTACATACCTTTTCAGAATTCTTGATATTTTTGGTCATTTTCCAAAGAATATAAATGATAACACAACCCCCTACCCCACCCCACCCCGCCCAAAAAAAACCAAACAAAAAAAAACTTTTGTTTTTTTAACTCATGGTTAGTGGTTGGGTGAAGCCATTTATTGTCAAATAAAAGTGTTTGCTCTTTTTAAATCATAATGACAACAGAAACTACTTTATATACCTTGGTGATTTTGGCCTTATAACATGAACACAAGTTGACACAAATGGGTCTGAATAGCTACTAAAGTTAACCATCCTCACCTGTGGTCTGTTTGCTTGTAATCAGCCTGTGTATAAAAGGTCAGTGACCCTCTGGGATTCTGACAGACCCTTGCATCTCTCATCGAGTGCTGCACTGATGTTTCTGGTTTCTGAGTCATGGGGAAAGCAAAAGAATTGTCAAAGGATCTGAATATAAAAAGATATCCAAGGAACTGAGAATGCTAATCAACAGTGTTCAAACTCTAAGAAGTAGAAAATGAGAGATTCTATTGAAACCAAACCACGGTCAGGTAGACCAACAAAAATTACAGCAACAACTGCCAGGAAAATTCTTGGGGATGCAAAGAAAAACCCACAAATAACTTGAGCTGAAATACAGTATTGTCTGAAAAAAGTGGTGTGGCTGTTTTAAGATGCATAATAAGGCAACGCTTGAAGAACAATGGGCTGCATGGTCGAGTCGCCAGAAGAAAGCCATAACTATGCAAATGCCACAAAGTATCCTGCTTACAATATGCCAAAGAGCACAAACACAAGCCTCAAAATTTCTGGAACAATGTCATTTGGAGTAAAGAGACCAAAATAGAACTTTTGGACCACAACCACAAACGTCACATTTGGAGAGGGGTCAACAAGGTCTATGATGAAAAGTACACCATTCCTACTGTGAAACACGGAGGTGGAGCCATGATGTTTTGGGGATGTATGAGCTACAAAGACACAGGAAACAAGGTCAAACTGGATGGCAGGATGAATGCAGCATGTTATCAGAAAATACCGGAGCAAAATTTGCACTCACCAGCCCAGAAGTTGTGCAGGGGACGTACTTGGACATTCCAACATGACAACAATCCAAAACATAAGGCCAAAATGATTTGTCATTGGCTACAGCAGAACAAAGTGAAGGTTCTGGAGTGGCCATCTCAGTCTCCTGACCTTAATATAATTGAGCCACTCTGGGAAGAGCTAAAATATGCAGTTCATGTAAGACAGCCCAGGAATTTACAGAAACTGGAGGTTTTTTTGCCAAGAAGAATGGGAAACTTTACCATCAGAGAAAATAAAGAGCCTCATCCACAACAACCACAGAAGGCTCCAAGCTGTCACTGATGTTAAAGGGTGCAATACATGGTATTAAGAATTGGGGTATGTAAACTTTTGATTAGGGCCATTTGGGTAGTTTCTGTTGTCATTATGATTTAAAAAGAGCAAACACAGTTATTGACAATGAATGGCTTCACTCAACCACTAACCACGAGTGAGAAAAAAGTTCTTGTGTTTTCATTCATATTCTGACAAATGGCCAAAAAATGTTAAAAAATTCCACCAAGGTATGTAAACTTATGAGCACAACTGGATATTTTTCTCATTCCTTTCATACTATTTAGGATCCCTGTAAGGGAGAATTAGACATTTGATAGATGGATAGGATAAAATCTTAGAATGATAGAAATAAGATAACTTCTTGAATTAGACTGATATGATTTTGAATATGTAATGATGCTAGTCGTGAGACATTTATCCACCTAAACAATCTAATATCACAACACATTTTTAACTTTTCCACTGTTTTATCGCTGTCTGCTGTGTTCCCTGGTCTTTTTAAGACTTTTTATTCACATAGATTTTCTATGAAAACCACCTCTACAAAACACCTTAATCTATGCTGACAATAAATTATGTACAGGTTTTTCCGTAATGTCTCAGAGTATTTAAACCACTGCATGTTATTTAGCGGTATTATTATAAAGGGAACTAAATGTGTGCCACATTTCACAGATTTTTATTTGTAAAAAAAAATTGATAATAATAAAAAAACCATGCAAACCATATATCATTCCCCTCCCACTTCACAATTATGCTTTCCATGTGTTGCTTTATGACATGGTATCACAATAAAATCCATTGGAGATTGTGAATGTAACATCAAGAAATGCACAAAAAAAAAAAAAAAAAAAAAAAATTCAAGAGGCATGAATATGTTTTCAAGGAACTATAGATAAGCTATCTGTACTCTGTGCACAGTAGTCTGTGGGACAGAAAACGTATCTAGAAGTAAACAAAATTAAAACTGACCTCACCACCAACTTCTGAAGTTTCAAATAAATCAGCTTTTCAGTCTTGATCAATAAAGAGGCCAAAAAGACAAACTAACAAGCTTTCCACGTGTGTTTTCTCCTTCCTTTGACATTCAGCCATGCATCATATACTATATGTGTGTGTCGGTGTATTTGTATGTGTGCACATTTGAATCTGTGCAGCCATTTTCAAACAGGCTAAAGCAACCATTATCATTATCTCAGTACGCATCATAATTAAGATGCTCACATCAATTGCTTCATTCAGAGTATTAGTGCAGAGGGGATGGCCAGAGGAGAGAACTTTGATGGCTTATCTTTGGAGGTTAGTTAAAATCAGACTTGTTTGCTTTTTTTTTTTGGCACAAAGAAGAAAACACCCCCATAATAACCCCAATTAACACATTTTTTCTCTGATCTTGCTTTCTAAAGTGTTTTTGTCCAGTGGACCCTTTTCATAATATCTTATCTCTTGAGATGGCTACAGATGTGTTTGCCTTGTGGTGTGCAGCAGAGAAGTAAAAGGTGGATGTCAAAAAGTACAGCAATACCTAACATTATTTCACTTAACTAAAGTGTTCCTAATCCATTCAAACATAGATATTTGCGCAAAAAACAGTTTAAATTGAATAGAAATAATTATTTTAAAAAGATCATTGTTAATCATTTGTAGTCACTTGACCCTTAAAGTTACAGCAGCAAAGGAAAAGCAAAAACATAGTGGTATTATTTATAGATTTAAAAAAGGCATTTCATAAGGGCGTCTTATAAGATTATAGTCTAATGGAAAATAAGATGCTGTGCATAAGTGGCTGAGCAGTTATTTGTCAAACAGAAAACTGTAAACTTTAATAATGAAGTGTTGGAGCTCAAATACATTAATTGTGGAGTTCCACAAAATGTCCAGGTTTTTGTTTATAACAATTTATATAACAATGAGATTTGTGAAGCACTTTTTCCACTACAATTTCCCTTTTTGCTGATGACATTTTTTTCTGGAAATGACTTGTAATTATTGTGCAAAATATGGTTGATTTAATTGTTAAATTGAAGTGGTCTGGTAAAAAAAAAAAAATTAATTGTGAGAAAAAAAGCAAATCACAGTTTTTAGGAATAATTTTAGATCAAAAGCCAGAATAGAAATCTCACACAGAGTACATAAAACATATGCAAAAGCATTGTAATTTTGAATACAGCTAAGAGTGTTTTGGACTTGTCAGCACTTTCAGATTAGAGTTATTGTATGAAAGTTTGGGACAACACTTATGTGAATGACAAAGCTTTGTTTTACAAAGAAAGCAGTAAGGATTTTACATAACATAGACACAAGATATGCCAATTGTGTATATATTAAGTTTGGCTTTCATTAGCATTTTATGATGATGCTCAAAGGAGAAAGAAATGGTCAAGAGTATAATAAGTGAACTACAATGAAAAAGATGTATTTCAGTTCATGAAGTGAAACCAATGAATAATTAGGATAGTGACATTTATGATATTCAGTTTAAGAAATCATACATGGAAAAACCAATCAGACATAATTACCTTATAGTATGACATTTGAGGCAGATGATGTAGGCAATTGTCTGTTTTGGGTTTATTTGTAAATACAATTAAATAGCGATGGTCATTGGTATTTATGATCTAATATGTGTGAGCAGAAGATAATGGATGGAAAGAGTTTTTCCATCGTTCTGCTTTTTTTAATAAATTATATTTTGTATATTCTTGTTTCAACTGTGCCTTGATTTTAATTTGTAAAAAAAGATAACTGAACTAGACAATAAAAAGTGACTTCAATCTAGAGAGACTCACACAGAGAAAAAGCAGCAGTTAGAAAGATTTCATTTGACTTGAAGTTCTTTGGCACTCGGATCCCGACGTACACGGCAGAAGTCGTGTACACTGAGAATCGCCAAAGACTAGGGTTGTCTTCCCCCTGGGACCAGGACACTGGTGGTGGAGTAGAGACCGGGAAGGAGGAGAGCCTGGGAGGACAAGGGTGGCAATGGGGAGGAGGCGGGTTGAAGCACAGCTGGGAAGAAGGTGGATTCCTGGATGACAGGCTTTATATATGGACTCTAAGTGATGACTGGCTGCGGCTGGGCGAGGATTGGGTGCAGCATAGACGTAGCAATTGGATGATGCAGGTAGGCTGGAGAGAGTCTCCCAGTTTTAATTTACGCCTTAGGCTTCATTTCAATCTGGAGAGACTCACACAGAGAAAAAGCAGCAGTTAGAAATATGTTATTTGACACTCAGACCCCAGCAGAAGTCGTGTATGCTGAGAATCAACATGAGTGTGTATAAACAGCTCGGGGCGAAGATTAGGGTCATCTTCCCCCCAAAAGAGGGTGCCTGGCCGAGGCCGAGATAATGCCTGCGAGGCTGATGTGTGCCTGTGAGGCTGGAAAGGGGGAGATGGTGTGATGAGTGGCTGGACTTCCTAGGCAGAGAAAAAAAGAGGACAGGTCTGGGCGGATATATGATGAGAATGCCACGGACGACCAGGGGCTGAGCTACTGAAGGGAAGCTGTGAGTACCCTGAATGACAGCGGTGAGGCTGCACCTAACCCTAAATGGGTGGCCTGAGAATGGCTAGGGAGGAGTTTATACAAATCTAGAATTTAAGAAATTTAAGAACCAGATAGTGAATATGAATGCCTTCAGGAGACAGGGACAGAGACTTCAGAGGATAGCTGAGCTTGAGGCGTTTAAGAGTAGATCTGAGCGCGGTATGAAAGGGGACCGAGAAAAGGGACATGCGTTTTCCCTTTTAAGCATTTGTGAGATTTATTTAAGAGGTCGACAGGATGGTTTGAAAAGAGGGTTGGTTGCTGACATTCTGAGTAGAAATAATGTCTGCTATTAAGCTGCAGATGAAAGGAAGCTTAAAGTGACATTGATTGAAGCAATAAATGCTGATGGTTAGGATCATGAAAGGAGGATGGGAAAGAAGGGTTTTGTGAACAGCACAGAATTTAGCAAAGGTGTGCTTTGTGAAGATGAAGGAATTGCAAGACAGCATTGGCGAGGAAGTTAGAATGACTGAAAAAGTGGTGTATGGAGATGCTAAAGTGATTGATGACTAACTGTTAGGTGATGCAACGTAGGAAAGGCATGATGAACTTTGAAGTGGAGCAGTTTTTATT
Organism: Anableps anableps; assembly: GCA_014839685.1. NCBI lineage: Eukaryota > Metazoa > Chordata > Actinopteri > Cyprinodontiformes > Anablepidae > Anableps > Anableps anableps. Next base: position 24,437,906 of record CM026081.1, read on the forward strand.
TATAGCTTCAACCACAGTTGCATAATTGCATAGGAGGTGATGTGCTTTCGTTTCCTATGAATGCCCCATGGGCAACAGGCTGTGATAGGAATAATTCCTTAGGATGCAAAGTCCCTACACTGGCTCACTGCAGTTCTGTGACAAAAGCAGACTAAGCTAAACTGATATCAATTTAAGAGAGTGCTGTGGCAGCTATGGTGGTGAACATATCTGCCATATGTGAGACGGAGGCCACCACTGATAGACATGAGTTTGACTCTGCAATTTGGATGAACAGAGCAAATCACGTCCCTGAAGACGCTGAATGCAGCTAAAAACTGGCCAACAGTAAGGGCAGGGCGCGGTAAACGCAGAGCAAAACTGCTTGCATACTTGTGATATGCAAAGATTAATGAGTCATGAGTAAATCCAGCTGGAGTAAAGCAGCGAGCTGGACCATGTGAAAGTGAACGGAGGTGTAGTCGTGGCAGACCGGTACCCTTGTAAGTAAGCTGAAAGAGATGAGCCAGAATGAGTCTGTGAATGAGATGAGTGCAGAGGAGAGGATTGGTAAGGAGATGGTAGGGAGGAGAAAGTGGTGAAGGGTGGACTGAGGAGGGGGCTGCTGTCCTGAGATGGAGATCAGTGCTGGAAGGCTGCAGCTGAACAGTTTGGAGCTACCATGATCAGAGAAATGTCCGGGTGAGATGGAAGCAGGAGCCAGGGCTGAGGAAGGAAGACCTCTGTGGCATGTCAGTGAAAGGAACAGGGGATTTGCTGGTTTACTTGCCACTGATGAAGATGGAAGAAGCTAAGATGAGGAGGAGAGGATGGCGAGGAGTCCCTGAAAGGCAAAAGAGGAGCGAGGCAGGCAACCTGGGGTGAGCTGAGGCTGAAGCTGGGAGAGATTTCCCTGGAGCACGATGATCCAAGTGGGCATCTGTGCAGGCGCTTCTGCAAGCAGGATAAGGGGTAGAAGGACTGGGAACCTCAAGGAAAAGGAGCAGGGAGCCGGCTAGATCAACTGACTAAAAGTCTGATATGTCGGAGTAGAGCACCTGCTACTCAAAGCACAGCTGGGAAACAGGTGGATTTCTGGATGACAGGCCTTGTATACTGACTCTGAGCAAAGACTGGCTGCAGCCAGGTGAGGACTGGGTGCTGGTTGGCTGTGGTGGAGATGTAGAAATTGGATGATGCAAGTAGGCTGGAGAGTGTCTCCCAGTTTGAATTTATACCTTTGGCTTCATTTTTAAGATGACTATCTCTTCTTATTGGAGATTATTCAGAATCAGTGAAAGGCCTTCTCCATGCGTGAAGAACTGATTTTTTAAAATAAATCTCAGTGAAGCAGGGCTGGTTACCTCAGAGAGGCTTTTGTTACACTGCTTACTTCAGTGCTGTGATATTGACAACAAACCACTGCGATGGCAGGGTTAATCTTGCACTTTAAAAATTAAACACACAAGCTGATGATTTATATTTGATGTTGCTGGTCTTGATATATAATGCATCCCCCTGTGCTCTGAGTACAGAATCAAAGGTCATGTAATGTCCTTTGTAAAACCTGGTGTTATATGTTTTAGTGAGACCCATAAATGTGGGTGAGTTCAACAAGAAAAAAGTAGCAGACAAAGATGAATAGGTATAAGCATATTATTTACACAGCTTTGATTATACCCAGTGTGCCCTATTGTTTCAGCTGAATAAAATGAGGTTCCATTATCACCAGATCACATGAAACTTCACGCCTAACACTAGAAGGGGCTCAGAGTGTGTGGACATAGTCAGGAAAGTGCCATGCATTTGCATAACATCAATGCCAAGCTCACATCCCTGGATCAAGCTGATCAGTATTCCCAAAGACACATAAGTGAAGCACTCAGAATCTAAAATATACAGGAGTCTGATAATATCACCAATCATCAATTTCTACTTTGTTACAGAACTCGCTGCTGGCATAGTGTAATGGAATTAAAGAACCTATGCACTGCCCACCAGGGCAAATTACAGACAAGGTAAGGCTGGAAAAGGTGATGTCCTGTAATGAGAGCAGATATTTTCCCTGCTGTTGTGAGTGGGATGATGGTAATGTGTCTGGTAAAATAGCTTGTAAGAGCTTCAGCAACATGTTCTTTATCTAGGTGTAGATGAAAGTATTGTATCAGCAGCATTTTAGCATAAGTTATAGTCACAAACTTTTAGGGAGTTTTAATATTGTACATTATCTTAAGTATATTAAGTCATATTAATTAATGTGATATGTGAAGACATATGGATCATAAGGAAACAATTTCATAAACAAAGAAGAAGTCCAAACAAAAGAAATGCTGTGAATAAGTATTTGGCCCCCAACAATGTTTTTTTTCTTCTTTTTCTATTTTTTACCTTTGTCCCATTTAAATCATGAAACAAATGCAATGAAAATAAAATGACCTGGGTTTAAGTGAAGCGTTACAGCTTTGTAAAACCAAGGTAATCCTGTATTGGAGCAAAGAACACTGTCTAGAAACTTAGAAGCATCTTAATCATCATAATTGGTGCGCAAGCTGGAAACATTTACAATATAGTTGATCATATACTGAAAGAGTACAATTTAAGTTCATGTCTGAAGAGCTTTTATTTATATATAACTGATCACGTTACCCATATGATTACACACTTGTTAAGGTGTTTGCTTTGTAATATAAGGAATTATGAACAATGAAAATGGAATTTTGAAGTAATAAAACTGAATGTGTAATAAAAAAACTTAATTTTTTGTGCTCCTAGGTTTAGGTATCTCACTGAAGGGAGACAGTTCAATATTTCACACCAAATTATTTCTTGGCATCTGTAAGTTTTAGCTTACAATATTTTTATATAATTATGTCTTGCTGCCCTTTAAGTTCTGATTTTTTTTCTTTTTTCTTTTTTTGAAAGTTGGATTGCTTACTCCATTTTACTGTCAGAAATGATTGTGGTTTAGGGTCACAACTAAACAGTTGTAGGCATAAAGTAACACTTGTTTTGCTTGCGAGTTGTAAACAAATTTAATTCACCAGATTCAGTCATAACCTAATTTTTCCAGACCTTCAACCTTATCCAGAAATTATATTTGGGCATTTGAAAATAAAGTTTGTGAACCCCTGCTCTACACTGAATACCTCATCCTGAACATATAAAGGGCAGCAGTGGAGAGAAACAACTGCCTGTTGGCAGAAGGAAGCTTCAAATACAATGTGTGAAATTTAGTTTTTCTTATAACGCCATGCAACTCTCTTGTGGCTACATATTTTATTTCTCACTACTGCCTACCACATTAAAATATTTTTAATCAATTGTCTTTTTTTGTGTTTGAGAATATTTCTTTTTCAAAATAGCTAAGAATAGCACTATTATACCTATTCATTAGAACAAAGGTATGGAGGAACACAGTTATGAAAGGGTGCTGTAAAAAGCAGAGGTGAACCTGAAAATGTTTTTTTTTAAATTCCACCTACTGTATATAAGAGCACAAATTATCATATAGAGGATTTAAAAATTAAAAAAAAACCTTTTAGGTTATGTTCATAAGTGTATACATTCTAATTAGTGTTCCTTTTATGCTATTTGTAATCAACACTTTCTATGTCCTGATATTTCAAGGGTAAAATAAGAAAGCAGCACATTGGCACATGTCACATCATCATTGCTGCTTGTCAAGCTCAATGAATGCATCGTTATTTACTTAACCACTAGGAGGTATATGCATTTGACAAAACTGAAGGTGATGATTAATGTTAAAGTGTGCCACAACATGTGGGTGTTGGATTACATTGGGGAATGGAAGATAACAACCCTATAGGTGTGTGTTCCAATACGCCTCATGAAAATCAAAAAACATGCTGCAATTAGTACCTTTCTGCCAGTCCCTTAACTTCTAACTCTTATCTCCCACACCCACCACACTGGGGCATCAGTATCAGCTCATAGCACCTATTTTATTTGCCACTCTAACCTGATTGACACATCATTCATGATTTGCTTTAGGGGGGGTTGGCCTATGTTTTCATCTAGACTACAGTGGATTGAAATAGGATGAAAAAATTAAAAGGTATGTAAATTGAATGAAACACGCAAAGGATGTTGTTAGAAAATAATTACTAAACAGAAAAAAAATGAAACCAATAGCTTCAATATTAAATAACTTTTCCATACTTCGTGCCTTAAAATGTCCACCAGGTGCCAGTGGCTTAAAGAAAAATTTAAGGGCACTTATGAATAGTTTTTCCATTAGGAATATATGCACTTCTTCAAACCTGTGTTGACAGTCTGTATTTTATTCTTTTGATAATAAATCAGAACAGTGTATGAAAAACCTTTTTTCTGAAAGCAAAGACTGCTTTTTCTTAGGTAATTGGCAGTAAAGATGATACTGTAAAATAATTCCAGACTACAGAAAGGTGATACCCTCTTATACATTTTTCTCTAGACATTTATAATAGATAAGCTTCATAAAAAACACAGACAGCAGTGTTGCATTTCATAAGCACCTTTTAGTTGTTAAAGACACCTACCAACTCAAATTACAAATCAAATTCTCAGTATGAAACCAGCACTACCTTATCACATATCCTCAGTCCTGGTTGTTCTAGCACACCCTCCACATATGGAGGATGCTGCTGAGAAAGTTTGATAAAAATAGTCTGATACTGTTTTATTAGTATGTGATAAAATTGTGCCCAGGAATATTTTTGTCACATCTGGGCATTGGACACTTGGAAGAACCAACACATCAGAGTTCTCACATGGATTGAAATTTTCTTTGCATACTCTTTAAGAATGAGTAAACTGAGCATTTAGAAATTGTTCAGATTGGCTCTCAGTTCTTAAAAAAAGAGCAATTTGGACAAATCATTATTGCAAATTTGTAATTACAGGCCAATCTATAACCTTCCATTCATCAGCAAAATTGTTGAAAAAGCTGTTTCAACAGTTAAACAGCTTCTTAACAATGACAAATCGCTTTGATGTCTTTCAGTCTAGTTTCTGTGGTCACCACAGCACTGGGACTACCCTCGTCAATGTGTTTAATGATATCCACACAAATACAGACTGTGGAAGAACCATAGTGTTCTGTTGGACCTCAGTGCAGCATTTGACATTGTTGACCATGATATATTATTGAAGTGACTGGAGAGCTGGGTCGGACTCTCTGGTACAGTACTTAATTGGTTCAAATCCTACCTAAAGAACAGGGATTGTTTTGTGTCAATAGACAACTTCTCATTGGAACAGACAGAAGTCACATATGGAGTACCCCAAGGTTCATTCCTGGGACCCCTCCTATTTAATATCTATATGCTTATAACAAGTAATAAGATTAGCTACCATAACTATGCAGATGATACACAGCTCTACATTACAATGTCACCAGGTGACTCCGAACAGATGTGTTCTAAGCACTGAACAGATGCTTGGAACAAATCAATGCATGGATGTGCCAAAACTTTGTCCAGCTGAACAGAAACTTTGCACCTAAAGAGGAATGATCTAGAGTCAGCATACAGTTTCAGCATTACACCTAGAAACTAGTGATTAGGCCCGAAATCTGGGTGTAGTGATGGACTCAAACCTGAACCTTCAGAGACACATAAAGACAGTTACTAAGTTGGTCTTCTGTCACCTGAAGAACATTTCTAGGATTAAAGGACTAATGTCCAAACAAGATCTAGAGAACCTTATTTAGTCTCATTGATTATTGCAACAGTGTCTTCACAGGTCTGCCCAAAAAGTCAATCAGATAGCTGCAGCTGATCCAGAAAGCTGCTACTTGTCTTCTCACTAAAACCAGGACAATAGAGCACATCACCCCAGTTCTAAAGTTCTTACATTGGCTCCACTTTTGATGTATACTTGATTGATATTTTTATGATGCAATGCACTTTGAACTGCCTTGCTACCGAAATGTGCTATACAAATAAACTTGACTTGATTATTATTTTAGTTTAGACTAAAAAAATCTATATTTCCATTTAAACAAGTGCGTAACATGAATTGCTTAAAAAAGTAAACTAACAGCGCCTTACACAATGAATGTGAGTAAGAATTTTCCATTGTTTGGTTTTATACTTAAGATGTTGTCACATAGTTTTCTTTCTTTTATATTTTGTTATATCAAAAACTACCTGGTAGCATGGTACCAAACATGATTAAATAAAGAGGATTTGGTAAATCAATCATCATTTCAGAAGCATCTTTATTACATATAGAGCATGTGTATTTGGATGAAGAGAGTAAAACTTACTTCCTGCTACTGCGAAAAGAGTATGTTTCTTTTTATTTAACTATTATTTTGGTGTCACAATCTCACTTTTTAAAAGATCAATTAAAGCTTGACTATCTGGGGTTAAAATAGGGTATATTGAGACAGTTAACGTGCACACTTACTGGTGCAACTTATTGCTGAATTAATCAGAAAAATGGGGCAACTCCCCTGCCATATCAGTCACTCTATGCGTTCAGCATGCCAAGATGAGTGAATCTTTCTCAGTAAAGACAGAGGGTCTGCACAGCACAGTGGGAGATTATGTAACATTGTTATTGGATCTTTGGAACTTAATTTGCATTGTGCTTACATAAAGGTTCATATCAGTGGTGTATGTGTGAATGCATGGTGCATCCTGCATAATTTTTCAAAATGTCCAACAAAATCTGTGACTGCCTGATTTAGAGATCAACTCACATATGCTGCAGTTACAGATTTTTAGCACAGAGATGTTTTAATGTTACTTTAAAACCATGCTACTTCATATGTCTAAGACAAACCAATGCAAATATCTGAAAAAAAAACAACTAATTTCCAAACAGCAGTTAGATCATCAGAATAAAAACATTTATAAAATACACACTTTTTATTTAGCAGTTATACTTCTTTGTAACAACAAAAGCATGATTTCTCTGAGATTTAACATGAAAAATAAAATTAGCTATATGCAGTATTTCCGCTTATTTTTACCATCAAGGCCCGTTAATTTGACTCCTGAAGATTCAGTGTGTAACAATGTGACATCTAAAAGGTTAAGCTGGAGACAGATCCCATCTTAAATCCTGTCCACCTGTCATCTGTAGGCTAATTACCTGTCAGCGTTAAAACAAAAATCTCTGATGTCACTGAGGAGATTATCAACTCTCTCACCAAACAAGCCTTAAATCAAAGTTAAATAAAACATGCCGTTCATTTCCATCTAAAGAACTGTTTATCAAGGTAATGAAGCCAAATCAAAAGTACAAAGATTATGCATCTAAACATTAAATGCTGATGGACTACAACATTTAGTTGACAAAACAATAACATAACTAACTGAAACATACTTTCATTTGACCTTTGGTATTAGTTACATTCTATAACTTTATGTAGCACATAGTGTGAGGTGACTTTCCGTTCATACAGCTGTTCCAGCTCTTTGAAGGCTGTGTGCCTGAATTATACAGTTGAAGTCATACAGACCTGTGGCACAGGAGACAGCAGCTGCAAATCCTAAGGAATACCAGATAATGGCTACGACATTTCCAGGATGCTAAGTACTCAGGGACAGTGCATGGGGCAGGAAAATGACAAGTGGAGTCTCTATGCTGCCTAAAACAATCAAGAGACTTGTCTGACTGCAACTGAGCAGAAGCTTTGCCTTCTGGCTGTCATTGCTTATTGCTTGGCATTCCTTAAGCTGTCTAAAGGCTACTGTATATAATGTTATTTTCAAGGCTTACTGTCATTTTCTGAGTTTGGTGTGCCACATAATTGTTTTCCTGCTTGGCAGTTGTCTGTCTGCTCAAAGCTATACATTTTCATTTACTTTTTGTGGTTTGGCTTCCCCTGAAGGTTGGCATGTTGTATTAGAATATGCATTGTTTCTTTTCTTTGTATTCAAAAGAGGCTTCCATCACACAGTCTAGCCTCATTCCCAAAGTAAAGCATTGACATTTTCCATTTCCAGAAACAATGGAAGTATGTAATTGATTGTTTTTGAGGCGAAGAGGCCACCTTTTCACCTTTGTATAACTCGGTGATTTGTAAGCAATGTAAAAGTACTCAGAGGGCTGTTTTAACATACAGTTTTGTTCTTCTTATTTTTTTTTTTTTTTTTTTTTTTTTTTTTTACCCCAAACAACTGGTTGTTTCCTGACATAGTTATATTTAAGACTACAATTTTTGAGTAAGAAAAAAAGAAAAAAAAAAAAGAAAATTTAAACATAGGTAGCCTCCAAAGCCCAACAGCATCTGTTGGCAAAAACAGCATAGTTTTCTTCTGTACTAGAAACAAATTCGGGTTATAAAATTCATTAAGATAATGTTTTAATGTGGAAATGTGATATAATTGTTATTTTTTTTAAATATTGTTAATAACTTTTGAGTTCTGTGAAAAATAAAATTAAGTGTATTTCATCCATCCATCCATACATACATACATACATACATACATACATACATACATACATACATGCATCCTTCCATCAGCTGCTGCTTACCTGAGCACCACTCTCCAGCTTGTTCTGGGGGATCCCAAGGCTTTCCCACGTCAGAAGGGATATAGGGATATAAGTTCCTTATCTGCCCCAGGGTTCCCCTCCCTGTGGGATGTGTGCAGAAAACATCCAAAAAAAGACACCTAGGAGGGATCCTGATGAGATCTCTGAAGCACCTCTGCTGACTCCTTACGATGCAGAGGAGCAACAACTCTGCTCCAAAATACCTCCAGATGAAGGAGCTCTTACCCATCTTACACTCAAGCACAGTTCAACTTTTCCAGTATACTTTATTAGGTATACTTGTTCAATTGCTTGTTAACACAAATAGTGAATCAGTTAATCACATGGCAGAAACTTAAAACGGAAAGGCATCGAGATGCTGTAAAAACAACTTGCTCAAGTTCAAACTTAGCATTAGAATGGGGAGGATAGAGTGTTTAAGTGACTTTGAAAATGGCATAATTGTTGGTGCCTGACAGGCTGGTCTGAGTATTTTATTTAATCTACTAAAATGTTCACACATAACAATTTGTTGTGTTCAGAGTGAATAAGTACAAGAGAAAATATCCAGTTAGCAGCAGTTGTGTGGAAAAAATGCATTTTTGATGTCAGTGGAGAGTGGGCAGACTGGTATAAAAAACAGAAGGGCAACTGAAGCTCCAATAACCACTCATTATCACCAAGGCAGGCAAAATGCCATCTTTGATTGCACATCATGTTGAACCTTGAAGAAGATGGGCTGCAGAAAACTGAGGCTACAATATGCACAGATTCACCAAAATTGAACGGTGACAGATTGGGAAAACATTGTCAGTTTGAGTTTCAATTTTAGCTGCTATATTTTGGTACTGGGGTTAGAATTTGGCATAACATAAGAATGGATACATCCTGCCTTATACCAACACTTTGAGCTGATGGTTGCAGTGGTGTAATTGTGTGGGATTTGTTAAAGGTTTTTGCACACTTTGGGTCCTTTCCACTTGAGCAATGCTTAAACACCACATCCTAACAGTTCCAGCACTGTGTCACAAGTCTCAAATCATCTCAAACTGGTTTGCTGAACATGACAATGTACTTCAGTGGCTGCTACAGTCACTAGATCTTCATACAATAGAGCTACTTTGGGATGTGGTGGTGCGGGAGATTTACACCAAGGATCTCCATTCGACAAATCTACAGCAACTGCATGCAAGTGAATTGCGATCATGGAGAACATCCAAACCTCTCACAAAATGCAGCCAAGTCAACACTTGAACAAGAGTGAAGAGAGTATACCTTGTGTCAACCTTGGGGTTTCAATATATAAATGATTTGATCTTAACACATTTCTACATTTATTCAAACTTAATCTCACAAAACCACACACAGGAGGCCAAACTGTAAAAATTGGTGAAAAAGATTAACCAAAAATCTAAATCTAACAAAGTATCGAAAATGGTGTGTTTTCTTTTTACTGTGACTGTCAGAATAGTAGAAAAGTATTCTGCAGATGTTTAAAAAAATAACATTCTAGAGAAAACTGTAAAGTCATGAGCAGGATTTAAAAATAGTCTTTGTTTTTCTGCTGGTTAATAGATAGATGATATCCAGAAAATCTGTGTGTTTAGAGCACAGGAGAATATTTAACTTTAAACTATCTGTCACTGTTGGGGGGAAAACACCTGTTCTACTGAGAGTGACAGAATAACGACCCCACTGCTCCGTTTAGGAAATAACTGAAGTATTTTCCAGTAGCTCAAACTCAGTGATGTTGTGAAGGCTTTGAAATTTTAAATGAAGACTTTAGTTTCTTTGTTTGCTGATCTAAACAGATTTTTCCCCTTCATAAATAAAACTGCATGTGTCACACATAATGTTTATCACATGAAAAATACTAAATGCATTATGGTTGATGCAAAAGTCGAAAGAATTTGATATAACATAGATATAATGTAATTCTGGAAAATACTTTTTTGCTTCAACTATTTTCTATGACAACCGGGAACAATTTGATTGGATTGGCTGTAGGGAATGCATTATGTTGAGATCACGACACAATGCTGGTGTTGCAGCTTGATTTTCCCTGCTTCCTGAGGACAAAGAAAAAAGATAACGGAAGTTCTTATTATTCTACTGCTCTTTGGATTAGAAACCTGCTTTGCATAGGATAACGTGGTCCATTATTTTTTGATAACTGCACAGCTTCTCATATATTAAACTGTAATATTCGTTTTGCATTTCACTGGTCTGTACCCTATTCGGTTAAGCATTTTGTTCATTCTCAGAGTACATTTATACAGTTCAGTTCAGAAGTTTACATACTTGCACAAAGGGAGTGAATATACAATTAATTTAGAGCTATTTATGATGTATTTCAACTCTAGTTTTTTCAGGATGGGATGATAATAAAATATGCAACTTCAGTAAATTTTATTTTATTATAAGTTTATTTAAATATGTGGATAAATGGCCCATTAAGACATTGCAGAGAAACTACCTATATTTTAGCCATCAAACAGCTTCAGCATTTTTCTGGCTTGAAATCTGATCATTCTTCTTACTAGAAATTAAATTGGTTACCATTCTGCTAACCCTGCTTTCATATGCCACTAAATTCTAATAGGGCTGAGAAAGGGACTATTGCAGAATCTTAATGTTAGTCTCCTTTGTCCATCGCAAAGCTCCTTTTGATGCCTGTGTAAATCTTAATCCTTTTACAAAACCAAACTGTGTCAATGTTTTGATCATTTTTGTGTGATAGATTTGGTTTGGCTAGTAATAACTATAAAAAAATGTCAATTATTAAGTAAATAATATTAATCATTTATGAGCTGCAGCGGTTTGGTACAGCAGCATGAATAGAAAAAGCTGTTTTGTAAACACAGCAGAATTGATAGTACCTACCTTAGAAGGTAGGTACTTTCTTTCTTTCTTAGAAGAAAGAAAGGAACCATAACTGATTTAATGAGCCATTCGCAGTTTTACTGTACTGGCCGTGTGTACTTAGACTTGCATGGCTTAATCTTTGAGACAAGCATATGCTACTGGCAGGATCAACCAGGTAGCCCTTCTCCCCACCTTAAAAAATAAACAAAAGGCATTAGCAGAGCATTTAGCTCTCGAACAGACACAGTTTAGCACATTTTTAATGAATAATTTTACAGGTTGGTGAGATGAGAGGATAGGAAAACTCCAATGAAACAAAGTAAACTCACATTGCGTGAGTAAAAATTACTCTTTACCAGTCATTAACCTTACAAAGCAGTTTAAAAGATTAAACACTGCTAAACACAATGAAACATAACAAAATATCCAATAAAAAAAACATATTTAAATAGTTTTATTTTTAACTGATTCACTATTCTTAAGAATAGATCTTCACTATTCTTAAGAATAGTGAAGATCTCTGGTGGTCAGTGAGTTGCTTGGTGTAGGAAGACCAAAGGAAGCCATGATGGTGTTATCAGAGGGACAATTGGGCCAAGGAGAAAAAGAGGAAAGTTATAGATGGCCTCGGTCCAGCAGCTAGGAAAGCACTGGCTCAACTTAAGGTAAAGGTCCTGGGACTGGCGCGTGTGGAGCTTGTCTTCTCTCTCAGAACAGTGGAGGCAGAGCTGGTTTATCATTGGGATCAGAGATAGCATCTCTTTTGGGGAATTTAAAATTATTTCGATTATGTCTGCAGAATTTCAAATAAGGACAGGGTCAAGGCTTGTTCTTCGTCCGAAATACAGTCACCAGTTTAGCAAACAGCAGACTGATCAATTTTGGAACCAGCATTTTTTTTTTTTTTTCAAAGATGCAGTATCTCCCTTCACCGATGAAGAAGGATCTTGTCCCCAATGTTGCCCTTGTAGACTATGGGACAAAGAGGAAGTTCTGGGCAATAAGTCGGTAAGAATATGACATGATCACTGTATGACACTTCTTCTTTATTTTATGAGAAACTCAAAGTGTGTTAATGCTGTGTATTCTGGCATTCAGAGTTTTTATACTAGTCTCTTTGTTCTCTGTGTGTAGTTCCATCCCTCATGGCTAGGGTCATCACCGTCCTTCTTTTGATTTAGGTGAAGTTAAGACTTTGGAGGTAGTCCTTGATCTTCCCACTTTATGCAATGTACCAGGACCACTGGTTGCAAAAGAGACCCTGAGTATGATGTTACCGCAACAATGCTTGATAGTAGGTGCTATGTTTTTAGTTATAAAAGCCTCACCTTAACTCCTCCAAATATTCTTTATATCATTGTGATCAAATAGTTCAATCATTGTCTTGTTTGAGCATAAAACTTCTCTCCAGGAGGCATTTGGCTTGTCCAGGTAGGTAATTGCTATTTTCTGTCATGCATTACAGTATTAATATTTAAGTGGCTCATTTTCTTTTTGATCACCACTCTGTCAAGTCTTGGTTATACCCTTGCACAGTGGAATGTGCTGCAGATAAAATCTGCCTGCATTTAACAACTTGTTGGAAGAATCTAATGGTCCTAATAGAAAACTTTAAATCCATAGTTTACCTTTTGAGTGTTACTTTTAGCCATTTTTAGAAGTATATGTAACATTTTGTAATAATTATTCTCTCTGTGAATATATGCAATCCTGTTCATGTTTGTAAAAACAAATGTGCTTTAGGGACTACCTTTCAGCTCTTCCTGCTTTGTTGAAATTCAAGCACCATTTGTGAAAAGTTTGAAAATGGGGATGTGCTCAACTTTGCAAAACATCAGAACAGCCCCTCCAGACAGAAAGTACACCTTTGTAGTAAAATGCCTTTCATGTGGACAAAAACGCTGGGTATAAACCAGGTGTCAGTCCTTGTTTATGGAAAATTAGCTAGACTAAACAAAAAGAGTAGCATTATATGAGGTTGCCATCATCCCAGACCTGAGCCATGGTAGTTCCTGGGTAATTACTAAACAAAATAACCAATTTCTTTTCATTTGAGTGGGGCTGTTGGGATGAACTGGTTAAAACATAGAAATAGCTGGGTGTTCCAATAAGAAAGTAATTCTAAAGAAACATCAACAATTGTTTTGGAAAGTTTCTTGAATGAAACTCCCCATTCCACTTATCTCACTCCACTTGAGAATTTACATTATATGCTTGAAAGTTGGTTCCATGCAACAAAACCCATTCAATTTAAATAAACTCCAGTATTTGTGAAAAGAAAATGGCTCAACTATTCAGCCAGAATTATTCCAGGTTCTTATTAATGAGTACAACTGCTTGTTAATGGACATTTAACTAAACATACAGTAGGTGGTACTGTACATATAATATTCAGTTTATCCATAAGATTTGGGGTCTGTGTGAATGAGAGAAAATTAGCATTTAATTCAAAGCTATGCTCTGAAATTCTTTGTAATTAAAGTTTTTGGGTACACAGTAACAGACATTTGTTAGCTGACAGGTCAGAGAATAAGCTTTTCTTTAAAACTGATCAAACTAATATTATTGCACTGTACATCTCTGCGTGTCAGAGCCCTGTCTGTCGTCTGATAATCAAACACAGCCTGAACATGTCCCTGCACTAACTGAAGTCAATTAGAGGTTTGATCCTTTCCAATGTGTGGAATCGACTGAGGCAGAAAGGCTCAGCACTGGATGGATGCTTCGCCGCAGAGGAAAGAGACCATTTGACAACCAGTGTTTAATCTGTCTGTGTCAGTCCATCAGTGTCAACCACCGCTGTGACAGACTCATACAGAGGAGGTGAATGATAGAAAACAATAGAGCAGAAATTGTGTTGGGAGCAGCACATCACAGTTCAAGCACAAATCAGAAATAAAGCATTCAGCAGCATGCTCCAAAGTAATGCTACTCTTTCCTTGCACCCAAAACACTTACTGTATAGCATAAACATATTTGGCAGAAATATAGCCTTGAAAAGTATTTTACCCCTCACAGATTTGTTCTATTTTTGCTTTGTTGAAATTCAAATGTTTCATCATTCTAAAAAAGGGGTATTATGTATTTTTCCAGGCCATTTTATAGCACAGTGAAGTAACTATGTTACCTTCAGTTGTTATGAAAATGCTGTAGACCCTATATAAAAAAAAACTTAAATGAAATTTGACTCCATATTATAGCCCTATCTGATGCATTGAAAATGGCTTCTGTCTCTTTAAGAACCTTCTATCCTTTTTGACACTCCGCCTAAATCACGACATCACAACAATGCTTCTCCATGTCATCCACTGATGCCATTTATAGCTGTTCTTAGGAGCTCAGCAGACATACAGTTCCACCAGGTATTTTCTAATTACTGCTGCTGCTAGTCTGGTGGAGCTGTGTAGAGGAGACGAGGGAGAAGGGTGCTCTGTGAGGCGGGAGCTCGGTAGGAGACTGAAGTTCCAAGGTGGGGCTTTGGGTAAACAGGCAACGCATTGTATGAGCAGGCATTAAGGCACCTCCGAATGGCTGCCATGGGAGATTCAAGGATTTCATTCATACATGAATGGGTCAATGCAACACTATGCATTTGATGAGGGAATGACATCATCATATGATACAGTATAAAGCTCAAAAAAGTCAATGTTGTGTAATACCCCCCCTTTTAGTACTCAACAAAGAAAACCCAAGTAAATACAAAAAGATACAAAAAGCTGTTTTCTTTTATTGATGATTCAAAAGCTACTCAGACCAGCCAGGTCAGATATGAAGAAACAATTGACATTCATTAACCTGTATTCACCTACTTTCTTTCTACGATAATGAGAGCCATTATCAACAAAGAGAAAAAAAAAAACATGGAGTAGTGGTGAACTGCAAGGAGAGGCCAGTCGAACAAAACTACTTAAAGAGTGCAACTATGACACATCCAGAGGCTCACACATGAATGGCACAACAGTATCTAAATTATTGCAGGCTTCACTTGCCCCAGTTAAGGTCAGTGTTCATGGGACTGGGCAAAAAATTATTGGAGACTTTCAGTGTGAAAACCACTGCTAACCACAATGAACACAAAGGCCTGTCTCACATTTATTTTAAAAAAGCATCTTGATTTAGGTATATGTCCCATTACCTCTGGCATACAACTAACACACTAAGAGTCAAGCATGGTAGTGATAGTGTGATGGTCTGCTCAGAAAATCCACAAGGAGAATGTCTGTGCATCATTCTATGACCATGAGCTCAAGCACATTCAGGTTTTACAGGAGGACAATGATCCAAAGCACATCAGCAAGTCCACCTCTAAATGGCTTTAAAAAATTTATGAGGAAATAAATAAATAAAAAAAAGATTTTGGAATGGTATAGTCAAAGTCTGGACTTAAATGCAATTAATTGGCTGTGACACAACCTTAAACAGGCCATTCATGCTGTAAAAGAACTCTCCAATGAGAATTTACAAAGAATAGTGAGCCAGAATTGTTCAGCTGTGATGAAAAGACTCATTACCAGGTTTCAGAAACTCTTGAAGGCAATTGTTACCACCAAAGGTGGTACTATGAGTCTTTAGGTTTCGGGGGGGGGGGGGGGGGGGGGGGGGGGGGGGTTGATTGTTTTTTCAAATAAAGCCAAGTTGGTTTGGATGGCCTTTTTACCTTAATAAATTAAATCATTGTTTGTAAACAGCATTTTATGTAATCCAGTTGTCTTTGCCTGATATTAAAATGTCTGAAAATCGGAAGCTTTTTTGACAATAACAAAAAAGCTATAGGCTGACAAAGAACTGTACATAATAAATTATTTCATTGTCGCTGTTTGTAAGAATGTTAGATTACACCTCTAAATACTTGCAAATTTAAAGATTTTATCATGAGACCATGTATTTTTTTAAGCAACATAACATTCAATATTCAGCAGTACTGCACATTAAATAAGACAAAGGCACAGAAAAATTTTAGCTGCCATGTAGGACAAATATGTGGCTTATGAGCATTTATCTGATTTTAGAGGGCATGAAAACTTTATTAAATATGCAGGGAGCCCTGGTGAACTCAAACCATTAAGATAAAATGGCATCTGGTTGTTGCCCTAAACGAACCCTAATGAAAGCATTCACACAAGTAAAAGATCTTATTAGCAAAGGGAAATGAGCAAATAAATCACAAAAATGAAAACAATCTAAAGAAAGGGATGAGAAGAAAAGTCTATTGCAATGAGAAAATTTGAACAAAATAATTCAAACAAAAATAAAGACATACTTCTGAATAGCGTCAAAGAACTCCATCGTAATTCAAGAGATTTCAGAAAGGTCCAAAAGCGATGAATAGCTTTTTATACCTTTCTGAAGGGTCTGAAATAAAGAGCGTGACCCCAAGTCAATGGCTGTGCATTAAAAAGTATTCAGTGTGGCTTCGTTTTGTGAGGCTTCAGCAGCTCTAACAGAAACCAAACAGAGGAGGGAGAAAATGAAAAACTCTATTGTGTTAAACTGGCCTGAGTGGATATGAGGATGCATTATAAGCTTTTATCTTGGGAGAAATCATATTATAAGGCCCATCAAGTTTGGATGGAGCTTTCAGCTCTGACACTATGTCTGAAAAAGGCTATAGGAGAGAAAGTAGAGATTTTATTTTATTCATTATTCTTTTTTCCCTTCAGAAAAGACATCTTTAAAACAAGCTGAAGATATTTATGTCTCCAATGATGGTTATTGCTTCTTGATTTAAAACAGTGTTTCATAACACTGTGAAACGTGTAATAAAAGAAACTCTGTGAACACAGTCAAGCCATAAATCCTGAAGTAATATGTATAGTTTTAAATTCAAAATGGCTTTACCCAGAGAAGGATAAAAAGAGAGACACAACTCCTTAAAGAATTTCAACTAACAGCATAAAAAAGTAATTTCATCATTTTAATGACCAGAATAGCACCTGATATATATTTCATCTCCTACCTTTAGAAAAAGTAATAACTTGCTTTATAATGTCCAAACCAGGAAACATTTCAATGGTTTTTAATAACTAAAAAATGAAAGAGAAAACATTCTCTATTCTGTCTTAAACTCCCATTTTCAAAGCAGATAGCACTAATGGTATGATAGTGCAAACATGATCAGTGGGAATAATTTGCAGTGGGGCAACATCTTACTGTATGTGGTGAATAGTTCTGTGTTTGTAGATGTGAATCTTATCAAAGAATCTATTTCAGACATACAGGTACAACTAACAGTGGTGTGGTTTAGAAATTTGAGAAATGGTCTGAGAAGCAGCAAAGTCCAAATTCACAGCTGGAGGTCCAGGGATTTGTCTGACAGGGTGGTAGGAAAATATCTTGAGAATATTGCAGCAAGTTAGTTATAAATAGATCATTTCTTACTTATGTCAAAGTGTAGAGAGTCTCAAGATATTATAATGATGCTGATTCAGGGACAGCCAAGCATGACAGTCGACATATAGCTAGTGGAATGTGTTTGGTTTGCCCTTTTTTAGCACAGTCGACAGATCTCCAACTTATTTTGTTGTTGAGAGTGGAGAGGCAAGTAGTGAAGGCGGTTTTATTGAAAGGTTTCATACTTGATAAAAAAAAGATTATTACTCAAGGCTGCAATGATGTGCTTGAGTAGGATATTGAGTCGTCAATAAAATGAAATGCAGTCAATACATGTTTACATCAACAGTTTCCATGTTTAGCATTCCTCACATCCTTAGTTTTACCTCTACTTATAGTTGAAACATTTAAAATGTTCTGCAACGTTCATGAGATCTGTACAACAAATACAGACTACACAATTTTCACACAAGATTAAGCAAATACACATAATATTATGAATTTTAGCAAGTTATTTCCACTTATAAATAAAATCAAAGGATCGATGGTGTCCAAGTCAGTCTTCAAAGACTAGTATCCTGCATGTTTTATTTCTTTCCCTAGTTCAACACACCTAAATCAAAGGATGGGCCATTGGAAGGCATTTACACCTTCTGTGCTCTCCCTGTCCTCTTCTTGCAAAGTCAGACTTCAGCAGGTTACTTTATTTTCATTTTCCAGTAATTATGCCGAACTGACTGCATGCTGCAAAGGACACTGGTCTTTCAGCATCAGATATGTTTTGTGCTGGCATTAGTTTAAATAAATATGGATGTCTAAATGTCTAAAAAGACAGACAAAAGGTAAACTGTGTGAGCTCAGAAATTAGTTATTTGCTTGACTCCACAATTCGAAGAGCAAATCTGCTTTTTCTGGGCTTCTGTAAATTAGACAGATGTGCAAAATGTGGTTTGAAGGGTTTTTAGCATGTGCTGTACCTATTCAGTCCCATAGTGAATATGATTGTCATCATTAAAAGCAGTTACAGAAGTAAAAAAACAATTTATTAAACAAAAATTACTAATTGTACTAACTCAGTAGTGTTTATACATTTAATAGCTAAGAACATTGGTTTCAACCAAACAATATGTTGTGAAAGAAAAACAGAATTATGTTTGTTATTTACCACATTTTCACAGCCAAAATGAAACAAAGCTGAGAACACTCAAAAAACTGAGTCTGATGCCAGAAAGAGAATACTATCCACTCTCAGAGCTTCATCCCACACCATTCTATTCAGATGAAAAAAATTGAAAAAGTACCCGGACAAATGCTTGACTGTTTGTGATGAATGGTTTTCAGCAAACATGTTGCCCGTCATAGTTATTGTCATGGTGACCTTATTGTCCTCTTAAATCTGTTAGGCAACAAACCCTCAGTCTCTCTCCTAAGTCTCTCTCCTAAGTCGCTCGATACAAATTCCTGTCTATGGTTGATGCACACTTGTACCCTGAAGAGAGAAGACCATGACCAAAGTTGCTGACATAAAAAACTATTTTCTGCCATTGCATCATTGTAGAGGTAAGACAAAATGTTGTACTTAGAGGTACATCTAAAAAAAAATTGAATATCATGAAAAGTTTAATATTTTTTGTGAATTCTTTCAGAAAGTGAAACTCGTATATTACATAGATTTATACATAGAGTGAAATGTTTCAAGTCTTCATTATCTGTAATTTGATAATTATGGCTTACAGATAATGAAAACCCAAAATTCAGTGTTTCAGAAGATTAGGATATTATGTAAGGACAATAAAAAAGGGATATTTTAAACAGAAATGTTAGAGTTCTGAAAGGTATGTTCCTTTCTATGCACTCAATTTGTGGTCGGGTTTCCATTAGCATGAATTAATGCATAAATATGGCATGGCATGGAGATGATCAGCCTGTGGCACTGCTGAGTTGTAATGGAAGCTTTGATAGCTTCCTTCAGGTCATCTGCATTGTTGGGTCTGCTGGTCTCTCATCATCCTCTTGTCAACACTCCATAGATTTTCTATGGGGTTCGGGTCAAGAGAGTTTGCTGGCCAGTCAAGCACAGTGACACTATGGTCACTGAACCAGGTTTTGGTACCTTTGGCATTGTGAGCAGATGACAAGTCCTGCTGGAAAATTAAATCAGCCTTTTCATACAGCTTGTCAGCAGAAGGAAGCATGAAGTGTTCTAAAATGTCCTAGTAGATGGCTTCATTGACTGTAAACTTCACAAAACACCGTGGACCAACACAAGCAGATGACATTGCTCCCCAAATCATTACTAACTGAAGAAACTTCACACTTGACTTCAGACAACTTGGATTCGGTTTCTCTCCACTATTCCTCTAGACTCTGAGACCTTGATCTCCAAATGAAATACAAAATTTACTCTCATCTGAAAAGAGGTCTTTGGACCACTGAGCAACAGTCCAGGTATTTTTCTTCTTAGCCCAGGTAAGATGCTCCTGACATTGTCTCTGGTTCAGGAGTGGCTTGACAGGAGGAATGCAACATCTGTAGCAAATCTGTAAAATTCTTCTGTCCGTAGTGGCTTTTGATGCGCTGACTTCTGCCTCAGTCTACTGAACCTAGTGGCAAGTCCAAAAAGGATCAAACCAAAATGGACTTCTTCTGTCTCAAAACAACTCCAATCACCAAAATCTCATATAATGTTGTCGATGCTATTTTATTACTTAAGCTGTTATATTTAGCTTTTTAGCCCAACTGTACTTTTCTGTTAAACTGTTGCTCTGACTGGAAACACTTCATATAATACCTTGTCAGTATGTGTTTCAGATAGAAAGAGCATTGCGAGGACACCACTTCCACCCTTCATTTCCAGCATAAATAATTATATACATCTGTAAAAATAACCACATGCAACTGCTATAATAGTTTGGAGTTGGAGTAAACTTCTGTTTAAATTGGAGCTAAACATGGTAGAAGACTTTGGTCTTTGCCCCTCTCAGACTGGCTGTCAGTTTCACCCAATGGGAATAACAAATATAGGTTTATGGAAAATAAAAATGCCAACAGAACTATATGCTACATTTGGACATTAACAGCTTATAACTCTTTAACAGAAGCTCTCCTCAAATGTTCTGAACTATCCCCTTAAACGTAGCCCAAGAGAAGACAGGGCAGCATTCTGGAGGAGTCTGTTAAAACAGGTAGCAAAGTGCAGCCAGCAGGTGGTTGATGAAAACTTTTAGCTGAGTCACTCTGAGCACTGCTTGGGTCAAAAAGGTGATTTGATAGTGGGATGCTCTTTCACTGGCCATTCCCTTGTAATCTCTCCAGAATGCTTTTTCTTGGGTCACCCTAAAATTACTCTTCCACCTCTTTCTCAAAAGTACAGTTCTGTATATTGATACTGAATTGTCTTAAGTTTTGGTACAGCATGTAAAATCTGATTAGTGTTTGAAAGGATTTAATTATTTAACAGCTTAATGGGTTTTCAAGATATTTATGTTCTAAACTAAGAAGCAAACTGAGAGAATTTAAAGAAAGACAAGAAGATTCTAGACTATTCCTGCAGATTTTTGAGTGAAGATCAATTTAAAAGTGAAATACAGAAATAATAAGCTGTTAAAACATAAGATCATAGAACTTTTCTAATCATGCACTAAAATTTAGGAAACTCCTGAACATAAGTTATCTCAATCTCTTCAGAATTGTGTTAAACTTAAGGACCTTAATTTAGACTATGTCATGTTTTGTGGCAGTGGAGGACCCATACACACGTAGGATTCAGGCAGACTCATTTGGAGAGTGGCTGGATATCGAAAGCTAAATCAGTAGTAGAAACGGGAACACAGGGAAAGACCAGAACCATGATGGGATGCAACGGAAAAATCAAAGGAGTGACTGAAGGAACCAAGAGATTAAAGAGCAATGATCACTGGGCCAAGAAAGAAGGACTCAGATGAACTGAATAAGTTATGGCTGGTGAAGGAAAATAAGGAAATAAGGCTATAGAGCACAAAAAAATCAGGTAAATGTAAAAGTTAAGAAAACAGGTTTGGAAATACAAGAAAAACACTGGAATAATGATGGAAGAAGACGGAAGTAAACAGAACACAAAACATAGACATACATAGAGGAAAGTACACAAACCCCAAAGTCGGTATGAGTAAAAGTTTATAGTACTGTAGGATTGAGCAGCTTTCAGTAACATTCTTATGTACGTAAGTTAATGCTTCACACACAGCTCTTAATTGAGCTATCTCAAAAAAGCTTTGAAGCCAGTTGCTTTAAACTAGTGATGTTTTGGATAGTGAAGGGTTTAGGATGAATCATATTGTTTTGTTAGCTGTGTGAGAAAATATGACTAAAATAAATAAAGTTGATTGCAGTTCATTTGAGAAACAGAACATTTTCTATCACCTGTATGATTCATACAGTTTATCTTTAAAAAGCACTCATATGGATCTGCCCACAAACTGCCAGTCATTCTGGTGTATTTCCTGCTCAAAACATGCACATGTCACAACAATGTCAAAATGATTACCAGCCCTTTAAATGCACTTAAAATTGAAATGGTTCTCTTCCACTAAAATCAATGTGAGTCAGCATGCTTATATTTGAGCTTTCTATGCAGTTTTGTACCATAATTACATGTCACTAATGTTGTTTAATCCTGCAGCTATGTTATGCTTTGTAGCCTCATGTTTTCTGATTTGTGATTAACCTTAGCATTTTGGTTTCTGTTCCATTTTCACTGTCCTCTTCTCTTATGCTTTCTCTCACCAGAACTTGCATATTACTGCTCAGGCTCAGTTGAAGGTGTTTTCTCCCTGTAATAACTCATATTTTATACTTTTTCTGTTCTCTGTGATTGATCCAGCAATATAATCCTATTTCTTCTGTCACTGGGGACTGCTCTAGTCTATAGCCAGCCAATTGGATTTAAAAAAAAAATTGTGCTCTAATGAAAACTTATGTTTTTCTGTAATTCCACACAACACTCAAACACTTCTCCAAATAATAACAAGCATACAGCACAGTTACTTCATTCCTACATAAAGTGTGTCTATAAATCAACTAATATATTTTTCCTCTTTTTTTTCGGAACATGTACAAATTTAATTTTGCGTCTTGAATCTTTATATATTCCTTTGACATGGTCATAGTCAAGATCTGAATCCATATGAGAAACCTAGGCAAGACTTTAAAATTTAGGCTTAAACATACCTTCCATTTAATCTGACTCAGCTTGAGGTATTTTCCAAAGAACGGGCACACATCAGTCTCTTGATATGCAAAGAAAATACCCCAAAAGACTTGCAGCTATGATTAAAGTGAAAGGTGGTTTGATAAAGTATTGAATTAAGGGTGATACAAACAAATACTCATTATAGTTAGGGACGTTTTTATGTAAAAAGAAAATTGAACACATTGTGTCATTGTCCTTCCACTTCACAATTATGTGCCTCTTTGTGTTGTTTTTTTTAATGCAAAATCCTAATAAGATACAGTGAAAAATTCTGACTATAATGTGACAAAAAGTAAAAGAGGCATGTCTTTTTTTTTTTTTTCAAATGCACTGTACAAAAGGCTGACAAATTTAAAGTAAAACTTGGCAATAGGAGGTCTGTTGTGTTGAGTATAAGGCCCTTTACGCACATTAGTTAGGCACACCATGATCTTGGCAAGGAACACTCACTGTGCAAATGAATACAAAGTTCCAATCTATTATTATTCTGACCAAGATGAAGGCTTTATGCATGGCCATTGGGCAAAGGTGGTAAGCGAATAGCTTCATGAGGATGAAAAATAAGTGAATTGTATGCGTCAAGGTCACCAGAATTTAATTCCAAGGTATACCGGAGCTATTGCGCTACATGTAATTCCTCATTGAGACAATTTGTCATTGTACTATAGTTTATCATTTCATATAAAAAGACTTGGCAGGTGTGTCTGATTTACAACATCCATAAAATCCCACGATGCCCCTGTTTACACAAATTAAAATCAAATTGGGCCATGTTACGGTGTTGTTTCTTCCTTCTTGAGCTGCACAGACTGATGACTTAATCATGGGTCTATCCATCTTTGGAGATACAAATCTTAGCTTACAGTTATTGTGCTCTCAGTCATTAAACTCTGCTGCAAATCACTGTACTGTTCACCATAAAACTGCCACGCAAAACATTCGACCCATTTATGTTGTGAAAGAGTGCCAAACGTCTTATAAAAAAAGATAAAGCAATCAAGCATAAGCTTTATATTACTGACATATACTACACTAATGAACTCTAGAGAGTGATAAATGTTTGTTGATGAGTGTAAGCATTAGCATGAAAAATGTTGGTAAAAAAAAAACATCTTTGTGTGGATAATTGTCAGTTAGAAAAAAAGCAAAAACAACAGATGTCTCATTCCTGAGATGGAAAGGCTTGTGGCAATGATAATGAAAGCAAACCTTGACAAATAACACAGATCTTTGTGGTTAGAATACTCTTGTTGCTATGGAGCAGTTTTGGTGCAGACTACTGCTTGCTAAATTGCTGTAACAGGCAAATGGTCCATTAGGAGGTGTTTGCTTGCAGGCTGTTAAGTTTTTTTAGTTCTGGATATGATTTCATCAAACACCACCACAGCAGAGTGTAAAGCTTTTGCCCATCCATCCAAACAATAGTAACAAAGGATACTTCCTTTGTTGTGAAATGCACTTTTAAAATGTGTTTTTTTCTTTACATTTGATATTAGATAAAAGCTGAACTAGATAAATTAGGTAAAACCATAACATGGAGGGCCGATATTAGCTCAGGAACACCTAACCTGAAAAAAATATAAAACATTAATGGCAGGAATTAATTAATCACACAGAACAACTGCAGGCTTCCAGGTCTCTCAAGGCCCATTTTAAGCTCCCCTTGGTCAATGACCTTTCTTTTTTGTGACTAAATAAAGGACTAATGAAATCCAGTCACACCACAATTTATCTTTTAACAACTATCATAGTCACAGTAAGAAGCTTCCGATGTTTGACAGAGACCATTTCTCAGATAGACACTCCTTTCAATAAGTTGTTGTACTTGCACTTGTAAGATGGTGGAACATAGCTGTATTTGCATGACTATGGCTACTGCTTCAAAGCTGCTTTTACCTTTAACACTCCATCTGTATATGTAAGGAAAAGAGCAGTGAAAGCATGGAGGACACAATAAAAAAAATCTTCAAAGTGTAAGGTTTTTTTAAAATTATTTAACCCACAAACAGTTCAAAAATAACAAAGTACAAACATGTAATTACTGGGCCCATAAAAGAAGTCTTCAAAATATAACTCTTTTCAAAAAAGTGACTTACAGACAAGTAACCGTGCAAACAAAATATACACAACTTAACTCACAAGACACAGAAGGATAACTTATATGGTGATTTGGTCATAGCATTTACACCCAATCGGAGAAACAGACCTAAACATCAATACAATCTAAGGACCAAATAATTTAACTGAACCTAAAACAACCCCTTGGTGATAAGCAGATGGTTGGTCCTGCTGAGCTGGCAGTCCTCAGCCCATGGCCATGCCTCTTGCCTTGACAGGATGCAGCAAACTCCCCAAACTCCCCAGAAAATAAAAAAATAAAGAAAGAAAAGGAAAAACATGATTAATATCACAAAATACATCTTGGAAACCCCACAGTGTTATTATAGGTGCATTTAAGAATATCACTGTTTAGTTCAGGTAAAGAAATTAATTGCATTTAAAAAATGTATGTTTAACTGCAAAACAATAGAAACTAATGAGGTGAGTGTGCGGACTGATGTTACCAGTGTGTGGCTGAGGCCATCATAATATGCATTCCTTCAACTTTTGACTTTTAAAACAAATTTATTTCCATCACACATCACTCAAACTCTTATTAGAGTCTTCAAATGTGCTAAGTAACATTTGAGGTAACAATCACTTCCAGTCAGATATAATTTTATATTTTCCCCTACTCTGTTGCCCTATATCAGTGTTTTGCATATTTATGAACAGATAGGAAAAATATTATCCAAATTTGTATAGTTGTGTGTAGGAATGTTTTTGAGAATTTCTACTTATTTTTGTCAATGTCAGATTCATAAATGTCATAAATGTCATTTTGATTACTACACCTTTAAACAGTTTGATATTTTGAGGCAACACCTCAAGCATGCTGCTTTCTTGTGAAAATCAAAAGAAGTAAACCAAGACATTGGGAAGAGATATATGGACCTCACAAATCTTTTTCTGTGATCTGATGAAACTAAAGTGGATGTGTTTGGCTGTAATGACCATTGTCACAATTGTAGGAAAAATGGGGAATGCCTGAGAATAGCATCCATGGAGTAAAGTACGGGGGAGGCAGCATCATGTTTGGGGGTGTTTTCCTGCAGGAGGTACTGGTAAAAACTAGATGGCATCATAAGGAAAGAACAAGTGGATAACTTTAAAACATTGTAATTGTTTTGAAGAGACCACCACAACGGCCCGATCTCCATCTCATAGAAGATTTTTACTTGATCAGCTACAAAAGGTGTCTGAGCAAGGAAGCCCACAAACCTGATTCAATTACACCGCTGCTGTTAAGAGCAATGGTGCAAAATCTCAGCAAACTATTGCAAGAAGCTTGTGGAAGGATACCCCAAATGTCTGAGTCAAGTCAAACAGTTTAAATAGGAAACTTATTAATAAGAACATTTTGTAAATGTCTGACTTTGAAGAAAGCTATTTAAATCTCTCTCTCTCTCTTCTCTCTCTCTGTTCTGGTATTTAGAAAGTAGAAATAATTTAGTTACTTTAACAACTAACCACAAACAACAACAAAAAAGCCAGATGTAATGTCTGTCAGTGTGACAAAAAAGGTTTTGTCACTTTAATAAAGAGTATGTAAACTTATGGGGCCAAGTGTATAAACATCGTCGTCAGATGTTTACAAATAGTCATCGTGGGCAAAGAAAATCAAATTAATTTGGGGCTGTTAATGATGAGCTCATCCATCTTTTTCCATGGTGAAATAATGAAACAACACAGGCTCAAACATAGACACACACTCTACTAGTATTTAAATAAATGTTCCATGGCATGTTATAGTGAAACAAATTGTTTCTGTTTCAGTCAACAAGCTTTTGACCTATTTCTGACTGGATGTTTGCACACTCAGAGTTCATTTAAATTGTTTAACTGGCACAGACTTGGTTTTACAGTATACTACATTTATTTTCAGTAACGTTGAGTTACCAGTCCGTCCAGAAGCTTAATGGTAGCCTCCTGTTCCAAAACCAGTTTAGATGTCTATTTGAGATCAATATCAGGTTGGAACACCCTTTTGTGTCCAAGTTTCCAATAACCTGCTGTTGAATTTTGGAGAATTTCAATAACAAAGAGCTGATTGTCCTTGTTGTGGTTTAACCCATCCATTTTGTGCAATGTACCAGTACCACTGGTTGAAAAATATTCTCACAGTATGACATTGCTAACACTATGCTTGACAGCTGGTACAAGCTTGAATACCTCACCTCCCAAGAATTTGTCATTGAGATCAAATAGCTCAATCTTGGTGTCATCTGACAGTAAAACTTCTCCAGAATGCATTCAACTTTCCTTGTTGATAGTTGCAGATTTCAGTTATCTTGTTAGTTGTGGTTGGTAATTGTCTTCAACAAGAATAAAAACAGTACATTTTTTTCTTTGAAGAATATCTAAATGTCAAAAATATTGCAACAGCCAGTTTGGTGTTTTTCAGAACATGAGGTTTGATAATATGGTTGAAATTCGATAAACCTGCCAACCACAAGAAAACTGATCTGCAGTAAAAATTTCTATGCAATATTTCCACAGTCCCAGCATATACTTTTAGCATTATTGAATCATTTATACTCAGTCGTCAAAGAGATTTTAAGTATTCTAAAAGTCTCTGTAAAATGAGTCTATGAAAAACATAAATCTATGCAAATTGATCCACAAAGAGGTCCATGTTCTTCTAAATAGCATTTGCAATTTGCATAGTGTTATTATGTACCCCTTTAAAATAAATATTTGTATATTTTCCATATTTGCACTTGTCTACCCATTATTAAACATATCAGTTAGTGTAACATCTTAATCTTGACTCAGGCTTTTAATTAAAAAAGAATGAAACAAAATGTATTTTATGTTTTCACCTCAAATCCCTATTGCAATAAAGTTCAAAAAGCCAAGGTGCAAAACCTTGAAATGCAAAGGCTACTTTCTTAGTAACCTTTGCATTTTTTGCACTCTTCTAGTGGAAACCTCAAGAGGTGTTTCAGACAAGACTACTAACCTACCTGATCATAACTAGACTGCTGTTTTTGGAATCTTGTCACATAGGTTATTCAACATATGTTAGACAGTAAAATAAAGTGCAGCAATAAACTGTAGGTCTGCACTGTATCCCTATCCTCTATGCTTGACCAACACATATTGTTCGAGTACTATGTTAGATATTTTCTGAATGCAGACTTCACCTTTGCACATATGAGCTTTGGATGGAAGAGAGAAAGTCTGAATGTTGGTATCAGTAGCAGAATCAGTTATCTTCTGGAATTCAAAGCAAAGTTGTATGCTGAATGACTGAAAGGTCAAATATACTGACCTTAGTCATACACCAGGCAAGTGGTATTCTTTTAAAAGAATCATGCTTGACGAAAAGCTGAAAGTGAAAGCTAACGTTCACTCAAACACCAAAGCCAATTTTCTATGGACTAGCAACAACAACATAATACACAAAGACTTGGAAAGGAAACATTCTTGCGGAGAATGATTCAAGGTGAAGTAGTATGCTAATAGTACTCAAGGGATAGAAAAGTTCATGAATAAAATAGAAACCATTAGTAGTCTTACACCAGTAACCAAATGAAGGGTCAGCACAAATCAATCAATTAATCAATCTTTATTTTTAGACTACAAAGTATATACAGATAAAAACAGGAGGCAATGAAAAACACACTAACTACAACAATGAAAAACAAGCAAACAGAGAAAAAAAAAGTGAGCATAGAGTAGAATGGAAAATAAAACTTACAAAATGTGTAGGTAACAGAAAATACATTGGTTTGAAGGACTGGGGAAGAACAATCATGGTAATAATGATGAGGAGACACTAAAAGTTGAGTTGTTAAATTGTAAGATTTACATGATAGATGATAAAATCCTGATGAGTGTTTAAACCAAAATCACAAATAATAAACAGGGGAATAAAAAATAATATATACAGAAAAAGTAAACTAGAATCTAGATATAATTCAGCAACTGCTAAACTGGTATAAAAGTTCCTTAATTATGACAATAAAACTAAATAGATAAGTGGAGGAAACTAAAATATTCAAAAACAATCTGAAGACAAACAAAATGTGCCATGCAACTACCAATATAATTAACCTAAGATCGGGTGAAATTATAAATAATTCATGGTTTTTACTAAACATGAACTAAAAGCCAAAATAAGAAGATTATTTTAAACATATCACTAGTTTCGCTTGCCCCTAGATCTTCAAGATGGCTGTTTCACAGGTGGGAGCTGCATGTTCCTGGACTGGAGTTTGAGGATCCACCATCAGCAACATTGTTCCACTAAGAGAATCTTTGATTATTTCCATGAATATCTCTGTTATCTTATTTGAGATATTATACCATAATAATCAAACAATGATTGATTGTAATGGTATTGTGTGAGAATTTAATAATAATTTCACGTTCTTTAATTCAAAATATATGCAGACTTATGCTGTTGTGACATATCTGCAAAACATGGGGTAAGTACTTGACAATACGTGTAACATAAGTGCTTAAAATGTAATTTTCTCTTTCCCTGCCAAAGACACTTGAACCACACTATAATTCCTAAACTTTATGAAGAAACACATTAAGAAAGTCATACAGATTTGCTATGTATGCTCAGGTTGAAAAAAAAAAAAACACTTTATGAGGGTGTAAACATCAGGAAGTGAAGGAGAGTTGCTCATGTTCGGTCATGTCTTTTATGCATGCATGCCACTTTGATGTGATCCCATTCTGAATGGTACATGTATACTGATCTTAATGTTGAGAAATTTACAGTGTTCTGCTAAGTTATCACTAGGTACATTGCTTTTCCATGATGTCACTGACTGTTTTGATTTTTTTTTTTTTTTTTTTTTTTTTTGTAATAAACTGCCTGTCAGAAAATCATATTTCAATGCTGTTCTCAAGTAGTCAGTTTTCATTAGCCAAATTAATCAGACAGAAAGCAAAATTATAAGTCACACTTAAATCATCCTGGATCTCAAAGTGGCTGAAGCATCTGAAAAGCGTACAATGAGAAGATTTAATGTTATTATTGGGTTGTTGCTGTTATATTCTGTTGCAGTGGAAAACATGCAATATGCATGACATGTGAGAGCTGCAACACTCATATGGCAAAAATATTTGAATTTTTTTTTTTTTAAATGGGAGCATAATTTTCCTGTAGGAGTTTGTCTTTCTACATGATCAAAATAGCTAGAGATGCAATTTTTGGAGGGAGTTTTACCTCAGGGTTGCGTCTTACTGTTTATGATTTAGTTTAAAACCATCCATTCATTATCAATACCCAGTAAATCTTGCATGGTCATGGGAAAACAAATGCCTATCTCCAACCATCAATAGGCAAGAGGTGGGGTTTGCCCTGAACAGGTCACGAGTACGTCACACTGAACACTGAAAGACACACAGGGGAGTCAGTGATATTTATACTCAAGCATAAAACTTATTTAGCGAGGCTAGTTCATCTGAAATGCATTTTTTTGGACTGCAAGGGAAAGCCAAAGTACCCAGTGAGAATCTACACATACAGAGTGATCATGTTAACTCCATTCAGAAAGACACTGCCTGGGATTTGAACACAGGACCTTCCTGCTGCAAGGTAACAGTGTTACTCTGAAACCCTTTTTTTCTCAGAGAAAATACATTTTTTGAAATCAGCAATGTGTCCCTATTTACTGCATAAAATAACAGCCAGTTTTAACCCTAGACCTGTCACAATGAGACACCATGAACAATGACACACTATGAACTATTTCAGAATTTAGCATGTGTTACCTCTTCTTTTCCATCTTTGATAGTCCCTACACTATTGTAAGGTTGCATGATTAATAAAAGCAGCAGCAGATGCTGTCAAAAAAGGGGGTGGTGGTTGCTGAGGACCCAAAACCAAAAACAGAGGCATAAGTGAAGCAAAAATAAAACTGTTTAATAATAAAAGGTAGCTTAGAAAAAAAGCCCGAGCTCCATGAATCCAAAAAACATGAGTTGAAGATGAACCAGCAACAAACAATGAAAACCAGTAAAATGATATACTGAGGGAAGAGTGGAGAATGCCATTGAATGCTGGTGTGGTAATCAGGGGATTAGGAACAATAGGAACACTAGTGGAAGTTATACAAGATGTATGTTCTTCATACACAAATCAAACTACATGGATTTATTCATAGACAGCCAGGATTGCTTTTACAGATGTATTTTTAAAGATTGCATGCAAAGCAATGTCATTGCTATGCTGACAATTTCAAGTCATGACAGCATTACAGCTCAACTATATTTGACTGTTCATAAGATAATAGTTTATGTATTTTCTACATTCTAGTGTAAATGCAAAAATGGACAAACAAGTATAACAATGTAAAAACAGATTTAAGGAACACTTTATGATCTCAAAATATGATAAAAGAACAAGAACAATGTAGAGAAAAGAACAAGAACTTGCAAGGCATATTTAACTTTTAGTGCCAGATTTATTTGGAGTCCTGCTGTTTCAACACAAAATAAGTTTTTCTTTATGTCAACAATTTGTTTAGCTGTCTCAAAGTCTGACTTTCAATTTCCCTCCAACAGTTTTTTTTCTATTACCCTTTTTTAAGTTGGTTTTCCTCTTTTCAGGAAAATACATCTCAAACACATCAGCACTCAATCAAAGTTACCCTGGCAAACCAAGCAGTTCTGCTACAACATTTGGGATATGAGTCAAGCCTTTTGACAGTGATGAAAACACAGCAAGACATTTGCTCAGAGGCTAAAGCTTTAGATGCCACTGGCAGAAGAAAAGAACACAGCTTTCAGCTCACATAAATGTTCATGAAGCACAATTCTCACCATGGCTCTCTTCAATAGCTTTTTGAACCCTTCCTACTGTTCAGTGCTTGATTTATGTGCACATCAGGCCTCAAATTAATCTCAACCTTTTGAATTTCAATTCTGACTGCCCATCATAATTTAAGTGGTAGGTTCAAGAAGTTTCATATTAAATAATTCTGAACGTTGACTGATGCCTCATTGAGTTTTTAATTCAAAAGAGTTGAGGGAGAGCAACCTGATGGGTGGGGGCTGAAAGTGGCGTGTGCTGTTGGAAAGTGGGGAGACTGAAAGAACAGAACATGTGAAATGAACTGTAATTAATGTTGAACAAGGAAGGCAAGAAGAAAAGGCCAGCGCACGCTTCTCCTATCCAGCCTGCTGCTAATGGGAATATGATTGCATTCTGTCTTTTTTCTCCTCATGAGGGTTCTTTGTCTAATTCAATCAATACTTCAGGGCATTCAATGCACCCTGAGTGGATGCTCTGAATGCAGTAAATCAAAGCAAAGCGATTCCGACAGCAAAGGCAGCCAGATTGACCTATGGTCTAATTTTGTGAAAAGCTTGAAAATGCGGGATTGTTTCATTCTCAGGAAGAATAGAAATCTATTCATGAGCTAAAAGTTTCCATTAAATTCAAACCCATATTAGCCAGACTGTAGTGCTGTAGGATGGTACATTGAAGACATGGATTATGATGGAAACATTTATCAAGCTATTATGGAAGTCAACATTTTCTTTATGTGATGGAAAACAATTCTGTGTGTACTTTTCCATGAAGGCTGAAGTCCTTTGGGGGTCAGTAGCTGCACTGTTATTTGGCATCTTTTGAACCCCCTCCTAGTCTCCAATTGATTTGCCAAGCCATGTAGCACAAAATGTTGACAGATAAGAATGACAATGGCCTTAAGGTTCAGTTTAAGAGCATTTTAAAGGTAGTGTCTGTATGAAACTTTATATAGGTGAGTGATATGGACAAATAGTGTACGGATCAATTCCTTGAAGATATTATTTCAGGCTTTATGGATTTTTTTGCAGTGTCTTAAGTAGCTATTTGTAATAATCAAAAATTCTGTAGAGTTCAAGTCAGTGTGAAACGCTAATACTCCAGATTTGTCTGAAATGTAGTTCAGTATCTCTTTTTTCTAAATTTTGCTAAATCACATCATTTCGTATAGCATATCTCTTGTACAATTTCACTGAAAACAAACAAAGCCATTAAAATGGTCTATTAGCATCCCACATCATGATTTGAAAATAGTTGTGCCCTCTACCTTGCAAAAGTTTTCCAAATATTCCACATTGTGAGTTCATCTCTTGTCTACAGCCCTCTATTGGTGACCCCACAGAATTTCTGGTATATTTGGTTTAAACTCTGGTCATTCTAATACTTTAATATTGCTTTCATAGCCCAGAATTTAAGCTTGATTTCGTCAAACTTTAACACATTATCCAGCAAGGTTTTAGCTGTCTGAATGTTTTATTTTAAATTAACAGCTCCTGCTGTGCATCTCTACCCCCTAGTCCAGTCATGTGGAAAATATAGGAGATTGTTATCACATGAAGAACACAAGCTGTACTCTGCAGAAATTCTTCCAGCTCAGCAAACTACAGTTTTAAGGATGCATATCAGCAAATGTCAGCAGATTCCATGAGGACCTATGTTTCCAGTTAATTAGATTTACTATAGTTGATGTTAAGTGTGTATTAACGAAGTATAAATCCTGAAAACTTAATCAAAATCTCTTTCAGCCAAATATCATTCAAAGGATGGAGACACTTATGCAACAAGATTATTGCAGATTTTTTTACTTGAAATATTTTCATTCAAAGATACATTGTTTTTTCAATTAAACTGTAAATGATATATGTCATATCATATGGAAAAAGGTTTTAAGGTTTTTTGCATCCCACAAACCTGGTATTTTAACAGAATTGTGCATACATTTAAGACTCACTGTAGGATAAACCATTAATGTGATGGGAGAGACATTGTCAATCTGTGGAAGTTATTTTATTTTCTTCATTTTGCTGTTTTTAAGTTAAAAAAAAACAGTCAGTGGTGGCTTTGCACTGCTTACTTTCAGCCTAGACCCTGAGAGTTCAACATCTTCTGCTCTAACTGCTGCTGGAAGAGGCTATTGAGTGCTCTGGTACAGGTAAGATTGGCCATGGCAGCACTTAAAGGGTGAGAACAATTCATGCTTTCCAGATAAGTCACAAGATTTCCTGCTGGTTGATTTTTCATTATGATTTTCCAAAGCATACCAATAAAATGGCTATTTAATTAGTTCATGTTAAATTTAAATAACTCAGCATAACTCTTGCAGAATGCAGTTTACAAATGATCATTTCATTTATTATGAGAAAAAAGGTATCCAAATCAACCTAACCACATGTTAAAATCTAACTGCTGCAATAACGTCATGAATAAACTTTTATTCCCAATTTAACATGGTTCAGTTTCACTAGTCATACCTAAATCTGATTAATGCCAGACATGTAGAATCAAGTAATCATTTAAATGGAACCTGCCAGACAATGCGAAATAGATGAAAGATATCAGAAATCAACATCTCCTGATCCATAAAATAAAAGAACAGATTAGAAATAAAGTCATTGACATCAGTCTGGAAATGGTTCCAAAGCTCTTCCTAAGGCAGTTGGAGCAATCATCCACAAATGGAACAGTGGTGAGCTTTTCCAGTAGTGGCCAGCCCAGCAAAATTACTCCAAGAGTCCATCAAATACTCTCCCAGAAGGTCACAAAAGAACAACATCTAAAGCATTCTAGACCTCAATGGCCTCAGTTAAGGTCAGTGTTCATGAACCAACAATAAGAAAGAGACTGGGCAACGATGGCACCGATGAGACAGGACAAAGGTGAACATCACTGAGAAACACAAAGACTCATCTCACCTTTGCTGAAAAAAATAAATAAATCTTTATGATCCTAACAATACTTTGGTGAATATTCTGTGGACTAACAAGCCAAAAATAGAACTTTTTTGGAACGTCTGTGTACTTTTACATCTGGCATAAAACTAAAAGAGCATTTCAAAGGAAAAAATTCACAGCCCAAACAGGGTGGGGTTTTTGTGATTGTCCAGTACTGCTACAGTTTTTTAGGACCGGGATGTGTTTTCATAATTGATTGGGCCATGAATTCTGCTCTCCAGCAGAAAATCCCAAATGAGAACATCCAACATCAGTTTCGGACCATGAACTTAGGCACACTCGGGTTATGCCGCAGAACACTGATCTGAATATCACGTTATAACAATAATATCTGACTTGCCTTGATCTGATATTAACATGACTGGTGATCTGTGAGGAGTAGGCATGGGTTGGTTACTGCTCTCAAGGTATTCTGTGGTATGAAAAAGTGATGGTTTCAAAACCACTAAAATTTCCGGCAAGGGTTTCTGCAGTATCAGCGTTTTTATGTCAGGTCAGAAATAAAGTGCAGATGAAATCCCACCAATCTTGTGAAGCTGTGGTATCACCCCTGGATAGCTGCTCTGCAAGTCCAGGCAAGTTCCCTGAACCCCCCTCCCTTCCCCGCGCTGTACTGTAGAGGAATAATGTCCAATATATGGTAATAATTCGACTACCATAAGAAGACTGATGGCAACTTGGAGATAAAATGTTGCCCTAAGTGCAAAACATGCTTACAGACAGTGGGAGCCAGAGGAGGCGACATATCACTATTGGCAAAGTTCAAGGCAAAGTAAAATTTATGCGGTCTTGAAATGAATGACCTGCCTTTTAGCATCTATCATTAGTGAAACAAATATCACCATATTACTGTGGTAAATTGTGTTGGTCACAACTTGTCTGCAGGA
This sequence comes from Anableps anableps, assembly GCA_014839685.1. Classification (NCBI taxonomy): domain Eukaryota; kingdom Metazoa; phylum Chordata; class Actinopteri; order Cyprinodontiformes; family Anablepidae; genus Anableps; species Anableps anableps. The sequence continues at coordinate 24,473,513 of CM026081.1, forward strand.
GTGTTTTGGAGTTGTTAGGTTGTATATTTTCTTAATTTTAAGGGAATGGTGAAAGTACTGAGTGCCTCCATAATTTTACCTGAGGCGCTCTTTCACTGAAAGAGCATATACACACTTTCATACTTGTGAGTTCTGTCTTTTCTGTGTGGGTACTATTTATTTATATAATCGGCTTTACGTCAAACACCATCTTGGAATCTAAAACACAATAAAAACTCCCAATGACATTACGTCAATAAAAAGACAACTGTTTTTGTCACGCAGTATAACTTGATTTGTCTTAACTATTAGCAGTGGAAACACAGTTATTCCATTAGATGTAAACTTTTTCTAATTGTTATGTGCCAAAAAGTCAAGTAATAAAGTATCAAAAACGTACGTAGGAAGGGAATGATATTTTAGCATCAAATTGTAATCTAAAAACAGCTTCCCAAGACAATTAAAGTTGACTATGACTATAGAGATTATGGAAAGGTTATGGTTAAATTCACAGTTATCAAAATTGTTCTTTCAGAACAGCAGTGGCTCTGTCAGCAACAGGTCATGTCAAGGGTGACGATCAGCCCACAATTCAGCAAATATTTAAGAAGCAAATCGCCAATGCATTCACATCAAAGCAAAAATAACACATTTTCGAGCTGTAATCATAATACTGTGATACCATGAGACTGTCATGCTGTGAAACCGTGATATTGTTACCTAAGGTTATCATACTGTCATAATTTCATGGTGGCCCATGCCTTGTGAGGAGGCAAGTACTTTTTACTGTACTGTGCCTTAGTATTTCAAATGCTCTAGTGAAGCTCTCACACAGGCTTTGCAAGATCTCCAAATGCATAAAGAACATTTGAATGTGATTTGATTTAGAACATAAAAGCTTTGGATGTCTTTCAGAAGTTAAAGCTACTTAAGAAGATTATACTAAACACAGCAATTAAGCGTCATTACTTAGTTTACTTAAAAGAATGGAGGAAAGTTTTCCCATCTTTGAGACCATGCTCTGCATCTTTGAATTTACCATGACAGTGAAATATCTTAACTGCACTTGTGATGAAATGCATTTCAGTCATCATAATCTAAATGTAAAGTAAACAAAAAATACTAATAATTTTTATTACTCAACAGTTTAATGAAACAGTTCTTTAAACATTTCCGATTAGGCATTTGTCATGACTTACTGTCAGTAATAATTACCCTACCTGTAGTAGACAGATGTCTTTTCACAATGAGTTTACGAGGAGCAGCAGTGGAAATGTTGGCCTCAGGTGCTGAAGGTAAAAAGCAGCCATTATGGCAGCCTCCTCTACGCTGAGCTGACTGCTGTAGCCAGGAGTATGGTGGTAGACAGACTGCTGGCTGGAATGAGGTCCAATATCACTGTGAACTGGATCAGAGGGAGGGAGTCTGCTTTTACCCTAAGAATCACTCTCCATTCTTCCAGCAGCAGTAAAGAACACAGGATTTCCATGTCCCTTAATGCATCTTCCAGCTGCTCCACAGACCACTCTCTGCTGAGCCTTTAATTGCCAGATTTTTCTTTCATATTTGTTGATGAATTGTACCCAAGTCCTTCTGCAAAAACTAAGTGTGTTTGAGTTCATGTTCAAAAACTGGTGGTCAAATTTGTAGTTACATCAATTAACTTATCCATGACCTGTTTTTTTTGGGTTTTTTTTTGTTTTATTTATCACAGAATTCTTGCATAAATACCATTATGACCAGTCTCTTTCTTCTGTTTGAATCATGAAAAATTACCTTAACTGAGGCAAGTGAGGTCAGCATGAGTTATGTGATTGTCTCCAATCTCTTATTTTGTTTTTGCAAGGATGTAAAAGCCTTGTAAAAAAATCTTGACAAAATGAGTGATCATTTAAAAACTTGACCTGATGTCATCTGACTTGTTTCAGGTCAGATGACATCAGATGAAACATTTAGGTAGAACAAAAACAGCTTAATTGGACAAAATCTGTAAGGGGCATTTTTTTTTACTGCACTGTACATCTTAATTTAGAAATGCTCCTATTGGGATTCTTGGATTTGACACTGATAGGCATATTAGCACTTAAGGATTCATGAACAAAGGTAAGAATGTTCACCTTTCAGATTTCAGAGTCCAAATTTAAGGCATAAAACACTTGATACTAATTTGATACATTTTGGAAAACACATAACTGACATAAAATGCTATCTGTTAGTGACTACTTCTAATTGTGCTGCTGCCACTTGCCAGCACACTCTTGAAAAAGAGATTTCTAATCTCAATTAGTTTTTTTTTAATCTTGATTGGATAAAGGTCGATGAAAACTAATATTAAAACATCTTATTTTTCATTGCATTATACTTCAGGTCTCAGCCATTTCATATGTAAGTAGGACTTAAATTCAAACATAAACATACTTTGTTTTGTGTCTTTTCAAGATGTAATTGACTTATTGTACACAGTATCAACTAGTTTTGTACATTTACATGGCTGAAGCTTGACTTGGTGTCAATGAATTGCATAATCACTTTGACTGTTTGGAGTGATTATACTTCTAAAGTGGAACTGATAATTACAGGATGAGTTTGAAAGGGCAGAAAAATGGACATTCAATTTATTTGCTGTGAGTTCCAACCTCATTGTCAGTCAGAGTAAAGGGGTAGGGAGGGGTGCATTCTCAGTCATGCACATAACTCAGCCGTTCTGCAGTTCTCCTCCCCCAGTAATTGTGTTTTCCTTTGCACTTCAGCTATAAAATAGCTTCTGTTGCCCATCTACTGCTTTTTCGCTTTTATTGCTCCAGATGTTTTATCAACGTCAAGCAATTTCTGCTACGAAAAGCTGTGTAGCTCCAGGGTGTGCAGCTGCAATGTTTGTAGAGAGGCACAATGCACTTCTAAAAGACACAATAAAAACAATGTACTTGTAATCAAACCTGTGAGTGCTGTAGCAAGAATCTTCTTTTTTTGTAGCAGGGCTTTCTCTAAAAAATAAAAATTGCAGCATGGCATACAACAATTTTTTTCTCAGGAAACAAACATTTCTCTTCAATTAAAATGCTACTATGTAAAACAGGAGTAGAGATTTAATATGTAAATGATCTGGTCTTAACCAGATAATTTAAAAACAAAATCAAACCTCCAATGTTCAGAACCAAACACCAGATTATATCATATTATTCATTAAATTAAGATTAACCCAAAATCTGAAAAAAAAAGACTCCAACACCTAGCAATGTAAAAAAAGAAAAACTAAAACTAGGGCTTTATGTATTGAGTTTTAGCATACATATAGATATAAAAGTTTTGTTTGTTTTTTACCATAACTGTAAACCACTTTCTTTATCGTTTGATTGATAATAGTATTAAATCTGTATTTTTTTTTTTTAGAAATAATATGCAGTTAGCCTAACTCTCAGAACATGGTTATAAAATGAAGTTTAAGTAAGTTCAAGTTCAACTGTGAACTTGTTTAAACTTCAAGCAAGTTCTTCAACTTTAATTCCTGTGAGGAATTAATTAAATTCCTAGCTACAACAAACAGCAAATCAGTACATGACTTTCATCATTTTTGTTTATTTTCTACACATTTAATACAACATAGTATTTAGCAAACTGATTACATTATCATTTAGTTTGTGTTTTCAGGTTTCAGCCACCATTTTCATGTTTGCTCATCTCAATACAATCTACAGTCACAAATACTGACTTCTAAGAAATTCAGAAAAGTTGCTCTCAGCTCTCAAATTTGACTATTTTTACTTTTCAGCAACAAAAATAAAACGTCAAAAGGACATGTGCCTCATTAGGATAAATTACATATAGTTTTCAAGTTGAAAGTAATTTAAGGTTTGTGCTCATCTTTATAAAAAGCCTTACGTTATTTGAGAACACCCACACAAGTTTAGAAAACATCTTTTTTTCTGTCATTTTGTCTATCTATACACATATGATAGTGAGAAAGGTTTTCTTCAAGCCCCTTGTCACTTTCTCCTTTGTGGCCATTGATGTCATAGGGTGAAACATTTTCTTATAAAGACAATTTTTTATTTCTTTTTGCCCATAATTTTATGTTTTCTGTAAGGACCCGGAAATTCAACCACACACAGAAGTACGTAAAGGAAAAAACAAGTTTATTTAGTATCAGGAACTGGTAGCAGCTCAGGAAGAATCAATGAAGGTCTCCACAAGGGAATCTAACGCAGCACCAAGGGCTAGACGATAATCAGGCAGAGGTTATACACGGAGAGGCAGAGAGAGCAAACTTAACTTGAGGGTCAGGCAATACTCGGTGGTCGTGAAGCGGAGCTTGAGTCAGGGTCCAGAAATCCAGAACCAAAGGAATCCGTAACGGGCTTGGCAGGAGGGGAAGATCCGTGGACAGAAATGGGTCGAAGAAACACAAGAAGGCAAGGCATGAAACGTTGGATTTCTACTGGCTCGTGGCTGTTGATAATCTGGCAGGGAGGCAGGGGCTGAGAGGTTTTTAAGTAGGACAAGGCCCAGGTGGCACAGATCAGCAATCAGGTGACACAGGTGAGTAGAATGAAAACTAATTACAGCATGGGCAGGCCCAAACATGAATCATAACAGTACCCCCTCCTCAAGGTCCGGCTCCAGAAGGACCACCTGGCTGGTCAGGATTGGACCGATGAAACTCCCTGATAAGGGATTTGTCCAAAATGTGTCGGGCCGGCACCCAGGAGCGCTCTTCAGGCCCATATCCCTCCCAATCCACCAAGTAATGGATGGACCGGCCCCAACGTCTGGAGCGAAGGAGGCGGCGCACCGTGTGAGCGGGACCCCCATCAATGATCCGGGCGGGAGGAGGGGGCCTGGAGGAGGGAACCAACCGTGAAGAGAAGACAGGTTTAACACGTGACACATGAAAGGTGGGACAAACTCTGAGAGTCCTGGGGAGGCGGAGCCGGACAGCCACTGGGTTGATAACCTTGGAAATCGGGAAGGGTCCAATGAAACGAGGGGCTAACTTCCGGTTTTCAACCCGCAAGGGAAGGTCCTTGGTGGACAGCCAGACCTTTTGACCTTCGGTGTAAGTGGGTGCCGGAACTCTGCGACGATTTGCAAATCTAGAACATAAAGCAGAGGACTTTAGAAGGGCCCTGCGGGCCTGGCGCCATACCCGCTGGCACTTTAAAGCAGAGGGAACTCTAGTGGGCTTCTCTTGAAGGGACAAGACTGGAGGCTGGTAGCCATAAACTGTGTAAAAGGGAGACAGACCTGTGGAACTAGAAGGGAGTGAGTTGAGGGCATACTCCACCCATGGAAGGTTCTGTGACCAGGAAGAGGGATCATGTTCACAGATCATGCGCAGCTTGGTCTCCACCTCCTGGTTGACCCTCTCCGTTTGCCCGTCAGACTGAGGGTGGAATCCTGACGAGAGACTTACTGTGATGCCCAGGAGACCACAAAATTCTTTCCAGAATTTAGAAATGAACTGGGGTCCTCGATCAGACACAATGTCAGTAGGTAGACCATGCAAACGGAACACCTCACGGGCCAGAACCGCTCCCAGCTCCTTAGACAAAGGCAGTTTGCAAAGTGGTATCAGGTGGGACATCTTAGAAAATCGATCCACAACTGTGAGGAGGACAGAATGGTTATTGGAAGAGGGTAAACCAGTAACAAAATCCATGGATATGTGGGACCATGGACGGTGAGGAAGCGGGAGGGGCCGCAGAAGCCCAGAGGGCGGTCGATGGGATGGTTTAGCCTGACAGCACTCTGCAAGCCTTGATAAACTCCTTTACATCTTGCAGCATAGTCTCCCACCAGAAACACTTCCTGATCACAGCTAGGGTCTTAGTGACTCCCAGATGACAGAAAAATTTAGAGGCATGACAAAAGGATAGTACCTCAGGTATTAGCTGCTCAGGGACAAATAGTCGATTCTTAGGACAGCTCTCAGGGATAGGGCTTTGCAGATGGGCCTCTCTGATTCTCTGCTCTAGCCTGGAAACTGCTAGCCGCGCAGATGAGGGGAGCACATAGTCCACCTGCTTAGCCTCTTGACTCTCCTCCATAGTCTCATGCAGCCTGGAGAGTGCATCTGGCTTAGTGTTCTTACTCCCAGGTCTGTAAGATAGTGAAAAATTAAAGCGACTGAAGAATAGAGCCCACCTGGCTTGCCTGGGGTTAAGTCTCCTAGCAGGCTTGAGGTACTGCAGATTCTTATGATCAGTCCAGACCACGAAGGGTTCCTTAGCTCCCTCGAGCCAGTGCCTCCACTCCTCGAGGGCCAGTTTGACTGCCAGCAGTTCCCGGTCACCGACATCATAGTTGGTCTCTGCAGAAGACAGTTTTCTAGAAAAGAAGGCACATGGGTGAATCTTCTCATCAGTGTTTCTCTGGCTGAGTACGGCTCCCACCCCAGAGTTAGAAGCATCCACTTCTACAATGAATTGGCGAGAAGGGTCCAGTGCGCGGAGGACAGGAGCGGAGGTGAAGGCCTTTTTAAGGTGGTCGAAGGACTCTGCAGCACTCTTACTCCAAACAAACTTGCACTTGGATGAAGTAAGAGAATGAAGTGGAGAAGCAACAGAACTGAAATTGCGGATGAACCGTCGATAGAAATTAGCAAACCCCAGAAACCTCTGAAGTTGTCTACGGTCTTGTGGGCAGGGCCAATTCTTGATGGCGTCTGTCTTGCTGGGGTCCATGGAAATCCTGTTAGGAGAGATGACAAAACCCAAGAATGAAGTGGATGATTTGTGAAACTCGCACTTTTCTGCCTTGACAAACAGGCTATTGTGCAGCAAGCGGAGAATAACAGAACGGACATGAGTCTGATGGGTAGTGAGATCCTTAGAAAAAATTAAGACGTCATCCAGATAAACAAACAAAACGACCGACCATGTCCCTGAGGACATCATTGACTAGAGCTTGGAACACTGCGGGAGCGTTGGATAGGCCAAAGGGCATTACCAGGTATTCATAATGGCCGGTTGGAGTGTTAAAAGCCGTCTTCCACTCATCCCCCTCCTTGATACGGACTAGATGGTAGGCATTTCTGAGATCGAGCTTGGTAAAAACTGTGGATCCCTGAATCAGGTAGAAAGCAGTGTTCATTAGGGGAAGTGGGTAACGATTCTTGACTGTGATGTCATTCAATCCCCTGTAGTCAATACAGGGTCTCAAAGAACCATCCTTCTTGCCCACAAAGAAAAAACCTGCACCAGCTGGAGAGGATGAAGGGCGGATAATGCCTGCCTTGAGTGCGTCAGATATAATCCCTCATGGAGGTGGGAGTATGATAATATGGGACAGAGTTAGTCAGTTATTGTATTGCCAGCATTGGCGATTCATTGACTGGATCATGGATTTTGTCTGCTTTGACAGGACTATGATTTTGATTTATGCAAATACTGTTGGGCATTTTAATTTCTTCTCTCCAGAAGCTTATAACCACATAATAATAATAATGATAACAATAATAATAATAACAACAACAATAATAATAATAATAATAATAATAATAATAATAATAATAATAATAATAATAATAATAATAATCTAAAGCACACTGCCAAAGTCAAGCATCATTGGTTAAGAGTCAATCATAACTGTATTGTCCTCAGTGGGAAATTAATTTGCAGTGTCCACTCTTTAAATACCACACACATTGTACAGCAGAAACAAGCATGAATTTAAATACAACATAAAAGTTGATTTTGTTTTCTAATAAAGTGTTACATATAATTGACATCTTTTGGGGGTCTGTCTGAAAAAGCAGAGCAACATAACCAGTCATGCAAAGATCAGCTGAAAACTTGCATCACAACTAAACTTTAACACACCGTGAGTTTGTTTTATTAAATAACACTACAATATGAATTGCTATTATTTCTGTTTTTAAGAAGTTATTAAGTATACAATATTTTTAAACATTTCCACAAGATCAATACTACACAGGGGCATGCATAGTGCTGCTGTGGCATGACATGTTTAATTTTGTAGCGTCAAAGAGTATTCTAATTTAAAAAGACAAGTCATAAAAAGACTAAAAACAGCAATAACATTTATTGTTTGTGTGGGGTGTTGTAGCAGATATCCAGGACTCCTCTATAATATTTTATTTAACTACATTGACAGCTATATTCTGCAGCTGTGTACCATCTGAGAATATCACCGGCATAAGGTGACCAGATTTCTGAGATAAAATCCGGGGACATTTCAGGTGTGGAGATAAAGAAAAAAATAATTTATCAAAATGGAAGAAAAACTGGGGCAGTTACAGTTTACGTACAGTATATTCAAAAGCTAGAGCTCATTATTGATATAGTTTCTGAATTTATTTTGCCAGAATCCATGCTGTTTTATTTTTGCAATCACTTAATGTTTTGAGTATTCTTTAATGATTAAAAGTCAGACCTGGATTTTCCTGTTACACCTCAAGATTTCCCATAAAACCATAACATTTGATTTTTTTAAAAAATATACTTCAGGGCTTGCAAGTGTAAGTTGCGATGTTTACATTGTTACTGGTGTAAAGTCACGAGACGTCCCCAATTTCTGGGGACAGTCCCCATTTTAGACGACCTGTCCCCAGCTAAAGCTATCCCTGAAAATGTCCCTGATTTTGGTGTTTTGTGAATGAGAAAAATATGTTGCGTGTAGACTGCTATTATGATAACCGGGGGTAGAAAGCGCAAGTGAGCGTGTTGCGAGCAACAGCAGCTGTTACAGTAGCTACTGTTGCTGCTGAGCAGAGCTCACCGCCTTTAAAAAAGAAAACAAGACAACACGCTAGGAGAGGAGTGCCGCTGACCACCGACGGGGAGCAGTCCTATGAAATGGGATGTGTGAATCGCCTTTTTTAGTTTGGATTGGGCTGATTCTTTCAGTCATAAAGGTTTGGTTCACAGTAAAAGAACCAAATAAATCCAAGCTTTTATTACAAATAAAACAACAAAAATGAGAGCACAGGGACTAGCAGCAAAATAGGTCAGAGAGAGTGGGAGAAATCGTAACAGGATGATTAAAATAACTTCATAATAAAGAAAGATGTTTTGGAATTAACTTGTGAGCTTTAAGTTATATTTTCAGAGCTAGATATAAGTTATATATAAGATATAATTTTTAGTTATACGTTCTAATGTTTTAGGAGGGGATTGTAATTATATTTTGTCTCTATTTTAGAATAATGAAAGACTGATAGAACAAAGACTGAATGATAGCAGAGGAAAATGGGAAGACTGATAGAAGAGTTGAAGAGGGGAGGACAATAGACTGATAGAAAGAAAAGCACAGAAAAATGTGGACTGGGGATAGAAGCTCTTCCAGAGTCTCTTCCAGAGTCTATGTACTGGATGTGAGATTCACTACACTTTCTCAACTGTGGCAGTGGGAAGAGGATGTTTTTTAGATGACAAGATAAAATAAGTTGAATAGCAAACAAAAAGAAAAGGGTATTTATATAAGCATATCACTAAATTGTCTGATTTCTTGTAATTTAAGTGTTTCACTTTACCTTTACGTGTGGTTTTGCGTATAACCTTTTCTGTTGTTTTTCTATCCAGTCCACCATGGCTACCATGCATGATCACCATGGCTGATGGCACTTCAGACAGTGGACGCCTTCCACAACCAGAGATGAGCTCATGGTAGCGGACGCCCTGACTACAGTTAACTCACCTCTCACACACACACACACACACACACACACACACACACACACACACACACACACACACACACACACACACACACACACACATACACACACACACACACACACACACACACACACACACACACACACACAAACACACACACACACACACACACTTAATGTACATACTGACACCCCTGTTAGTATGTCTATGCACATATCCATGCACAACATATTCACACACACACACACACACACACACACACACACACACACACACACACACACACACAGTTTTTAGTGCTGGATTACTACTGCTTTTACTTTATTTGCTTTACTACTCTTAGGAAACAATAGTGTGACACATTTCTGCTGTTACACCTGATTTTTACTGTTTGAAAATGAATAAATACAGTATTTTCGGTTTGTTTGTCTACCCCATTCTACTGCAGAAATGTTTATGTCTTTTAAATAACAAGTTAGGTGATAAACATCATAAAGCAGCACCATCTTGATGATGGCCTAGATTAACTTATGTGCAGCATCCTTAAGATTTATTGGCACCCTGGTACAGATGTGTAAAAAGTAACATTAAATACATTTATATTATATTACATAAACACAATCTGAATATTTATAGGAATAAAATAAACAAAACAGGCTTGTGTGCCTCTTGCCCACTGGCTGCTAAAGACAGGCACCAACCCATTCACTGCCACTCATCAAATTAAAGAGGAGAAGAACATAACATTTAAGTGAGGTAAAATTTAACTCACTGTGTGCTGATCAAGAAATAGCTGCAAGAAAGTAGCTAACAGTCAGAGACTCACATTTTATTTAGCCACCACACTCAAGGAGGAGGATGGTGACAGAGATCACTGTTTGAGAAGTGAATATAAAAATGCCATCTTGGGGTCACCAAGTCTCCATAACAACCATTTTTATTAATTCATCACCTGTGCCAAACATACTGACTCTGCTTCTCTCAACACTTTGGAAAAACCCCTTTTCCTATGATATTTTACAAGGTTGGAGCATAAAAGCGGCGGGATCCTTGACCATTCCTCTTTGCTCAATCTGTCTAGATTATTCAGAGTCCAGAGTTATGACTAATGCTGTCTTCTCTTTATCTCAGTCACCAAGTTTTCTGTAGGATTGGTCTTATAACAGAGATGTCACTGAAAAGAACATTGATTTTGTGTCTGTTGAACCATTTCTATGTTTAATTTAGCCAAATGTTTTGGATCGTTGTCCTGCTGAAGGATCTAGTAATGATCCATTTTCAGTTTATAGCAGATGCTACTTGAGTTTGATTTCAAACTTTTATAATGCCATGATCTCTGATAAGGTTCCAAGGGCCTGTAGAAAGGAAACATTCCCACCGCATTACCAATCTTCACCATGCTTAACAGTGGGCATAAGGCTCTTTTCCACATAATAATTATTAATTGTACACCACACACCTGTTGCCGAAAACCTGAAACCTAGTCTCATTTTACCAAGGAACACGGTTCTTTTTGAGGTCAAGCAGAGTTAAACTAAATTCACATGTTTATGTTTTTGATGGTTGGAGAGAAAAGCTATTTTTCTTTCTAACAGTTATTGAATGGGTTTAACGGAGAGCTGGTGGCCACAAGATGTCAATTTTTGCGGCAGTTCTCTCTCAGTAAGCTTGGAAGGTTTTTTAACCACACTTGTCATCCTCTTGCCTAATGGCAAGATGCACATTGGTCCTTGTCCAGCCTTTTTTGTCAGAAGTTCAGTTGTTTGAAGTTGTTTCAATCACATCTTTTCTATAGGAATTCTTAGGGGTGCCAAAAGGGTGCCACTTGCAATTTTCTTTCCCCTAGTTTGCTTAAATAAAAGGCCTAAATTTAATGCCTTCTACGCATTTGTTTAATCAGGGATACCATTAAAAAAATAGCAGCTGACTGAGTAAACAAATAAACAACAGTGACCCAGGCCCACTTCAACTCTTGAAATTCATAACCCAGCTTCCTGTTCAACACTGATCGAGAGGTGGCTGCACCTTTTGGGTAGTAAAACCAGGAAAGAATGCAACTCACACACAGACACATGCAAGAAAAAAAAACTGCCTGTGAATAAGACCCTGAATTGAAATTCTTGGCCATAGTCTGAGCTCTAAGTAAGCACAGAGGTGTAAGGAGAAAATCACCATCTCCATTTAAAGGGAGTGAAAAACTTCACACTTCCAAACATCATTATGCTTATCCAAGCCCTCATCGTGGCTCAGGACTTACTCAGTCAGGCTGCAGTCAGATCACAGGAGACCCCCTGGTACAAGCCTTCAAGAGAGGAATTAAATGAAAATAAGATGGAATAAAATGCCCACTGCTACTGTAAGACCATCCTCACAGGGCAATGGCTTTCTCACAAGCATGGTGCAGGTGTTATGCGATGATAAATTTACCTTATGTACATATATGGTGTTGCATGGGCAAACAACTCAGGCTCAGCTAAGCATATTTGGAGATGCAGATGGGAAGAAAATGAGCATGGCCAATAGCATTTCACTCAGGGCCATAGGCTGAATAGCAGTCCTATTCATCAAGTGCAATGAATGAATGAGTTGTGACAATGAATTATAAAAGGGATAAAGATTTGGAAGGATGATCACGAGACATGGTCAAATGCAATAACTTCATATACTAAGAATTCAGCGGAGCCATGGTATTGCTGATTGATTGTATTCATGCTCTAAGGCCCTGCCTGCAAGGCAGAAGATGTTAGGCACAGAATACTAATATGGGAAAACTCTTCAGAGCATGGGGGTCACAACCTGAGACATTTTAGTCAAGACTTAGATCAATTCCAATTTTTCCACTGCAACATTTTGTGTCACATTTGCAAGTACAAAGTGGGAGCAAATTGTGTTTTAGAGGGGGCAAAGAGGATGTTCCTGCTCAACCTCAATACATTAACAATCCATCGGTTATGGTAGAAAGCATTCAGGGGATTAATACTAATTCTGCTGTCAGGATAGCAAACCTTTCAGAAGTTAACTGCAACAGCACTTTTGATGTTGTTTTTCCTCAAAATTTTGGTCTTTTAGCCTTTTATTTCAAATTCTGCTTCGATCTGAAGATATTTTCAGGGTTATTTTTTTCCAAGTTGTAGTAAGAAGCAGACTTTGCAGGAGGACTTCCTCTCTAAAAAGTCAATAGTTTCTTAAGATACAATTACTGGTCATGCTTTCCCACAGACACAATCACCCAACAATCCATAAATATCCTTGAAAATCTGGATGCACAGAACCACCTTCTGCACACAAACATACTCCCACACAAACAAACAAACCTTCCTGCAGCAGCGCAGCATTGGGCGGATTAAGGGTCCTGAGTGGTTGTTTGCACTTATAATGGTTGTCCTAATTATCATTTAACCCTAATTAACCTGTATAGTTAGGAGACGGGACTGATTAATCCTGCACATTGTTGGTCCTCTGTGGGACCGAAATCAGCTTCCTCATTCACTCCTTAATCAGCTTTCTTCCAAAGCATTGAAGAAATAACGTGTATTCACACAGACACATACACACACATACACACACACACACACACACACACACACACACACACACACACACACACACACACACACACACACATGAATCTAATAGCCAGCATCATTGCTGGGGCAAACCCAAGGACAACAGGGTATAAAAGGTTACATAGTTTTCTTCCAAAACTAATTTAATTTGAAAAAGTATCTTTCCTCCAAAGTGTCTTTCCTCCGCTTACTTTAATAGAGAAGCATCATTCATTCATATCATTTTTTGAGATATATGAGCACTTTTGATATAATGTGGGTTGTTATGTTCCACTATTGCTTCCCCAAAGTTTCTCATCTGTGTTTTATGTTTCGGTTTGATGCTTTCATGACCAGGGTTTTATTCTGCACTTTAAGGGACCAGTGCACCTGATATGTTTTAGATTCTGCACAATTGTTTTTGTATCAGTTTGTGGATATAGTGTATTGGTTACATTACATTGCCTTCAGGCTGAAGGAGAGTAAAAGAAAAAAAAAAATCCACAATTGAATCACCTGTGTTGTCACAAGATGTTTTAGAAATGTAATGCTGGGCAAGTCAGAAAGATCTTCTTTGATAAAAAAAAAAAATAAGCAAAAAAAAACAAACAAACATGTTCAAATATGGATGAATATGTACAAGCGGACTTTAAAAAAAACATCCTTATTAGATAGAAAATTGAAAGTATTATGTAAACTTCAATTCTTTCTTTCAGCAATCAGTAACAGCAAGATTCATTCATTCATTCATTTATTCATTTATTCATTCATTTTTTCATTTGCATTGCCTTGCAACATTGTTCATACTGCTTAAATCTTTTTAATGACTGTTATGATATAATCAAAATTTTCAGTGTATTTTATTAGGAATTGAAGAGATAAACCAACAAAGCAATGCACAATTGTGAAGTGGAAGAAAAATGGTACATTGGTTTTCAAAAAATTTTCAAAAATTGAAATTTGAAAAGTGTGGTGTGCATTCACATTGAATCTTCTCTACTCTGATAAAGAAGTCTCCTAAATAAACAGAGTTAACATATGTGTAATTTCATTTCATTATAAATAGAGCTGTTCCAGTGAAGGCTTCAGAAGAACATTAAAGAACAAACAGCATCATCAAGGCTTAAAGAAGTTTAAGATTAGGTTCCAAAACAATATCCTAAGCTTTCAACAACTCACAGTACATTGTTCAAGCTATCTGCTGAAAATTGAGTATGACACAATTGTAAACCAACCAATACACGGCCTGCCACCTAAACCAGGGGTCTCCAGCCTGTGGCTCCAGAGCCGCTTGTGGCTCTTTTTACATCCTCCACTATGGCCCTTGCAACCTTTGGCCAAGAATGCTAAAGAATCAGATCAGAATCCAAACTAGTTTGATTGGCCAAGTTTTTGCACTCAAACTAGGAATTTGACTTCAGTTCCACTGTGCTCCCAATGTACAGACATTTTAAATATAAATATATGAAGTTGAATTGAGCAATGTATTAAAATGTAAACATAATTAAAAAATGCTAGTGTTAGCAATTTTCCAAAGCATTTTCCTACAGTCATGCATAACATTTGTACAAAGAATGACTCTAATAGTGTAAGGAATATTATTTTTCATAAAGTAATTTTTTTTTTACCTTGTTTTCAATTAAAATTCAATGTCCCATAGAAGTAAATGTGGTAAACGTAAAACAAAAATAAAATTGTTCAATTTGAACTTCCTATAGAAGGTATCATAAAAACAAGCTACTCTGTTTCTTCTGTTTTGAAGAGTCATGTTGCATTTGTGGCTCTAAACAAATTTAGCTTTGGGTTAAAGACAAAATGGCTTTTAGGGTTGTAAAGACTGGACTGTGCGGGAGCTGCAGAGATCCACAACTCAGTTGCAAGAAATTATCATCAGAGCAGCCAGTAGACCTGCATTACTCACATCTAGCTTTTAGAAGAAAGCAAATGTTGAAATAAAGCCATGAAAAGTCCTGTTTGTTAGTCACTAGCCATGTGTGGGAATTAGTTAATAAGGAGGAAATCTTGAAAACTAATACTGAATATGCCTATGACCCAACATCCCCAAAGTAAAACTTGGCAGTGGCTCCATCATGCTATGGTGATCCTTTTCTGCAACAGGCTGAGGGAAACTGGTCAGAGATGATGGGAAGATGGATGGAGCTGAATAGAGGGCTAAATGGAAAGAAAACCTGTTAGATGGTGCAAAAAAATTGACACTGGGATGGAGATTTGCCTTTCAGCAGGATGACAACTGTAAACACAGAGCCAGAGCTACAATGAATTGGTCCATGTCAAAGTAGATTCATGTGTCAGAGTGGATCAGGTCATAGTTGACACCTAAATTCTATGAATTCTGAGACAAGACTTGTAAATTGATGTTCACGGATCCTCTGTGTCCAGACTGAGCTTGAGCTTTTTTCCAAAGAAGCATAGATGAAATATTCAGGCAAAAAAAATGTGAAAAGCTCGGGAGAGATAGAACCCAAAAGACTTGCAGCAGTAACTGCAACAAAAGGTGGTTGTACAAAAGATTTAGTCTGGGGTATGAATACTAATACATGCCACACTTTTCAGATTGCTTTTTCTTTATTAAAACAAGCTAACAAAGAATCATATTTTTTGTTTATTTGTTTTGTTTTCTATTTTACAATCATGCCCAACTTTGTGTTGGTCTATCACATACAATTCCATGAAATCCATAGTTATAAAGTAGCAAAATAGAATGAATGAATAAATTAATGAATAAGTGAATAAATTAATAAATGAAACTTATTGCAGGGACCCTATATAGTTTGGATTGTTGAATATTCAGGGCAAGCCTGGTTTCTTAAAAAAAAAAAAGAGAGTGACAAAAAATCAAACATATACCTACCTTATACAGAAAGGTGTTTTTCATGGTGTTTAAGGGTGAATTAATTTTAATCCTTCATTTATCATGTATTGTAATCTCAACTATGAATACCAAGATAGCAATATTTTACTGAAGTTATGTTTTTCTTTCTCATTTAACAACTTTCCCCTCTGCTTCTCTCATGTGGTATGTCTGTATTGACACCTGATATAACATTCTCAACATGCACTATTTTCATTTGCCCAACGCACATATCAGTGTGCCCGCTGTTTGTATGAGAATGCTCCAAAACTGTCAAACAAGGAGCAGAATATTGGAAAAGTCATTTTAAACCAGTCCTTGCATCACTGCATATACACAGAGGAAGAACAGGTATTTTGCATCAACTTCCTATCATATCCAGAAAGGCAACAGGTGATATTTCGGGGGGAAACCAAAATTCATTAGAAAGCAATTACCTTCCAGTCACTGGCTGACATTATCAAGCTTCTACATACTATACCTCTGAAGGCAATATTCTGACAATGACTCAGTATCTTTTCCCATAGACCTTTTTTGCTTATCTATCTTCCATTTGTTCAATCATTTGTGCCCCAGTGCCCAAATGCATGGGTTATGAAACACTGTGGCCCAGGGCCTTATGGCTGATAAGCTAAGGCTGGCTGATATCACTTATTTCCTGTGTAAAGGATTTTATTTTCCATCCACCCTTCCATCCTTCCATATCCCAGCAATTATGCCATTTTTGTAATGGTGGAAGCAAACCAGGCAGAAAGGACCAGGTGTCCTTCTTTCCAGCTATGTCCTCCAGCCTCACCTAAACCAGATGCCAAATGTACGAATTTTCAGGTGTTACAACAGAAGAAAGTTTTTAAAAAATGCCTTTTTAAACCTTAGCATACCAACTCTAGCCTCTGCTCAGATCTTTGCTGCTCTTTACTTTCATTGAGACAGTGTGTTTTCACATAGTTATTTGTCTGGTGTGTCTCTGTGGTGGCTATACAATGTATGAGTCTACCCTGCCTCATGCCCCCTGGCTACTGGGATACGATCTAGACGCCTCTTTTGACCTTGGAAATGGCTACAGAAAATCAGTGCATGGTATTTGCTTTGACTAGGCTACACTGTCTTTGCCACTCAGTGGGTAGTCTTATGTGCATTTGATCTGACATAAGTTGTCCAGTTGCCATGTCTTATAGTTACAAGTGAAACACATTTTCACATTTAAAGTTGGCTTTCATTTTAGGGGGTTCAATAGTTGAGAAGGATCTAAATGTGAAGAAATTAAGCAGATTTTGTGGAACATCAATTCCGGTCATTTCTCTGATGTGTGTGAGTTCTGAATAGTGCACATATATTGAGCTCAATGATGTGGAATACAGAGCTCTGGGCTGGATACATTAGTTTTAAAATGACATTTGATCTCTTGTTTTATTTTATTGCAAATTCATTTGCATATTTAATGAGCAACTGGCTGCCGAACAGCTAGATTTTAATTCTCAGTGGTGCCCCAAATGATCTGATGAGAATTAGCTAAATTAATCAGAATGTTAGACATATCATCATTTTTGCTGTCAAGTTTAAAGCATCCAGCAAACAAAGGTTAGAAAAGCATTTGCATTGCACAGCGTGAGATATAGTAATACTATTTTTGGGTCATTAGTGGAAAATTTGAGCCACAGTTGCAATGATTGTGTAGCGGTGGCACATGTGTGCAGCATACATGAAGTGTGTCAGCTTTGGCTTTCATGCAACAGAGGGTTTTTTTTAACATGTAAGAATTGCTTACATGGTAATCAAACTGTATGCTGCACTGTCAACTACATAAGGTGATATCAGAGCATCATTTTCATTTTATTGCATCAGTAAAATGAAAGGAACACACTATATTGTGATGGGATGTTAGAATCCCTCAACCGTTTACCTCTACAGAGTAACCAAAGACTCCTCATAGTTGTCTTTTAGACAATTTCTAAATGTACTCATTTAGGGAACAATAAAAACCTTAACATACTTAACAGCGAACAATACTATGTTTATTTTTAAAAATCACATATTTTCAAACCATTTTATTTTTTGAGACCTAAGGTACACTCAATTAAAGTTTTTCTTCTTTGATCTCAAGAATATACTGCCAACAGATCTTTGAGTATTTTTTTTTTTTTATACCTATTCAGATTCTATAAACTTCAAGGGTCCTTGAGTTTCTTCAATAACATGACCACTTTAAACCTCTTCAGGTGTTAGATTCTTTGGATATGATTCTAAAAGCCACACAAACGCTCTATGGTCTTTCTGATGCTGCAATGAGAAAACAAAGCAATGAGAATGTAATACTGTAGTTTATGCTTAGCTGTTGAGTGAAATGAGGGACAATGAAACAAAGTTCTGTGCCAGCAGAGTTAATTATACATCTAATATAGGTGAGTAAACTTGTCTCTCTTTATTCAGCAGTTTGTTGCTAAGGAAGAACAACCTGAATCTTTCAGCTTGCTAAGACCATTAGTTGTTGAAGAAATGGTGGACAACTACTTCCACTATTCTTAAATGGAAGGACTTTGAGAAAAATTATTTATTGAAGCATATAACAAGTTGTTCAGAGATTGAGACTGATAGTTCACCTGGTACCCATTCATATGTATTTAATCCCCCTGTGTCAAAGTATTTTACTTTTTTTAAAAATTAAAAATAAAACTGCAAGCTTGTTTTCGCATCTACAACTATCCAGTGCCATTTAGGACTAGACTTTCATAAGGCCATTCTAACCCATGAATATCATTTGATGAAAACAATTTTTGAAGAAAAATATCCCCACAGCATGATGCTGCCACCACCTTTCTCACAGCATGTTGGTATTATCAACGTGATATGAAGTAATGGTAATGGACAAAATGTGAAACTGTTTAGGGGTGCAAATATATTTGCAAAGCTCTGTGAAATCCCAACTTACTGTGGGAGTAACATGCACACAGATCGGTAGTAACTCAACCTTCTATCATTTTTAACTTTTAAGATAGGAGTGACAAAATGAAGACATTATCCACTTCAAGGCTCATCTTAGCTATAAATTGGAGCTTACCAAAATGCTACCATGTCTTATGGACATTTGATGAGACCATCAGCAGTACTTTTAACATAAACATAAAACACCAATTATAAATACCACTAACTTTGTCAAAGAAGCACAAATACAACTTAAGCAACATGGGAAGGTATTAACAATGCTTATGATCCAAAAAGGAGGTTAGAAACAGATCTGGGAAAGTAACTTTTCTTGTCAAGTCATAGGCTATACCACAGCCAGCTAATCAGTTGCAATCTCTTTTGTAAAGCACATTCTGTAAAAGAGCTTACTGAGCTTGTTGATCAAAGTAGGGTGGAGATTACTGAATGTAAAAGAACAAAACCAGTGATTTCATAAAGATTGCCAAGGTGGAACCCATGAAACATGGGTGTCATTGCTTTTCAGATCACACTTGATGCTCAGAATTACAGAAAAGAAGAGAAGAGCTATTGCTGACAGCCCTGTTTCAGCTGAGAAGCTGTCAAAAGCTCTGACTAAAGAGGGCAAATCAGAGCAATGTAAGGGCACAGGTCCAATTCTCTCTGTCTTTTAAGCCTGGTAGAAGTGTATAATGTACGAAACTCCTGATGACCACCAGCAAAAATCACCATATATATGATACTAACATTGCATTTTGAAGATTCTTCATGAATTGATGAAACAGCCACAAAACCTGGTTTTGCCTTGTTATTGTGAACAATTTTTGTGTGTAGAAGAAACTCAACTCACTTTCTTTGAAAAATAATTGTTAAAAAATATGATGAAAACCTAAAATGTAAAAGGATCCAAATGGACTTAAGTACTTTAATATAAATAACTGTCATGGACCCCAATGCTTCTCTTCGCTGCAGTTCTCTTAAAGCTCTGCAAGAGCAAATACATGTGTTTTCTCTCCGTGGGCTTCTTGACACATCACCACATCATCATCTAGGAAGAACTTTTTTTCTTGTGTGGTGTCTGACAACTTGTATACATATGGTGCAGTGGGAGGGACCTTTAAGGACTTTTCAAGAAAACTGCACCTCAATTCTTGTGAAGAATTTGATGTCTGGACCAGAGAAACCCTTGTTGTTGTTCTTGCGGAGTACATATTGACCTGACAGTAAGAACTGCAGTAAAACGAAGTGTTCAACTTATTGAACATCAGAGCTCAGAGTTGGGAATGATGTCGCACCCTAGCTGAGAGCATTCTTGCTGAAAGTTGGAAAATGGTTATATTTGCTATGTATTTGCTTAGCCTTTAGATAGTTTAGATACTGACCTCGGGGGTTGCTCAGTGAGCAAATGTTCACTTCAGGAGGTGTTTTTGTTGTTTTTCTTGGTCCCCGGATCTCTGAAAATCTGACTTCCAAATACAAAGAGGACACCCCAATAGTCACAAAATAAGTTTGAATCCTTGTTCCAGCCTTGTTTGTCACAGTTCCAGTTGTTTTAGCTCTTTAATTATTGATCTGCATAAGATTTGGCAAAAAGCTATTTTCCTGAATCCATTTCTTGACTGTTCAAGGTTGACACACATTTATCACAAAGGGAATCTAGAAGTCATTAGTTTATGACACTTGTTAGGGGTGCCAATAATTGGCAACCAGTGACTTTGTAATTCTTATTATATGTTTTTATTTATTTATTTATTTATTTTAACCACTGAATGCACAGAAATTAAGGATGGGATTTTTCTATACTTGTCTGGAATGAAGAAATTAAGCGCATTTGTTTTTACAGTTTTGTGAGAGTTGCCCATAAATGTGGAGGCCAGTATGGTAGAAGTTTATTCTCATCACTGAGGATGAAGCCAGTTGTTAAAGTGTATCTAAACCCCTGTGAAAGCACAACCCCACCCCTGATAGATTTTGAAAAATTCCAAAGTGGATGGAGCCAAGAGACAAGGGCATGGCCAAGTGTGGGAGTGTGGTCAGGCTGAAAGAAGCATTGTTGCCAAGTTTTCCACTTTGTCACTGTATTTAGCGACTTTTCAGACCACTATAGCGACTTAAAAAAAATTAAAAAAATAAAAAACTAGTGACAAATCTAGCAACGTTTTCTTCTGTCTTGTTGGAGACTTTTATGGCGACAACACTGTGGCCCTGCTCTGTCCTGAGCAAGCGGTGAGTGCTGCTGTGAGTCCCTCCCACTTCATAAGTCCCTCCCACTTCCTAAGCACTGTAGTGCTTAGGAAGCACTGTAGTGCTTAGGAAGTGGGAGGGACTTATGAAGTGGGAGGGAAAATTCAAAATTTTCTGTGCCCTTACCTTAGGACCAGTGCCCTTACATCGCTCTGATTTGCCCTCTTTAGTCAGAGCTTTTGACAGCTTCTCAGCTGAAACAGGGCTGTCAGCAATAGCTCTTCTCTTCTTTTCTGTAATTCTGAGCATCAAGTGTGATCTGAAAATCACAAAATTCATGCCACTTCCTAAGCACTATAGTGCTTAGGAAGTGGCATGTGCCACCAGGTTGAGCGCACAGTGACTGAATTACGCATTGAGTCTGACCTGTGCGCACACATCTACATGAACGACCAATATTTAGATTTGTGTGCGTTTAAATCTCACAAATACTTGCTCAAAAGTGCTCTGGCACATGGTCAACTCTTGATAACTCTCACTCAGCTGACTCGCTCTTGAGCACGGCTCTGCTTCTCTGTGCTCGCCACTTTAGTTGTATGTAAATGAACCAAACCACCAGCCAATCACAGACAAGACTTTTTAATCCAATGACATTATTCCTAGGACCTGCACTAGCTGGAAAGAAAAACAACCAGTCATAACCAGCAAATCAAATTAATGCACCAGAAGGCCAAAATAATGAAACAAAATAGGAGTAGAAATTACAGTAAAATGAGGAATTTAATTTTATAGTTGAAGAATATTTAGTTAAGCATACAGGGCCATGTGTCTGAGTGAGATGGTTTTATACCCGAACACGGGGCTGTGACATAGTTGTACCAAGCTGTACCGCTGTAACCAATAAGAAAATTGAACTGCTTAAGCACCATTTGACCTAAGGAGGCCAGCACTGAGACAGTTTTAGGTAAATTATTGCAAAACTAAACAAATTTACACAAAAATGTCAAAATTCACACAAAAACATAAAGATAGAACCCTAAATAACCTATTTAGATGGTTTATCAGCAAAAACTGATTTGAGGGGTTAGTTACACTTTTAGCATGTGTTCTTAAATAAACTTTACACTTTACACTTACTCTAATTGCTTTGTTTATGGCAAAATCTTAGTAAAGTTTTTCTTCATGTATTCGCCTAAAAAGAACCGTAACCAAACCCAAGAAGTGCATAGGCGCTCCTGTCAGAATACTTTGTTACAAATGTAAGTACCTTAATAGGGAGATAAATCCATACTCCGAATAGAGGTTGATCATGCTTGATGACTAATTAAAAAAAAATACTGTTTAATTATGCTGAGTTGATGTATATGTTGGTGTTAAATTAAGTTTTGACACAGCAGCATACTGAATACCACATGGGGGAAGGAATTCAACAAATAGTAAGATGATGTGAAAAGGAGCTAATTCTGCTGTACCTCAGCAGGAGGAACTGGCAAATATGCCAGATTTTATAAATCAGACTGTGAGAAAAACTTTCATATTTATATTGCAAGTGCTTTGGAAACAGTTTATATAAAGTAATATAACTTACATAACTCATTAAAACTTATTTCTTTCTTAAATGCAAAGTTGTGAGAACTGCCTATTGTCAGTTGCTCTCTATAATCAGAGAATACCTTGAGAAAAAAAGGTCTAAGTAGGTCAGCGGTATAATTTGAACTTCCGTTTTCCTTGGAAATTAATGTAGGAGGCTCATTAAAAATAAATTCAAGAAAAATGATAGCTTTGAAATAAAGGTATGGGATTTACATAACACCTTTTAAATTAATCATGCACCTCTGGATTTTATAACCCCCAGCTTAGTGCACTGTTCCTGACATGTCAGCATTGATGTTAAATAAGTTAATACAATAAACATATGACAGTAAAAGAATACAGGAGAAGCCTGCCTACTTTTTAACTTTAAAGATTTTGTCAGTTATGCATCTCATTAGTAAAGTGGTGATGTGATGAAGTGATGTGAATAAGTGTTATACCTTTGTTTATTTTTTATTTTTTGCAACTCTTAAATGTTCAGCATCATAAAAAGATTACGTATGAGACAAAGATAACCTTAATAAAGACAAATGACATTTACAAATTATGAAGCAGAATAATGATTCAATATACACCCAGCAAAATTTCCTATGAGTTGCTAAAAGAAAAAAAAAAAAAAGAAATGAAGGTTTTGGAGTGGCCTAGTCAACATCCAGACTGAAATCTGACTGAGAGATACAGTAGCTCGGCCCAATGTGACTGAATTCAATCAATTGTGTAAAGAAGAGTGGTCCAAAATCCTGCTACAGCAATATATAAGGATAAAATGTACATCAACAAAATGTCACATATTTATATTAATTAAAATACTACTTGTTATAAGATGACCTATTTTACTAGACAGTGTTATAATTCTCTAAATGAATAATAATTAACATAATTTAGTTCAAAGACTATAATTCAGAAAATTGTGGATTGGACTCAAGGGACTGTAAGGGACAAAGTCAGTCCTCAAGGGCCGGGATCCTTGAGATGGGATCCGGGATGTTTTAGTTCTCTCCCTAGTTCAACACACCTGGATCAAATGATGGCTCATTAGTGGGCCTCTGCAGAACATTGACATGCTGAGGAGGAAGTTACTGCCACCAGGGAGAGAACTGAAACATGCAGCATACCAGCCCTCCAGGACCAACTTTGGACACCCCTGATTTATGCTGTTCAATGTGCCCTCTGGTGGACAGACAAAAAAAAAACAAAAAAAAAACAAACTTTATTTTTATAATAATCACATCTTTTATGAGATTAACTAAAGGTGTTATCGGACTGTACAACACTATATCCCGAACACTACTCCAGCTATCCTCACGTGTGATTACTGTACACAGGCACATACATTTCCTTGATTTATTTTTTTTTTTTCAGATGCAGTCTAGCAAAATGCGGTTAAACAGTTTTTATATTTATTTCTTGTAATTCTCTTTAACTCATATAAATCTCTTTAAATCTTTAAATCATATACTATTTTTACAATGACATGCAAAAGAAAAAAAAAGAAATAAAAATACCCTCCCTGGAAGTACTTCTTTTAGCTCATGCACAAACTGGCTGATGGTACGGGTCGTGCTAACTGGAACAGATCGTGCAGTGACAGGCACAATCAATAGGTAGGTTTTAGGGGCCAATTATGTTTTCACATAGAGCCTGGTTAGTTTGGATATGTTTTTTCCCTAAATAAATTAAATAATCATTTGAAAAGGGCATTTTATACTTACACAGGTTATTTTTGTCTAATATTAGAATTATTTTGATGATCTTATTGTAAGTGTGACACAAAAAAGCAAAAAGTGAAGAAATCTATGATGAGGTAAATATTTTTTTGCACCACTGTAAATAAATGTATGTGTGAGTACAATAAATTCAAAATGAAGGCACACTTTTAGCATAATTTTCACTGATCATTGTAAGCCTTCCCAATAGATAAAGATTCCTATGACTGAGAAAAACCCCAAAAGCCAAATTCATCCCACTGTGTCCAGACTGAACCCCATCATTGTTGTTGTGATAAATCCCTCTTCTCTACCAATAACCTTCCCAAGCCCTCTTCATTTCATTTTTTTCTTCCTTTCCTTGCTTTTCATTCTTGCTCCGTCAATTCTGTTTCTTTCAACAGGCAATTTTCCTCTTTCGCTTCTTCTTGCCTCCTCATGACTCAAGTCACGAGTCATTAGAAAAGCCTGACCTTCTGGGAAAGGTCCTGCGTAAGCAGTGATAAAGTAGGGTTGGCCAATTGAAAAAAAAAAAAAAAAAAAAGCTATGCTGTAGCACTAAAATAGGTGCAGCTATAGTCCAGGGAGCAGACTAATGATCCTTAACCTTCATGTACCATTAGCTGAAATAAAGACTAAAGGGAGCAATACAGACTGGAGAGAAGACAAAAAAAAACTCTGTTTGACATGAAGACAATGATAATGTGAACATTAAATATACTTTTTCTGCCTCTGACATTTCTTCCAATAGGCCTCCTGCCCTGTGATGAAGTATTAGTCATCCTGTGGCTGTTATAACTGGCATGTATTTAATTAAAGACATAGAGCAGGCAGGTATTTTATGCTGAAAACTTTCCTAAATTTCCCTACACCTCTTGACTGCTTGGCTAAATCCATGTTGCTGATACCCACTCTGTGCATGTAGGGGTTTTGATGTTGTTGAGCCTTCAAACAGCAATAAAATTAGCTGTAATGAAGAGGACCAGAAGATCAGAATAACAATGAGAACAGCCGACTGCTACTTTCAAAGCTGTGAATGTTTTATAACCTTTTTTTCACTAATAAAAATTTGAAAAAATTTGAAATGTATGTTGTGCATATATATATATATATATATATATATATATATATAACTCCTTAAGTAATTTGTAGAACTTCCATTTATTGCAATTACAACTTCTGGGGGTATGTATCCACCATATAGAGAGCCCACTCTTTTTTCTAAAACACTTCAAGCTTAGTCAGACCTAAAGGAGAGCATCTTTGACATTTTGAGTCTAGTCACAGATTCTCAGTTTGATTTAGCTCTGTGTTACAATGGACCCTGTTATTTGCTGGAGTTAGGGACCACAGCCACCTCTGAATAGTTAAAATCTGCAAATATTTGATACCCCATCTAAAAGTGCTTATAACTGCAATTTTTAATAGTTCAAACACCAAATTTACCTTAATATGTATTAATATATTCTGTGGAAACTGTCAACACTACCGCAGGAGCTAATGTTTACAGTTTTCCTAATTACCACTTTTGGGGGTAAAGCCAGTCAGCGGCAAGGAAAAATAATGCTCCTGGATCGACTGCTTTGCCAGTGCCATCTAATACAGTCAAGTAGCATTGCTCTTAAGGTATTTCAGTTTCTCAAGCTGAATTTTCTTTATAAAATTTTAGATATGCTCTATGAAATAATCCATAAATAGGTGAGAATTTCTGAGAATAATTTGGAGTTATGTCAACTGCAAAATCTGTGAAAAGGTGAATCCATGAATACTGAACTGCAAATAGACTGGGGTTTAATTTTGCTTCTTAGCTTGATCTTAATCAGCAATGTCCAAAGTTCAGTCCATTGCCTATTTATTCCCTTTGAAATAATTTGGTTCACTGACAACATTTTAAGAATGGTACAAATCTAGACTGCAGCTAAGGCAGATGATGCAGATGGACACTTTTTAAAAAGTCTTTTAGGACAAAATCTTTTACCAACAAATGAAAATTTTCATAAAATGAAAAAAAAAAAAAACAACCACAACGTACTTCTTTTATTAATCATTCTTAAATAGAACTATTTAATCATTCTTAAATAGAACATAGTTCAAATAGAACTATGAACATCCAGCGTATTTTACTCAAAAGCAGACTTGGGCATACTCATTTATATAGTAAGTGTTTTCCAAGAAAGAATGAGCCATATCTCATTCTTGTTCCTGGGAATACACCTTGGTTTTTCCAAATTAAGAAAATAGAAAACAATTAGTCCAAAAAGTTTTTGAAATTGTATCCCTTTCTTTTGCACACATAGTGCAGAGATCTAAAATATGTACTGACCTCTTATTGACAAAACTCAGACTATTTTGTTTATTTCTCTAAAATATTAAGTATTTAATTTAGTATTGTGCAGGAAAATATTTAATCACTACAGAAATTAATTTTGCATTTTTATTTTAACTAAAGAAACATATTTTGTGGCCTGCAAATACTTTTAACTGAAGGATTTTGATATGCATGGCAAAAAATTAGATACCACTGATCTCAACCATTATATTTCAGCTTTTGGTCATGTTCAGGGTCACTGGCCATCTGCAAGTGAACAAATCTCAAGTCTTTTGCAGCTTCTAACCAATTTTACTCTAGGATTGTCATATGTTCATCTCTGTCCATCTTCCCAAAAGGCCTCACCAGCTTTCCTGTCCCTGCTGAAGAAAAGCACCTCCGTATCATAATGCTGCCACTGTGTTTGTCCATGGGCACGATGTGTTCAAGGTGATATACAGTGTTAGTTTTCTGACACACATGGCATAGCATTTTGCATGTAGGTAAGTTCAAGTTTGAATTCATGTTCTTTCACACATTTTCTTTGTTCCATAAATCATTAGTTGCAAACTGGAAACAGTGCTTCCTATGGCTGCCTTTAAACAATGGCTCTCTTTTTGCCACTCTTCCATAAAGGCCAGGGTCCATACTCTCATAGAATCCTAAAACTAAAAGTAGATGTCATTTTAGGTAAAATTCTTAGAATTTCTGGATTTCTAAACTTTTTCTTAGAATTTTACCTTGGTAAGATAAAAGTTACTCACAAAGCACCTTAGGCTTAAGAGAGTTCCTAATGTGACAAATGTTTGGAGTAGTGAGGAGGATTTCTAGTGAGCTTAAGAGTTTCTTAAGTAGGGAACATGGTGGAAAAACTGACAGGAAGGAGAGATATTCTCCATAAAATGCAAGGAGCTGTGCTAACAGCAGATGCTGCCTCTGTCCTGTTTCATTTTCATGTTCTTTCCTTCCCCATTTTATGTTGGTCATTTCACCAGAGCAAACAATTTTAATCAAGCAGGCAATCACAGTGATTGCTGACAACTGAGCATCCACATTAATATCAAATAGATGACATCGAAAAATGACCAGCACATGACAAATCACAATAATAATGAGGATGTAAATAAGGCACGATCAAACATGTTGATGCCATGTGGCAATTAATTTAATTTTGGATAGTTTCATCATCATGACACACTTTTCTTAATCCAGTCTGGATTGTATAATCAGTTAATTTCTATCAACTAATTACTGGGGGTGTATTTGAATTTTTAGGCTAAGATAGGAGCTCTCTGAGAGAGCTCTGAGACTCCTTGAGAATATGAGGTCAGGTTTTTTGTGTGCAGAGTTTATAGTTGTCCTGTTAACAAATTCTCCCACATGAGATGTGAAACTCTGCAACGCAGTGGTTATTTTATTTAGGGGTGTAAGAGCTGGTGTATACATATCTATGCTTCACTTTTCAGATTTTTATTTGGAACAATATTTCAAAATCATTATATACATCTGTGTTGTAATACATAAACTCCTGATGATACATAGAAGTTTGTGGTTGTGGCATTCCGATATGTAAAAAAGTTTAAGTTGAATAAAGACTATATATAAACACATTATTGTTGAAAGAATGTTTTGTAAAACAAAATTGCTTTGTTGCTGTGGACACATTTTAATTGCATGATTCAATCAAGACAATACCACTAGTGGCAATGATATTTGACAAGAGTAACCATCTGACACACTTTTACTTGCAGATGATGCTTAGTGAAGAATAAAAACATGTGACAAAATGGATGCAGACTTAACCTTTGTACTGTCAGAGTGTGTTACTTGCTGTTTATCTTGTCTGGCTCATGTCAAATTATTAAACATTCAGGTGAATTTGAACTTTTTGAAAAGGCTTAATCCTGTTTACAAATGTTTCTCCAGCATTTCTGATTAATAATCCTAAGTGTATATTGTCAAAGATTAGCTGCAGCTACCCTAAAAAGTTAACGTTATAGAAAAAAATTGTGTCATTTTTGCTTGACATAAATTTATCAGGTAACATAGTTTTCAGTATGATATTAAGGTTGATAAGTAATGTTGTCAAAACATATAGCAGTCTGATTGCAGACCTCCAAAGAAAAACCTTCAGCTGTCATACCTTTGCATAAAATATTATGTCACAGAAACAGAAATTGTTGCCAAGAATTTCATATTTGAAAACTGTTTTTCAGGTCCTCCAGAAATTCAAGGTAAGACGTTCAGTTGCACTGAAGAAGAGTTCAAATTTGTACTCCTGAGGAATATTCCAAAGAACCATGTAGCCACACATGCAGGGTTTGCTCAGGGGGGGGGTGCGGGTGAGGGGGTCCTGCATGCACAGTTAGATGAAGACAGCAACTTTTGTCCAAGAAAAGATCAGGGACAGAAGAAAATTTCAAAGGACATACAAGAATGGATTGTGAAAGAATGCTGCAGACTGATTTTCTCTGAGGAATACCCCTTCCAACTGTTTGGGACGTATGAAAAATTCATTGACTGAAGAATGAAAGGCGACTCAGAGAAACATCCTATTTTGAACCATATGAGTGGTTACAAATTTCATGAGTTGGGAAAACTAAAAATATTTATCATTGTGTATTTTTTTTCACATAAATTTAATGCATTTCCTGATTAAAAAAAACATGTTTTTTGAGCTTGAGTGTAGTATAGAAACATGCAGAAAAATGAAAAAAGTTTAAGTGACATTAAATTTGTTTTACTTGTAAAACATTTGACCATAAGGTAACATTCAGGTGACTTTATTAGTACCCTTGGGCAGATTTGTTTTGCAAACAAGAGAGTCCAGCCTCCACATACAAGTAAAATCATGAGCGTAAACTGTAGTAAGACCATGACCCTAAATTGAAACGCATTATTTTCTCCATGACTCTTATATCCACATCAGTCCCAGTTCAGATAAGCTTGCATAAAATTCCTTACAAGTCAGTTATTGCAAATCTCGCACTGATGCCATGAAGGTTTGCATCCATGCCAAAATGGTTTATCCAGATTAGAGATCATTGAAGTGTATAATCATTCCACACAACTGATTTTACACAAAAGCCTCAGCTAAATAGTCTGCACAATTAAATCAGAAAGCACAAGCAGAGCTTCATAAAAACTACATTTTTTTAATTTGGATTGTTTGTCATGTTGTGAATTTGCTGTACCTCTTCAATATCAAGCAAAGTAAAAACAGAGCAGTATTTGTTAAATGTTGTAACATTACTATGCTATGCTATTTGTTCTTTATGCTTCAAATGTCTTTTTCAGCCATCACAGCATCTGGAGTCACCATGGCTAGAAACCAGCTTGCACAATAAAGTATTTAGTAGCAGGTCTGAGTCATGCACAGTACATTAATAAACTACAGTTACCTGTTTTCCTTGCTTTGACAAGAGTAATTACCTCACCAGAGGCCTTGAGTAGAGCAAATCAATTAATGGAAGCAAAATTAAAGCACAAGTCAAAGCACAGCAGTTAGATGTAATTTAATTTTAAACAAATGTCACCATTAGATAACTTGGTATAAAACTGTTTTTTTTATTCAGTTTCTTTGTTTATTGAAATGTGAAAAGATTATAAACTAGAAACAAAAAATACAAAGCTTTCTTAGGTATCTTTCATAATGTGGCTGTTGGTTTCTTAGACTGACAATTCACAAAAGATTCTAAAAACAATCATAAAAAACAATCCAGTCCATTAGCTAGACTCACATATGAGACATGAGGTAATATCTAACCATTGCAAATTGTATTTAACCCACAGCATTCGCGCTTTAATTTCACTCTACAGCGCACATTAAAATATGCAGCTTGAAATCTATTTTGTAAATTCAGTTTCCTTATCATACTGTCAGCTTCAAATAAAACTGCTTCTGCTGGATTTTAAAAATAAAGACATCAAACCATATCCAATGCAGTAAGATCCTGATTGAAATTTAGTTACAAACATATTGTATTCAATGTCATAAAATGGTAAGTATTTGTAAAAGAGAAAGGCAACAGATTGCAACTTATCTTCGCTCAGGTACGAAGGGCACAAATGAGGTACATAGCTGGCAGCCTTGGAGAAGAGAAATACCCTTTGAACACCAAGAGATCTCCAGTAACAGACCACATACACATAAACAGTTATGATACCAAAATGATTGCTATTTGCTTCATGGTACAATAGTGAAAGGGAAGTTTTCATTTTTTTGTTTTTTTTAACCAAACCTGTTTAGGTATTCTTCCACAGTTATACATAATGGTTGGCCAGAATTTTAGCCAATTTATTCTGACAGAACTGATGTAACTGTTCACACACACACACACACACACACACACACACACACACACACACACACACACACACACACACACACACACACACACACACACACACATCTTCTCTGCTCTGACCACAAATTATATATGGTACTGACATCAGGGTTTTGTGATGACCACTCCCAAACATTGATTTTGTTGTCCTTAAGCCAGTTTGGCTATTGGTACTTGAGAACCAATTCATGGCCAAGGTTTACCCTTTCTAGTCATAGTGTTGAGATGTTGCTTCAATATTTCAAAAATAATATTTTTTCTTCTTGATGCTATTTATTTTGTGAAACACACTAAACATTCCCTCCTACAGTTTGTGCCACCAACAAACCTCAAATTTGTGACGGTAATCTCAGGTCATTATGACCAAACACTTCAATTTTAGTTCCAGCAAAACACTCCAAAAATCTAATTGATTTTCACTGAAGCTGTAATCTAGCTTTTTTATTCTTTTGGAGAAACAACTTCTTCCTCACTGAGTGGCTTTTTAGCTCATCTTGGTACAGGACTCATTTTACTGTGGATAATGAAAGTGTTTAACATTTCAGTTAGCATCTTCACAAGATCTTGTGTTTTTATTCTAGCATTAATAATCACATTACACATGAAAACACATTCATCTCTGGGGCTCAGAACCCATCTCTTTCATAAACAGTATGATAGCTAGATCTTTCTTTGATGTTTATACCTGCATATAATTGTTTGAAGAGATGATTGTGGCATCTTCAGGCATCTGGAAATTGTACCCAAGGATGAACTGGGCCAAAGGAGGTCCACAGTTCTTTTTGATATTTCAGTGATGTTACACAAGGAAAAATGCTATATGTCTGAGGGGTTGACTTAGTATGTATTAATTGGTGGGCCTCCATTTCACTGGAGGAAGTTTAGTCTGATATAATATCACATAGTAACAAAACAAGCCTTTGTATCTTTTCATACAAAGTATGTAAATATCTGGTTTCATTATGAACTTTCTTGGATGATCTCCTGCATTTTTCCTCTGACATCACTCTCTTATCAAGTTTGTCCAAAAAACTACCATGGTGGTAAAAGCAGATGTTATTTTAAAATAGAACAGTTTGTATGCACATCAAGCCACAAAGCAAGGCTCTGTCAGAAAATCTTCCTTTCACTTTCATACAATTACCTGTTTGTAAATGCAGAAAACTAATTTTGGGTTTTGGTTTGATTCACTGATTTTTGAGGCACTGTGAATAAAATTGCAGTTACAGAATAAAGACAAAACTGACTGTTTTTTGTTTTGGTTTTTATTCTGAATTCAAGGCTTAAATTTAAAAGGGTGTTTTTATTCCAAGAAGCAGGTAATTCATCTCAGTATCATAATTGGCCATCTATCCAAGGTCAACAGTGTGAAATACAAATGACTAAGAGAAGAAAACATGTTTCATGGCCATTCAGGGGAACAGATAAAGAGGAAACATATTAGTGGACAGTCGACAAAATAAGAAAATATTCAGAATTTTCTAACTCAGGATCCTTCACTTAAGGTATTAAACTTTTTTGCACTGTAAAGACACATGGTGAAAATTATACACTTGGTTTTGTTACATATGATCAGATTTATAAGTTATACTTAAAATGGTTTACACCATAAAGCATAAAGGGCAAATACACCAAAGGTTTAAGCTACAAATGAAGCACACAAAAAATTTCAACTCTTTGTGACCAAATAAGCAAAAATATTCATCAGTTCCCAACATTTCAGAGCAGATATATTAGCATGAATAAGTAAAGCAGTCGGAGGCTTATGTAATTACCATAAATCAAAGCTTGAACCACAGGTACAGATCAACTCCATGCAGAAACAGTCATGATTTCAGACCAACCATTGAGAGAAATATCCAACTCTAAGGTTCAAACGTTAAAGTCATGGTAAGATTGTGCACCTAACATGGCTAGGTAAGTCAAAATGAAAAGATGCAAAATACTTTCAGTAACTGTAGAAACATCAAAATCATATTTATTGCTAAGTCAATTGTTACACAAGAGAGGAATTTATTTTTCTACTTTGGTGCAGAAAAAAGCAAATATTCACTAGATAATTACCTTTGTTTTTTTGT
Organism: Anableps anableps; assembly: GCA_014839685.1. Taxonomy (NCBI): domain Eukaryota; kingdom Metazoa; phylum Chordata; class Actinopteri; order Cyprinodontiformes; family Anablepidae; genus Anableps; species Anableps anableps. Next base: position 24,506,681 of record CM026081.1, read on the forward strand.
CAATGGTTTTGCTTCTGCTGCCATGTTCAAGCTTCAGGTTCCACTGGGGTGGTAAGCAGCCAAGAATGAACTGGCCAGTATAAAAGTTAACTCCTCCAAGTCTGAGACCATGGATTTCAACTGGAAAAATATAGACAGTTCCTTTCAGATATGGAACTCATTTATCTAATCAACATGGATGAGTTCTATCTTGGTAAATTGTTCACATGTGATGATAGAATAGAGCAGAAGTTGGATAGATAAAATGGGGCCTCATCTTCAGAAATGTAGACATTGCTAAGGGTAATGTCTAATCTTTTTTGTATCCCTGGAAAAGAAAGGGATTTAATTGGATTCAGCCTTGCTATAGCTATTAAAGAAACAACAGAAATATTTTCTGGGTGAGGAAGAAGTAGGGATACCCTATCCCTTAGTAGCTACTCCTAACCCTGTTGGAGAAACTTCAGTGAAACGCTGTTTGTAGCCATCTATAAGTCTATGGCAGGAGTCCTCAAATTCAGGCCTCAAGGGCCAGTGTTCTGCAACGTGCCTGGTCCAACACACCTGAATCAAATGGCTGAATCAAATACTTCTCAGTATGCAGTCAAGTTCTCCAGAGTCCTGCTAATGACCTGATTATTTGACTGTGGGCTGAAGCAGAAACATTTAAAAGTTGTAGGACACTGGCCCTTGAGACCTGGATTTGAGATCCCCTGGTCTATGAAATCAGTGTGATGAAATGTTGCCTTCATCATTATGTTCAAGCTGTGAGATGTTTAAAGTGGGACTCTTGGATGTATGGCCCCTTTCAAGTCACTCTGTAGCATCTCAACTGGCTCAAGATCTAGGACTTTCCATTTATTAATTCTCTGCTGGTAATTCTTTGTGGATTTACTGGTATTTTTTGGGTCATTATCTTGTTTTTCAAATTTCCCATGATGATATTTTAGGGTTTTTGTGGACCTCCACATCTTTCAGCTGACTTTCAGGGTGAACTTGGTTGCATTGCCAGACTGCGATGTCTTGGGATTTCTGAATGTTCACTACTTGGAGACTGTTTCCTATTCAGCTGAATAGGTGATTAACAATTTTTGGAGACCTCCCCAAGTCCCTCACAAAGCTGAAGCTACTATAGTCTTCTTTCTAAATCAGGCAGCTCTTTCAATTCTGCCATAATGTTTGCTCTTCAGTTGTATTACAAGCAGGAGCACACAAAAATAACTGTTTAGACAGGGCTAACCTCCAAAATGCTGAGTAAAGATATTCATATCATGTGCACCTGATGTGATATGGCTGTGTGGGGTTTTTAAGACATTTTACGTGGGAATAGTGTGAGGGTAACCTAATTTATTCTTTACCAGAAATTGTATTTTTCATAAAGTTCAGAAATTTAAACGGCCTTTGCTTCAGTATTTAATATTCTGAAGCTGTTTCAAGGTTTTTTTTTATTATAAGTAAGGAAATAGATGTCTTTTCTGTCTCCAAAGATCAGTGGCAGCCACTGATAAGAGGAGATTTATCAGATATTGAGAAGCTGAATCTGATAAGTAAAATGTTAATGTAAATTTGTGTTAGTGTGCATTTTTGTGGGGAGAGTTTCATCTCTGAGGAGGGAGGAGAGGGTTATTGTAGAACTGACTGAGGCTGGTAGTGTACAAAGATGACGGTGATATGAGGTCATGAATTCTCCATTTGCTTTCTAGATTTTGACCACAGGTGCAAATTGTTGGAGGAAGCCAAGTATTTTCAAGTACTCAGAGGAGTGGCGAGGAACTTGAGAGGATCTGTAACAAAGACAAGGTAAATGTGTTGACATGGAAGCTTTCCATGATATTAGGAGAGACAAATGAGGAAAACCTCAGCAATGGCTTGAAGATAAGAAAATCATTACAACAGAGAGTTTCATACAAACATAAACACCTTCACTCAGCCCAGCTATATATGACAGTAGATGATAAATGGCCTGTACTTGTATAGCACTTTATCAAGTCCAGAGGACTGCAAAGCGCTTTATACTACATTCGGTCATTCATCCATTTATGCACATATTCACACGCTGATGATGGTGAGCTACAACATTGTAGTCATAGCTGCCCTGGAGCAGTCTGACAGAAGTGAGGCTGCCTTGCACTGGCACCACCAGTAAGCAAGGCAGGTGAAGTGTCTTGCCCAAGGACAAAATGATGGAGACGTATGGAGCGGGGCACTCGAACCGGCAACCCAACAATTGTGGAACAACCTCCTATCACCATCTCCACTATTGCCCTGATACTTATTTTCATATATTTCTAATGGTCCTATTGACACCAGATGTGGGTAACGTCTCAAGTAATCCACACAAACAAAGAAATCAAAACAATTAATTCAATAAATGATGTCTAATAACGTGGAATGACATGGGAAATACACAGATGATGCCAAAAACCTTAATCCAGAGTAGCATTCCTTCACTTTATTTTTACTCATTTATAAAGAATAAGTATGGTGGAGTAAAAGTACTCCTAGAAGTACTTTTTTTCTGAAATTTGCTCAAGTAAATGTAACTGAGTAAACATAACTAGTTACTACCAACCTCGGGGTATACGTTTTGAACACAGCATCTTATCCTACTGATTTAGTCTTAATTAATGGCCTATGAAAATGTTTCCTCTTTCTATTTTAGCTCTGTGCTATCCCCCCATGTTATGACAGGGAACATAACAGATCTCTCTCAAGACCTTTGCAGCTGTATTATTGCAAAACATACTGAAGGTGTTGGTTACAGAAATATGTCAAAAGCATCTGAATGTTCCAGTGAGCACCCTTGCTGACCTTAGGTGCCCTTTACAAGATTTCTGACAAAGGAGTCGAAAGGATAATAGGAGCTGTACAGGATCCAAGGACCACTCACAGAAACCTGGAATTAGCAGAAACTCTAATTTTAAAGAAAATGACCAGTACTGCAATAAGGCATATTGCAAAAAGCATGTTGAAGCTTATTTAAAGTTTTATGAATGGAGAAGATTACTGAGACATCATTGATAAGAATCTAAAGATGAAACATGCATGGGTTTTTCAGCAAACATCAAACACTCAGCCAACGAAATTCGCAACTTGTTTCAGAGAAAGAACAACAATGCTGCAAGAATAGTCCAATCCATCACCTGATTTGAATCCAAATGGAAATCTATGGAAAGAAATAGGGATCAGAGTGAATGGAAAAAGCTTTTAGACTCCACAAGATGTGAAGACAGCTCAGGTGGACAAATAGGTCAAAATTACAGCTGAATAATGCATGTGACTAGTTTATCCATACAGGGGTCATCTTGTAGTTGCCATTACCATCAAAATATTCAGTAAACTTCAATAACCATTTCAGCACGTTTTACCTGTGTCATTTTACATTGTTTTACTGATTTATTTGATGTCTTTGTTCTGATTTCTTTAATGTGTGTGTTGCTTTGACTGTAACCCACATATGGTGTGAATATGGACCATTAGGACCATTACAGATCTGTTTACAGAGAAACATTTGACAGGTTAAATGCTTATTTTACTTGCTGTACATTGATGTATCCTGGTTCAAACTTTACTGCTGTAACTTTAGACACTATACTGCTGATATTCTGCAAAAACAAGCCATTTAGCCTGGTGAGGAAACAGCCAAAATGTAGGCTTGAAATTCAGTAAAAAATGCATACATACCTCAGCCTAGAATGTTTGCAAAGATTTTCAGATATAATATTTTTATAGTTGAAAGACCCAGCTGCTTATTTAGAATTGTGAACTTGCAGTTTCATCACACCACATTCTCATGATGATGCTGACTAAGCAAAATACATTTTCCATAGTTATCCACCAACACTGTTGGTTTTGCTGCACCATCTGTTAGGGAAAAAGTGCTTCCCTACCCTTTGTATATATAATATAAATCATCTGTTTACTGTCTTCTGTGAATTTTTTCAGGCTGAGATAAACAAATTCATCTTAATTAATGCTACCAGCCATGAGATTATTTCAACACAATAACTGTGGCAATGTCTATGCTGAACGTGCTGCCATATGCTGATTACTGTACTTAAATGCACTCAGTTTTGTCAAATTAATCACGCCCTCAAGTCCTTTTTAAAACAAAAACCACCGACAGCCTGTTTAGCATATTATGGTTAATCAATTCACTGTCATCCTGAGTAATTGAAGGCTAAGTTAAACCTTGCAGACCAGAAGTGGATGTTAGATGTTGCCATGATAATATTGATTGCATGCTGGGCAGCTGACATCCAGCAGGAACAATGTGTTAGTGTACTGCTCATGGTTGGAGAAAACACCTCCTGGTGCTGCCCTGCAAGTGCTCAAACTGAGGTTGTTTATTGAATAGCTGTCCATCATTTCTGTGCAAGAGTAGACAGATATCCTACACAGAGAACTGGCACAGTTAGGGAGCAGATGGTGCTATTTTTTTATTAATGACCAACTTCAAAATTTTGCTCTGTTCATATCAAAACTAGGTGCATCATATTACATATCACAGCAGTAGGTGGACATAATGTGGTTTGGGCATCTGGCTTAAAAAATACACACATTATTTTAGGGATAGATTGCACCACATTTATAATGGATATTGGTCAAACTGCAGTGACAATGGGTAGCAAAACCTTTTGGTGTAAGGACTGGAACAAAGGAGGTGTAGGGTAAGGGTTTGAGTGGTGATGGTTGGTAGTTTGAGTCAGAATACGTTATGTAAAGTAAGTGCCCCCACTGGGAAATAAAAATGAAGGTATGAAATTTCAGAAGAACTAGCAAGCATTTTTTTTTTGCCTTTGTTCCAATTTAATACCCACAGCTGCAAACCAATGTGCTGAGTATCATCAGTATACATAATTTTTGAAAGTCAGGGGGTAAATCTCATAACAAAACAGTGAAACAGCACTTTATTTTCTCCTCTCTTCTAAAAAATATCTTTGTATATTTGTTTTTGAAGCATTGAAAAGTTTACCCTTTCTAACATTATCCGATGCAAATGCTGTATTAATAAAACATATATTATTCTACTGTAAAAAAAAAAAACCACACTCCGGTTGCCCCTCCTATCAGATAAGAACAAGAAACTAAGGCTAAATTTACACAGGCTCACCAAGATTTGACAATAACAGAATGGAACATTTTTTACTTGCTCCAATACATTTAATTTCAGCAGCAACATTCATTCAACATTCGTAGGGTCACAATGGTGTGGAAGTTTTGGTGTGGACGTTTTTTTTCTTGGCACACTTTGGGACCATTAGTACAAACTGAGGATTGTTTAAACACGGCAGTCTACCTAAGTAATGTTTATGACCACAGTGTAATCATCCTCTGTTGGCTACTTCTAGCAGGATCATGACATTAAGCTCAAACTGGTTTCTTGAGCATGACAAAGAGTTCACTGTACTCCAATGGCCTCCACAGACAATTTAATAGAGAACCTATGTTATATGATTTGGATTATGGGATTGCACAGTTGTCAGATCTGTAGCAACAATGTGATATGATCATGTAAATATGGACCAAAATTTTGAGAAATGTTTCCAATACCTTGCTGAATCAGTACCACAAATAATTAAGCCAGTTCTGAAGGCAAAATGTGGTATAATCCAATAATAGCAACGTGTACCTAATAAAGTGGCTGGTGAGAGTACAGGAAATTCAGTAATAAGACAGAAAATCTAAGCTTGTCCTTGAACATTTACAATAAAAGGAGAAGGACAAAGAAATAAGAAGGCAGCGAGAGTGGGAAGGGCGCTTGTAGCCATGTTGACATAGACGTAACCTCTGTTCAAACTGTGCCTCTTATCAAACTGTGTGAAGAGCAGAATTAATCTTGCAGTGCTTTTCTCAAGGAATGTACCAGAAAATATAATAATATATTCCAGGTGCACCTACATAAGCATAAAGAATGGACATCAATTATTCATTAATAACAAGTACCATTTTTTTTTTTTTTTTTTTTTTTTTTTTTTTTTTTTTTTTTTTTTTTTTTTGTGAGTTAAAACTAGTTTATATGAATCCAATCTACAGAGAAATGTATAAGAAAAGAGATCTGATTAGCGCAGAGTATGACAATACTATGTAATAGTTCTGTGTTAATTGAGACCGATATTGCCCTTGGGTTAAGAACAGAGCTGTAACATAATTTTTGTTGTTTTTTTACTGCGAGTGAGAAATTCTTAGCTGTATTAAAATCAACAACAAAAGTTTTTTGCTTTGAAAATTTGAATTCTACCTGCCGAGGATGAGAAAACAAAAGCAAAAAACATTTTCCAGTACGAATATAAGGAGGTTTTTCTGTCTGTACAACAAGTACAAAGAAATAGCGCTGAATGAATCAATTCATCCGCCTCCACCTGTTATCTTTACTCATTCTGCCTGTAGCTAATTCCAGTTCAGTTAATGTTAAGCTGGATGTATGCATTCCTCAGAGTTGTGTTGTTTATTTGTTTCATTTGTTACCAGCTTGTGTCAGATCTTTATTATACACAAGCCATATGGTTGAAGACGTGAAGTTTGGGTTCACCTAAATGTTGTCGTAGTGCAGCTAACTGAAAAAGTTCTGTGCACCAGTGCAACCAGTTAGTCTGCAATCTTGTTAAAGCTAGCTTGCTAATGAGCAGCCATTGGAACATTTTCTTAAATGTTTGCAGCAAACCTCTGCATTATTACGATTACAGCAATAGTCTTGAAAATAATATTTCATTGGTTTTGTCTTGGTCGAGGTCTTGCCTCCTTAAAAGTCTTAGTCTTGACTCAGCCTTGGGTTAGGTGACATTAATTACAAGACAACAAAGTATTGTGAATAAAAATAACTCATATAAGACCTATTACACTTATTAAAGCTGGTTCTTCTCTAACTCTTAGATGATTCTTTTATAACCAACATATTAGATGTTGGCTTACATATAGGTACTACATGTATATGTGAAGAGTATGTATGATAATACTACAGTTTTGGTACTCTTTAGGCTACATCCTGCACTACCACTGTGAAAAATGTCTCTAAAAGCAAAGCGTGAACTTTCTAACCATATTCAAAACAATGTTATCACACAGAAGTCAGACTTAGGTCCAAGGGTGTAAGCCCCACAATTACATGTCAGCAAAGTACTGGCTCTTAGCATCTAATACTGCTGTGTCCAGCATTCCACAGCACTGAGGCTAAAGGACAACTTCTCCAAGGTGATACAAAGAAACAGGCCTACTGTATTTGACAGCCTCAGGATGAGAACAGGTTGGTATGGAAAAACAATAAAGTACCCTGATATGAGGCAGCTGTGACAGATGCATAGACAGTGATCTGTCTATGTATCTTGCATTTAGCCTGATGACAACTTGGGTAGGTTGGGTTTACCCCAAACAGGTCAAAATTGGTGTGAATAACTGACAGTGGTAGTTTCATAGAAGCCATTATGGTCTGGCAGTCCTTAAATAATAATTATAAAGTGCATTCGATTCAAAGAACTGACATCTAAAAAAAACAACAAAAAAAAAACATGCATATTTATTGCATAACCTGTTGAGAAACAGTCAGTCATTACAAGGATCATATATAACATTTTAGATTCATCTAAGCATATAACCATTAATGTCCTGTATGCCAGAGAAAAAAACAAAAACAAGCACAAACCCTTATTCACTGTGTCACACATAGCGAATGAAGCAGGCAACTGGCTCATGCCCATTGCTTTCTCTCTTTATATCTCCAATTTACTTGTTTAATTACTCATGTGCTACACATGCTGACGTTCCACAGTCTGGCTAATATATCTAACGAATGTGACTGACATATTTATTCTTTCTGATCAATCATGAATGTGCATTGAAAATGTGCAGAATGAAGCAGAAAGTACCGTGCCTCAGTGATAAAGAACAGTGCTGAACCCCATAGGCATAACAGGCAACAGGTGCTCTTCTTCTACGCATTAAAAAGAATGAAAACAATTGGAAAAATATAGTTGGAACAGAACTGTTCAAGCTCACTCTCCTCCTTGGCAATCATACCCATTAAAGCTGCCTAATTTTTAAAAATGAAAGTAAAATGAGAGGCCAAGGACATTTTTTACAACAGACAGAAGGATAGATTAATGGACCTCTTATAAAAATTAAAGTAAAATCATACATGAATTTCAATTTTAATCAGAAAAGACAGAGGTCAGAAATCATTAAAATAATAAAATAATAATTAAAAAAAAAAAAAATCCTTATTTGACCTAAATATCCTTTTAATTTTGTTGCCATCATATTGTTGAATTGTATGGACTCTATTAAAGTATAATCATAAGTTTTAACCACTTAAGGTCAAAATTGAAATATAAGCTTCTATTTTGGATTTAGGATTTGTACATCCAACTCTGGGATTTCCTCACCAGTCATGAACCTTGCCACACGTCACTGCTTTAGGCCTATGGATAGCCGTTATTATATAAAGTATCCTACAATCAGTTAACTGGGTGAGGGTCCACCCACTTTAGTAATGAGATACCATGGTGAGAGATCTCAAAATATTAAAACAGAATAATCTGATGTAAAAAGTGGCATATTAAATTTGCACATTAATGTAACTAAGTGAGAAATTTGAATATTTTTGCTTTTTGAAGTTGTTTAAAATCTGTTCTTTTGCTTAGGTCTGTTTCACTTAAATCATTCTGCTCAATTACTTTTGAACAAACCTGACTAAGAAAGAAGGAAAAATCCCACACAGGATCTCGTGTAGTGCTGAATAGTGGACCAGTAGAGACGCATTACCCTCCACGGGAGTTTGCATAGTCTGTTAAAGGAAGGAATGCAAGCTACTTTAAACAGAAATAGTGCTCTTCAGTACAGCACATAAATACACATCACTCTGTCTCCACAAAAATATGGTGGAGACCATAGTGAAAACTGTGGTTGTCTCATTGGCTATATGTAAATAATATTTTCTACAGTCAATGGTTTTCCTAGAAAAAAGGAGCCCATGGGATGGAAAACCCAAAATGAAACCTTTGGCAGAGACATGCTTAGTCAAATAAGGACCTACATGGTATGTTGTTGGAGTTTTGTTTAACAACGAGCTTGTTAAAACTGGTCAATATGACATACGTGATTCTATTCTGGTGTTGGATTCAAACATTTTAAAAGTAAACCATACATAATTATGTTAATGTTGACCTATTCAAAAACTGATCATTACCCAAATGTACATGTAACATGAATAAATAAAATAAAGGGACCATTTTTAGATTTAGATTTTTAGTTTTCATTTCTCATATTTAGCTTATCTATTTGCAAGATGGGGGGATTGTGGCTGGGAATCTGTGATCATCTCCTATCAACACAGTTAAGAGATTTCTCTTTTTTTCTTACGTCTCAGCATGCATTCGAGAAAGGACATAGACACAAACAAAAACGGCGTGGGAGAACTCCCTTGGCATGCAATACTGTCTAAGACCAACTGCCAGCAACTCAAACTTTGTGTTGCACACAATCTCCTTTACTTCCCCTTGTTGTACCATCTGGTGTTAGTAAATGTGAAAGCCCTCCCCCTTTCCACTTCCTAATCTGGTCCCAGTGTCTGTCTGTTTTTGCCATATTTATTTATTGTTTAACAAATACCACTCAACATGGTATTTATAGCCTAAGTGAGTTCACAGTGTAGAGTCCAGATGGACCTTTCAGTTACAGCAGGTTAATAAAACAGGCCTCTCAAAATATGATCAAAACATGGTAAATAACAACTCCTTTAAATATGAGAAAATCATCATACAAGAAGGTTAAAAGAATCTTTTCAGCTTCACATTAAAATATATTTATTGTCATTCAAATTTTCACAATGTTATGACTTACACAAACATCCATCTGTCCCCACTTTAGCTTTGACAGATAAAATCTTCAAAATGCTCCAGGAATTTTGGGGTATGTCTCTGCCAGCTTTGTACATTTAGAGATTTATGAATGAGAGAACGTTCTTTGGAAAAAGTTAAAGCTCAGTCCTATTAGTTGGAGAGCAACTGCCGAAAGTAATTGGCAAGCCTTGCTGCGGATAATCAATTGGATTTATGTCTGAACTTTGATCCAAACCATTCCACTGTAACAGGTTTAATAGGTGTTTCCCCTTGATTTCCTTGTATTTAGAATAGAATAGAATAGAAACATCCTTTATTGTCTCACGATGGGGGAAATTTCTGTACAACAGCAGCAAAGTGACAGTGACAGGCAATCACACAAAGAATATAAAAAATATATAAAACATTTAGCTCCATCTATCTTCCTGATCTCTGTTGAAGAAAAGTTTCATCACAGCATGATACTACCAACAGTATGTTTTCCCAGTGGAGATGATATTTGCAGTGTGATGCACTGCATTATTTTTCCACAACTCTTAGTATTTCATATGGGTCATAAAAAATTATTTTGGTCTTATTTGACCAGAGCACTTTTTCACATTTTTACCCAACAGTTTTTGTGGCAAACTACAAACAGAATTTCTTTTTTTCAATATTGGCTTTCTTCTGAGCTCTCCTCCACAAAAATCTGATTTGTGGAGTGCATGAGTTGTGCTGTTAACAGAATATTTAATCTTAGCTGGTGATTTTTGCACCTCTTAATTGCTTCTCTGATTATTATCTTCCTTGCCTGTCATATGTGGACAGTCATTTGTTTTTAGCTTTGCTTTTGTTTTTTTTCTTATTTGAATGATGAATTTAATATCATTTGGGCTTATTGGTAACCTTCTTCACAAAGTTATCCCCAATCTGTCTGATGTGTTTCTTGATTTTCATGACGCTATTTCCCCTCTACTGTTCTCTAACAAACCTCTGAGCACTTCACACAGCAGTTGTATTTATACTAAGATTTCATTCCTCACAGGTGGCCTATATTTACTAACTTGGTGACTTCTTCTGGTTGCAGTGATTTTACTTAGGCATATCAAAGTAAAAGGGGTTAAATACAAAGGCACCCCACATTTTCAGAAATGTTTTTGGAGTAAAAATGTCCTGCTACCTCAGAATGTGCTATACTTTGTTCTGGTGTTTCTCATAAAATGCAAATATCTGTGACAAAATGTGAAAAAGTTTGAGGAGGATTTATATTTTTGCAAAGCTCTGTATGTGATGTTTATTATAGACATTTGTACTATTTTGTGAAGATCATCCTACCAAGAATTTTGTTACAACATAGATTGCTAAGATGAGATTGACTTACTGTACATGTCTCATTTTGAAAGTGAATATAATAATTGTTCAAATCCATAACAGTTAAACAAGCTCACAAGTAGGACCACAAGGAAATTGGGTACCTATTTTTAGAGGATAATGTGGGACACAATTTTACCGCTATTCACATCTGAACAATTCATCACTGAAGAAGGTCTGTGAGGACACACAAATTGCATGTAGTGGTTAGAAATCACTCAAAGCTCTGTTTTTATAAATTACCATTTAGCGTACCACCTTACTGGCACATTATCACTATTTATCAGCTTGGAATGGGAAACTCTAGAGTCAAATATACACATTGCTTATAGTTGTGATTTTGAAGACAGTGGACATGCATGTGATGCCAATGCCTATGTCTTGTGTTTGGGTCACTCCTAGAAACGGCTCCATTGAGTGACAAAATCCCTAAGAGTTATTTTGGGAGAGCTGCAGTGCAATCCAAAGAAATAACACAATCTGCAAGATTAAAGAGAAAGGAACCTAATGAATCACTGCAAATAAAAAAGTAACATTAAAAACTTAATTTTTGGTCATGCACATAAAATCCCAGAATTTGCGACAAAGTGTGAAAAGGTCTTTCTCTTCTTATCAGTGAACAGAGATTCTCTTATTAATAGTATTAGTAGAAATGTTGAGCATTAAAATTAAAATTCGGCTGGTCCTGGTGGTAATTATGCACACTCAAAAGAATTGAAAGTTAAACTTTAAGCAGTTGCTTTAAAACTGAACTTTAAATTTGAGACCTCTTCCCCTGCACTGAATCCAAAAGTTAAAGAAGTGGTGTTTGGAAGTGTGAAGAGAAAACTGTTGGCTGCAGAAATAAACCCATCGACACCTTTCCAGAAAACTTGGTGCAAGTTCGATTGATTTTATGTGAAAGTCCAAGCACTGACGTTAGTGCCGGAATGTATGTGTGTGTGTGTGTGTGTGTGTGTGTGTGTGTGTGTGTGTGTGTGTGTGTGTGTGTGTGTGTGTGGGAGGAGGGGCGGGGGGTTGGATTGAGTGTATGGAGATGTATATGGGGAACACAAAAAAAGAAATATGCAGTGTGATAGCTGTGTTTTATAATCCTTCTGCCAGCTCTTCTTCATTGACTAGTGTGTCCAGAGAACCTCTCCCCAAAGGTTGCAGCAAATTCATATTCATAGCGCAATAAAATAAGAAGAATTGGGAGAAATACTGTCAAGATGGAAAAAATACTCAATGTAAAACAAAGTATTTTTTAGGGTTATACACAACTCTTTATTGTGTAATGAGATGTAAGCCAGACATAGACCTTTGTCACAGTTTATGTTTATTGCTTAGTGACAAAACATACACAGCAATACACTGTCAAATTAAATTAATAAGAGCTTAAAGTTGAACTCAAAATATTTCTAATATATTTTTTAAAACTATTTTATGCAAAGAAGAAGTTTTTAAATTGTTCTTATTTGAATTATCAATGCCATGCATGGCAGAACCAATTATCTGCTTGTCATCAACACTTACATTCACTGACAATCACTTAGTTGGAAAACATACAAGTGCTACGTTGGATAGTTTTGTTCTGTGGCCTAATCCTCATGAATACACTAAGAACTGAGAAGCAAGGATAAAATAAGTAAATGATGGATGGACGTCTCCATCATGGAGATGGTGTAAGTCTTGAAGAAGTTGTTGTTCTAATGTATCAAGCCAGAAAATAGTCTGACAAGGTTAGAACAGCCCTGATTGGTTGTTTGCAGAAAAATAATGTGCTGATTTAAGCTTACTTTCTTAGGGAGGTTTTAGGCACAGTGGAAGTACTGTAGAACCCAAGGTAGCCGAAGCCAGCAGTGGACAAGTAGTATGAGTTTAGCGTTTTATCCTTGTTTCCTCTGATAAGTTTGCTGATTTCTCTTTGCTGGTTGTTTGTTGTTTTATCACCAGGGAGTAACTTGAAGATCCAAGCGAGGCTATCGTAAAAGTGTGAGGTAGGTTCCAGTTGACCGCAAGACACAAGAAGAGAGTAATGATTTAACACTAGAAACATCGAAACCAGGAAACCTGGATTGCCACAGCCAATACAGACAATGGGGCTCCACCACGGAGTTCTGCTGGTCCTGTTATGGTCCTTGCACACCAAACTACGGGTTGCTGTAATCAAAGTTCACCAAAGTGAACTTTGATTACAGTGTGCTGTGAAATACTTTCTTGCAGATAGTAGACAATCAGCATTTTACCTGGACACAAGTGTCATGTACCCAACACCTTTCTTTCCTCCCTTTTCCTTTTCTTTTTCATCTCAATAGCAGGGCTAGAGAGATAAATCTTTCACAGATAAAGAGAAAGCTTTCTACTTCTTTTCCAAGGGAGTGCAGTGAGCTCAGCACATGCCCTCTGTTGCTGTGTACAGAAGTTAGTATGTTGTAGCTTGACAACATGATTGGAAACCGGTGAGCAAGCACCACAGGGGGAGCATTGTTGCCCTCATAAAGGATAAATAGCACATGAAATAAGGGGGGAGAGAGAAAAAGAAGACAAAATAGAAAAACGACAGCCAAAGTGGCTCATGACATAGCAAGAGAATTATAAATAATTATATTTCAAATGAGAGGTAAAAAAAACAGTCAGTAAGTTTAGTAAGGAATCAACTGTTTTGTTTTTATCAACACGGGCTGCTATATTTATATTTAAAAAAAAACACAAGTACTCTAACAGTAAATCACAGCTCTAAGGCAATTTGCTTCCTCATGAATTTGTACCTCGATTTTGTACTCATGAATTGCCATTTCATCACCCTCCTACTTCTATTTTGAGCTGATAAAAAAACTATTTCATATCCATGTATTAATATAAACTATGGAGAAAGACATAAAAGTGCTCAAATCCATATAGCTTAATGATGTATGTAATTATTTTAATTTAATGACATGTAAACGTACACTTTTTAAAATATTTGCATTACAAAAATGTCCATATTTGAATTTATTCTGGTTCTGACCCTGTTTGCTCCACCTGACTGTAAGGATATATAACACATTATGATCAATGATCAACCCAAAATAACTATGAGCAACTTTCCACTGTTAGATATAATGTATTGAAGTTCGGGACCACAACCACCCCCCAATTGCTAAAATCTTTGAATACTTGAGACCTTTCTAAAAATGCTGATAACATCTATTTTAATAGTTCAAACACCACATATACCTTAATACACATGGTGGAAACCATCTAGGCTCTACCACAGTAGTTATTGTCCACAGGCTCCTTTATTTCCACTTCTGGGGGTACAGTCAATCAGGGCCAATGAAAATAATTGGTATTCCTGGATTGGCTACATAGATAGATACATAGATACATAGTGTGCCAAGCAGTAATGCGGCCGTATTTTGAAGTTTTGTTTCACAGATAAATCAAACAAGGGGGTCCACAGTCGTAACCTCTGAGTAGAATTTATAAAATTATTTCAAATCATCAGCTCTGAAGCAGGTATGAAATGTCCCTCTGGAGGGTAAAATTTGACAAATAGGTGGTACGAACCCTCCCATAATAAGTCAGGAAGGAAACGGTCCAATCCAAAAAGGTACAAACTGGCAATGCAATGAAATAACTAACACCGAAAAATAACTGATTGAAGACTAAAGGCAGGTAAATAAGAGCACAGATCAAACATTTGATTCTTTGCATTATCATGGTTATCATGATCTGAAAGGATAGGCCAACCTTATCCAAGCTTTATTGACTGAGCAACAAAAGAAACCAGTTTTAGAAGTCTGTCCTAACCCTGTCCTATATCAGTGCACTTTCAGGGCTGCTACAGGAAGCTTTACATTGACATTACAGGGAGACACATATATACCCCAATATAGTACTTTAATGAACAAAAGAGATTTCTGCTTCAGGGATTCCTCTAATGAAAACAAGGTGATTGCTCCTCCCCACATGGTTGCTCCAAAATCTTCTGTAAACGCCATTAAAAACAGCAGAAAAATGTAATTAGCGTTAGGCATCGCTAAGCATCAGCTCAGCATTAATTCACTCATTTTCTCTTTTTTTTCTTTCCCACCTCCTTTCCTCCCAACCGTTCAGCAGAGGGAGGGATACAATTTAGTGCTGCAGATATTACATGCATAGGATTATAGGGAACAGAGATCTGCTGGCATAAAATCTGGTTCCTGAATAGTATGCACACATATTTCTCCCTGGTGTTTTTTAAGATCAGTGTTAGGTATTAAGTGCTAAGTATAAAATAACTGTTGGTCTCCCTCATGCTGAGGTAATATGTTATACTTCAGCTTTCTCTTTACTAATGAACAGTTTCATTTTTGTATTCATTTTAAACTATAGTCATCAATATAAAAAGCCATAATTAATCTAACACCCTTCCTGTCTTGTCTTCTATAAACTAAGTGAATTAATTGGTGATCTTATGCCAGCCTATAACCACTAGAGCAGAAAAAAAGAGAACTTAAGCAAACTGATAAAGTTATATTGTACACTCCATTAAAGGTATAACAGCCTTGGGTATAAATTTTTAGATTAATATTGCATACTAATGAACATAAGAATTATAAATAATATGAGGCTCAATTTTAGGACCTCTGTCACGCACCACATGAATATAAACTAATGATGATCAAACGGTTAGTTGCCAGGATCACACCAGTAAAGCCTTTCGGTACATTCATACACATCCCAACTCTCTTTGAAATTCATGATCACGTTAAGGCTCCTGGATTTAATTAAACCACTGCAGGCACAGTTGAACACTGGTTTGACAACCACAGTGCAGAGAGGCAAACTGTGAGATCATAGCAGCAGGTAAACCTCTGATTCACAACAACAAATCAGTGTGATGCAGTTATGGCACAGAACGAGACTGACAAAGATTTACTGAAATAATGTGTAGCACTAAAGAACAATCTTTGTATATGAAAGTAACTGAGTCAATAGATGTGTAATGAAAGATTCATGAGATCAGCTTGACGGTGCACACTAGCCTATTGACTCTTGTTTTGAAAACTTAGATTTTGCATCAGCCGGCTTGTGTCTTTTGCAGACAAAACCAATGTTATGGAGGAATCTGAGTGAGAACCCATACACCAAGTAAAACACTCACACAAAACTGTTTGGTTTGGATGTAGAGACATGTAGACTATCAAGAGAGCATTTTATTGTTGAATATACATCTGTGGTGTTGCTTAGTGGTGTGGGCCTCGTGTGCACAGATGGTTGTTGGCCCTCAGCACAGTTGTCTGGGGTCCGATTCATGACCTTCAGACCTTTCCTGCATTTTTATCCACCTTCTATGTCCCCCCCAATTCCTGTCTGACTGCAGTCCATGAGTACCACTAGTGTCCCAAAAATAATAGGAAAAAAAAAAAAAGACATCTAAGCAATGCCTAAATAGTTTCTAGATGTCCAGGATATAACTGGCATAAACAGTATCTAACCCCTTGAATTATTTGTTATTTTTAGATATATTATTAGATCAATATGTATGTGTGTGTGTGTGTGTGTGTGTGTGTGTGTGTGTGTGTGTGTGTGTGTGTGCACCTCAGCAACTTGTACACTTAACACTGAAAGTGGAACTTATTACATCAGCCAATTATTTATCTTACTTGTTAGAGACACTCTTAAAGCATTGTTATTTCATTTACAGATAGACAGTAAAGCTTTAAATTTAGAATAATAACCAGGAAAATTAGAAGGTGACATTGTTGCAAAAGTTGCATTTGTCATATATCCAAAGTCCTGATGCAGTTGAACACTGTGAATTCCACATCTTTCATCACATTACACATGTGCTACTCGGAGTGGAAGCACTTTAAAAGTGACATATTTTCTTCAGAGACTAGACAGAACTTTAAGTTCCACAGAATCCACCTCATTTCATTGCAGAACAAGGGTTTTTCAGTACACAAGAATACCGGAATAGATAAAAAGGAGTCTTAAAGAATTATTTTCCAAATCTGCCTAAAGAATCATTAACAAATTATTAAAGAATTGTAAATCCCCCAAAAATTCAAGGTTACAAGTTCAATAGCAGTAAAGAAAGTTTTAGGAATTTCTCCTTCTCAGGACTATCCTTAACAATCTTGTTG
Organism: Anableps anableps; assembly: GCA_014839685.1. Lineage (NCBI taxonomy): Eukaryota > Metazoa > Chordata > Actinopteri > Cyprinodontiformes > Anablepidae > Anableps > Anableps anableps. Next base: position 24,523,938 of record CM026081.1, read on the forward strand.
CCACCAGTGCAGAGCTAACTCAAATTTAAAGGAAACAGCATGGCAGCAGCCTAAGAGGGACATTGTGTTTACCAGCATTTCCCTATGTGTTTGTGGATTTACTCAAGGGTAAGGGTAAATTACAGGGTCATTTGCTGAATGCATGTAAAAATTCATTTTTTCCACTGATGATTCTCTCTTTAACAAGGTTGGTTGAATTTCTTTTAAATTTCCTTTTGTAAGAATCAGTGCACAAGTTTAATTATGTCAATATTGTTGTCCAAAGTAAACATTTGAGAAGGTGACATTAGTTTAACAAAGCCAATTAAAAAGAATTAGAAACAGCCATGGTAAGAGAATATGATAATGACCAGAGCTAAATGTATTTAGTTTCAACATAAGTTGTTGAAAGTAACAGATAATTGTGTAAATTGATATTTTTTCTCTCTCCCTTTTTGTGTAATTATATCTAAGGAGACAAAGATGTAAATTCACATTTCATGCATACCATGAACATTTTGAAGGAAACATTTTTAACAAATATAAGATTTTAGAGGGTTACCAATTTCACAGAAATGATTTTATCACTGAAATCCAACATATACAGCACCTCCACATTTATTATGCTACCCTAGTGAAGTTCTCCAGAATCTTCAGAGAGAGAAATAGCAAAGATCCCTCTCTCTGTTTGCTCTAACAAGACAAAATGTGACAACATTCGATATATACTGTGTCCTTTTAGCAAAAGAGGGTTGTACAAACTATCAACAGCAGGGTTGCAAATAAATGTGGCACCAATGATTTTGTAGAAATACACACTATTTTTTAAATTGGGATTTCCCCCTCTAAATACTTACTGTATACTAGAATTACAGTTTTGATTTTCTATATATTTGAGATTATGAATGTGAAATTATAAATTATTGATAGACTTTTAACACATGTTCACCAGGAGTGCCAATAAACATGGAGGGCATAAAATTCACCCATGTCCAACACATAAATCATTACTTGTAATTAAACTATGTAACACAGAGTCCGAAATTATGGAGAGCCATTTCATTCAAAATTAAATAAATAAATAAATACTGTTATTAATAAATTATTTATAAATATTCCATGAAATAAAACAAAATAAATATTGAAAAAGAAATGTTTACCTTCTTTATTTTTTATTTATTTCAAGATTTTTTATTTACTTATTTAGGGATGTGTATTTCATGGGCTTTTACTTTTCAACTCCTTGTTTATTTCAGGCTCTTTTTATTTCATGTTCTTATATTCAAATGAGGAGGCGGAGTTTTCACTGTGGAGTGGGGCTGCCACTGGTCAGAGTGCTGCGAACTGAGAGACAGCGAACTTCAGTGCATCTGCATGAGGGTGGAACATGAGAGGCTGCGAGCTATTAGGGTTGAACTGACGTACCGGTGTCCTGCCAGGGTTGTTATCCCTGACAGAATTTGTGTCCCTTGCGTTGGCATGACAGGCCTTGCTTTTCCTTGTAAGTGGGGGAGTTAAGCTATGCTCATGTGCTCTTGTGTTGAAACGCATGGTTCTCCCGGGGTAGTCATTGCCTTGACTGCATTGACTTGATTTCAGCGGGTTGTGAAGAGCTTTTGATTAAAGGAGACAAGTTCCCTTAGTACTCCAAAGTTTTCATTGTCAGTTCAAGCCCTCATAGCTCGCATGTTTCACCCTCAGGCATGTGCACTGAAGTTAGGGTTCTCTCAGCTTGCAGCACACTGACCAGCATCAGCTCCACTCCACAGTGAAAACTCTGCCCCCTCATTTGAATATAAGAACATGTAATAAAAGAGCCTGAAATTAAAAATCAAAAAGTTAAAAAATAAAAGTCCATGAAAAAAATTAAAGTCCATGAAATACGTAAAGTAGCTTTACAAAATGAATTTGTCACAAATTAAAACACCATTATGAAATTAATAAACAATGAAATAAACAAATAAATCTTGAAATAAATAATGAAAAAATAAATAAATCTTGAAATAAATAATGAAAAAATAAATAAATCTTGAAATAAATAATTAAAAAATAAATAAATCTTGAAATAAATAAAAAATAAACAAATAAGGTAAAAAATTATTTTTTATATATTTATTTTGTTTTATTTCATGGGGACATTTACTTATTTCACTGAATTTTTATTAATAATGTATTTATAACAGTATTTATTTATTTAATTTTGAATGAAACGGCTCTCCATACGAAATAATCAGTTTTACATTCAAGTTTTAACCTCAGATGTGGTCAGCTGAAAATATGGCACAAATAATTTGTGCTATTTTAACAGATGCCACACGCCCATCTGTCCACAATGGGATTCAGGTCTTTCAGCTGCTCTGCTCCCCAGATGGAACACACTGCCACTGCATCACATCACCCCTGCACATTTTCAAGTCTCTCCTCTAAACTTACCTGTTCCCAATAGCATACCCCACTTGACCTTTCTACACATCACACCACAAACACTCATTTGTATTTTAAATATTGTTCTCCTTGTAGTACTTTTTAACCTTTGTTCATGAGATGTTATTTTTATGATATTGTTGATGTAAAGCGACCTTGGGAGTCTTGAAAGGTACTTATAAATAAAATATATTATTATTATTAATAATAAAGCTTCTAAGCATACTAAAAACCAGTTCATCTTATTTTGCCAACCTGGTCTTGGTTATGGATGGATCTGAAAAAGAAAATACTCCTCTCTATATATAGATAAACAAGCTGATTTGATGAACAGAGGAGGTTATTCATTAGTCTGCAGTCAAATTAATAAATTTGTTTTAAACACAAGAATGTGCAATCCTAAATGATCATGTTCAATGGAAAGGGAAAATTTTTAGCTATGTCTTATTTTTGTTAATTTTCTGCTGATGGAAAAAAAAATCTAACAGGGACATGTTTTAGCTATGTTGAATGTAAACTGAACCTAAGGACCAGGGGGCTTACAGGATTCGATCTCCATGAAATTAAATAGCATCACCCATCAGCAACCAGCCATACCATGTCACAGTGCTAACATTAAACAGGTACTGCAAGCACTGTGGCAGTGAGGCATTTTATATCAGCCATTGCACACTAGTACACTGACGCAATTTAGTGTAATCGCCAGTGACATGATCTGACACAAAGTATAGCTCCAAATCTTCTCAGCAGATGTTTTACTGCAGCATTCCTTCAGTGCTTTGAGCTCTACGTTCCACACTTCCCAGCAAACTTGCCAAGTTTGTCTGACGACAGACGGTGATGGCAGGGAGCACAGGTAGTGATCAGAGCAGAGTGTTTTCTTGTTAAAATTAAAGTGTAAAACCTGTAACCCTTCCTTTTAGGCGATGCAACCCTCCCTGTGTTCATGAAAAAAGGTAATTCAGAGAGCTTCTCCCTTCCTAGAAGGGTACCAGTTAGGGTGCACTATAGAAAAAAGTAATTCTCCTCATTTAGGGTAACATGGATGAACAGTAAATTGCCTCTAAAACCTTAGGCGGTCCTTCTCTAACACCATAGCAGATGCCAAGCTTAAGCTTCTGCCTTATGCATCTATAATTAATAATCAAAAAAGTTACATCCTTACATGAAATAGCTTTTTAATCTTTATGATTCAACTGGACATTTAATTCATTTTCTGTATTCTCAAAACAAAATATACCAATTAGCATTTTCAAATCTATAAACATCTGACATGAAATAATTTTGCAGTTTGAGCATGCAAGATTGCACTCAGTAACACTCTTTTCAATACAGGTGAGAAACATCATCGAGAACACAATAGAGCTATTGTTGAGGGCTAAATTGGCACACTCAAAACTCCATTCATTGCCTTGATTGCATGAAGTGCAGTATTTCCCTCTGTGCCACAAAGGTGTGCAGAATTGTGATAGCATGCTGTATTCTACAGAACTACAGCATTATTCTTAGTATGTGTGCATGACTCATGGTTTGGACTGCAAAGTTAAAGGAAACAGGGAAAATGTAACTGGAGATTTTTGAAGGAGTTCTTTTTTTTTTTCCAGGCATCCATTATTACTGTTTTTGTAAAATGTTTTAATCTTTGAGTTATAGTGTGTTGCCTCTGTGGTTATTGGAATTTAACCATCTGATTTGATTATATAAAAAAAAAAATCACACATCTATATGTATTTTATTGATGTTTACTGAAAAGAAAAAACAGTGGCTTGGAAAAAGTATCAATATTCCTTGGATTTATTCACATTTTATCGGATTACAACTGCACACTTAAAAGTAAGTGATTGGGATATTATGTGTTAAAAACAGAGTAGCGCTTCATTATGACGATGTGATGTAAGATGACATGTTTTCAAAATTTGTATGCACTGTATAAATCTGAGCTTTCTGGAAGTGAGAAGAAGAAGTCATGTGTGTAGCTTGCCGTACTTCATGTAAGGGACACATCAAACATGGATACAGATGCACTGGTCAAATTAGATTAAAGTTAAACTATTTTGGCCTACTTGTAAAATGTTATATTTGGTGGAAAATAACACTGCACATCACCCTGAGCATATAGTGAAAAATGGCAGTGGCAGCATCATGATGTTTTTCATCAGCAGACACAGACAATCTGATAAAAGTTGATTTGAAGAGGTATGATTGGAATGTAATCCTAGATGAAAGCTGTTTTGAGGCCACAAAGGACCAGAGATTCGGCCAGACATTCTATCAACAGAATGAATGAATTTCCTGGTCAAAGTATTTTCATGTGTTAGTATGGACCCAAAGCCCAGAGCTTAATATCTTAATTGCCTCATCCAGTCTGAATTTTTTTTTTTTTTTTTTTTTTTTTGTAAAGATGAAAGGGTGAAAATGTGTAAAGCTAATGGAATAAACTGCATCAGCAATTGCACACAAATGCAGTTCTACAATGTTTTGCATTAGAACACTGAATTCAAATGCTGTCATGGTTTAGGCTTTTGGTGTTTTGTTTTTAACTTTGGTTTTGTATTTAGATAATTCTCAAAGGTTGGGATTAGTTTAGATCTTCTTATTTCCATTTTTCAACACCAAGTTTAATTGTTTGTGTTGAGATTCTTTGTTCTTGTGTTCTTTTGTGCACTAGTTTACATTCTTGGTTTAGTGAGTTTTCTTTGGGGTTTTTTAGCGCATCATGTATCTTGTTGGATCCGTCTTTGTTCATTTCTATGTTAGTCATTTTTCCTCAGCTCCTTTGTACAGGATATCACCCATTTGCAATCAATTCCACTGACTGGTTCTCACCTGGTTCTTTACATCATTTAATCACCACTAATCATTCAGTCTTTCAGTTGTTCGTATTCCTTCATCTCATTTCTATGGTGGCTGTGCAAATGCACAACAAACAGTGAAATGCAGAGCAAACAGGTGTAACTGCGCAGCAAATGGCAAAACGTGCTGCAAACACAGGGATGATGCAAACTCCAAAACACAAATGCAATAGAAAAACAATGTAAATTAAAAGTGTTGCAATCACAGAAAATAGAAGCAAAATCCAACAATTAACAGAACAAATGTGTCAGGGTTTTAGAGATTTGTCTAACCCACATGCAGTAACACTCTCAGGAGGCAGATGAAAAGTTAAAGGTTTATTTACAAACAAGAATGAGGTTATAGTAAGGAGAGTGATCCGATGAGTATGTCGAAGTGGAGAGTAGTAGTATAAACTCCAGAGATGCTTACTTGAGTGGTTGACGATATCCGCCAGAGGGGAATTAAAAGGGTCTGGGAGGATGGTGAGTTCATGGAGGGATGAAGATGTATCCAAATGGCTTGATGGAAAGAGGGGTTCAAGTGTGCACGGTGGAGGACAGACAGAATTCGATTTTTGATGATGGTATGAGGAAGGGGAGCCGAAGAACTGCCAGTCAGGAGCTTAATACCAGATGACTTTCAGATGCCAGAGAATTGAGCTGGAACGGAATCCAAATTCTCATCAGGGAGAACCTTGAAGCAGATACACAAAGGGTAAGTAATTTTCTCAGGTAGCAAACCAAAGTTCATGGAACAAAGTGCTCCAGACCACTAGGGGGAGTCAACCAACAAATCGTATTAGATGAGACTCTCAGTTAAGGCCATAGACATAGACATATATATGTCTATGGTAAAGATGGGATGTCATGATTTAATGGGATGTCATGAAGAATGATGAAAGAAAGGAACAAAGAAAAGGTGTGTTATACTTCATGTATTTTTGAATCACGCAGTCCTTTACCATAGTATTGAACATCAGGATATTTACATAGGTAATATACCTACTCCAGACTCCCCCTAGTGGTCTAGAGCATTTACACTTGTTTGCTGTGCGTTTCACTGTTTGCAACTCTCGGCCACCATACATTTCTCCTGTTTTCCCATCTCCATTGCTTAGTTTTTCCAATCAGATGCATTCCAGTTCCTCTCACTGCATGACAAATGTATGTAACAACTTTCAGATTTTTGTTAATCAGTGATTGTAAAAGCCATGTAGCATTCTTCTCTTCAGTTCGCAATTATGCACTACTTTTTGTTGGACTGGCCCTAAAATTCACAAAAAACACATTACACTTTACAGCTGTGATGCAACAAAATATGAACCATTTTAATGGTTACGAATACTTTTGCAAGGAACTGTACACAGTGAACAACATTTCATAGTACCATGTCCTCCACAGTGTGCCTTGTCCTGTGGCGGAATTGCATTCCAGTGTCACATATCAGTTGACAGTGTGCACCAAATCAATTTTTCAACTGCAGCTGCTGCACGACACAGACCGATGGACGTTAGATATGCAGAGGCAATTGGCAGAGGTCTCATTGCTGACTGATCCTTATCAATTCTTCAAAGCTCAGGCTCAGCTTACATCTCCCAGTACGGCTGTTCTTTCTTGAGTCTTGAATTCAGCCACTCAGTGGTCATCTACTCTGCGTACAAGTAAACAGTAGGAAAGGAAATATGTTGGATTTGCTGCAGGTGGACAAAACAAGAGAACTAGAAGTATGTGGAAAAAGGAAAAATCTGAATTATGAGCATCTCATCTTGAGGTTTTAATATATTTTCACATCTGTCAAATAATTTTAATAAACACATTAATAAATGAAAAAGCAGCATACTATTGCAACAGTTGGTAGCGATATTACCTGAATGGCAGTATTTATGAACATCTGTTCTATGTTTTTCCCTCATCTCTACAACAGGTCAGTACAAGATTCTCTGAAAGTTAACACTTCAGCATTAAAAGTCATGTATGACTGACTGAAAGCTTATCTTAATTAAATTGGGGCTCGCTAAAGAACCTTAAAAATCAAATTGTTATGGATGTCAGCGTAAGCTCTGACAGTAATTTGATGATAAAACATGAAACAGTGAGATTTAATGCTGACATAATGTAATGGATTCTGCAAAAGAGCTTAAAGAAAAAGCACTGCCTACAACTTCCCTTAACAGGACGACACTGACACTGGCTGACTGAGCAAATGGCTCTGGATTGTAAGGCGTATAGTGAAGGAAGGACGTTAAGGAGGTCTGTCTCCATTTCTGGCCTTGTATTTATTGTGAGACGAGAAAGGAGCATTATAAATGGACGAGCTAGGCAGTATGACAAAAGAAAAGGTTATGCTTTCCACATATCTATTTCAAACTAACAAATATGATCCAGTAAAATTCTTTAATAATTGCACATCACAGCAGTATGTCAATGACATAGTACTAACATGTTTGTAAAGATGACATACAACAATGACTCACCTGCCTTCCTCAGGTACATCTCCTCTGAACAATCAAATACTCAAGTGGGTGCCAACAGCATTTGTTGTTACAAGACATCTTGTAGTCCCTGAACCTACACATCACCACATTCACCCTGTCAGAAAAAAAGACACTAAATCAGGGATGCTTGTCATGTAGAACCAGTGCACATGGTGAAAAGCAGTCAAAACAGACACCATGCAACAAGTTAAGATCTCTCACACATAGACTGAAAGGCTATTTTTGTTTTTTTCATTCTAAAATTAATATTTTCTCATGTTGTTGGATTTCCTCAACCATTGGACCAATGTGGACAATCTTTTAATATGTTTTTATTTTTCATAAATCTATGTTTATGTCTTTATATTTTCTCACTAAGGACTGAAGATAGGTGACTCTGTAAGGTGGCGGACCTAGCCCTGATTCTCTGAATGGAGAATGACAACCATGGAGCTGTAGCTGCCCCATCATTTTTTCACACTTTGTGTTTACTTTTACATTTTGCAGTTGCATTATTTTTGCCTTTTTTGTTTATAACCAACATTGTCTAAATTGTTTGAAGTAAAGTACACAGACTAGACAAGGAAATGAGTATTAAATCCATTCAGAATATTTTTCTTATGAATCTTATAAGATTTTAAAAATGTTTTAAAATTACAACACATTTAATTGTGCTCTATTGGAATTTTATGTGATAGATCATCTCAGAGTAGAACATAATTCTGAATTGGAAGAAGGATTTTTTCAACAAGCTTAGAATTTGCAGAATTTTTTAAAGTAAATTACACACATGTGGATCCTGAGTAAAATGGGCTAGATGACGAGAGAGCCAAATACAAATCCATGCTACTCTTTTCAGACTTTTATTTGCATTATTATGCTTGAATTTCCTCCTTTATTTATTTGTTTGTTTGTTTGTTTCCTATATTTGCTAATCTGTGTTGGTCTATCACAAAAAAATCTACATTAAATTTATTAATGATGTGGTTGTAACCTGACAAAATGCAAAAGAGTTGAAAAGGCATGACTACTTTAACTTTATAAATGAGGCTGCATGGAATATGGGTAAGCAAATATAATTGCTTCCCTTACTATCTTTTACCAGTGTCATACTTTGCAGAAAGTTTTTGCATACTGTGTAGCAAATTATTTCCAGAGGAGGAAACACACACACACACACACACACACACACACACACACACACACACACACACACACACACACACACACACACACACACACACACACACACACACACACACACACACAGGTTACTGGTGGATCTTGGTGGTTAGAAATAGAAACTGTAGGTAATAGCTCCAATACAGGACCTCAAACTCTTAATTGAACATTTCAGTTTGAAAACAAGAAGGACGTCAGCAAAGGAAATTGGGAGGTTGATAAAGCAATAAGAAACAGGAAAATCAATTGGAAAACAGAGGTGGTAATATGAAAAGGGCAAAAGCTGTTGAGAATAACAGAGTAGCATAAAATATTTAGTGAAAGCTTCTTTTCTCTTTATGCTTCCTCATTGTTGCATTTGTTTTCCCCTCCTTTCTTTTACAAATAAATTCCTTTTTGTGATAGTAGCAAAGATTTTTTTCAAGGCTAAAAGCATTTCAGAGACTGATTCCCACATGTTTAGCATTCCACACATTCCTGGAATGATTGATAAAAAAAAGTCCATATTTGTACACTTCCTTTTAAAAGAAGCTCAGTACAGCAAAACACTTCTCAAGGAGTTCTTATTCACACAAACACAGTGATAAAGTGCCTCTTAGTCTGTATGGCCTTTCCTTTTTTCATGTCCAAACAAGCACACCAAAGAGCAAGTCTGTGGTCATACAGACTTCATCTTGTTTCTTCATAGACAGACAAGGAATTGTCACAATGACTCTCCTATTAATGGAGCCCAAACAAGGATTAACAGATCCCCTAGTTGAAATCTGGAAGCTGTTTTGATAATATGGGCTTTTTGTCATGCTCCTTGAAGAAAAAGTCCTAAAGGAGGAGGCTGATTGATGAATTCCATGGTGAAATATATAGCAAAGCATAATGCCCAGGGATTTCAAGCAGTGTAACACTTTGTAAAGTGATTATAAATGCATTATTTACAACTTTTATGAGTGATTTTGTTTTTGTGCTAAGCCAGGTTACATTTATTAATGTGTTAAATGTACTATTATACTGTGTAACAGTTATTACTGTTATAATTTGATTTCTTCTCAGTTTGTCAGTTTCAAACCCACTCATGATTTCATTTGCTTACATTTTGGCAAAGTTTGTAGACTTAAAATCAGCTCATGGACAGCTGATTTTCTTCAGGGGTTGTGGATTTTCGTAGTTTATGGTGGTTTGGTGTTTGTATGCCTTTCTTTTGAATACTCCTTTCACTAACTTTTCAGATCAATGTATAATAGCATTTAAAATGGGTAGGTTCAAATCTTAAACCAAAATCTCTGCTCTGGGTCTTGATCCCAGTATTTTTGACTGATCATTATTGGAGTAGCTGACTAGTTTAACTCCAAACACAATGTTACCTTAGTCTGTAGGTTTTACATCAGATGCACCATAAAACTGTCAGGGTTTTCTTCTAGGATTGAGCTGTATTTAGTTTCATCATGATGCTGCCCCCGGCATGTTTCATATTGGGATGCTCTGTTCAGGGTGAAGGGCAAAGTTAGTTTCTGTAGACATGGAGTTTTGATTGGCAAAGAAGTTAAGCTTAGATCTCAACTGAACAGTGCATTTTCTTCCGTTTGGTTGCTGAGTGCTCTACATAGATTAGAGCAAATTATAAATGTGACATAGCTTTTTTATGGCTTTGTTTCAACAATGGAAGATGGAAGATGTCTTAGTTGTTTGCATATTTCTCGAGGCATTAGGGAACGAGCAACACCACCAAATGCAACATCTGTCAGTTAAAGAAGGCTCCCTTTATGCACAAATATAGGTCCGCTCAATTCAATTGTCAACCATCAATGCCCTCCTCCTTTCAATGCGTTTATTAAGACTGCATGCCAGTTAGCCACTATATCCTCCAGAGCGCAGTTCTGAGTTACCTTTCAAATGCAGAGGTTGCTTTCAGACAACAGTAAACATGGCAAGGGTGGAGGAAATGGTATATACACATTCTCAGCAGCAGCTATAAAAAGAGGTACTGCAGTAGATGGAGGTGGTCATGGCATGCGAATGAAGAAGTTGCTGCTTTTACTTCTTTATTTATTTCATTTTGAGCTATACTGCACCACACTGCCCCCATGACTACCAGAGGTACTGCTCTATTTGTTGTTTTTTGGTAAGCATTCACAGGCTTCATGATTAAAGACTAAAATATGAACCAAATGAATTTACAAGACCTAAGCCTACTTCTGTATTTGTGTACACATTTAACACTGAGAATGAGTGAATATTAAATCTAAATCACGTAAGGTGAAGCAACACCCTTTAGAGGAAGCAAATGAGAGAAGTCTTCAAGATATGACTGTGGTAAAACCCTAGGTTTTAAACATGTTTGGAGACAAGATCTTTGCTGGAGACATTGGACATGCTCTTTTCAACACTTTACAGCCAACACAGCACCACCCAATCTTGACAAAAATAATGTAACATTACTTGTTGGGTATGTTAACTGATGACATTAATATTGGCTTTACAACAAATATTTATAGTTTCTGCCTTTGCTTAATGTTGATGCTTAGCCTCATTCATCAAAAGCCGGATTTGCTAAGTGCCCATGAGGATCCTATGCCGCAAAGCATGCGAGCATGTAATTGTGGAGATACTAAGCAGACAGAAAAATGACAAGGTGTATCTACATCATTCATTTTGCATGATAGTGCATCAGTTGCCCTTTTCTGTTTTTATTTTTGTCATGTAAGGTGTGTCAGTCTGGAAATTTCCCTGCAAACATGATATTAAACATTTATTACAGTATCTTGCTCTGTCATTCCAGGACTAATGAAGTGGAAAACCAACTGATGGAAGCCCACGCTTAAAAACCAAACAAGCGCCTTTCATCTCTATTACCTACCTGTCTCACACAGACAAACACATGCAATCTTTACCCAGGAGCATATGGAAGACACAAGAGCAAGCCCCATTTTTAAGGTGCAGTGCTAGTCAATGTGCATAGATCCATCAGTGTTTGTCTCCCACTGAGATACTGAGATGATGGATGGATCTAATGGATTGAGTTAAGACTCGGCTCCCTGTAGTGACTCGCTGCATAACCGAGTGAATGCAGGAGCCAATAACTTGAGCTGGCATGGAATGCATTTATACTGTGCACTTGCTCCACAGTCAAGTTCATCCATCACCGTGGCTGATTGTCGTGTGAGGAAGTCTCAAGGTTACCGAACACAGTCTGCATTATTATTTCCTAATAAGGAGGAGATTTGACACTGATATTACTAATAACTTTTTTAAAACTTCAATCCAAATGGAGAATTATTCTCTAAGGTCTCGTAACAGAGATTGATTATGACACGTGAAATAAAGTTCAGCTGAAGTGTGAACTTGTATTTCAGTAACTTTAATCACCTCTGTCTGACTTCCATAAGGAACATATACCAGCTGTCTAGACATGACCTTGGATATGAATTCCTGCAAAAATTAACTTTTTTCATGCTTTAGGTATCTCATTCTAATACTAACTGAATTTCTTTCAAAAGTTTTTGAACTTTTTTCAATGGTTAATCTTTATTAGCTGTCCTGTGGTGGTTCAGACAAGTATGAAAAGGCCTTTTATTGGAAAGTAGGGTTGTCATGATAGATCCAGCTTATAAGATGCCACAATATTTGGTTCACAAGAATGAAATGAGATCTTAGCAGCATTTTTAGGGAAATTAAGAATCCCAACTTTCTTGTTCTCATAAATACTAAATCCTCATGAATAAATTTTGCAAATCACAAACTGAAAAGAACAAGTGTACAGTAAGTCAGTATTAACTCATCGATATATTGAGGTGCTTGCTTATTCTGTGGTGATTTTAATGCCAGAAAACTAGGGTGCTTTTTGTTTTTTTCATATAAAGAAGAAAGGTTTCATTGATATGAAACTATTTTAAGGGGTCTCTATTTAGTGTAAAATTATCCAGTTCAGGTTGGATCACTGTCATTTTAGATTTTGAACAAGAGAAGTTCAAATAAAGTCCTATAAAACAGCCAAAATAGCCATTTATTATAGTGTAGATACGCTTGGTGTGTCAAACAATTGGCTTGTCAAGGTATTCTTAAAGTGATTCATATCTTATATTATTCTTCGTGACCCTTTCTTTTTTCTATTGAGTACACAAAATACTACAACACAAACAATAAAAACTGGTGGTGCTTCTTCACTGCTTTTGAAATGAGTCTAATCAGGCAGCTTATTGAGCATCTTGAACAGTCTTTGTCAATACAGTGCAGCTCAGCAGGATATACTCCTGTTGTAACTTCAAAATAAGAGTTTCAAACAGGAAAATCACTAAAATGAGTACTTGTACATATCCGGAACTCATGTTAATCAGTTATTTTTTTCTTTATCGGCCAAAGCTCCATGCTAACAGCTACTGAATAGTACTGTATGAAATAGACTTGCAAGATTTTGTACCACAACATCTCGTCACACACTAACTGGAAAGCTCCGATGTGGTTAAAATATTATTCCTACGACTTATCATATTTGCAATTTTTGGAATTAAAAAAAGTAAAAACAGAAAAAACATCAGCAAATTAATACTTTTCAAAAGCTCATTCTAAGGCCAAAAATACACAAAACATTAAAAGAGGCACATAGTAGTAATAGCATAAGGACATTAAACAAAAATGTATAACATGCTTTAATCAGGTCGCACACATTTAGTTTATGCACACAATTTATGTTTTTTATGACCAAAAATATTTCCAAATAGTTGAATTTGTCTTTCTTGAAAGCAGCGAAAAAATATATTAGCCTTCTTTCAGCAAGCTGACCATCAGTAAGCAGCAACCTGTAGGAAAAGAAGGAACTATTTTATTTATTACAACCTCTCATCAAAACAAAAAAGAACTGTGAGCAACTTCTTGGTGGTAGATTCCTAGTCATACAACCACATCACTTACAGCTGATTAGGTTTATAAATGTGAGTCAAAACAGCTACAAAATGGTTGAACTGATGCATGGTTGGTATCAAATGTCTGCAGATGACAGCTCCTTTTCATACCTGGAAAAGTTCAGTGCAACGATACGACAAAGCGGATGATGATGAAATGATCAAGGCCCAACTGAAACCTTGAGACTGTGTTAATAAGGATTGCAAATTATTGGTAGGTGCACTGATTAGAGAGCTGAAAGCTGGTCTGATACAGAAAAAAAAATTAAACGCAAGCTCTATTATAAAATAACTGAGAAGGTAAGGTTAATAGAGCAAATACATTTCCAGATAACTGAACTAGATTAATAGAGCTCAAAACTGACTGAACATCAACAAAAAACCAGGACAGGCTTTAATAAAGCCCAAATACTGTGCAGAAACTTTAGACAAATATTATCTAGTTCTCTCTTTGTTAATATATGATCGAAAAGAAAAAGAACGAGGCTTAATTCTGAATATTTTTAGCTGAAGCCTTTTCATTCTATTATGTATTTTATCAAGCTGCAAGTGGATCTGTTTAAAATTTCCCTCCTCTTTCTATCTGTAAAATTTGCTCAAAGAAATGAGAAACAATTGTGTCACCACGCTTTATTCAGCTGTTAATTCGTAAATCTGGCAGTCTCGACTCTGATAAAGCTTTCATATGCACAAACAGCCCATTGTTTTGCATATTTCCAGTCTGCTGAGAAATGTGGCATCATTGTTTGTGTATAACCAGCTGCAGTCAAAAAACAAAAGATTTTAGAGAAATCCACACGGGCCCATGAATTAAACATACAGGTGCTCAGTTGGAGGCAGGCAGATCACACCAAGTCTGTTTATAAGCAGCAAATTATGTTGATTACTTAATGAAATGTGACAGTGTGGAACAATTAAAGAACTTGAAGTATTATCACAGGAGCTTAGATGTCTTCATTTAATTTTGTTTACTTTGTAAATCATTCTATTCTATTTTTCAGCAGAAACCTGAGCTGCACAACCAGTCAGAATGTTTTTATGTGCCAAAAATTTCAAGGTGTTGTATTTCAGCTAGGAGCTTTGGTGTTTGTGTCCACTATCTTTTACATGTTGTGGTTCCAGGATCAGGTATCACTAGCAGGTGATGCAGTGAAACGGAGTGTTTTTTTGGAAACCATGATGCTAAAATTACAATAACCATGAACATTTTAGTGGCTGACCTTAAAGGGATTGTTAAGATTTTTTTTCTCAAACAAAAGCTACCCATCAAACCCTCCATGGACATCTTTTTTGGGTCACTTAAACCTGCAGTATGTAACTTTTATTAAAAAAATATTTTTCAACATATCTGTTGAAACTGTCACTATCTCATGACAATATGGGATGAGACAGATAATCTGTGAAAAGATCGAGCTCTTCTGCCTTCTCCCAGTGCTATCTAAAAATAACCAATTACAGCCAGGAGGCGGGTCTTAGCGCTGTCAATCACCGTGTCTGTGCTGCTGTTCATTCCCCCCCCTTTGCTCTCTGCTACTCTGCAGCTCACAGAGGCTAAGCAAGTTAGCATGGCCACTGATGATGATGGATAAATGGTTTTCCTGGAACGATGAGTTGTTTCTCTGCCATTAGCACATTTAGCAGTGAGTAAATGGGTTGAGTGACAGCACTAAGACACTCCTCCTGGCTCTGATTGGTTGTTTTAGGTTGGGAGCGGTGCATTTCTCTAGACAGCAAAAGTGCCTCAGGGAGGAGGTCGAGGAGATCGAGCTTTTCACAGATTATTTGTCCCATAACATACTGTCACAACATGTTGATAGTTTGAACAAATATGTAAAAGACATATTTTTGAAAAAGTTACATACTGCAGATTTAAGGTTGAAAAATCCCTGTCTGTAATCAGCCTATACATAGACCCATTCAAGAAATTAGAATATTATTTAAAAGTCCATTCATTTCAAGAACTTTACCACTAAGTAAAACACATTATATAGATTAATTAGACACAGCTGTTTGAAAGCCTTTATTTCTGTTAATTATGATGATTTTCCACTTATAGTTCATTAAAACATCACATTTAAATTTAGAATATTACATCAAATCAATAAAAAAAACATTTTTAATACAGAAATATAGTCTTAATGAAAAAATATGTTTAATACCTGCTTAAAGGTTGCTAATTTTCAAAAGGTACTGCCTGATTAGACTCATTTCAAAAGCAGTGAAGAAGCACCACCAGTTTTTATTGTTTGTGTTGTAGTATTTTGTGTACTCAATAGAAAAAAGAAAGGGTCACGAAGAATAATATAAGATATGAATCACTTTAAGAATACCTTGACAAGCCAATTGTTTGACACACCAAGCGTATCTACACTATAATAAATGGCTATTTTGGCTGTTTTATAGGACTTTATTTGAACTTCTCTTGTTCAAAATCTAAAATGACAGTGATCCAACCTGAACTGGATAATTTTACACTAAATAGAGACCCCTTAAAATAGTTTCATATCAATGAAACCTTTCTTCTTTATATGAAAAAAACAAAAAGCACCCTAGTTTTCTGGCATTAAAATCACCACAGAATAAGCAAGCACCTCAATATATCGATGAGTTAATACTGACTTACTGTACACTTGTTCTTTTCAGTTTGTGATTTGCAAAATTTATTCATGAGGATTTAGTATTTATGAGAACAAGAAAGTTGGGATTCTTAATTTCCCTAAAAATGCTGCTAAGATCTCATTTCATTCTTGTGAACCAAATATTGTGGCATCTTATAAGCTGGATCTATCATGACAACCCTACTTTCCAATAAAAGGCCTTTTCGTACTTGTATTGAATATGACTGTAAATATGGTGAAATCTGGCTTTTTGTATCCATTATATACAGAGATGTATGCTTGGTTTTGGTCAGCCCCAATCACTTTTTAAACACATTAAATCATTAAACATCCTTATGTGGACATTTTTTCACCTTTTCTCTTCTCAACTACAATCAGGCTTTGTTTAGATGGAAGGCAAAATCTAATATATGCATATTTAACCACAATTTGCTTAAGGGTTCCATTATGAATTAGCAGTCAACATCTTACCTGCAATAGCAAAACAAATTTTTGTTAATACGGAGATGATCACCAAAGTGTTTTCATACAAGGATAGTCTGGGGGCTTTGATTTGATTGGACAGGGAAGGGCAAGAAATTTTATATCTTCATTTGATTTGGTTCACTTTCACAATGCACTTTTAAAATCCACCTTTCAGCAATTCAGTTAGAAAAGCTGCTTTTTTGAAGGGGCTATTCCAAGAAGCTGAGCAATATGAGCAGCAGGGGTGGTGAGATAAATGCAGGAGTGCTGAAAAAGATAGCAGAGAGCTGGAGACAAAGAAGTTGTGTTGTGGTTACGCAGAAGCAGAGCAAGGTATTGTAAGGATTTAACAGTTTTCACATGACAATATATGTCAGCAGATCATACGCTGATTCTTACCGTTGGTTCACTTCCCCTATCTCTCCCTATATATATATATATATATATATATATATATATATATATATATATATATATATATATATATATATATATATATATATATATATATATCTCCCTATATATATATCTCCCTATATATATATATATATATATATATATATATATATATATATATATATATATATATATATATATATATAGATAGATAGATAGATAGATAGATAGATAGATAGATAGATATAGATAGATAGATATATATATAGATAGATAGATATATAGATAGATATATATAGATATATATAGTCATATTTTTTATATGCAGCAATGTTCCCCATATTCTTTGTGAGTTATCTTGCAACAAGCAATTCATTTTAGTTATATATTTATTTCTTTATGATATCTTTAACATTGGATGGGAGTACTAGTCTCATTCTCTTCCTATGTAAATGTGTTTAGCGGATTACAAAAAGTATCAAGGTAAATTTTCCTCATAATTGAATTTCACTCAGTCCTATCTCAGTGCCCAAACAAAAAGGACTTTGGATTATTTTTCAAAACCAGTCAAGACAACAAGTAAGGGGATATCAGTGAATTGTCTGTGTATTGTTCAATTTAAGTCCTATTTGCCTGTTACTAGTATTACCTGGGGGCCTATTGAAGGGTTGTTTTACAGCAATCTGAGAGCAAAAAACCTCAGTCCCTTGAAAAGAAGCTGCATGAGCATAAGGAGAAGGGCACAAATTGGAAAGCAAGACATTTCTGCATGCACCAGTGAATTTAAGAACAGGCACACAGATTTGACCAAGAGCACAGTAAGACTGCTTATAAGCACTGACTAGGGCAACATTTTAAGGGAGAACAGTCCAGTGCAGACAAATAAAACAATGTGAAAAAATGTGAAAATCTTGTTTATGAATTATTATAGCAAATTATATTCAGTGATTATGTATGATAAAAAACACTTATCAGGCATAATATTATGTCCACCGATTGGTGAGATGAAGAATGTTCATCATTGCACCTGTTAGTGGCTGTTATATATTAGGAAGCAATTGAACATTTTGGCGTCTAGGTTAGTGTATTAGAGACAATAAACATTTGCAAGCATAAGGATTGAAATGAGTTTGACAAAGGCCCAATTGTAATGGCTTGAAGACTTGATCAGACCATCTTCAAAACTGCAAGTGTTGTTGGGTATTTATCAAACTATTCTATGGAACTAAAGATACTCCGATGCAGGAGTACTGGATTGGATTTGACCCCTATATCTCAGTTTAAATATCTACTCATGTCAAAGCAACTGACTTCACCCCCCAAAAATAACCCACTTGAGTGTGTTTATGTCATGAGTCACCGTTCATGACTATAGAGTCAGTGAGTATAGGCCTAAACCAAATGTAAGGTGGGTGGTGCGGGTCACAAAGGACTTTGGATCATAACAGTAATCATAAAAGGCTGCTACCATCAGTTCTGTAAATGTTGGTAAAATGGTCTGAAAAGACACTACTGATGTGAACAGACATTGATTATTCATAAGCCAACGTTGTTTCAGATACATGAAACAATATTCGTATCAGAGATATTTAAACAAGAAGCACCAAACAGCTCCATAAAATAGCAGTTTTAGTCTAATATATGGTCTTTCAGTGTTTGAAGCAAGATGCCCTCTTTTATAAGTCTGCTATCAAGAGTGCGATCTCTTCTGCCATAATCTCTTCATGGAGCAGCATCAGAGCCAGTGGCTTAAAAAAGCTCAACAAGTCTTCTCTTCTTCAGGGGACTGATCTGGAACCTCTGGAGATGATGGTGCAAAAAGAATTCTTCAAAAAATAAAGAACATTGTGAACATACCTAAGCATCCTCTTTCTTTAGACTCATACAGAGTGTCTTCTGTCAGGGGCTAATTATAGACTCTGTAATACAGACCCCTACAGGAGATCCTTCCTTGCCCACAACCATCAGCTTCTACAACAACAGTATGAGATAGTCTGTATAAGATGATTTACATTTATTTTTCCTCTGGGATTAATATAGTATTTTTGAACTGGAATTAATTGAATATGATGCTGACGTTCATAAAGTGCTTTTATGCGTTTTTGTATCAGCAGTTAGCAATAACAGCAGCCTTCCTGTGTGTTTTCTGGATTGTAAATTTTCCTACCTTGTGTTGAGAAGGTTGTGCAGTTACGCTGACATTCAGCGTAACTGCACAACTTCCAGAGTAAATTCTGTCAAAACATGACCTTCAGCAATACAAGACCATGCTATATGGATCAGTGGATGCATGGGTGGCCTTAGCCCAGTATTCAATCCAAGAATTAGAAATCAGCTTCAGTCTTAATCCAACAGACAAAATGTTGCAGAATAAATTGCTGACGAAGTTAGTTGTACTAGAAAGGTGTCAGATTAGACTGTGCTTTGCAGTTTGCAGTGCAGTCCAATCCATCAATGTGCACTTGCTGGTCATAATGATATGACTGATCAATGTAACTTGAGGATTGGCAAATAATTGACAATTGTGTGCGGATATGATTGAATCAGAGCCAAACCCAACATAGTGAGAACAGACTTTTTCTTGTCTCAAATTTCCGCCTATATTTATTGTCCCTGAAGTTATGGGCAATGAAACTGTTACTTTTAAAAAAAGACTTCAAACTTCAATTTGCATTCTTCTCTCAAAGGATAGTGCATCAAAAAAGAAAAGGAGCCTCCTTAAAATCATTCATTTTTGTCAAGATATAGCATCCCATGTCTAATCTTTCAATAACCATATCTTGCGCACACACACACACACACACACACACACACACACACACACACACACACACACACACACACACACACACACACACACACACACACACACACACAAACTGGCATCCTGTAGTTTTGTGTTACCACAATACACATATTTAGTTGGTCACACAAAGTTCACTGGCCAACAAAGACATAAATGAGTCCTAAATACAAACAACTGTTTTCTGTTTGCCTGTAACAATATATGTCAGCCCCTCCAGCCCAAAACCTGTCATTAACTGCCTTTTCCACAATCCTAGAAAGAGGGAGATCCACATTTCTGCAACATAGTGCAATCATCCGTCTTGCCTCTAGAAGTCACTTTGCCCTTCTTTAAGAAAGAAAGGCTGACTGATTGGGGTGGACAGATGACTATTCAGGTTTCAGATGGAGCCAATCCTGGTCCTCTCACTGGTTTTCCTACTCAAGGTCGACAAGGGAAGAGGGTATAGGGTGTCATTCGGTCTCCCAGAGGTGCAATTCACAGTAGCAGACAAGCAAAACACCTGAGCTGTCGAGCGCTGATTTAAGACCTTGAAATACTCTTTCTGTATACTTTTTGCAACTTTTCACAACATTTGAGTTCTATACACTCAACTAAAATAAAAGCCTTTTTAACCCTGGTTGATAATTTGTCCTTTCAACTTTGTGGCAAGATCTGGATTCTGATAGACGTGTCCAATGATCTTCTATATCAGATTCAAATTTTATTCATGCTTTTCTTAAATGACTTTCTTTATTGTTATTAATTACACAGATGCCATGTATTGAGTTATGCATCATTATAAGATTTGTTTTTCCATGTGTATTTACTGTTTTCTCCTAAATATTGCAAAACTGAACCTGATGTTGCATGGTAGCACAGTTGGTAGCACTGTTGCCTTCCACAGTCCTGGGTTCAAATCCCAGCCTGGCATCTTTCTTCATGTGTGGGTCCTCTCCAGGTACTCTAGCTTCCTCCTACAATCCAAAAACATGACTGTTAGGTCAACAGATTACTCTAAACTTCCCTTACGCATGAGTGTGTGCGTGCATAGTTGTTTGTCAAGTGTGTCTCTGTGTTGCCCTGAGATAGACTGACAACCTAACCAGGGTTTGCTGAGCCTCTTGTCCAATGACTGCTGGAGAAAGGTATCAGCCCCACAACCTCAACTCAACCCCTTCCCCAGTAGTCCTGCAACAACAAGCGAGTATAGATGATAGATGGATGAATCTGATATTCTATCTCACATAATAATGAAACCATTCCCCTCACAAATTACTGTGGTTGTTTGGAAAAAAGGGGAAATTTAAAGTTGTGTGGTTGAGGAATAAACAAGTAATTGGTCTCAGAGGACATGAGACATGATCTGAACTTTGTGCTGAGATAACTCCATGCTTTTTTAAGATCTACACTGCCTGTGGTAATGTTGGCAGTTAGCCCAGTTTGACACTTTTTTCTTTTTCTTTTTTTTTTTTGTTTTATTTTCCCAACTCTTCTATTTGCAGGCTAAGAATGTGTTGAAAGTGGTGTTTATGATAAGAAGGAACTTAATGTATTGGGAATACAGAGTGTAATTTTTGATTTATATCAGATTTATAAATAAGTATTGTGTGTTTGTCTGCCACCTTGGGTACAGCTCTTTTTTTTCTGAGGTGAAAACAATTACAGAGAGATATACACATGAAGTATATTTACAAATATTAGATAGAAATGCAAAGACCTGGTAAAAATTCAGTTTATATTTGTACATCCAATTTATATCAAGAAATAATAAATTAAATTAACCCAATACACACCAATAATACAGACAGATTTAAATTTAGTTATATACATCTCAGTTTGATGCTAGCTGTATGATTCAGCTAAAGTCAGTTATTTGGTGAAACCCAGTCATAGAACCTTGAAGTAGTTCTACCTCCTAATCAAGCATGTGGCAGCAGTGGAAAGGAAGCACTCTCTTTTAACAGAAAGAAACCTCAAGCAGAATCTAGCTCAGTGTGAGCGGCCATCTGCTGTTACTGACTGAGTTCAGAGGACAGGGCAGACAAAACATAGAATAGGTGACACGTTACACCATTTGATAGAGATCAATTGGTGTAAATGTGTTTTTAATAGTATTTTAAAAAACATAAAATGAAAGTTGATATTTTGAATTGTGTTATCTTACCAATAACCATCATTAGCACAGTTGCATTACTACAACAGCCGTCTTTATGTGTATTACCTTGAGAATTTAGATACCAGGGATGGAGGTCTTGAGACCGGTCTCAACCTGTTTTTTCCCAGTCTTGGGCTCAGTCTCGGTCTTGGATTGTTATGCCTCAGTCTTGGTCTTGTTCAACAAACTGGGTAAACACCGGTTCGAGACTCAGTAGTTTTTGTCAAAATTACAAAAGCTTAACTGCCTTTTATCTTATCACCCACAGAAGCACAACAAGCTGAATTGAAAGCAGTAATCAGAGTGCAGCTGTGTCCCACCATCTCAGAAAAAACACAATGTTATTATTGCTAATGACTGTGCAATCATGTTGCATGTGCTTGTTTTTTGTTGTTGTTGTTGTTTTGTATGTTTGTTTTTGCATGTGATTGTTTACAAAACCAGACGACATTTTGGTCCTTTAATTTAAAAGAGCGGAGTGTATACATGCGGTGTGGTCTAGTGTTTGCTGAACAAACACCTGCATCTGACAGCAAAAAATGATTACATTTGCTTTTGAAAAACATGAAGAATTTTAAGACAGGAAAGTAAAGGAGAAAGCAAAAACACCAGGCCACCTGTAAGTTTTGTCCACCGCCAGGATTAATGATATGTGAAGTGAGCGGGACAACATCTACTTTTACCAGACATTTACAGCAGACACAAAGAAAAGTAAGTAATAATGCGAAAAATATGCACAACAACACCCAGTTTCAACACTAAGCAGCTAAATAATAATAATAGTAAAAATGTAAATAGACGCTAAACCTGCATTATCGCTCTGCATGCAAAATTCACTTATTGAATTTTGCACTGCTGGTTAGGTCTTAACCAGTAGCCAATGAAGAGAAAAAATAAGGCTCATCAAGTTAAAAACATAAATCCAGTCTTACCTTCGATGTTTTATGGTCATAATCCATGTTTGAAAAAAATATTCCCACTTGGCTCCTGTAATCTGTTGTCCCTGCATCATCCCTGTTGGCTACGTGATTTTTGTAAATCCCACGGATTGTATTGACTCTCATGGTTTTGGAATCCCCCCTGTGAGACAATTTGCATGCCCGCATGTACTAATAATATTATTAAAATGCCTAATAATTTATTAATATGTCTGGCATATGTGTTTTTAACATCTGATACTCTGATTAATTGTTTTTATTCAGATGATCATTGGAGGAAAGACTTTTTTAAATATGACAAGTCTTTATCCTCCTAATCTCTCACTGTTTTTTAAATTTATCATACAACTATTGTGCAATGTAAGCTGATTATTTTAGTTTAGAGAATGTGTATCAATGTATGGCTGCATTTAATAACATAAGTATTCATTTATTATGACTATTATTAATTTAATACCAAGAAGTGGTTTTGGTTGAGAACTTAACCATTTTCCCATTATTTTTTTTACATTTTGTAGTGTACAAAAAGCAATGTCCTAAAATATGTCGACGTTCAGCCTCAGTCTTGGTCTTGGTCTCAGTCATTGGAAGAACCGATCTTGACTCCATCCCTGTTAGATGTTAGCTCTTAGAAAACCCTGCCCACAATTTCTAAATCTACCATGTTCCATATCAGAAACGGGGTGAAAGCTCAAAAGGATAAAACAGAATAGCTTTGATGTACTTTAATTAGCTCTCTTGTTCTCACCTGAATGTCTGGCCCTCTCTCACTTTCTTGCAGCCTGAATTATACACAGGTCAACATGAGATAGAAGATGCAATTTTCTTTCAAATAGCTTCTCACATCTCTGTCTCTTGGGCTTTGTATTTAACACCTCACCGATACTGAAAATTGCTCATTTTTATTCTTCTTTACTCAGTAACAGCATCCACCCTTGATATTACCACAACTTGTTACCAACTATGGTGTGTTAACTGATTTGAAAAAGATTTTATTTTAAAGTTTCCAACAAATGATGGGTCATGGCCAATCAACCTGAACCAGACAATTTTATCTGTATCTGGATCACCAAAATATTAAACTTAATCAGTAGGATATGTAAAAATAGTTTGTAATAAGTCTGTTTGTCACAAACTCATTTTAATATTACTAGAATTTCCTTTAGACAACCAATATCTGTTTATTATTGTGATTTATTTTTGATCTGCATTATTGCCCACATCTATAGATTTGTTCTGCACATTTTCCCCCATTTCATTTAAATATAATAAAACACTAAAATATTACTTTTTATACAATTTTATACAATATACTTTTTATGAAATGATCAGAATATGTATTTCTGCTTCTTGTGAACATGACAGACTTGGAGAAAAAAGAGCTCTAATTGGCAGATACACTGATCCTTCGGGCAACAAACTCAGCTGGTTTTCATCTTTGCATGAATATGAGAACCTTCAGGACAAGATTACTGGAGGGTTTTTAAAGAAAAATATAGTTTTAAATTCCATAAAACATTACATGTGGCATACCTCTGTAGAATAACAAGTAAAAACAAAAAACAAATATTGACTTAAAATAAGAACGGTGGTGTGATGAGAGTGCTTGTTGAATTTTTCTGAGCAACATATATGTGTTTGGCATACAATATCCTGCCAAACCCATAGATGTTTGAGTCAATTTTTTTGATATGTCAATACTGTTACATTAGGTCAACCAATGAATAATTATGGTTAAGCAAAGTCTACAAGTACAACTTTATTTTTTAACTTCACTCTTCCAAACCATTCCATGAATATTCATGTTATATAGTCAGGTTTTGGTTTTCTTCTGTATTTGCATTTTGATTATTTCTATCAGTTTGATGTCATACCATTTTCTGTTCAGTCCCTTGTGTTTATTATTGTTTGAAATGTCTTTCCATATCACTTATTCTTAAATCTTTACCCCTTGATTTTTTATTTCCTTTTTTCTCAGCTCTTCTCCAGTGTTTATTATTCATTTTCCCTCAGCCTGCCAGTTTCTTCCCTTCCACAACTGTCTTCTATCTCCTGATTTCCCTCTGCCTACACTCTACCTCTGATTAGTTCTTCTGGTTTGCTTGGTCATTTCCACCTCTCCTCAGTATTTAAGGTCCTGGATTTTCATTGTTTGTTACTCGAGGCTTCTGTTATCCTATTCCATTTGCTTCAATGTTCCATGTGCTGTCATCTATGTTCCTGTAAGTTCTTTATTTATTAAACTGCTCAATTTCAACCAATCTTTTGGTCCGCATCTGGGTCCTTTGCAACTACAATAATGACAGCTATAACCTTATATGTGACATAGAACCCCATAATATTTTAACATGGACTGAAAACAGAGATTCTCAAAATTGTACCATTTTTGCCATTTGTTTTATATTCAGAAACCCTATTCACTTTACAAACAAAACCTTTTGTTGAGATATTACATGACAAATCAAAATAAAGTAGTCCTTCATTGGGAAGTGGAAGGATATATGATAAATGGTTCTCAATTACATTTTTTTTAAACAAAAATCCATAACGTAGTGAGTTTATTTATATTCAAAACCTATAGGTTCATATTTTGTAAAACCACCCTTTGTTGTAGTTCCAGCTACAAGTTTTTTAGGGTATGTGTTTACCAACTTTGCACATGATGCTGTTGTTCTCTAGCAAACTTCTGAGGTCTTCAAAGACTATATGTATTTATACTCAGTTTAAATAACACACACATGGGCTCTATTTACAAAATGAGTGACTTTAGTTTACACCAGATTTAATTTAGGGGTATCAAAGTTAAGAGGGATCAATGCAAGTGTGGCCCTCACTTATCAAATTTTTATTTCTGAAACATTAAAAAAATACAGTGTCATATTTCTTCCTTTTCAGTAAAAATACCTGATGTTGTATTGTGACAAATGTAACAGTGATCTGGATACTTTTGCAATGGACTTCCGTTCTGATATGAATTATTATAAATGGTGTTACAGGCTTTTTATTTCCTTAACAGTAATAAAAAACAGCAGTAAAATTAGCCATTACCAAAAGTCTCTGTTGTATTCTGTTATTTATCATCCCTGTATATTTTTTCCCCTCTGAAATTCTGGCAGGTGCAGCTGTTTGTCTTTTTCAATGAATTACACTTTTTTTTCCCTTGAAGTGTTTATTAAATAATGATGTATTGCATTGTTAAGCACTCATTTAGTCAATGAGCAAGTCCTTCAGATTTGCTGCATCCTGCTGTGTCCTTGTTTGTCAAGACTCTGCTTAGCATCCAAAATGAAAAATGTTGCCTAGGAGCACGTCTTTGGAGGTCTGGGTCATTTTTTTTTGTATACTTTTACAGTCTTATGTGATTATTCATTATCAGGATGGCTGAAAAACTGTTAATTCTTTCAAGTTTTATTTTTCTTAACTGCTTCTTTTCTGCTTTTCTACGGTTCAATATATATATGTTTCAATATGTTGTACTGCATGTTGCATCATGCATGTGGTAACACACTGAGCAGACCAGTTTAGATGTGATAGTATTTACAATAAAAAAAAAGCTTTCAACTATACATGGGCATATATTTCCATTCATTAATTCAGCCTTGTCCTGCGGTCATCACCTTGCTTAAGGTGTATAACAAACAAAGGAAGGGGGGGAAGCTAACTTTAAACCTCTCTGTCCTTATGTGTTGAGAATCCCCAAGCATCAATGACTGAAGCGGTCGTCTGTGAGCTTGTCCCAGGGGTCTGATTAGCTTCATGGACCCTAGCCACAGCCACTAGAATGGTTTTCTCAGGCTAGAGTCCATTGTTTCTTGATAGCAACTCTTTGTGTTGTCCCTGGTGTACCATGGGTTCATAACACACAGCCACAAAGAATACACTTTTAATACACGGGTCCCTCTTCTTGTGAAACTGGGACCTTGGAAGAGACACACACACCTAGATATTCATTTTCTACTTAAAAGAAAAAGAAGGGACCCAGTCCTCTCAAGGTCCAAATTCAAACAATGTAAGAATACCTACTCTGTTTTTATTCAAGTAATTCCGTCATGTCTATTAACCTCCATGACCACATCGATCATTTGACCTTACTTTCTGAATACCATTCATGTTTTTCTTTTTTTTTTTTTCCAAATTGGCAGCCTTCTTTTGGTTGTAAAATAAAGTGAATATTTTTCTCCTCTATGTTCAGACCCTGAAAAACAATCTGTTCAAGAAAATATTAGAGGTTTTGGTTAAAGAATAGAACTCTTCATGTCATTGGGAAGGTGGTAAGTGCATAGAAGAGGTTTTGCAACACCTGAAACATCTCTTGGTCAATCAGTCCACCCCAACCTCCTTCCTTTTATGTCTCTTATGATATTTTAATCAACCAAAATAATAGTGGCATGTAACATCATGAGTTTTGCTTTATAGCTATTTTTTTTAAATGTGTAATCAAAACATGTTTTAACTGTGGCAAAAATATAAATTATAAGATCTAATATTGTATTATATTATGCTTCAGAAATGAGACACATGTTAAAAATGGTGAGAATAATTGAATAATTACTAATAACCTGTGCTGTTATATTCGTATAAATCTGAAAGTGGCTTTTAAATATTTGGCCAACTCACTCAGTCAGTAGATGCATACATTTTTAATAAAGGTGTCTTTGCACCACTTTGTCCCTTTTAACAAATTGCTGAAATGCTTTCTGTTAGTGATCAAATTATTTTCACATTACTTCATCAAGTAATTGTCTGAAAAATTACATTCTGAAAATGTGTTTACATTGTACAGTGTTTTGTGAGTTTATGAAATTAAGATTCCCAATGTGTCCTGCAAAGTAGAAAAATATGCATAAAAATCTAAACTTTACAGCTCTCTCTGGTTATGTCATATGACATCATCATCATCATAATCTATTCTGTTGAACTTTTAGTTTATTCATTTTGTCCTAAAAATTTTTTTTTTTTTTCAGCCTCTCTGCATCAGTGCTTTGTAGAACCACCTTTTACCACAATTACAGTTGCAACTCTGCTAGGATCTATTTCAAAAACCTTTACATTCATAGACTGAAAGTCTGTGCCTATTGTTCTGTTCAAAACAGATCAAACTCAGATTGCTTGGAGATTGTCTGAACATCAACTTTCAAGTCTTGCCACTGATTCTCAGTTGAATTTGGGTCTAGACTTGGACTATATCATTTAAACACATTATTCTTTTTACTAAAACATTTCATTTTGATATGGCTGTATGCACAGTATTGCTATCTTGCTGAAAGTTGAACCTTGACTTTGGACTGCCCCAGTCTAAAGTCTGTTTATCTCCATTTATCTTCCCATAAACTGTGAGCAGTGTCCCAATCCCCTCTAAGAAAAGCAGCACCACAGTATGATTCTGCCACTACTTTGTTTCACCAAGGAGATGGTGCCTATAGGGATTCAAGTTTAGTTCCCTGACCTGGTGTGTTCCTTGCTCTTCATGAGGCCTTTTGATCACGAAACTACAAATAAATTGACTCCATTTACTAATTAGGGCCCTTCTTAAGTCTTAACTGTTTGCAACAGATTTTATTTAGGGGCTTTAGAAAAATAGGGTCTGAATACATGTGGACTCCACATGAATTTTAAACAACCATTGTAACAAAAAAGGTTTTAGTTGCTGGTAACACTTGTGTTTTGGTCATTTGTATAGCGCTTGCATTTAGACTTCATTAAAGCACTTTAACTAGCATTTTACACAGGATTGCACTTTAAGCAAAGAATTGCACATCTGTAACCCTTTCTAGACAAGAAGTTAAAAATATTCACTGAATATTTGAGTAATTTAATAATTAGAAAGAGCCTCTTCTTCCATTACAGCTGATCAAAAAGTCTCGTAGCTGTCTGCAGCACAGTAAATCTTCACTGTTTTGTGTGTAACGTTTAGTATTAAAAAAGTTGGCAACAAGACGTTGCTTGTTAAGTAGTGATCAGTTACCTTTTTTTTTGTAGTCCTCCGGTTTGCTACCCATATCTTTCTGTACAATACTGCTGATATGCATTGCATCACAATGCTGACAGCCAGTTATGTGGACCTTAATAAAAAAAAATGCAAATAATGAAGAAAGTCAGAGAAAGAGAAAGGTGTTGCATGTAAGTTGGAGGAATCTTGCAAGAACCTGCAAGAACAGGATGATGTCATTCTGTTCCTGCAGCTCCGGGAAAGAAAATTTTCTGTTCCTCCAAAGTTTTTGTAAATTTTGATTTTAATGGATCTTTATTATTTTTGATTGCATTTTATTGAGTAAACGTGTACATAAGTATGTTTTCTGCACATTTTTGAAACTGAATGAACTGATGAAGACGCAATCGAAGCCAGTCCTTTAACAGATCATGAAACAGAAAGTATTTTTTTCTATGAATCTGTGCTTTGAAATGTTTTTGAAAACAACACTGATAATACATTTCATTCTATATTACTGATATTGCTATCCATATAAAGCTGGAGTGCCTTGTTTCTTTACAAAAAAAACAGTGAGGTTTATTTTTTCTTAGAAATTCTAAGAAATTAAATAAGTTTACTATGTGCTTGGTTTTTGTTTGTTTTTCTGAAAGCTCTGATGGCCTTCAACCAAAATAATTGGACAAAACAATGTCAGTGCAGGTACTGAGTGGGAGGTTTTACTTCAGAAAAGTTTTTTCTGTGTGTGACAAAAAAAAGTAGTCTTAGAATAAAGCATCAATTCCACAACTTCATAAAAAAAAATCTACATTTTTTTCAAAAACTAAAGGTCAAATAAGAAAAGATAAGGTTTTGTCCAATTAAATAGAAAAACAATACAAAACCCTACAACACAAAAGAAAAAGAAGAAGTATTTGTGTATTTTTCCAGAGGTTTCATTGTTTGTTCTCATTCCACTTTTATTGGGAATATGTCAAAAATGCACCAAATGCACCAATTATTGTAAGGTATCGTATTTTTATTTATTTATTTATTTTTTTAACAATTAAAGTCCTTTCCAAAAACTACCTAGTATTTACTTCATGATTAAAAATATGAAAACTATAGATTGTAACATTACATTTTCCACACTGTATAAAGTCATAGTTTTTGGAATCATACACCATCAAAAGCCATCGGGAGTTTCATCAAGGAGATGGAGCTGATCAAAGCAATACTTTATCAAGAAACTGTGATGGACAAGTAAACCAAAAGGAACTTAATTTATGTGCGGCTTTGCTTCCTGACTATAATAAAGAACAGTGATGGAAGCTTATTTTGGCCGTGATGTGGATGTGGAGGTTTAGGTCAATATCCATTTCCACCCTCAGAAATCTGGATAAGCCCTCACTCCAGTTTTATGGGAGTTGGTTTAACAGCTGGAGTGCAGCAATACAGATCGCAGGTACAGTAAACACCTTTGTATTTAGTGTGTGCGTAAAAGCTTTAGCCTCACAGTTGATGGTCAAATCTGGTTTAAGTGCTCCATACTTTGAACACTATCCTTGTCAGTTGTGTTGCAGAACTACGCAGGTTTTGTGAAATGTTCTATAACAAATTCATTGTTGGTAATGATGACTAATTCCAGTGATGATCACCTCATCTGTAATATGACTTCGACCAAGGACACAGTACATGTTGCATGCACTTAGCCTGTCTTAATTAGAGTTAAGGTGCTATGTGAGTCATTGTGCTAATCAAGTCAGCTACTATACAACCCTTAAAATGCTTTTCGTAAAACACTAATATTAGCTGACCATCTCAAAAGTAAGATTTTTCTTTCCAGAAACCTTTTCACTGAGAAAATATTCCTATTTTGAAAGATGCATATGAGATTAACCTATAATAATGTACATTAATACAATCAAGATTACACTATCTAACAAGAAATAAAGCGAAAAAACAAAAACATTTTAGAACAAAAAAAAAAAAACATCCACATTACACACCACCCCAACAGTCCAATATGGGACATATGCAGTGGTGGTGCATATAGAGGGATTATTGTTGACGTAACACTGCGTTAACATGCACCGTACTGCGCATATTGCCTGCAGAAAGAAAGCAAGAATATACTATTCTAATAATTTAAACTATTTACAATTAGGCGAATAAAATTACTTAGAACTCACAACCGGCACAGATCACTTCTCTTCGCCCGACATAACTTCTGCACAAATCTTCTGCATCTGTCAGAGGTTGTATTTTTTTGTACAGCATCTATGTACCTCACACTGCCTCTCGTTCAGCCTGCTGCACTTTTGATTTCTGATGGCTTAGTTTACCACCTGCCTTGATAGCTGCAGCTACATGTTAATTTTTCATGTGGCACATGGTTTTCACGTGATTTTTCATATGTGAAATTCATGGGATTTTTCTGTAAAGGTGACTATACACTACAGTATTCTCTGAAAACTAGCATCTACTTTTATGTCGCCTGACCAGAAGACCTTGAACAGCACAAAATTCCCTGCCGTCAAAATGACAGCTAACTGTGACCAAATTAGGTACAAATGATCATATTTCATTTGCCCTTTACATGCTAAATATGACTTCAGTTTTTTATGAAAATTTACAGATTTAGGAAAACCCTATATCTGGCACCCTCATTCACCATGGATATGTTTGTCTTATTGAGAGGGACTCGACACATTTCATTGAGAGCTGACGATCGAACTGTGACTTTTTAAAAAAAAAAAATTTTATATGTACTATTTGCAAGTGTGGCACTCATAATTGTCAAAGTGAGGCCCAAAAGATTTACTTGCACAAGTGGAGAATTACGGCTTTTGCCATGATGCTCCACTTGACATATATATATATATATATATATATATATATATATATATATATATATATATATATATATATATATATATATATATATATATGCAACTTTATTAGAAATTGCTTTTGGTTTATTCAAATGTAACAGACACAGAGGCGAAAAAGAAAGGAAAAAGGAAAGGGAGAAAGGTGGGGAAAAGGTTTAAAGGGAAAGATGGAGACAGGAGTAGAGGAGAGAAATAAGCACAGAGAGAACACAAGTCAACACCCCCGGAGTCTGCCTGTAGACCTGTGGAAAGAGAAAAAACAAAACCGAGAAACCACAACGCCAAACAACATATGCATATATAATTACAATAGTTATAACATCATTGGAAAGTACACGGTACAAGGTAATACAAGATTATATTCAGTGGCAACTGCAGCCCAATTGAGAGTATATCTGACGAAACACCTGAATCTAAACATGTGTGTATGTGTGTGTGAGTGTGCTTGTGTCTATAGGGTTTCTCCATAAGAATGTTCAGTAGTGGATGTCGAGAACCATAGACCCGCCCCCCAGACATTAGGACAACAGACACCCAGTGCCCCCTCCAACTACAGAGCCCCGGAATCCCCCATCCCCAGCCCCTCACAGTGACAACTGCAACCCCCAGAGAAAAACAGAGGAGAACCCTGAGTGATCCCACAGCAACCACAATGCAGAAGCTCCAGGGGGCTGGAGGGATGAGCCCACAGGCTCCTGCAGCATCCCACTGTTACGCCCACTTGCACTCCCCATACACACTTTATACTCCCAGGTCCAGGTAACGTCCCCCCACAGGGGCAACCCATCCCCGGACCCAGGAGATGGTTACCTTCTTTCTGGGGTGGAGAAGAGCAGACCACAAAAACCTCCGCAGCAGTAGAGTGGCCCATCAGCCCAGATGAGGGCCGGGCACCACCCGAAAGACACACACAAACAAACTCCGGAACAGGTTCCCCCACAGGGCCACCCCCAACCAGCACACAAACATCACACACACACACCCAAACATAGATGCCACAATCTTCTATTCGCAGGAGGCACCCCCACGGGAGAGTCCCAACCCCAAAAAGCCAATGAACACCACCACACAGCATGCTGCAATGGCAAGGCAACTGCCCTGCATGGCACCACCCTAGCCCCATATGCAAATGCAACTGAGAACACACCACCAAGCCATGCAACCACGCCAAACCCCCCAACCCAACACCAGGTCAGGATCAACCCCCTAGTCAAGCATCCCTGGCCAGAGGCCTACACCTGGGGCCGAAAGCCCCCACAACACCGCCTCAACCATACAAACAAATCCACTGCAATGTCAGCTCAGGGACAACCGTTACCAAGCCGAGCCCCATTGTCAACCACCCAACCAACCAAAATGTCAGTGGCCCCACAACCGAAAAAGGATGCAACCCCTCCACACCACAGTCTACAATCTTCCGTGGCATCTCTTAACTGGCAGGGGTGACATCCATCCAACAGAGTGATGAGTAGGGCAGGAAACCAGGAAGCCTGCCAAGCCCCCCGGCCCATGCCAGCAACCCCAGCCTGCCCATCCATGAAACAACACATGCACCCATGCCTGCCAGGAACGCTAACCCTAACCCAAGCCAACCCACAGCTCCAGGTCAAGCACAACTTATCTGCCACCCTAGTGCCACCACAAGGTCCACACCACTGCTCCACCCACCTGACAGCGACCACAGGCTGGCCCAAGGCCAGAGCAGCAGGGAGAAGCAGCAGATGAAGGCCTGTCCAGCGCATCAAAGACCAGGCACCCCACTATTCCCACACCACAGACCCAGAGGCATCCAAGCATGTCAGCAGCACACCCTCCCCACATAATACACCCTCAATGCGAATGCCACACCAGGCTGACTGGCCAGCCCCCTGAAAAAGCAAACCCATGCTCCTGATCGTTGACACACACAAAATTGCTTTATTATTCTAACTAAGTAATGTCCGGCCACTGAAGTTTGGGCCATTTTTTCTTTTCATTTATCCACTCGCCTGCATGTAATGCATATGGGTCATTAAGACGTATCCCATTCATCTATGCCAATTTGGTAGCATAACTTGCTTTATCACACTGTGATAAACAGTAGTACACTGACAACATGCTAGCTAATGTTAAAACATCAAGATAATGGTGGCTAACCATGGCAACCCTTGACAGTTAAAGACAGGTTGGCTCTTTCTGCAGTCAGGTTGCCCACGCATCAGCCATGTTTACAAACTAATAATTCCTGTTTAAAACAAATCAGAAACCAGTTTTTATGACTTAACAGCCAAAAGAACTATTAATGTGTCCATCCATCTATCCATCCATCCATCCATCCATCCAATGTCTTCTTCTTATCAGAGATTGGTTTGTGGGGATAACAGCAGCAGTACAGAAGCCATGACATCCTTCTCCCCAATGACACTCTCCAGCTCATTCCAGGAGATCCCTAAGTGTTCCTAGGCCAGAAGGGATATATATATATATATATATATATATATATATATATATATATATATATATATATATATATATATATATATATATATATATATATATATATATATATATATATATATCTTCGAACCCCACCCCACTACACACACACTATACAAAACAAGTGCTCATCAAAAGAAACACACATAGTAGAAAGAAAGGACAGGTCCTGATGTTCCACAAAATGCACCTTATTTCTTAACATTTACACCCAAGTAAAATGTGCCATACTTGGAAAGATAAGAAACAGTGTGATAGCTTCTTTACAATCCAGCTGCTTAGTTAGAGCTAT
This sequence comes from Anableps anableps, assembly GCA_014839685.1. Classification (NCBI taxonomy): domain Eukaryota; kingdom Metazoa; phylum Chordata; class Actinopteri; order Cyprinodontiformes; family Anablepidae; genus Anableps; species Anableps anableps. The sequence goes on from CM026081.1 coordinate 24,558,652, forward strand.
GGTTTCAGGTTTTATTGTGTTTGGACATGGCATTAACTGTTAATGTGATATGTAAAGCCTAGCTTAATCCTTATTCTGTGAGTACCCTATATAACTGGTTTGCCGAACATCTACAGCTACCGTAGATCTGTTATTCAGACTTCTGTTTTGTTTAATTTGGATTAAAATACCCTTATCTGTGAAGTTTTTCCTCATCTTAGCGACATTATAGCAGTCATAGCACTTGCAGAGTATATATATCTTCACTCTTCACTTCACACCCCATTAAAAAAAAATGGAAAACCGCCCACTCCTACCATATTTGCTCAATTCAGTCACAGGGAATTCCTGTCTTAATGCAGTCTGTTATGGCGTAACAGACCCCTCATCACTGTTCACATACTGATCTACAGCTATTGCTGTTTTTTAATAGATTGAGAAGCTGAGAGATAAACTGTGCAAAGCCAAGAAATCAAATTACAGATTCCCCACATCAAACAAGAGTAGGCGAGTGTATCAGAGATTTTGTGTACATGAAAGCCATAGGTCTTAGAAATGATGCCTTGAGAGAGAAGCATCAAAAGATTACTTAACATTAGATCTTCTTGTTTTCCAAGTCATTGAAGTAAATCCTTCAGTTATGTAAGCTGGAATAAATAGATATTGTCATTACATTTGGTCAGGCTAAAAGGGATTTTGTATGAATGTATAGGAAAAAATGTGCTTTGATTTACTTTTACAAAGTTTAAAGACAACTTATGCAAAGAAAGAAATCAGTTCAACCTACAATTAGTTGTTGCCTTAAACTAATTTTGTAAATTCTCGCATTAAGTCAGGTTTAGACTTGTACCTTTCCTTCTAATTAAGTGACTGTTTTCACAAATTCGTACAACTCCTCATCAAATCCTACAGCATAGATGTACACAGCTCCTTTTTTTCACTTGAAGCCATTGTCATTGTCATTTGCTTTTGATCACAAGACTACATCAACTAATCACACCCCCAATGAGCTTGTAGGAGGTATGCTTGACTGCTTAAGCATGGGGTTTGATACAAGGAGTTTTGGTCCTTATCTAATCTTGAATTGATTGCTGTACATGTTTTTCTTCTCTCTCAGTGGTAGAGCTCATAGTCATCTCCTCTTCAGTCAAAATGCCCAGAGCAAGTGTTTTAACAAGACTCTTGATAATTTAACAAGACATTTTTACTTTGGCTTGACTTTCACTACAGTAAAATATAGCCTATATCATTACTTATGGGTGTTATTGTTGGTCTATTTCAATTGGCCTTTATAGTGCCCTCTATGCACCTACTATGAGTTATGTATTAGTTTTGTGTCTCTTTTTTGTCACACTTTATCTTACCATGTATGTTTGCATTTCCTAAACATGTCACATGAGTCTAAATAGAAGAACATAAAACATATTTTAAGGAATGTCATGTTTTTCGCTTTTCTTCTCCATGTCTTTTGTTCAGTGTGTGTGTATTGGGATCAAGGATGTAGAATTTATTGTGTTTAACTTCCTTATTTTTTGCTGTAACATCACCATCTCATTTTATTTATTTTACATTTAGGAATCTACTGATCATCTGGGGGAGAAAGTCAAATGGTTCTTAAGTGCCCCCAAGGAGTTTAAAATTATAGGTTGAATTAATCAGAAAATGCATTGAGCTGCCATCAGTTTGAGCCTCTTTGATATGAGGAGATGGGTTAGTCTTTTTCAGTGTAGACAGAGTGTATGCATGACATAACATAAGATTAAGTGATACTTTTATTGGGTCATTGCTTCAGCATTCCAGTATACCACTTTTAAAAATTCTCCATCAATGTTACAGTACTGCATATATTCAGTCTCACAGTTGCTATGCTAATACCATCAGTAAATTTGAATTATGTGTGGCAGCTTGGCTTAGTTGTTGATCAGATTGTGTACAGTATTAAATGCGAAGAAACACAATGCTGGAGAGTCAAAGCTCCATATTTTCCTTCAACAAACTTCAAAAAAATAGTATGATGGAGATATTAATCTCTGGCTTCTTAGCTGCTCCCTTGTTATATCTTTGTCTTTGCTTTGGCATTGCTGGTTTCTGTTCCGGCATTCCCGTTTCTTTTGATTCATGTCATCAGTTTTATGAATTCTGGAACTTTGCCTGCCTGTCCTGTTGTTGTTTCAGCTTGTTCAGTAGACAATGTAGTTCTTTTAGTCTTTCTTCCTCCATTATTGATTCCAATGACAAATGATGTTAAACATCAATGAGAAATGAAAAGTGAGTTTTCAGCAAACACACCCTGAAGACATTGATTTTCTTTCATCTCTTTTGTACCATAATTGAATCTTTTTGCCTCTTACATCGTCATACCCCCTAAATAAAAACAAATAAAAACTGTGGAACTGAAAATTGAAAGTTATCCTTCAGGATTGGCCAACACATAATGCAGCTGGTAGAGCACGCAGCCCAAGAAAATCTGGAGGAGGTCCTGCTCAACAAAAAAATGTTAACTTTGAAATTAAAACTACTTCTTTCTTTGTTCCTTTGTTACCTTTTCTTTCTTTCTTTCTTTCTTTCTTTCTTTCTTTCTTTCTTTCTAATACCACCATCAAATATTTTAACCAAAAACCCTGGGAAATAAATTTCAAACTTCCTTACCTCATCTTGAACACCTACTGAGGAGTTCAATGTTGAACTAGAAAGTCCTCACCTAGGATGGAATTTGTATAACAATATGTGCAGCATGTGAAGAATGAGCCTTATGCTGTGGAAAGTATGCAAGCTCAGCAAAATGCCCTGTGGATCAAAACAAAAATCATTTTAATACACAGGGCTTGTGTAAAAAAAAGGCAGATTCTGCTAACTCAGTAAAGACCCTCCAATGTTTGAAAAAAGACTGTAGATGTGCTGATCAACATATATCCTGAGGAAAAAATTGCATTCTTTTATGCAAATTAAATTCAATACACAGAAGACAAATGTGGACTTTGTGGGTCTGTCAGTCAAAGCTGTAGTGAGTCACTAATGCAGCAGGATCATAGTAACTCTTTCTACTATTACATCTTGTTTTGGAAGAATCTGTTTTTTTACATTTTTATTCATTAATTTGCAAAAAGCATACCTCACTGTGGGTATGATCCTAAGCCCAGTGACGTGTGGTGAGGTTGATGATTGTAGAGACACTGATGACCCCCCTCAAGTCAGATGTACAAATAAATGAACCCAGAATAGAAGCTTATATTTCAATATTGAAATACTTGTTTTAAAGAACTTTTAATAATGCTTTAATTAATTCCATACATTTAGAAGTCTGGCTACATACAGTCAGATTAGGTTCTTCTGGTTCCCAAAAGGAACCTAATCTGACTGTATGTTTTCTTTTCAGTCCGTAGAAGAATAGCACACAGTGACATGCATCTGTTACTCATTTTGCCTATGAGGCTCAGCAGAGCTGAGTGGATGGTGGAAAGTTAAACCAAAAGCTTCGCTTAGGCCTGAATTTCTCGAAGAGAAAGTCAGGCTTTTCTCATTAGACCCAACCCTAAAGTCCAAGATGGTTGCCAAAAGTTGAAAAAGCAGTGAAAGCTAGGTGCACTTCTAACACTTTACATTTTAATAAGTCTCCTTTACAGCTACTATGGTACAATATGTTAACATATTCTTTAACTGTTTGAAAACAAAGAAAAAAAAATCAAAGAAATGTACTGCTGTTAGTTTGGTGTTGCTTTTTTTTTTACATGTCCTGTTCAGCAGTGTGGCACTCAGAATTGCTGTCTGAGTGTCAAGGTCAAGAGGTCTACTTTCACAAGTGGAGCATTACGGCTTTTGCCATGATGTTCCACTTGATGTGTGTGTGTGTGTGTTTATTATATATATATATATATATATATATATATATATATATATATATATATATATATATATATATATATATATATATATATATATATGTATGAAACTTTATTAGAAATTGCATTGGGGGTTTTTCAAATGTAACTGACACAAAGAAGAAAAAGAAAGGAGAAGGGAAAGACAGAAAGGTGGGGAAAATGTTTAAAGGGAAAGGAGATAGAAATAGAGGAGAGAAAGAAGCACAGAGAGAACACAGGTCAACACCCTTGAAGTCTGACTCTAGACCTGCGAAAAGAGAAAAAAACAAAACATATAAACCTCAATAACAAACAACATATGCATACATAGTAATAACAGTTATAACATCAATGGAAAGTACACAGTACAATGTAATACTAGATGTAGCTTGGTGTTGCTAATAGTGGTTAGTTAGTTGCTGAATACATCAACTGGCATATTTTCCCTGTTTTGACTTAAACCTGGAACATGATTAAGTTGGGTTTGATCATGTAATTCCCAGATCTATGATCTAACTTCAGAGGTAAATAATTAACCACTGTTCTGTTAAAATTTGGAGTTCTCAAAATACTCTACACAGCAGTTAGTCTTCTTTTAAGTGGTTTTATTGAAGGCAAACCTAATCTTCTTTTGCAAATAAGGTTAATCCTCTTGGCTGTGGCCTCCTAAACGTCTTGTGAAAATAACAGTTTGAGAATCTCATTCTTATAATATAAATATTCATTATTTATTATTTCAAAAATTGTTAGGACAGCTCAGATGTGCTCCAGTGCTTTAATTTTCTGCATACGGTCCTTGAAATACTTCTTCAACTAACACAATTAATCAACATAATTAAGAAAGTACAAACACTCTCTATATACAGCCCCACAGTTTATCATAGGTCTTGATTTGAAAGACGGCCTACAGTTTAAAGACAGGACAGTGCCACATAAAATGATAAGAAACAACAGATGAATGACAGAGGCCAAAACAGTGCATAGAGGAGAACTTGAGCAGGCTGCCTTCCTTTGCCTGCCCAGCTAAGCTGAGTGACCAGTGGTCTTAAATTGTGACTTGTGGCTGAGACCTTTTATGGAGCTGGGAGAACCTTACAGAAGAACAACCATCTGCACAGCATGCCAGTAGATGCATTTTAGCAAAGTAACCAGACAGACGTCAGTCTTCACTTAGGGACACATGGCAGCCAGATGGATATTTTGCTCTTTTACTTTGAAAGGGCAAATCTTTAGCTTTGGTGAAACAAAGGCAGAACTGTTTGGCAATAATTCCAAACACTGCCAGGAGGAAATCATCCCCTCATTCATTCCCTAGCTACAATTTACTAAATGTTACAGGTCATACAATTGATTAAAGATTTAAAAAAGAAAAAAAAAGCAATTGCAGCTTTTGCTTTAGGACTTTAGGACTAACTAATTTAGATTTATACTACATGAAGATACCATGAGAGTTATCAACTGCAAGTAAGATATAGACTGCTCAAAACTTTTCATCAGTACTGCACTTGAAAAAAGAACCCATTTAAGGATTTGTGCATGAACATTTAATTTCAATTGAAATTATTTTACTGCCATTTCAATGTATTCCTAACACAATATAACCAAACAAATGAGTCTAAAAATGATTATGTATACAACAGAAATTAAGCTTGAGGCAGAAAACCATGTAACAGCATGGTAGTTTTATATTAATGATCTGCTGCTGTTTGGAAGCAATTAATCGTAAAGAGTGTGTGAGCAGTCTCTTGCAATGTTCAGAGCCTGCTTCTGTAGCGGCTCTGAAATGGATCCCCTCACTATCCTTTCCTGGGCTTCTTTGTCTGGCATATTGCAGTTTAGGTACCTTAATGACAAGAAGCACAACAACACACTGACAAGCACTTCTCTGGAGAATGCTGGGAGGATGCTGGAAGGGAGTTTAATGAAAAATTTTATAATAATATTAATAATAATGCAATTTTTCCAAAACAACAAATATTCCATTAAATAACTTTATTAAAAAAAAAGAATTATAACACATTGCTCTTTAAAAATATACAAAATGTGTCCAATGTTCTAATTATCTCTGTTTCTATGTAATGACATGGATTTTCAGTTGTCATAATTTTGTCATTTATTTACTAGAATAGCCATGTACATCTTCATATAAATAGAAGCTGCACATTACATGTCTGTCTAACAAAATATGAAAATGTTTCTATATTTCCTAGGTGCAAGTATGTCACAATTAAAGGTGAAGATGGAGATGGAGTTTCAAAACACTGGAGGGAGGACATGATGCAACACAAAAGAACTTTATTATAAGCTAGAACAGGGGACAAGATAAACATAGGCTTGACAAAACAAGCTAACATCAGAGGAGGGAGGGGAAGTGATTTGGCTCTGAATAAAGGAAACAAACAGACATGAATATCAACGGAAGTAAAAAGAGACTGTGGAAACTGATTCCACAAAATAAAACAGAACATAAAGCTGTCACTACAAACAACATGAACCATAACAAGCTGATAACAGTGATTTGCTAAATTAAGTCTGAAATCAGACATTGGAGCCTCAGTGGTATTAGATGACTCTTTAGACCTTTTTTCTTTGTAGTCTTTATCTTGTAAAAACATATTGACATGCTTAAAAGACACTTTCAGTAAGTTTTCTTGGAAGAATATATTTATTCATATTTATTATTTATTTGTTATTTAGCTATATGCTGTCATGGCTTATTGCATGTTTGGGCTACTGTTCCCTCTGGGTTTCGATAATGTGCGGCTGAACAGAGTTTTGCTCTCACTTTTTTTTATTTTTGGACAGTTGTTATGATGTGTAACTGTGTTTTTATTTAACAAATGGAAACAGCTGATTAGCATCTCAAAAGCTCAAATAATATCTGAAATATGACCAAAAGTCCCAGAGGAGTTGAAAAGGAGGCTTCATGGATGAAGAGAATGATCAAACAGCAGGGAGAGAAGGAGGGAAGTTCAAACTATTTCTTCCATCAATCATATGGTCAAGTACCATATCCCCGACTCAACATCTCTCTGCCCAGATGTTGGAAGAAAATGCTTCCTGACAGTGGACTATGTACTGGATCAGCTATGTGGTAACCCGCAGCAGGTGATCGATCAAAATCACGCAGATAGTTCAGTTGACCAGGTTTATTTTCACAACCACACCAACATATCTTGATACAGCAATCCGATGTATCAGTGGTTCTATATACTTCAAATACAATTACAAAGAAACCTATTAACTTCTAAATATTCACAAATTAAGAGATAAATAAACTAAACAGATTTACACTGCTAATTTAAAGCAGGCATTATGATGAGATATAGATCAACATATATAGAATATTAAACTAAACACAGCCCTGGACAGACTCTGCTTACAGAGCTTAAAACAATGAGCAACTTCTCCTTCCAATCCTGATCTGATAGGGACCAAAACAATCCACACCCATGGAGAAAAACACTGGCTTGTGGAGACGTTGTCTCGCTGAAGGTAAATCTACCATTTTAGGCACTTGTGGTTTGCTACGCTACTTTTGGCACTCTGGTCATCTGCAATGAAAATGACAAATAGCCTCTTGACTTGTTGGAATCCAGTATTTATGATGAATCTCTGCAAAGACTCTTTCAGCTTCAGGATGATGCAACTGCTCATCAAAATCCTGAATAAGAAGCATTGTGTTGAGATCTTTGGCATCTAAAACAACTGGATGGATGGTCTCTGGATCAAGATTGTTGCTGAGCCATAAGCATCTACCATGGTTATCAAACTCTGGAGCCAACGTAAGAAGGCAGCTGTTAGTAGCAACTGGTTTTCCCACTTTTAGCTGGGAAAACTCTGGAGAGAAACTGTCCAGTTGCACTTGACGTAGAAGTGCATTATTGACCTTTTAATAATCCTCTGCTGTTAGTTTATCCTGAGTCACCCTGTGTAGACACTGTGCTGTAGCAGTGAGTAAATCACGGAAGAATGGTGAACTGAGAAGCATCAGATGTAACGGGCGAAGCTAATTCTGCAGTATGGCACAGAAAATTGGCTTCTGAAGCTCCTCCCTCAGTTAACTGAGGGTTAACTCAGTTTTAAGCAGTTTTGCCACCTGTGCACCTGCAAGAGCAGCACAGAGCTCCAGCTGGGGTATGGACTGCTGCTTTTTTGCTGCCACTCTTGAACAGGCAGTAAGGAATGCTACTTCAACCTCTCCCACTGGACTTTCTGTTCTGAGATATGCCAACCAGCCGTATGCTTTCTCCGAGGCATTGCAAAACACATGTATATCACACTGACAAGTGGGGGAGTCTAATGCAGGGCTGGTATAAGATCTGGGCATGATTACATCCTTTAAATGATGTAGCTCATTCTCCCAGTCTTTCCAGGTGAGAAGTAGGGGCTCTGGTAATGCTGGATCATCAGTCTCGTTTCTTGTCCCACAGCTGTTGGATCAAGATCTTAGCTCTTGTGGTGTAAGGTACAAGAAACCAAGGTGGATCTTACTGGCTGGCAAGCACTTTGTAGATGGATCGCATGCTGATTTTATCTGCCTTCACTTCTCAGGACTTAAAGGACAAAGAGTCAGCTTTGCAATACCACAACAGATCTAAGGTTGTTTCTTATTGGTCTGACTGACCTTATGAAATCCATTTCTCAAAACTATCTGATCTTGCTTCGACAGGGATATGGCAGATGATGTCGGGATAATTACTGGCCCATTGCCGCAGTTCTGTAACATGTTTCTGGAGTGCATATGTGGCACAATAGGCACTGCCAGTTGTGCCAAAGGGGAGCACTTTCCATCCATGTACCTTTGGTGGCTCTTTATGGTCAAGATCTCTCCAAAGAAAATGCAGAAGCAGCTGGTCTTCACGCAGGAGTCTCACATGGTGGAACATTCCACGTATGTCATTGCTAACAGCCACTGCATGTTCCCTGAATTGAAGGAGAACAGAAAGTAAGGATGGTCTTAGTGTTGGTCCAGATAACAAGACCTGGTTTAGGTTAATGCCCTGAAACTGGAAGGAACAACGAAAAACCACAGAGTGCTTGCCATTTTGCTCCACCATGTGATGAGGAATGTACTAACTGGTTGGGGTGTTTTCTTCTCCTGGATCCAGTTTAGTGGCATAACTTTCTTGTTCCAGCTTCTGCATCTCAGAGCTGTTTGTCAGTGACAACTCTGGGTGTTTGGTAAGCCTCCTTTCTATGCTCCTGAACTGTGGGAACACTGCTTCTTTGGGTGCATGTAGCTGGGGGAAATTCTTCACCTGGAGAAGTGGGGTTGTGTAGCGATGAATGCCATTGATTTCTACACACTGACTCTTCTAATCCAAACAGCCAATGGCTTCCTTATCCTGATGAGATCTCATACTAGCCTTTTCACTCTGTCAAGGAAGAACATCCATCTGCCATAGGCGCTCAACATCTTGCTGAAGGTCACTAGGAGGATTCCCATATGATGTAAAGAAGCAATGCTACTCCATAAGAGCTTGTTTAAGCCCTTGTGTTGAACCCTGAAGAACCCATCCAAGACAGGTCCTGATTGACATTACTGCTCCTGGTGGACCTACATGCACTGGCTCCACTGGAGTTATTAGGTGCGAATGATCAGATCCGATGAGCAGCAGGGGGTGGGCTCTTTCAAATGGCTTCATGGGCAGGTCTCTCAAGTGTCTGAATTTCTTCCTTAGCATTTTAATTGGATAGGTGGGTTCACCTAAGCCAAGCTGTGGTGCAGTGAGAGCCTGTTATATTGTAAACACTATGAGGGGAACTCACAGGTGAGATGCTAAATGAGACAGCCTCCCTATGCAGAGACTGAAGCTCCTGTCTTACTGTTTGCAGGGGCAGGTCCTCAGATTCACCATGAAGCTCCAGCTGCTGAGCTGCTGAGTAGAGAAGTAAAATGCGTTCTGAAACATCATCCAAAATGACATGCATTTCCAAGCTTTGGTCGCCATTTCTTAGTGTCACTTTGTTGATTTTGAGGAGGACATGATGCCCTTGTGGTGGCTTACCACCATACAGAACCTCCTCAATTGTATTTAAGGAAGCTAACTCTACTTTCGCTGATTTAGCTTGTTCTTGCTTTTTCTCCACCTTCTCAGGTTTAGCTGATGCTTTCTTACTGATATCACGTTGAGCAAAGAGATGTCTGTTTACTGCAGGTCTTGCAACATATCTTTAGGTCACAATCAGCTGATTTGTGAGATCTGCCACAATGCCAACATCTGTTGTTGGTTTGGGTCCATATGCACTTTGGGGTGGTATTGAGAAGCTTGAAGCTTGCACAGTTATTGAGTGAATACTTGTTGTTCTCACAAAATGAGGGCAAAACCTCTTAAAGTCTTGACTTAAAGATCTGACTGGTTCTGAAGGGGAGTTGTTTTCTGCTCCAGTCAAAAGAAATGATGACTTTGCCGATGGCTCCTCTTTGCTCTTGCCTACTCCGAGGGTTTGAGTCCCTCCTTGAACTCCTACAGTGTAGCATCAAGTCCTCCTGAACCTGGAGTTCATATTCTAACCAATCTGCAAGATCCAGAAGAGAAGATGGGTATCCTGTGAGGATGAATGAAACATCTATAACTGAACCTAAGATCATGTGGTAGTTTTCCTAGTAAACAGGAAACATGAGAACCATAATCCTGTTTCACCCGTCCATTCCGTCCCCGCTGCTTCAACATGCTGACAAGAAATCTGACATGTAGGACAAACATTCTGAATGATTTGTTATCACCACTTGCAATGCTGGGACCGTCCATGAGCTCAGAAATCTGTTGAGTAGGATAATATTCCTATCTTGGCTGTAACACAGCTACTCTTTGATTGAAGGAAGCAGACAAAACTGTTTGACTTATGCCACAGGGTTGGTTTGCCTTGTGGTACCGCCTCCACCAGCTTCTGAGAAAGTTCAGGAGTGGAGTTACTGGGCTCTCCATAAGCTCTGAGCTCATAATTTTGTAACTTGAGTTGCTGCATTGAAGTTGATTCAGAACATGAATTGTTTACACTCTCTGATGCTCTTTGTCCATGTAGTTGGTCAACTGGCACTGATGTGTTGGTTGGTTGTGGTACTGGTTTCGCTGATTTCTCATACAGCATGTAATCCTCAAGGTACATGGAGAGGGAAGTCTGCCTCCTGACTCGTGTAGCAGGACCACAATGTTGGAAGGAAATGCGTCCTGACAGTTGACTATATACTGGGTCAGTTATGTGGTAACCTGCAGCAGGTGATCAATCAGAAGAGATAAATAAACTAAACAGATTTACCACTGCTTATTTAAAGCAGGCATTATTCTCCATGACGGGATATATATCAACATATATAGAATATTAAACTAAACACAGCCCTGGACAGAATCTGCTTACACATCTTAAAACAGTGAGCTGTAATTATTTATGGCACAGCGTTGCCATCTACTGGTCAAAACTAAATGTATATTGTCGCTTAGGCTGCTGAGTCATCCTACTTACTTAGACATAATTACTTATTAGCGGTGTCTAACTTTTGCCAACATCAACAATGGCTTACAAACAATATCTGGAGCATTAAGTAAACGTGCAAAACAGGTTCGCTTATAAACACCAAATATTCAAACAGAACTTATAAGAACCTACAAAATACACCAAAATTATCTTATCCATAACGGCGCTATATTACCATATTGATACATACACCAGTCAGCTCATAAACTGTTACTTACTTGCAATGTATGCACTTCAGCCACAGGAAAGCATGTATAACATGAAGATTCAACAACAAAAGGAGTCCTCCTAATGATGAACTAATTGTGGGAAGGGAATTCCAACAATGCTCTGATTGGTCAGAATGTAGGAGGAGTTGTTGGAGTGGACTGAATATCAGTAAATCTTCTATTAATTAAGGTTTTTCTGAGGGCCTTTTCCATACCAGATGTTTAACCATATGGCCTGACAGGGATTTAAAGATGAACAGCAAAAGCAAATGAGATGGATTAGCAGTCCTTATCAACAGCTGATGATTTCATCCAAGATATGTTACTGTGAAATATCTTCTCTGCTGCCTAGAAATTGAGCTGTTAGCATGTCATGACAGTCACGAGACTGTCATACAGCGGCAGTCTTCAGTCATAGGCCCCATCAGACATGCTGCAAGACTGACTGCTATTGGACATTCTTACTGCACACAGCATCATCATCCACAATGACTCTTTGAAGATACTTGAATGATATGAGTTATGGCACTGTTTAATTTTCCTTTGGGATAAGTAAAGTATGTTTGAATTGAATTGAATTACAGAGATAGCTATCTGCACAGCACAAGAACTTTTCTCTCCCATAGCCAGCCAGAAATTGAACCTGTCAGTAGGATCGCTACAATGAAAATAATGTGAATTAAATTATTTCTTTCAACATTCATATTATTATTTTCCACAGTGAGACACTTAAATGAGAGACACTTCAAAGCTTTTAAAACAAATATGGGATAATGTGATGTCCAATAGAGATGCCAGAAGACATTGCTAATATTATTATTTTACTGCCAATATCTAACTTGTGTCCTGTTGTATGTACTTATCATTTATATGTGTTACTAAAAACTCTGGCACCAACAGCAACAATAACATTTGTCATGTTGCAGCTCAAGCTGTAAGTCAAAGATACAACAACAGACAATATTTTGCAAAGCATTTCTAATGTCTTTCTTTTGTTCATAGTCTGACAGTTAGCTCAATAGCCTTCAGGCCATGTGAAATACTTAATGCACGGTCTATGGGTCTCTTTGGGCTATTATCTAGTTAACCTTGCCTGACAGGGGAACCCCAAGCTGCAAGAGGGAGAAATGAACAAATGAGTTTTCCATCAATAATGTAATAAGCAGGGTTAAACTGGAACAGTTTGCTTCAAAACAGACCTGCATTCAAATATACATCTCGGAAACATAAATTATTAAAATATTTTTAAAAATCAACAGAAAGGTTGAGTTGAGGAGCATAACTCCTTTCAAGAATCATCACATTTCTCATGACAGTAGCAGCTCATCATGAGCTATTTACAGTTACTAATCAAGAACCACATTTGATTTTTGGTTAAATATTCTGTCTCAGAAACAGTTTTGAATTACCTTTTTGTCATAACACAAAAACATTCAGTGATGTCAATAAAACTACTCAGCTGTGTGTGTAGTGCATGAGGTGCTTGACTGAAGTATCTTAATTTCACTCCAGTGTTTTTCTCCAACATTTCAATAAGAATCGTTAATTTGTGCCCCACAACAATCTGACTGCTGTAATTACTTCATAAATTCACATTTAAAAAACCCATAACAAGCAAACCTACCCAATGGCAAGAATGAGCTTCTCCTCTGCTAACTAGCATTAAAATGCCATTTAAATGCTAATACCTCTTCAGATGTATAACTGTAAAACATATATAAAATTCAGATACAAATAGAAGCCAAACATAGATGGTGTGGCTATAGTACACAAAATAATTTAACAACAAAAAAAACCCCCAACATATTAATCTGAGAAAATGGCAGTTTCTGGAACTGTTAATATGGCTTTCTGCTCGTGATGGAATGACTTTGATGATACCACAAAGTAAAAAATAAAAAAGTAACCTGTCAGTTGCACTATCTATGAATTTTCCATTGCTTATTTACATATCCAGTCAAAAGGGAATAGGAGTCTCTCTGTTTATGACTGGGTGGTGGGTTGGTATGGTTGAAGGTTTTAGTCTTAACAAAAACACTGTTGAAATCTGCCTAATTCACATGTAATAATACTGATTTATCAGTCAATCAGCCAGATAGCAGACAATTTTTCTTTAATCGGCTCTGATCTGAAACCAGCAGGACAAATAATGAAAAATCTGCTTTTGTCTTTTTTTTTTCTTTTTTTTTTTTAATATCTTATTACTTCATCAGAACTTGGGTTTATGAACATATCAACGAACAGCATACATTATGCATACACATAATACATTATGTATACGTGTATGGACGTGGAATGTCACCTCTTTGGAGGGGAAGGAGCCTGAGTGTGAGATGGAGAGATTCCAGCTGGCACGGCTGGAGATAGGGTGAGAAGCTCGGCCATCCAGGAGGGACTCAGAGTGGAGCTGCTGCTTCTCCACGTCAAGAAGAACTAGTTGAGGTGGCTCGGGGATCTGATTAGGATGCCTCCTGGACGCCTCCCTGGTGAGGTGTTCTGGGAATGTCCCACGCAGAGGAAATCCAGAGGAAGACCTTGGAGATGCTGGAGGGACTATGTTTATCAGCTGGCCTGGGAACGGATGGCCTTGGGATTCCCCCGGAGGAGCTGGCCCAAGTGGCTGGGGAGAGGGAAGTCTGGGTCTCCCTGCTTACGCTGCTGCCCCTGCGACCTGACCCCCTATAAGTGGAAGAAAATGGATGGATGGATGGATGGATGGATGGATGGATGGATGGATAAAAAAAGAAAAGTTTTTTTGCCAAAAAGTAATTGGGTTTGGGGTGGGGTGTGGGGAGCATTCATGAAAGGATTGCCAATGATAGGAAAAAATTTTTTAGATAATCTGAGCTGCATAGGTAAATTTTGTCACTGCTTAGCACCCTTGAGCACCTTTACAAATGCACTGGGAAAACCTTTCTAATTTTAAAAGATATAGAATCATATTTCAATACCGGTTAATAATATATGTTGTCTGATCTGGGGTCAAATTGTCATGCATTATCACAAAGCAATATTTCTTTATCTTTAATTGCTTGTAAAAAAAAAAAAAAAAAAAAAAAAAAAAAAAAAAAAAAAAAAAAAAAAAAAAAAACCTCATTGAACTTTGCCCCTTATCCCCAACTCTCAGAAGTCGCCAATAATTGTCATGGACTTCGCTGGAAGCAGCCCCTGAAATAAAATCCTGCTTAGGGCATCACAATACCTTGGGTTGGTTCTGGCTTTAATGTTCTGCTTAAGAAGAGAATATTTAATCATTTCTAATACAAAAGAGAAATAGAAGCTCTAATCATTACAGTGTAAGACGAATTATATTATCTTGCTCCATAGCCTCGTTTAACTAAGATAATGCACGCTTAATTGGCAAAAGGACACCAATCAGAAGCCATATGCTCAAAGGCTGCAGATAGTCATTAATTAGTAAAAACGCAATTTCAAAAGCCATTTGCAAGAGTCCCCCTACCCACCCCCACCCCAAGACTCCGATATCGGCCACAACACCGTCTTGAAAACAAGGCTTGGATGTAGTAAGAAATAATTAAAACGATCTGACTGCTTGTATCTGCTCGTGACAAACAAACGACAGCACGTGCGTTTATCCACACATTTTATTTCTCAACAGGTCCACCCTTTCTCTCCTCCTCACTCCTCCTCTCTCTCCCCTCCTCTTCCTCCGAAAACCCCAAAAAGCCACTGCTGCTGCTGGCTGCCGCGCGCTCAGTGATTATTCCACTCTCGCGCAGCTGAGTGTCAGCAGCTTCAAAGCTCAGCATCACTTTCTTTCCCATCTCTTTCCCAGTCACCGCACTGCGATTCTGCGAGGTCTGAGGTTCATAGCCTTATAGCTCCACAGCTCAGCACCTGAACGTGTGCACCAGCAAGCAACCCGCCGGGACACGAAAACGGGTTTTAAAAAAAGGAGGGGTGTGGAGGAGACGACAAATGCTCGAGACCCGCGGCAGGTGGCCCCAGACCCGACGGGGAGGGAGACAAGTAGAGCAGTGATGGGACAGTTTTCCAGAGGATGCTGCTGGAGTTTTTCCATCCTCGTGCTCCTTGGTTTGCAAGTCCCGGCCACGTTAGCTCGAGGTAAGCGCAACACTTTAATAAGCTCTAAGTCTCCGAGAATAAAATCAAAGGTGTGTAAATGGAAATATTGCTTCTTTTGGCGCTGGCTATAGTTACCTTGGAAGGTAAAAAATAAATAAATAAATAAAAAAGAAGTAATTTTCCGATTTCCCACGTGCGTGCACTTCCTAAGAAGTAAGACATGTTCACGGACTATATTTTAATGACGACAAGTTTTAATTAATGGTGTGTGAAAGTGACATGGACGTCTGCTTAGAGTAATTACATATAATTGATGGGGGGTTTTTTTGTTTTTTTTTTTTTTTTTTTTTTTTTTATTTTTGGGTGGGGGGGAGTGATTTGAATGTATAGACATGAAGTTATACAATTTCTCCTCGTGTTATGTTACCTTCAAACTGCTCATGAAAATAATTACATATGAAGAAGTAGCCACTCGAGCGCTTCAGTGTGTGTGTGTGTGTGTGTGTGTGTGTGTGTGTGTGTGTGTTTTTGTTTTTTTTACAGTATTTTTATATGACAGGTCCCTCATTGGGAGCTTAGTGAGGAAAGATAGTGTTATTCAGGAGGTTCACATATATCCAAAAGCGTGGGCAGTTGTTTCACACATAATACATTGTTCTGCTGTAAGCTTGGTGATACAGGAATATGATTGCTTAGTGGGAAAATTGTCCAGAAATGAAAACATGATAATTAGATGTTATCTACAGTTTGCAAATCTTGGTCCCAGAGTTGATGATCATAATGTCTCTTTCTTCGGGTGAATCCATACTGACCTATTGACTTCCATTTAACTTGTATGCCAGTGTAACAAAGCAGCATTTACAAGTCAATTAGTTAAGAAGACCTGAAGGTTTTCATCTCTTTGCATCCCAAGTTTTGAAATTAGCTTCGACTTGGAAATTTGCATGGGATACATATTAGATTAAGCATAAGTATCTTAAGGACAGCTTTTCATGCAAGGATTGAGATGGTTTTGTTGTCGATGTGGTAGGCACTGGAGCTAACCTTTTAAAAAACAGGCTTGGAATTGCATTTTGTAGCATCTCCACTTTGGTATATTACACTCGTGAAATGTTGCTGTGATGTTCAGAAAGGGTGACCGGTGCCTGGCAGGAAAACAATGCTACGACTGCATGAAAGTAAAATGCGCTTCTGTGTTTGAGGAGGCAGTTTATATAAGCTGCATAGGTGCTTTTTGCTGGGTGGCAATGGCTCTTACTCATGCTTTTGTAATAAATATTTATGTTTTTTCAATAATATAGATGTCAGCAGTCAAAACATTATGCAAACATGAAAGAATGCACAAAGGAAAAGCAACTCTAAAGACAAAGAAATGTAAGAATTTCAAAGAAGGTCTAAATTTTGGCGAAAATAAAATTTTCAAATATTTACCAATATATATATTCAGTTCTGTACAGTTATAGGAAGGTCTTCATGTTAGGTATCCGTTGAGGATTTTTAGGGTTGATTGCTAATTTCTGAAAGAACAATCTTGTTCCAATGATTATTGACTTTGCTTTCTATTTTAGACTCTTCTTTACATTTTATTTGACCTGTTCTCATAATTGTGATGATGAAATGTTGTTTAACTATTATTATGCAACATATTGTAACGTTCAGTTCTCTTTTACAATACTATGCATATTAGAAAACATTTTTTTGGTCCATACATTGAAAGATTTCACAGTGTTCATCTCCAAAGCTTAAAGCACTCTTGTCGTACTTTAAAATATATGTTGAACAAAGATGTATTTAGCACTGACTTTCAGTCTGATGCTCACAACATATTTGTGACAAAATGTAACTCAGGATTTCCTCTAAGTTGATAGCTTGTTTCGTTTGTGTTAGAACTGGAGTGTTAACAGTTTGAGGGTGTGAGCTACTGGTGTTCTGGTAAAGACACTTTCTTCTGACACAGGAAGCAGCCGTTTTAGAATCTCCACCGCTGTGACCACGCATGGACATTTTGGCAGGTTTTCAGACCTTCTTAGATCTGTTTCGGGTGCTAGGAGGATTAGCACTTGTCGGGAACCTTTATTGTCCTTTCATTCACCAGACACATTTTTCTCAGCCTATAAGTATTGTTGTTGTCGCCTAACCTGTCTTCCCTGCTGCTCCGCTCAGTACTATCAGATACCCAAACACATTAAGAGGAGAATAATCCTACTGTAAATAACAGAATCACTTGGATATAATGCTCACGTTGAGCTGAAATAGAGTGACTGCACATACATTTGTGGAATAACATAATTACATACCTTTCTATTGGTTTTGGAACAGTGTGAATCTCATAAAGGCAGCCAGAGGCTGTTGTTTCCTGATGCATGCGTTTTTTTGTCATTTAAACAATCCATCATGTTTTGCATTGCAGGGGAAACTTAGTAACTTTCAATGCCAAGAAAGTTGTACAGCTCAGATGATGGCTTTGGTGTACAGTATCAGGCATCTATATATATATATATATATATATATATATATATATATATATATATATATATATATATATATATATATATATATATATATATAGGCTGCAGATACTGATCACCCATGAGTGTTGATCGTTGATACTGATCACATGCCTTGCTGTTTTTAAATTACTAATAAATTGGCTTTGTGGTCTGGCAAAAAAGAACAATAAAATCACCTTAATTTAGACAAGAACATACAAAAACTTCCAGGCACAATGGAGCAAAAGGACAACTGAAAAACTTGCTATCAGTAATACAATATGTAACAGATTGAAAACATTAAGTTTCTCAACAGCTCAAATTAAACAAAAAGTCAAATAAATCTCACAGCATTGCCTATATCAAATAATGTCAAGTAAAAAAGTAAACATTCAAAGTCAAATGGAGGTTGCATTCAAATAAATTATTAAACGTTACTAAATCAAAACTGCCTGAGAGCATAGCGTGCTGTTTTATGCAGGAGCAAATTCTGTTGTGCATTGTCAAAGTGTGACTGACAGCACTCAGACCCTCCTCCAAGCTCTGAGTGGTTGTTTCTGACCGGGAGCAGTGTATTTCTGCAGATGGCATTAGGACCACAGGGAGGATGTGGAGGAGCTTGATTTTTCCACAAATTATGTCTTAAGTTATACTGTCATGATATAGTAAAAGTTTTTATAAATACATGAAAAACACATTTTTATAAAAGTTAACAGTGCAGCTTTAAGGAGACGTTTGATGTGAGAGTAGCAAAGTACACTGTCTGGTGGAGCTCGAAATATTACGTCCCAGTAGCGCGTAGTGAGGGTCCAGTAGCAAAAGCAGTTGGCAGAACCCAGAGTCTTCCACTCCTGAGAAAGGCTCGCCGTCTAGCCCGATGAATTAAATTATATTTTGGGTTGTTTGCTTAGCATTTTGATTGTCATGCTAATACCGGTGAGTGTTGGCAATTGTGGGCAGCTTTAACTGCTGTCTGACTGCTCTGGGTGTCTTTTATTATTCTCTGCAGTGAGCCTCAATAACTCATCATACTCCGTCAAGTACTTGTTTTCTAAAATTTTAACATATATATACATACATACATTCGGCACAGTAAGAAACATTATTGACTTTTGACGTTATGACTGAATCGCTAAACATATTGTTGTGTTATGACAGCCATATTATAAGTTTCCCATATTAAAAGTTAAAATGTCTTGTTACACTAGCAGATTATTTCACTTATAACTAGTACTTTTTCATCAATATTAAGGAATTATTGACTTAAAACGAGCTCATATATTGTGCTGAAAAGTTACTTGTAAGTTAGTTTTGTCTTATCTACTGTATTCAAGATATCTGTACTTGAAACTACATCAAATATACTTGGGAATATTTTGTGTTTTTGCAGTGTATGTATACTGCATGTGCTCAACCTCTCTCTGTGTTACTCTTTACGGTCACTGCAGTTTCGTGAAAATACAATTTTTAAATCCTCTACATGTGATTTATTTTTCTTAATGCCTAACCTCCCAGTCTGAAGGCTTTAAAATGAACCAAAAGCATAAAAATAAATACAGAAAAACTTTCTGGATTAAAAGCACGCTGGCATAGCAACATTGACAGATGTTCTGCTGTTTTTTCTTCCTTGTTGGCCTCATTACTGATACTCTTTGGCTTTAGACTTTAAATGATGGGGCTTTGTTGTGATAAGCATCTGTGAGGTTGCTTTTGCTTTTACTTTTACTTTTACTTACTAAAACAGTGTTTGGTGTACTTTTACTCCTGTTATCCAACTCTGTTTAAACATATCACCTGGTCATTAAACAGAAGCCTGCTTCCCTTGGTTGTTTTCACCTGCTCCTCACCACCAGCCAAACACCTGGGGGAAGGGGAGCACTATGTAGCTCACAGATCATTATGCGCTACATTCACTTGCACTTGGACATCAGGTATTTATCATTTTAACACTCTTTTAGATGGGCTTTGGTTTTACATTCCACAGTGGAATTTTATTCATTTTTTAATGTGTTATTTTCTCTGGTATTATGCCCCCTAACTGCCCTTTAAGCTTGTTGCTGATGTATATTTTTTGTGGCTGAGATTCAAAGGTTTATGGGCAGTGGTGAAAACATTGTATAATCCTTAAGAAACAAAAGAGACAGAATGTGGGTTCATCATAAGTGATATCATCCCAAACAAATTCAGTAATAGCATCCCAATTACCCTGATTTTGTGCAGCTGTGAAAAATAATATTAATAATATTTTAAATCATGGAGGTTTGTCTGTTATTAAAAATGTTATTTTGGTATTGAAGAGCTTAGTTTCAAAATCAACTTGGTCGGAAATATGTGGCTTTTTGCCCAAAGCAAGACACCAGCATTTCTCCACATATAAAGCAGCTGGAGGAGAAGCTGCAGCTTGCTGTCCTTCCTTACGACTGCCAAATTAACCTTAGATCATGTTCAGCCAAATGAACACCACTTCAGCCCTTGTGTAACTAAAATGTCATGCATTGCAAATTTTACTTGTCACAACAGCACAGCAGTGCTCCAAAATCCAGGCAGAAAACAAAAATTCATTTTACTGTTTGATCAAAACGATTCAGCAAGCTCTTTGTTGAGGATTCACATGGCAGCACATGTAATCCAGACAACCTGCTGGTAGAAAAGCACCATGGTCTGGCATGGTTATTAAAAAAAAAAAAAAAGACAAGAGAGAGGCAAGAAGAAAGCCAGAGAATGGAAAATAAAGGGCAATAGAGTCATCTCTGACATGTTTTATTTATCTCACAAATGACTGCCAGAATCTTGCTCAAGCTTCAGCTTTGATTTAACTGACATTTCGCATGATATGAACTCAGTGGCACAGTTGGCAAGGCATTCATAGTTGTGGTGGTCATATTGCCACTTCACTATTGCATTATTCAAAGGGAGCCCATTACTTTATTCAAACCCATCAAGCCCCTCTCCCATCATTTCCTCTCAACATTCAAAGGAAACCAAGCTCACCACCAGCCAAAGAGGGAAAGGGGGTACTGCTTATAGAAAATGCACTTTAAAGCAAAAGATGTTGAAACCTTACTGGGAAATGTTAGAATACAAGAAAATGTATTCTGTAAGATAACAGAAATACAGTACTAAAGTGCTGTGGCGTACCTGTATGGACAAAGTCAAAATAATTAATAGCTATTGTTTCTCTGCATGTGGCATGTTGAGTCTTGGGGATCCCATCAATGCATCAGTCTTTAGCTTCATGTGAGGAAGAGATAATATGAGGAGGAGGAGAAAGAATTATCCTGGCATCCCTTTGTTTTCTCTTTTAAAAAATACCCTACTCACAGTGACAAATGTTTGAATGGCTAAATTCTGTTATGTTTATGTAAAGGTTCTTGGACTTCCAATTTCCAGTTTACCTTGTCTTTTTTCATTTTTAGTACCTTAAATTGATTTGACATAGTACCTTTGTTGTTTGTCAAAAAGTTCTCACTATTCTGGTCCAAATTCTGATCTAAAGAAGTTTTTAAAATGATCCCACACCTGCAGTGAGATAGTGCTAAAGTCATCATGTTGTTGAAAAACAATATTACCTGCTATCTTCCCTGAACTACTCTCTCTTTATAGTTCCAGTCAGATGTTTGTCTACTCGTCATGCGTATATATCCATCAGAATTACTGAGGAAGCTTGCGGATATATTTCTATTTCTAAATATTTCTGTTCATGATGAGCATATTCTGGTGGTGGTCAGAGGGCCTGGAGGTGCTGCCGGTGTATGGCAGCCTTGCCTCTGTCAGACTGCCTCAGGACAGCTGTGGCTACAATCCAGTAGCTTGCCACCATCAGCGTGTGAACGGGTGAATGACTGAATGTAGTGTAAAGTGATTTGGGGTCCTATGGACTTGATAAAGCGCTATATGAATACAGGCCATTTTTCCTTTTTTTTTTTTTTTTTTTTACCATGTTATGTGAACTCATAAGAACTGTGCTTATTTTACAAATTAGTATTTAGAACCAGCTGTATGTTCTGAGGACTAAAGATGTTAGGCATTCAGTGTGAACAATAAAGTTTGCTGTTGCTGAATGCCAGTTTTGGAGGTGTTGTTTTTATCGGCAGTTCCAACTGTCTGCATCTCAAAGTGAAGACTGGCATGCACTCTGCAACTTCAAAAATTGTAAACAAGTAGTACAGGTTATACTGTTTAAGGTCCGTATTATAAAAGTGTGAAGGTAACCATTGTCACGTTGGATAAGGTTAAAAGTTAAAAATTTTATTGTTATTTCTTGTTTCAGTTAATTTGAGCTACTTCATGTGAATTTTAGTATTTATTTATTTTTCACTAAAAACCTAAGTCTTAACTTACAATAGTGTATTTGCAGCATATAGAAAATGGAAAGGTAAGTACAAAATTTGATAATAGGCATTTTAGCTCTAATAAATCTCACCATATTCATGCACATTTTTTATTATTTTATTAAGTATTATTTTTACATAAAATTTACTCCTAAAATGATCACCTCAGAGCATGTATCATGTGAGCCAGAGACCTTTATATGAAACCTTATGCTATTAAATATAACTGTGTAGCAGCAGAGAACATGCATTGTACATAGAAATAATTGTCTGACAGATTAAAAATGTGTCATATGTTATTTTCCTGGGTTGCTGGATTCAATATGGAAGAGATTGATAAAGTTAAATTATTAAAATTAAGTAAATAAAAGTCTAAAAGGGAGAAGGTTTGTTCCAAATTCCTTATGTCAGAAAAGTTTGCCTTCAGCTCCAGCATAATTATAGTAAAGAGTCTAATATTTGCTATACTGTCTTTTGTTAATAAAATGAGAAAGAACAGATACATTTCTATGACCTCATGAAGATGGTTTTCCTAAAACTACATTCTGGACTGCATCAAAGAAAAGAAGCTAAATCTTTATATTAGCTGTTGCAAAGCTACAAAAATGGATGGTGGGCTTTGTATATGGATACACACTTGTCGACTATTGAATATATTTCAACTACTCCCCATCATTTATACATGCTGTGTGTTTTCATGCATGCATCATTCCACACAGTGATAGTTTTTTATGTTCCATATGTCCAGACGTGGAGACAATGACAGGGTGTCAAGTGGTGCCATTTGTATTACCTCTTGCAGATTTGCCTTGCAGTCTCTTCTCTTCAGCCTTGAGGCTTTCTCTTCAGTAAGACCCAGCATTGCTGTCATGTGTTTTTTATACCACTGAAAAGAAAGCCTTGGAGATAACTGCCCATCCCAGATGCACTCTTCAATGCCTCACTGGCCAACTCAAGGGCATTTCCACAAATGCTAGATTCAAAACATACACTGTTCACCTCAATGCGAAATGCTCCCCACACTTCTTTTTCTTTCTTTCTTTCTTACTTTCTTTCTTTCTTTCTTTCTTTCTTTCTTAGCTTACAGTTTTGAATGAATATGTTGCACTGTTGTTCCGTCCGCAATGCATTTATTTCATAAATGCCCCATCCCTTCATCCTTTCTTTTTGCCCACTCTTCTCTCGCAATTTCTTTCAGTGTGATTTAGTTTCAGTGGATTGTTGTTCTGACAAATGCTTGGGTTGTGTATCATTTCTCAACTCACCTGACTGAAGAAGAAAGGAATTTGGTGTGGAAGGGAGAAAAAGCACAGGGAGAGCGAAAGACGGATAGGAAGGTTACAGTGCAGAATTCTTAAGCAGCTCATGTTATCAGTAACTGCCACAGCATTTTGTCAGTAACAGCAAGGACCTGTCACTTCTCTCCCTGATGAATTAATTTCAAGAGTAATCAAAAGCAAATACATATTTAATGACTTAGAACTTAAGGAGTGGTATACTGTAGAACTTGTGTTTGAGTATGTTTATGTTTGGTGTGTTTGGCAGTGTTTTGACACCTAGCAGTAACCATGACCATAAATAGATCTTATTGTTAAAATTAGTCTTCTTCCATTTAGAACTGATGCAACATATGTATTTTTTCATAATTCAAACCAATTTTGGCACAAAACTCCATATTTTTTATTTTCAACATACATTTCTTATAGTTTCATGTTTTTTTTCTAGTTGTAAAAGTAAAGGAGGTTACAGAAGAGAAAAAAAAAAAATTTCATATGGTTATTGTTTTTAGCAAATAATGGACTTTTGTAACCCATCAGAAAAGACACATGTTCTAGGTTGCTTTATTTAATGAGGACATTTATTTTGAGTAAGTTATGTAAAATGGTTTAATTTTAAAATGACACTTTGCTTAGACCATTAACTGTATTTATGAATGTTTTAAATTTCACTTTTATTTTATTTAACTAGGGATATCTCATTTAGATTCAGTATCTTATCTGCCTGCCAGGGGGTCCTGGTCAAAATGAGTGAAAAAAAAGTCTTGCATAAAAACATAGACTGGAAAACACCAACCTAAACGACAAACATAGTTTTCTCAGGTTTTTAACTTGCAGTCTAGAAATCATGCTGTCTTCATTATTATAATAAATTGAGAGTGGGCATCTAAAAATATGCTGCTCCCAAAAGATTAATCTTAGATCTTGTCTCAATACATTGGTCAGAAATAACTTTGATGCTTTTTTTATTGAGTTTAATAAAAATTAGATTGCTTGGGAGCATATGCTTTGATGCATAGCCGGGAATATTCTTGTAATGTCTTATTTTTCTGCTGGAGTTAAAGTTACTTCTTATATCAAAGTATCTACTGAACATTTTTCCTCCTTTATATGTTATACTTCTAGTAATTTAAAAAACAGTTATCCACATGTCACATCTCAAAGAAAATCAGAAATTAGTATTGGCCAGGAAAAGCCTAACCAGTGTATCTCTAATTTTATGACTTAAAGATCTACCAAAAAGCAACAGGTGCAATTATACACTCATTATGTGAGTTATGTAATTGTTGGTTACCTCCTTAGACTTGATATGGTGGTAATACTGAAAAGTGTTTGTCTGATATATTGAATAGGATGCAACGATATGGAAAATTTGGGCTGACATTGATATCCAATATTATTATTACTGTTATGGTCGATAACCGATATTTACTGATTTTATGTGTATTTCTCCACTCTTTTGACACCATGAAAAAAATAACCACATAGGTGACATTGCATCTCTGCTTCAGTTAAACATCCCACAATTCTGTGCT
This sequence comes from Anableps anableps, assembly GCA_014839685.1. Classification (NCBI taxonomy): domain Eukaryota; kingdom Metazoa; phylum Chordata; class Actinopteri; order Cyprinodontiformes; family Anablepidae; genus Anableps; species Anableps anableps. The sequence goes on from CM026081.1 coordinate 24,583,858, forward strand.
GCATCATTACGACTCTTAAACAAATTACACATGGCCAACACCCTTCCCTGCACAAACAGCTACAAGATGGAAATAGATATCGATTATTAATATTGACCCAGTTTTACTTATGGAACTAATACTGATGCGTTAAAAAATGACTAACAATGGCTGATTCCGATGTTAATGCTGATATATCGTGTTAAATTTGATTCCAATCAAAAAATATGTTGAAACAAATATAAAGAAAGGTCAATGCAATGTAATCATCTCTAATTTATGGAGTGTAGAGTAAATGTAGATCACATCACTAACTTAAGACAAATAACTTTCAGGGGCATTTTGGGAACATGCAAAAAATGTAAGTGAAATATAAATATAAAAGTGCTCAAATAAATAGTGGAAATTTTTGCTTTTGTCACCTTGGTTACACTTAAGATTAATTATAAAAATGTTCCAACTGTTTTTATATTCTATTTCTATTCTAAAATTTATTTTTAGCTCTTACTCTTTCTACCTAAGAAAAAAAATTGGTGACACAAGATACAGTAAAAGAAAAAGGAACAGACTGTATTTCTTTCAGCGCTATATGTTCTCAAATTCTGTTTGGTTCTTTTGTCGGTGTCAGAAATACAAGATGGGGTTTAAGAGTCCCTCTTGGCATATGAAACCTGCATAATAACTCTCTGAAGTCATGCATGGCAGTATGTTGTAAAACCAACAAAGCTCTATCATTTATAAATTGAAGCATAGAGTGCAGTTAGGTTTGTCTTTGATGCTTTCTGTTCTGATTTCTTCCATCTCCTTTCGAGATTGGGCACACATAAACCGATGTGTGCCCAAAGAAACTACCAAAGATACAAAAGAGCAAAGCGAATATATACAGTGTTCAAAGATTAGGTGACTTCTGAAGGCAACTGGATGCACTGGATTTTATTTAAAGGTTTCATATTATAGGGGACTGAATAAGAATGCATACCAAACTTTTCAGATGCTTTTTTTATAAAAAAAAAACCAAACAAACAAACAAAAAAAAAAAAAAAAAAAAAAAAAAAAAAAAAAATAGAATAACTTGTATCATTTTATTTTCACTCCACAATAATGTACTACTTCAGGTTAGTGTGTCACATAAATTTCAGATAAAATTCATTTTAGTTTGTGGTTGAAATGTAACAGAATGTGAAAAAATTCAAGGGGTATAAATACTTTTGTAATCTTTGATATTTTTTGAAAAGACAATGACTTGTTTGTTTAATATAGATTGAGGAAAAGTGAAACTAAGAAAGAAGTAGGAAAAAGTGACCAGCTGCTAATACTCCCACCCATAAAGATCAATCACAAACAAAATCAAATAGAAAATAAAATAGAACAAATATTTTAATAAACGTTAATTTAAGAGATGCTTAGAACAAATCAATGCGTGGATATGCCATCTTTCTCCAGCTGAATAGAAACAAAACTGAAGTTATTATCTTTGAACCTAAAGAGGAACGATCGGGAGTCAGCCGGCAGCTTCAGTTATTACAACTCCAGGTGTAGTGATGGACTCAGACACCTTCAGACACATAAAGACAGTTACAAAGTCAGCCTTCTATCACCTGAAGAACATTTCCAAGATTAAAGCACTAATGTCTTAACAATAGCCAGAGAAACTCATGTATTTGTCTTCAATCGCATTGATTATTGCAACAGTGTCTTCACAGGTCTGCCCAAAAAGTCAGACAGCTGCAGCTGATCCAGAACGTTGCTGCTCATGTTCTCACTAAGACCAGGAAAATAGCACACATCACCACAGTTCTAAAGTCCTTACACTGGCTCCCTGTAGCTCAGAGAATAGACTTTAAAATACTTTTGTTAGTTTATAAATCACTGAATCGCTTAGCACCAAAATACATTAAAGACCTGTTGTCATTGTATCAACCTTCCAGACTCAGTTCTTCTGGTTCTACTCTGCATCCCTAGAACCAGAACCAAACATGGAGAAGCAGCATTCAGTTTTTATGCTCCACTAATCTGGAACAAACTTCCAGAAAACTGCAAAACAGCAGACACATGGAGTTCCTTGAAATCATGGCTAAAAACCCACCTGCTTAGAGCTGCCTTTGATTAGTAGTAAGTGGAACATTGATCAATATTTTCAAATTATATCTGCTTGATGATCTTTATGATTTTGATGCATTGATATTTGCTCAATTATTCTGACTTTGATATATATTTGCTTGATGATTTTGTTGCATTCTTGATTGATGTTTTTACGATGTAAAGCACTATGAACTGCCTTGCTGCTGAAATGTGCTATACAAATAAACTTGACTTGACTTGACTAAGTTGGACATTGTGTTATATCATTTCAAAAAGTGGCTTGTGTAGAACTGACTGGAGATTTGGTTTGGGTTTGTCGTCAGTAATGGTCAGTGGTTACATTATTGTCTCCAATGGGAAATCTATTTGCAGCAGGTCCGCTAATTGAGCAACATATACATACAAAAAACCCAAAAAGACAGAAACAGTCAAAATTTTTAAGAGTCAGCAACGACAAAGTGCAATGTGCAATAGTGTTGGCAACAACACTTATGGTTTTATGTTATTAAGCATAACAACAACAGCAGACATAAAAGAGACTGTCTCTTGGTCTTAACTGTAGGCACTTAAAAAGATAAACTGTTATAGACAATAGATGGCTATATGGATTATGCAGCAATCAAAACCACTTGAAATGGTCAGTGTTGTTTAGGAACAGTTGAAAAAGACTTTGGTTTTAAATAATTGTTTTATTTACTATGAAGTTCTTTTATTATATTAAAGGGGAAATATTATGTGTTTTCCAGGCACATAGAATCGTTATATAGCTCAATCAAGTAACTATGTTACCTTTAGTTGTTATAAAAATGCTGTATATATCAAATTTGACTTAAAAGAAATTTGACTTCATAATTTAACACCTTGAATTTGGGCCTCTGTCTCTTTAGGAAAGTCCTGCTCTTTCCAAAACTCCGCCTTCAGGATATCATCACAACATTACACCTCTATAAACCCTTTAACAATGTTTTTACCAGTGTTGCACTGAGAAGTAACTTGAAGAATGAGTTTAGCAGATACGCAGTTCCACCAGGTGTTTGCTAATTGCTGCTGGCTAGTCTGAAGGAGCTGAGTGGGGAAATCACGGTGGAGGAGCTGCATCTTGAAGGCAGAGCTAGGTCAACCCAGGCGTTTTGCACAGCTGCCACTGGAGATTAAAGGATTTATCAAACATGCATGAAAGCAGCATTCCAGGTATTTTTTGATGAGGGAATAGCATGATATAAAGCTCAAAAAAGTTGATTTTACATAATACTGCCCCTTTAGAGACAATCCAATCTATGAGTTGTACTTGAATGCACCATAGAAACCACCTGTTCGTTGAACCACAGCATATCAGCAATTGCGTAGGAATTGTCTCATATTCTTACTCATCAGTTCCAGAATATTCACTTTTCAAACCCGATTGCCTCCATAAAAAACACAAATCTGCATATATATATATATATATATATATATATATATATATATATATATATATATATATATATATATATATATATATCACCAAAAACCAATAGCATTAAAAAACAAGTGTGCTGTAGATGCACTGGAGCAGCACAGTAGCAGAAAGATCTGTTGTGTAAAGACTCACATGCTGTGAAACAGCAGTTTAGCCAAATACAGATAACACACTCGCCATGCTACTCATGTGACTCAGACTTAAACCCTCCCAGGAATGTTTCAAGATGTTACCACATGTCATGTGTAATTTAGGACATTGATGATATGAATGTTTCACGATTGCTGTTCTGCCCCATGTGTTTGCTTGGCTTCTGTGGTCATGCAGATATTTCAATAAATTAGAATTTGCATCAAAAGACTTTCTATTTACATCTTCCTTTTTCTGTTGTATGGTGAAGACATTTACTCATAACAGGGCTTAAAAAACAATGCTAAAATATACTGAACGTACAATGTTACATCAAAATTTGCATTCATATTTCATTCACCTCCAAAGCATTTGATTGTGTCTGTTTGGGTTCTAGTTGGATCCAAATGCAGGCAAAACCAGAGGCAGAAAGGTGAAGTGAAGAGTTTCTAGTTATAGAAAATAAAGAGTATTTTCACACTTGACACATTTGGTCCACTTTAAATCGACCAGAGTTTGTTACCCTATTGGTTTGGACCATTTATGCAGGTGTGAATACACTCATGCTAACGCTGATGGGATCCAAACAACCAGACCAAGACCCATTTTTTGAGGTGGTCTCGATCTGCTTCCAAATGGACTCTGGTGTAGTTCGCTTCTGGTGTAAATACAGACCGGCATCGATCCGAACCAACTTCAGGAAATATGCTTCTTTTTGGACTTCACCAGCCACCGTTGCAGGACATTATGGTAAAAATGACCCGACAGTTTTGCTAACGCAACCACTTCATGTGTTGATTGCGCAGAAATCACACCTAATCGCTGTTTTTTTGTTTTTTGTTTTTTTTTGGCAATGGCGTACCAAAATTAAGAATATCACATTCCAACCTGCATTGAAACTTGCATTGTATGAGCTGCTCTTGACATTCAAAATACTGTTTCAGTTGTAATAACATTTTTAACAACATTTTAAAATATGTTCTTAATAATGTAATTGTGTTGTGCACATTTGTGCACAACAGAAATACAGCAAGTAAGACTTCCAAAGTTTGTTTTTTTCTGGGCTTGGGCTCTGTCCTGCCCCTGTCATTTCTGTCCAATAGGAGCAATGATCATCACTCATGTGGCACTGTTTACAAATTATAGTCCACTTGCAAAAAAGTACAATGCGAAACCATACCAAATGAAAAAATGACATCCGTTTTTGGTATGGACCAAACAAGTGGACCAACTAACGTTCCTGGTGTGAATACACCCAAAGACTTACAGAGTTGTCATGAAAGGAACAGGACATGGTACTGGCATGATTCCTGAGCAAACCAAAACCAAGAGATTGAATAGTGAAGTGGGGGAGGAAAATGACTAAGGAACCAGATGAGCTAATCAGAGGAGATGTAGTACAGCTGTGGCAGAAGGAAACTGGAGAAACTGAGGGATGAGACTAATTAACACAAAGGGAACTAAACTAATGCTCAAAAGAAACAACAAACCAAGGATGAACGAGTAACCCAGATCAAAGAGAAATAAATCCAACTGCACAAAGAACAGAACACAAGAAAAAACTGAAAAACTATAAACAAAACACTTAATTAACATCCTAATTATTTGATTGCCTCTCAAAACAACCATCTAAATCTTATTGGCATGGTAATCAGTGATATTTCGAGACAATAAAATGTTATTTGAAACCTGGAACAAAACAGTATAATATACCACATAGACAAAGCTGAAATACAGCTCAGGGGTGCTGCTACGACTTTTCTCTGCACCCGACTGAGCAGAGTGAAGGTGGTGGTGGGATCCCTGTAGCTTCTCTTATTTTCATTAAAGAAATTTCAGTAGGTTTAGCTAGAAAAACATGCTTCTTGTTGAACAGAAAGAGTAATCTTTAGGGGACATACGGCACATCTATGTTTAGTTTGATTCATAACATCTTCCTGTTCAGCTGTTTACCTCTCTTACATCTTCTTGTGTTTGTGTTCAGCAGCGAATAGCAAGTGAGTTTAATAAAAGGGCAAAGCTTAGGCAGCACAGCTTCCAGCTTGCCTGGTGTATTGTCCGTCTTTAAAGGTGCTCTGCATTACATCTTACAGCCTTTTGGCTGTGATCAGCAAATAGTGTCTTTATTAACAAACCCTGTGGCAATTTTAGTTGCTCCTTTTACCCATTGAGTGAGGGCAGCTATGACATTGTGTAAAATAGTGTAGAATCATTTTGATTTTAACCACTGTTGTGATCACTAACTGACTTGAGCTCATGTTATTAGTTGAAAATATATTTACTCTTAAAAAGGGTTGTCTACAGATGCAATTTAGAAATCTCTGCATTTTTTATTTAATTGTATTATAAAGTGATGGTTTATATCTCATTGCCATTGTTTGTGGCATTTTTCTTATTCCTATACTTTGTGCCAATGCTATGAGTCCATGAGTATGTTCATTATATACATGTCTTACTCGTTTATATTTAGCCATATTTAACCAATAAAGAATTAAGCATTTCAAAGCAAAAACATATATTTAAATTTCCACAACTTGACTTCGTTTAATCTTTCCTTTTCATTCTGTATGAACTTTGTTTGGATTAATTTAAAAGCTCAAAGGCTGAATGTTTTCCCTTTTCTCTCTGAACACTGATGCATGGTTATGCATGTGTAGCTTTGATGAGGTTCCCCTTCAGCCAAGGACTCCCCTTTGTCATTAAGACAGATAACATCTATCTGGCTCATCAATACATTCATTTAAAGACTACTTTTGTTTCAACCCACAGACAGCACAATCAATAAATAGCTTTGCCTATTTCAGCCTCATTTTATCTTGAGTCAGCCCCAGTTTAGAAAAAAATTACAGGCCATCACATCAGCTTTTATATATCGTAAGGTCTATTAAATAAGTAGACATTTCAAAGTTTTAAATTTACTGTGGACAAACTCGGGTTAAAAAAACTGCAATAAGTTAACACCAGTAATACGATTCTTCAGTCACAGTCTGAACAGCTAACCTTGTCTATCTGAAGTTCATGGTTCTACTGATCCAGTTCACACACACAATCAATACACAGTGTTTGGTTTACAACACAGTGACAAGATCAAATTTTTGCACCATGTTTGGTAAAATTAAAAATCCCCAATTTTGTTTTCTCAACTTTCAGATCAATTCAGTTTATTTATATCATCGATTTACAACATATGCCATCTCAAGGCACTTTACAGGAAAGTCAATTCAATCCAATCACACATACATTCCCATTGATCCTAGAGGTTCTGGACCCTCTGTTATTAAGAAATGATTGCTTGATGGAGGTTTGGAGTCCAGACTGTTGAAGTTTTAAATTATTGGATCTGATTTTACCCAATTGCTAATGTTTGGCTGTGATGTACGTAATGCGCCAGCTATACTATGAAGCTGACCGGAAATTGTGTGCACTGTAAACAACCATCCCCCACTGCGAAGAGAAAAGCGACAAGCCGAACAACACCTTTCCCAGCAATAAAATGTCTTAAACATGGTCCAACTTTAATTGCTCAGTATTTGGAATCATGATCAACATGGACTGAATGGCTTTGTTCACATCCTCCACTGCCATTGCTAAACTATGACCATAGGCAGACTACAATTCTAAACCAGCACAGAAAATCAATGTCATGGCTCACAACTTCTCCTTCTGTTCACTGATTGACACATTTGAAATTCTACTGGAGAAATCGAGGTCAGTGGGAGAAATCCCAGATGGAGCACTGAAGGGAGATGTGAATCGAATGGGATTGCATAGGAAGGCAATGGCCAAGCTAGCCTTCCCCAAATCTATTCAAAACAAATTAAACAGCAACTTTGCCATATTGATTAACATGATATTTGTTGCAGTTCAGGTTCTGAGGAAATAAACACATTTTCTGGACAGATTGGGCTGATGTACTGGGAAACTGAACTGTCATAGCATATGCAGTCTTTCAGTCTTACCTGATGGCTGTTCCAAAGACATAGGCTATTTCCATTTTAGGTTTGTTAAGGAAATGTTGTTTGACATGATGCTGGAAAATACTGATCAGGAAAATGCTGCATCTAAAATTCAATAAAGGTAGTAAATTCTTAGGTGTCTGTTACATTACATTTACCTGATCAAGTTAAAAGAGCAAGTGTTGTATTTTTTTTCAACATCTCTTACTTTTCCAAAAGAATCAGTTCTTGGTGTCACAACAGACAGAGCTATTATTTGTGTGAGAAACTGCACATCACACTGTTGCATATCTACAGCATTTCATCCAGATGATTTTTTTTGAATTGTTCACCTGTCATGGTCTTCAGCCCGTGCATACATGTGCTGACAAGACCCATACTCAAAGCACTGAAATGAAAGAGCAACTGAAATTGAAATGTCAGCTTGAAATGAGCATGCCATGAATTAGAATGTGGAAAAAAAACAAACTGTTATGCAGCAGAATATTGGTGCAACCTTCTGGCATGCATTGTTTACCAAGTATGTCCAACACTTTGATTAGAAAGGGTATAAATAAGTGTTTCCACTGAAAGCTTCTCTGCTGTCGACTGTCACGTTAAGGCTGGAGTGATGCTTTTATTCTAATCTCATAATTCTTCTAAAGATTTGTTAATATCTAGGTATTGCGCACATTTCCCTTGCAAATGCATGCTTTATATCTGTAATCCAAACAAGTCCAGAGAATGTGATTATAAAAACCAATTCCAATCGGCAGTCCACATTCACCCTCTATTTATTTTAGACATTATCTCCTCAGTAAACCTCTTTTTTATGTTGATTTGTATGGTTTACTCAGAAACCATCCCATCTGATAGAAATCTTTACATGGAAAGAAATGGGATTAGAAAATGTAAAGAAACTGATTAGATAGAGTGAGCTAATCGATGCAAAGCAGTTTGCACAAAGGGATCCTTTTTTTCTCCATAGGGTAATCTTCCAGTTTGGTTTTGAGAAGTTTGTTTGCAGGCAGGTTTCTGAGGGGACCAATTATACCATAGTGGGCCTCTAGCCTGACCTGCTGGTTCCCCAAATAGCCTCCAGCCTGGATTGTGCCTGATCCACACAGAGTTCTGGTTTCAGCAGATGAATGGCAATAATCAGATCTTACATCACCAGATAAGACAATGTATTACAACTAAATTTATGGAAAAAGGTCCTTTTAGACATGGATTATTCTGGACAACAAAGACTAATCTTCACAAATGCTTACTGAACGGCTTAGCACCAAAATACATTAAAGACCTGTTGTCACTGTATCAACCTTCCAGACCACTCAGGTCTTCTGGTTCTGGTCTGTGCATCCCCAGAACCAGAACCAAACATGGAGAAGCAGCCTTCAGTTTTTATGCACCGCAAATCTGGAACAAACTTCCAGAAAACTGCAAAACAGCTGAAACACTAAATTCCTTTAAATCAAGGCTGAAAACCCACTTGTTTAGAGCTGCCTTTGATTAGTAGTCTCGACCATAAATCTGCAAACAAATCCAGGTAAGATAAGCTTGGTTTTCCAAAGGGTGGAAGTTTGAGTGTAAATCGGTTAAATAAAGTAAGTGAATCATTGATCAATGTTTTTGCCGATGATTTTGATAATTTTGATGTGTATTTGCTAGACAATTTTGATTATTTTGCTCAATGATTTTGATGTTTTGATGATTCTGCTGTATACTTGATTGATGTTTTTATGATGTAAAGCACTATGAACTGCCTTGCTGCTGAAATGTGCTATACAAATAAACTTGACTTGACTTGACTATTGTCCATATGTCCAAATGTGGATTTCGCCTATTAACCCCCTAAGACAGCCCTTAGCTTGATTTTGACCTTTGGAAAAAGCCTTAAGAATCCCTCATTATTCTGAGCACTAAGAACACAATATCAGTACAATTACAATTATATAAGTTTGCATTTAATGTCCTTGCTGCAGGCTTTTTACAATGTAGCTACCAGATAATGGAGTAATACACCCCTGACACTCAGTTCTCTCTGCTGACCTACAAGGTGTATGATAACCTAGAGAACTACGTAGTTTGTTTTCAAGGCTAATGGAGAACACTACCAAAGGTATAACAGAACTGTTGATGTTGTTTCCCCGTTCCAAAGGGATTTCGTTAACACTTTTTCCCCATTGGTGTAGTCTATTTTGCCATGTGACACTTTCATTCAATAAGAAGGCATCAGCACTGATTTTAACCCTATTCACAATATCTTCTGTTTTATACTGTTTTCTACAACAATGTTCTGTAAAATCCATAAAAATATGAAATGACAAAAAAGCTTTTTTCACAAGTTAAACTAAACGTATGCATTTTATGTACTTCAAACACATTTATTAGTATACAGAGGGAAAAGGTTTTTTTTTTCTTTAGCCACGTAAAAGCTTCTTGAACCTGCTTGTTGTTTCTCACAGTTCTTATTATGGTAAATCTTTAAGTATGCAAAACAATTTTTATATGTTTTTTTTTTTTTTTTTAATTTCTTCATTTATCTGTGTTAAGTGTGGAAATTAGACAAATTGGATCTTCTCAGAATAATTCTGTTTTAGTAGACATGAGTGGATCTTTACTTTCTTCTTGTAGTGTAATTACAGATCAAAGTACATCTGCCTATTCCAGAGAATAGTTTATGGTCTGCAATTTAAACATAAAATTTAGCTTTTTCTGGGATTCATAGTTTTCCTAACAAGTATAGCATTAGGCCTGCAACATGTTAGGAAAACATGCAATTGTGATACTATTGCTGAATATTGCGGTGGCTATTTCAGTTCGTCAATATTTTTCTGACTTTTTCCTCTGATTTCCATTATTACGTTTTCTGTACTAAGTTCTGTAAGCTTTACTATCTCAGCCACCAAAAAATAACACATATTGTGCCTCAAGGGTAATTAGAGACCGTCAAACTGCTCAAATATATTAGTGACAAGTGTCAATGCACAGCGCTTGAAATAAGATATTCAACCAAATATTGCATTCAAGCAGGATTTTGGAATTGAAATATTTCAAGCTCTAAGTTGCATGGATTTTAGAACTTTCCTCACTTAATGAGAACACTATACTATAAGGTATTAGTAGCATCTTATAGAATACATAACTAGTGGAGAAATATATTTGTTCCCTTTAAGTGAGCTGGAGGATGTTAAGGTTGTAGAACACTGTCATTAGTATCAATCTGATGTCAAAATCTTAACCAATGATAGCCACACTCATCTAATTTGTGTTAAAAATACATAACATGCTCTTCTTTGCTATCTCACTCGCTAAGCCACACACTTATGCTTGGCATATGACAGACTGGTGACTGAAGTCAGAACTGTATAGACTTTTAATCTTTAAGCAGTTTTTACAAAAACATCTTTCCTAACAGGTCACTTACATGTAAGTAATCTGATAACTAAAACATATAGCACTGTATGTCTGGTATAAACAGCTCTTTCACTAGATTTTGCTGTTGCTTGCCACTTGCGCCAAGTTGTTTTCTTGCTGGTGTTGCCATGACTCAAAGCTTGCTGTCTGGTCTCTAAACTGCCTGATTTATACTAAATTAGAATTTTTTTTTGTTGTTGTTCTGGTATTACAGACACAGGAAACTCTTCATTAGGGGTTTAGTAAGATTTCATGGTAAATGTTGCAAAACTAAAACGTCAACAGCAAGTATCTTTCTTGAGTAGCTTTTCAGCTGCAGTTAGCATAACTTTCACCAGTTAAACTAATATACCTGTCCATGACTGTGAGTGTGAGGTGATTGGACTGCTCCGACAGGAACTCGCCCAACTGAGCTATTTTCAGTCACAGAATTTCATTCAGGGTGCAGTTTTCTTTTCAGCCTAACAAGAGTTGATAATGCAGTAGAAATGAAAAGAAAGGATGAAGAAACCAAGAAACCAATGTAATTTTTTGTGTTTTTGGTTTCAGGGAAATAAATTATTCAACTGGGGAAAACAGTAGTCTTTTTCATCCATAGTGTTTATGGTTCCCTTAGAACTGGTATATTGCTGTTCCAATGTCACAAAGATCAGGGCAGCACATAGACATTCATGAATTGTACCAGTGTGCTTTTGTGGATAGACAGACAATGTACGTCATGAATGTGGGAATGGATGGTGGAGCTGGACCTTGGAAGTATGAAGTAGTCCTTTGCGCTTAATTCCCCACCACTTTCAGATTTTTTTATTAAACTGACAAGCAAGACGAAAAAGTTGTGCAAACACAGGAAGTAGTAAAACCTTGGCGAGCTAAAAACATTAAAACTGACATCCAGTTTGAAGCTCAACATTTGTTTGTTGAAAAAAATATATTCATACTGGTCAAGCCAAAGCTGAATTATTTTAAACTGCTTGCAGTTTGTTAACAAATCAGCACATGATTTGATTTCATGACCTATGTGGTGTAATAGCAATCATCTGATAAGAGAGGGATGTTTATTTCAGTCATTAGAAACTTGAATTGGACTTTGAACATAAAAAATAAAATCACCTGGAGTGTTTTTTTGTTGTTGTTTTTTTCACTATATATCTAGTTGCGGTTGTTGGGTGTTCTGTTTTCATTATCAAATATCTTCTTTACATTTAAACAATCATGCTAACTGGGATTATATATATAAATTGCCCAACTCCTCAAACAAGCATAGACTTTGGATTTCCAGTTTTAAAATTAATGAATGGGCTCAACTCGATAAGAAGTGCAAACTTAGGTTATGACGCTGCGTTTTATTAAGTGATTGCTGAGGAATATTTGCTGTTCCGCCTTCTTTCCATTTCAGCCTTTCTGTGGTAGCATTTTAACCCACCTACTCATGAGGCCCAATTTTCTTCTCTATGACTCATAAGAAGGGCTGATCCATTATATTGATAGAGATTTAGAAGATTCCTTCCTATTTGCTTTTACATCTCTAGAACACAGTGAAAGGTAGATAATAAAGAGCTTTGTTTAATAAAAGAAAATAGTAGATATGAATTACAAGACTGGCCATATTTATTGGCACCCTGGTGAAGATGTGTAAGTATTTTGAATAATATCCTCATGTATTGCAGAAGCATAAAGCCAACTATAAATTTGAGTATATTCATTCCATGGCACAATCACTGGTATCCCTGTTGTCAGTACTTGGTACACCCCCCCCCTTTTGCTAATAAGGCAGTACTTTGTCTTTTTTAAAAACTTCTCTCAAGATGGAGCCTGCCTGATACCTTTTCTGTAGGATTTATTGTCTGAGGATTGAAATGGCCACAGAAAAAAGATATGGCTATTTCAGTCTGGCCGTATGTTTTAGATCGTTATCATGTTGATAGTCATAATGGCAACCTATTTCCAGTTTTCTGGAAGAGCCTATCAGGTTTTCAAAATCTCCTGGCATTTCAAAGATTTCATGCCTTGGATGCTGACAAAGTCCCAAGTCCTTTGAAAGAGAAACAGGCTGGTAGCATCACAGACCCTCTACCCATATAGACCCTCTACATGACAGTGGGCATGAGGTATTTTTCCATATACAGTGGACCTGCAAGGATTTGGGACCACAATCTCTAGCAAATAGCTAAAATCCACAATTACTTGAGATCCCCTCTAAAAATGCTTAGATCTGCCTATTTTAAAAGTTCATATACATTAATATGGGTTAATACACCCAGTGGAAACCATCTTTGCACTAGTGCAGAAATTAACATCCACGGTCTTTATTATTTCTGCTCTTGGGGATACAGCCAATCAGTGGGAAGGAAAGTGAATGGTGCTCCTGGTTTGGCAGCTTTGCATTAATAATTAATTATGAATAAATAATTTGGAGATAATTTCAGAAAAATCCACAAGTTGGTGAATCAGCAACTGAACCGAGGCTGGATTCTACTGTATTCATCCTATCTTTCATGCCAAACCCACCTCAAGTGTTTGTTGCCAAAAATATACTTCCTGGTCTCATCTCACAAAGGCATACAATTCCAGTTGTGATATCATTATGGCCAACTCAACATGTTTATGTTTGTGATGGTAGGACAAGAAAATCTTTGGCATCTAAACTGGGTTGAAGAATTGTTGTTATGGAGACTCAGAGGAATTAGGACACATTAAACACTTATTTTCCTACCCATTGAAAGAATTTATTTTGTACAATAAGAGAAAGAAGATATAATATAATATAATATAATATAATATAATATAATATAATATAATATAATATAATATAATATAATATAATAAGTCGCATTTGCAGATTAGATTTAACTTGATGATAGTTCTACTTTGCCTCTCCTAGTTTTTTGAGCCCATTTCTGCATGCCCATTGCTCATTCTGTTGCGTCCCTTTAAATATTGCTTGGCTTGACAACTAAGAAGAGAAGCTTGTACATTTTTTTCCTCACCAACAGACAGATCGTAGCAAAAAAACATCTCTTCTAGAGATGCAGTGGATTTCATATAGCAGAAATGTCATCAGTATGTTTTGACATTCATGGCTGTTTCATTGTTGTTAAATTGCTGCAATATTGAAATGCTCAGGAGTCCTTATTGCTAAGTTTTGTTATAAGTGTAATTATTCAAGCTCATCATTCAAGGGTAGAAAATTTTTTTTTAATTTCTATCCGTTGGCCCTCTTTTTGTAATCATCTTTTTTCTGAGTATTTCTGACTCTGTATGTATATAAATATTGATGTGATTTGTTCGCAATAGAGTACTCTTGAGAGTCAAGTGATGGCAAAAAGATTCTTTGTGGTCTAATTGTGGTTTTTAGTCTCATTGAGTTGTCATGTGCATTCTCTACCACACAACATGCAGTCATCTTAATTTATATCTCTTACACACACTCATCTGTTCAAGATTTTTTCTTGTGCAAAAAAGGTTTTTTGATCCTTACACACTCCATGTTTTCTATCTGTAACAAGGGAATGTTGCAGCATTAGGTAAATGCAAATTCATGCACCTGTGCAATGTTAATTTTCCAAACCATCAAGCTTTATCAGCGTATGTGAGGGAAAGTGCAGTTGTGAAGAATACATATCAGAATATTTACTTCACCTTGATTGCTAACTTCTCTGACTCATCATTTCTTTTTAACTTTTTTCCTTACAGAAACTATTCCTTTTTTACTTGCATGCTTCTGATAATTCTGAATATTACTTTTTTACATCTTTTTTTGCAGTTTTTAGTCTGAGAACAGTTTTATAAATGAGGCTGTCAGGTTAAAACAGGTGTTTCAAGGAATTTGTACCATCAAGGCAAGTCACTAAATTAGTTACTCAGCAACTCACACACAAATACAGATTTGACCTACAGCACAGCCTTGGGTTGTGTCCACTGTCCAAAATTAAATAGTTGACTCACCTATCAAGGGGAAATGACAAATAAAAAATAAATAAAAAAATCACAAACCAAACATTTTTTTCAAGCCAATGTAATAAACCTCCTTTTTTGCATATACGTACAGATGAATAACAAAATAAGTTTGAAATGAATAAACAGTGAACAACTTTATGATTTCTGTTGACCTTTTCAAGAAGTCTGGAAGTTGTAATTAGTATGTAGTAGTTGCTATTTAATGGCAGCACTGTTTCCTGTACAGCCTTGAGGGAGAGTAGATGGACACTCACACAAACCAGCTTTTTAATTTAAAGCATAAAAGAACACTAAATATATTGTAGTGGCTAACTGATATAAACTGATATAAGTATATTTTTATGGTTGTAATAAAATCCCTATAACATGTCTATAACATTTTTTTTTCCATGCAGACACATATGGGAAATAAGGGTTGCAGATAAGTGTGTTGAGTCATTGTCTTTAAAATCAGTCACCTGTTTCATACAAATCACTTCCTTTCAGCTAAAAATATTTGTAAAAATCAAGGTTTAAGTCTTTCTTAAGCAATAAGATTTTAAAAGATTTTTTTGACTTTTAGCAGATCTGCACATTGTTAAAAGACTGAAGCAACATATGGAGTAAACACCCACTGAATTCAGTTGAAGTTGTCAAAATATGATTTTTATTTTGAAAAATTGAAATTAAAGATATTAACAAACATTCTATGACTACTAGATATTAATTTTAACATACCTAGAATTACAATAGTGCTAGAAAGAAATATGGTTAAAATCTCTGGTCTGTCCTGGAAAAATTGATGATCACAATATCTAAAGTTCTTTTTTTTTGTTCTGTTTTAGAAAAAAAAATGAATTAATTTAATAATGTTTAGTTTATACATCCTCTCTTGCTATTAAATGGTGAAACAGCTTTCATAGTTTCCATAGATCTGTCATATGCATCATTGTCATACTAATTTTGGGCCCTGACACATAAAATTTAAAATGTTTTGCAAAAATTGTATGCAACATTTTGAATATATTGTTAATTTCCTTTGATCTGCTCAGAATCAATATTAAAGACAACTGTTGGTTTGAGCTAAAGTTGAAGAATTTGGAGGCAGCCTTCCTTCATTATTCCACCCACTTTAAACAGTCTACAAGTACCACTGGTAACCCTTAGAATGATGCTACCACCAGAGTCATCGCAATGGGCTGGGCAAGCTAGGCAATTTCCTAGGGCCCCAACCTGAAGGGGGCCCCCGAGGAAGGTACAGTTGTTAAGAATAATAACTGTGATAGTCAACAATGTTACAGTGAAACTAATGAAAACAAACTAGTAAAGCACATTATACAGCCTCACAATTTGATTCATTTGAAACATCATGAGAAAAGGCCAAAAAGAACTCTGAAACATTTCTCATTCTGAGTTTAGCAGAACAAGAAACAGAAGAGAATACTTTCTCCCTTTTGGGGATACAGACCTCAGAAGTCTCAATGACCGTGTTGCAAAAATGAAATATTTGTATGCATTGTGCAACTTTCTCTTTTCCACGGACAACATGAGACCTGCACCCCTTCTCCACCCTTGTTCTCTCACAGCTCCATCAGGCTTCCTTACTTTGGTCTCCACTCCACTGCCAGTGTCCGGGCCCCGGGGGAAGACATCTCTAATCCTAAGTGTACATCCATGTTCATTGCAATTCACAGCATATTCGTCTTCTGCCAGGGTGTGAGCGCCAAAAACTTTATTCATTCATGTCAATCAAATCTTCTAATTGCTGCTATGTCTCTCCAGGTTGAACTGTAATTTCAGCATAGCACTGCATCTCCTCCTTACACTTCCAGTCACTGTTGCATCAGAAGAAAGGAATGTATTAGCTTTAATGCTGATAAAAACATATTTGAGATTATGCATGTCAACAGAGAGGCTCGAAGGATTGGTAATGATTCAAAAGGAATATCCGCAGGTCTTTAGACATGAAATATCTGGTTTCTGCATTTGTCAAGGCTAAGGTTTGCAAACTTCTCTAGAACTGATGTCTGACAAAAATTAAGGTTGTTCACAGTTTTTGAATATTATTGTTTGGGTTTATTTTAGACCTCATTGTTTTTCTTAATTGTTTAGATTTATAGTTATGATTTACATTTTGTCATTAAACCTGTTCTTGAATTGTTATTTTCTAAAGTGGTAAATCCTTTGAAAAGTTTGATAATCACAACATGTATGTTTAGATTTACATTTCCTTAAATATAGTGCTGTAAATTACACATAATCTGGATAATAATAATAATTTTCTATTCATATAATTCTTTTCTTTTGTTCATATAATCTAGTTCATATAATTCTTTTGTATCACTCTGGTTAGAATGTCATTAGCTGAAAGTGCGATGTAGTGTAAATAGGGGCTCAGTTGTCCCTCTTGCCTAGGGCCCCTTTGATGTCTTGAAATGGCTCTGGCTACCACCATCCTGTTTGGTAGTGCGTATAGTGTTCTGTGGGTGAATGCCTCACCTTCCCGCTTCCTAATACACTAATTGTCATTTTGACCATATAGCTTAATTATCTCTTCTTAACATAAAACTTTTTTCCAAAAAGCTTCTGGAATGACCCCAAGTTACACTCTATTTAACATTTATGGACTCTTCTAAAAAGCCAGGTCTGTGTCAGGAAATCAGAACTGGCCCCAGCCTAGGTTCAGCCCTGGAGCAAACTCTGTGAAGGGTCATACTGAACAGGTAGGACATGAAGGGGAATGGAATGAGAAAAATGGTTTGGTCCAGCTACCATACTCCCTTAAGAAGATGCTAAATTAAGTAAAATTAACCACATGTATCCAGGCAAAAACTCTAAAAAGAGCTTGTGATATTTTTTAGACTGTGTAGAACAGAACATCAGTGCATCTGTTATTACCTCCTTCAGAATATGACACATTCGACTATATTGTATTACTACCATATCTAGCAGTCACATCATTAAAAGCTAGGGTCAGTTATACTTTATAGAGTCTTAGTATTTGGAATTCATGTCGAAAAATATGAAAACTCCAGGGCAAGTCTATCTACAACTATTATTAATGTGACAACTTTTGATGGCTTATTCTTCCCTTCTTTTATTGATGCAAATTACAACCTTTGGGATGAAGTAATATTTTCACCGAGTTGGTTGCCTCTTTCAGCAGCCTGCATGAAAGAACACTATGAGAGCCCACAGGGTGATGTATCTGAAGTGTCTTGTATTCCATCTTTGTAAAAGTTGTACTTTCACCACATCTAACCTATACTGATACCCTGTGTAAGTGCTTTCTTTTGTCTCTTATCAAGTTCTTCAGACTTCTTGTATTTCAACTGAGATCAGTGACGGGTATTCAGGAGAAGCTTTTTGAAAGTCAGATACATAGAAACCTAGCCACTGGTATATTTTTGACACCAAATATATTCTTTCTGCAGAGAAAAGAAAGAGAAAAGAATACAATCAATTTTCAAAACCATTTTTCAAGGTTAAACTAACATGATAACGAGCTAATCCTCTTCCTATAATTATATACTTTATTTTTTCTTTACATACATTTTGTTTCTTTATTCCTGAGTTCAACTTGAAGCATATTAAATGCTTGTTCATTTTAAGGTTACTTTCTTCTTTTTAGAATAACAAACATTTTCAAATGGCAGATCTATTTTTGAAGCTACTTTTAGAACATATTTGCATTAAAATATTAGAACGAGTCTAGAATATTTTTATGCAAATATGTTGCAAGAAAAGCTTTAAAAATAGCTTTAATCCTTGATGGCTCGTAAAGAAACATTGATTGCATGGGTACACTTTAGTTGTGATATATTGTAGTTTTATTTCTGCTCCCACTTGAAAATATTTTGTGTCAGTTTTATTGCAATTGAATTATGTAACTTTACTTAGCAAGTTGATTTATGTGCAATGTTTCATATTAGAAAGCCCTTTCTACAGTTTTCTAATGTGAAATTTAGAAATTGCTCTTTAAGTCTCTGCATATAACACTGTTGCAATGTTGTATTTAAGTGTAATATGTTAAATAAAAAGTTTGAGTTTACAAGCGTACGCTCATAGCAATGCATACAGTCATATGCAATAAGTTAGAATATTACTGATAATTTCATTTATCTCAGTAACTATAATCACTAGGTGATGCACAACATATTGATTATTTATTCACAAACAGATGTTTTCAAGCCTTTATTTTATATTTTATTTAAGGATAAAACCATTAAAAAACATTAATACTGAAATATGGGTTACTGAAAAGTTAGTGTAATACGAGCTTAAATGTTATTTTCAAAAGGTACTTTCAATCTGACAAACAACCCTCATCAGAACGCATTCTAATTTGTTGAATATGACTGTATATAAAGTTATTTCATTCCTTTCTGTAAACTCAGCTAGCAAGAGCAAGGTTTTTTTTTTTTTTTTTTTTTTTTTTTTTTTTTTTTTTTTTTTTTTTGAAGCAAAAAAAAAATTATTTCTGCCTCCTTTTTATTATTATCTCCATGTTGGTAAAAACAAGTTGATGGACAGGAGATGTACAGACTGTGCCTAAGTCTTTGCTAAAATGAGGACCCCAGACAAACAAAATAGCAGTCCTCATTTCTTAGCTACCTATCAGATTTGACCTGCAGCATTGCTGGTGATAATAAGTGGAGACAGCCAATCAGTCTCTAATTAAACCACCTAGATCACCCCTTCTCAAACTGTGTTGTGTGTACCACTGGTGATATTTAAGACTCTTTCAAGTGGTTCTCCAAAGAGGTTTTGTTGTCATTCATTCAAAAGTAAAACAGATGCTAGAGCTAAAACACTGAGTAGCCAAAAGTATGAATGGCTTAGGCACAATACAATCCCTGTTCTAAACTGAAAGTCTTAGGCAGCCTAAAATATTTGACAGCTTTGAGTGCTATTAAGCCAGTGAAGTACAAAACATTGAGGAAGTTAGACTGATGGTATATCGTATTTGTATTTAGCTGTTTTTGGGGCAGAAGAAGATTTTTTTTTTTTAATTTTTTTTTTTTTAGGAAAAAAAATAGCTTAAACAGCACAACTCAGGCATTCAAGCCAGTGTTGATGAACAGCTCTTTGGCATTACCCTGAGAGATTTAGGGCCATTTTTGAAAATAACTGTCACTGAGAATGGAAAACATGGCAGATAATTGAACATTAACTTTTTTCCACTCACCATGATGAAAAAACAAAACAGATTCGGATAGCTTGCTTACCTTACATAGTGGTATACTATATAAAGATGTCTGTCATAATGGTTGAGAGAAAGCTTGATAAATATGAGATGGTGTTGACTCTAAAAAGTTTGAGAACCACCAATCCACATATTTTCTCATTTCATCTTATCACAGGGCAGGTTTTACATTTTAATTATTAGGGTGACAGTCATCACAAGCAATGTGAATCAGATAAAAGTCAGAAATTTGTCCTTTTTTGTTTCCAGTTCTACATACCAATGTTTGTGTTGGATTTGTAGTAGAGTTTTTACCAGGTTAAACTAGACTGTTAATCCTGTTGAGGTTTTAAACTTTCTGAAGTCAGTGTGTTTATTGTTCAACAGGACTGTCTCTTGTATTTTGCGTGGGTTTTTTTGTGTGTGTTGTAAAATCACTATATATATATATATATATATATATATATATATATATATATATATATATATATATATATATATATATATATATATATATATATATATATATATGAATTTACAAAAACAAAAAAAACAAAAACAAAACAAAACAAACAGCTTTTATTTCCCTTTTTATACATTTGTCATCCATCATGCTTATCCATGCAGGGTCGCAAGGGGGGCTGGTGCCTATCTTCAGCAGTACACCCTGGACAGGTCACCAGCCCATCACAAGAGACACACGGGACAAACAACCATGCACACACACAATCACACCTAAGGAGAATTTAGAGAGACCAATTAACCTAACAGTCATGTTTTTGGACTGTGGGAGGAAGCCAGAGTACCCGGACAGAACCCATGCATGCACAGGGAGAACATGCAAACTCCTTGCAGAAAGACCCCAGGCTGGATTCAAATCCAGGACCTTCTTGCTGCAAGGCAACAGTGCTGCCAACTGTGCCACTGTGCCTTTTTATACATTTATCTTAAAATGTAAATTGAGAGCAAAGTCGATCGGAAGTCAAATTCATTGTGTGCACCAACTTGGTGAAATAGGTGGATTCTGATTTCTGTTTTTTTAAAGTTTTGTATTAAGAAGTCAGATTTCAGCCAATTCTAATTTCTCTTTGAGAATTGTAATATCATATAATATAATATAAAAAACACTAACCTTAAGTGCTCTTTACTCAGTAACAACATCCATAATGAGGAGTGCTGTCAGCATGTGACCTGACAGCATGCTTAGGCTTAGGTATGGTTTGTTCAAGACTGGATTTTAAGTTTTTGATCGCCAGGCACAATCGAGCTTAAAAGTGTTTGATTTCAGTCACTGAAATTTCTGCCTATCTGCAGTTACTACTAATTCAGAAAAAACAACAATTCTTTGGTCTACAAAAGAGTATGATGCTTGACTTTGCTGTATGTACATTTGTAGTGGTCTGGTTGTTGGATTCGAGTTGACAGCAAAAGACTGAAAACACGTAACAGCTGCAGCTCTAGGGTGAGTCATATGACACCGATCAAGCTGCCCCCGGCAACAACAAGAACAAAGGAACTTTGACTTAGTAGCCTTACGACCTCAGACAGGCTTTTTTTTTTTACTAACATACATCATCTTACTAATAAAATGTCTACCACAGATTTTTTTTTCCAACTGTGTGTAGGCATTAGCTTGAAATCCCCCACCACTTACCCATTATTTTTTCACCTAAAGAGCCTATTTTCCAGAGTTTTGCTTTGCAATGCAATACTTTTTGAGTCTTTATAGTTATAATAATGAGATTGTGGATCATATAGCTTGAATATTTCTGAAACTCAGCAATTTTTGCACTTGCGCTTAGAATCTATGCCAATAAATACTGAGAAACATGAGGTTCCTTTTCCTATTCCTCATCCTTAAAGTCATTTCAGGAAGATGTCTAGAATTTCTTCATACTCTAATTTGTCTTTTAGAAAATAAAGTATTGCCTTTTCAGCTCTTTCACTGTTGTGCAGTCCAAAGTAGAAACTAATACAGCAGACAGAGTTACAGAACCAGTTGAAAGCTTATTCTGTTGTTAGTTGTAGCTTATTTTTTAAAGAAATGAACATGATATGAGACAAGGTGAAATATATGGGTGTTGTTGATCTGAAAATCTTTGGAATGATTCTGTCTTAAAAAGCTGTCCTATAAAGTTTTATAAACTCAATATGTGATGATTGTGCAAGTTCAACAAGCAGCAAACCGAAAAAGATAAACACACTCATGGATTCAGGGTTAACATTAGAGCTTATTTAATAAGAAAACCAACGCATTGCACTATGCTACAGTCAGTCTACTAGACAGACAGTCAGAATGTGATATGTTCTTAGAAAGGAGAACAGATACAGTTGTGTTAAGGAATTGGCAGGATTTGAGGGAGAAGATAAAAAAGAATAACAAGAAGTGGTTATTAATGACACCTCAAACATGTGTAACAATGTCACTAAGTGAATTGTGATTCTGTCAATAATTGATGTGTAAATTAATTTAATTAATTTACCTAGCCTGTTTCAGTCTGTTTGTGGCCTTAATTATCAACATATTTAAAACTAGGTACACACAGCCTCATTCACGCTGTTTCAAACATTTATTTAATTATGCATTACCTTCACAATTTAAGCAGTACGCAGGAGTATTAATGACCTTAAGCCATTTCTTTAATTATAAACAGAAACCTATTTTGCTCTGCTGCTCCCTTCAGTATGCCTTTATCCCAAAGCTGCAAACTTAATAAATATTTTTTCATAAAATGTTTTACTTCTCCCTTTAATTTAGTTGTTCTTTCACTCAGGAATTTATTTTACCTCTCCCTGTAGAAAACACACAGAACATTGATGAAAAACTGGATAAAACACAAATGTACAACGTCTGTTTTTACCTGTTTTACAAGAGTTACAGTAAATCTCATCTTCTAAATATAAATTAAACTGTAGAGTCACTAAAAGGTATGACCTAAGAACTTAGGTTTCCCGGCTTGATTTTCTTTTTTCTCCCTAACCCCCACAAGCAGCAGAGCATTAACCTTTAGATGGTGCTTCTAAAATAAGGGCTGGGGCGGTGGGAGTCAGGTACATCCCCAATTTCAAAAATTTCCGCTTTCTACTCTCATGAGCCTTCCTCATACAGGCAGAACCAATGGTTCGGGAAAAAAAGCTCTAAAAAGGTGCCTGACTTTAATCAAATGGGCTCTTTTCAGTGTAACTCTTCATAGCTAGACAAGTGCAATACCTCAGTTGTGAATTTTTTTGAAGTGTTGTCAAGTCTTCAGGTAAAATAATGCTGTTTTACCCAAACTTCCAAAATATACATTTTTAATCTTTTTTCATACCTTGCACTCCCACCATAATTTCTAAATATATGGGAAATACTACGTTCTCTTGATAAGTGTTTTATCAGCCAGCAGACAACACACCAGCAGATGGACTAAATATAAGTTTGATTAACTTTATATTATGTTAGGTTTTGCCATGAATTGGGTTATGGCATGACATACAGCTACATTTTATGTGTAATAAAAAGATTAAAATTAAATGAAAATGTACTTCTCTTGTCCAGAAGATATTGGTTAAGTATACTTTCACTTTAGATGTTGGGAGATGAAGCACCACTTGAGAGGAGATCGGTACATATCACAACTGTTGATGACCAAACAGTATTAGTAGTTGCCTGACAAGTCAGTATAACTCCTTGGTCAGCAATAATGTTGGTCAGCCAGTTTCAGTATCCATTGTACCATTTGTGAGGCAGTGTAGAACAAGTGTCAAGGAAGGTGGTTGGTAGAAAGCATCAGCAGACATTTCAAGTTTCTTCTTGGTGGATTTTAATTAATGACATCCTCATTTCTGCCATCTTAAGCTCTCGGTGGCCAAAATCTTACTGGTTTTATGCAGAATTGAAACACTCTTGAACATCATCAGTCTGTACCATTAGGAAATAGATTAAACAAAACTACAAAATCTAAAAAAAATGTAGTAATATTAATCTAATTTACAAACTCATCTACACATTTAAATGGTTTGCAAAATGAAGCACTTCATACAATGCAGCTCAAAAACTTTCTTTAAAGAGAAGAAATAATACTATACAAAAAAAATAAACTCTTCATTTGGTTGTATCCAGTGATGCAATCAATGACATCATTAACCTATAGAAACAGGAAGTGCTTGGCAAGACACACCCATACACCTCTTCTGGTTGTAGGTTCTGAACAAAGAGACAAACTATGGTGAGTATAACAAATAAAGATAATGCTACCACTAACAAACCCAGGATGGTATGTGAGGCAAAGTTAGAACAGCAAGGTTAAGCTAAAGCATCGTAAATAACTATAAATTAGATGGAATAAATTACTAATATGTTTAAGGGACAAGTTGTGAATAGATACAATCTCAACCACTTCGTCACATACCAACTGATAATGACTGCTACACCTACTTTTATTCTGGTATCAGTCTACCACAATATCAGTATATGTTGCAACAGATGCACTACTTTGTCATCTAGATGGAAGGATGTTAGCCCCCAGCCTGCTAGTTTGTCAAGCTGCATTGCTATGTAGTTGGTCCAAACCAAAAACACAGCACACTCTTACTTGGAGGAGTGCATGCTGCATTTATACATGCAGCAGGAAAAAAAGTCCTTCAAGGTCTCTAAAAGACAGGTACATTATTACTGGGAGAAAATAATGCTGTAGTTGTTTCCAGCAGGTCAGCTCTAGGTCAGTGTAACCTTGGTTACAATTAGTTCGTATGGAAAACAACGTAGACCAGTATCAAAAGAATAAGAAAGGCAGGATTGCAAGTAGAGTTTACGTTACCTTATGTTAAACAACTGCTGTTCTTTTTTTTTTTTGACAAAACATTTACAAAATTCAATACCCCCCCCAAAAAAAACAAATAAATAAATAAATAAATAAATAAATAAATAAAATAAAACAATAAGATTGCACTTAAATTAGCTTTAATATTCTCTTCAATCAAGTCTTAATAATCAAGTTGGTCGACCGATTGAACCTAATCCAGGGTCATGTATGTTTGAGTGTTTGTCCTGCCACCCTTTGAGGTGAAGAATTTATCTGTTGAAGCAGTTCGAACTGTTCCCCACACAGATCTGTTGGTTCTGGTTCACCAGCCAGCCAACTGGGATCTGTGTCATCCACAGGGTTGAATTAAACATCAGCTTATCAAATTTAAAAACATGGATTCAGACTGAAGTCTTGGCTGCTAAGTGACAACTGGCAGCCAGACTGTGGCCAATAGGCTCAAAGGTGACGCAAGGAATGCTGGGCCCTGCTCTGGTTGGACTTCCCTCCACCCAACCATTCTACTGGCTGAAAAAAACATTAATCAAATGATAGTAAATACATTCCCAACATGGCAAACAATATTTCAACATTTATTAGTTTATATATAATTTATTTGTTGCCTTTCTAAGCTGGGCTACATCATGCTTGACAAATAGCTCTGTTGCCTACTCTCCATGTACAAACACACCACATTCCTTGCATCTTAATTCAGTCAGTCAACAGTCGGTCATTCAGCCCCTCCTCCACAAAAATCCATCTATCATCATTTTTACAAATCTCTTAAGGCTATCCTACAACTAAACCATCTTAGCAAAAGAAGCCAAACATCGTGTTTTGAGCAAGACAATTTCTCAACCAATCTCAAATAGCAGAGGCTGTCTGCATGCAAACTCACGGCTTGTTATTTCAGTCTTTTGTAAGCATGGTTTGTTCACATACAGCAATTAGTTCATCAATGCAAAATATGATACTTTAAATTTATAGTGTTGCAGTTAAATAATTGCTGTATCCAAAGTTTTCCAGTTAAGGATCTAATTATTTTATTTATGTTTCAGGCTGTAAATGTCTGTCATATGTAAATCATGAAAGTTTATTTTTAGGTAAATAAATCCAAGGAGTAAAAGGCTTGCCAATCCTTGATACTCTATTACATTGTTTTGCGTATTTCACAAGATCTCACTTTTTAGTGCTACAAATATGAAAGGATTTACATTTCAAGACCTAAAGGGTTTTTCTCTCCCAGATTTACATCTGTTTACTTTGCTCTTAAAGTCAGGTTATTTTCCAACAAACGTATGAACAACTGCAGAAAAGTGTGCAAAGCATCTTTCTTCATCCCCATTATTTATGTATGCAGGTGGTAGCATTATTGAAAATTCACAGAATAGTTGAATTTAAAATAGTGTTTTTTTGTTTGTTTTTGATTTTTTGGTGAGTCAGAACTGTGTAAATATCTTTGGTTGCTTTGTGATAAGTCTATTAAGAATATTGACTGTGTTATATTGATAACACACTTATTGTTTAATTAACTGACTAATTTTAAATGAACTAATTGATCTAAATGGATCATTTTTGGGGCTGCACAGTCAGAAACACTGACTGCCTCCCCCCCCATTTGAATTCATAGTAGAATTCAAGTATTTTTTAACCTGCTGAATGCACTTAAATTTGGTTAAGAGGGAAAAAAATCTGTTACATTTGTTTAAAAAAATGAATATAAAAAAACAAAATCATAAAATTATATATTAGCAAAAACACTGCTACTCATATTTTTATAGTCAACTGTATTGATTATGATGACTAATAATGCATACCCTAGTATAGAACTGCATCTGGCCTTCTGCTTTGCCAAATGTTTAGCCTTTAGTAAAGCCAGAAAATGATGTCACTGCAGTTTAGTGTTCTCGGTAGTTTTATATTATCAGTATCTTACTGGTCACAGGAGGCCATAGGCAATTTAGTCAAAGTTGCATGGTTCAAATTTAGGATGAATGTCCCATCGCTGGGTAATTGCCTCTGAAACCCTAATGTACCACAAAAGAATTAAAAGCTGCTGTAAAATCTCATTTGGAAGAGAACTGAAAGAAAGTAGGATTATAACTATGTCATGGTTGAATGACAGCTAGTATTTGATGTGAGAAAAAGAGACTTAGAAAATTATGACTTTAACTCACCAGACATGCTGATTCTTCTGCTTTAATGTCATACTATTTGTGAACATGCATTTAGAAAGGTGATGGGCAGTGAGTGTGAAAGCTTAATCTAACCTTTGGGGGAAAGGCTAAGAATAAACACTTCAATAAACCATTTCTGATAGCCGGTAACTGTTGCTGCTTGGACATTCAGGCAGTGCACCAGTGTGAAAAGGTCAGTTGTCACAAACATATGGGTAATTGGGCCTAAAATACCACCTTGCATGTTTTTTTTCTCCCATGAGGTGTTCTAGATTCTGTCAACCTTTCCAGACATGCTCTTATGACTTGTACCTTATAGGCAGGAAATGATGTTGTGTCAAATCCAGATACAGTAACAATAACTTAATTTGTGGATTATTTTTAAAGTTTAGGAGATTTTCCTCATTAACCGGTTTCAGCCCTACACTATAACACCTTTCAGGATGTAATGTTTGAAACTTTAAGTTAGAGCTGGCAATATTTGTTAGATTTAAGGAACTCAACTTTAAATTTAATGATAATGATAAGCCTTGATTTGCAAATGAAATGTAAATCATGTGAAGTTTATGTTTCCAATAAAAGTCTGTTTTTACTATGAAATTTGCTAGGTTGCCAAAAACCTTTATAAGCTATTTTTGTGGTTTAAAACCTTGCATAAAAATGTCTGTCAGAGGGAATGCTACGACTTCTAAAAATGACATTATTTTCTGTGTTTGTCCTGGATATCAATGTAAATTTTTTGAAAACATGTTATTTATTTCAACCGTTTTGTCTCAGTGTCATACATAAATAGATGGTTTTTATTTTTCTAGAATTATTAGTTTTCTCTGTCACAGGAGAAGGACATCAATAATTCCAATAAAAGAGCTAATAACATAAATAAAATAATAGCATTAAATTCTGCAGACTTATCACATATGTTCTTTAAATACTATATTTCTGTTTTTTGAATTAACAGTTTAATGTGGCTATGGAATAAAATGATACACCCGCCAGTTCACACCTACTCCCTAACTTGGCTGGGGGTTTAACGTCCCTCTACCCAGATTATGCTCCCTATCCACCTCAGGATGTTATCATAAATCACTATTAAGTGTAAGAGACAGTATGGGATTGTGATACAATGTGAGGCAGTAATACGATACAAAGTAAAGACAGCTGCAAAAGCAGCAGGAGTCCTTGGTCTGCAGTGAGAGCAGATGCATTGCATAATTTTCCAACGTATGTCTGATCTGAGAAATATGCTGCCCACCAGAATCTGATACAGATAATAAAATGTTGAGGATGGCACACAACAACTTTTCTTGCGTTTAAAGCACTGAATGGATGTGAAAAGCCCTTTGGGAAATTCCTCTCAGGGAATCCACCACACACCTTGTGCATTGCTTAGATGGATCCTGCAAGTTGTAAACCACACCCGTTTGGTTCCATAATCACAGAGCATGCTGTGTAAGGACACAGGGTTCATGATCTGGACAGGCCAACTCATTCAATGTAATAGAACAACATTGTCCTGGTTGGGTGCAAATATGAAAAATGTTAATGACCAGCTCAGATCATTTCTATTAGACAATAAAGAAATAATTGTGCCAGGCCCGAACTAGGGCCCTTGGAAATATTGTTTTTCCCAAATTAAGGTTCTTTCATCTTTATTTTTCTGAACTCCATGTTTTACAAAATAAACAGATTTTTCACCTAAAAAGTATGATTCATGTGAAAAATGAGACAAATTCAATGGGATTAAATGAAACACAGTGTTGAGTGCTTCTGTCAAGCTCTGAAAAATATGTTAATTTAAAAAAGAAAAATTTCCTGAAAAAAATGTTTAATAATTAAAAAGACAAGAACAAAAGTTGTTGTGGATGAAATCGTTATCTAAAAACAAACAAATTTATCATAAGGTGAATATGTGCAATAAACATAAGCAAATAAAATAAATACAGCAATAAATAAAATTACAGCAAAAGTGTCAAGGGTTGAACTTTTTTTTGTAGATTTGCCAACTTTGTGTATTATAAGCTTAATTCTCAAACACCGGTTGGCTGTGTATTACTTGGTTTAATCATTGCCTCCAGATTCTCATTTACAACAAAGCTTTTGAAATCCATCACTTTTGATGTTATTCACTCTTGTGGAGGTGGGCAATTGCTGTTCACTCAGAAATGCCAACACCAAGGGGAGTTGTCAAGCTCTGATCTGCGTTAAGGGCATACATCGATCTGACCCGTGCTTGATAGTCCCGGTGGACTAACCACATACAGGCCTGCTTCCCACTGCTAGCTGATGGGTGTGGGAGACCGTGAGGTGCCCTCTTCAGCTTATTTCTCCGTTATCGGGTTTTCCAAGTCTTGTACTTTTTGTTTTACTGTTTCAAAGATGAGGGGTGGGCTTTGTCCTAGAGGCATTTCACTCCCTGCCCTTTGCATTTCTCTGCTTCCTCTCGCCTCCTGCTTCCCTGCAGTTGTTCTTTTTTTAAATATTCAACGGGCAAAGTTCTCGTCTTGCCTCTCTAGGTAGGTTTTGCACTTTGTCTTAATTTGAACAGCTCTGTTTTCATCCCACCATTTCAACAACAGCAGCATTCTCTACACCTACACTACAGTCCAACTAATTCTTGTTGTTTGAAGTCCTTTATTTTCTATTACAGACTGTATGTCAGTGTATTCATGATCTGAACTGCATAAAAAGAGGGTTCACACTGAAGACTCACAATTTCTGTGGCATTTAAAACAGGCAGTACCAGAATGATTCTAAGAACCTGTGCAACAGAATCTATCAGGTCTTACCTGGCTATTACAAAAATAATTAGAATTGGATTTTAGCAAAAGTAAAACACATTCTTTTAGTTTTGGTTTTAAACTGATTACCTTATAAAGCTTTTATATACAATTTGAATGGAGTTTTTTATTTTTTTTTTTTAATAACTAATGGTTTATAGCAGGGTCAGCCACTTTTTCACAAATTTTCATCTCTACTGACGCAGATTCTCCATTTCATTTTGTGTTTGTAGGTTTTTATTTTTTTTATTTGTAGAAAAATCCATCTTTCCAGCCATTATCCATCATGGTTATCCTTGCAGGGTCACAAGGGGGGCTGGTGTCAGTCTCCAGCGGTCATCGAGCAAGAGGCAGGGTACACCCTGGACAGGTCGCCAGTCCATTGCCGTTGTAGAGAAATAGTTGTTTTATTTTTAATTCTCACATACACTAAAACAGAACTCATATTTTACGATTTTTGGTCCTCATTTTTTCAAAGTGTACCAGTTAGAAAAACAAAGTACATTCACTTACAATAATTTTGTACAAGAATTTGGTTTCTGTGATTATTTTAAATCTAATAATAATACATTAAAGTGTAACAAAAGGTTATCGTACTGAATATTAAATAGGTGGGTGGGTAGTTCCAATGAATTAGCTTAGTCATTTTTGCTTTTTGGTTTGAAGAAATTTTGTACTGAGCAACAGAGTACACAATTAACCTTTTAAACGGAGACATGTTGGCATTCAATAATTAGGCTCTGTCAAACCTGGCATTCATCTAGGGCAATCGTATTGTGCTCATTCAGCTCTTAGAACAGGTGTGAGTGCACGCAAGACAGACTGATGATGGCTTTGCTCATACCGTCTTCAGGGATTGCTAGGATACTGGTATCTGTATTAGTTTACCAATCTGACTGCTTTTTAGCCTGCCACAATGAGCAGTGGAGTTATTGAATGGATGCCTCCTGATTAAGAAACAAAAGTACAAAAAAAACCAAAAATTTTTAACAACATTGTTAAACTCTGGCACAGCTGCTTGCTAATTGAAGACAATAATCAAAAGGCTTTTTTTTTTTTTTTTTTTTTTTTTTTTTTTTTTTTTTTTTTTTTTTTTTTTTTTTTTTTTTTTTTTAACTCAAGTTTTAAAACTCTTGATTGAAATCTTTGAAACTTCTTAAACAAAAAAGACTATTCTGAAGATATTACATTTATTTGTATTTGTTTGGAGATCACTGTATGTGCTGTTGTTACTATAGAGTAAAATGTTCCGTGCCAATTATACAACAAAAATCTGAGCATTTTCTGCATTTTGAAACATTATAGAATACCACTGTGTAACGCAAATAGATGCTGATTGGCTTGTAACAGATTTAATCCCTAAAGTGGGATTTTAATTCCAGTTATAAACTCCTGCTTTTAGTAGTCCAACTGTAACTGAATTAGGCAGTATGCATGGTTTTGTGTCTGATTTGAAGCTCATAGTCAACTTTGGGGTGATAGAAAAAACATATATGCTGTACACATTTCTTTAAAAAACTGGCAAAATTATCACCTTTTCTTAAGCACCTATTTAGTGTCCATATTTTATTTTACGGGTATCAGTGTTTTCTGCACAGTTTTCAGTTTATAGCTTTCACTGACAATCATTATACAGTCATATTCAGTAAATTACGATATGCGTTCAGATGAGGACCGTTTGTCAGATTAAAAATACGTTTTCAAAATAACCATTAAGCAGGCAAAAATAGTTTTTTTATTGGTTTGATGTAATATTCTAATTTTAAATGTCATGTTTCCATTACCTAGAAATAGAAAATCATCATAATTAACAGAAATAAAGGCTTTCAAACATCCATCTGTGTGTACACTTAGTGATAAAGTTCCTGAAATAAATGGGCTTTTCAGTAATATTCTAATTTACTGAATGGGTCTGTAACTATAATTATTAGCACAATAGGTTTTAGATCAATTCTTAAACGGTGAAGCATTTAGAATGTTAAATAGATAGCTACATTCAAGTAGTAACTCTAAGGACTGAAATATGTTTAGATTCTTTTCTCATAGATGAATTTTAATACACTGTACACTGACAGCTTATCATAACAGAGGAAATACAAAGTCTTAAAATAGAATGGAAATTCAATAAGGGCATTGTTTTTTCTCCATTTGTTCTGCTCCAGAAAATCTTAAAGAGTTAATTTCAGTGATTAATTGGGACAACAAAGTGTTCAGCCCTGGGAAATTCTTGCTTGTGCTAATTATTTTACACTTATTCAGAAAACAGTCAGTCAAAAACACATTTGGTAAAATGCACTGATTTTTACCACCTCCCCATTTGATGAACTAAGATTATCTTGTCCTTGACAGAAGTTTAGCTTGCTTGTGTAAAAACATAGTACATATAACATGGTCCTTTATTTATTTATTTTCTTTTATCCTGTGATGACAGAACATAAACAACATGGTCCATACTTTAAAGAACAACAGAACACCCCACGTGTTTTTTTTTTTTGCCTTTAATTTCTTTCTGCACCTTTTGCCAATTGTTATTCCAGCACAATTTGCACAATAATTTCAGTTTCTTCTTTCATTCTCAGTTATATCAGTTTTGTCGCTACGGATATTAAAACCCATCCATCCATTATCTAAACCCTCTAATCCTTGCAGGGTTGCAGGGGGGGCTGGTGCCTAACTCCAGCAGTCATCGGGCAAGAGACAAGGTACACTCTGGACAGGTTGCCAGTCCAGAATAAAATATTCCATCCAAAATATTTACTATGAAATACCAATAAACAGAAAAATACAAATTAATCATTTTATAACTGTCCATAATTCTACAATTAGAATGAAAAACTTTTCATCCCATTAGTCTTACATGTCAATTATCCTGCTTTGTAGTTACATGTTAAATTTCCTGGTCCATAAAGATATTTGCTTGATCAGTTTGCAGATAGACAAAATATAGTCACAGTATTTTGGCTTTCTATGCACATAGTTTTCTAATTGACAGTTGTTCTTTTGGTAAATAAATGTTTTTTTTTCCCATAGTTTTACTCGTCCATCTACCAGTTTGACATTCACATGTATCAACATTAAACTTGTGTTTAGTTATCTTTAGTTACCCATATTTAATAAATTGCTGAAGAAATCTATATGCATACATGTTTATTTAGTCTTATTTTTGCATTAATGGCACCTTGAATGAGCTCCCCCTTCTGCCATCTCCTAATCAGTTAAGTTGGAGGGAATCATCTAAATTATGGCGCAGATAAGGTGTCAATGCTCAGAAATTACTGTGACACATTAGCTGTGCAGTTTTTTTTGTCTCCCCCCCTCCTCTTTTTACAATGTCACTCTGGGGAATTGCCCTTATGCCCATTAAAAAAAAAAAAAGCCACTGTGAGAAGTTCAGCTTAGTCATCAAGCTCATATGCAGAGACTTTATGGAGACAAAGCTAAATAGAGAGCATGGTTACATTAAAAGTAGGGATGTCTTGATTTGATCTCAACTTAAGATTGGATCAGGGTTCTAATCAAAACATTTTTAAATCTAGGTATTGGCAACTTAACTACCAATAGATGCTATTGTACTGTTTAATGTTTTTAATGAGGTGCATTGTACTGTTTAATGTTTTTAATGAGGTGCATTATGTTGTATGATGTTCAAAGCTAAGTTATGAAACAAGAGAAAATGTTTTTTGTTTAAGTTTTATCCACACAAAAATACCTGGAACTAAATTTATTTGTGTTATCAGCTGAACAATCAACAAGATATATAAAAATAGAGAGTAAACATTTTGATTAGGCTAGCATTACAGCAAACACAACCACATAAGTACATAAACAGCAGAAGCAAGAGGTGTGTTTATTGAAAAATATAGCTGTATGTGTTGATAAAATATCAGCTATTTTTCAAAAGAATGGATACTGCAATTTTTAGAACGGCATTGATTATTAAGAATATACTTCCTGAAAAACAGTGTGTTATTTTACTGCTCATTAAAGCTTTGGAGGTTAGCATATACTCTACGTAACGTAGACTTTTTTTTAAAGTATTGAACTGGGACATTGTATCATCATATGTCTAACCTTAAATAATTCACATTAACATCAGGGATGAAAATCCTTATAAGGACATTTGTAATTTAAATACATGTATTGTAGCCCCTGTTAAACTGGAAAGAGGTTGATTCCGGCTGTCAACAAGATTATTAATTTATGAATATAAGATAGTTAAAAGATCTTTCCCAAAACCTTGCTATTAAAAATAAATTGTAAAGATTTACAATGATTATTAGAAATAAACTAGTTTTAAATAGCCAAAACTTGCAAATGCTTGGGACATGTTTCACATTTTTACTCTAAATGTAATGCATAACATCAGTACAACCATTAACATAAAGCAATTAAATTAATGTGCAAACAACATAGATTTCATCAAAAATACCCCACTGCAGATTAGCAAAATTCTAAATAATGGCATATGGTGATCAGGCTATGGAGAACACAAGAAAAAAAAGGTTATTTTTGACTGCACTGTTCTGTAAAATAGAACCAAAAATGTGAGCAGATAAAATGCATCCACAGCATCTTGTTTAACTCAGGTTTATGCCCCTGTCAGCCTCAGGGTCTTAAAGTGCAGTGTTAAAAGTGCTACAGCTCGACAAATAGAGAAACAAAAGAGACAACACCAGTAGTAACTATGGGGAGAGTGTGGATGTTCTGTTTCAGCTATCAAAAAGCAAAAAGTTTTAAAACACGTCTCCTTAACTTCCCTAACTTTTACAAGTAGAAATATCTTTGTAATTTGAAGTTTGTGTCTTCAGTACAGCACTTTGGAGAAGGAAGAATAAAAAAAGGTTTTGATTCTTAAAGTGGGATGGAGTGTTAACACAGTAATGGAGTTTGAGTCTCGGTTTAAGTTTAAGAGCGTTGATAGATATAAAATTGTTCAGGGGATTTTTAAAAAAAAAAAATTAAAAGAAAGTCAGTCCTGTTTGAAAGGCGCAAGTGCTCAGCTTTTTGAGGTTTCATACAAAGTTTCTTGGTAATTTGAGTGTCAGTACATAAAGAAAACAGATGAAACAGACATTGACTCTGTTTCACTCTCATCCCTCCATAAAAATGGAAGGCAGAGCTTCAAAAGGTAATTACATTTTGGCTTCAAATAGCAGAAAGCTTTTTGAGCTTAAAGCCCCTCAAAAAACACAGTCCAAAAATTTTTTTTCTACTTTTGTGTGTGCTCATATGTTTACAATGGGTCAGGAGGCTGCATGTTTGCATTAATGTTTGGATATTGTTTGCCGACTCGTCTTTGACAGGAGCCTTTACGCTTCAGAGAACAAAGGCAATGTATTCAATTATATTTGATTTCATTTGGTTGATGAATTGTCATGGCTGCAGACCTAGACAGGTGTTGTTAGTTTTAAAATGCATGCATTAGCTTCCACTTTCTTTTTCCAAGTTTGGGATTGCTGTGCTGAGGAGGAGGTGAGTGGAGGGAAAGTAGGACTTCTTGTTTCCCTGGCCTGAGGGACAGTTCCAGCACTCTGTGTATTTTATTCATTACGCATTAGAAAAACCATCAGTACCCTCTCCTCCAGGGAGTGTTTTGTTCAGAGCTGCTATGGCCTTCACTGTTCATCTGGCACTCCTGCTTGAATGGTTAAATGCTGAGAGTAAATAATTGCTACTGAAGGAATTGCTCATCTCAGATTCACATATGTGGAGTTATGAATATCAAATAGAAATTAGCATTCAGGGCATGGGATAATGACACTGATGGTGACAGCATTGACAGTGACATTACTGATGACTGGCAGTGGTGGAAGTAATTGAGGGTGTTGATGACCCTGATACTAATGATGATGTTGGTATTAATGAGGCTGATGAGCCCAGTTGTCGAGGTCACAGGTGTTCATTCCAACACAATTCCAACCTGACCTTATGCATAATTAGTCAAAAACTCTTTATACTTCAGAGATAAAACTAAGACAAGAAAACTAGATCATAATTGTGTCCTTCTATATTTGACCATTCAAGTAAAGAGGCCCAGTAACCTTGAATGGCAGGAGCGCAGATTGAGCAGTGTCAGGGGTAATCAAGCGGTCTATTTTTCCCACTCTCATCACTTACTGAAACTGGGCCGTCATGTTCCTTACTGGACCCATCAGACGAACAGACATTTTACAGCCCATGCAATTACTGAGAAATTACTTTGGGTCACTTCTACTATCAGTAGAAGTTGAGATAAAAAGTGAAGTTAATGATAATCCTTGTGAAAGACTCAATGGGCACAGTTCAGATATCAACAACAGGTTAAAATGAGTCTGTTGTTGGAGGAGAGAATGCAAATTGTCAGAGTCAGTTTGCCCAACATTTTTGTGGAAACAAATTTAATGTTTTAAGGTGGGTTTTCTTGTATGCCTTGTGCTATACATGGCCTACACAGCAATCTTTGGTTAAAAACTTAATTTCTAGAAAAGGTTTCAAAAAGAGTTTGTTTTGATTTTTAAACCAGTGCAAAGAAAGGAATATCTGTTGAGCTGAATAACCAGAGCAAAAATAAGTTGTTAAGGTAGAATGTAAAAGGCTTCATACATTAAAAACATACAGTGCATTACAGGAAAATTCATATACCTTATGCTGTTTCACAATTTTATCACGCTGCAGCTACACACTTCATTGTATTCCATATGGGATTTTATTCGATTGACCAAAACTAAGTAGTTCATCATTGTGAAAAAGCAATGGTTCAATGGTTAAAAAAAAAAACACTGTACAGATAAAAATCTGCCACAAATGTGCCATTTGTATTCATCTCCCCAGAGTCCATACTTTGTTTTTTGCTTATTATTCTTTGCAAAACTAACAAATGAAAACATGAAAATGTTTTTATCTAAAGTCTTAGTCTCAAGTCTTTTGCAACATTTAACCACTTTTTGTCCCGGATCGCTTGGTTCTTAGCTCCGTCCAACTCTGATCAGCTATAAAACCTCTATGTTCCCACGGAAGAGAAGCATCCCCACATGTGCCAACACTATGTTTTACACTGGGATGTGTGGTAATGTGCAGTAATATTTTGGGTTGCACATAGTGTTTTGCATGTAGTCCATAAATTTCAACGTTAGTCTCGTCTGACCAGAGCATGACACTGCCACCACCATGTTTTACTTTCAAGATTATGGTGTATTTCCATTGTGATGTGCAGTATTAGTTTTCCACCACATATTTTACATGAAGGCCAAAAAGTTCAGATTTTATCTACCGTAAGCAGAGTTTGTGGTAAACTGCAGTGGTGGATTTTAATTTGGGATAACAGATAAAGGGGGGCTGAATACAAATGCACACCACACTTTTCAGATTTTCAGGGGGTGGGAATACTTTTTTAAAGCAGTGTAATTGTTTTGGGGATAGGACTCTGGACACCTGTGTTATAGGTACCTAAGGGCACAGATTGCTCATTAATTTTCTCCAAACATAACAAATGAACACAGCTGTGTCAATTTCACCATGTAAAGCTACATTATGTAATAACGCTGCCATGTGTAATAATGTAACAAAATCAGGCTTCAAAATGTAATAAAACCTCATTGAAACTGCATTATGTAATAATCAACGCAAAATGTAATAAAATCTTTGAACACATTTTGAAATACTTTCAGCCGCATTATGTAATAACATTATTACATTTTGCGCTGGTTATTACAAAATGCAGAAGTAGCTGTTTTTTTTAGAAATGATAATGTAATAATGTTGTGCATGTTTCACATGTTTCTATAAAGCAGACTTTTAGATGTCCTCTGGGAGTAGCTATAAATTGGAATAATTGATGTAACAGGGATCAGGACAGTGAAGCTGGCATTTACTGACCAAAGCTTCAAAGATTTAAATACATATAGGATGTATAACATGATCACCCGCTTCAAATGTTATCATACATGATCATTATTAGAAATATATTGATTACGATGAACATGAACAGTAGTTTGTGATCGTTTACATAATGCACAACATTATTACATTATCATTTTTATAGGAGCTACTGCCGCATTTTGTAATCACCAGCGCAAAATGCAATAATATTATCACATAATGTGGCAAAAAGTATTACAAAATGCGTTCAAGGATTTTATTACATTTTGCATTGATTATTACATAATGGGGTTTTAATTATTTTTTTTTATTACATTTTGAAGCCTGATTTTATTACATTATTACATATTGCTGCGTTATTACATATTGCAGTGTTGTTACATAACACACCACAACAAGCTAAAAAACAGTTCCATGAAAATAAGTCCTGTGATTAACTTCAAATGACACATTGAGGTCAGTATTACATGTAATTTTATGCTGCATATTTAATACCCTTCAGATTAGGAATGTAGTTTTGAAGAAGAAGAATAAAAAGTCTCAAAAGAGCCATGAAATCGGTTTTTGACAGTAGCATAGGGGAGGACTCTGGATTTAAATAGAAATGTCATTTAAAGTTTAGCGATATTCTCTTTCTCATCACTTCTGCTCTTTCATTTATTGTCCTCAGCAAAGCTTAAAGCTCCTCTGCTGCTTCACAACTGGCCCTTCCTTGTGAAAGGGAACTTGTTCAATAATTGAATAAAAAAGCTGAGTTCATGTTTTATAAATGCTATGCCCGCTTAGAAGAAATACTCTTGAGTTCTTGCTGATATTAAAATGTGAGGTTGCTGGGTTACTCATCAGGTGAGTTGATGATGGTGCAATTTATTATGCAGTTAACACATGTCTATTTCTTCGGTACTTTTTCCTGCCGGTATGTTGTGTCTGGTGTCTTTGTGTTGGTGTCACTGTGTGTTTACAGGCTTTCTGCTGTATGTTTTTCCATTGTGACAGCGTTCCGTGCCTTCCTGCGTTATCTGACTTAGTATATTATTTCCACTGTATTTTCTTCACACTGCTACATTCATCTAGTATGTGGATCCAGCCAAGATTCTGTGTATTGTGACCTTAGGGTAGTGCAAAGAATCAGAACTCAATCAATGCTATTAATTAATCACATCCTCTCCTGCACACCCTGTTCTGTAGGCAGGTAGAGTGCAAAAACACAGTATAAGTACTTGCTGGACTGCTGTGTATCTGAGGTCTTGGGTTCAAAGTTGGAGATTTA
Source organism: Anableps anableps (assembly GCA_014839685.1). Classification (NCBI taxonomy): domain Eukaryota; kingdom Metazoa; phylum Chordata; class Actinopteri; order Cyprinodontiformes; family Anablepidae; genus Anableps; species Anableps anableps. The sequence continues at coordinate 24,622,848 of CM026081.1, forward strand.
GCCAAGCAGCACACCAAGCAGCCATTTGTTAATGTCCCACAGCCAGTCTCTGCACTCTCCCCTCTCTGCTGTCGGTCTGCCACTTCCTTCTGATGAGGAAATATTGAGTGAAGAACCACAAATCTCAGGGTTGTGTCTCCAAAGCCTGCTCATGTGCCCGAGCTGTGAATGAGAGAGAGAGAGAAGGAGGTGGAAGAGGAAGACGAGGAGGAGGTGATGATGTTGTGGTAAAGGTGGGAGACGGGGCAGAAAGTTCTCATGCAGGTGGAATTGTTTTCTAACCACTGAACTGGAAAACATTTTAGAGAAAATGCGTGGGAGGTTTTATAACGAAATGCCAAACCTCTGTGCTGAGTAGTAAAGCTTCAACATGCGGCTAGGAAATGTCTTAGGAGACTAGCGCATCACCAGCGAGAGCTATGATTATTGATCAGTTCGTTTAGGAATAATTTATTTTTAGTTTAATTATTAAAATGAAATTACACAAAGCCTAAGGCTACATTTATATACTGTAGTTTGTCTAAACAACAGTCAAAAGCACTAACAAAACACTAACAATAATGGTATAAACTGATAAAAAAGTTGTTTAATAACTTAAAATATATATGATAAGACTCTTGTTTATCTCAAAATAGTTTTATGATCTCATAAAAAAAAAAAAACATGCAGTGTTTTGTCTGATAAGTTTGAATTAGGCTTGGCTCATCCTGGTTTTATTAAACATTGCCGTATCTGAGAGTAAACTAAAAATAGAAGCTGAGATTACTTTTCGGCACATTGTAGATACTTTATGTAGAAAAGAGTCCCAATGTTTCCATGTAAAGGTGAGAACTTGGTGATTGCCTTGTGTTTTCATGTGTTTTTGCTTTTACTCAGACTTATAGCTGAGCTATAGTCATAATTATATGCCTCTCCTCTCATTTTAATTTTTTTTGGTATCCCTTGCTTTAAACTTAATATAAAATGTCCTAAACTACAAAACCCAAAATAAAAAGCAAAACTGATCAATTTTTTTCTTTTTGGATATCGGTTTTGCTGTTACTGTTGGCAGACAGTATCCATGTGAGTTTGAAGGTACTACAACAGATACAACCAGACCATTTAAATGCATCCCTTGACATCTTTGACTGAAAATTTTTGGTGAGCTAAGGATCTTAAACTAATAAGGATTTTATCAAAGAGGAACACCAACTTCTTTCTCTTTCACTGCTTTAAAAGTTATCACAGTAACAAATGTAGTCTCAAAATTTGCAAGCAGGAAACAGAAAAAAAAAATTAAACAGAGCTAAAAACTCAACAAAGTGCAGGATGGGAATAATTCGCTATGACATCATCATATGCTAACTGAAGAAAAACGTCTTTACCTGAATGTTAGCTAGTTTATGCTAGGACAGAGATTTTAGTTCAAATTGTTTAGGTGGTGAATTGCAAATATGAAATAATTAAATGTAGCTCGTCTTTTCTAATTATAGAACTTGTTCTTGTTAAAGGTAAACTTGCACAGACTGCATCTCTGTCTTCCTCTCACATATTTTATTTTGTTACTTAATTCAGGCAGAAAAATCGGTTTCCAGTATCTGTCAGGTAAAAAGTGCAACCAAAGGACTGCATGTCAGCCAGCAGCCACCCCAGAGGCATTTCAGATAAAATGCTGATTATATCAGCACAGTGCAATTTCTAAAAAATCACACTTAAAGACGATTGTTCTATAATTTTGACAAATTTACTTGTAGGGTGATCACACTGTGAGAAAGTTCGAAGTCATAGGCTCCATAAAAAAGGATAACTTTCAGCCTATAATATTCTTTTGCAATTTTTCTTAGTAGCAGAAAGAGTTGGTTTTAAAGATTGAACAAAAAAAAAAAAAAAAACTCTCACAAGTTCATGTTTACTTGAGCAGAAAAAGAAAAAAAAAAATCATGTTTGCCTCAACTAGGTCTTTTAGACACCAGTCTTTGTTAGTCAAACTAAAAACTGACAGTTTAAGGCCAACTTCTCAGTGGCTTGTGCATCCATGGTTATTTCACCTTGGCTTAACTAATAATTTGAGTTTTCTGCTTTTATTGTTATATGGTCTATAACAAGATATTTAAACACATAGAATTGGTAAATCCTTAGAATATGATTTATACATTATTTCAAAAAAGTTTCAAAAGAAAACAAAAGTACAGTGGAAGACAAACTTTGCTCATGGAGAACATCATTTCTTTTTTGAAAAATTACCAGATGTGCCAGTCTGAATTTTGTGACTGCTATCTAATGTTTTGTAATGCTGAAATCAATTTTAGATGATTTTGACTTCTCTTTTTCAGATTTACAGTTTAAGAAGATGCAACAACATTAAAAGCATGTTATGTGCTGAAGGTCTTGTTTTCTCTGATTTTCTTGCAACCCAGATGCCACTCCAACTTTTTTATAAAGCACTTTAAAAGCAGTAAGCATTGTTCAAAGTGGTGAGTATAAATAAAAAGAAAACAAAAAGATTTTTTTTTTACAGTTAAATAGAAGACATAAGATAGACCACAAAAATGCCCTGACATGTCATAGACAATACATTCATATGTGTCTGTACTTTTTCTGGTGTTTTGAAACCCCTCATTGAGCCTAAAAAACAGCTAGGTTTGAGTCTTTTTAATTCAGTAACACTGCCCTTATGAAAGGGTGTTGTTACACAAACCTGGAAGCACCTAACTCATAGGGCTTAAACGATCAATAAGATTAATTGTAATGAATCAATTATTAAAATAATCATCAACTAATTTAGTAATCAATTAATCATTAACTGGAGTATACAGACTCTAAAAAAGGCAATTTGCTGAAAGAACAACGCAGTCAGAGCAGTAATGAAGCCAAAGCTGAGTGGAAAATATCTACATTATGAATTAGAGATTTAAAAAAACCTTTGCTTGTAAATATGCTGTACTCAAAATTCCTAAGGTGGCATAGTCTTAGCTTTACCATGTTCAAATTCTCTAAACAAAATCTCCTATTAAGCACCTTTAGCTATCCAATTATCAATCCATCCATCCATCCATCCATTATCCATCACGCTTATCCTTGCAGAGGCAGGGTATACCCTGGACAGGTTGCCAGACCATCGCAGCAATTATTAATCCGTTAATAGAAAATAATAACAATCAGATCAGCCCTACACTGTATTGATATTCATTCCAGCAGAAGGAGCTGAGCTTTTCACATGTTGATGTTAGTAGTAGCCCTACTAACTCACCATACAATAGTACGTATATTGAGTTCATTGACTGGGAAAAGATCAGAGCCCATATTCACAAACATTCTCCTGTCATAGTGCTCCCATCTTAGCCTAAAAATCACCTTAATAAGTGGGTTTCGGTCCAGTTGTTTGGGCTGCACCAGGGTTCACACCAGCACAAAAGTTCCTGAGAAACATAGGAAACGAGCTCTGGTCTGTTTAAAGTGGACCAAAAGTGTCAGGTGTAAATACACCCTTAATCTAAAAAGTCCAGCCATATGAATGGTGATTACTGCAGTTTCCGAATCCAGGAAACAAGACAATGTTCTCACAAAGAATCAGATGAGGAAGCTGGATCTGTCCCCAGACGACGATTGCAGATGTACTGCAATAAAAGCAACTGCTGTAGATGCTGAAAATGGAGAGTTTTGCCTTTGGCATTTATAGCTTTGACATGGTTATACAAGGAAAAAAATGATTTAAAAAAAGAAAACTTACATTCAGGGATTGTTTAACACAATTCTAATTCTCTCAGGTCTTCTGTGCTTAGCCTTGTGTTAAAGCCTAAAACATAGGTGGACCTGCTTACAAAAAGTTCTGTATTTTTATGAGACGTGTGCATAAACACTGACTGTGTTCAATTATAGAATCAGTTTGTGATGACCTCCACTGTCAATTCACTCACTTGTTACTCTTTAAGGTTTATGAGGTTAATTTAGAGTGCATCCACAGTACAGACCACAAACATCCTTCCACTGTCTGCCTTGGTTATAGCACTACAGCCGCCCTTGGAGAGAGTCACCTCCAGCAATGCGTCTGGTGTATTGTGCTTTCCTACATTATTTGTATAAACAGCTATTGATCCTTTGGGGAGGACTGGCACTAGTCAGCAACTTTATCAACAGCTGAAAAGAAATGAAATTACATTTTTTTGATGGATGCTCCTGTCAGGCTAAAAGAAAAGCAAATGCCTACAGCATCAGGGGTTGCACTGCACACCAAACAAGGTCTGTGCAGGTGCACCAGGCCACGCTTTAAGATAACATGGGAATCCTCTGATCCAGCACAGCTCTTATAATTTATTTATATGACTAGAGCACCTCTGACACTCTTGGAGGTTACTAATTTGTCTCTTTTTGGCTATTGCACCTTTCACATTACTTTAATGTTGCCTTGTTAACTCCAGACTTGGTGATCGAAATGCAATTCCCCAGAGCAGGCCAGGCTTGAGCAGCAGCCCTTAGACTGAGAGCACTAATGAGATCCCAGCGAGCTCTTTCATAATGAAACAACTTTGAGGCCAATTGTCCATCACTAATAATCATATGGTAATAACCGCTGCTAAAGCCTTCACTGAGGAGCAGAGTTACAGTCGTTTACTCCTCTAAGTGTGCTCTTGTCTATGGTAAGGACAAAAGAAGAGAAAAGGACAGTGATAAAAGTTGAAATGGAAGAAGATGACAGTAATGAGGAAAGAATGAGTTTTATAAGAAAAGAAAATGTGTAGGTGGAATTTCACTAGGCAAAACCTTAGAGGAAACATCTTGTAAGGAAAACAGCCACAAAGAAAAAAAAAACACATTTTCACATGCTTGAAAGCCAACCAGAGGCAGAAAACAAGACTCCTCTGGATTCTCGAAAAGTATGGAAAAGTGTGAAATTTTATTTTAGTATTTTCCAGGTTTGGATAGTCCTTAGGTTTTTAGAGTTTCACAGCAAAAATATCTGCCATAAATTAATTGAGGATGCTTGTATTTATAGTTTATTTATAGAACCCTGAGAATTTTGTTATTGCATATGTTATCAGTTAAATCAGTTGGTGGATGAGGTCATGCAAATTGTTTGCTAATATCAGTGTAACACAAGTGCTAACAATCCATTATGACAGGCTTTTATTATTTACTAGAAGCACAGCTTGGAAGGACTGCATTAGTGCCACAACTGGGACTTGGAAGCTGGGACTGTAATAGAATCTAAATTGATGGCATCCAAAATAAGACGGTGAGCAGACAGTGATCAGGGAATCAAAGAGAGACACGGAGCTGTTTCTGCAGCCCATCATGTAGGCTCGTTCTGCTGAAGTAACTGAGTTCTTAAAAAAATGGCAAAGATGCGTGCTGTGAGTGTTTTTATCTGCAAAAAAAAAAAAAAAAAATTGTCCTCAAAGGCTAATCAAAGATAGAAAATCATTGCACCACTTCAGCCACTTTAAAAGAATTGTGATAATGTGGCCATGGAAGGAATATCTCAAATTTTTTAAAACGTAAAAGCATCAAGTACAAGGACCTCCATGGTGTTTTTTGTTCCATCTCCATGGTTACAAGGACAAGCCTTATGAATGGTTTTGTACTGAAAGCACATCACTCTGCTGTCATCTGTGTAACACTTTATTTTCCAATTTCTCTTTCAGCAAGGTTGAAATTACACAGAAAACAAATGAAAAACTACTTAAAGCTATCTTTTCCTATTTACAACCTATCTTTTTTTTTCTATTTGAAGCAGTGGGTGTTTCCCAAATAAAAAAAAAAGTATATTTTAGATTATTGCAATGGAATTGTTTGATTTTAATTCAGAATTCCTGCTATAGTAATTGAAACAAACTTGGTGTGTTTCAAGTGTATTATGCCATACAGTTTAAAAAGGCTTACTCAGACTTGGTGATAGGTCAACAGAATAAACAGGGAAGAAGAAAGAATAAATAAAAAAGCCACATTTCTGCTTTCCCCCATCTCTGGTCACACAAACATGCACTGATACTTAGGGAAAAATAAACATACAGACACTGGACTGCTGGACCATGACAGAATGCTGGTTCGCTGATCCTGAGGCTAAACACAGCAAATAGAGGTGGCTCTGTGCCTGGTAAACTCATGCATTACAATAAAACACACTCTTCAATGGAAAAGTAACAAAGTCGTCTCTTTTCAAATATTAAATGATTTTGTAATGTACAACTAACTGTAAGTGTGTTTTGTATCAAAATATAATCCTTCCACAGACCAGTCATCAATTAGGAACTAACCAGGATAAATTAAATTACAAAGAAGACAAGAATGGTATTAACTTAGGTCCTTAGGTTAGTATTGATGAACTCATTTTGTAATTGCCTTCTAAAACAGCAACATTAATCAGTTAATTAATCAGTTCTGTCTGCCCAGGGGTTAATTTCAGGCCTTTGTAAATCATATTGTTTCCTACATGGCTGAGGTCTTTTTTAAGGTCTTTTTTTTTAACCATGAAGGTCAATCAGAAGATTGTTTTACTTGTAGATTAATGAATTACACAATGTTTGAATACTGGTAAAAGCTAGGCAAAACAGCAACAAAAACATTCATTTATCTGCGTTCTGAGAAACTGATTTCTCACTTTTATTAGAAATAACCCCAACACTAAACCAGGTCTGCTGAGACATGCTGAAAACCAAGATCTGAAATCAAAAATAGATGCTTAATAATATTTTATTAAATCATATGATCTTCACAGATCAAACATCTATAACACTGGAAGGATATCTGAATATGGAAGTTCACTTTTCAAGGGATTATACCTGTGCACCATGGCTCATAAGCCAAGGTATATGGATTTCTTCTATACCTCAAAACATGTGATGAGGAACTGCATAACTTCACTTTATAAGAACATAACCATAATGTGCCTGGATGAACCTGCTAAAATATATTTTTCCCTAGGATTAAAAAAAAAAAAAAAAAAAAAAAAAAAAAAAAAAAAAAAAAAAAAAAAACTTTTGATTTTTGCCCAGAGATTGCAGTTTTTTGGCCATAGCCAGAAAGAGAAACTAACATAAAGATTTGTAAATAGACAGCTGTCTTTGTCAGACAGCATCACTGAGACAGATATACAGTATGCAGAGAAAAGTTTAAATGGGAGTTTTTGTTTATCATGACAAACAACAATATTGTTCCAGTTTATTATTATTTAGTGATGTTGATTTGGTTTGAAAGTTAAGCATGTGTTTGAGGGGATTATAAAAATTTCAGGGATTAATCTCAGGCTTTCACTCATATTTTCAGTTCAAAGAACTTAATCTTGAAGACAGATTTTTAAAAAGCTTGAAGACATTTACAATTTTCCTCGAAAAGTAGTTGCACAAAGTCATTCTGCATCTTAATCACCCAACTATTGATCACTGAAGCAGTCAGACATTTTCCAGCAGTTATTAATGAAGCAGTAAACAGTAATCTAGCACATGTTAGCATAGCTGCATAACCTTGAAGAGAGTGTTTTTTTCACCTCATTGTCTCTGAGCAAAGGCAGTCACCACATCATTAAAACCCAGAGCTGTTGCCAGGAGCTGAGAGCTTTTCACCTCATTTTCTTCTTTGTTGATTCTTTATGTCCAGTAGAGGAAACTCTCCTGTTTTAGTTTATTCCCAATATTTGGGGTCGAAAAGTTTTTGGTTGATATATGTAATATAAACAAATTCAAAAAAAGCTCACAAAATGTTTTAATGTAAACATGTTAGACATTGTCTAAAACTGATGAGGAAAGTCTAATATGTGACACGCTGCTCATAGTTTATTTGTTTTCAGGGCTCATTTATATATTTGATTGTCCGCAAGCTTATCTCACTATTCTGCAAGCAAGCCCAAACCAGCTTTCCGTGTAAAGGATCCAGACTCCCGAGCTTGATGAACCTTTCCCAAGCAGGGGCTCCAGCGAATCTGATGTCAAGAAGGACTCATCTAGCCTCTTACTGCCTACATCTGAGTGCCACATCCATCTTTAGAAGGTGATTTAGCCAACTACCCATAACCCCGCAACTATCAGCCCTATCATTTTTTAATTATCAGTTACTGTTTACCTTAAATATATTAACTTATTTTACATGTTGTTCCTTATGTGAAATTAGTTTTACTGAAAGATTCTTTAAGTATTTTTCAGGAAATGCTATTAGACCCTCCTTTTTACAACATTGAACATTCTTGAAGTGACAGAAATTCTCCAAAGATGTTGTCTGTTCACTAAATGGTGATGGAAATCTATCTTGGTTTTATTCCCAGAACATCTTACTGTGGATAAACTGAACGCTTTAACAGTTTCATGACCTGGTTAGCATGATTTCTGTTCAGAGATGTAAACGAAGATAACACTGTAAATTATAGTATTAATTTTGCTTTTCAGAAAGAATGTTTTGCCTTAAATATACAGTCAGACCAAACTGAGAGCAAGTATGCAAATTTCATTTTAACTTTTCAAGCTTTTGATATGTATTATGTATACAAAAATAAATAGCAAATAGCAGCAGAATGTCACCTCATTACACAATGTTTTGACACTTCAAACTAACTCAGACCTGCCAGCTGTAAGGCAGTTCATTAATAAACAGTAAAACATCTTTTCCATCACTGAGGCCTCCTTTCCTTCTTAGATCTTCCATATTTGACTTTTAGGGTTTGTTAACAACTGGCTCATTGACTTCTATGACTTTGAAGGTTAGAATTTCCTTATCTGTATTTTGTTAGACATGCCCTAATTTGCATAGATCTGTATCATGAGTGTGCATCTCATTGGGGGTGTTTATTTTGTCCCTTGCATATCTTAAAGCTTTCCGTGTCCCTTTTGAAGGCCAATAAATCATTTCCATATTAAAGACATGGTGTACTAGGTGCCTTTTAAATTACACACAGGGACACAGAAACTTGAGCAAATCAAAGGATAACCGGGGGAACTCTAAAAGGAGGGAATACCTTCATGAACTCATTCAATTTTAATGATTACATTTAATGTTTTAATTAGCTGACATTTACTGAGGTACAATGTATTAATATAGCACACCAACACAAAATTACAGACATTAGATACAGTGATATTTTGTGTCCACAGGTCACTAGAATGATTTACAATCAGCAATGGAGGTTATCCTTTTTTTGTTGTATTCTTTTGTCAACATATTATGAAATTAAAAAATAAATAGCTATTGTTTGAGTCTGCAGAGTGGCGCAGTTATCATTGTTGCTATGCAGCAAGAAGGCCCTGGGTTAGAATCCCGGCCTGTCTACATAGGGTTTCCATGCAACTATTAGTTGTGCTCTCCACAAATCTAAGCTTTATATATGGCTGATGAAAAGAAAGTTGTTGAAAAAAAGCAATTAGAAGTCATTTGCAGGTTTACACAAATCATGTGGGGGACACAGCAAACACATGGAAGAAGATAGTCTGGTCAGAGGAAACCAGAATTAAACTTTTTGGCCGACATGGAAAACACTATGGGTGTCAAACAAACATCAACAAGCTATGCTTTGTTGATGCTTTTCTTCAGCAGGAACAGGGAAGTTGGTTAGAGTTGATGGGAAAATTGATCTAGCTAATACAGGAAAGTTCTGGAAAAAAACATCTTAAGGTGTTTTCATACCTGATAGTCCAATATACTCGGTTTGATTGGGGACCAAAACTGCAACATTTGTTACATTTTCAGCTGGTGTGGTTTGCTTTCACACTACACTGTGTCAAAGGAAAGGAACTACCCCCTTGCCTGTCGTGATGTTGCACCACGAACCACTGAAGGAAAAAACACAAAACCTTGAAAGAAGACACTTCCTTCTTCATGAAATGTAAAGAAAAATGGAGAGGAGTAAGATGTTAGCAGTTGTAGGATTTCTCTTTTGTCTTTGCCAAAAGACCATGAGCCATTTCTCCCGCTAGCGCTAGACTCTTGAGTTTGTTTTGGTTGTATTTAACCAGAATTTCCTGCACTATTGTCCACTTCCTGCTTTTGGAGCGGTCTCCGGTCCACTTGCATTCACATATGCATTCACATATGAGTTCAATTACGCATTCACACCTCCCCAGACAAACTGGACTTTTTAGGCAAACAAACTAGAGTTCAATTAAAGTGGATTAAACAGGGCTGGTGTGAGTGCACACTATCTTAGAGGTTGCTAAAGACTTTAGACTGAGGCTGAGGCTCATCTTTAAGCAGTAAAACAACCGCACACATACATCCAGAGCTACAGTGACAATAAACATTGAAGTATAGTGTACATGCGCTGGCATGGCCCTGTCAAAATACAGAGCCAATTCCAAATGACAATCTTTTGCAAGATTTTAAAATTGCTGTTTACAAATGCTCTCCACCTAATTTGACTCAATTTGATCAATGTTGCAAAGAAGATTGGGTAAACATTTCAGTCTCTGGATATTTACTGTATAACAGTCATCTAAAATCATAACAAAATTGAAATAAAACTTGTAAAAATGCATAAAAGTGGTTGGAATAATTGTAAAAGGCACTCTAAACAATAATAATTTTAATATCAGTTTAACCAGACAATGTGACACGCTGTTACCACTAGTATTTGTTTTTCAACAAACTGTCTTTATGAAGACATCCCTGCTTTTTCTGCAAACTTGGGGATAAAATCATTTTCTGCTGCAGTAGTATTGCTCTATTTCTGCATCCATACTGCTGAATTTAGAAGCACTAAAATCCACACCTGGACCACACACACTTACACATATGCACACACTCTGAGCATAAAAAAGGTGCATAGCCAATTTGGCACTGCATCCTAAATGAATGTAAGCAAGCATCTGTATTTGACCAGCTCATTATGATGTGGTAATTGGCTAGGGACCATCAGGCTGTGAGATGGCAGGCTCCAACCTTGTTAATTCAAATTTTTCGTCTGCTGCACTGTTGTGTTTGTTAGTGGACTATGGAGAGAGCCTTATAGTGTGTTCTTGTTAACAATTTCCATATCTGTTCCAGTGAGTAAACTAACAATCCCCAAAGAACATTACAATAATGATTTAGATCACTTCCTCAATGGAAATGATTGTAGTAATGGATTCAATTATGCAATATAGGTTTCTGAAAAACTCCATACCATGTATCTAGATGATGACCTGTCCACAAAAGTTAGGATGCCAAGTAATTACTGAGAAAAGTCTAAAAAAATATTTAAGCCTTATTAGTTTATTTTGGCTCAAACATTTTATGCAAATTGACAAGTTTGGACAGCAGCTGAAACTTAGCACCAAGTGGGTGCTAAGTTTAATTTTTTAAACTGAATAGAAACAACAACAAAAGCCATACTAGCATATGAAATTTGTGATTTCTAATAGAAGTTTTGCTGTTTTGCAAAAGTCCCAAGCAAAAATTTTAAGATGGTGTAATTTCTAGGATTTAAAAAGAAGCAAGCATACCTAAAATTATGACAATTATTGTTAGAATTTTTATAATGGCATTCATTTTTGTAAATGAGGATGAATTATAGGGGCTTTCTTAGTGTTAGTTGACTGGCAGTTAGTAGCAGTATGTGGGGGAGGGGCAATGCACAAATTTTTTTTTTTTTCAGATTTCAATATCAAAAATGCTCAAAATTAGAATTTTTTGGCCATGGCAAATGGCTATGATTTAACATGTGCATCTCTTCTGATACACTTTTGAGATTTAACACTTACATTTTTCTGAGGACACACAATAAACACCATGATGTTAAGACATGATAATGTGTAGCAGCTTTACTTCCCAACTAACCAAAGTTAAGGGAAAAAAATATATTTTCATTATGTTTTAAAGTAATTTTTTTTCCGTCAGGATAATTTAAATAGCTTTACATCTGATCTTTTTGCAATTCCACAGAGTTCACCTAAACAAAAACTAAACTCTTCATGCAAAAAATTACGAAACAGTATGTCTCATCAAACTCTACTACTAAAGAATATCTTTGTTAAGATTATCCTTCATGTTTCTGTTCCAGATTTTTGAGTTTATTTCTCAGAAATATTGAGCAAGAAGAAATCTTGCCGTTTTTATAAACAATTTTTATTTCTTTTTTTGGGACATTGCAGAAGAAAAAAAACATGTGCAAAACAGTAAAAATAATCAAAAGAAAGTTTAGTACAAAGTATGTCACACGCTGTATTTTGGGCCATAATGGCAGTGAACGCATCATCAGTTAGTAGCTACCTGCAGCACTGTAACATGGTTCTTCGTTTTATCAGTTAATTGATGCCCTTGTTAGGACCTTTTCTCATTCTAATGTCAAAAGTGAGGTGTGCACAGTGAAACCTAATGCTAATACAATTGGGGGGGAAAACTGAATTTAATCAAGCTCCATATCAAACTAAAATTCAAACAATTTAATTGTAAATTTTCCATTAAGAACCATTATTGTATGCAGTTTTTCAACTACTTTGTTTATTCTGGTGTTAAATTTAGGGAAAAAATACATTATTGTATTAAGTCAGTGTCATTTACAGAAATTTGATGCATCAAATAGCTGTTTTTGGTCATTCCTTAATCTTGAAGTATGTTCTGAAATAATTAAAAAAACAGTGCTATAATCAAACATACGCAAATTCTTGTGGTACATTGTTCTTGACAAATAAACTGCAACTGAGTAGAATTAATAAATACACGTAGTTTACTTGTGCTTTTCTATAAAGCAAATTCCATGTTCATGAATTTTCACATAGCAAAAATTTGTTCAGGTCTACTAGCTTGTGGAAAAGTCCACCATATATATTCTTCATTGTAATGCAAGAATAGTAAGCGTAGGCCTTGAAATATGACTTCTAGGTGAAACAAGTCAATCTGGTTGTAATGTAGCAATCCCCAAAGAAGCAGAAAGTGAGAAATATGCTGGAGAAAACAAAGAGGTTGCAGAGTTGGGGGTGGAAGATTATGAATCAGGGGTCTTGACTGTGACAGGGGCCCTAAGGCTGCATGACACCTGACATGTTTCATCTCCAGCCATGTGACGTTCCCCTGCCACAGTCCTCCAGCTAAGGATGCAGCTACACACGGAAACAGAAATGACAATGTGGAATGGAGAAAGGAATAATACAAAACCAGAGACTTTGGTGTGGACTGCTTGGAAGAAGAAATGGGGAAGCAGACGTTTTGCCTTGGATCTATCCCTATCAGTGATGCAAAGACGACCCCAAATCCATTACAAGCCAATTATATGAGCTGGGCCAGGGCTGGGGCTGGGCACTCACTCGTGAACTGCAGTGCTTAATCCATAAAGAGGAACTAATAGGAAATTTGAAAATAGAATCCACACTTGAGTAACTTCGGAGGGATTTGGTTGGATTAATGAACTGTCAGGCTCACTGTCAACACGCTGGGGAGTGCAATCCTTTACTAGCCTCTGCTGTTCTCTTTCTAGTCTCAATCTTTCTAGTTTTTCTGTGCATCACTCCTCCGTGCGCCACGTGTTTAAAACTAGCATGGATGTCAGAGGAAATGAAAATAGCTGTTGTACCACCTGTGTTTAAATCTGTTTGCACTGTTTTGTTGCTTTAACTTTTTGTACGGCCATCCATAATATGTTCCGAAATACACATACATGAACAAACACAATCTCATACACGCACACAGGACACATCCCAGTTCCATCATGATTGAACAGTCTAAATGAGCTTCTCCTCTCACAGGAAAGGAAGCATCTGCTTACATCTGAAGGGACGCACACAACAATCACAGGTCTTAGCAGTTGGAGCGTGAACATGGTGAAAGAGAAGTGAAGAAAGGGTTTGAAAGCAAGATGAAGAGAGGTTAACGCATCTGAGTGGATGACTAAAATGAGAAAAACACTTTGAGAAAAGGACTGAAGTAGAACCTGACAATTGAGCTAGTATGAGTTTTCAGCAAGGATGCACAAAAAAATAATTATTCAAAATCAACAGAATATATCTTATGCAGTACATCTAGACTTGTGTGAAAACAACATGGGAAGTATTTAGCTGCTTATAACACTTATGTCAGTAAAGTTAGTTCAGTGCATTCTGGCCGTAAACTTTAAAATTACGAGGAAACTTTGAATGTTTCATTGGTTTCTAACATAATCAGCAGGGAAAACAGGCAGAACAAAGTGGGCCTTGTGGCTGAAGCATGCATTTCTACATGTATTTTAAATCTGTCTCTCTGTAGCATGCTGTCAAAACAGATATTGTAATACTAAAAATGTACATGAACCTTAATCCAAACCAATACACCAAATGGGTTCAGACCTAAAAAAAAGCAGTCGTTATTATTCTAAAACAAAAAACAAACAAAAAACCATTTAGTCACTAAACAAACCATATAATTATTTTTGCAATGACAATAAGACTGGGAATAAATTTAGCAAGAGATGGATCCAGCTTGTGAGATCTGGTCTTCCTACTTAGAAATTCAGGGCCTAAAACAATTTATTTCCTGCTTCTTTCTGAATTTATGTGCATCATTTGATTTGTCCCTTTTCAGACTCATTTTGTGGTAATAGTGTATTTGTATGGAAGAAAACAACATTTTGGGAACCAAGTCACATTTCAACATATGATGGAAAATAATGCAGCCAAGCTCTCGGCAGTCTGTATTGCTTTCAAATATTTATTTTCCTTTAGATCAGCTGCTTCTTTTTCATTGTACCCCTGCTGAGTCAACACACATACAGGTATGATTCATTCTTCTGTCCTTTATTTGGAAGTTTTGTTCCATATAACATCTTTAAGTATGCATGTGGTATATAAATCACTTTTGTTTCTAACTCATACATGTTGATTAAACTGAAAACCTTTTTCAATTTAAAATGTATTACACCTTCCTTTGCTAAGTGATTCATGTCCTTTGAACATTTCCACATTTTTTCACATTAAAGCCATGGACTTCAGTGTATCTTATTGGAAATCATTAAATAGAAGAACCCAAAGCAGGGCATTATTGTGAAGAGAAGCAAAAATTCTGTTTGGTTTTCAGTTTTTTTTTTTTTTTTTTACAACTAGAAATTTGATGATTGTGGTACGCATTTGTTCAGTCACCTAGTTAGTACTTTGACCTCACTATCAATGCAAGTGGTTTATAAAGGCATTTGCTTTTAGAACATTTTATAAAACCTGAAGTTGTGCAGACATTTAAGTGAGGTGTAGGTAATAAAAACCCAAAGCTTTGAATATTTCACTGATCACTGTTGAATTGGAGAACCTATGGGACAGCTGCAAACCTACCAAGACATGTATGTCCTCCTAAACTGACAGGCCAAGCACAGAGATCGTTAATCAGCAAAGCAGCCAAGAGGGCTACTTCACAGCTGTAACTGTGAATGAGTTACATTGATCCACAGCTTAACTAGGAGAATCTGTCGAAAGGACGTCTTTTAGTTGTTCACTCCAAAAATCTTCCTCTCTTCACTCTTTATAGAAGAGTGGTAAAAAGAAAGTCCATGTTAAAAGAAATCCATAAGAGGTCATGTTTGCAGAGTGCCACATTCTATTTAGAGGATAAAGGAAACGTGAAAAAAGGTGCTCTAGTCAGAGAAGACCAAAATCTAGATTTTTATTGTACATGCAAAAAACTATATGTGGTGGAAAACTAGTACGACACATGCCATGGGAATGCTTTATTGAACCAGTGAGAGGGAAGCTGTTTCAATTTTATAAGAAAATGAATGCAGCTATTTTGCAATAGTTGACAATGACCCTAAAAATATACAAGAACAACAATGGAATGGTTTAGATCAAAGCATGTCAGTGTGTTATGTCCCAGTCAAAGTCCAAACTTAAATCCATTTGGGAACCTGTTGCAAGACTTGAAATTCGTTTTTCACATATGCTCTCCATTCAGTTTGATGGATCTTGACTTACTGTGCAAAGACGAATCAGCACACCTTTCAGTCTCTAGCTGCAGTAGACCCAAAGACTTTCAGGTGTAAGTGCAGCAAAATGCGGTCTACAAAGTTTTGACTCAAGCTAGCTGAATAGTAATGCATGCCACACTTTTCAGATATCCTTTTATTAAAAACATTTGCAAACCTGTATTTGTTTCCTTTGCCATTTTGTATTGGTCATTTTGTGTTTTTGAAAAATTTCCAAACAATACCCACTAAAGTTTAAGGCTGTAATATGACAAAATGTGAAAATCTTCAAGGGGTATGGATGTTTTTGCTTGTCACTACATGTAGTTTAGTCAGATTTTTTGGCTTAACTTTAGTGACTAATTGGCTCATCTTTTCTAGAGTTGATTAAAGCATTACTCCAAAACACCTAGTTATTATATTTAATGTTTATTTTGTCAAATAAGAATTAGCGCAGCAAAATGTAACTGTAACCAAGTTTCTAATGACTTACTCAGTCTAGAGACATTTTTTAAATTGTGGCTTCATAGAGCAAGACATTAAAACAATAAGCTTTGCCACAGCTCACTGAGATCATGATACTGTGTGTGTGGGTGTGTATGTATGTGTGTAAGATAATTAACCATGCCATAAAAGAGTCATTGCTTATTTGAGGTCTTGTTGGGGGTGTTTTTGCATTTCTGAGTAAAATTACCT
Organism: Anableps anableps; assembly: GCA_014839685.1. Taxonomy (NCBI): domain Eukaryota; kingdom Metazoa; phylum Chordata; class Actinopteri; order Cyprinodontiformes; family Anablepidae; genus Anableps; species Anableps anableps. The sequence goes on from CM026081.1 coordinate 24,639,337, forward strand.
TTTTAAAAAAAAAAAAAAAAAAAAAAAAAAAAAAAAAAAAAGCAAATAGATGTGTTCTCGCTCTCTCTCTCTCTCTCTGTGTGTATATATATATATATATATATATATATATATATATATATATATATATATATATATATATATATATATATATATATATATATATATATATATATATATATATATATATATATCTTGTCATGGAAATGTACACTGATTTTACACTGAATATTTCAGTCATCTCAGTAAGACTTCTGTGACTGATACATTTTTTTCCTTGTAGTCACACAATATCTTGGCTGTAGTTGCCAAACAGCTAAAGCTAAAACAAAAGAACAGCACTCGGTCTAATTAATATTACATTGGTTGCTTTACAAATTAAAAAAATAAATAAATAAAAGAGGAGAAACTTGTGTGCACAAAAATCTAAAATATGCAGTATATTTTTTGCATCAAGGTTATATATTGTATTCTTTTCCAAGAGTCCAGAGTAGATGTCTGTCCAAGAGAATGCAGCATAATATTGCAGAGGCAGCAGATATGATGTAGCCATATCAATTAGGCAGTGTTGTGCATGAACACATTCATGAGAGAAGGACATTTTTCTGAGAACTGTGAACTGAACGTGGCTGTTTTTCAAACAGTAAACTTGAAGAGAGGACCTCGGCGTTTTTTTAAAGATACTCTATTTGGGACTGAACAAAAGATTTACTCTGTGTTTTTAAAGGGCAAACTTTGGATATTTCATACAGAAAAGAGGGGAAACAACATTTTGCCTCAAGGCGATCTTGGTGTCTGTTCTGTGTGTACATGTCAGCAAAGAAGCAGTTTAGCTGTTACACTCAGGGTGATTTTGCTGTTTTTTTTTCCATGGAGCTGATATTGATAATATAATGTTTGGCTCTCCCCTCACTTTAAACTTAACTGCAATGTCTTCGATTTCATTTTAAAGGATTTAAACTGAACGCTGATGCCCTTACCATCAAAACTAATAGATTAAAGTTCTGCACCCCAGTTTTATTATTTATGGGTGGGAGATACTGTAGAGACAAGCTGATGAAGCTGCAGCTTCTTTTCTGTTACATTTCACAGACCATCATACAAGTACAGCATAAATAACAGCACATATGTTGTTTATAATTTTCATGACTGAGGATTTTGTGAGCTAATGTGGTTAAACATAATTAAAGAGAAACCTTGTGTTGAGTTTTAATCATCATATGACCAAAAATATATAGGCCACTTGGATTTATTTAGGTTTTTTTGCCAATAGAATGATCAAAAAGGGCAGAATGCTTTTGACCAAGATAACTTCAACTTTCAGTATGCTGTGTGTTTATGACTGTACAGTACCAGTTTAAAGGGCAAAGCAAGGAATCTTGTGCCAAATCCTATCTGCACTGACTAAAAGGTAATAAACATGATCACATTTACCAACATAGTTTAAATGGGTAACTTTTAAAGCAAAATTCCAGTTTTGTTGTCTGATGATGAAAGCATTAAAAAATGTGAACAGGAGCAGCTGTTTTGGGTGTTCAGCTATTATAAAAACTGTCTGTGTGAGCAAAGACAAAAGGGAGAATAAAGTAGATGTAAGGCAGGTTGAGATGCAAGGCAAAGATAATCAGTATGCCAATTAATAAATGACTCCATGGCTTACATGACTTAAGAATGACCTGGCAAAATATACACCATACTCTTCAGTCTTTTTACCTGTTAAAAACAGCAAGAAAAGTTGTATTCCCACTTCTTTTAGCAATTTAATAAGTGTTATTTGATAAGTTCTCTTTGCATTTTAAAAACAGCTAAATCTTTTTTATTATCAATAGCAAGCTTTTATGATTACAATTATTACACACAGTAATATTTTTACAGTATTACGTTTGTTTTATATTTGTGTTACATGGAAAACTTTAAATAGCCTTGGACCAAGCTATATTACAAACTGACTTTATAACTATATTTTCTCAAGGCATTGCACTGAGCTGTTACTAGTCTACAACTAATTCCTTGAAATGATTTTAGAAAGATCGTAATAGCATTTTCCTAGGAATATTAGAGAAGCCAGCTCACTAAATTAAAAAAAAACCTTTTCAACATGACTTTCGCATGTTTTTATGGGCCAAAACAGTTTTTAAAGGCCGTACTAACTAGTTGTAGTGTTAATTTAATTCCTTCTCACAGTTAAAACATTTGTCTAATTTTCTTTTCGATCCTCTTTGAATCTATTCACATAAATTTCATTTGCAAAACTAATTCCATTTCATCTTCTCTACAGCTATTTTTTATTGTGTCATAACTATTCTTCTTCTTTACAGTTTCTCTCTTTTCTGACCTTCATACTTCACCTCAAACACCATAATCACCTTTCCATCCCACTCTTTTTCATCCTCCTCCACTTCTCTTTCTCTTAAGGCTAGTTCAGTGTGTGAGTGGGAGTAGAGATGGTGCTGTGCTCTCCACTCAGTTTTACTTGATTGCCTTGCATATAGAGCACATCTGCCTGTACCATAGGGAGTACAGTGTCTCTCGTGTCCAATCAAACTGTCAATCCATCTGTACAGATCTAACTAGATAGAAGGGCTGGGGCAGAAGGAGCAAGTTTAGGGTGTATCCTTGTGAGTAAAAAAGAATGAACAAGGTGCCATTGATGTTTCACGTGGAATCATGACTCTATTAAAGCAGTGAGATATGTTTGGTAATCTGCCTGAAGAGATGAGACACAAAGCCTTGTGCATGCACAAAACACCGACCGCCACATGCTTGTCTTTATTATCGATTTTTTTTCTGGACGTGATCCATGTGTTTCCATTTACTTGTCAGATTTTATGTCCTCAAACACAATAGTGATCTAATAAAACACAGTCGCAGATCCATTTTCGGTGCGCCCCACCAGCTAACACAAACGTATTGGCCCATTTGCGTCGGAACTACAGAACAGCACGGTGGAAAGAGGCACAGCAGCCCCCGGCATTTTGTTTGCTTTTGTACATGCACGAGAGAGAGAGGCAATGTGGCATTTGAGGTGATGTGTGTGTTTTGTGTGGGTGAGAGCGGGTGGCAGCACCAAATGACTCTTTTTTTCAACTGTTAACAAAGATGAGCTGCTAAAGTTTCGCAGGCAAACAAAGTTAAATATGAAAGTGCACCACTTCACTCCTCTCTTCATTCCAGCTGTGAAAAAAAACCCCAAAAACCAAAAACAAACGGAAAATTGAAACTGCACTTAAGTCAATAAGATGGCTATTATGAGCCTGTCTAAATGCCCAGGGGAGCTCTGCTGTGTCTTGACAGGTCCAGTCTGAATGTATGTACTCAGCCTCATCCACTCCCCATATCATCCTGGCAAATATTTGCAATGAGTTGACAGTGGAAAAACAAACAAGTCAATTTATCTGGATATTAGTCCAGTACGAGGTAAAGCCTGATTGATGCAGTCATTACTGTTCCTGGGCTGGAAGCAGCAGGCTTTAAACCTGTTTAATCTTGATTAAACACAATGTTGGGGAAAATGAAAAAGGATATAATGGCCGTCATGGTGGATTGTTTCTACATGAGAAATTATTTGTAACTTGATTTTCCCTTCATTCATAGATGTAATAAAATCAAGGCAAAACTGCCTTTTTTCTGTGTGGTCAGTCCAAATACCCACCTCTTTTGTTCTTTGGTATTCGAAAGGCAGTGCAATGTCCTGCTCAGACTGAAGTTTCCTGACATTACTCCAGAAAGAGATAAATATGAAATATGAGAGCTTTCAGTACTGCTTAGGCCTGCAAAATAAGTCAATTAGTCACGGCAGGCAGCAGTCAAATGGAGATTCTGCATGATGGTCTTAACGAGGGCCGTATAGGACAAGCGTCCGACAGCTCGTTAAATTAATCCTTTGGGTCTGCTGCGAGTGGAATGAGGCATGTGTCTGTGTGACCTGCTTATGTCCTCCACATTACTGTATGGAGAAAATGTGCACACACACACACACACACACACACACACACACACACACACACACACACACACACACACACACACACAAATTGACACACCAGACCCTGAGCTGTAAATGGACTGGAGAAAATATTTCCGATCAAAGTTTCTTTCTGGCCCCGTGGTCACTCAGATTACATGAAAGACCCTGCCAGCAGGGGACCTTGGAGTCTCTCTCTCTCTCTCTCTCTCTCTCTCTCTCTCTCTCTCTCTCTCTCTCTCTCTCTCTCTGTCTATTACTCACTCTCTCCCTTCTTTTAGTTTCATTTTTTTCAGTCTGTTTGTGTTTTCCCACATGTCTGACTCATTACATCGTATAAACATAGCTCCATGCAAACACAAGCACGTCTCACTACATAAGAACTAACGTTTATGTTATGTGACGGCCTGATTCAGAAAATCTGAAGTTCCTTTAATGCCTGTATGAATCATGAATTAACCTTGCTGTGTTGTACTTTTTACATTATTTCTCAACAAATAATTATACTGCATTGAAGGAATGTATATCGGTTTCTCTAATTGAAAGGGAAGTTGCTCAGGTTCTGCATTTGATAAAAGATGTATTCTGCTTTTGTACCTGCAGTCAGGGGTGAAAGTAAGCCGTTACGGTCCGGTACTGCATACCACTAAAAGATTCTGCGCCAGTACGCAGTACCTGGAAGAGCGGCTGCGGTAAAGCCATCATTCAGAACCAGTCACAGCTGCACTTTGAGTCAGAATAGATCTCCTAGCAATGGGCAGTCTAAAACACGACTTAATCTGTTTATAAATAGCTTTTTTTTCCCTCATTCCGAATTGTTTCTGAACTGCCCATGCTGTGCTGGAGCCTCAATACTCCAGCCTTGCTTCTGTTCCCTCCGCTCGGAGCTTGAGGCTTTTGTCAGTGGCCAGCCTTCAAGACATGCACCACTATGTTTATTGTCTGTCTGCTTGTTACAAACTATCCAAATTAAAAGCAAACGGAGAGTAACTAGTTATTTCATGTTATTTTGCTCAATTACAATGATATAGCACAGCTTGAAAAAAAAACTGCTTATGAGCTTATGACCAGAGATTTCACTTACATTTTACGAGAGCGCGTGGCACACGAGTCTACTTCCAAAACACAGTGGTTACTGAGGGGATTTGGTGCATTTGATTTAATACACTGGGACATTTCATGCAGGTGGTCCACAGACATAAAAATATGCCGCTTGCATTGGGACAGGATGAATAATAAATCGCTTATTCTCTACAGACCGAGAAAACACCGCAGAACAATGAATTTCTAATTCAAGTAAATCAAAACTTGATAACAATGCAGAGAACAATAACTAATTTGCTCCAAAGAAAAGACATGGATACCGAAGAGGAAAAGTTACCCCAGATGCTAAATACATCAGAAAATATTTTATCAATATTTCACACATGCCTGTAGAGGTGGAAAGAGTACAAAAATAATGTAGACTACTCATGTAACAGTACAACGTTTTTGATAAAACTTGTACTAAAACACAAGTAAAGTTACTAATATTAAAAGTAAAAAGTGCCTAATTAAAATGTTACTTTAAGTACCAGACATAGTTACTTTTTTATGAGCAGAAGAAAGTTACACTTATAACAAAGGAAATGAGAACATATTGGTCTCAAACTGTTTTTAAATTAAAAGAGCACCTTTATAAATAAAAATGCAACACAAAATAAAACATGTTAGCCTATGACATCATGAACATTTGGGAGGTCTTATGTGTAGTTTTTAATAGGACATAAATTCCCAATATCTTCTGTCAGCTGCTGTCTTTAGGGTTCTCTACAGCTGATCATCTCCCCCATCTCAGCATTATTCTCTGTCACACCAAAGCCCTGCATCCTTCACTACATCTATCAAGCTTCTCTGTGGTTCTCCAATTTCTCAGAAGCTGGCAGTTCTGATCTTCATCCCATCCTTTGCCCAATATGTGCACTGTCCCTCCTATCTAATAGTTTTAAATAACTGACTCCTAAGTAAGCACCTGATCCTGTTTTCAGCTTTAGTCGATATAATATAATCACAAGTACTAGATGAAACTGATATTATTAACATTTGCTGTTAAAATATTATGCAGAATGTTTACTTGGACAAAGTATAGAACATAAACCAAACTAAGTTTATATTGTATGATAAAGTTGTTGGCTTTCTCATACTTACAGTTAAACTAGTCCCTTAAGTATGGCCATAAGTTTTCATTTCACTTGATGGGTTTTTCCAGGCACCTCTGTCTTCTAGTTTATGTAACTCCTTGAGATCTGATTACTAACCCAGCAGAAGAATCAATGCTGTCTTTTCTGGTGTTTTCCTTTCTTTTTCTTTTTACTCATTAACAGATTTGATTTCAAATGTACCTGAATAAAACACTTTCATGTAAAAGTTCAGGTTTTGTAAACAACTAAAAAGCACAAAATAGAGACAAATTGTAACTATTTACAGCAATGCAAGTAAATGTTACTTTCCACCCCTTGTATCCAAGTACCTTAACAAACAAAATATGGATTTTTTTTTTACACATTGTCAAATGCTTGTACTGTCAGTGTTATCCATACAGGTAGCCCACAGTACAGTAAAATATTGATATCTTTTTTATTTGTTTGGGTTTAGACTTTGTTTTCAGAGAAAAAGAGAGCGAGAGAGAGAGAGAAATACAATGACCAATGATGGTTTTTGTCATAGTACCGACAAGAATTTAAAACTACTTTCACCCCTGTGGTTGCAACCTTAGACCTAAGGGAGATCATCATTTTTGATATGATCATTAACAATGTAGATCAATCTAAATGCTAATCAGGACATCCCTAGTTGGTTTTTCACAAAGTTAGTGTGCACTTTTTCTAGTTACAGTAGATCCTTGGCTATTTGTGGTTTAGTATCTGTGGATTCACCTATTCACAGATTTTTATGTGGAAAGTAACTGAATTATGCATGGAAAATTTGCCTATTCATGGATTTTTTTTTTTGTCGTGCATATCAAGAGTAATTGAAAGAAAATGCAGCTTGGGAAGCTGAAATACATAGACACAATGCTACTTCACACAGTATTGGCTGGTGTTTGCAAAGCAGCCAATCCAGGAGTAACATTCATTCTCCTTGACGCCAATTGACTCTACCCAATCATATAGAAGGAAGACTGTGGAAGTTAGCCTCTGCAGTAGTGCTAAGACTTTTTCCACTATGCGCTTAAATGCATATTAAGGTTTATTTTGTATCTGAACTATTAAAATAGGCAGTCATAAGCGTTTTTAGAGGGGGATTTCAAGTTTTTGCAGATTTTAGCTTTTCGCAGATCGCTGTTCTCCCTAATCTTCACAAACAGGGTCCACTGTAAATCCACACTTGGTACACCTCAGCGCATTAAAAAGAAATGCTAATCTGTTCACCAGTGTTAGGAAATAATATTATGATTTTTCTTTTTCTTTGAGGAAACACTGCAAACATGCACTAAATATTATATGTCTTAAAATATGTCTCTTTTGTACATAACAAAATGTGACCGTAGGCCAACTCCTTCTGCTGTCATATATCACAGATACCATCTGAGTTCCTTGAACCAGCTCATGAATATCAAAGCAACCAACATGCTCTGTATCGGAGAAGAGACATTCAGCCGCCCTGGTCAGCCCAGGCTTTGTTCTATCTATCTCAATCTACTCAGTCATGTCAGCGGCTGTTTACCCAACCAGAGGAGCAGACTTCTTTGGGTCGTGTCCTTTATTCTGTGTATGAACAAAATCCAAGGCTCCATCTTGTTCTAGGGTCCATCAACTAGCAATTTACTCCTCTGTTCTTATATCCTAACCATAACAGAGGCCTATAAATTGCCTTGGAGAACCATTTTTGTACCCCTCATGGTTTCTGTTTTTCAAGAAAAATCACTGCTTTGCCCTATGTGACCTATATGTCTCCGTGATGCAATTTAAACATCCAAAGCACAAAATGGTCTAGATTTGCTTTACACGGGTCTAAAAGATAAAAATATTTTTTAACATTATTTGATGTTTTAATCTTAGGAAATACATTGACAAAATCTTTTGTTTTTATTTCATCAGACTGTAGTGGTGTTCCTAGTTGGACAGAAATCCGAGTACAGCTCGGAGCAGAATGGCTTCATAAGATGAAGATGTGAGGGAGACTATTGAGGTTAGCTAGCAACCACCGTTTGTTTTCCTGGGTGCAAAGATTATCTGGTTGAGTGATAGAGGTGGCCTTGATCAGCCCTCTCACTGGATGCAGCTGTATATCAGATGTCAACCGGCTGCAAAAACCATCAACCCTTCACTTGCCTGGGATGTACATATTTACCGTTGTAAATGGCTCCCCGACTCAGTAAATACTCCTGTTTTTCACCACCCGTCAGCATGCAGGAGTGGATGATGCATCGACCGCTGTTCATTCTGTGTAAAACCGCTCGCTTCCGCATATCTGTGGAGAAAAATGACAAGGAGGAGCTCTTTTAGTGAAATGATCCAGAGGCAAAGCCGAGTTTGAAAACTTGAGCCTTTTCTCTCCACTTTTGATTACGTCTCATGCTCATTAAGCTGCAGCCAGTCGAATTGCACAAATCCATCAAGACAATCATAACTAGCTGCAGGTCTTATTTCGTAAAAACTGAGTAAGGGCTTGTCATGATAGGGACAATGAATCAGCTCAGTGAGCAGGGAGTGGACTTCAAAAGCTGATTGCAAGGATGGAGAGGAGAGGGAAATATGTTCACTCAATAATTAATCTAATAGTTTCCACAGGACAAGCAGAGCATATCTCTGTCTGCATAATGAGTGCCCGAAACAAAGTCATTTGCTGCATCCCATAACAATTACGCAAGTATGTCTTAAAGAGCAGGAAAAGTGACAACAAAATATGGTGAAATCCAAATCATTCAAATATTTTAGACTGCTAGATGCTATGTATTTATTTTGAATGAACTGGTAATGCCAAATCTTTAAACTATGTACACTATTCATTATTCTAAATTAAAATTTATATGAAGAAAAAAAAAATACAAATTATAAACAAAATCAAGCTAGTAATAACTACATTTGAGTTGTTTTGATTGGTTTAAATGGTATGGTGGGTTGTGGTTGCAGGATTCAAGTGGAGAAGAGGAGTCATATCACAGTTCACTGGTGCAAAACCGTTTGGGAAACAGCCTAGATCTTATTGAATTTTAATTCAATGGATCTCTGGTGCGTATGATAAAAAATAAAAATAAAAAAAAAGGAACAGAAGCAAAAGGCCTTCTAAGCATCATAATTTGATTCTCTTGATTTTATTCCCTGATATTTTCCTTTTGTATAAGTTCAGTCTTAGACTTTTTTTTCAACCCAGCAAGTTCATAGAATGGGTACACATTTTGACACATAAAGATGATGATTTTATTTCAGCAATTGCTTTTCCTCTATAGCCTCCATTTTACTATATTGACCTCATGTAGTTGTAATGGTAAACTGAAAGATCAGAGTATCACAGCACACTTGATAAGATAGAGAACATTGTGAATATGTGATTATTATTCATTCTACAGTTTAGTTTTGTGCTCATTTGCATATGCTCAACCTGAAAAGGCTGCTGGACTGCAGCAGATAATTATCTCACCCACAGAAGATGTGATATTTTAAGCAAGTGGAATGACTATTATGTTTTTAGTTTCCAGTGTAACACGAATGATGAAAAGTATTCAGCTAATTAAGCTATTAAACATGTTGACTTTTGCTAGTTGAAGTTAACCTTTTATTGCACTGTGCAGTGGGAAAGTAATTAATGGGCATTTAAATGAAAGGTGAGGAAATTCAGTAAAATTTATGATTAGAATGTAGTGATCTGTAAAATTAGTTTTGCAAAAAATGTAAGCAATTTAAAAGCTTATTTTTAAATTAAAAGTGATAAAAACATTAAATAAAAACAAACAAACAAATATGTAGAAAATCCCCCTGCAAGTTTCATTGGTGGGGGCAGTGCAACGAATATAAAGTAATAGCAGGTCCATTGTGAGAAATGGAAATTACTGTGTGAATTAATCCATTTAACTATGCTTTTAGGGGTAAAATAAACAACAAATCTGTATATTTATTTTTAAAATACCAAATGTGTTAGTCTTTGATATTTTTACAGCTTTAGTAAATAAAAGTTTACTTATATAGCATCTTTCGAGATAAAAATCACAAAGGACTTTATTATCAGTCCATGTGCATCCTAATTTTCATTGTGTCACAACAATGTGACGTTGCCACAATGTACTGTGGCGTTAGAAAGACTAACAATTCAAAAATACAGTTATCATGTCTTTGCAGCTGTGACATTCATTAAACTGTTATGAACCAATGCACACCTCATTAGTGAGAAATTATTTGGCTAAATGAGTTTTAAAAACCTGAAAACATAGCAATTACTATTATATAAGGTTACACATTCAAAGCTAAGGCTGATTTCATATTTTTAAACCAAAACAATATTTGATACTTGCTTCCTGAAACCTGATGGGTTTTTGAACAACCTGACAGAATCTCACCATCCACTGAGTCAACTTTTGGTGATGCATTTTTTACAAAGCAATACATTTTTGTCATACTGGATTTTTTTCATCACTATTTTCAGTATGAAAAATGTTGACAGGTGATTTCATCATTGCAAAACAAACAAAATAAAAATATCTTGCTTGCACTATTGCACATAGGATGGGAATTGATAAGAATTTATTGATACCGATTTCATTATCTATCTCACTTATCAATTCGATTCCTTATCGATTCTCATTGAGTTAGGAAATAAACTCATTCATTCAAAATATGCACCAGGTTGTATTCAACTCAAACTAAATTAAAGCTGGCTTAACAAATAAGAATCCCTCTGTCAAATTAACATTTTAACATGAAATGCAACTTCTTGCACATCAACAGTTTTTGTGCCGACAAATCTGCATGTTTGCCTTTTCAGAAAGGATTTTTCAAGACTTATTTTCAAAAGGTGCTTTTATTCTGACAAACAAGCCTCATCGGAACCCATATTCTAATTTATTGAACATGACTGTAAATGTTAATATGGGATGGAGCTTATTAATACAGTATGGTGCTAACATTACTACAATAACCAGGACGTGGAGGAGTTTAACATTACCTTGGACATTTATGGCAAGAGACGCTATGCTGGAAGCTACCCGCCTCAAGATTTACCACCATCGCTAAGCAACATATCAAACACTTGCATTTGTGCCGATCAGTTGCATACTGTGTGGTCAACTGTTTGAGGATGTTGGAGGTATTTCATTATTTTATTGTGATTAAAGCTCTGCACATGTTGCAATTGGCACTAGTATCGTATTTTTTTTGTGAAATGTCACCATACTTTCGAGTGCTTCTGCTGCAACGCCATGTTGGATCTTTTCTAAGTCAAAATACAAAGTGTGTACAATACGCAAATACCATGCAAATACAGAAACTAGTCTGAGTGTGAACTCCAAGTCTTTTCAAAATATGTGAATAAAGATTCTGTAGTGTATGCCCAGCTTTAGAGAGGCAGTATGTTCTTTATTTTAACAGCTATGTCATTTAACAAGTGCCTCTCAAATGTTGAATCAATTACATAATGCTATCACCACCTAACATTATGCTGTTATGCAGATGCTTTGTTGGCACTAATGAAGATTGGCATGATAGATGCTTTATGTGAATTCAACAGGAGAGCAATTAGGCCTAGTTTTTTGAAATACTCAGCTAATAATTATGTGACCAGTTAAGGGGCAATCATAAACTGGGTATGAAGCACTGAACTGTGATTCCCGTATTGTTATGCGGGCACTAATTATGAAGAAAACAATAACTCTCAACTAACAAATGAACTGTACAATTTACAACCTTTATCCCAATACACATAGACTATACACATGAAGGGATTATCCTTCGTGACTCATATATTTCATAGATGTTGCTTAAAATGTGCTTAATTTCTTAATCTTTAAACCCAGGTAAAACACATTTTGACACATTAAATATAAGAAACAGAAGTCCAAAATGCCACAGATAGATAGATAGATAGATAGATAGATAGATAGATAGATAGATAGATAGATAGATAGATAGATAGATAGAATGCAATTTATTTATTTATTTTGTTTGTTTCCCAATTAATATTAATATTCATATTAATACATACAGGTTGTTAGAGCACTAAAAATGATCTGGAGATTATTTTGTGAGCTCAGAATCAAGAGATTTCTGTGACAGAAATTTTCTGCTGGACTTTGAACAGATGCAAGGAAGAATCTCAGTGCACAGAATCTTTAACAACTCCAGCTATCATGCTTGATTTGCAGCTTTATTTAAAACAATAGCTCTTTAAAAAATTAAAATATAGTTAAGGTTGTCTAAGGAAAGATTTGAGATTGAGTTAGAAAAAAACAATCACTTTGACAACTAAGTTAACATTTTCAAAGGAGAAACAGAGCTTCTTTGATATAGATAGGTTTGAAAAGCCTTTCTTCATCCATAAATATGCTAAGTGGTTTGAAAATCAAGCCCCATTTTGTTAATTTGATTCATTATTTTTTTTTTTTTTTGTTTCATGACTTCTAAAGAAACTAAGCCACTGGGATAAATAACTGGAGTGCATAATAAAAAACATCTTTAAGATGCTGTCAGAGTGCACATTTTCATATGAGATGAAATATGTTGTTTGAACATTTGAATGTTTTTATTGCATGGCACAGAAGAAGAAGCTATGGCTTTCTCTGATTTGGGTGTTTCCATTTAACTGCCTGAAACCTTGGAAAAATGTTAGATTCATTAAAATGTAATTGCTTTAAAAGTACCCTGTTTGACTAAAGACTTAATCACTTTAAAACAGACTCACAGCCTACACAGAAGATGAGCGTGCTTCCAAATTAGTTTGAGAAATTATCACAATGTACTTTTAGCTAAATATATGGAGTCGACTTTTTTATGGGAAAGAGAAAACATTTTGGCTTGCCACAAAGATGACAGCTGGGTTCCCTCAAAGTGAAGATTGTCTCCAAGATTTCTAGTTTATTTTATAGTTAATTAGACAGCCAGACAGACAGACGGGTAATCATGTTTCAAGACCATACATCTAGACATGCACAAATCAGCAACAGATCAAAATCATCCAATTTTTTATTTGATTGGATCGATCAAATACTGCAAAAACTGTTTTTTTTTTCCTGTCAATTAAATACATCAAACCTAAAAACTACCACCATTTTTGGCCCATGTTAAAAATATATATATATATATACATTTAATGCACTTTATAGAGTTTAATAAAAATATGCTGTTATGGATAAATAAGAATAATATTGTAATTCCTTATGTTTCTTTTGAATCCAAACCAACTGTCTCCATGAGGAACCCAGAATATATGTTTTCTCCTTTATGTGTTATAGTCCTTAGAATATTGGAATCAAACAAAATCAGAATCAGAATTGAACAAAATCAGGGCTCCAAAATACCAGAAAGGGGTTGTGCAGCGAAAAGTCGGATTTTGGCATGTCTGCGTGCATCTTGTTCACAGAATGTTTAGAATAAACTTTAAATTTGTCTGAGTGTAAATGCTAATTTCTTTTACATTGAGAAGCCACAGCAGACCATGTAAATCTGTGGAAAGTGAAGAAAATAGACAAACATTTATCTTGCCTCTGACTGTGCATCCATCTGTTCAGCTGTAGCTTCATATAAACTCTGGATACAGAAGCTCTCTCTGCTCTGGATGGTGCTCAAAGGGACTTGGGTCCTTGGGCTCCAAAGAGGAATGACAAACCTAAGGTAGTAAGATAAAAGTCGATCAGTGACTCAGAATTTATCTGCAGTAGCACTTATGTGAGCAGTGATAAAATAGAGAAAAAAAGAATCAAGAGAACTGCATATAACAAACATTTAACTTAAGCGAGACAGGATTTTGGTATGGTATCAAAATCAGTTACATTTTGTTTCATGGACTTATTGTGCTCTTATGTTTGTAAAGTCTGAGCTAACCTTGCTTTTCCTGTTGAGAAGGTTTTTAATGAAATCACTCATTCCAATGAAATTTTCATTTTTAGTGAAACGGTTAGGGCATTTTCTCTCTGGTGTGCCTCTCAGAGAACTGGTCAGATGTATTTCAAAGCTTAACACCTCTGAGCAAGTTCATTTAGGATTCTATTAATTTTTCACCCTTTTTTTTTAAATAGCAAAGGTTTATCTGAGCCTTTAGTGACTGCCTTAGTTTCCTTGAAACCACTCCATAGAAGAGTTTTTTTCTGACTACATACGTACACACACACACACACACACACACACACATATATATATATATATATATATATATATATATATATATATATATATATATATATATATATATATAGCTATAGCTATATAGCGCTATATATATATATATATATATATATATATATATATATATATATATATATATATATATATATATATATAGCTGTTACACTTTTAATGTAACAGCACAGCAGTAGGAAAACAGAGACCCTTGATGCTCCTCAAGCTTAGTTGCTCCAAATTACTGTAGCAAGGTTGTCAGACCCTTTGAAGGAGAAACAGGCCCATAGCAATACAGGTCCTCCACCATACTTAAAAACCGAGCATGATGTGCTGTTCTACATGCAGATTTACATCTACAACTATACTCTTTATTTCATGTCAGTCTCACCTGGAGTGTTTACTGGCTAAAAGCTCATCTGACCAAATCACATGGAAAGTCTCGGCAAGCAGTAAGGAAACTCTGAGTGCATATATTTGTGATGTTATGATAGAAAAGGCTTCTCACTATCATGCTTCCCGAACCAGTTTTAAAAGGCTGTTTCAGAGACTTGGTGATTCTAAGATGCTCCTCTTTACTGCAATCATGTGAGCTTTCAAGATTTTTTTCTCCTCCTTTAGGATCCTCCTAACTTTACATGGTGGAAACATGAATTTGGGTGTTTTTCTGGTCTTGTTTGTCACAGTTCGAAAAGGTTTTTTTTTTTGTTTGTTTGTTTTTTTTTTGCTCTGACTGTAAATATGGACATAGGCAAGTTGCTGTTTTCTTGTAGGACTTTCCTAATTTATGAAGATCAAGATTATCTGCTTTACTTGAATGACGTGATGTGTTTTTTTATTCCCAATTTTGACCTTTGGTGTCACATCATATTTATACCCTAAGGAAACATGACATTACAGATTACTAATCAAATGTTCATAAACTTCCCAAACTTTCTTCGTTTTTAAACAGCTCTAAAGTGTGAGAATTATGCTACTACAATAAAAGATAACTTTATTTCAAAAATTGTTACACAGCTTTACCAGCAGATCCCAATAAATGTGGAGAGCATTATTTGACTTGTCCAATTGACTCTCACTGTAGTTGATGCCTGCACCCAATTTAAAACACAAAGAAATAACAGGGGCAAGGAAAGTGTTCTATTGTTCATTACTGAAATATTCATCTGAGTAATGAATAATAGTAGCAAAACTTTTTTCCAAATAGTTTTTAAAATAGTTTTTGACATGCAGGGTTGGGGTTGTTTATCCATCCGTTAATGTATTCTGTTGTAATCCTTAACTTTGATATAATATAATAATTCCAATTATTTAGATCAATGTTGAAATAACTATTATTAATTGAGTACGGAGAACAGTGGTGGCTGGTGAAAAAAAATCTTGGTAGGGCTGACGTGCCAACAGATTTCCCTTCCGAGTCCAGTATGAGTATTCAAATGAATGGTAAGAAAATGATAACAGTTCCAGAATAATATAACATTCTTCATAAAGTAAAATAACATAAAAGGTAAATTAGGTAAAAGTAAAAGGTCTGTTCAGTAACTTGCAAAATATAAAGAAATGTAATATAAATTATTACATTAGTGTCAACAGCTAACTCTGAATGAGACTCAAAACTGTGAAAAACACCAAACTAATGATCACCTAGAAGTTTAACTCTGAACAAACAACAGGCTAAATTCCATTAAAACCAAAGATTATCAACTAATGACACCAAGCAGCATATATATATATATATATATATATATATGATTTATAACTGTTAAATTGAAACATTTTAGAACTGTAACAACTGATAATAGGTAACACCAAGTTATTTCAACCAAGCACATTTGCCTTCATTCTACTCAAGTTACCGAAAGGTCCCATACATTTATTAAAATTTGGTCAAGAAATAAATAATAAAATCATTCCTTTCTGTACTGGTGAGTAAAAGAACACTCCCTGTTTAAATTCTGCATGGTTGCACGGATTTATTTTGTTGCCTATTGATGCAAACACCATCCAATCTTGCATGTGATGCGTTTTTGACCTTCTTCTGTGTCTGTAAGTGTTCCAACACAAATGGACTGTTTGCTGAACACTGCTACTGCTTTCTGCATGGGTGGTGGTCATTTCATCCCTTGGAAGCTTTGGTCGTTTCATGCCCAACTTGTTCCAGGGAGCAAATGGTGCCCTCTACCTTTACTTCATACCAACCAGATGTCAATGTATTGAGTTTCTTTTTGAGATCATTTAGAGACAAAATCATAATTGAACGATTAACTTGATAAATTGTATTGTCCTAGTTGTAGACCAAACCAGAACACATTACTTAAAAGTTACTACTGCAAAGACCTTATTTTGCTACCTATCAGGAAAAACTATGCCTACTTATTTATTTCTATGTACAATGTACTGTATACTTATATATAATCAATGCTTGAATACTTCACTTTTCCACATGCATCTGTTGAAAATTGCAAGCAAAATTCAATGCCTTAATTTCATAAACTTGGCAGGTTTGGATGCATTTTTCAGTTTCTGCCAGAGGGAAAATATATATATATATATACATATATATCCTTGCCTTACCATGGGGAGTCTCCTTAGGGAGAATCATCAGAGAGGGAATCTGTGAACATAAAATAAAAAAGAATAAAAGACCAAGAAAGGAAGTTGGAGTGTGGCACATTCAGCCAATGGAAAATACGGGAACGTGGGAAAGAAGTGCGAGAGGGAGGTAATGAATAGCAAATCAGCTCTTTCATAAAACCCCTGCTTGCACTGTTCAATCAGAGTAGTCCGGATTGGCAATTTTCCTCCAGCACAATAGAGCCAGGCCCAAGAGGACCCTGGCCTCAGTTCAGAAAGAGATAGGGAGAGAAAAAAAGATAAAGAGAAAAGAAGCTCTGCCAGTTTCCAACCCGACCAACCAAGCATTCTGTCAAGTTTGGCAAAAACAGTTCAGACAACAGGAGGTACTGAGTACTGACTTGCCCTTTGACTTTCCTCTTTTTATGAATATTTCAACTTTTCATTGATGCATTGGGAATGACAGCGAGCCTCTGAAGTATTTTCAGTATTTGAATAGAGGAACTCCCCTTTTTCCTCCTGTGTAGTCATAAATCTGATAGTACCCAGACAGTACGTTTACAGTAAGATACCATTCTTCTTTTTTTCTCTCTTTTCTAACTTATTGGACATTCTTGTGTCTTTGAATCTCTCCTTTTGACACGAGTTGGAAATAGATGCATAGCAACTGGGCATCTGGTTGGCAATAAGTCATAATAATGAAGTTCTGGAAGAAATTTTTCATTTATGTTGTATGTTGACCAGACTTTAGCAGTAATGACACTGTAGATAAATGTTGTTTAATCAGACTCATTATTAATTTGTTTAGAGAAATGGCAGATAATGGCTATTGTAAGAATACCAGCAGAAAGAGCATTAAAAGCTTTCATCAAAAGTAAACTGAGCATGAAAGAAGAGTCACAAATAACTAATTTAGTCTAGGCTAATAGGTCACTTGATCATACGTTTGAGCATTCATGCCGTTAATTCTGCCTGCCTCATTTTGTGCTCCTTTAAACTGTGGCGGAAACATGAAACAGGAGAAAACAAAAACCCTAATTGCCTGTAGAAATTGAGATGAAGTGCTTCATAGCAGGCCAAGCAGATGAATGGTTTTGTTCATTCAGCACAATCAGATGTCAAAAACATTTCCCCACACATGCACACACAATGACCATCCGATTTCTGAATACATTCTTACACCTGCATAGTAACATTTTCACACAAGTTTCAGAATATTGCATACAAAGTAAGGCGAGCTGTATGGCAAACATTAGATGTGACTCTCTGGGGGAATAATTACTCTTGACAGTTGTGTGGCATAATCCAGATGGACTTGGCAAAGGCATGTAGAAACCTGCTCCCTATGTTCACAACTCAAACCAGCTTCATTTCTCATTTATACTCTAGGCCAGCCAGGCCCTAAAATGACACATATCTCTTCCTATGTTAGCTCCCTAGCTGCTTGTCAGCAATTTAAAGAAAAACCTCTGAATACAAAATCCAACAACATTCTATTGAAGAGACAGAGGTAAGCCAGAAAGTATAGTGAGTGAAATTACATTTTTATAACATTACATTAGATTAAAAA
Source organism: Anableps anableps (assembly GCA_014839685.1). Taxonomy (NCBI): domain Eukaryota; kingdom Metazoa; phylum Chordata; class Actinopteri; order Cyprinodontiformes; family Anablepidae; genus Anableps; species Anableps anableps. Next base: position 24,657,749 of record CM026081.1, read on the forward strand.
ATAGGAACTTATCTAACTGTTGTTGCATTCAAGTTATAAATGTTATTTTTACTGTATATTCTGTAGAAATTTACTTAGCAAATATTGGTATGTATCGGTCCTTATGGCGCTGACCACAACACTTTCCGTGTGGATGTTGTTACAGACTGAAGATGACTTAAAGTGAGTTATTTTCAGTATTAGTACATTTTTAAAGTGAAGACATAGGAAGCAGAGTTCTAAGAAGTTACTTAAAGGAAAAATTGTATTTTCTATGGTATATCAAGATATTCAAGTTACAAGAGAGCAAGACAGTGAGAGCTAAAGGAGATAATAGGAAGGCTGAACGAACGACAACAAGGTTGCTCTGTTTTATCCTTTTGAGCTTTAAAGTTTTGTCTGTTATGAAATATTCTGGATTGGGAACTGTTGGCAGCATCTTAAGAATTACAGAGCTAAGATACTGGTCTGCATTCTCTAAGGAATACACAGACTGCTATTTTTGTTATGCTAACTGCACTAACCTCACCGACAGAAAATGCTAACATGAGTTTAAAATGACAACACCAAAAGGACACATGAGAAGGAGGCTAGTAAAATGTAATGTAATTTAGATAGAAATGATTTATAACTTTAGTTTATGAATTCATAATTCATTACTTTCTTCAAAGTCAGAAGGTTACATATATTTAGTAACCGTTGCTTGCCTTTAAACTGTATGACTGAAGAATCCTTCCCAAAGCTTTTCACAAAAATTTGCTAGAATTCTGGCCCATTCCTCCTGACAGAACTGGTGTCACACACACCATTTTCAATGGAACTGAAATCAGGACTGACTTTGTTGTCCTTAAACCACTTAACTTATTTAACTATATGGATAGGCTTATTGTCCATTTGAAAGACTCATTTGCTTCCAAGCTCTAACTTGCTGGCTGATTTATTGAGATGTTGCTTCGTGATTTTCACACAACTGTATTTTCGTGCCATCTATTTTTGTGAATTTTTACCAGTCTCTCCTGCAGAAAAATACACCCAGTACAATGATGCTACCTCTTTGAACTTCAAAGTTGGATGGTGTTAACAATGCGGAAACATTCTCTTTTTTAAAAATTTTGCGTGATATTGCAATGGTGTTTTTGGAATGCATTATTTGTGCACATCAGGATTTTACAATGCCAGTGTCGTCAACATAGTCAACTTGTTGGATGTTATCTCATTAGTAGAGGCCTACACCTGAAGCAGATGATAATGTCCCAAATAAGTGAGGGAAATTCTAATATTTTGCAATTGATATTGGCTTTGCAGTTTTTAATAAACTGTTTATGGCATTTTTTCTAATATTTTACCTCCCTGATTGGAAGGTCATAACTTAATAGCAAAACAGAGATAGAAAATAAGCTTCAAAGTTCTGATTGGTCCATCGTTGGTACTTTTGTGTGGGTGTAATTTAGAAAGCATATTCACGAGTCTGCTTTCTAGATGGTTATACCTAAGATTAATCCTCTGCTTTTATCTTCTTGTTCTGTCAAAAATGCACCCTAGCTCTATCTTTCTAGTTTTTTTTTTTTTTTCCTGTGCACCATGTAAGGCAAGGCTTTTATTCTATTACTGAGTACTTATGGATGGAACATTTTGGACATTTCTGGGTTTAGACCAGTATTTTTAAAGTGTCTGCGTTTCTATTCTGTGGTACAAAATTCTAAGGAAAGAGAGGTTCTTGTCTCCTAATAAACTTCAAAGGAACAGACTGAGGGAGTTTATTGAGGATTTATGTGTTTGTTTGGCTATATCCTTGAAGTAAGAGAATTTACCTTTTTAAAAAGATTGTGAAAACTGATTTGTGTGTATTCTATAAACTGAAGTATAAATCTTATTCATTTTTTAATTTAGCATTTGTCTAGATATAAAAGACACATCAGGTACTTTTATGTGATCTTTTCTTTGGTGAATCAGGGAACAAACATTCAGATTGTAAAGAACAACCCAAACTGACAATTGAGGAACATACAATGCTATTTAAGGACATTAAATCAGGAGCTACATCCTTTGGACATGTGAGCCATTTCTCAACAAAGATAAGCATCCAACACTTGACTTAATTTACTGATAAGAGATGCTGTAGGGAGTTGATCCACTGTAAAGATCTCAAGAAGCATGTGCTACTTACTATAACTATGTAGCCAAAGGAAGAAGTTCACAGGGCTTTTCTGAAGGGGCATAGCACTTGCAATTATCAAAGTTTATCATGCAGATGGTAATCAGCCTGGGTTTAGAAAACAAATTAAATGCTCCCTTTAGAGCAGTGGTGCCCAACCTGGGGGTTTTCCTCAACCATAGAGGGTGTTTTGAGTTTTGGATGTCACAGAGGCTTGTCAGAATGAAAGTATTACCACTTACTGGATTATCAACAGTCTGTGTGAAGTTAAGAGCTCAGAGACTGCTTTCACAAGCAAGTGATTGGGTCTTTTATGAAATTCCAAGAAGTTCAAAGAAAGCATTAATTACTTTGGACAAGGACTGCTGTGCTTTTGGACAGCATTCCTTGAGAACTTACTACATTTTTAGAATCAGACCAACAGCCTAGATGTAGATGCCACTTCCTAAATCAAACAGCATATAAAAACTGTCTGGGGGCACTGAGTTTGCATTTGTAACAATCCTCAAGTAGAAACCACTTCCATTTTACTAAAGCTCTGAACTTAAAGAACTTAAATTGCAGGAAGGAAGGCAGGCATTGACATTTATATACTCCATACTTTTATTCATTAATTTACTTTCAGTGCATCAAAAATAATTGTGAAATAATATTTTATTAGGACTTCAGCCCACCCAAAGGTGGACTAAACCCAGCTGCTGTTGTTACGGTAACCTCCAACAACTGTCAAAAGTCCCTCCCAATGGGGCACAATCAGCTGATCCAATGTAAGTAGATAGTGTTTATATGAATTTTCGTTTAGGTTTTCTCTTCAGTCTTGTAACTATATCCTGCAATATTATAGGGTGAATTGTAACCTTTCTAATATGTTATATAAAATAGTTAAAATAATGTAAGAATCAGCATGTGTTGTCATTAGAAACTAAAGTTAGCATCTAACTTTAGCTACTTAAAGGACTGTTTAAAGGAGAGGTGTCCAACCTCAGTCCTCAAGGGCCAGTGTCCTGTATGTGTCCTGGTTCCAGCACAGCAGAAATAATGGCCCTTTTCCACTAGCACTTACTCAACACTCCTCAACTCAGCTCTGTGTGGTTATAAGGATTTTCCACTAGTAACCCTTACGTGGTACCAGACCATTTTTTTAGAACCAACTTTGCTGGGGTTCCAAGCATACAGAATCAGGCGGAAAACGCAATATCAGAAGACTGTTGGTCACTGACTGGCTGGAGGGTGGAGTCATTGGTTGTGTCACAAGAACGACTCCCGTACAATAATTTGCAGACTGAGTAGAATGTTCATCTAACTTCTATTTTTTTATTGTTGCATTGTGTCATGTACATTTCACGTTGCAATACTTTTCGGTCTCTGGGGCCACTCAACTATACGACAACCCCACCCACGAGAGCTGTTCCTTAATTGTAATGGAAAGCTATCTAAACTGTGTAGAGGTGAGCTGAGCTGAGCCACACTGCGAGGAGCTAGTGGAAAAGGGTCAAAATTCAATCATTAAGATGCTCTGAAACTACTGAAACTGAAAATTACTGGAAAAAAGTAAACAATCTAGATCAAGCTTTTCACCAATTTAAGCTATGTATTATCTCTTATCTTCCCAAATAAATACTTTAAAATATTCTAGAGGTAACAGAAATCTTAATGAAACAGTAAAGATAAGTTTTTTGAAATTATTGAATAATACTTTTTTTATGGGGAGAAACTGAGCAGTGGTAACTTTTTCGGTAGTAATATGTCACCTTTTGCCATGTTGTTTGTGATTTTTAGTAGTGATGCACAATATATCGGCATTAACATCAGTATAGGTCTTTGCTGGTTATTCTTTAACATATCAGTATTGGTCTGATAAGTAAAACTGGGATGATTTTAACAATCAATATTGATTTCCATCTTGTTGTCATTTGTGTTCCTGGAGGGGATGGAGAGGTATTAATGGTATTTATTTGGTCATGTGGTCGTGACAGTGAGTAGCGCAGAATTGTGGGATTTTTAACTGAAGAAGAGAAGCAGTGTCAGTGGGGTGGACATTTTACACCGTCGAAAGGGTAGGGAAATATATATATCGGTAAATATTGGTTATTGGCTATAACAGCAAAATTAATATGGGATATTGGTATCGACCCAAATTTACATATCGGTGCATCCCTAATTTTTAGAAGTAGTGCATAGAGTAGGTCAGCTCTGTAAGTTCAGGATCTGTCTTTCAGTCAGTTTGGCTCCAGAATAGCTTGTTGGTGACATCTGACAAAGCTAATGTGTAATTTTTGTGACATGAAATCGTCTGGAAAATTATAAAATACAGGACACACCTGTTTTGTGTAGGTCTTCCTTCTCATTCTGGAAAACTGTGGACCCCACCTGAATTGTCACATAATTCTCACCCTGTCAAATTTGACAAGTATTTGTCAAAGGAGTGAGTGTTAGACTGCTATTTTTGCAGAATAAAGGAAAAACAGGTTGTTAGATCTCATCACTGGACAGATGTAGGTAGTCAAAAGTGGGTGTTTGTTTTGTTTTCTTTAAGGGAAAAAAATGTAGTGGAAAATTTATGCATTATTTTGTTGTGTGGGTGTATGTGCACACGTGCACAGTCTGGCTCGGAGGTGGGGAGTGGGAGGCGATTTTGTTTATAAATATAATTCGAGACACTGACAGCAAAACAGGTTGGAAATCATTACTTCAAAGCATTAAAATAATTGGTGTAGTGCTGTAGGAATAGGAGAGTACTAAGAATGTTGGGATCTATGCACACATAAATCCTCTAGTCCATGCTTTTATCCATGAACAAACCAGCCTACCAACATTTTTAATCACTTCATTAATGCAATGTATAAAATTGATCCATTTTAGAGACAAAGATCTTTAATCACATTGCCTAAATTATAGGCTTTTTGTTCTGCAGATTGAAAATTTATCAAGTTAAACAGTAGTTTCCTACTTAATAGCATGCATTTTGTCTTGGTGTGTTTTTTTCAGTTCCAGCTGTTGTGGCAAAACAGTAAATGAGACAAGAAACACCAACTTGATTCATTTATGTGATTAATATTGAGCTAAAGCTCCCCCATTGAGAGCGACATTCCTACTGTCAGTCTGGCAGTAGAAAGTGCTGTTAGATGAAGTACAAGATTTATACTTTGATAGAACAGTCACAATCACTTATCAACACAGTGGTCAAAATGACAGCACCATTTCATGGTCATAGTTCAACTGACATGACCTGAAGTATTACTCTCTCAACAGCATGTGGTAAAGACATATAATCCTGTTCCTCCTATGTTATTTTTTAAAACTGGGCGATATTATTCCACATTTAATGTTACCTTTTAGTTAGTGTTGCCTTTGTTCGCTCTTTTTTTATTTGTCTGGATCAGTTCAAAAAGCAACATTGTTTAGTTTATAAATCCAATGTTGAAGAAATCCAGCAAATAGCTTTGTTAACATCTGTGATGTCAGGGTGACAGATCACAGTCCAGCAATGAGACATAAAAAACAGTCATCTTTCAGTTTTACATCCATTGTTGTAAAGCTAATAGATTTTGCAGAGGAAAAGGGGTTCTTTTTTCATACTTTAGTAAGATAGTTGAAGTTGTTTGAAATTTTCCTGTAAAAAAAACTGACACTTTTATTTTAATATTTGTCTGTCATTTCTTCAGCACTTTGACTTTTTGCCATTTTGGCCTTTTTATACTTGGTTTCTTAAAAAGAGTGATAGTACCTCAGTTTGTATCTGCCTTAGAAATATTTTGTACTTGCTTTGATTAAAAGTGATTTTCTATTAGCTTCACGTTGACTACAAATAACCTATGATTATATGACTCAGATAAATAGTATCTTTTGAAACATGTGGTAGAAAGTTTTCAGGAAAATTATACAGTAATATTACATTATTTGAGAAATTTAATTATTTTCTGAATTATTAATATCCATGATTCATCACAATATTTCAAAGAGAAAGGTTGAGGAAGGGCTGCAGGGCATAAATTGACCTGGAGCTGTGATATGTTTTACTTTATTGGATTTGTTTTTCCTATAGTTGTTGTTTTTCAATCTTAAAGATTATTGTATGACAAAAATGGTGTTAGAATTTTATGTGACCTATCGATAGAGAACATCTATACATATTCCAGCGATAGAAGGCTAAAAATGTCATTTAAGTTCCATTAAAATCCAGAGCACAAAACAGCTTCAGACCACATACTGTTCCAGATAACAAAGCTCAGCTGTTTGTAACTTATTTCCTGTTTCTCTGGTGCAATAAATTCAGTTTCATTTATTAACTTGAGGAGTCAATAAGTACATTTTGTGAATGTTAGGTTGTATCTTTGCGTAATTTTGTGTTATCTGTTAAAAGAAAAAAACAATGCACAATTTAAAAACCAAATTGACCTTTAGTGTAAATGTTTCACTTTTCTCTTTCAGCTCATCTTTCTGTCATTTACTTCCAGTCTTAGATCACTGGGACTTGGTTCATTGGTTTACTTCATGTGCACACAATCTCCATTTATGTTTTTCCCACATGTTCTGGCCCCATGTAGTCGTCCTCTTTCTGCTATCAGCTGTGCCCAGTATGATTCCCTGCAGGATGGACTCACAGATGGACACAGTCGGGGTTCCACAGACAGCCTGGCTGCCACACCAGCCTTGCGTCTCATCATGGGCCTCATAGACTGGCAGCACATCACAGAGTAACATCAGGAAGATTTCTCATTTATTTGCAGGGAAATTGTTTAAATGCTAATTTGCCATAGCTGCATGTCTGCTCTGGTTTTGTGCTTTTTAGAGTAATTAACATCCAGGAATGATTTTTTTTTTCAGTTAGCATTCACTCACTGAAATGTATAAAAGTGATTATTTTAGAGTTTTAGATCAGTAATTTAAAAAGTTAAATATTAAAGGGCTATATCATTATGTTTCTCATACAACTGAAGGTAAACACTCAATTTGTTAAAATGATTAAAATTTACAGAAATTGGATTGTGTGCCTGTATGAGATGGTGAACAGCTAAGCTCCTGTGCCTATGCATAGTGCTACAGGACTAAAATATTTAAAAGATACGAGATTAGAAAAGCAGAAACTATATTAGACTTTCAGCTCATGTTCAGTAATAACTAAGTGATCCAATTCCATCTCAAAAGAGTTGTGACTTCATCTTTAATTTAAGTTGAAAGTGTCCAGAAAGACAGACTTGTAAGCCTGTATGTGTGCAGCACCAATCCTTGGGTAGCAATATTTCAAGATAGCAAAATTTAAAAATAAAGACTGGAATAGCTGGTAAAACTGTCTTGAGTCCAAACAATTGGATTTGCTTGGAGGGGCAACTGCCCTGCACTTTTCCTAAATCCTGAGGTGCATTTTCAAGAGTAATGACACAAAATATTATCTGAAATGTTTTTTTAGTTCACATTTTCAATGTATGAAGGAATATAGAAGGAACATTCAAACATGGTAAAATAACAAGCTGTCGCTCAGTGGGAAAGAAATGTCTTCCCTTCTATTGAGAGGTTTTTAGTAAAATTTTAGCTTCCTGGACCTTGTATTGAAGATGAAAATACTAAAGCCACCTTTACCCCTAATCTAAAAATGAATGTGTGTGTGTGAATTTGTGAAAATGGTATAAGTGATAACACTACAAAAGATGCGTATAAAAGCAGCTCACTCACCATTCAAAATTTTGCTATTGTAACATTTGAAAAAGATAAATGAATAAATAAGATATCTGGATTAAAAAGAAGAAAGATCTTTATTGTTTACAGTCTAAGAGAACATCAGTAAATTTAATTTGTATTTTTTTACTATTATTTACATACAGTCACTGTAATGTTTTGTGGATTTCTGGTTGTATTTGTGTTTTTGAGCACGTATCTCTGGTCTGCTTCAATGTATCCATATTTAATATGTACAACATATTTTCCTCAGTATGTGGGGTAAGAGATATACAGACTGAGCTGCTATAATGAATATCACTATGAAACAGATCCCGGTGACCTTTTAGTCATACCCAGCTAACAGTTCGGCAGTCCAGTTTCTGTCTGAAGCACACCGCACTTCATGCGGTGTAATTTGATCATCTTGCTCAGCTGACTGCCTGCTCAGTGTTTGGTCACGCACTCTGATGATTTTAGGAAGATAATAGACAACTTCTTATAAAAGACAAAGTTTTGTTTTATTCAGAACTTAAACTTTTCATTCTAGTCAAACTGGTCGAACATATTCTGTACACCTTCATTAATTTCCAGAAATGTCCATGTTTTGGATGAAAACCAGTACTTGAGATTATTTTTATGAAGGACTGTGAAACCTTAATCATTTATTTACTTTTGTTGCTTGGGGCTCAGAAAATTCATCATTCGGTTGATATATAGGTGTATTAATTTTCTTTTCCATTTTGATTGTTGGGAGGCAAGACATTTATGAATAATTTCTGTGCAATTAACACCCCATGCAATTCTGATGAAACTATTCGCCGAATTATTGAGGATGGATCATGTTTTAATTATCTTTCAGTTTCCCCTAAAAGCATGGGTGAAAAATGTGTTCTGACTCAAGTTCTGCGTTTATTCTAATTAAAAATTTGGATCACAAATGATGGAAGGCAACTCCTCTATCTGTTTGTGCCAGATTGATGACTTTAGGCAGAGGTCATCAGTCTGTGCCCTCAAGATGACCATCAAATTCTCTCTTGAAATTAACCGCTGCTCCTACTGCTGTGCAGAGGCCATGACTCTTTATCTAAAAAGTGATGACCTTGAGTTAAAGCCACAGTCTCTGGTGGGTCCTATAACAAGGCCAGCATTTGGCATTAGAACCAGACTTTTCCCCAGTGGGAAGGAGAAAGGAACCAGACCTCTGGCTGTCATGGTAATTGGAGAAAGGCACCTCAATCATACAGAAGCTCTGGCACACTGACATTCATTACCTTTAATAGTATTTTCTCCATCACTCTATCACTATCTCCTATTCTCCTGTTCTTCCTGTCGCACTTTTTCCCCTCATTTTGTTTGTGCCTTCACCTCATCAGGCCTCCCACTGTCATCCCTCGGGTCACCATACAAGGTCTCTATGCTGCCGTTATCCTTGGCACCTTGAGAGATAAAGTCACTCCCGATGACTGATGACCACTGGTCCAAGCGGGGATGAGGACCAGTTTGTAATGACACAGATATGCTGTGTGCTATTTATTCAGTCTCAAGGCTGTGTCTGTGCAGCTGTGTCAGGTCACAAGCTGGATCAGCATTGGCATTATGAGGTACATCATAAAGGCCCTTGTAAATAAACCCAATGTTCTTTCAAGCAGCATTTACAGAATAGACTGAGATAAAGCCATGTCCTTAAGATGAACGGATGAGATTTTCATCAGCGTTGAGACTGGACATTGAAGAGAACTACCTGAGATTGGATCTTTTTTTAATAGCTGTTTATGATTCTGCAGTGACTGGAGCAGATAATGACCAGCTGTGGGCATCACTCTCTCGGCGTCTCAGGGACCTCATCGGCACACTAAATAATCTCATTATGACACTTTACAGATGCAGCTTACTCACTTTTGAGTTTCACCCAATAGCCTCCTATGCTATGCTGATAAACTGACAGTTTGGCCACAGTCAAGCTCCTGTTGGAGAACGGAGGTCAACAGGCACTCTCAGACCGCGTGCTGCCGTTCATATTTTGCTTGAATTATTCAGCATCTCTGAACTTTCTTCTCCCTCAGGTTGTTTAAAAAGTGCATAAAGTGAGAAAGCCAACTGTGTCATAGATAGATTTTGAAACACACATAGCTTTGTATTTATTCAGGTTGTGCGCTTTATGTAAAGCCCTGCACTCGTAAAAGAATTGCTAAATTGGTAGTGCTGTCTTACACACACAATGCAATACCCACAGTGGCTCTTAGCCAGAGGCATTATTGTAATCATTTGTGCAGGAACTTGTTTAAACCATTTTAAGCATTGCAGGATATTGATTTACCCATTCAAACCACCTCTACACAGGGTTGAGAATGTGGTGTCTAAAGGTTAATCAGGTTTAAAAACAACTGCACTTTTTAAAGTCAGTCACTAAACTTCAACATGATTTTACCAAATGAAATACAATCAAATTACTATTAAGCAAAGAATATTGCAAACTAACTCTGATATTAATCAGCTCAGACAAATATCAGAATTAGCTTTACTGGCCATGTTTGTGCAAAAAAGCAAGAATATGACAAAGCAGTGAATTTGAGTGAAGATGGTGGCCAGTTGGTCATTGAGCTTCAAAAGGTTTAATTGACTGAGAATCACTTTTCTGCCTTAATGACACCTAAATTCCATATTGTTTTGAGTATGCATCACCAAGGTAATATAGACCTCTGGACAATTTTGATTGCACATTTCAGCTTTAAGTAGTATTCCAGGAAGAGAAAGGAAACTGTTGTTTTGGTATTGAAACCTTTTTTCCAGAATTTAATAAAGGAGATATTTATAGATCTGCTAACATTTTCTGTATGTGATTAAAGGAGAACCAAATGTTTGCTTTTAAAAGAACCCATTTTTGTCAAGCTGCAACCCCCACTTAGTTGCATGAGCTGGGTGCTCAAAATGACTTTAATCATAAAGAAAAGTGGACTTCATATATAGAGAGCAATGTGGAATAATGCATATCAAGCTTATGAGCAAAACCCACATCAAACTTGGAACATATTCTCACTTCTAAAGAGTTAATCAACTGTTGTTTTGCCGCCATTAAGACTTGTAGTTTAGTGTTGTTTAAAGAAAACACAGAAACAAATACAAAACAATTTTACCTTGCAGCTGAATACACCTAATAAATTACTTTAATAAAACAATAACCTTTAACAAACTGGTCTTGTTTACCAAGTCTAACACACTTTTATAAAACCTGACCTAAAATGAAACTGGAACCTTTTAGGCTGCAGATGTGACTAATACTCATTTAGCCACTCAGAAGTGAGCTGAAAAATGCATTTTCTATATCATGAACAATAAAGCATATAGTTGATTTTCAATATTTCTTTTATAACATTTTTTTATGATTTAATACTTTCAATGCTGCTACAAACACCAGTGTCACTTATGAAAGTTACCTTTTGCTAATTTATGATTTACCTGGTGTGCGCTTTTATCACTTCTGCATTGTTTACTCGTTTTTTCTAATATGCACCTTACCTCGGCTCCACCTTCTAAGTCATGCTATTAGTCATCTGCTTTCTATCAAAGAGCATTTGTAAAACAAATATAATAAACCCCTCAGAATATGTCAATGAGAGACCCCCCCTCCCCGAAAAAATGGGTAGAGCATGTTTCTAAATACCAGCATAGGGTATTCCATTATTAAATGGATCTTGTTTTATTAATGCAAGACCATGAAAACCCATTTATTTAAACTTTTCCCCAAAACTGAATCTGTTTACAGCTGCCCTACCAATGCACATTTGCGTGTCCACATTTTGATGTGAATCGGGTAATCTTATTGGCCCAGAGCATGTTCTTTATTGCCAGAGAAAACATCAGTTGCTCTTGCATTTCTTTTTCCCATCTCAGTAAAAGAACTTTAAGCCATAGGAATGGAATGAGAGAAAGTCTTTTTGATAAGTTTAGGTTGGTATAACTCAATACTGGTAATAAAACGCAAATAATTTTTTGTGTTTTATTACACATGTTGAGATTCCTAACTCCTTTGATTTTAATCTTGGCAGGTACTCTTTAGAGGATTTATATTTCAAGGTATTATAATAGAATAAGTGCTGCTCACAACCTGGAAAATTTTGTGCCTAGAATTCCTTCCTGCTGTTGAGGTAAAGCTGTGGAAATAAAACAAATTCAGAAGAAAAAAATGTGTTTTCAAACTGTTATCAGCATTTGATTGTTCATTATATACAGTGTTCCTCTACAGGTAACAAAGTCTCAGCAAAACAGTAACTGTGTGTGTCTGGTCAACAGCTGATTCTCTTATATGTGCAACTGTTTCTTTTTTACTATGGGCTGACCTTGGTTATTAAAGTAATAATGGAAAGTTCCTCTAAAATCTTCAAATGGTAAAGTGTTTGTCTGCAGCATCATTAGTCACACCAGACAGATGCATTAATGTTGGCATTTAATGAACTGCCTCTTGCAGTTAATTTGATTTTATAGCACATAAGAAATGGGCTTCTTTTGATCACTACTGCATCTGTGGCACTGATCAATATGATTTTATATAGCCCACTGTATGAAACAGTGAGCTGGTACTAATTACATGCATTGTAGTATTTAGTAATTAGCTAAAAATCCACAATTTTTGTTCAAAGACATGATGCAGTGGTTTATTTATTATTTTTTTCTCCAACAAATGTACTCTCCCAGTAAAAATACAGCTTGGTAATGAAGCATGGATTCCCAATGCAGTGCCTTGAAGAAGGAAACACTTTGTGTGTATCTGGGTTGAGGACATCACAAGAGGCACATGGGTCGAACTGATCAGCTGTCATTAGTAAACAACGCTGTGTCTGATGACCCTTCATGACGGATTTCAACTTAGATTCTGAAGCATTTGAGTTTCATCCCAGTGCCCTCACATGAGGCTCAAGCTGTACAGAATACTAGCATTACTAACACCTTTGACAGAAAAAAAATGCATTTAAAATGTGCAAACAAAGAAGGCAAATACAAATGGATCTGTTACAGTCTGATCAGTTGCCTTCTGCCTAAGTGCTATACTGTATTTAAAATAATATTTCCTGTTACTGTGTTCTTACTATTATATGGCACAGTTAAAACAATATTACATTATAAATTGAATATGTTACGGTAAAAACTTAGAGATGATGCAGTTTACAGAGTTTCTGTTCGTAAGAAAGTGAGACAGGCTGTCTTATATAAGGCATCAGGAAAAAAACAACAACTTCTCCTTATAGGTAGAAGTGTAGCATATATTTGCATAAATGCCTTGATCAAACATTTTTTGTTATGTATGTTCCCCTTCAAATCCTTTCACTGATTGCAATCTAAACCTGCTGTCACTGGAAGAATATTAATGACTTGGCGTTCATTAAAAGTCCTAATTTAGTTAGCTTCTTGATGTGGCTCAACTGTAATAAGCATGTTAATTTTTGATAGTAGTATCTGAATATCAATATGCTTTGAAACAATATTAGTATAGTTTTTAACCACATTTTTATGTTTCTTACACCTCTGTCAGATGTGATGGATTTTGTAAATTATTCCAAATGAAGCTCTTTTTGTTCACCAAGTACCATTATTCCCTATACTTTATACAGTTCTCTCAAAAGACTCCTGAATTGGTTTTTCTTGCTCTTGTATTGATTTAACGCTGACCCAGGCCATCCTTTGGGAGACACTTAAGAGTCTAACTTTTCTATTTTTATACGCAATTTGGCTGCATCTCCTCAATTTTTATTAATTCCAGACATGATCCACCCTATACTGATTTTCCATGATCAATATGGAATACTCTGAAATAATGTTTTTTTTTACAAAACATGTTGACGTTTTCATTATAAATTAAATCAAGATATGAACGCATGTTCATGGTACAAAGCGAGATAAAGGAAAAGTATCTGTTACTTTATTAATTATATTTAAAGATGCATTTAAGCCAGTTTCTTTAAAAAAAATGTTTTAGTCCAAGTAAAAACTCAAGAAAGAGCAAAAACATCAATATAAAAACCTAAGAACATGAGACATAGTCACATAAAATAGCATTAAAATGACAAAATATTTAGGTCAACAAAAAGCTAAAACATAGAAATGAAATGATAAAGCAGTTTTTGGACTACTTTGGTAAGCTGCAGGAAATCATAATGTTTTCAGTCTTGACTGCAAAAGAGCCGATAGTTTCTGCACATCGCAGCTCGCTCTAGAACTGAGAAGCATAGGGACAAATGCTGCTTCCCCTTGTTTGGTGACGTCTCTACAGGATTCATACCTGACCTGCGACTCTGAAGTAAATAGGGGCCCAAGATCAGTCAGTGCCTTATAGACCATCAACAAGCTTTTTAAATTCTATCCCTTTACAAACAGTGTTGTGATGTATTGACAGGTGTAATGTGATATCTTTTCAGCAGATGAGCTACATCAGCAAAAGACCACAGGGTTAAAGTCCTGTTGACTAAGGGCTAAGGACAGGAAACTGAGCCTACACTTCACACACCCTCACTGGACAGTCACAGACAGGAAAAATGTTGCTTGGTCTGATGCGTCTTGATTTCAGCTGTGACATTAAACAATATAAAAGCTTGGATCCACTGCACCATCTATCAAGGAGCATATAAAGCCGTGGTTAAACAGTCACTCAGCAGCTGTCTCAAGAGAATTCAGCTGCAACAAAAGTCCCTTTGGCTTTTATACCTTTGGTTGAGTTGCACTGCAGTTCTTAGTCTAAACTGTTTAAAAGATAAAATCTGCCTCCATCAAACAACAGGATGCAGAAGAAGAGTACAAAAATTAAGTGCATTCTATTACAATTCTAACTACAAAATTTTGCTCCATGTGTAACTATTCAGCAGTTTTTTCAAGTGTGCAAACATTTTGAAATATGGATTCCCTCTAATTGTGCATATGCTTATTAAAAGGAACAACATCATTTTCCATACAGGTTATTACAAAAATGAGGACATGTACAACTGGCTGAAACAACAAGGCACACACATGCTCCAGAACTCAATCCAACAGAGCACCCTGTGAATGTGATGGAATGGGAAACTCACATTATGTATGTGTAAGCAACAAATCTGTAGCATTTTCATGATATTATCATATTAACATAGGCTAAACTCTCTGAGGATATTTCTGTCTATACCAAAGAAAAGTAAGGCAAGACACTAAAGGGGTGCACTCTGGTAGTACTAAAGAGGTCAACCTAATAAAGTGGCCAGTGAGTGCATAGTCCTTCCAGAGAGTCTGGGTCTGCCCTGGGGTCTCTTTTATTCTCCGAAGGGAAGCGAACAGGAGGTATCAAGATAAGGTGCCAGAAGCTCCTAAGCTTAATCTTTTCAGTTGGGATCATCATCTGCTTTCTGCTTTTTCAGGGGGATGAAATCTAGGATTTCATTCTTTCAGTCACAATCCATATCTCATCACTGTTGGTGAGGGTTGAATTGCAGTAGAATAGTCTTTGTATTTTACAATTTGTGCTTGTGTGATTGATCTTTGTCACATTCCTCTATACTCTAAAATTACAGTTATAACAACAGGATATTGAATCTGATCGAGAAATATAACAGTGGTGAGGGTTTGAGTGATTTTTATTTCCATATTTGAGAACAGATTTTCATAGGGTAGGACTACAGATATGTGGCTGTCAAACTGATCAAAACTACACTGAGGCTTGTTTACAAAAAGAGACAGAACAGACTCTTGCTGAAAAAACGTAGGATTTTCAACTTCACAGTGAGATGTTGCATATCTTACATCGGTTTCTGGTTGAGAGTAAAATTATCTTCACAACCATCTGTTGGGGCAGCAGCAGCAGAATCAGTTGCTCAAAGAAACTGAACAAACAGATAAGAAAAGGTTGGTTGTGTGCTATGGATGACTTTGGTGCCCAGACACCTGACAGGATGAAGAAGAATGTCGACAAGCTGCTGAACATTTTTGGTATCAGTAGGAAACCTTTGCAAAATACACTGATGGACCAACAGAAAAACTTAGTCAGAGGCTGTTTGTTTAACTGTGGTGTGTATAACACCACATAATAGTCGATAGCACTGCCCTTTTTCTGAAAAATGTCTTTGTACAGTGCACTCTTGTTAAATATTTACAGTTTTTATCATTATTTTCTTTTTTAATTAACTTTCAAGCACATTTTATTCACTGTAATTATTAGTCTATTTGTATTCAAATTAATTGTCCCTTTTTACACATCACATTCAAATATTCACATAGGGAAAGAGAAGCAAATAGTGTACCTATTTAGTGCTAAAATGAGACTATATATTTTTATCAAAGTGAATACAAACAGATCACTGATGTTTATCAAAGATTTGAAATCTTGTACACCAGTGCATAGCTTTTGTTGGCCTGGTTAGTCTGGTTTGGAGAAAGTAAGAATCAAAAACTACGTTAAAGAATCTGTGATCTCTTTTTTTTTTTTTTAACTAAAAAAAATGTATCACACATGCTCCGTTTTAGTGTTCTGAGAAATAGAAAAAAAAAGGCTTCATAAATTTCAAATTGTGTTTTAAGGATTCTCAGTTCAATATTGAATGATCTGGTCCACATTTTAAGAAATTTAAGTTGAAATCAAATGCAGTCAAGACCCAAGAAATAACTGTGAGCTTTAGCTTAGTTTCAATGGGAAGCTGTGAAGCAGATGCAAACTTTTGCATTGTTTGCAGTTTTGTTACTGTGCTTATGAATCAGTGTATTACCTTTCACTCTGTTCCTGTTTCTTTTTTCCTCACAAAGCCTGTTCAAAATGCTGATAAACAATTTAAGTTCCCTATGTGTGGTTGTTAACCAGCTCGATGCGCGGTCTTTATTAATTGACTCTGTCAAAACAGTAGGGTTATTTAAGAGCTTCTTCCTTTGTTACTTCAAAAAAAAGAGTCCTAAACTTAAATTCAACTCAAAGCACTAATTTAACCCTTTTCATGCCAAGGATGTTTAAGCAGACATTCTCTAAAACAGTTATACTCAAGACATTCTATTTTCAATTCAGTTCAGTTCAAAATACTTTATTTCCTAAGGTAAATTAAATAATTACACACTTAATGTACTTTCACTAAAGACTTCAATTTAGACATTTTCTCTCAACAGGACAGTCAAATCACTCATTTTCCACAGAGTTTTTAGGCTTCCCCAGTGCACAGAGTTTTGATTCTTTGTAAAATTTTTAAATATGCTTTGATATTACAATTAGCTAGAGCAGCATTTTCCCTGTTATCTCTATGGCATTCAATGAAGTGACCACTTCAAATGACAAAAAAAAAATGCCTTCTTTAACCTCAGATTAGGTGTTTGCTTTTCATTGAGTCCCTCAAACCCTTACTTAACTAGATTTAAAATAATGATTATTTTCAATCAACAGTTTATGTTACTTTTTTACCTTTCAAGATCAGCAATTATTTACACTATAAGAAACCAAATTTTGGTACGCTATTTGGACCCTGACTGTTTCTGATGTCTCTGTTTATCATCAACTAGTAAAGTTCTTCATTGTATCAATGCCAAATGACCCTTAAAGCAGGTTTGAGGCTGATTTTACCTGATTTTTGTGTAAGATAAATCTGATTTCCAGATTATTGCCTCTTGTGAGAATCTGTTCTCACATGAAATGATGGTTTCTGTCTCCAGCTTTAAAAATAACTTCCGTGACTTTTAAGGTTAAGTACTGCTCCCTGAACACACTTTCTGGTAGTTAATAGACAGAGACTAGAGGGATGCTGGGTTTTCATGGCAGTATTGTCTCAAATAAAAATCAGCCAGCCAGCTAAAGCACACTGTCTATAATGAATATGTGACTACATGAAAAGCCTTTAATGGACACAGCCTTGACACTGTCATCGGACAGTTCCAGGCACAGATATGACCTTGCCTCCCAGAGGAGAGCATCAGGCTCATACAGCAGGCTCAGAGGAGAATTATGATGAAGGAAAACTGATGGACTTGAAGTGTTTTTGTTCTGGAGGCTTGTAATTATAGCCAAGAGAGCCGAGGTATAATTATGTGAGTCCTATCAGTGGATGATAGAGGGGTAGTTGGAGAAAATGAAAATCAGATATTCTATCATCCAACTCTCAAAAAGGTAGGACATCACTGCGTTCTTTTTCTAGAAATATAACACAACAATAAATGAAGAGATTTTTTCTCCCTTGTGAGAGTAGCTTTCCTAACCTTTTACCCTTGTTCTTTTCCTTTTTTTTCATCTCTTGCTCTTTGACTTATCATGTTCCTGCCCTTCCTTCCTCCTCCCCCTCTCTGACAGTGTTCCAGGGTACTCAGAGCAATTACAATTTAAAATGACAAAATGGAGATCATCACCATGTCACAGGATCAAGTGAAGTGAAATGACCCATGAAAAAAGCTTACGTTTGCAACTGTGTTTATGTCCTGAGCAGTTTGTCTCTGTTGTACATTTGCTCCACCACAGATTTAACAACGTATGACATCTGACCACTACACTGCATTCTGCATTAGTTTCTGAATGACTCGCCTTCAGATGCAGTCAGAGTTAATGTAGTGTGACAGAAGGACGGTTATCCTGGTCTGCTAATTTTTCCATCACCATTACTCCCAACATTTTCCAAACTTGTGATAGCAGATGCAGTTATTTCCTTGTGAACTCAGCATTTTTAAGTCCTTGAAATAGAACTAAATGTGCTACTTCTGGGTAGTCATGTTTTTGGGTGTGATTTCACTCTGCATCTTGCCACACTTTGACTCCCTTCACTAGCTTTTAAATACTGGAGGGCATCTGATATAGTCAGAGCACACATGCCAGTGGATTCTGTGTATTTTATTGAGTTGGTAAATTTACATTTTTTTTGTCAGAACTTAGATTATTTTCCAAAAGTTCTAGAAAGGGAAGATGTATTGGTTAATCCCATGTGAGGAAACTAAACTTTTTCTATGTGGAATCTTAACTTCTGTGACCTATGTTTGTCATATAGGAGGGGCAAGTTGAGATGGAGGGCATAAAATTCACATTGTGAAACTGTGTTAGGACAGGATAGGTTGTTAACAGTACATCAGCTAGCTTCCTGTCTGCCACTCTGAAGGACATACAGAACAGAACCATAAGCAGACACTGCTAATGGAGTGACACCGTTCAGGGACAGAGTCGAGATAAAATGTTTTATCATTCGGCAATTACAGTTACAAATCAGGATGAGTAGAGGAATAATCAAGCTGGAGATGGCCTGGTTTTCATAAAATTGCATTGAAGGATTTACCTGATCATACACTACACAATGTCTGAAACAGCTCATTTGTCAGTGAAGAGTAATATATATATATATATATATATATATATATATATATATATATATATATATATATATATATATATATATATATATATATATATATATATATCCAGTGGTTAATTTTGTGATAGTATCTTAATCACCATTTACATAAATTTTTTTCCTGACATTATTGTCCCTTTTTTATTTATAAGAATCAAATGAACTTCTGGGAATGAAAGTTTTGCTTTCTAAAAGACTATAAGTGCTCTGAGTGGTCAGAAGATTCTTCTGTAGAGCATCTACATAGCATAAACTGAGATTAAATAACATTATATTAGGGATGGAATTTTTCAACATGTCGAAGAGATATAATTGCTTAATCTACAGTGTCACAAATCTTCTTAACCATCAGAAAGGAAGACACATAAGCAATAGTGTGATCATGATGATAGTGTTTTAAAAATGTTTGTTTGGCTCAAAACAAAGCTTATGTGCAAAGATTGTGCAAGATTAATCCTAAT
This sequence comes from Anableps anableps, assembly GCA_014839685.1. NCBI lineage: Eukaryota > Metazoa > Chordata > Actinopteri > Cyprinodontiformes > Anablepidae > Anableps > Anableps anableps. The sequence goes on from CM026081.1 coordinate 24,677,317, forward strand.
ATGACAGAAAAAATACATTTCCAAAATGTTTTAACTTTTATTTTAACTTAATCCTTTATGCTTCTCCCAACCTCATCAAACTGTTTTTAACTTCCATGTCATTAGCTACTTAAACCTAACAAACATGGGAGTAGAAGTAAACAGCTTCTTAAAATGATAAAAAAAAAGTACAACTTTAATGTCACCTTCCAGTCCTTTAATCTATTTTTACATTTGAAAATACTCCTTTTATGAAAGCTTCAACAATTGCTGAGACTTTCTTTTGTGAAGTTTCTATTATTTTCAAAAACACATTAAAAACCTTTTTTCATTAATTTGCCTGACAAAACAAGGTGAAACAAAATCTGAATTTAAAAAGCACCAAAATCTTAAACAAGAACACTCTATTTCTCAACTTTCTTCCTCAAAGTTTCTTTCTCTTTCCTTTCTGTGTACCAACAGACATAAATGGCCTTAGAGTTTTTTTCTCCTATTGATCAGCATGATAGCAACGGTTGATTGTTGCCACAATGACTTGTCTGAGTCTGGTGTAATTAAAGCTGAGGCAAAAGATGTGTGGTCTTTACAGCATGGGTAAATGAAACTCATTTGTTGGGAATAATTTGAGACGAAGTTTGGGTGTGCAAAAAGAAACTTGGTGTTTTAACAGCGCATTTCAACACAGTCTCCTGTGAGATGGTAATTAATTATTTGCACCATCAGAGCCAACTTTCTCTTTGTATGCTGTTTAAGTTTGTATGCATCAGGATTCACAGCACATGTAAATGTATATATTGTTTGTCTCAATAAACGCAGCTTCGCTCGCCTTAAATATTTCTTCACAGCATTTCCGGACTTGTGTATCTGATTTTCAGCTGTAAACAGAACCACTCTGGGTTATGATGCTGAAATGAACACGGTGACAAAGTGCACCATTACTGTACCACTTCGATGGGGAAAAAAGGAGAAAGACTGGCAGGGGGTAAAGAGGGAGAGTGATATAAAGCGAGGAGGACAGCGGACAGAGGAAGTGCTCGGATGCGAAGAGTGGAAGATTTGTGGGGACAGAGAGCAATATGGAAGAAGATGATTGAGAGAGATGGATGGGAAAAGATGAGAGACAGAAAAAAGGGAGGTGATTTACAGACAGCAGGAGAGAGCATGGGAGGAATGGAGCCAAAAAGCAAGGAAAAGGAGAGTGTGTGTGGGGGCTGGGGAGGGGGCTAAGGAGCTGGAGACAGGGATTCTATTGAAGAGGTGTCATCGTCAAGGGTGTCTCTATAAGATACCATAAAACACTCCTATTCTGCCTACTGTCACTGCGTAGATGCTGGAGCCCACAAATACAGGACGGAGACATGGACTCAGACACTCGAGGCACACTGATGCATTAGCATCTTTTCTGCTTTTATTCGCCAACATTTCTTCCCTGGGTTTGCTGCTGTGACAACTTTCTCTCTTTTTTTTATTTTTTTTTCACACCAGAAAACAAACAAATGCAGCTTAACTCTTTGTGCAGAGCTGTTTGCTGTCATGTTGTTTTTTTTTTGTTTGTTTGTTTTTTTTTAAAGCAACAGTGTTCAAAGCTTCAGTTTTGAAATAGCATTTTTTTTTTCTCCACTGTAATTCTACCAATAGATATTGAACAATGTTTAAGATATGTTGCAACTACAAATACTATCTTTATTTTTAATTTAAAAAAGTAATATTTTCACCACAAACCCAGAGCATCCATCCATATCTGGTCAGTATCTTCTTAACCTTGCTGAGTTCTAGGGGACTGGTACTCTCCAGCTGTCATTAGGCGAGAGGTGTGGGTCACCCTGGAGAGGCTACCAGTATAAACTCAGAAAATATTTAACATAATTTTAAGCTTAGAGGTTATTTCTGTCCAAACTCTGATTAGGTGATATTGATATTACTTATTAAGTATCAGGAATATATTTTACCCCCCTGTGATTCCAGTTATGCCTTGGACATTCTTGGCTACTTCGTTCATAATATCACAGCTGTGAAGTGAAGTTATTTCACTTCTGTGATCACATATTCTAAACAATAGGCTATTTGGTTTATGCTCCCATTGCACTGAGAGAATATCTGACTTATACAATGAGTGTTAGAGAGAAGTCACTCTGCATCAAGGTTTTACCGATATTTTCTAAGACAAAATGATAACAGAGTAGAAAAAAAATATGTTTCACCAACATTTCCAAATCCAGCCTGTTCCGTGACAGATAGAGATTGCAACATGAAAAAGAGCAGTTTACTGTAATATGTTCAGACTACCTGCTATTTGCTGAAAACCTTGCTCTCCCTCGCCTTCTCTCTGCCTGAATTATCCAAAACATGTCATGACATGGTGAATAAATAAGATTTCTTTTAAAAAGGCTTCTTATATCACTTGATTTTAAACACCTCAGTGAGAATATAGTTCTAACTAGCAGTCCACACTTTATAGTAGAGTGAGCTGGAACTGTAGGAAGAAAAAAAAAAGGTCAATAACTCCTTAGTGTATTTCTTATTATAGGATGTTCAGTTTTGTTTTTGTTTGCAACTTGCCATTTTATGTTGTATAGCTACATTCATGAGAAAAATTAGGACACTCTATTACAGTTATTTAATATTAATTTTCACAATACTGAGAAATTAAGTAATATAACGTAACAAGATATTGGAAGGAAAGACTGTTTAAAATGTACCTAAATGTAATGAAATTGAATGTAGTTTGTGGTGAAGAATAAATTAGGACAGCTCATATTTAGTCCAATTTAAAATAGTGAAACTTACCCATAAGTTCATCACATCAGGTGCAGATGAATATCATTACTTGCATTTTGAAACAGACTTACCCTATTTAAATGTGAGATTTAGTTTGCTGTGCTCCTGACTGTTGAAGTAAGATTCAAAGAGCTGTCTGAGGCCTTGAGAAAGATGACTGTAACAGCTTCTGAGTCTGGTAAGAAATTCAAAGTAATCTCAAAAATTTACAATTAGACATTGTACTTTCCAGAAATAAAGTAGAGGACATTCAGAACAACTGCCAACATGCCCCTGTCTGGCCAGCTGAGCAAACTGACCCCGAAAGCCAACAACAGAAAACACAACAGGTTCTTGCGAGTGTTGATATGAAAGTACCCGCACAATCAGAAAGAGAATGCAGTTAAACTTTGATGGAAGATGCTACCCTCAGATTGATGTCAGAGACTGGTAGATGGCTACAAGAAGCATCTGACTAAAGATATTTTAATCCAAAAGGGTAGCACTAGCTGTTCAAATTTAGGGTGGTAAAACTTTTAACCATCTTGAATAAACATTTCTGCCTATATGTTTTGTTTAATAAGTAAGACGTGGTTACTTTAGTTGCTTACTTGTAAATAATCTCTTTCTTTTACAGAGATAAAAGATTAGACATCAGTATGTTAACATTTCTTTTGAAAGAACTAATTATTTATTGAGGTGTTCTAATTTTTTTAACCTATTGGTTTTATTTTCCCAGTGTTGCTCATTTAGTCATTTTTGTTCATGTCCTTAAATGTGCTAGCTTAGATTTGGCTGTTTGTAACTGTGCACACCCCTTGCTTCTCTGTCCATTCACTACTTACCTCTACACTTACAATAAATTGGTCAGACATAGAAGATTTTTAGAGGATTGTTCAGTCTGATTCAAGTGTTACAAGTACACGTTTGAAGCTTAGTCTCTTAAGGCTGCACTATTGTATGGGTTTGCTATGCACACACTTAGAATAGTGGTCATAATCAGATCCCTGAAAAACCACATAATATAAATCTACCTAAGGAAACAGCCAAATTGCTCTCATTCATCTAAAATTAATTTCCCCATCTGCGACACACAGGATGACAAGTGTTTTATGCAGACCAAACAATGAGTCAGCCTCACGCTTGCTTACCCGGTCTACAGCCAAAACAGTATGAATTACACTTGCAATAATTCTTTCTTTGGTGAAAATAAATGAGCATTAGAAGCCTCAAATGTAACTTAATATACATTCAGCTTTTTACTCATGAATCTTTTCTTCTGTCCAGAGAGACATGTTGTTGGATTACCTGACAGGAACTGAACAGAATCTTCAAGAGATTTTGATCTGATCTATATGTCAGAATTAGCCTTCAGGGATATCATGGCAAGCATACTAACACAAGGCAAATACAAATAATTATAGTTGTTATTTCTTCAGTGATTTTAAGACACGTACGACTTTTCAATATTCTGACAGCAACTTTACCTGTCAAGATTGCCTCGCAATTAGAACAGTTTACCATAGCAACATGCATTTTTCAACAGCATGTTGCTATGGTAATTCCAGTAGACTGTATGTAATCATATTTACATATTACTTTCACAATATCTAAAACAGAAATTGCAAGAGTACATTAATTATTATGTAAAAGTTGAGACTGGAGTGGGGGTTTACCTTCCAATGGAATGGTTTACATAAAGCCATATTCATGTGTTAGAGTAGTATAGTCAAAATTAATGAGAAATTAATGGCAGGACTTGGAAAATTTATGTTCCCAGATGTTTTCCATCCAATTTCACAGGGCTTAAACTAAAGAGAAAATATAAGCAAAACTTTTTGCCTCTGAATGACCAGCAGCTATAACTGCTGCTAAAAGTGGTTCTGCAAAATATTGACTTGAGGAGTTGAATACAAACGATTGCAAATTTGTATTTGTTTAAAAACATTTCGTTTGCTAGACCCCCAACCCTTAGCAATTATGGCAGTCTGTGGCTTTCCCAGAGTTTTATCTGAAATAATCTGTAAGGAATTTGTAACGTTGACAGACGTCATGTCTGAAAAAGGTTTTATTGCCTGAGCTATGGCTGAGTACAACAGAAGAAAATAGCCTCTTCACAGCCCTGTACAGACAAACCTATCTCATGTAGGAAGGCTAAACTAATAAAGACATGGCTGAGCAATATGAGCAGGTGGTCAGCAGCTGAAGAAAGGTCAGAGAAGCAGTTGAAGTGACACTTGGCTCAATGCTCCTAATTGCTGCGTTTGAGGAGAGCAAAAACACGTACGTGACACATTCTCGCTTTGTTTGCTTCTGTGAAAGGGCAGCTTTATTTACAGCCCCTTTGTGTGTTGGTGTCATAACTGGATGTGGTTATTGGTTAATGAGAGCTGTTGAGAAACTTTCTTTGAAGTAACATCCCTCTGAGCACAACACAATGTGTCATAAATTATATAGCAGAGTTGAAATAAAATTTTAAATTGTGTTTCAACTGGTTATGAAAGTTAAATTAATTGGTTGGTTGTAAGGGTCTGCACAAAGACCACTTTCCTTGATATTATCAGTCATCATGCTTGGAGGAGGTTCTGTTTTGCTGTCGTTGGAGCTCTGTAGATATACATAATAAACAGTTTCCTTCAGGCCTCTGTAACATGAATAAAATATATGCTTTGTGCATATACTGCTCAGTCAGGGAACATCTTGTTGTCTTTTGAACATCTGTTTACCAGGGATGCTGTGTGTTTAAAAGGCTGCTATAGGTCTCGAAGACATTTTCAAGTGATTACAGGATTCTTTTTTTAAAAAAGTCAGCATTCTCTATTTGCTGATATCAGGATTTCAAGGACATCCCATTAAGCAGCTGTTCTGTTGACTCCCATTAGAAAGAAACTGCCACAAAAAAATAAAAAATACGACTGCAATTTTCTCATACCTCATCTTTGACAACTATTTAGCTTCAGCAGAAAGGGTAAAATGTTCCCTCAGTTGTGAATTTTGATATGTCTTTCATATGCATTTTTTTAAATTAGATTTTCACATTTTAAATGATAAAATCTTTATGTGTAGTTACTTTTCAAACTTTGGTAGTGCCGTGCTTGTACAGTGGTTGGCATTATCATCACACAACAACAGTTTGAGACTAAAATCTACAAGTTCTCATCTGTTTAGCTGTACCATTTTACCACAATCTAATGACGTGTAAAAGATTTTGGCATGATGCCTTTTGATACCTTATCTTTTAAGTTTCATCTTAAGAGAGAACAGGGCTAGCTTGATAATGATTGAAGTCTAAATATTAAGTTGCTTTTAAGTTGTTATGCTTAAATTGCCCAAATATATTCTTGAGAAGTGACGTGAACTCATAGTTTAGGACTCAAGTCTTCAAGCAATCTGTAACTCATCTAATCCACCTGTAAGTAAGCTGTGACAGAAATGTGACCATTTTACTGTGAATGGATAGGTTTGATTTATTTGTCAGGAACATCTACAGATCATAGGTTAAGGGTTAATAGGAATCTATTTATGTTAGTTGCAACATCACGACAACCACATAGTTATTTCCATAACTGGATTCTGTAAAATCTGGTCCTTTCAGAACAAAATAAACTTCACTTCTTATTGAAATCTTAAATTGTTCCTGTCAAGTGTTTCCTGTTTTATTAATTTAGAAATTTGACTTTCTATCTGTTTCACCTACTCTGCATTGCAACTTTGAAGTTGTTTAATCTTTTAACTTGACATTTACTATATAGTATATAATAAAATTGTTTTAAAAAAATTTATTTTTGCAGCTCCTTGGCCAAAGTGGTCATTTTTTTTCTTTTTCATGTTCACTTAACATGTTTTAGTTGTGACTTAAGGTTGTTTTTATTTTGTGATATTCAGTGTTGTTCTTGTGGTTTGTTATTAATGAGGCAAAGAAAAATTTCTACCTCTGTGGACATAAAATTGTATTTAATTTTAAATCCTGAAAATCAAGAGTATAGAAAAAAAGAGCCTCCAAACCCTATAAAGCAACCTATGTGGTGTACTATATGGTGAGTGACAAGACAGTTTAACTATGGGGATTAACAGATGTTAATCAGGTTATTACAAAGACACTTCCAGTTTTTCAAAATAAAAGCACTTCCTAGGACATTTGATCAGAATTTTTTTCAGATATTTCTCTGAACACTAATGCACATTTATATTTTTAATGATGTAAATATAGTACTTCCTTAATTTTTTAAGAATTTACTGCCATTTATAACTATGTCCTTGCATGGTAAATAAAATATTGTGAAAAGAAAGAGACTTGTTAAGTGTTCATGTGGTAAATTAAGCAGGTAATAATAAGAAAACAAACAAAAAAAGAAACAATAACTAAAGCGTGAGGAAACCTTAATTGCAGCGGTTATAGACTTGACTTGGACTTGAGCCAAAAGACTTAAGACTTTTTTTGGACTTGCTCCTCCAAAATTTGAGATTTAACTTGGAAAAATATTGTAATCTTAATTAAAGGCTGGTAATTATGCAAAAGGTATATGCTCTGCAAGAATTTGTTTCTACAAAAATAACATATTATGCAACCCATGGTAGCAAGGTTTGCACATATAGATTGTATAATGTTAAAAGGCTATTTGGCATATACTTGTACAATTGCATACAATATTAAGGTATAATAACACATCAGGTTGGTCTTGCAGCTGTGCTTTAGAATAAATGACCTTGGTTTAAACTAACAGCAAAACTAAATTTGTGTTGCCTTGACTGCTCCTTGGGTTCCATCTTTTGTTTCCTATGTTGTTATCTCAAGTGGAACAGACTAAGACATAAAAAAGGAGCAGAGAAAATACTGAAGACGACCAAACTGGTAAGAAAGAGGCTGAATCTGTCTCTCCTGTGAAGTACTGGTGAACTGTCTCAGGTGTCAAGAATTCCTTGTTCAGTGGATGGGCCCAGCCACTAATAACTCAGAACAGAATAAAGCCTTTATAAGTGATGAATGAAAAAAATGTTGTGTCTAGTTGGGTTTTTACAGATCTAAGGAATTCAACCAAAGAAAAAAAAGAAGTCTAAATAGGTTTGGGTATATTTCTTCTTCTTCTGGAGTTCTCAGTAGATTCACTAGTTTTAGCCACTTAGCTGGCAGGCCAGCAGGCAGAAGGTGGGGTTGGTAACTAGATTGCAGGCACCCTAAAGTGAATTTCTCTGATAGATGCTTGAACCCAGTCTCTTGAGCTGACCTGTGGAGCCAAGTGTAAATTAGCTTTTTTTTCCTTGCACAGTGTGTTGCTATGTCACCTCTGTCATCGCTTCACTATCACCACCCTGGTGAAGAGATATTATGAACTCCAGGAGATAGAGTAGGCAACGTCTCATGAGACCAGTGAAGTTGTGGATGAGGTGATTATGTTAAGGCAGACGGGAGAAGAAAAAAGCAGAGACAAAGAGGAAGCTTGTTTGGGTTTTGAGTGACAGATGGCGCACCCAAGGAAATGGTCTGGAAGAGAATGCTGCGTCAAGCGGTAAAGGCATCGATTTAATCTTGTGCACTCTCCTGATTTGACCGTGTCACAATGAGATTGAAAAGCCTAAGTGAATGTGGGGCTGTGTTCACTCACCTGACTGCACTGCACTGATAAACCCTAAAATGAACCTAAAAGTAGGCTGGAACACTGGACAAAATAGAAATGGCAATGGAATCTCACAATGCGGAGGGAAAGACAGCTGTTTCAAGCCAGCTAACAAGCCAGCAAACTCCAGAAGAGGGGCTGTCTATTGATTTATTGTGGGGTTAGAGAAGTCACAAAGCTCATGCAATTAGATCCTCCGTGTCCAATAGATTTTGACTTAAATATCGTCCCTTTGGCTTAAAAGACTGATCGATGTGAGCTGAAAAGATTTTCGGCTAATGAATATCCTAATTACTATCATATGAATCTGAGTTGCTTTTAAATATGTTTAATAGTTTCTAATAAAGCATGAGTATTAAACTTTGGTCTGATGTTTATGCATAGTGGAAGGAAATTAATATTGATCCCACCGCCAACCTGGGTTTTAAATTACAATATCACTCCATTGCTCATCCTCCTGACCCTGTGTGGTCCACAGCGCAGGCCAACAAATGTCACAAAATAATCTTCAATTAAAAAAGAATTTATCCATGAATCACATTAAATTTAAATGATCACATTCTGACATTTAGCCCACTCACATTGCATTGTGGGGCCAGTCGATGCTAAGGATTAGTCATAATCCTAGGTGTTTGCTGAATATATTCATTAATCGAGAAGCGTGCAAGCGAGCGAGAGTGTCCACTTTTGCTGACTTACATACTTTTGATAGACGCAGACGTACATGAGCACATGCACACATTATGCCTCTCTTGCTCAATTCAAAGGCTCAGGTCACAGCCACTGTTCACCTCTCCTACCCCCCCACATTATGCATCAGCACACAGGCACATGCAAACAGGCATACAGATACATACTTGACAAGCTGCATAAGCAGGACCTGTGCAGGTCGACACACTGTGGACCCCTCTCTCATGTTTTTAAGATTAGGTGGCTGCCTCACCTTGACCTGCTGTGACTTCTCTGTTTTTTTTTGTATGCCACTACTGCTTTCTAGTTTCCCATTAGATAGCTTCTCTGGGACAAAATAATATAAATTGTATTTCTTTGTAATTAATTTTAAAAACAGGCTTAGTTTTATGCAGATAAATACAACCCCATTTAATTATGACTGCTTGTTGACAGGCTCAGATTTTTCTTAGGATTCGTCATTAAATCCTTAAAATAAAAGGTCACAGAATCATCATACACATCTAAACATTGAAATCGGATCTATTGCGCAACACCTATGTGCTACAACACTGTTGCTTAGACATCACTGTCTAACACTGTTGCTTATTCATCCACATCCTAATTCACATTTCTATATAGAAAATTTGAAAAGCTGCAGTAGCTGAAGTATATTTTCTGTCATCAGTTCACCACTCACAGTTCATTGCCATCTTAAAGTGTAAGTGGTTGCTTGATTATTTAATTCCTTGAAGTAAAGAAGTAGACCCTTGATCCTGCTATCTCCATGGCTTCTATCATGGTTTGTATTAGGGATGTTGAGATCCCTGTTTTTGTCAACACCTGGCTTTGGGAAGTGAACATGCCATGGCAAAAATAATTGGTTTCCTTAAAAAGTACCAAAACTAGCAATGTATATAATCCAAATACAATTTTTGCAATATTACACAAAGATTTCTCCATATGTCCAATCATTTTTTTAATGAACTTGTCTTCTAAGCAAGCTGTCATACCATCTGCTTGAAAAGTCGCCACACTTGCTCTTATTTTAAAGCTGATGAACTAAGGCAGTGTAGCTAACTTATGACAAATCTGTATTCTCTAAGCTAAATGAAATGTGGCAAAGAAGTGGGTAACAGTTACACGTCTTTGCAATCTGTGCAGTTTGTTTTTTGACCTTACAATCCCCCACATCCTGCAAGCTCATTATGGAAAATCTCAATTGTTTCTTGATCAGGGTACCTGTGCTGACAGTCTTTATAGATTTAAGTAAGGCAGTCAATGCTGTCAGGCATTGTTTTAAGTAACTTGACACTTTAGTTTTTTTCATCTGAATGATTCTTCAGATGAAAACATAATTACCAAGCAGGAAGCAGTGTGTTTGAGATTGTAAAATCAAATCTTCTTACCTTAACTTTATTTTAGGAGTTCCACAAGACTCCATTCTTGTTCCATTATTGTTTACACTTTATAATAATGATTTGCCATATTTTGGCTTGTTGCACAACAAGCCAAAATCTAGCTTCTAGCTTCCTATCACTGAGCGGTCAACACCGTCTCCCAACTTACTTCTTTCTACGAGAGGAGTAACACCTAACCAGCTATATACCCCTATGGCACTTAGATCCCTTAGTCTGCAGAGTATAACCCACCCCAGAATTCTTGGAGAATCTGTTTAGCTGGCATATTGGAGAAGATTCTAACAGCCTACATCTGAATGTCCCATCCCGCTTCCTTCCATAGATTAACCAACTAGTAGCCTGGGTAAGCTAGTTACCACAGAACACATTAAATGGCTGCTCTTCTCCTCGTACAACTGGCTCTTGGATCTCATCCAGGTTAGATTTAGTGACTTTTGTAAGTCCCAGGGATGTAGTTTAAATAACCTTGTTCTAAAGCAACCATTAAATGCACACTGGTAATTTGCAAACCACGCACTAAGACTGTTTTATTGTTATTGGAAAAACTTGAGATTACAGTGACACAATAATTGAATGTCCATGACTTCTCTAAAATTTTATATGCTTCTTTAATTAGTAATGTATTGAAAAGGTCAGTCACAGCTTAATTCAGCAGCAAAACTAATCAAGAAAAAGAATAAATCATTTTAACCTAACCTGTCTTTCCCTAATGCTGAAACTGAAGGAATCTGAATGGAGGCTTTAGGAGACGGAAGATGGCTTGCATACCCCAGTAAAAAGGGTTTAAAGGACTCCTGGGCGGGGAGCAGGCTGCATACCGTGTTCTTCTTCCTCTGAACTGATGGATGTCTTCTTGTTGGGAAAGTTCTTTGTCTTTGCCTTTGTCTTTGGGCTCTGCTGATGAGAGAAGTCCAATTTGGTGCCACAGCTTAGGGAGCTTAGGGGTTGAATCCTTTTCACAAGGCAGTGTTTAGCCCATCTGTGGCCCTTGGTCTTCCTCAGCTGTAGAGTTCTTTGTCCATCTCGATCATGGCTCGAATCTTCCTGGAGGAAACAACCAAAGCTTCCTCTTTTGCATTTGTCTTTATAGGGTTTTTCCACCCTACAGAGGTGCTTGCATTGGCTAGTGTTGTTGCCAGACTGTTGAAATATAAAGAAATTACATTCATGGGAAGTCAGAATATCAAGAAATGGTGCAACCTTGTATAGTATCTGAAGGCTTTACATATGCATCATCCATTTGAACACATTAATTTTCCCTGTGTGCTTCAACACCAACCTATGTGCAACTGTCCAATATGCAGAGTATAAGTGCAACTAAACTTGCTGTGCTTGTTGTTTTGCCCAAAGGCAATGTAGCAGACTCAGAACTGAGGTGTATGCATGTTTGATCAACAAACTAAAGAAATCACGCTGCATGTGGTCAAGGTCTTTGTAGGTGTAGATTTATATATTTCTAATCTTTAATCAACAGTAGGAAGGTTTTAAAGAATAGAAATAAGCCCTACTTTGCAAAAGTGCTTGGCTAATAATATTTTTAAAACATCCAGGTTTATATTTCATACCACATCCCCTACATATGACTGTCTCAGTATATTAGCTAGCTGTACTCAGCATTCTTTGTCTTAAATTCCTTACGCAATTACGCTCAGAGTGCAAACTCAACGTTTAAGTCAGTGAAAGAGCCTGACAATGAGCAATGAGTGTGCATTCTTCTTTTTCAGGATTATTTGTGTGGTGCACACAAATAATGAGCTTGCATAAGGTGGAATCTGGGACACTGTGTGCAGAGGATGTGCTGCCAAGGTGCTGAGCATCCCTCACTCACTCATTCATTTGCTTGGTTATTTTGAAGTGAGGCATTGTTTGTGTAGAAGCAGCAGAGAAATTATCCTGACATACTTCTCCCGTGTCCATCTAAGCTTGACAAATGAGAGTGTTCAGCCTGAAAAATTTTCAATTCTCGTTTTCTACATTGTTTTTGTTTCTTTAAAGATTCATCAGGAATCCTTGGCACAGCTCACTGGGACTCTTAACTTATTAAGGGGGGAAATGGAAAATTGTTCATTAGTTATGTATTGCAGAGTGAAGCAGGGCCTTTCACTGCTTGGTTTGGCAGAAATCAGATATACCCTCTTGCCACTGAATGAGCTTGTTAGAGATATTTTTACAGCTGAGTGTTTCTCATCACATTAAAAAAACAGAAGATGACATGCCCAGCAGAAGTCTGTAAACTATCTGATTTAAGTACTACCTTCACCTCAACATTGCTCCCTTGTTTATTATTGATGTTATCTTGATCGCACATGGTGCCAAGAACTGCAAAGCTTTTCAGCTGGCTCACATATTCACTATCCACTCAGACTGCATCACTGGGGTGGGTAAAAGTAATGTTTGAAGACCTCCGCTGGGGCTGGCTGGGCTGTGATGCATTGCTTTGAACCTCTGTCCTTTGCTCTCTAAAGAAAATCACAGATGAGATGAGACAGTTGTTTGGTGAAAAAAGAGGTGCAGAATAAGGTCATACACTGTCTTGCATTTTTCAGCAGGCATTCCCTTTTCATGTATGCAAGAAATCTGGGGGACATGGAAGAGCACTGTCCAGATGTTTGACTGGTCTGAATATTAAATATCAAGAACCCCCTGTATTTCTTTCTTAATCTTATGTATATCTGCAGAGCCAAGCCATAATGTCACCATACCACACGTTTTGTCGTATGCCATCTGTTGTAAAAAAGATAATGGCAGACTGCAAGATTATGTGGAACTTTTTTTGTCTGCTGCTTCTTTTTAATTCTCTAAGGGGAAAATGGAAGTGACGCTAATAGAGCTGAATGAGTCATTGTGATAGTGGCTGAAGCTATACCACCTTTCAAATGATTGATAAGCTTTTGAAAATGTTCAAAGCTCTCATAAATCCTTAAAGCTGAGCTTCAAAACTTAGATTGCTCCTAATACATCCCATTAAACTGAAAGTTTGTTCTACAATCTATGTCACAAGTGAAAAAATGGTTTATATCTTTGATGAGTAATATTTCTTTCAGCTCTTGTTTTAACTAAAAGGGGTTGAGCTCTTTTTGAAGAAAGTAAATATGTATGTAACTAATAGATTTCACAAATCCAAATTGTGTTTTGAAGAATCTGACATCATCTTAAGAGAATCCAAGTTTTATTACTCTAAATGTCTAAATGTCTTGACTGCAAAAAACTTAGGAAATTCTTTCTGTGTGTTTCCAGAAATAGAAGATTTCATAAATCTTAAAATGTTAAAATGTTCAGTTCATTCATCTAGTTGTCCATTCTGTGGTATTTTAGATTTTGAAAAACAAATGACCAGATGTTCAGAGTCCTTACAACTGTAGTATTGAATATGAATATTGAATCAGATGTCACCTTTAAAAGCATTACTCAGCAACAGTGTACAGCCACTGCTTCTCAGAGTGCTTACGCTGTAAACATATATAGATATAAATTGATCCCTGACACAGAGGCACCCTGGGCAAAGAGCCATCTCACCCATATGAAAAACAGTGACTGACTTTGATGTCTCCTTGTTTGAACCATGACCTAACAATTTTTTTTGTCTGTTTTGATTTTTTTTTCTACCTGTCCCAGTGGTAAAGTGCTGCTGGTGGTTGCTTCACACCAATTTCAAAAAATAAAAATCTTTGCTCTCTTAGCAACAGCTGTAACATGGCAATAGGAAAAATTTGTCATTAGCTGGAGGCATGAAATTGTTGTGTTCGAAAGTGATGGTAGTGGCCGATCAGGATTAAAGCTAAATCGTAAAACATACAATATGTTTTTTGATTGAAGAGCAATAATGGTGATAATAGGGAATCAGCTTACAGTATTATTATTATATGATTTCTGCAGTCAGGCAGAAAGTTATTAAAACCCCTAGAAGATTTATAGTTAAGGCCAGAATTATTAATACCCTTTGCAGATTTAGATATGAAGTGATGTTTTGCAGTCACCCAGTCAGAATCTTAACTCCAATCTGACAAAAAAAAAAAAAAAAAAAAAAAAAAAAAAAAAAAAGTCTGTTTGGAGAGTTGAACATTAAGATGATGGCAAGGAGGCCTTCCAACCTCAAAGACTCAAAGGCAAAACATTTATAAAAATAGTTTGACTGTTTTAATATCAATGCAATTTTTGATTAGAAGGATATGAATAATTTTAGAAATGCCATTTTCTGAATGTGTAAACACATACAGTTTTTTTCTTAGGTTTAAACTATTTTTACATTGTTTTATTAATTTTTGGGAGATGCCTGTCTCACTTCTGATACAAAGTTCTTGGTTAAATGAAACTGATATTAAATCTAAATTTCCCAGGGTTATTTATAATATCAGGCTTACCAGAAAAACAAGACATGCAAATCTGTAGTAGAAGAAATGGTTTTAGGGAAACTGGCATGGCACCAAACCAGTTCTTTAATAGAATCAATACAGAACTGGGTGTTGCACTCTTGATGGAAAAACCCTGTTAGAGGTCAAAGGATGAAAAAAAAGATGACTGTAAATAATAAATTATATTGATCAAATAAAAAATACAACAGGTGCCAATAAAAAAGGAAGTCAAGATCTGGAGTTATAGTAAAGGCAACCTCAGCTGCACCAATTGATATTCACTGATCCTCCACTACATTAAAAAAAACACACCTGCTTTGTACCGTGCACTTCTGCTCATTTTGCCGAAGTAGCAGTGTACCACCACGAGCACAGACAGGTGGTCTTTGCTATTAAGATTATGGCAATGTTACTCGCTGTGGGTGGTTTGGTGAAGCCCCCTTGACCTTTGTATTTGTATTCCTTGGTCTTGTTTTTTTTTTAGTGCTGGTGTTTAGTGTTTGGAGCTGATGTTAATATTTTGATTTCTTTGTAAATAGCCTCTATACTCTTTAGCAGAGAGTTTTATTGCCTTATTTGGGAAGGCTGCTGTCAGCCATAATTTCAGCTGATCAGCTGAACCTATTGAGTTTTATACTATTGGGGATATTGATTTGTGACAAAATACTTATTCTATAGGTGTACCTATACCTTAATACCTTAATCCACATCCAGACTAACCATTCATTCCAGTTAACTGCTTTGGCTGAGCAGACACATCCAATCAATCAGATGAAAATAATTTTAAAAATTTCTTAATTAGTATTAGTATACCATGATCATCCCTAATGTTAAAGTATGTATAATGACTTTAACACCTTGTCTTGAAACACATTTTGAGAAAAAAGTGCAACACTTTGAATGCTTTCTCTTTGCCAAATAATGTTTTTGTAATAAAAACCCATAACACATAAAAATATTTAACATGAGGCCAGGGGCTGGAGTGTACTCTCACTGGAGTCACTCCCAAGCTCTCTGTAAAAGAAACAAAAAACTTGTACCAAAATATATTAACTTTTACAGCTGATGCCCCCATTGCAACTTTGAGTTTCAAATTAGTTAGAGAGGGAACAACTAAACAATACTGCCTTCCACTATCAATCTAGCACATTATGTCAAATGATTAATAATGACAATACAGAATGGGTTTCCCTAGTATTTTGCTGAAGACTAACTTTTTTTAATGTATCACATTTTTCCACTTCCAAATATTTATTAATAATGCAAAACTGCTTTCATGGAAATAAATTTTGATTCTTCAGACTTCTCTTCATATAAGACCACACACAGCAGTAATTTATTCATAAATCCATTTAATAATAAAGTCCCACTTGCATCTGTGGTCACAGTCAAAGCTCTCAGGAAAAGTGAGTGAGTGAGAAAAAGAGTTATTGGGGGATTGTTTTCTGGAATTTTACTTATTTATGAAGACTCCTTACAAAATGCACTCACATTAGAGAGAGCTGTCAGGATGCCAGCGTGATCGCAGCCAAAGTCATATACGCCACACAATGCTTCTAATTATGTCGCTGTCTCTTCTCTGTCAGAAAAGATCAAATGAATCAAAGCCTATATGGGAAAGAGTAAGTAAGCAATTATGTTCTTTTGTCTGCTATCACTGCCAGTCAACAAAGGCGCAGATTCTAAACGACACCAGAGCAAAAGTGGAGAGAGAGCTTTGATAGATGAAGTAATAATTCAACTGGATACAACATGTTAATAAAGGCGCACCGTATCGCCATTCGTCATCACTCAAAAGTGACTTGGCTGGTTATGCGATACGGGCAAAGGAAGGGAATATAATCAGATCATCTAGTAGTTTGAAGATTGCCTGCCATCACCCTGGTTCTCCTCTACTGGTAATGTTAAATGAACTCATAAGAGGTGGACTGCTGGGGAAAAGAGGTTAACATGACACAGTTGTTGGGAAGCATTAATGCCAATGAGAAAATTTAATTTCAATCTTAGTCAAAATCAGTAAATATTGTCTCCAGTTTCAGCTCTGTAAAACAATACTGCTTTGCATATTTCTTAAACTTTTTCATATGTTGTCAAACTACAACTTTATTTTGTTGGGACTAAAGCAACACAAAGTTGGGTATTTTTGTGACTGGATGGAGAGCATCTGTGAGCAAAAAATTTTAGATCTTACCACATAATCTGAATAGAACTTTGATTAACCCATTCTAACACATGAATATGCTATGATCTAAATCATTCTTTTGGAGCTTTGATTGTATGTTGAAGCTTGTTGTCCTGCTGGGAGGTGAACCTTCACTTTGGTATCAGGTCTTTTCCAGCCTCAAGCAGGTTTTCTTCTGGGATTGCCCTGTATTTAGCTTTACCAATTTTCCTATCAACTCTGATCAGCTTGCATGTCTCGGCTCGGCGGTTTGAATGCATATGTTAATGCCAAGCTCCAAGAGTGGGGAAGCAGACTAAAGTGCAGGGCATTCTGAGTAAATACAACCAAAACAAAGTCACGTGTCTCGCGCTAGTGGGAGAAATAGGTCGCGCCAAGCCCATTGTTGAAGAGTGTATGTTTGGCACATTTGTCAAAGACAGAAGAGAAATCCTACAGCCGCTAAAATTTGACATCATCCCATTTTTGTTTACCTTTCATGAAGAAGGAAGTTGTGCTCAGTGTCTTGTTCAAAGGTTTTCATGTTGTTTTCTTCAGTGGTTCTTTAATTAACCCATTCTAACACATGAATATGGCCCTTCACCTGTGGTGGCGCTGCACCACAGGTGAAGGGTAAACAGGTTGCTCAAAGGGTTTGGTTTGTTTGACACGGTGAAGTGTTCAAGCAAACAACATCAGCTGAAAAAGTATCAAATGTTGCAATTTCGGTCCCCAATCAAACCGAGTCGATCGAACTATCAGGTGTGAAAACACCTTTATAAGTCTCAGAGTGAAAATAGTTGCAAAACACAAATGCATTCCACATTTCTGGTTTTTGTTGTATTAGTTTGAAAAAACAGCTTTCCACATCATAATTATGTACTTTGCTGTGGTTTGTTAATACAATTCCAACGAAATACACAGAAGTTTGGAACTTGTTATGTGACAAACTGTGAAAATGTTAAAGGGATATGAATACTTTTTGAACACCTAGCAGAGTATTTATAATCTGTTTCTCCTCAATATATCATTGTCTTACCACATTTGTATTTATTTTTAGCTAATCCAACCTCTAACAGCATATTTTGTCTAATTGCACAGTCCTTATGCAAATCCGGAGTGCTTATCAGTCAAGTACTAAGTATGCTACCATTCATTCCATCCAACTTCTGCCAGTTTTTAGTCTTCAAAGGAAAAACAAAGCAATTTAATTGAATGAACACATCCCTTCTATGAGACAGAGTTTAGAGTTTGATGTATTTCAAATGAAAAAAATAGGCCAAGAAGTAATTCAGGTATAACTGTCATATGTAAGAACAGAACTTTTATTCAAGGTGGTGCAGTCCACTACTGATGGCAATGCATTTTCAGTTAAGAAAAGCCAAGTCAACATTTTGGATGGATTTGAAAGGATTATCTCTACACTCTGTGAAAATATACACAAGTCTGGAGCTTATTTCTAATACTGTATTTTTATCTACCTTTTCTCATGTGTTTTAGTGGCGGAAAAGTCTTCCAGAGGGATCATTGACATACTGAACATGAAAGGCATATGCAAATACATGTGCCATTTATTGGGATGTGTTGTTTTCCCTCCTAATATCAATCTGAGAGTGAGCAAGTCCTATAGAAAAGTGGTTGATATTATAGAGGTTTTTTTGTCAGTTTGACATCCAGGTAACCCACTTTTGCTTCAGCATGTTTACTCTTTGATTATCGGGAGAGCTGAGGGAAGCACTATCTCTCAGCTGCCAAAACCAGGCTGGCAGGCTGTCACAACATCGATGAAGACACATATACCACCTGGGTGTTTGTATGCGGTACACTCAAACTGTACACACATATACACTTACACATATGCACTAGGTTGTGTGCATGTTTAATAGTATATCCACACAGCGCCAAAAAGAAAACAAAAGACAGTAGCATGTTTTTGGAAACTAACATGTTTCTCTCTTGCTTTTTAGAGAAGCAGAATAGGAATTTATAAAGGAATTATGAGAAGTCATTGCAACACGAAGCAAACCAGGTCACTGTTTTTTTATTACAATACACTAGCAAAGTTTCTGGATTAGTTTGTTCTCATTTCTGTTTAACTCCATGTGCAACTTTAACCCCCCCACCACCCATCATCATCCCCTTATTTATTTATTTATTCATCTATTTGTTTCGTTGTTTATTCATTGAAGTTTTTGGTTGTTGTTTTGTTTTTTGGTTTTTAGGTGAGGGGGGTTGCTGTGCTTTGGTTTTGCCATAAAACCCCTGCAGGCACAGGAAGCCACCCAGGAGATCTTTTCTGGCTTATGTTATTTTATGTCTCCTAGGCACAGTGAATTCCCATGGACTACATTAGAAGGTCATGGACTACATTACAAAGCTTCACAGCATGATTTTTAAAATTTTTTTGGGGGTCAAATTTTTTGTCACAGATATATAGTACAGGCAAATTGGCGGTTTCAGAAAAATCAGAAAAGGCCAAAGACCAAAAATTGCTTTAAATGATGGTGAGTGCATTTTTTTAAACTAATGCCCTTGAATAGCTTTTGTTTAATTTGTGGGCTCAGGTTCAGTTTCCAAGATGAAGGGTGCTGTCAGTGATGTTTGCTTCTCTGAGCTTCACCTAATTTGTATAGTCTGGACAAATATTTAAATTTCTGAATATTGACAATGCCCTAAAAAAGGGGCTAAAGTATAGTAGCACATCACTAGACTTATAAACAATTTGATTCATATTTGAGACCAGCTAAGGGCACATATCTCACATTTCATTTTTCCTCATTATTAACTTTCAAGTCTAACTCTTACTGCCTAATTCTATTTAAAGTGACAACAAAGAAAAAAAATATGTCTGAGCCATTCTGCCTCATGAATATGTGTTGATCTAAAGCATTCAAGCTCTGGCTGTATGTTTGTCTTTTGGAGTCACAAACAGATTTACTTCTTTGACCCTGCTGAAAATAGATGTCCCCAGATCATTGCTGCCACCATCGTGTTTCTGCATGGGGATGATGATTTCAGGGTGATGTGCAGTGTTAGTTTTCTGCGACACAGCATTTTTCAAGAAGTAGGGAATTTTTGGTCTCATCTGAGTGGTACCATGACCCCCTTGGATGCTCCCCTTGTCCTGGCATATACGTTTTGATGATCTGCAAAAGGATTCAGAGCTTTCACATGCACTGAAGCTTCCTTCTAAAGCTCTAACTTTGGCATTAATGATAATATGTGGTACTTGTTAAAAAGAGAAGTTTAGTGGATGAGCACAAGGGGAAAAAGTTGCATAAATGGGAAACAGAGAATCAGGGTAGAGTCAACATTTGTTTATTCTTGTTTTGATTGGACATCTGGCATGTGTTTCAGGAACACTGTCTCTGCTTGGGAATGCTTCAGTTGTGGCACACATGCAATCAGTGCAAGCGTCAAATGTGTGGTGTGTGTTGGTTCCTGAGATGACAGATGAGAGGTTTTGCATCAATATTTGAACAAACTGCTCTTGCATCGCTTTCTGTTGAGACCAGGCTGTTTTTAAGAGACTGGGAGGCACAGCAGAAATGTGTTCATGCATGTGATTCCTGCAATGCAGACATCATAAGTTTGAGCGGAGATTTAGATCTTAAGGTATTTTTTTTTTGTCTTAAGTTACAGAAAAACCTGCTTAAGGACAAGGAGGAGTAGAACTCTATAGAATTTTTACACACATCTCATTCAGACTTTGGAGACAGATCCGATGGAAAGCATTTGTGTACATCCAGGAGATGCAAACACTATATGGTTGTTGGGGGGAGAGCCTGATGTGCTTGGTGATGAACACTTAACATGACCTGTCTAGTACAACCTTCAACACAGTATAGGCTCTCTTGTTGGAATGTGGAGTAATTCTGTTTTTTACTAATTTCTTTGTATGTACTGTCTTTTAAAGTACTTTTCAAACATATAGGAAGTGCATGATGGGACTGTAGTTAAGAAGAACAAAGAGCATTTTATTTTAAATTCAACATTTCTAAAGATTTACTGATTTATAGTTTTCTACCTTCTTGCGATGGACACATATGATCTGAACAGATGCTCCCCCAGTGCTTCTCACTATCCTCAACACCCACCTATCATCTGCTTCAGCAATCTCCTTCCACCCCCACCTCCTCTGTTAGCTTCACCTCTAATCCTGAGACTAACCCATCCATCTGCTGCACGAATTAGTGTCTATTCTGCCAATGAAGGCCCCCTACACCAGGCATATATAATTAATGCAGTGTTGACCACTGCCAAGCTGTATTTATTCATGTATTTACACAGACACACTTTATAAAAGTCGCTGTTTACAACGAGGCAACAATAATGAGCATCAAATCTACAAATAGGTCTCTCTTTCAACAGTAATTATGCACTTTATTTCTTAACCTGTCAGGGAAATGTTACTATGGTGAAAAAAGTGTGCATAATTTTGGTGGTGACTCTTAATTGGGAACCTCAGCAAGTTATTCATTGATTTATTTAACTCTTATCAAAACACCTAGATCATACTCCATGATACAAAATACTACCAAGGTGTTAAGGTTAAAAAATGTTCTTCACTGTTCTACTGGTACTTGTAAAAATTCTTTGATTTATCATGCTGAACAATATGGAAACACAAGTGCAAGCATTTTAGTTGATCGATATGCTCCATTTGTTCTTCTATAGCCCAGAAAGATGGTTGTTGGGATAACTGGGGGTTCCAAATGATCTTAGATATATGTAACAAATATATTTATTAGGTATATATATTAAGGATACAAGGGTAGGTAGTATATTGCCATTATGTGAAGCTGTTGAAATAGTTGTTGATCACACTGGAGGGTGACCCTAGAAAAAATGAAAAGATCTGTTTTTCTGCAGTTGACAACTTTCCGTCTTATTATTCTAAGAGCAATAAAACCTTTGCATATATTAAGCTCTTAGAAACTAAGAGGAATCACCACTCTGAGAGCAAAGGGACTCACAAATAAAGTTATAAAAAGTGTTTTTGCTCGCACAGTCTCACTTCACCTAAATTAGTGCCAAACAGAACGTAAGGGTATGTTTTCAAATCAACGTTACATACAGGAACAAGAAGATGCGTCAATCACAGCCAAAAACCATTGTTAGACAAAGCATTTGGTTTTTGTTTGGTGCAACCAAAATTGAAAGGTTGGTTTTCTGTCAGAAGAAATCCAAACCAAGTTAATGTAAGGATATTTGGTGATAATGTGACACTGGATGCTGCAGACCCACCTGCATTCCTTTTAATCAGCAGCATGCAGTTCTACTCTTCTGCTTTCAGCATACATGGGGTGAGGGGTGAAATGGAATATACCAAAGCATCATAATCTACCATGCAATTGGGGAGTAATTTGCCCATCTTAGATCTCAACTGCCATTTTCACCTACTAGATTGATACTTTAATATATACACTTTACACTGGACTTCTACGAGCACACCCTAGTTGTTAAAAAGACTCACAGCAGGTTTGGGAGGGTTCAACACTTTATAGCCTATTTATTTGACAATGACACTAAGAGAAAACATTCATTTCTGTATCGGCTTTCCTTAAGCATAAAGCTAAAGCAATTTCTTTATAAAAAACAAAAAAAACCCTTTTTTATTATTTTCTTCTGTTTTCATACCAAGTCAAATAACCTTCAGAGTTGGACATGATCTCTTTAGTTTAAACAGGTTATTTTTAAAACTTATTTATTTCATGTAAAATCTAACATTTAGCATTTTCATTAGTTTTTTCTACACTGCTACACCATCATTGTACAGAATTGTGTACCAAGGATCAAATTAAGAATGTGTAGAACTGTCACTAGGGTGTACCTAAATTCTAGTGTTAAACAGAGGACATTTGAAAAAAGTTCAACTCTGACTTGATGCAAAAAACCACAATGAAAAAAAAAGACAAAGCTTAAAACTTGTATAAGTTCTTAAAATACAGCAAGAGGAACAAATAATGACATACTACTCTTCTTCCAGCGTGGCGCGAATTAGCAGCCCGCTACAGCGGCTCCAACTCGATTAAGAGCATTTTCCTTTAAAATCTTATCTGGGTGTGCTGTGTATTCTTTTTCTGTTTCTATCTTTTTTTCATATCGCTGGTTCACACAATAGAACTGACCGTTTAGTGTACAACCTTGTTTTTAAGTTTGTTTTTTAAATCTTTCGTGTTCAGAGAAGGTGTGAGTGGCCATGAGGGCTCAGCTGTTAGCTCTCTGTAGCTCAACTGTTCTGCCTCTGACTGGGCGGCCATACATTCCCCGCAAGCTGAGAAGGAAGAGATGTGGGACGTGCGCAGCCATTGGGCGTCCCAACCAATGTTAGTTAGTGTTCGTGCTAGTACCTGTACAACTCTACTGTTTTTCTGTTGTCACTAACTGTAAATAGCTTGTATTTTTAATCCTCAGAGACATGCACATCTTGTACATTTTCAATTAACCAACTCAGTCGCACATTCTTCTGGATTGGAGTATTTTTTTACAACACAGTATTCATGTTGAAATTTTGCCTAACTGTACAGTAGTTTTGTAATTCTTTATTCTGTTTTTTATATATATTTTTATATTCTTTGTGAGTCTGTTTTCTGTTATTGCCTGCCACTGCCACTTTGCTGCTATTGGACAGAAATTTCTCCATCGTGGGACAATAAAGGATATTTCTATTTCTATTCTAGATGTAACAATGCTTCTAGTTCTTCCTGACGTGATTTTGTCATGTAGAAGTGATGCAGAAAAAAATATTAAATGGATAATTTGTCTTAGCCATTTGAAACTATTTTATATTGAATTTGCCCTCTCTTCTCTTCATTTCAGAATAATAACAATAATGTGTCATGAAGAGGCAAATAAATTGCTGACAGTAACATAGTAAAGCTGCAAATAATAGAAGTAAAATGTAATTTATCTGTAACTCCTGGCTCTAAAGAAAAAAAATAAACATCTTCACATCCTCATAAATTATCTTGGAAGGGGCCTATTTCAGCAGATCTGATTTGAAAGTTCACTTTATAATGATGTGAGTGCATCTCAACCTTTAGGGCTTCAGGGATTGAACTGAGTCCTTTAGCTATAAATCCAAACTCCTCAGTCAGACAACCTTATGCTTGCAAAACTCCCCAACACTTTAAGTTTGTCATAGGGAATGTTTGACAGGGATTGCTTTTGATTCTTAATCCTTTTTACAGGTGTAGTATACTTATTAAGCCTTTAGATTGTTTACGCAACCAAGGACCATGGCTTCACAACTCACATATTTTTACAAATTACAATTGTGTATACTGGATTCTTTAAAGAATCTCTAAAGACAAACCTTGACAGCTTTAAAGACAAACCTTGACAGACATGAATAAAAGTAGTACATGCATCCATGGTATATTTCACCCAACCATTGCAGGCTTATTCTCCCATGAATTTTTCTGTTCTGCTTTGATTTCTGGTGCAAACGGAAACCCTTCAGCATAGCCAAGATCAGTTGTTGATCATCATGCTGTATGGATGAAATGTCTGATGGTTGAAATCTTTGTTCATCTTTCCAACTTGTTCTTAAAGATGCTCTAAGATGTAAGGCAACAGTTGTTGTCAATGGTTTTTATTGAGCTTTTCTGCAAATCACATGTCCAGGGAATTTACTAATACTAATAGTATTGGTTTTATATGCATATTTTTAAGATACTCTCCACCATGGGAACCATGGGTTTGAATTGCTTGGAATTATTTTTGTAGGATATGTGGTTATTAAGATATTTTGAGATTTGGTACAATATAAGCAAAACATACTGCTTCAGTTAATTATTGAGGGGGTTTCTGCTTTGTTTTTCCGCATATGTTTTTGACCTAATTGTATGTGTTCAGTGCTTGATAAATTGGTTTTAAGTTTAACTTTATACACAGTAAAATGATCAATTCTATCTACTGTTACCATCTTAAATAAATCTTTAGTCTGTTATTCATGAGTAACAACAGAAATCCTGTTTTTTATTACAAATTAAAGGATTGTGTCATTGCATTGTTTTACTTTTTTAGTCTGTCACTTTCATTGCCAAATAGGACTAATAAGTATGTGTAAAATTAATGCTATACTGTCTACACTGGCTACATCAGGCTAATACTTACACAAATGACCTTGTTGCAGTGCAATCCACTGTCTGTCTAACAGAGCACAAACCTGGCATGAGTTTTACATGTCAAAAAATTTTCTTTTCTATTTTCTTTGTTCTGCCTGGTGGTTTTCTTGGTTGATCGATCAAGTATATCCTCTCTGAATTTCAAACTTACTTGGGCTATTATGTACTGCAGGGGAGAGACAGAGAGATGATTCAAAATTTAACACTTATTTTATAATTCATTGACAATTCGTCCTTCAGGCTAAAGAAGACAGGGACTATCTTGGTGGCTACCAGTGCACACATTTAAGTGACAGCAATCAGTATGGCAAAATAACTGCACAGCTCATAGATGCACCATGAATATGTGAAGAGACATTTAATAGTGAAAGATTTATACAGGTAATGCAGCAAAATGTAGCACATTTTTACAGAAAATTTTGCTAGTCACATTCTGCAGATTTTCAAGACAATAAGACTGCAGGTTTCAAACTGTTCTGTCTGCTGCACAAGACCTACAGACAATATATGATGAATTATAAAACTTAATAAAATATTACACACTGTACAAAATGTGGATTAGGTGATTTCTACTATAAAGAAAGGATGGGTAAAACTATGCTTTTCAGAACTGCTACCACAATGCATTACAAAAGTAGTTTACACATTTAACATTTTATCACATTTCAACAACAAACTTCAGTTGATATTATTGGGATTTCTTTGTGGTACACCAACACGAAGTAACAAACCTCTCTGTACAATTATAGTTGTAAGCTTGTACCTGCTTCAAACCAACAGTCCTGAATTTTCTTTGTTGAATGGTTCAAATTTTTGAACATAATAACAAGCCTTGCCAAAGCTTCTCAGTTGGATTTGTGACAGACTGCAAACTGGACTTCTCATGGCTTCCTTTCAACATTGACTTTCTTCATGCCACTCTTCCATAAAGGACAGATTTGTGAACTGTCCAACTGGTAGTAATCCTGTTGACAATTTATCTCACCTGAGCTCTATATCCTTGCAGATTCTCCAGAGTTACCATGGCCCTTTTGGCTGATTCTCTGATCAATGCTCTCCTTAACAAGTCTGTCAGTTTAGAAGGACGGCAATGTCTTAAGTTTGTTACTGAGCCATGCTTTGTCTTTTTTTCAGGATTGAATAGTGATCATTAAATGTTCAAAATTTTGAATATAATTCTATAACCTAAGCATGTTTTAAACTAGTCCACAACTTTATTTTTGATTTAAGGTGTGTTTCTTTGTTCTTCATGATGCTGTTCGTTCTTTAATTTTCTGTAACAAACAGACCCTTATAGAACAGCTGTATTTAAACAGAAATTAAATCACACACAGGTGGGGTAATAATAAGATGACTCCTGAAAACAGTTGATTCCACTATGTTTTATTTAGGGGTAGCAGAGCTGTGGCTTGTGAAATACACAGATTTAAAAAAAAACACATACATTGTATTCCGCTTCACAATTGTGAATAACTTTATGTTGGTCTGTCATATAAACCTTAAAAAATACAAGCTTGAGGTTGGGATGTGGCAAAATTGAAAAATTTTGAACAGATATAAATACTTTTGGAAGACCCAGTAAAAAGTAAAATGATATGGGTAAAAGGGTATTTTTTTCACTTTATGGGGGGGATGCTGTTATGTAAAATCGACTTTTTTGAATTTTACATCATGTTATACTGTCATTCCCTCATCAAACACAAACCTGGAGTTTTGCTTTGACTCATTCATGCATGTTTGATAAATCCTTGAATCTTCCATGGAAGCCATTTGGGGGTGCCTTGATGCCTGCTTATGCAATGCGCTGCCTATTTACCCAAAGGTCTGCCTTAAGAGACAGAGGCCAATTTCAAGGCATCAGACATGGCTATGATGTGAAGTAAAATTTCTTTTAGGTTATTTTTGATATATACGATATATACAACATTTTCATAACAATTGAAGATGACATAGTTACTTGATCGTGGTATGAAATGGCACAATGTGACTGGAAATGTGACTGGAAAATACCCCCCCGGCATGTAAAGAGATAGGGTGTTGGCTCAATATGACAAGAATATGCTTGCTTCCTGACAAGAAGCTTCACAACTAGCGTGTATTTCCCGTCGAAGCATTTATGTGCAAGGCAGACACAGAGGCAGAGAAAGGGAAAGAAAATAGAGCCATCACTCAGCCCTTTGGCAGTGATATGTTGTTTTCTCTGTGAGTTGGCTAAATGTATCTGTGCCCCTTATGTGTTATTGCCAGATGGAAGCATTGGTTGTAGATCATTCTGAAAACTGTGAAGCACAGGCCTCAGCGGTCTCCTGAATGGTGGTGGGAAAGCATATTGTGGCAAGATGAACCAATAACCGCCCTGCACCTACCTCAGGATGTAAATGAGGGAATGTTGTGAGAATGTCAAGCAGCATCACACCTCTTCACGAAACTGCTCTGCAGAGCCTTATCACAGTATGGTTTAAAATAGTATGCTGTAACATAAATATTGCTGCTGCAGCTCTGCACTGCTGTTTGTGATTTATATTCATCAATTTCATGACCGGAGACAATGTTATGCAGTTTCCAGGGACAGTTAAGTGCTTGTAAGCCGCACATGCCGACACCAACCTGAGGTTAAATGGCACCAGTTTCCTTTCATGTGTCTCTCTTAATCTGTCTGCTGCGAAACATCCCAGCGGCTAAATGGAAGAGAAAATCAGCGCAGTGAACAGACTACTAACAGCAATGAAATCTGAAATAACCTCTAATGTTGATATTAGTAGTAATAGTCAGTGGTGTTGAACTTCCCTGTTGGTAGGCATTAATTAATATGAGACCTGATCCATTTTTTAGATGTCATAATTGTGAATGGCTTTAACTGGGATTGACAGCTTTGTGTTTGGGTGTTCCTGTTCTCATCTATCATTGCCTTGATGCATAGTCACATCTGTGTTTTGCATTCATCCAAACACAAACACACCATGTCAATTCTGCCCGTGCAAAACAAAGAGGAGCACTCCATACAAGAAAAGCTTGCCTGGGGCTAGACATTTTGAAATTAAAAGCATGTCTCTTTGTTCAGCTCCTGTTCCACGAACGAGTCAGAGAATGTGAACGTGTCCCACAGAGGGGTAGAGGAACAGTGATCAAGTTCTGTGATTTTCACAGCCAGGGAATCACAGAGTCTTTTATCTATTTCCCTCCATCAGAAGACATCCAGCAAGGAAAGGTAGGAGGATGGGATTAGCTGGAGAGGGGGAGAGAAAAATGAAAGAGTGGGTTCCCTAATCCTGATGGGCTTTTCAGAGGTACAACCAACACTGTGGGGAAACATGGGGTGTGCAGTGGGGAGGTGAGAGCGTATGGGATGGTTTGCCTCAATAAACTCTTCACACTTGCATGAAAGATGTTCCACCAAACTAGCGGATTAGTCAGAGTATAATTACAGTTGTGGGACTCAGAAGCAGCAAAACGTGTGCCAACTGAAATAGCCCTTAAACAGGCTGAGGAAGAAGGGAGTAATGACTGCTAATTTGCTGTCAGCACCTTGTCTATGAGTTTCTCAACTGAAATAACTGTTTTTAGTGACCACCAACTTCTGAGATCAAAGTATTGTTTATGGATGCAGATCAACCTTCATTTTAAATGGACATTTACATTTAATTTATTACAGCAAGTTTAGCTTCAACCTAGAGCTGCACAATTTATGAAATCAGTCGTTATAATGATATGGTATATCCACTATCACAGTTGCAAAGGACTACACTGATGCAGTGTTTGGGAGGATATTATATTTCAAGCCTTATGCATTCATGCTCTGTATGCCAGTAATATACCATATTACGAAAGGTATTGAGACACTTGTCCATATCATTGAATTCATTAGAATGTTTCTATAAACGTCTATGAATGACAGGGTCTCTCTGGGGAGCTCAGTAAATTCAGGCATGGTACTGTGATAAGATGGTACCTGTGGAATAAACTCCTTTGTGAAATGCTCTTGCAACTACACATTCCATTGACTTCTATGTGCAGCATCATTATATACTGGGAACAGTGAATGCTGAATCACCAACTGTGTGCAAAGTCAATAACTTCAGTCCTTTCAGATTATAACAAGAGCAGTAGGTAAAGAGTTTGATGAAATTGGTTTCCATGGCCAAGCAAATGCATCAAACCTTACATCACCAAGCACAATGCCAAACCTCAGAAGCAATCATGTAAAGCATGCCACCACTGGACTCTATCAATCATGCCTCTCTGTCTGGCAATCTGATGGACAAGTCTGGGTTTGGCTGTTGCTAGTAATGGAAATTTTGATGGAGAGAAGATTTTAGTGTGTGGCTGTTTATCAGGGAATATGGGGGAGTAATTTATATGGGGAAAATGTCCAAAATGTCCTATGTGCGAGTTTTGTGTGAAGGAAGTTGACTGGCATGCTCAGAGCCCTGACTTCAACCCAATAGAGCACCTTGGTGATACACTGGAACCAGGCCTTTTCATTTGGGGCAACTGTAGCTCAGTGGGAAGAGTGGTTGTCTTGTAGTTGTAATTGCCATGGTTTTGATGGCTGGATGGCACATCCGTGGTGGGAATCTCTCACTCTGCCACATCCCAAAGGTGCTCTGTTGGATTGAGATCTGGTGACTGTGGAGACCATTGGAGTACAGGGAACTCATTGTAACTTTAAAGAAACCAGTTTGGGAGAATTTGAGCTTATTGACATAGTTGCTTATCCTATTGGAAGTCTGTAATTATTCAATTTTGGTAAGCCTGTGCAAACTACGGACCTATGTTTCTTGTTCTCATCCAATAGAAAAAATACTTAGTGTGGTCTTCTGCTGCTGTAGCCCATCTGCTGTTAAGTTGAATCTGTTGTGTGTTCATAGATATTAGTCTCTATGAAACTGCCTGTTTGAGCTAAAGTTGCTATTTTAACCTCTCAGTCCAATCTACCCACTTTCTGACCTCTGACTTCAAGAAGGAATCTGTGTCCATCCGACTGTTGCTTAGTGGATATTTTCTCTTTTTTGGAATATTCTGTGTAAACCACAGAGTTTGTTGTGTGTGAAAGTTCCAGTATATCAGCAGTTTCTGAAATACTCAGAACAACCTGCCTGGCACGAACAACCGTGCCACATTTTAAGTGGACATATCATGCTTTTAAATCCCTCCTTTTCATATTTAAGCTATTCAGTTGTGGTCTATATAAAGTGGAACTGCAATGCTTTGGTCTGAATTCCTCGTTATTGTAGCTCCACAGGCCCCTCTTTTGCCTTTGTTCTGAGGTGCGTCTGAGAGCAACTCGTGTTGATGCGGTCTCTTTAAATCCAAATGCGACAATTCATACCCCACTCCCCTCCTGGTTGCAGAGCATTCCACTTCCCCACTTTCAGACATTTTTGTAGTTTGGTAGCATGGATACGATTATTGAATGCATTTGGATCATGTGTTCCCCAAGACAAAAACAATGCCAAGCTCTTTATTTAATAATAGTATTCAAAAAACACAGTATGGTTATGTCTGCAAGGAGCTAAAAATGACCACACAGCGCTAACATAAGCTGAAAGCAGAATTCAGAATGCCACTGCTATCAAAATGGCCAGGATGTCATATCAACACACAATAAATTCATGTCTAAAGTAAAGTTTATTGTCCTTTTAGCGTTATATGTAGCTTGCTGCTTTGGTGTGTCCATTGTTTTCATAGACAAAAGGAACTGACCCCTCAATCAGATGAAGTCTTTTGGCAAATCCTTATTGATACTGGTAGAGAACCTCTTCAAACTGTCTGGTTGAATTTAATTTTTTTTGGAGATGTATCCACATTTGTGGGAAAAGTCCTCTTTGTTTGTGCGAAGCACTTCAAAGACCAGTGCTTCAGCAACCTGATGCTGGGGGAAAGGTGTAATGAATTGTGTGGCTTAATAATCCAAAATTTTGACTTGCTTACTTGTAGATTCGGCATCCCTGAACGTTGACTACAAAATCACTGTGAGAAATAAAAATGACAGATTCGAGAAACTGGTTAACTGGAAGTTCATGACCTTATTTAGCAGTTCTGCAGAAAATACTATGATGTAATAGTTAAAACACATATTGACAAAACTAAACAGATTGAAAATTATGACCCAAGCAGAATATAATGATATCAACGCAGCACCGGGAGAGACTAAATCTCTATTTTTCTGAACTCCAGGAGACTCCAAGTACATAACAAAATATATTTAGGGGCTAAAAAAAGTGGATTTTGCATGATATGTACCCTTTAAAGTCATTTATATCCCCATTCTGATTATTGGTTTGAACTTCAGCAAGTTGTCCTCACTAGGTTTAGCTGCTTAAATGCATTGAGTTGCTCCCATGCGATTGGTTGAGTCACTATTTCTGTTAACAGTAATAAACACCCTGGTGACGGAAGAGAAAGACAGTTTTGAGGAAAATCAGGCTAATCATGACTGATATCATCCTGATACTATTGCATTTGCATCTTTCCCTGAAATTGAGCAGGTCTTTAAAAAAGCAAAATTAGTTAGCTGTAGACATAGATAAAACCATAAATAAAAAAAACGTTTCATTTAGGATGAAATGTCATCAAGACATTGATTACACCAGGACATGGAAATGCTTACACCTACATATTTTTTCATTGATACTTCATCAGTGCTTTAAGTGGGCCAGTACATAGCAGTACACAGTACCACTACTTCAAGACTTTTCCTCTCAGCGGACCGGCACTTTTTTTCCAGCATTCGGTGCATACCAGGACTTTTTCTGGTGCTGTAACAGGTGTTATGCCTGGTTTTCCCCATCGATATGCTCCCCGTAAATATATCTCGGCACCACAAAAAAAAAAAAGAAAACAAAAGCATGCACGCTCACTCTCACCTGTAACCTGCGCGCTCTTCTCTCACACTGGGAGATTAACTCAGGGACAGAGAAACAGGACACAGAATGGAACAAAGAAGATATGAATCAGGATATGAAATCAAAGAATCCGGCACTGAACAGTGAAAAATCAAGAGATCAGTAATGACACATAAGGATGATGAGGCAGGCATTGCAGGTGAATGGCACGGATTACTGGTGAGCATGAATACAATAAAAATGGGAGGCAGACTAATAGCGTGAGAGAAACTAATGAGGGCACAAACCAAGAAAGGCTAAAACTATGAGATCTTTGTATATAAAACACTAGATGGTAGAGTGATCATAGAGGATGAACTTTTAAACTATATTGTCGTCAAAATGAGAACACTGTCACAATATGAAATTGTATTGTTGGTGTCAAGCAATTTCCCAACTGAGTGGACTGAAGAGTCCAAGCGCTTACTGTTTGAACTATGCACGACTTCTATACACTGCATCAGGCACAAAGGCCCCCAAAGGACACTAATAACATTAAAGACTGCTACAGATGTTTAATGATGTGGAGAGAACATTCCCAGGTTTGTCTCAAACTACCTGAATGAGTTACCACCTGTCGGGTTTTGCAGCATGGATGCGTCAGCTCTCCTCAGCCAAGTGGAGCAGCTGCGCAAGGAAGTCTCGAGTCTGAGAGCGACTATGGATACTCAAGCAAGCATAAATTAAAACCTTGGTGCGAGTACAGCAGCTATGGATCACCGGTTGGCTGTTATTGAGAGCTTTTACATCTCACCTGAGCAGACGGGCAGAGCGGCTGCACCTGCAGAGGTGGAAACATCAGCAGCGCCAGTTACTGGAGCTACTGGGAGGGAGTGAGGACGTGCTGTCCCAGTCCCAAGCACAGAGCACCGTTGTGAAGAAAGCGCCTAGAAAGCGTATGAGGTCTCCAAACGCAGTGACACAGCGTAATGGCAAAGGACTGGATGCGCGTCCCAAAAAGGAGAAGCTGAGAAATTTTGAAATATTTGGCACTGGAGCTGAGGACAATATCCCAGTGATTAGAACCAAACTGATGAGTGTGTTTGCAGCTGGAAAAATAGAGACAACTATCGACCTATAGCTCTGGCCAGTACTTTATCAAAGATCTCGGAGAGGGCTATGTTAACTATAATTGAGAAGATTGTGGCATCTGATAACCAGTTTGGCTTCAACCTTGGTTGGTCAACCTTGGTTCTGATACGTGCATTTTTGCTCTCAATGAGGTTTTAGATTTATACAATAGGCATAATAGCACAATTTTTTGTGTTTTATTGATGCCTCGAAAGCATTCGATCATGTAAATCATGAAAAATCGTTTTATAAATTGCACAATAGAGGAGTTTCAAAATATTTATTAAGAATCTTTGTGTATTGGTAAGCTCACAAGTCTATGTCTGTGTGGGGGACCAAGTTGAAAACAGGAGGAGTGACAGGAATAAGAAAAATGGGGTTTTTCATTTCAATCCAAAAAATTATATTTAAGAGGTGCTGAGTTCATAAAAGATGTCAAAGAAACAAAACTGAACTCAGGCAAAAAATGTGAAGAAACTGGCTACACAAAGAAAACATAACTGATCTAACAAAGAAATGACACCAGGGTATATATACTAGCTGATCAGACCATTAAAACACAATTGGGGTAACTAAACAGTATATAGTCACTAACTACACCAAACAACACAGTACAGGTAAGTTTGTTAAACGAAACACCAAGAAATAGAAAGCAAAAGGTTTTAACTTTAATGGATAGTATTTCAGACTTTAATGGAGTGTGGCCATGGGTTTGGCCATCACAATCTGTAAAACAGGGTAAATCTGCATCATCATCTTCCTTCTATGTAGGTAGGTAGGTAATGGTGTGCGACAAGGCAGCATTTTGTCTCCTTGCCTTTTTAACGTATATATGGATGATTTATCTAAGTTATTGAATCAATGTAGGACTGGCTGTCGGGTCTACAATAGAACCATCAACCACCTGATATATGCTGAGGATCTTGTGATTTTTTTTTTTTGTCCATATAGTTCTGGTCTGTAGCAACTGTTAAGGGTTTGCTCTTAGTATGGATTGGACTTTGATATTAAATATAATGCAAAAACGAGTAACATCATGCTTGTCAAGAGCAAAGAGGACACTAAATTACCTTTCCCTGACTTCACTCTGTCTGGCAGTATCCTCCAAGTCAGTGATGAGGTGAAATACTTGGAACATTACATAACCACTGACCTTTCTGATTATAGAAACATTTACAGGCAGCATTGTATTCAATATGTACAAGCTAATATGCTTCTTCGGAAGTTCTCTATGTGCTCAGTGTCTGTCAAAACTGCCCCCTTTAAAGCATATTGTACTCCCATGTATACTGCCCACCTGTGGTGGCATTACAGAAAGAGCATTATGCATAAACTTCAAGTGGCATGCAATGATGGTTCAGTTGGTGCTGATGTACCAACTTGTACTGCTGTGTTTTGAAACCTTATGTACAGATGTATGTGTAGGCTAACAGACTCTGTAAATAGCATCATTTACACTTTGACCAACCCTGTACAAAGCTCAGTAAGGTTCTTTTCTCGAATCACTGGCACCTCAATTTATATGGCACTGGATGAAGTTTATATTTTTATTGTCTTGTTGTTGTTTTGTCTGTTTTTGTTTTTATGAACCATGTATGTCTGAATAAAAAGTTTTGATTGATTGATTGATTGATTGTTATGCTAAGAAAACTAGATAGAAATGTGCAAAGAACTAATTGAAGTATAAACTAAAAAGATGAATAAAATGAACAAACCAGTATGTCAAGACCTTTTGAGAAATAATTAATTCAGGGGATGAACAGCATATGACAAGACCTAAATGGAAGTAAAACACAGTAAATCATGATAGGAAAAAATATTCAGGAAGGAAAAATCAACAATAAACTATGAAAATAGACCTCAAGGAAAGAACTGATATGGCAGAAACTATGAAGCATACCCACAAGCAGAGGTGGGTCGAGTACCCAAAAACATTTTTACAATTTTTACTCAAGTAAAAGTAAGAATTATCCATCCAAGAAATTACTCAATTAAGAGTGAAAAAGTATTTGTTAAAAAGGCTACTCAACTGGTACTAGCATGTCTAATTTTCAGACATGCTTCTAAAATGTGTAGAAAAAAAGATATGTTGCCTCAAATCACCATGCATCATGGTCTCACAGAAGTGCAAATCACTAATACTATGTGACTAATGCACTCCAATACCTCAACTAATGTTGGCTTTTTAGCACAGTGCTTACAGGATGCATAGCAGGCCAGATCTTTGAGTCTCTCCCAAACTTTACCACTCAAGTATTTTTCAAGATTTTCATTTACATGATGAAAGAAATGATTTACCTTGGATCATTCAGTCTTAATTAAGTCTGCATGTGTTTTTCCTTTTTACTATTCCTACAAAAAGACACTGCAAAATTGTACTTTTTTTTGCATTTTGCCCCACTGTTTCATATGGAGTAGCACTACTTATAATTTGCGATTCAAATTACAACACGCACCTACAAAAATCTTCGGCAAGTTTTAGTTGCTGCCACCTGATCTCTGGAGACTTATCCCCTGGAAACTCCCACTAAAATTTGACTACTTCTGTTCTAATAAATGCACATTTCATTTCAAATGTTGCTTTTTTTTTTGCTACATAAAGAAAAAAAATACTTTACATTTACTGAGGCAACAGTTTTAAAGTCTCAAACATAAGGATTTAATGAAACAAGTGCTATACATTCTTGCATGCTTACTCATTTAACACAAGTGAAAAGTTGGAAAAGAGGACCTGTGAAAACATTCATGCACAACTGAACATCAGAATAATATGTTTGACCCAAGGGGCAAAGGGTTCTCCCAAGATCTCATAACAGAGCTGAGAAGGAGTTGAAGAAATGAAACTAGTTGTGGTCTGTAATATGGCTGCATCAAAAAATGCCTTTGTTTTGGCTTTTTGGAAAAAAAAACATGCATGAAATCAATTGTTTTACTGCCAGCATGTAAAACACCTGATGCATTTTGTTTATATATTTTGTTTCACTCCTCTATTCATTTCATTTTCTTTTTGTCTCTTCAGGTCCCAGAGGTGAAGCCCTGCAACATGGTCAGTCTGGTACCCTGCCCCGCTTCTTGGAGGAGCCTGTCGATGCTTACATTATCAAGAGTAATCCTATCAAGCTCAGGTGTCAGGCCCGGCCCGCGCTCCAAATCTTCTTCAAGTGCAATGGTGAATGGGTCCACCAGAGCCAGCACATGTCTCAAGAGCACACAGATGTTGTGACAGGTACAGTAAAAAAATGGTGAACTCCATTTTAATTAACCCATGATGTGCATCAAGGATAAGCAAGACAGCGATATAGGAATCACCTGGTTTATGTCAGAGTAGTCTCAACTGTCTAAAATGAAGAAAGTCTGACACTTTTTTGTTGGTGTTAAATTTGTAGGGAATGTAAGAGCTGTGCTTTTACATTCAAAAAGTATTCAAGAGCTTGCAGGGTGAAATTAATTTGTTGTGCATTTATAAGCACCACTGTCTGCTGCGAGGTGGTCTCCACTGTTGACATCCTCTTTCAGCAGTTCACAGCATTCACTGTAAAACCACTTCAGATGGTTCACAATATGCCTACATGTCTGATGTTAGATCCGCTAACAAGGGACATGAGTCACTTCATGATGCACCACCTGGCAGACTCGTACTGAAGTAAATAAAACATGCCTATAGAATGAGAGTGGGGTCTGCACCCCCCTCATTCTTACAGTCTCATGCCTATTCCCAACCACTGCATTGCTCTGATAAATAGTGTCTGCTATGGCCCTCTCAACCTTTACCTGCACTTTACCACTCAAGCCCACCTAACCTGTGCTCCATTTGCACTTTTGTACCTGCTCCACTTGTACTGTCTTTTAAATAGCACATAATGTGTATGCCAGGGGCACTTGTACTGCTGCTTGAATGTGGTTCCTTGTAAGTCACTTTAGATAAAAGGATCTGCTAAATGAATGAATGCAAATTCCAGGTTGTAAAAAAGGGTTAAAAAAGTCAGAAGGGCTTAATAGTTCTGCAAGGCTTTGCAATTTTTAAACAGATTTTTATTTAAACAGATTATTGATTAGGACTCTTTGAGTGTTGACTTTTTCTATTTCTTTCTTCTTTTCCTACATTGCACCAAAACTGATGAATAATGTATGGAGAAGACCAAGAATGAGCCCAGGGCTTTGTCTAAGGTTAGGAGGAAATTGTGCAGAAGTTTATCAGATTATTTTTTGTTTGTTATTTTCCTCTAAAGCCAATCTAAAAGAGGATTTAGACATCCAGAGCATCCAAAAGTTGGTGATAACCTCATTATGAACTGACGAACACAGAAATGGTGAATTACATTTCTATAAAGTCAAGTCTTTGTAAGTTTACAATGATGACATTTTCAGTTATCTTTTCCAATATTGTCTTATGACCATGCATCCATTTCTGCTCACAATATTGTCTTCCCAACAAACAAGTTGTCACAATTCATCTAAACTAAAGTGACGTTTGAGCCAACTTGCTTAGTTTTAGCATGAGACTTTGAACACTATACGATTCCTGTAAGTGATGCAACTTGCTGAAATACTGCTGCTGTTGTTGTTGTTGTTGTTGTTGTCTTAACTTCAAATGAATCTATTAAAACCACAAGGAAAATGGTTCCTCTTCAAGTCCTTGGACTATTTTTATTGCATCATCCCAAAGGGGAGGGGGTTAAAGAATCCTCTCATGTTTATACATGAGAGGACTAGCTAACAAAAAAATAATTTCTCCAAAAATGCACTTGAGCTATAATTGTGTCTGTCCATGTGATAAGTTACAGTACAGTTCCTTTTTTAAATCCAGTTTGGCACTGGTAATTGCTTGGTCCTGTGGTATGCTTTCATGGGGAGAATACCAAATCCAATAACTTTCAAAAGTATCCATAAGCCTGGAACCTTTTCACATTTTGGCACATTACTCTGAAAGGTGTTCTCTCAGGTTTGCCATATATTATTATGGTTATCTTTCAACTAAGTCTTTGTTCTTCCCACTCTTACATAAAGAGCACATTTACAGCATGGCCAACTGATAGTTGTCCTTTCAACAGATTCCCTCACCTAAACTGATGTTTTGATACTCTTTCAGAGTTGCTATGGGCTTCTTCTCTGCTTCTGACCAATGCTCTCCTGACTTAGCCTGTGATTTTAGTTGGATGGTCATGTATTGGTAGGTTCTGTCATATGGTCTCTATTTTAGGATAATGGATTGAACAATGCTACATGAGAAGTTTTAAGCTTAAAATATTTTATAGCCTAACTCTGCTTTAAACCTCTCCACAACTTTATCCCTGATCTGACCGCAGGTTCCTTTGTCATTGTGGTGTTTTTTTGTTCTCTAGTGTTCACTGAATTTTATCTGTGGGTTTCAGGTTAAAGGAAGCTGAATGTATAGTCTCTTGATGATTTTGATGATGGCATTCGACAAAATCTAATGTTTATACCTTGTTTCATAATTGGTTACTGTATTATATAGCATAATCACTTCCAGCACCGCACATGCTGGCAGCCTGCTATAGCAGCTCCGACTCAACTAAAATCTTATTCAGATGTGCTGTATATTCTTTTTCTGTTGCTTTCTTTTTTTCGTATTGCTGGTTCTCACAATGGAACTGACCATTTTGCGGGTAATTTTGTTCTTATTTTCATTTTTTAAGTCTTTTGTGTTTGGAGAAGGCATGTGTCTATTGTTTACACAACAGCTCAGGTGCTAGCTCTCCATAGCTCCACTGCCTCCAACTGAGTGACCCAACATTCCCTGTGAGCTGAGAAGGAAGAAGCATGGGACGTGCATGGGCATCGGGCGTCGCAACCAAGGAAGAAGGTGCAGACCCATCATCATGGGAAACATGAGTTCTCTTCCCAACAAAGTGGACAAGCTAGTGGGTCTAGCACGCTATCAAAGGAGCTATTGGGAGGCCAGCTTTATTTGTCTGACCAAGACGTGGTTAACCACGCTAATGCTGTACTCTCATATAAACATGGATGGCTTTCATTTACTCTATGCCATCAGAACGAAGGAGAGCACTAAGAAGAGAGGAGGGGATCTGGCTGTGTTTGTGAACAATAGATGGTGTAACTCTGGACATTTAACCATCAAAGAGATGCTTTCCAATAAGGACATTGAATTGCTAGCTGTTAGCATGAGCACTATCCTCCTTGGGAGTTTTCACATGTTATTGTAATAACTCTGTATGTCCCACCCTCTGCTAATGCTGCTGCAGCCCGTGATGTCCTGTATGCTAACCAACCAACTTTAAACACAGCACCCACAGGCCCTCTTTCTGATCTCTGGGGACTTTAATCATGTCTCCCTGTCCTCCATTCTCCTACGCTTCTCCCAATATGTCACCTGCCACACCAGAAATGACAAAATCCTGGATCTACTTTATGCCAACACCAAGGAGGCATACAGTTCATCACCCATGCCTCCCCTGGGGGTCTCTGATCACAACCTGGTTATTCTCCTGGCTGTGTACAAACCCCTGGTACACAGAGAACCAGCTGTGACACGCACAGTGAAGAAATGGTCTGAGGAGACTGAAGAAGCTCTGAGGGACTATTTTAGCTCCAGTGTGTGGGAAGAGCTCTGTGCTCCTCATGGGGAGGACATCAAAAGCATCACAGACTGCATCACGGACTATATCAACTTCTGGGTTGACAAAACTGCAACCATCGGGATGGTACAATATTTCTCCAATAACAAGCCCTGGATCAACCCTAAAATAAAAGCTCATCTGAAGGAGAAGAAGAGAGCATTTAAATAAGGAAATAAGGAGGAGCTGGGAGGTGTGTAGAAGGACCAAAGAAGGAAAATTGGGGATAGAAAAAAAAACATTTACAGGAAGAAGATGGAGGATCAGCTGTAGCAGAGCATCATGAGTGGAGTTTGGAGAAGTTTGAAGTCAGTTTCATACCACAAACAAACAAACCCTCAGTTTGTAGGAGACTTAGAGTGGGTGAACAACTTGAACCAGTTCTTTATCAGGTTTGACCAGTCACCCACCCCAGTCCCCCCTGCTGTTACCCCCCTCATCTGCAATGACTGCCAGGTTTTCTTCTCAGGACTTCACACCTCTCATCCAGCCATCATGCACCCCCTTCACTTCAGAGGACTCCAGCCCTCAGCCCCTTCCCCCACAACTGTGGAAGACCTCCAGTGTGGTACCAGTACCAAAGACCAAACATCCAAAGCACCTCAGCAGCTACAGGCAGGTAGCCCTGACATCGCATCTGATGAAGACCCTTGAGAGGCTGGTCCTCAAACATCTACATTCCCTGGTGATGTCTTCATTGGACCCGCTGCAGTTTGCTTACCAACCTAGCATCGGGGTGGATGATGCCATCATCTACCTCCTGCACAGGGCTCTGACCCACCTTGAGGAGCCTCGAAGCACTTTGAAGATCATGTTCTTTGATTTCTCCAGTGCTTTCAACACCATCCAGTCAGGACTTCTAAGGGACAAGCTGGAGCTGTCAAGAGTGGACTATCACATGTCCCAGTGGATATTGGACTACCTCACTGGCAGCCCACACTATGTGAGGACACAGGGCTGTCTCCGACAGGCTTGTCTGCAGTACGGGGGTCCCTCAGGGAACTTTGCTTGCACCATTCCTCTTCACCCTTTACACTGCAGTCTTCTCCACCAACACCCCGAGCTGCCATCTGCAAAAGTTCTGTGATGACTCCTGTAATGAGGCATAGTTTGCCTCATTAGAGGTGAGGACGACTCAGAGTACATACAGTGGACTCAGGACTTTGTGGACTGGTGCCAGCAGAACCAGTCCACTCTGTGGTGGCATCAGCCATCTTCTATGAGGCTATATGTTGGAGCAGCAGCTTATCTACAGCTGAGAGGAAGTGGTCAGATAAGGTCATCAGGAAGGCCAGCTCTGCGCGAGGATGCTCCCTTGACCCAGTGCAGGTGGTG
Source organism: Anableps anableps (assembly GCA_014839685.1). NCBI lineage: Eukaryota > Metazoa > Chordata > Actinopteri > Cyprinodontiformes > Anablepidae > Anableps > Anableps anableps. The sequence goes on from CM026081.1 coordinate 24,718,289, forward strand.
GGAGATAGAAGGACTCTAGCTAAAATAACATCACTGATGGACAATGTCTCCCACCCCATACACAAAGCTGTTGCTGAGCTGGAGAGCTCCTTCAGTGACAAACTGCTGCATCCTAGGTGCACTAAGGAGCATTATAGGAAATCCTTCCTCCCAGCAGCTGTTAGACTCCAAAACCATCATTGCTCCCAACAAGATGAATAAGTGTTTATATTCACGCTGATATCTGTACTACTCTACTGTTTTTTCTTTTGTCACTGTGAGTGGTTTGTATTTTTAATGCTCAGAGATATGCACCTCTTGTACATTTTCAATTAACCAACTCAATTACACATTCCTCTGGACTGGAGTATTTTTTTACAACGACCCAGTATTCATGTAGAAATTTTGCCTTACTGTACAGTATTTTTTTCTGTTCTTTATTGTGTTTTTATATTCTTTGTGTGAGTCTGTTTTCTGTTACTGCCTGTCAGTGCCACTTTGCTGCTGTTGCACAGAAATTTCCCCATTGTGGGACAATAAAGGATATTTCTATTCTATTCTTTTCTATTATGTTTTTATGATGTAAAGTATTTGAACTGCTTTGTTGCTGAAATATGCTATACAAATAAACTGGACTTGACTTCAACCTATGCAACACTTCAATTATTTGCTATGGATTTTGAAAAGTAGGTATCACTTTTATTCCACTGCCCAATTATGCACAACTTTAGGTTTCAACTATAAAATCCCAGTGAACTAAAATGCTTGTGGGAGTTTTGACGAGATAAAAAGTGGAAAAGCTAAAGGAGTATGGATGACTTTACAAAGCATTGCATGGCATTTGGGAAACTCATTTTATTTTTTTAATTTTGATGTCAGCTCAGGATTACCTCAATTTCCGTTGCTTCCTTTGTGTAACAGTGTTAATGGTTCACTTAACACACACCACCAAGCAACAGCTCCCACTAGAATTAACAATGGACCTCTACAGTTTTATTGCCTCTAGTGTGGTTTCATCGCTTTACTTCCATCAGGCTCCTTGTCAGCATTCATATGGTTTCCACTGGGAGAGCTGCAGGAAGGGGAAAGAAGCTGAACAGAAATGTATCTCATAACCTAACAAGCTCTGTTGGGATCTGGACTTTCTCAGGATGTTTCCTTTTAACCACAGCACACCTGAGGATTGAACAAGATATATTTCAAATTAATGTATTTTTATCAGTTCATAATAAATGGAAACATCACCAAAAAAGATCAAAGAAATGAAGTTCTCAATATGTGCTCAAGGCTGTTTTTTTGTCACTTTAAGACAAGCTGAAAGGGTAAAAAGTAGTAAAGAAGGGCAGCTCTTGCAAAGTTAAAATCTAAACTCTTTTTATGTGGAGAGGCAGTGAGTAGCATCACAACTTATTTTACCAGTGGAGGGGATTATATATTTCTTATTGGTCAACTGAATGTATTTTTAGGTATTTGATTTACCTTTAGTACAGTTATAATTTGATTAAAGCAGTTCAATTAAATGTGTAATTTCTAGGTAAATATAAAAAACTGAAAATGGATGTGCTTTCCCTGAATCACATCAATACATCACTTTCAATGTTTCTTCCCTATATTTATGTTTGTGCATCCCTCTCAATTTCTGTATAAGAGCATAGTGCATGAAAACTATTTAGCTTCTCATACAGAAGCTTTTATCTTATGTTTACTGCAAAAAATGTCTTAAATTTTTGAAATGCCTCTGAAAGGTCAGCCTGCCAAAAGATGTTGATTAAAATCAATTTACAACAGAATTACAGTATTTCTAACATAGTTCAATAATACAGTTAAAAACAGTAATTCAACTCTTTGCAGAGGATTTCACATTAAGATGAGAAGGTGTATACATCATATGTAAATTGCCACAAAGCTAAATATTTAACAAATGCATAAAAACAATATTATCTATTATCAAAAATAACACTAATAATAATAACATGTAGTACTATTGTATATTTTTTATTGTATGCTTTTTTATCATTAATAAACAGAAATAAAACCAGAAATTGAGGGGCCCACACTAACCAGCCTCGACTGTAAAGCAGTAAGATCAGAGCTGCTTTAGAAGGTGAGAGGGCCTCTAAAACAGACAGTACCAAGGGCTAAGAGGAAAAAAAAACATCTGTTCTTTCAATATTTTATTTTTTGAAATTATTTGTCTGGGCTTCTACAGAAGTCTTGACTATCTTTAGATGCATGAAGAAAAAAGTTGATTCAAAGCTTGAGATCTCACATAAAAACTACCCCCAGACACTGGTGAGGGAGCCTGTCTTTCAGAGTCTGGGTGTTTCATATTATACAGGACCTCACATCAAACTAAGTCTGTCAGTCCGTCCTTCTCCTTTACACTGTTATTCTATCTACTCCAAGGGAATCAGAGTGAGATACAGTAATGTGAATTTTAAAAAAAAACTCATCTAAAGTAACAATGGAATGTTAACTACCACAATTTGATAGTCATGAAAAGTATCTTTGTTGTTCCTTATTTTAAGACTACCCTGAATATTGGTTGTGATTATACTATGCTCAGAATGTAAAATTCTGTTTCATTCCTTTCATATTAAGTTAATGAAATGCTACTTTTTGTTTGGATTTTTTAAACATGATCATTGCCTCTTGTTAACTTCTTGGCCTACATAAAATCATCCTCATCCTGTTACATAAAGTGTTCTTTGATCTTGCTTGGCTTTAATGTAAGCGGTTCTTATTAGCACATTGTCACTGTTATATAAACAGTGCAAAAACAGTATAATAATTTGAGAAATAGTTTGAGAGTGGCGAAATGAACATACTGTAGAAAGAGATTAATATAAGCCATTGTAATTGAATACAAAGCTCACAGATTTCTATTTTTAGCACTTTATCTGGGGATATTTTCAGCATATATGTTGCTGGTTGTTCAGTTAATGAATTTTACATGCCCATTTTCAAACTGAATTCAGTTCAATAATAACTGAACTGAATAACTGAATTCAATAATAGTCTCTAAAACCATAAAGACCCCCCAAAAATCCAGGATTTATTGAGACAATACCTATCAGAGAATTTTGACCGTGACCATGACTGTGACCAATGTAACAGCTCACTGATGTGTTTTGTTTCGGGTTTTTTCCTGGCTGTTTGTGCCTCTCTATGATCAACCTGAAGAACCAGGTTCTGACCTGTTGACAGCACTACTTTGATGTAAGCTCACCTTTTGGCTCCCTTTTTGGAAAGCCATAACAGAAACAACTAAATACATACCAGAGCAAACATGGTGTGAACACACTGAAAACTGTTAATTGGAAACAAAGCATAAAGTACATTTTATGTAATAATAGAATAATTTCACACTCTCCTAAGAAATATTTGTGGCCCAATAATAATTTCATTGTTTACTTAAAAAGTAAATACTCCATCTGTGTGTAATTTAACATCAGGATAGGTACAGCTGTGTTGTGAAAGCCTATGAGGTTTATTGGGGAGCATCAGTAAACAAACAGCATCATAAAGACCACAGAGCACTGCAGTCAGATAAGACACGGTAACTCTGGAGGAGTTCCAGAGATCCACAGCTCAGGTGGGGGAACTATGTCGGTCAGATGTAACCAGATATACTAAAAAATCTGTGTAGCAGAAAAACACATTTAGCCAATGCTCCAATGGAAGGGTTTAGATGAAAGCACATTCATGCATTAGAATGGCTTTGAACAAAAGGCCTACAAATACTCTGCAAAAAAAGAGATATACTCCAAAATATGTGCAGCTGTAATTGTTGTGAATGGTGGTTCCACAAAGTACTGACTCAGGAGGCTGAATACATACTTTTCAGATCATTATGTGAATAAAAAATTTTGAAAATCATCCTTCAGTTTCCGGACTTCACTATGGCACATTTAGCGCAGCGGCCTTGCAGTAACAAGGTCTTGAAACCAAAATCAAAACCAGAAGAAAATCCATTCTAATTAAAATGAGTCTGTTAGAAAGTGTTGCTGATTATGTTATCTAAAAACTGGAAAAAAAACAAAAATGAGCCTAAACATGAGTCCAGGATTTTTAGATGTCATGTCAGAAATTACAGTACAACTGTTTCCTAACTGACCTTTAAAACTGTCATGCTAATTAACATTTATGTCAGTTCTTTATTGCTTTAGTAAGTTTAGTTTTAATAACCTTTGGGCTTAATTTAACATATTAAACTTTAGCTTTAGTAACTGTAAAAACCTGTGATGATAATACACCTTGCAGATGAATTATTACCCATGTCTGAGTCACTAAAGGAAGTATGAGTTTTTGAGAACAAAACAGCACTTTACCCATAGTTTTTTAGGTTTTCTTCAACAAGTAGACTAAAAATAAGGTTTGTTTTTTTTTGTTTGTTTGTTTGTTTGTTTGTTTTTGTTTTTTTGTATAATTATCTCTAGATGTATATAACTTGCGGACAACAGAGAGAAAGTGGAGTCGTGTTTCACAATGTCACCTAAAATCAGTTGCAAGAAAAAAAGGAAATTGTTCAAATAATACAGTGTATTGAAGGACTTCACTGCTTTTGTCCACTTGTATTATAACTAGAGAATATCAAAGACATTTCAATTGGGGGGAAAAAATTCTGTGAGCTTGTCTCCTTCATTAGATCACTTCACCCAGAGAGAGAATCTAAAATAAACACGAAGAAGTGCTCTTCAGGTAGGACAGAGGAATATCTCAATAGTCTTACTGTATTATACCTCAAAGGATTCTGTAAAGAATGAAATGTTCCCAAATTGATTCCAGTATCACTTGATTTTTAAGAACACTAGACACAGCCAATCCTTGACAGCCCACACTTGGATGTCAGTACACACTCAAACAGCACTCTTTCTTTTCCAAACAGAAAATGGCTTGAAATCAGAGAACTCTCTTAGTATATCACTAAAAAATACATACAACAACCTTGTGGGATAATGAACATTTGTGTCCATATAACAGAAACTGAGGAGAAGTGTAACTTCAATTATAGGTTTATGTTTGTAGATAGTTGAAGCATCATTGACATGAATGTACAGGTGTTCATTACTACATGAATTAATTACTTGGAAATGACAGAGAAATTTACATTTACATATATCTAACACATGGCAGCAATTTAAAAAAAAAACACACACAAATCTACATGGGATTCCACACACAACCAAAGAAAAAGAATATTCATTGTAGACAGACTTCTAGTTGTCAGAAGGTTATTTAAGCAACCTTTAAGTGTCAACAGAAAAAAAAAAAAAAAGCTGTTGAAAGTACAGTTAAGATATTCTCAGGAGGAGCTCCCAAGTAAGCTTCAAGGAGTCCCCAAACTTGCTTTATGTCTGTTTCATGCTGGCTAAGAAAGCAGGATGTGTTTTTTGTTGTCTTAATCGATTTATTAATTAAGTTCTCTTTGTTGACCTCAGTCCTTTTTAGATTTTCTTCTGCTTTCTTCTCATTACATTTTGGCAGAAATATTTGTTTAAATCTGAAATTTAGCCCAGATGCCAAAGTTTCTCATGGCCACTGAAGCGTGCTTTTGGCCTTAATTAGGACTATTGAGCATTTTTGAGGATTTTTTTTTTTTTCACAACTTGTGTCAACTTGCAGTACTATGAGCCTCTGGTGTGAAAATAAACTCTCTTTGTCTACTGAAATACAACTTGTTCCTCATCCAGCTTTGTCTGTAGTAGGCAGTGGAGCAGCTATAGATCAGTACAAGCTATTATAGTGTGGCTCAGTTGGTAGAATGGCCCCGGGGTTCTGGAGTGAGCAGGGGGCTGTAGTTATTAAAGCAGCAACCTGTGAATTAAATGGAGACAGACAAAACAACAGATGCTTTAACACTGTTTGACCAGAGGGTTTAAGGCAGAGGACAAAAACCATGGATATCCTAAGGCTGCTAGGGAGACATATAGAGCTTTACCATTATATGTTGTGCAGTTTATATATATATATATATATATATATATATATATATATATATATATATATATATATATATATATATATATATAAAAATTCCCTTCTCACCCTCCACGGGTGGTCTTTCTCAACCTCTGAGCTCGGGTCCTCTACCAGAGGCCTGGGAGCTTGAGGGTTCTGCGTAGTATCTTGGCTGTGCCGAGAACTGCGCATTTCTGGACTGAGATGTCTGATGTTGTTCCTGGGATCTGTTTTAGCCACTGCTCCAGTTTGGGGGTGACTGCCCCGAGGGCCCCGATGACCACAGGCACCACTGTGGTCTTCACCTTCCAGGCCTTCTCCAGTTCCTCTCTGAGGCCCTGGTATTTCTCCAGTTTCTCGTATTCCTTTTTCCTGATGTTGCAAATGCTTGGTATTGCTACATCCACCACAACGGCTTTCCTCTGTTGTTTATCCACCACCACGATGTCCGGTTGGTTCGCCATTACCATTTTGTCTGTCTGGATCTGGAAGTCCCACAGGATCTTAGCTCGGTCATTCTCCACCACCTTTGGGGGTGTGCCCCACTTTGATCTCGGGGCTTCCAGTCCATATCCTGCACAGATGTTTCTGTACACTATGCCCGCCACTTGGTTATGACATTCCATGTACGCTTTCCCTGCCAGCATCTTGCACCCTGCTGTTATGTGTTGGACTGTCTCAGGGGCCTCCTTGCACAATCTACACCTTGGATCTTGTCTGGTGTGGTAGATCTGAGCCTCTATTGCTCTGGTGTTTAGGGCCTGTTCCTGTGCAGCCAGGATGAGTGCCTCTGTGCTGTCCTTGAGTCCAGCTTTTTCCAGCCATTGGTAGGATTTCCTGATATCAGCCACTTCAGTTATTTGTCGGTGGTACATCCCATGTAGGGGCTTATCCTCCCATGATGGTTCCTCCAGCACCTCATCCTCTGGTCCCCATTGTTTGAGACATTCGCTGAGCACATCGTCGGTTGAGGCTTTGACCTTGATGTATTTATGGATCTTGGATGTTTCATCCTGGACAGTGGCTCTCACACTCGCTAGTCCTCTGCCTCCGTCCTTACGGCTCGCGTATAGTCTCAGGATGCTGGATTTAGGGTGGAACCCTCCATGCATGGTTAGTAGTTTCCGAGTTTTAACATCCTTTGTCTTTATCTCTTCCTTTGGCTATCAATCTGTCAATCCTTTCCGTGTCCGGGCCGGGTGAGGTTTCCCGTGTTGAGTCAAATTAAGCCGCAGGCTCCACTCCTGGTGGTGCCCTTCCGTCAATTCCTTCAAGTTTCAGCTTTGCAACCATACTCCCCCCGGAACCCAAAGACTTTGGTTTCCCGGACGCTGCCCGGCGGGTCATGGGAATAACGCCGCCGGATCGCTAGTTGGCATCGTTTATGGTCGGAACTACGACGGTATCTGATCGTCTTCGAACCTCCGACTTTCGTTCTTGATATAAATAAATATCATCAATAAATATATATATATATATATATATATATATATATATATATATATATATATATATATATATATATATATATATATATATATATGTTCATTTCTTAAACATCTGGTGTCGAGATACACAGAACATACAGTGTACATAAAAGGTGAACATAACACAGTTAAAGCACCATGTTTATGTTTTGTGAAAAAAATGAAACCATGATAAAGCATTTCTAGACTTTTTTCATCTTCAGTATGACATATCCTGCACAATTCAACTAAAAAGTGAGATATATGTCACGCATAAAAAGGTGCACATTGTTTCAGAAGTGTTTACAGTGTTGAACTACCACTTTAGTTCAATGATTCATTGTGGTCTCATTACATCACATATTTTAACAGGGGTGTGTGCACTTTTTAGATCCACTGTACAAATCTGACATTAATTATTTATATTATATATTATATATTTATATTTTTAGTGCATGTAATATGTTGCAACTTAATAAGCTGTTTCATACCTGTAGCTAATCTTCTGTGACTTAATCCTAAAGTCTCAGCTTTGCATGAGCAGGAGGTGTCAGCATGGTCTGACTCTTAGTTTGTTTAAACCTGGCAGAAAATACAGGAGAAATATGTCTTCTTTTGTCATTTTTCTGCCAGATCTCTGCCAATGACCATTAGAGATAGGAACCTGCTCCCTCAGAGACAATGGATGGATGGAATCTACCTTAGTTTAAAATAATAAACCCAAAGTAAACCTTGTGCTCTCAACAACTTGTTCTGTGTAGACCGTATCTATTTAAAGCAGCATGCTGCAGTGCATGTAACTCAACTCTCACCACTTCTGACAAAGCAATAACGATGGCAATGTTAGATGTTGAGGGTGCTATCTTCTCCTGACTTGTGCTTCCTGTATTTCATGCGTAGACCCTGGAATATGTTGCTTTCAGCAGAAAGCTAGCAGACTGAATAGGATCGCCATATTATTTAGTTCATGATATATCTTCAGATAAAAGTTTGGCAAACTAGCTAAAAAAATTGAATGTCAATATAACACGAGTTCTTATTTTTCACTATTTGTGTTTATTAATATTACGCAGCCATTATACGTACCAGACAATGTTCTAAATTTCAAACCTTTACTTTTTTGTGAATGTTTATTCTCAGTTCATATCTTTTTGATCATTAGATAAACACCAGCCTGAAAGCAAGTCATAGGCTCCAAAGATCCCAAGATCTTCCTGTCCTCGCTAACATATGTCTTCCAAGGGGATACAGTTAATTTCCAATCCAGTGTTAAGATATGGATTAAAAATGTAAAAAATGAGGAACCTCTGCAAGTGCCCTGGATCTCCTCCCAGTGTTGCACAAAATCCACAGCCTTTATGAGCTCAGGGTGGATTCTCATCCTTTCTTTGGCTTTGACTGTGCTAAGTTATTTGAGTACCTCAGGTTCACTGAGAACACATGAATTTCCAGTTTGATCCTCAATGTGATTTCATTACATAATCATCAGCTTATCTCTTGACAGCTCAACTTCATGGCTTAGCCAAATGTCCATTATAGAAAGCTGCAATTTGATGAAATGATTACAAAATCTGACACTGAAATCTGATGACTAATGCCAATGACCAAAAATAACAGACAATAGTGGTTCTGCTCAGGGCATTCGTCACAAAGTAGAATCGTCAAAATAATCAGTATTTTAACATAATCAATTATAGAAAAATGAATCCTTTGAAGATAATCATTTGCATCAAAATAATCGATTGATACAAATTAGGCCAGTTTTCACCTCCTGAAGTAGGCACTCAGTTTAGAATACCAGTGCTGCAGAAACACACTCAACCCCTATCAGAAGATGGGTTAATATGCTACAAAATAATGAAGTGATATGAAATAGTGAACCATGGATCAGATTCTTTTCTGCATTGTTAAAAATCTGTTTTCGAATAGAATACTTCCTCAGTTGTCCTTCAGTGAGAAAATTTAAGTGCATCAGCAGGAAAGTGACAGGCAAATGGAAGCACACAAATATACACTAAAAATGAGTAATAATAGGAAAAAATAAAATAATTGCACAATTGAATCAAAGCTAGATAGTTCCATAAAGGAACAAACAATCCGACTGTTATCTTGTCTACTGTTTTGCAAAACAGGGAAGTGACACTTTTACGATTTGAATGTTTCTAAATCAGTACTTAATTGCCTTCTGCATACTGGTTTTGCTCTAAAAACACAATGAAAATGTTGCCAAAATTGGGTATTGGTTAAATTTTTCTGCTCTTTATTTGAAAAAATCCTGTGCCTTAAAAAAGGTTGCTGCTGTATCATAACTAGTACTGAAAATTTTTGTTAGTATCAGTGTTGAGTTTGAAATTTTTATACTGTGACAACACTACGTCAAACATATTCAGATTATTCATCACCCACAAACGAAGTACCTTAGGAAAGTATTGTTCTCAGCCAGTGCACCTAAAGAAACCCTGGTCTTAAATAGCCTTCCCTGAGTCATAAACTGTGTGCCAGCTTATTTTTCTTTAAAGTTAAGTATTTTCATGAATAATAGAAATAAACAGTGAACTGCAATACTTTTTTTTTATCACAGTTGCATTGCACCAAGGAAATCTTGTGTTCAAATGCCAGACTGGAGTTGTTCTGCATGGAGTTTGTATTTTCTTTTTGAGCATGTGTAAGTTTTTCTCTGGCTTCCTCCTACATACCAGAATATTTATGTTAGGTTAACTGATCTCCGAAATTGGTGCTGTCCATGGTGTGCCTCTTGCACAATGACTCCTGGAGATAGGCACCACCATTCTGCAAGAATTAGCAGCCGGGGTGGACTGGCATACGAGGCTAAAACAAACAGTGGCCCTTATTAAAAACTAAACATTCACAAAATAGCCTTGTCCCTATTAGTGCCACATAAATTAAATCTCCGTTTGTCTCTGGCATACAGCAGAGAGAAGCGCAGTGCAGCAGCTCTAATTCGTCATCTCATTCCTCCGCAAAACATTACCTGTCAATCACTGTCACGATAAGCAACATTAAATAACTCTGCATTAGCCACGAAGATGGAGCAGTGAAAGCAAACTACAAAGCATTAAGGTTGCGCTGAAAAGATGAGTGGGAGAAAAAAGAAAGCCCTGCAGTAGAGTGCATCAATGAATGTAAAAATTTCTGGTGGGCCTTCCCATAGTTCTGGGTCTGGTAGCTCCACCAGACATGAAAGATCAGATGACACAGCCTCCAACCGCTTAAGCAAAGTTAGCTTATATTATATTTCTAACTTGAAAATATTTTTGTTGATATGGCATGTTTTTTACGTAGCCCTTTACACATTAACAATACTAATTTCTTGCATAGACTATGGCTGAGGATGACCCAGTTGAGCCAATAGAAAGCCAGAGGGACCAAAACTCAGATTTTGATATGGGGAAAGGAGAAGAGCTGCCTGAAGAGCATTTACAAGAACAAAGGAAAAGCACTATGGTTAGAATAACAATAATCTTTACTCAATAAGTCATGTACTAAAACCAAATAGTCAAATTCAATAAATAATATTGTTGAAAAGAAAAATATTATATTGAAGAGAAGAAAAGCTTGATTCACTAAGTGAAATACATTATGTAGATTAATTACACTCAGACTGATGTTTTCAGCCTTTTTCCTGGTAATGTGATGATTTTTTGCTTACAGTAATGAAAACACGATATTTAAGGTTAGAATATTATATCCAACCAATTGAAAAACAACATTTAACAAAGAAATGTGGCCTTAATGAAAAGTATATATTTAATACCTGCTTAAAGGTATACATTATCAATGTAACTGCAGTAGGAGGGTCAGTCTGTTAGGAGCTCCCAGGCCACTTTTTGTCCCCAGTCTGCCCCTGATTAGCAGGTATAAAATGGATTAATGGATGTACTGGATATTATATTGTACAGACTTTTATTCCTCTCTCTTTCCATCTATTTTGGTTTCAGTACCTAATGCCTCATTTCCACTAAACAGTACGGCACTGGTTGGTGTGGTTCATTATGCTATTTTGTCTGCTTCCATTGTAAAAATGTCCTATACAACCAACCCATACCGCACCATTCCTTGGCCCCCTTCAGTTGTAGGTCCATAGGACAATGGTACGATTAGGGTGGAGCTAATGGCGTCACATAACACAGTCCAATGATTGGGCAATAGAAAAACATCACCGCTTGCGACAAGCACGAGACATACTAATGTGTCATGTTGGTCGTTGTACTGCTATGATGCTACTTTAGGCATTTGGGTTTAACCCTGCCTGCCCAGTGAGAGTCCGACTGGTGGTGGAAATGCTCTGCTGAATACACTGGACCATAAAATAGCATACCAAACTGCACCAACCCATGCCATACCGTTCGGTGGAAACAAGGCAATAATGAGCCAGCAGAATCTTATGAAATATGATAGAATAGGACCTGTAATTAACTCCAAATAACTCTAACCACATTTCCTTACCATACAAAATGTTCATTTTGTGGGTATGAATTGAGGCATAACTGGCAGGAAATGTGCTGCTGCAGATGGTTCTATTTTGTACCTGTAAAAATCAGGCATGAAACAATCAAAGTTAATAAACTTGTAAGGGCTAAAATGGCCAACAGACACAGGAAGTTCATTGTTCATTGGGGCAAACTCGGTCTGTATTGTTGCAAGACAGGAGGCTATGAGTGAGCCTACCTCTAATTCCCGCCTTTCAACCAGATCAACACCAGAGCCAAATAGGTTCCAGTTCCTCCCTAGTAATCATTTTCAAAACATTTTTTGTAGCAGTTGCTCACGCTCTAACAAAAATTGTTTGATTTTTTGGTAAATGGTCTATTGCACTTTTTTTGGATTGAAGAACCTGAATGAGAAAGTTTATTTCTACAAAAAAAAAAAGAAAATTACCAATTTCAGCACATAAAACGTAGATGTTCCAAAGTATGTTTGCAGGTTGGGAAAACCCCACTGATTTAAGGTGATGTGGATCTGTTTTAGCCCTGTTTATAACTGTTTCACCACCTCACAGTTCTTATACTCTAAGCCAGACAATCCACCTGGAGCTCAAATGATCTCAAGTTAGCTGGATGTTAAACACACACACAACAGTGGTTTGATTTTTTGTCTTTCCCTGCTGGACTAAATCAAATAGTTGTGATGTCCCTTTTCAGTATGAACATTTCACATAATAAAAAGGGAGAACACCTTTGTATGCCACAGATATTGTCAAATAACAGAAACAGATAGCTACTGGGTGGATAATTAAAAAGTAAAGATCTAAACTAAACTACATGACAGTGGGCTGTGATGAAAACATTCAACTTTCCCAGAAATTCTCATTACTGCTCCCATCTTTTTAAACAGATGTGGCAATCAGGGTGGCATTTTAAAATGGCTCAATAAAAGCAGAGCAGAGAGTTTGTTTTGCAAAGAAAACAACACTGTCTGAATGAAGTGAAAGTTTATTGACGGGAAAATAATGAGCCTCAACCAGTTGCTAAAGGCAGATGGTATGACATTTAAAGGCAAATTATTGAACATGTAGAGCTAAACTTACGTCACTTTTGCTATCATATTGCAAAGATTTGTTTGAATACTTTCTACATATCTGTTGTATTTTATTTCTTTTCGGTATTCACCTGCCTGTTTAGATCTTTCAAAGTTGAAAAAACTGTGTTTGTTTCTTTAGAGATTGGAGTTTTCATAATTATGCTATGAAAACAACTCACAGGTGTAGATTTAGGGTAGAAATATATTTGAGAAAGCAAAAATGTCCAAATCTCGGCCAGGTCTTCATTGTATTTTATGGTAATTGGTTTTGAATCAACTCACCTGGATAAATTGAGGTTTTAATAAAATAAGAGTGAAATGGAGATGTCTAAAGAAAAACTATATTGTGAACTAAAACAAAAATAGATGGAAATATATCAATGGAATAAGAAATGTACATACATTTTGCACTTGTTCAGACGAGAGAGGGACTGAATGCCAGTATAAATTTGTACAGAGTTTTAGATAATGTTAAATTTTTATGGTTTAAAGTCCTTTTAATGTGATTCCAGAAAAAGTGTTGTATTCACAGTAGTTTTCCAGGGCCATATGGAACATAGGGTAATACAGAAATCCCCTTACTTACCTGTTGAAAATAGGCTCCCACAATTTCGCACTTACAAAAAAGACAGATTTGCTTTATGGGAAATAATTTGGAAGCTAAATTAGCCCCAACCATTGCTCCTATTAATGCAACAATGTTTTAAAGCTGTGTTCAGGCAGTTACAATTTACTTGTCTGTTAAGCAGCTAACAGCAGGCTGGGTATCCGAACAGATAGCCTAGCTAATTAACCACTCAATATCAAGTTTTCTTACTCCCAGTGTTACTCTACAATGGACAGGATGGTCTACTATTTATTACTATAAACACCTTAGAAAAGCACAACTCCTTTATCAGGTTTATGTATATTTTTACATTTATCTGTATTTGAAAATAACAATAGATACATGTCATAGAGATATCATAACTACTAATTAATATGTATGCTGTTTTAGCAGCAGTAGGAAAAGCTTTTCATTTTTATTTGAATAAAATCAATTAGATCATGTCATACTTAGCCATATTCAATAAATTTGATGATGAAAAGTTAATTTCTTTCAGTAACTCAATGCAGTAAGTGAAACACATAATATAGATCATTTACATGTAGACTGATATATTTAAGCCTTTATTTCTGTTAGTTATGATGATTTTCCACTTACAGGTAATGATAACATGACATCTAAAATTAGAATATTACATTAGACCAAAAAAAGAACATTTATTGAAAAGTTTGTTAAAGCTGCTTAAAGCTTATATTTTTCAAAATATACTTAATATACTTAATCTGACCAACAAGCCTCATCAGAACTCATATTCTAATTTATTTAATTTAAATGCACTCGTTGATTTCTGTGTAAATTTATTCATTCTTGTATTAGACTCTGTCATACTGTCAGTCTAATACTGACCTTTGCTTTAGTTTAAAATGGTTGTGCCAATAAAAAAAAGTCAGTTCCAGTTGTACATCATATCAGAAACAGATATGACAGACATTTAATTTTTAAATATTTAAAAATTAAATGTGACATTTGATAAGAAAAAAACAGGCTAAAGTGCAAGTAAATTCACCCACTGCTAACTGTTTTTTTTTTTTTTTTTTTTTTTTTTTTTTTTTTTTTTTTTTTTTTTTAGCAAAATAAGAACAATAAATGAAAAATAAAGGGAGGAAAAAATGAAGAACAGTTGGAACCATTAATTGTCTGAGTTTTTCAGTATGAGGTCTTGGTGTAACGTGAGTCAACAGTATGTCTCCTACACTGACATAATGACAGATTTAATTTAGTTGCTTTATGTGTAGAAAAGGTCTATGGTTTTTCTGTAGACACTCATTCTTGTTTGAATGTGATTTAATCAATATGAGCACAGTGCACTCCTTTTCACAGAAGTGCTAATCAATACTTTACATTTTAGACTCAATTTGATTAAATTCAAATTTATCCTGCAGGTTTTTTTTAAAGATTTGACCAGACTCAACCAAAATATTGCTTTTTGGTTCCAAAGTAAAATAGTAATTTGTTTTCAGTATCTTCCTCAGCTTAAACTACAGGGTTTTTTTCCTAATGTTGCTTGTTCTAGTTTTTCTGGCTGTCTACAACTGTTTTGGATGAGTTACTCTGTATTGCAAACACTAAAGTACTGCTAAGGGCAAGTGGCCTTGCAGGAAGTTTAAAACTTATGAAAAATCAGGACTGACAGTAATGCAGGCTCCTACATAAACCCAAATCAAACTTTCTTGTTTAAGGTTAACTGTATCCACTGACTTAATGTGAAACATGACATGAATTATGACGGAGGTGGAAAGCTTAATGCTCTGAGCTGAGGAAAATACTTGCATGCAAATGAAGCACCTTGCAGCACCCTCTCATTTAACTTCATTTTAAAATGGCATCCTTCCTACAAATTCTAATTGAGAACAAATTATTTTTGTAAATATTGTGTAAATATTTATCACAGACATTTCTGATGAACTGCAGCAGACCCTCTGACCATCTCTGCCCCCAGTGTCTCTACTGATAATTCAGCCAAAATAGCTGGAACAAATATCACCACAAGTAGAGTAATAGACTGAGACAGAGAGAGAGGAGAGAGTTTTAAGTTGAATCAGCCTTGATCTATCCTTAGGGCCTATAGCAGCTTAGTTTGGGTTATTATCTGATCTCAGGGGAATCAGGTGAATGAGGTTGGACTTTGGCTCCAGCAATGGGAAGTCAGAAGCTGCTATGTCCTGATGTCCTCAACCTAAAGCCATTAAGGTTTGAGCTTCCACAGTTTGAAGTTAGAAATCTTGCTTTGTGAAATAAATCTGCCTGAGGTATGGGCATTCATAGAAAATAGTTTGCACAATTATATTTGTGAACGAATAAGACAGTCTTGAACAAATTTGTTGGTACACTTTCACAAAAAAAACCTTGTTAGCTTGTATTGCTAGTTTCCAACTTCCAACTAGAACATGGGTCCATTGAGCTTGGCATTATTCCCACATCAAAATTAAGTGTGATTGTTAACTTGTTCTCTACTACATGATTCTTTTTAGTAATAGCTAAAGCAAAAATATTTCTGTGTGAACTACTTATCTTTTTCACTTGTTCAGCCAATAAACTCTGCATTAGTTTATTAAATACCTCCTGAAGAGTTTATTTTAAAATTTCCTTTGAGCTCTACTAAAAGCAGCCAAGCTACCACCAACAATACTCTTACCACCCACTCCAATCATGTATGAAGTTTTTCCAGTCACACACTGTTCTTTGTCTTCTACCATGAATGTTGCTCTATCAAAACAGTTATCATTCTTGATGCGGCCCTTTTTATAGCTTGTTTAACATCACCAGTCACGATACACGACAGTGTCATGTTATTTTTCCCATGACACTGTCCTCTTTTTTTTTTTTTTTTTTTTTTTTGATTAAGTATCGATTGACCATCTGGGACATTTCATCATAGCATTCCACTTTCTCTATACAAAAACATTTACATATTAAACAAGATATAACAATCTGGGCCTTTTGTGAGAAACATTTTGAAATAAAAGTGCTTACCAGTTTTTCAAATGAAAGTTGAGAAAATAATTTTCGCAGCACTGTGATTGTCCTCTTCATAGCAAGCCCCCTTTTTAACAGAGCTTTATTATGTGGACAATGTAAGAGTCTGAGTTAGCAATGGATCCAGCCCAACAGTTAGCCTTTGGACAAAAATTTTTTTTTTTTTTTTTTTTTTTTTTTTTTTTTTTTTTTTTAATTGTACCTTAACAACATGCACATTCTTAAGCAAATCAGTTGGTCAACATGTCCCAACCAGGACACAAACTCACTAACTCTGGGCTGATTAATTTTAGCAGCTACAAGAAGAGAGTGAGTTATTTCTGGTAAGCTATGATTAACCCCAGGTTTATTGACCCCTTATTCCTTGAATTTATTTACAATTGTATAAAATGTGAAAAAAACCTCTAACTGGACATAACTCTGACTACCAAATGGTGACAAAGTGCTTTTAATATGTTCCTTGGTAGGTGTTAAGTATGCATCAGTATGCACCCCTGGTATACATAGCAGTGGCAGCCGGTCTATAGGGGATGCTGGGGTGCCACCTTTTCTGATGTTGAACAAGAAGAAAATCTAAAAATGAATTATAAACATGATTAAATTTTTTATTTTCCTGGTTTCCTTAATACTGTGTGCCTAAATGTAATTGTTTCCACAACATTTCCACTAACTGACTCATTCAACAGTGAATTTCCCCAACAGACTTGTGTCAGCTCTCTTCTGGGGCACTGCTGATAGCGACCCAGTGGTGGAGCTACATAGCCAATCATGTGTGGTTGCTAGGGAAAAACAATGAACATTTGGCAAATCAGCGTCGCTGAATTTAATGTCTTTGGGGTGCTCAGAATCGTGCTCCTGCCATAGATGATGCTGGGAAGTTTTGCATCACTGTGGTGACAAAGTTGATAATGGCGATGGCAGTTAAGGGAAATCTTAGACCGAATTCTCCACCTTGTCTGACAATACAGAGGATTTTACAGATGGCTGGTAAGCTACAGCTTTTGTTTTTTTTCTGTTCATCAGCTGCTATCATTTGTTCTTTGCTGATGATCAGTTATTAACATTGCTGTTTTTTTATGCTTGTGCTGCTCTTGTTTGCATGATGCTAATGCTGCTCTGGATAAATGTTAAGATTTCTTTTTTTTTTTTTTTTCAAATTGTTAATAATGATGCTCTTGTTGCATTTTTTTTGAGTTTCTGCTCCTGATATCATAATGTTTGCTGGATCAGATGACCTTTCTGATGTGGTGTACAAGGAGGAGCTGAAGTCCTATTTGCTGACTAAGATCTATGAACATTTATATTAGTAAGAGTTTGCTGAGCTACTGATTGTTAGATAAATCCAGAGGGATTGCTTGATGTTGTGGTTCCAGCAGAACCTGGTTAAGTCTTTTGGATTCCTGGGTTAATTGTAAGTGGCCATGATTATTTCATCCTATATCGTGTTTTAGAGTTAGCTGTTAACACTATACTTAATAATTAAATTCTTTATATTTTGCAAGTTACTGAACAGACCTTATACTTGTGGCTGATTTATTTTGCTGTATGAATAATGTTATATTCTTGTGGAACTGTTGTCATTTTCCTACTTTTCATTTGAATACTTATACTGGACTAGGAAGGGAAATCCACTGGCACATCAGCTCCACCAAGATTTTTTTTTTTTTTTTTTTTTTTTTTTTTTTTTTTTTTTTTACCAGCTGCCACTGATACACAGGTCACCTTTGCTGTGAGTTGGTTTGAGCCAAATTTGTATAATTGTCTATTGGGCTTTAAAGTATTGTGAGGTGATTTGGGTTTTGTTGCCCTGAAAATAGAATAGATTTTAAAGATTGTTAAAAGATCAAGCAAAAAATGTCAAAATGAAACATTCTTAAAAAAAGCACAAATTTGTAGATTTTCTGGACAAAACTGTTGTTCTGGGCTGTACAAAGAACCTTCAAATTCAGTACAACTACATTAATGCAGCTTGTGTTTTCACAATGTCTAAGGCTTCTAGATAGCCTTTTGGAAAGAGGCTCAGTCAGATATCCTATTTACTCATCACTATACTGATTCAACCCTCTCTTCAGGAAAATTTCTCACTCCTTAGAATTATCCCAAGGATAAGTCTTTAAAGGCAGACTCAATCAGTTAGCTCCGGAATGTTGGAAGGCCTCTCTAAAAGATTCAAAAAACATAAATATCCTGGGAGTGTATTGCTTGCTGTGACTTACACCAGGAGATTGTGGTATAAGAGGGCTAAAAGATGGAAATGAGTGATACAACTCAAGAGATTATCAAAGGGCAGACTGAAAGAAAAGAAGAGAGGAAGAGAGGTGGAGCAGAGGGGATATCTGTACCTTTAGGCTCCAGCTGAAAGGATGATACCCTGATGGAGAGATAAGAGAAAGGGGGAATAATAGGAGAAAGAGGACATTGGAAACAGAAGTTGATGGAAGAGTGAAAGGGAGGCTGAAAATGATACCACACTGGTTGTCTCGAGACAGAGAAGAGATCAAGCTCCAGTAGATCTAGAGATAAGGAGATAGTGATTGAGCTAAGCGTTTGAATGCAGGGTGGGTAAAGGAAGTGTGGATGTCTATTCTTGTTGATGGCCTGTCAAATGATGTGTATTCTGATCCTTGAACTCTGTGAGATATTATCAACTTTGCTTGAACTCACAGCACAGAGGGAAAGAGAGAGGTGAAAACTAGTCAGGGAGAAGTGAGATGCCCCCAAGGGCTCTGTGTCACAAACTGTTAGTTAGAGAAATGGAAATGAAATAAATTAAGTGGCCCACTGAGTAAAAACTACTTGCATATGCACAAGTACACCCTAATAGGCAAACATGCCGTTTTTAGAAAAACATAAACAAGCCAGCTGAGGGGAAAGCCTTGGATGAGAACTTGTAGCAGTTTAATGGTCGAATTATCATGATTTTTTTTTTTTTTTTTGATGCATGGAGTACTGCGCCCCTCTGGTGCTGGGATTTAACATGATAAACACAGCTGGGACCAGACTGAAGATGCTGGGAGAGCATGTTACGCTTGTCTAGGAGGGCTTGTCTGTGTCTGGCCCCCAGCCAACCCTCACAGCCCCCCCCCACACACACACATACACACAGATACATAGCACAGTGTCACATCACACAAACATTTTCCTAAAGCTGGGTTCACATTGGACAGACTCTCTCCAAAAGCTACATCCATCCACTTCAACCCGCTGCCCACGCTGTGTCACCCGTTATGTGTACAGCTGCCTTATGAGGATCCCTCAAACAAACAGAATCCCACTCCTTTGCAGTTGAGTTAAACACAGTGAAGAGACAGACATGGCTAAGCTGAGCCGGACCAGAAAGAGGATCTGATCAAGCCACTTGTAGCTGGCAGTGCTCGACTCTCTTAGGGCCTCTTTATCAAGTGAGCCAAGGCAAAACAATGGGCCTGAGCTGGGAGGGAGACACCACGGGGAGAGACAAAGGAAAAAGAGATAGAGAGTAACATAAGATGATAAGTGAACATCAGCCTCTGTATATCTCTTTTGGACTCTTTTATAGAGACACATGAAAAGACATGATTGAATGAGCAAGTGGAACCTACTCCACCTTGAGGTTTGCTGTCAAGGCTTTGTGGCGCTCCGTCATGGGCCACTGGAATGAGCCTAAAGGGAAAGCAGAAGCGAAAAAGAGGTAGAAGAAAATAAACAAGCAACGAGGGAGAAACTCGTGGAGGGAGCTGAATCAATGTTTTCATTCTTGAATGCAGAAAAGTGTCCATTAACAGCAGCAGGACCGAGCAACTATTGAATCATTGCTCTAACACACTGTCACTGAGTGTCCTTTTGGGTTGCTTGAAAAAGGACTGGGCTCTTTGATCTCCTCCAAAAGCGAGGGAACCTGGGAGTCGGGCTGTTCTTTGGATTTTACTCTTTTGTTTACCTTCAAAAAGTAGGAACATTTCTTCAGCTCCCTTTGTTCTCTATGTCATTTTATTTTAGCCTAAAAATGACTCCCAGATCAACACACTTGTACTTTTACATTGATACCTTTGATGTCACTATCAAAAATGAAAATATATCATTGTGTCAAAGTAATCACTGATTGAAAGAAAACAAAAAGCATTTTGTAACCTTTTTCTTTTTGGCTGAAAATATTGTGTAATTAATCCATATTAATCCATGTTCTATTTTAAGATTCACAAACCAAGGCTTTTCACAATCTCAAAGTATATCTTAAGCAATTCTTGAGCTTTGCGTTAAGCTAATACATTTTAAAAAGTAAGGAGATTTCTGTATATTTCTTGGGATTTATTTAGAATCAGTGCAAAAATGTAGACTTCAATTACAGATTATAAGATGTAATCTATGAAAACTAGTAATCAGTGATATCAAGAATTAAATAATTATAAATCCAGCTAAGATTTAATCTCTTTTATGCTCTCTAATATATACTGCTGATTTGGCTAAGCTGAAGAAACACACATACATACAAAGATAAAGAATAAAAATACCTCACTAATTCTACTCTACTACTACAGAGAAGAAGGCAGTTGTATCCTGAAGGAATGAATGTTTAAAATGTTATCTATACTGATCAAAGATCTAACTTTTTTTTTGTTGCTGCACATTCAAACAGATTTCTCTACAGAAGTTGTAGTAAATGCTTCACAGAAGGCCATTGCTATTAGTTTTGCTTTCTTTTTTCTTATCTTCTCTTGTTCTGATGTTGTAACAAAACGTTCGGCTTCCATTGCTCAAAAACTCTAAATTTAACAGATTCATAGAAATCTTTGCTTCCTGGGAAGGAGATGCAATGAGGGCTGATCAACCAATCAGCTGCAGACTGTCAATTATAAATTGGCTTCTGAAATATAAATCATGTCCTTTAGATTCAGTTGAACCAAAAATATCTGTAAATAACTAGAATACTATCTAATGACTGAGGCTGTTTGCATATTACTGTTTATGCAGAACATTTAACCATCCAACTGAATAACACAGAGATTCATTTTTAAGGTTTAAGACCATATTTTCACATTTGATTAAAAGTAATTATTGACTGTTTCAAAAATTTTTAATTTCTAATTTTGCAAAAAAAAAAAAAAAAAATTATCCATAAGAACTTTGAGATGTATGACAGGAATTCAGACAAAAAGTTTTTTGAGCCTAACACCTGGGAAGGTTATATGTTCTTCATATTTTGGTGATTTCTAGAATCAGGTCTGTGGTTCACTAAGGACATATTGAAGAGACCTGTGGAAAAGCAGTTTTTAAATTGACAAGTTAAGTTTAAGGTTTTCATGTGAACTTTGATACTTTGCTTGCTAAAGTCCCTACTTATAGTTATAGAAGAGTGACATTTATTTTGAAAATCCTCACTTTAAATTTGAACATTTTGAACTACCTTTGCCAGGTTTACAACAGAAGCTATTATTTTCATCATATTAGCTGCTGTTGCACAATCCAGCTGCATTTAAATAATATCAAAGAAAATCAATCTATCAGCATGGCATCAGGCTTGCACAGCGGTATCTTGAAATTGAAAGCTGCATGTTGAAATTTGACATTGATCATAATGTAGCCTGACATTTAACTGTTGATGTATGCTGCCTGGATGCAGACAGGGAAAGGAGAAAGTGAAACATTGTGATTGTGCAATTATAGATATTATTATGAAACTGCAGAACCTTATCTGTAGACCAAAAACAATACAGAACAAGTTTTATTTGAAATTTCTGATTTTATGTTATTTGTTACACAAATTTTTGTCTTCATGTTTTTTCATATGCAGTTCAGTTCAGTTCCTTTATTGTCCCCCAGGGTGGGGGGGTTGTTTTGCAGCCAGGCATTTCAAACATACGCCACAACATAAAAGTACATCAGCAGTGCTACAAACAGACAAGGCTTGCAAACACCAATTCATAAATATATAAAAAGAAATTATAACATCAAGATTTTTAAAAGCTCACATCTGAGTAGCTCTTAGTTTTTCAACAAAAAGCTGTACGCCATTTAATATATCCATGTGTGCGTTCCACTTTTTTATGTTTTTCATTGTATAGCTTGTACATTATGCAAGAACTTATTTTCATTTTGCATTTAAATTTAAATACTTATTTGAGAAACTGTCATATATCACAGTGTGAGTCTAGACCAAATCTCTATTTTTTTCCACGTTCTGAATTTGTCACTTTCAACAGTTTAGAGTTGTTTTCCTCAGAGTTTTTTGCTTTATTTTGGAATGTGTGAAAGCACATCCAATCTCTGGCACAGCCAAAAAAAAAAAAGCCAAATCTGGGCCACCTAGAAATGTAGGTTGTGCTTTGCATTCAGATGAGCCTCGGAATAGTTCACTATTAGTGAGTAACGCAAAAACGAACTATCCTGTGAACAGAAGAAAGAAAGTGAACCCAAGGGAGGATGTGACAAATGACATACAAACATATTTTTGATCTCAAAACTCTGAAATCTTTGCAGTACCTTCGTCTGTGTCTGTGTAACCATAGCAGCATGTCATAGTCTCTTCCTCTCCACTATCCTTTTGCTTTACTGCAGCGTTCAACATGTTGGATAGCTCGCTGCCTCAGCTGCTGGTCTCTCATCAGGGAGCTTCATGTGATGGCCCTCCTAGCAAGCAGTTGTAGCTGCATGACCTTGTCCAGGTGGTTTGCTCTGCTTTTTAGAGTGCAGTGTAAATATGAACAAAACCAAAGGAAGGTGAGAAAGTTTTTGGCATTTTTCACCCAATAGAACTAAGTCCTCTAAACTATCCTGGTGTCAAATAACCCAAAGTCTGCCCTACAGTCTCCATCACCTCAGGGACCATTTGAATACAGCTTAATAATGGCAAATTTGGAAGAGCCTGTTTCATTGTGAAGACATTTATGACGTTCATCTACTCTTGGGGTTTTTTTGCAGCTGCTGCCCAAGCCTTACCACAAAGCTACTACTTCAGGTCTTATCTATTTACCAAGGTGTTTATCAACAATCTGCAAAAGTTCTCAATGTGGGAGGTTTCCAGACATTCACCATCAGTTCCAACCTTGCTGTGGAAGAGTAACAATGTGAGAGGATGCAGGTGTGGATGGTTCTCACATAAAGCACTGCACTCCCAGAGTTAGCGGATTGGTTTGCATGGATGTTGAAGTGTGTACAGTCAGAGGGAATTGTGCACAGTAAAGACTTCAGTTTGTTTTTGACTGATCACTGTGAGCTAATCACACTAAGGAAAAATTCCTTTATAAACATTGAGGAAAGTCCTTATAACTAAATAAGAAGCCAGATATTCTCTCCTAACAGCTTGACTGATACAATTTGAATTTGAATGACAGCCTGAAAAGTATATATTTTTCTGTGATCTTCCAGTAATTTTCATCATCTGCTCATAGAAAAGCTTTGGTTACATCCAGAGAGGATGCAAAACTCTATGTGCATAGTTGTCACGGTACCAAAAGGGTTGCAATAAACTTCTTTACAACCTAATTGGACTGACGCTGCCAGTCCGATGTGGGTGTGACCTTATTGTCTTGGTACAAGGCCCAAGTGAACCTTCCTATAAATTCTCTAATAACAAAGCCAAGCAGAGGTATCAAGGCCACATGTTGTGGATATTCTACCACTGGTCCTACCAAGGCCCACAATTACCTCCACCTTGGAAGTTTGAAGATTTTTCTAAACAGCTTAGGACATTTCACACTACATCAGTACAACATTGTTTGTGCACCCCTTAAGAACTCTCTGTGCCTCTGTATCCACATTCTGGCTGATTTTTAGTGTTGTGGTTTGGTTTTAGTCCAATGCGAAAGAGGTCTTACACACAAAAAAACATCACAATATGTTTGCAAAGCCCATATTTAGTGACAAAATTATCAATGCTACTTTTATTCTCATTTGGCAATTTGTTGTATTTTGCCTGTTTGGCAGACTTCCACTGTGTTGTATCTGTATACAGTAGAGAGATAATAGATACAAATTGTGTCATCTCACTGATGCAAATTTTGAGCAACAGTTGGCACTCTGACATAGAAGAAAATCCTATTTTCTGATATGTTTGCCCCTTACTAGAAAGCAATCTTATGTTGTTATTTCCCCAAAGTTAAATCTGCTGCGCCTTCATTTAATCAGGCATGTTGATTATGACTAATTTATTGCGTGGAAAGGAGAAGTAGACGAAGGAGGGGTTTTATTGTACATAATATTAGTAAGTCATTGCAGAGGATTACAGTGTCTTCAGAGAACATTTCTGTTTTACATTACTTCATTAGGCTCCCTCAGATAACCTTTCATTTCACATTAATGGTTTTCATTTAATCCCTGCCCATGTCTAAGCTGCTGTTTGCAATGTGATGAGATGAGAAAAGCCTGTGGAACGACAGCTCCTCTACAAGTGGAGGTCCATGTGATTAAGGAGTAAACCATAAGAGGCCTCAATTTACATCGAGCCTGGGACAGCTGCTGAACAATGTGCTGGTGAACAGGATTTGTTAAGTTGGCTACAATTTAGTGACAAAATTTGCTTTTGTCTTGTAATTTCTAAACATCAGCACTTTCACTAATTCTTTTAGATTGATTTATCCCCTACTTCCCAACTCAGTTCAAAATCCTCACGGGCAGCTGTTTCTCAGGTGATAATACAGTTTTTTTTTTTTACCTTGCATAGCCACATGCCAAACTGTCTTTTGGCAAGACTGAACCCTAAGTTGCTCCATGTAGGAGACGAGCACTTTGTTTGACAACTTGTGTCTGAATTTGAGGAACATGCAAAACCCTAGAAAGCACTGCTTAGAGATTTCAAGAAAAATAATTAGTGTATCCCCATTAATGTCATGAAAATTTTCATCCTAATGAAGAAGGTTCTTAGTATATTTAAACAGGCAAACACTTGATCGTCTTTGAAAACGTTCTTGTTGATAATTTTGCTTTTTACATGTGTGGGTGTCAGAAAACTAAGACAGAAACTGCTCTCCAAAGCCTTTTCTGATTTTTTTTTTGATTTTTTTTTTAAAGGATTTGGGAACAATTAAAGAAAAATGTAAACTAATAATTTAACTACAAAAAAGATCATCAGTATTACTTTTAGAAGCATATTGACTAAATAATGGGGTGTGAGTAGATGAGTCTAAGACAGCTTTATATGCACAACACCAGACATATTTAATGGAAATTTCTGTAAGGCTTGGCGGGGGTTATATTGTGTTATAATTTGAATTATGTGTTTGCCTCATGAATTTGCTGCTGGGTGAAAGATTATTGCTGTGTCCTGTTGTGATTGTGACCGTTCCAGTAAGTGAATCATAACACAGAAGACCTTCCAACAGGAAGACAATCTTAAGTAGTCAAACCATGATTACAAAACTATACAAACTGACCTTGTTTCTGTCTAAAAGAGTAATTACTAGTACATTACATGTACAATATGTATGCACTCCTTTAAAGAGAATCAATATGTTTCCTTGCCCAAACTGGTTCAAACCAACATTTTCCAAGACTTCTTCAGCTTATTGTATGACTTTAAAAGTAGACTGTTTTCCATATTGGATTATGACTATCTGCTCAGACTCAAGGGACTTAATAGATGCATGCAGACATGAACTATTTACACTATTGTGGCACTTTCACAGTTGTGATGAGATGAGTGTCCATTTGATAGTTGCAATATACAAAAAAAGAACAGCCAGACAGTTAAATTAATATAGTTGTTGTCCTTTTGTGACAGATTTTATAGATTCTGCTTGGTAAGATGGCAAAATTAATATTCTTAGTAAGTTAATATTATGAATAATAAATAATTTTATACTTTGTGTTTTATTCTGCCCGCTGTGTTTGACACTTCAAATACTCAAAAGAGAAATTAAATTGGATACCAGGCATACTTGAAAACTTGTAGGCAACACAATGATTATGGGAAGAAATAAACAATTATTACCTGAAGCACTTTGATTAAACCCTGCAGCAAAGCAGAAAATCCTTGAGTTCAGTTAAGCTCAAGCTTAAGATGTTTGAGCATTTAATCCTCAGTATTTGCAAATCAGCTGAGAATACAGTCCTTGTAAGAAATATTAAAGGAACATTAAACTATTATTAAATCATAACATTTGTTGCAATGCTAATCTACTCTGTAGATCAAGGATGAGAACAGATTCTGTCAGGGAGAATTTGTCTCTATTCAAAAACGGAAGAAGCAGTTCCATGTTTGAACAAAAAACAATTCAGGGCACTGTCAAGTCAAGTTAACTCAGTTTATTTATAGACCAAAGCTAAAAACACAAGTAAATTGCATACTGATTTTGATTTTATCACATTTTTCAAACTTTTATCACATTACAACCCTCAAATTTCTGCATATTTTTTTTGGGATTGTATACAAAAGACCAACACAAAGTACTACATAATTGTGAAGTAAGAAAAAAAATGTTTTCAAATCTGGTGTGTATTTATATTCTGTCCTCCTTTGTGGACCCAACCTTTAATGCAATTTCAGCTGCAAGTCTTTTGGGGTATATCTGTACCAGCTCAGCACATCAGGGACAGAAATTTTCATCCTGTGTTCTTTGCAAAATGGCTCAAACTCAGTCAGATCGGATGGAGAGTATCTGTGAACTTCAAGTCTTGCCACAGATTCTGAACTGGATTTAGGTTTGGAATCTAATCTATATCTTTCCACTATTGGAGCTCAGTCTGTATTTTTGATATATCTTTACAGATTGCTTTGTATTTAATTGCATTTATCTTCCAGTCACTGCTGAAGAAAAACATCCCTACAGTGTGACTCTTCCCTTACCATGTTTAACAATGGGGATGATTTTGACTGTTTTTCAATGGTAGCACACTAGACATGCTACATACACTGTAGAATGCTGTTTTATGTTCATTGGGGTGGATATTTGTTGCCCCCCACCCCCACCCCCATTGTGCAGCCTTAATTGCATTCTCCAGGGAGTGATGAGTTTTGGACACCAGACACTAAACATTAGCTATTCATAACTCCGTAGCACCATATTAAAAATCTGTTCAACTTGGCAGACTGAAACACAGGTTTTTGCAGTGCTAGTCAGAGCATCACAGGCGTTTGTTGGAGGCTGCAATTTTCCTGGACACCAGTGAAACAGCTTCTATTATACAACACATTAATGGCCCAAGCCTGTCTTGTTTTGTACATAGGCTGGTATAATTGAAATCCCAGGCTTTTTAAATTCCTTTTAATTCTTTTAGAAAATGTCCCTCTGACGCCTTGCTCATTACAGGCCGCATCACAGACAATATGTGGATATTAGTGGATGACCTGCATGACTTTAGGTCAAAGTTCTGCTGCAGAAATTGAAAGGATTTGATGGTTATAGGAAGTGTTTGTGTACAGAAGCAGCTCTTAGTCTAGCTGTTTTGTTTTTCTTTCCCACATCCTAAATTATGGTTCTTTCAGATCTTTACAAAGAAAAAAGATGATTGATCATGCTTCTTCTTGCACCAATAAGAAACTGATCTGCTCCTTTCACAATAATGTGTCCCCTGGAAATTAGTTATTGCCACTTCAGAATAAATAGCTTGTGGTTTGCAGAGAGTGAAAGATTTGAAGCCCTACAAAGTAAAATCTATCCAGCACCACAAAAATCCACATTTTCTGGTCACCAAAGCATTAAAAGACCAACGATGACAAGGCTTTAATTTTTAGAACAAGGAGAACTCCTCTATGAATTTTTTCCCAGATGAATTTAGAATGCAGGTTAAAATGTCATCCAAACAAATTCCCAGAAATTCATATGCTTTGACAAGCAGTCTCTCCTCAATTCGCTCCTGACAAATGGCAGATCTGTTTGCTGCTGATAATCTTATCAGATTTAAAATTGACTCATCACCCTGTCTCTGCAAATCTCCGTCTCTTTGACTCATCGACCCATAGACGTAATGAAAGCTAATCTAAGCCATCATTCATTTGGTCTGCAGGACTGAAGATCCGTGAAGTGATGATCAACGTGTCGCGTCAGCAGGTGGAGGACTTTCACGGCCCGGAGGATTACTGGTGTTTGTGTGTTGCCTGGAGTCACCTGGGAACCTCCAAGAGCCGCAAGGCAAGCGTCCGGATTGCCTGTAAGCAACGTTATGTCACTTTAATTGTATATTGGCCTAACTCTCACTGAAATCTTTTTTTTTCTTGTCAAAACATGTGATAATATTTTTTTTTAAGGTCAACAATGTACTAGCACATCATTTTCCGTTGGTTCCTAATGGTTCTGTATTTGTTCTTTAAAGCTGAATTTTCATTGTCCTTTCTAGATCTGAGAAAGAACTTTGAGCAGGACCCCCAGGGCACCGAGGTGCCTCTGAACGGCATGATTGTTCTGCACTGTCGTCCCCCAGAGGGAGTGCCAGTGGCTGAGGTGAGGGCTGCTTGCTCTTCAAAGAAACATTTTACCCTGTGTTGCCTTGAGAGCAGCTGTCATATGTCTGGTTTACTCATAGCTGTCATGAGAGAATCTGCTTTTGCTCTACAGCTTCAACATATCAGAGACCCATCTGCAATTTACTTTTCAGTTCATAGGGGTCTTTAGTTGTGGGTTGTCTGCTGAAGATTCAGGTAGTTTAGTTTTTTTTTTAGTTCTGTGTTAATATTAGACATTAAATAGATTTTGGGGATTATTTATGTTTGTATATGTTAAGGTGCATTGTAAAAGTTTTCATGCACTGTGATTTTTTTTTACAATTTCCCACATTACAGTCACAAACAATAGACTTTTATGTGATACACCAAACAAGGTTGTTTATAATTGTCAGTTAGAAGATAATTGATGCATGTTTTGGAAAATCTGCTAAATGTGGTCTACATTTATATTCAGTGCCTCTCTGTTCATACTTTTTAGAACCACCTTTTGCTGCACTTACAGCTGCAGTTCTTAAGTAATAAATCTCCAGCAGGTTTGCACATTTAGAGGTTGACCTGTTTACCGACTCTTCTTTGCAAAATAGCTGAAGTTCAATTGAAAGGGTGGCATTCTGAATTGGATTTTAGTCTCCACTAGCCTGAAACGTCCACCACCGTGCTTCATCTAAGTGGTGTGCTGTGTAAATTTTCAGCTACACAGCTTTTTGTTTGTTTTTTTTTATTGACCAAAAAGTTCACTTTTGATACTCTCTGACCAAAGGACCTTCCTCCAAGTTTGCTGAGTCTCCTACATGACACATGTCATGCTGCAAATATGACTTTCTTGAAACAATGGCTTTCTTCCTGCCACTCCTCCATAAAGGTCAGAATAATGGAGTGCACAGCAAATAGTCATCGTGTCAACCGATCCTCCTCCATGAGCTGTGGATCTCTGAGTCACCTTGAGCATCTTAGCCAGTTGTCTGACTAATGCTCTCCTTGTCTAGGCTATTAGTTTAAGTGGACATCATGTCTTGGTAGTTTTGCATTTGTCCCATACTTATTCTGCTTTTGGATGATGTATAAAACAGTGGTCCATGACATGCTCGTAGCTTAAGATATTTATTTTTAACCTAACCCTGTGTTGAACTTCAATCTGACTTTCTCCCTGACCTGCCTGTAGTGTTCCTTGGTCTTCATGAGGGTGTTTGTTAACTGATGTTGTCTGGCAAGTTTCTGAGGCCATTACAGAACAGCTAAGATTAAATTACATACAGCTGGTCTCTAGCTACTGAAGTCAAATAGACGTACTAGATTTTAGATGACGTAAAGGAAACTGAAAACTGTGGCAGAATTCTTCTCATTTTTACTTGTAAAATATTATAAAAACTACACTGTTTATAATTTTCCTTCCACTTTACAATTATTCACCACTGTGTTGCTCTGTCACATTACTTTCCAAAATATTACATTGATGGTTACGGTTTTTCTGTGACAAAAATGTGAAAAATGTGAAGAAGTATCTCCTCCTTTTGCAATTTTCTGTCTTAAAGGGGTGCGTGGCTAAGACTGTGTGTGTGTGTGATTGTGTGAGAACAAAAATCAGCTGTCACGGTCTTTTTAATTTTTACTATGAATATAAAATGAGGCTTTCATGGACAGTCTTGTTGAGTGGTGTGTGGTGCTGCTCACTGATGCTGTCTTCCTTCATGCAGAGGCTCAGCAGGGAAATATGTCAATATCAAAGCCTGTGTGCCCAGCCATCTGAAGCTTTCCATTTACTAAAAGAACCAGTCTGTGATCTATACAAAAACAAAGCACCAATCCTAACCTCCAATTTTTAAAACACAGCACCCGAAACAGCAAGCCTTAACATATACTTACCACAAGATTAGTTAAGTTGAAACGTTAAAGCTCTGGTACATTTTACACATTGACTGGGGTGGTGACCTTGTTTATGTTTAGGATCTACCATTTAGATTAAAACCTTTGGTGTGACAATAAATTTCATTTAATGCTAGCTGAGCCTTTTGGTTGTCACTTGTTTAAGTCTGATACCTCTATGAGGAAAAATTTAGTTTTACAATAGACATAAAGACGAAATACCCTTCTGTGAATAGGTTATTTCATTTAGGCTAGAATCATGATTTTGAGCTTAGATTTATTAATGTTGCAAGAAGTATTAGTAAAAGTACAAAGACAATGTGCCGGTGTTCCTTTAAAGTCAGAAACTGCAAAAAAATAATTTTGCAAGAGGTTTGGAAATTATAAGATTGACCTACACTGAAAGTATTAAAATAAATCAATTAAAATTCAAATAAAATTCCTCAACAGTTGTTATGTAGGGTTTTTAAAAGGCAGGGAGAAGTTTGGAAGATGGATGATGTAAATACTGTAAATTTTCATGAGAGTAGCATAGGACTTACAGAACATGAAGAATACACACACAAACCAGAGTGACAGCAACAGTAAAATCCACCAGTGACTGAAATAAATCAAGGAGCTTAGATATTGTGGAAATGTGATTGTACTCACCTGGCTTCCATGCCACAATCAACAGAATACAGATTAGAATCTAAGCAGGGAACTGAGGGAGGAATGAAATACGGACAGAGGAGAAACTTAATTGAAATACAGAGTATCTAACTGTTAAGGGCTAATAACGACAGGCTAAACCAAAATGCACAGAACAGGACACAAGAAAGAACTAAACAACACAAAGGAATGAATGAAGATGGAGAGACCCTAATAAGACTAGACTGACCTAAATACAAACACAAGTGAAAAGCAAAACACAAACAGCTTTGGATCTTGACAATGATTTTGTTTTCTGTTGTTAAATTATGTGTGGAATCGTAAAACAGCAGAATGCTGTTAACTTCATTTTTTTTTTTTTATTAATTGTCATAAAATTAGCATATTATGGGAAAATGTTCTATTAAAGGCAAATACAACATGTGCGTCCTCTTTCACATGTGTACTGTCTCCTACATGGCTTGTGGCAAACTGCAAACAGGACTTCTTATGACTTTTTTTTCAACAAAAGTTTTTTTTCTTGATGCTCTACTTTAAAAGCTAGATCTGTGGAGTGCATGACTGCTAGTTGAAATATTCCCCCACCCAAGCTGTGAACCACTGCAGCTGCTCCAGAGTATCCGTGTGCCTTCTTGTCCGTTTAGGTGGATCACCATGTCTTGGTAGGGTTGCAGCTGTGAAAAAATAAGGACAGTTATATCACAAGAAATTAAACCTTGTTTTGTTTTTTTTTTGTTTTTTTGTTGTTTTTTTTTTTTTCTTGACTTCATTTTGTTCCACAAATCAGTGTTTTTCCTATAAAAGTTTTTATCCTATATAAATCATTTGAGGGCTTCACGTGTTAGGTCATCTTAAGTCTTCTCAAGATCATAGGTTTTAATGCTTCATATTTAACATTTGGTTTCTTAAAATGAAATCCATCAGAATACAGTTATTCAAACCTAGTTTTCCAGTTGCTCTTTGAAGGCAGAGAGGGACAATGCAGAGAACGATGACCAAAGCTGTGCATGTTTAGTTAAGAAAGAAGCAGAAGAGTTAACCAATTATATTTTAATTAGCAGTGAGTTAAGCCCAAGGCTGCCTTCAGAGACCAACATTTTTCTTGCATGTACTTAACTCAAAGTAGTGTAGTTAGTGCACAAAGTACATGTTGACGATCACATTGGTGCTTTTCTTTGCTAAGAAAGTATTTTACAAAGTTACGCTTTGTGCAGGTCCAATTTTCCTCCTTATTTGTATATTTGTAAATGAAATACTTAAAGAATTAAATAGAATGACAGAAAGTTTTCTAAGAAAGATGGAACTTGACATGGCAGCAGTACATGTATCAGAGGTTATAGCAATGACA
The DNA here is from genome assembly GCA_014839685.1 of Anableps anableps. NCBI lineage: Eukaryota > Metazoa > Chordata > Actinopteri > Cyprinodontiformes > Anablepidae > Anableps > Anableps anableps. Next base: position 24,751,036 of record CM026081.1, read on the forward strand.
ATGATGGACAGATGTACAGAAGCTTCAGACAGTGTTTACCTTTAACCCAACTGAAAAGAAAATATGTGACATTTTCATAAAATCACAAATATATGCAAAGTCTGCACTCTTAGTTTAGCCATTTTATAATTGGATTTCTTATTTTGTTCCTTGTTATTTGACACTCACACTAACTTTTGATTCTGTACCACCATTGGCTTTATTAAGCATAGATTCAGGCACTAATTGGGTGACAGGCAGGCAGGGGGTTGCTGGTCCAAAACATCCAGTTGCATCTAACAATCTGTATTTCAACATCTACAAAAAATGTGTTCCTGTTGTATTTTTTCTCTTTTTTTAATTTTCACAGTGAAAAAGTTCTTAAATTTTAGAACAAAAGCACGTGGCTAACACAACCAATGGAAAATACATGATTAAAAAAAGTTTGACGTTAAGTAAGGCACCTATCTGAACAGAAGAACATACCATGTTATCACATATTTAAAGGTACATCAACTGTGTAAGTGAATGGGGGGAGGTTTTAAGGTCCAAGCAATGTAAACAGTGATTTCATTTAAATAAAAAAAATATCAAAAAATTAAACAAAAACAGATAAAAATGCATTTCCTACATATCTGGAAAGCTGATTAAGTTAATAGGTAAAGAAATTGCATAATTGCATAACATATGCAGTGATGAATAATGTCCATTTATCACTATACATTAGTCACTACTGAATAATTTCACATTTAAATACTTTTTACCGGGCAGGTTCTCCCTGTGACCATGCCGCATTTCAATAGGTACTTAGATTTTCCTCTGGCAGACCAAAAAACAGGCTAGATATAGTAGTACTCCTATTGTGTGCGTGGATGGTTTAGTGTGGCTTTGCTTGTCACGGTTAAATTTAATCTTCTGACCCACATGCAGAAATAGACAGGAAATGTTTTTAGAAATCTAAGTTGTTTATTTATTTTATTTTTTTTATTATTTGACAAGGGTTATAGTTTTTTTTATAGTCAAAGAAGATTCTGGTTTCAGTTGGCAGCTGGAAGGAAGAAGACAGACTTTAGGACAATCTCAGAGGTAGGTGAGTATATTGAAGGCAAGTGTAGTGAGAGTGAGTGATGGGTTATGGGTTCAGGAAAGGAAACGGCACTGATGGAAGTCCTGATGATTCCGGAGGAGAGTGGCTTGGGTGTGGAGCTGGAGATTGGCTTGGGGCAGCTTGAGCCTTCTAGAGGAGGTCTTTCTTTGAACCAGAAAGCAGGTAAGGATGTGAAAGTGGGCAGTCAGGTGTTTAACTAAGAGAAGTGAGAGCTGGTGAGAATCTGGTTTGATTCATTCCGACAGAGGAAGTAGTACTAGGAATAAAATGTCTAAAGTGTAAAGATGGAAACTCAAAATAAGTATCTCAAAGGGTAGTTACAGGTTCATGAAAAGAAGGCTTGACTTTATCACTATGGTTCATCATCAGGCACAGAATGGTTGTCTAACTTGTCTTTAAACCCACAGCAGCCTAATCAGGTGATTACAGTCAGTCACACCTGCTCATGGAAACCTGCAGCTCAATGACATCAAGAAAGCACACTTAAAACCCAAACTCCAGAACCATGACAGCATTACCCTGTGATGAACTGGCAGCTTGTCTCAGATACCTCTTATCAGTTGACAACTAGAGATAGACATGAAATACATGGGTGCATATACAAACATAATGAAGATAACTTTTTTAACATTTCTTTTTTTAAGTTATAAGTTGTTTGATCACTGCTGGGTAAAATACCCTAGAAAGTGTGCAGCAAATTCTTATCTTGTTAATGTGGTTTCTTAATGATTGATAAACTGCAATAATTCAATGTTGCTATTCACACTCACTATAAAAAATATGTGCAGTACCTTGCAACTTGGCCAGGAAAGCATTAACTGTGGAAGCAGCCTAGAGGTCGATAGTAACTGAAGGAGCACATGACTAATTCCAGCAAAAGGTGGCAATGACTCAAGGGGGACTAAATACAAATGCACCAAATTTCTAATGATTTAAAAAATATATTGGATTTTCTCTATTCCCATTCTTCCACTTTAATATTATTTTCTATTCTTTGTATCCCTATTACTTTAAATACTACTAACATATACAATATTATCAGTTAAAAAATGTGAGTTCAAGGGATGTGAATACTTTTTCACTGAATTGTACAATAAAAAATAAACAGAAATTCTAATTTACTTTGTGATTTCTAGAAATTTAAAAACATTATCTTAAGATTTGCAAGTGCTTAAGTAATCCACAGAAACCTTTCCAATAAATCTATGTATAATAAATAAGTGTAGTTTACAGAAATGTAAAATAGCTACAAAGTTCTGAAGGGACTGTGCTGAGTTTTAATCATAATAACTTATGGCCCAATACTGTATAAACAGAGATGAAAATCAACATGTTTATTCATTAAATATTCTGAACTTTGCTATTTTCCTTGCACTATTAGTTCTGTATTGTAATTTTACTAAAAGTGAAAAAAGTAAAAGCAAACTGTAAGGAGCTCTTAAAGATATCAACAGGCTCCATAAATATGTAAAAGTGTGTGTCCATTCCTCCTGCACAACTGTGTGTGTGTGTGTGTGTGTGTGTGTGTGTGTGTGTGTGTGTGTGTGTGTGTTTGTGTGTGATGAATCATTCAGTGCTCACAAATGGAGCATTGGTGTACCACGACTTTCCCCCGTGCATTGTGGTCATCAAATAGGCACTTCCTCATGCATTCATTAATGTGACTGTGGATAACAAAGAGAATGGTGTTAGTAAATAATGCAGTGACAAATCCAGCAGCCTCCATTAGTCACACCTAGATGGAAATTACTGGCACCCAGAAGCAGAAATGGACTTTTCTCTTTTTGTGACATTCGCCATTGTTATAAGGTTAAAGCCGTTTCTGTGGCAGCGCTGTGGAATTTTCCTTTAGTAAGAAGCTGAAGCTTAGATTTTAAGGAATTGAGGTCATGATGCAGTGTGATCTACTGTATTAAATGCTGTTTGTGTTCTGAGGCATGTTTATTTTGGTCATGACATTTGCTTAAAGCTTTCACAGCCCTTTGACTTGCAACACCATCGTCAGTGAGCTTTCATATTTGTGATGCTGAAGAAATCCCAATACTTAATTTTTTTAGTCAGTTGACGCGATGCAAATGGAATAAGTTCCGACATTGTACTGTATGCTGTTTTAATGCATGCACCAGCCGACTCTGCAGCTTGAAATCCCCTTACGTTTCCGCTCTTTTCAAGTTGTCAGAGGCAACACGAACAGTGAAAGAGGAAAAAGTTTATCTGGGTCTGGCTGGAACCAAACCATGCGGGAGTTTGCTGGACTGCTGTGTGGGATGTTAATGAACACCAGAGAACGCCACATTATCTGTCCCAGCAGTGTTAGAAGCAATAATCTGTACACACTGTAAGTCAGACCACAGAGAATCAATCATAGCAAAACAGCTTAAGTCTTCTTCACGTTAATAGTGACAAGAGTTTAAACGAGATCCTCTTTTTATAGACATAGCAGTTTTCAGTGTGATTATTTTTCCCCATCATGTTAAACTAACTGGCACTGACCCCTTGCTTTTATAAAGATTTTCAATATTGTTTGCTTTTCACAGTGCTGCTGCTGGACTGCTTTCATTCAGTTACCTTACACCCAAAGACCCACTAAAGCATCTTGCAAAAGATTTGTATCTCTTGAACTTTTCAAATTTTGTTTTGTGGTAGAAATTTAGAATTTATTATGTTTATATGTGTGAAAATGTATTTGTGTAGAAACATATGGCTTGTTTGGGGATACACCTGGACAGTGTTTACAGATTCTACTGAGAAGAATGTTGAAGATGAAAGGACAGCTTAAGGGTAGTGAGACAGATAAGGATAGTGGATTAGATGGGGTTGTAGCTGGTGCAGGGGTATAAGAGCTGTTCACATTCTTGGCACAACGCTGGTCTTGTTATCAGTGTGTGTTGGACTTCATGAGTGCAGGAAGAGAGTGAGTTATTCTTATTGTGAGGCTATAGTTCTCAACCAATGATGACTCCTTCAGATGGGGGTCTGACTTTGCCTCAAGCATTCAAGTATCTTGGTGTCTTGTATTTAGTGATGGAGCATGAGATGGATAGATGGACTGGGGCTTTGTCTGCAGTAATGTGGGCATTGCTCTGGTTTATTGTAGTGAAGAAAGTGTTGAGCCGAAAAGCAAAGCTTTCCGTTTACCAGTCAATGTATGCTCCAACCCAGTAAGCTTCCAAAGGGAGGCACCGTTAGACTGCCTCCCTTTGGAGGTTTTCTGAGTATATTCCACTGTTAGGAGAACCCAAGACAGCCAGAACAGAGTAATTTTCTAATTCTTGCAAATACTGCAATTATAGCTCCAAGTCTTTGTCTCCACTAGCTTTGCACACCTTGAGATACAAATTTTTGCCCATTTTTCTAATTAGCGCAAGACCACAAAAAATGAATAAAAAACATATGCAATCCAAAAATACTCAATTAGATTTTGGTTGGTAAATTGACTAGGCCATTCAAAATTACATAAATATGCTGTGAGCTAAACATTCTATTGTAGTTCTTGCTTTCAGAGTTGTTGTGATGTTGTAAGGTGAGCCTCCGCATCACTCTCAAGTCGTTTTCAGCCTCTGACTGGTTTTCTGCATGGATTTTCCTGTTTTTAAGCTCCATTCACCTTCCCTCTGAGCCGATTCCTTGTGTCTGTTGAAAAAAAGCATCACTGTGATATGATGCTTCCACCACCATGCGTCACTGTGGGGATGGTGAGTTCAGAGGGATGTGCAGTGTACATTTTCTGCCACAGATAGCATTTTGCATGTATGTTTGAATGCAAAAGAAACATTAAACAATGCTCTTTTCAGAAAATAAGCACTATAAACATTCAGGATAAACCTGAGCTACCGCTTACTGAAGACAGGGTTTTCTCACAAGGGCAGATCTAGTTTATTTTGTGTTGTCAGGCTATTGCACATGCACATCACCTCTGTGTGCTTGTAGTTTTCTGCTATTTTATTGATAACCTGTGTAGCTCTCCAAGTTTGTCTTAAATGTAGTTCAAAAAAATAGACCTTCATGAGTTAACCTTTAAAACTGAAAGTTTAAGTTGTACTGGCATACCTGGGAGCATGCTCTGGCAATGAAGTGTGTCCTCATCTTGGCTTGCAGGCACAGCAGAGAGAATGACAAATGACAAAACAATTTTAAAACTGTCTGCTCTCTTACTAATCATTCCACTCAAAACACTGCCAAAATAACTGCAAAGATGAGTCCAATTCATGTTCACTTACATAAATTGTTTGTCACAGTTTCAGTCTTTTATGCAGTCCAAACAGAAACGGTGCAATTTGTGAATGAGGGCATGTCGATTGGAATTTAGCCTTCTGAAGATTGGACTTAAAGGTTTTCAAGGAGTAGGAGAGAAGCAAACAGATGGGAAATGCTGGCAGAGGGCACAATGTGAATGATTCATGATGATCCTATAAATATGCTAATTACCACATGACATAATCTGCCAACATTTAAAATATCTTTTGAAAATTTGGTCTGAAAATAAACATTAACTTGTTCATGTTGGTTAATTTGTTCATAAATTTGCAAATATGACCTTTGACATTAATTTCCCTTTTGTGTATGCAAAATGAGCTCTGAACTTGCTCTTGTTCAATGCGAACTTATCTACTGCAGATCCACCTTGTGCAAGTTGTCAGCAAGCATACAGTTAGTCTCCTAGAGAGGAGACTAATAACTACTGTCACTGACTGTTGCTGAAGTTGGATTCATTTGTAGAAAAAAACTGAGTATTATCAAGCACAGCAACAAAATACATATTCTGGAGTTTTGGAAACCCAAAAAGAACAGGCAGTAGCTAGGTGTTAACTAGAGGTGTAATGGTACATGTATTTGTACCAAAAACATCCAGTACCGTATGCAAGTGTTCCAAAAGAATACAGCATTGTTTTATCCTTTAACACATGCAGAATGTTTATGTGCAGAACAAAGTGTGCAATACAACATTCTGTAGCACAACCCTAAAAAGTGAGACCTAAACAAAACACAGAGGCCTCCTTGCTACCGTTAAACTACAATTTGTGGGTATATTAAAGTTTTTATGAAGTTATACAGCCGAGAGAAAGGTGGATCAAACTAAAACTTTATGTATCTTGCTCCACAGATACAAAAAGTTATCAATAATCAACAATGGAGGGTGTCCTTGGTTGTTGTTTTGTCAACATGCAATGACAATAAAAATAATTAATTAAATTGAAAACTGTCTGCACGGTGGAACAATTGGTAGCACTGTTGTCTTGCATCAATAAAGTCCTGGGTTGGAATCCCAGCATGGAGTTTTTCTGCACAGGGTTTTCATGTTCTATCCGTGCACGTGTGGGATCTCTCTGGGTACTTCGATTTTGTCCCACAGTCTAACAACATGGCTGTTAGGTTAATTTGTCTCTCTAAATGGCCCCAGGCTTGGACAAAGCACCCAAATTGCCCTCCAATCTGCATAGTGGTTTGACTGTCAGTGTTTGTGAGTGCAGCTTAGTGAGTGAGACTCTTTGAGTGGTGAGCATGTCTATAAAAGTGCTATAGAAGTTCTGTCCATTTACCATCTATAGAAGATGTGAATATGGGTTTTCTCATTTTTCACAAAATAGAAACAAAGTAATTCACTGGAAAAACATTTACATAAAAAACATATCTTCAATTGTTATAAAATTGTAAAATTTACAGACTGACCAATAAAGTTTCCATTTTGTGACTAAAAAACTGCCCCTTTTGATGTCTTCCAGTACCAATTTTAAATAAAGACGAATTAAAACACAGGTCACAAACTTATAATATTCAGAAATTAGAGTTCTGCTTATGTTTGTGGTATAAAGCAACAGCATAATAATGTAGCTAACAGACATAAGCTAACTAAATCAATCAGCTCTACAGTATGTTTTGTACTTTGCAGTAAACACATGTAATTAGCTTGGTAAAGTTCTCATTTTCATATGTCAAATCTGTCTGTGATACAAATGAATTTTAAATAGGTCCTGGGACCTCAAACTAGAGCCAGCCAATTCAGTGTTTTTAATTTCTTCACCCTGTTAAATTAGACCTTACCAGCTAACCTCATGAATTGCACTTACAGTTTACTGTTGAAACACATATCACAGATTTTAAAGCACACATTGTTAAAGCTAATGTCACTTAGTTTTTCAAGCTAAGGTCACTTACTGCTCCCTGTTATGTGTTTACTTTGACACTTTAGATATACAAGACCTCTATGAGACATATTAAACACATATCCAAGCATGCATGACAAACTTGAATGCAAATGATTTCAAATGAATATTTGGTCAGAAAGGGTTAATTTACCTCTTGTCGTAACATGTATGTATTCTTGTTTCAGATTTAAAAAATACAGAAACAAAAACTAACATTTCGGTGAAGATACTATGTGGTCTGTGGGTGGGCTGTCTTTCAAAAGTTTAAATTTTCTGATCTTTTCACTTTAAGCAAGGCCAGAAAAGCAAAGATGGATCTACGCTGATTTAAAATCATTCATATTAAGTGAAAGCAGTGAATGTCAGCTTAGATTAGTGGTGGATGGGAAAAAAAATCCAACAATAAATGTCATGAAAATGTTTTACAATCATTAGCTCCACATTAAATGCCTTAGTATTCTATACCAAGCATCATTAATCATCATGACTCTCATCCCAAGTCATTTGAAGTGCTTAAAATGTAATTATGAGGCGACAAACAAAACATTCTGCCATACAATGTAAAGATAAACCACATATGCAAAAATGCACCCTGGCACCTGGATTATATTGTTGTCAAATTTGGAGACTTCCTTTGTTTAATGTGAAGACATGGCAGTCTGTTGAACTGAAAAAAAGTCATACATGACTGAGGGAGGGGAGAGTGCAGACATGAAGGAGAGGAAAAGTTGAGGATGTGTGTTTAATTGAATCAGATGGAATAAAAGTCAGCAAATTGCTTTTTAATTGCCTTCATGTTGCTTTCACCTTCCATTTAAATAATTACACATGTAGGTCATTAGAACTCCTCTTCTATTGAGAATATTTTTTACTGTCCCACTATTCATATCCTGATTATTGTATAAGAAAATATGGGTAATTATACCTGTATCTGTATTATAATTTCTTTTATTTTATGAAAGGCTGCTATGCATATGCTTTGTTATCTTCAAAGCATTTTGGATTACCTTTGATTATGATTTTACAAGGTTCTTGGAGTTCAAAATGACAGTAGCTGAAAACAGCACTAAAATACAACACAGATAAAAATTAGACAACAAAGCATAAAAAGTAATTGACATGATGTCTAAAAGGTTTTTCACCATACAGTAGATGTTCACTCCAATCCAGTTTTAAGAAGTTGTCTAAAAGCTTTCTTTGACTTGAATTTCTTTGGATTCAGCTGATTTTGGAGCTGACTCCAAGATTGAGGGACACAATATTTAATAAGTCTCTGACTTAGTATGAGCTCTTGCTACAGATATGAGAATTAAAAACAATAACCTCCTGTACTTCTTTGGAGGATGACAGATATTAGATATGAAAATAGAATGTCAAAAACATCTTTGAAAATGAGGATATGCTCATGGTTTAATATTCTTATCAAAGAGACCACCCAACATAAACATACATCATAAATTGATGAATATTTGTTTCAAAGCCCCCCTTTTGTGGATCGACTTCACTAGCCACACCCACCCATGAATATTGCCTAAACTTTAGGATCAGGAAATCAGTTAAATAGGTCCTATCTCAACAAATGAAATAAGGAAAAAGATGCTCAGAAGCAACACATTATTCCCCATACACCATTCCGTATACCATAATGCCTGGTTCACACTGCAAAAATTATCAGTTGATTTTCAAAACCTGGGAAATCCCACATATGACGATAAAGTCATAGATATACAGGTTTGGTCCTACAGTGTGTTGTGTGTAAGCACACAGCAAAGACAACACACCACACAGATTTCACTCATGAACATTCAGATGACAGGTGGGAAATCTCATAAAACCTGAATTCAGAGTAAATAAACATGGATGATGGGGAAGAAGCAATGACGATAGTGTGTGTATTTTAACAGAGAAAAAGAATACAAAAAGACATCTCCAACCTCCATCGGACAGGCTCATTTGTCCTCAGGGAACCCTCGCATGCTAGGATATCGGCCCAAGACCATCGAACATGTTGAATATCCTCAATGTGAAGTCAGAGTGGTTCCGAAATCCCTCCGAGCCGACTATATCACTTTTAACACCCCAATACAGCAGAAAAATCTCAAAAGATTATCTTTAGAGCCATTTTGATACTCAAGGTGTCAAAAATTGGCATAATTATCTTGCTGTGTGAGCCAGACTTAATTTTGGAGGGGGGGCTATAAAAATATCCCTCTTTAAGAATAGGCACTGCAGTATGAGCAAGCCCCCAAATGGCTACCACAGGAGATTCAAGAATTTCTCAAATATGTCGATTTTGCATAACACCTCCCCAACCCCACCCACCCTCTTTAAGGCTTTGGATCTCCAGCAAATCACAAAGAGAGCCATTACCCACAAATGGGAAGGCATGGAAAAGTGGTGAAGCTTCTTAGGAGTTGGGACCATGAATCCTGCTCTCTCGCAGAAAATCTTGAAGGATGACGTCTGACTATCAGTTATAGACTTAAGCTCAAGAACAGTTGCATTATGCAGCAGTGACATTGATCCATAGCACTCAAGCAAGTCCACCCCTGAACAAAAATGCCAAACTGAAGGTTTTGGAGTGGCATCATCAATGTCTGGACCTAAAACTGCTCCATTTTGAGATCAATTTTATTTGACTGCAATCACTTTGGCCATCCTTTCTTCTAACATGGTTTGGAATTTATTCAGACTTTGACTTGATCAAAATAGGTGTTTCTATCTGATCCAAGGAGATGCTGAAATTCCCTGTGTATTAAGATGATACCTTTCCACAGTGCTTCAGGCAGACTGGTTCTCTCTTTTAAACATCTTCAAACAGCTTGAAGCTATCAGAAAAAAAACAAACAAACTCTTCTGCCTAGTTCATAGATTTCCTATCCACCATTGATAGCTGCTATAAACTCTGTTTCATTCACTGTCTCTTGCTAAGCTGATAATGAAGACAAAACGTTTTAGGGAAAGTTTGGGATGGACAGACATGATCATATTCCATCTTAATTTGACAAAAGTTTTTAATGGCCGTCATCGTGACCTTGACACCTGGCTGACAGATTTGCCCGTGAGGCCCGGTCTGCTGGGTGAGGAGAGGTGTTGTTCAGCACCCAACCGCTGCTATCTAAGTGGAACAAATTTGCCAATTAAGCAAATCCGTTTCTGTTCCTCCCCAGGCACAAGGCTTATCAGGCTCATTTGAGTCTGTCCTGTCTCTGCCTTCTCATCAGCATGTGCATCTCTCTATCACTCCCCTCCCCCCCAGAGAGGAGACTCCAGGTTTGACACAGCATGCATATCCTGCTCTGGGATTATGCACATCCTGTAGCGAACAAGGAATAGGAACAGAATGAGATAGATAGATCAAAGCATAAGCTTGAAACAGAAAAATTGTGCAGCTAAAAAAAAAAATCTAGATCTTCCAACTTGGAAAATTGAATTACGGTATACTCACCAATCACAGAGAAATTAGATTCATGATTATTTGGTCAGGTTAATTAAGGAGGACAACAATTGATGTTTATTGGTTTAATTAAAACTACATCTTTCTGCTCCTGTTGTCTTCCACGTTTTATCAGAGCTCTGATGCTTCTTACAAAAGACAGAATAGTAATCAAACACTTTCATTATCAGCCCAAGGAGGGCTAATTATAGCTTTAAATTTATTCCATCTAATAATTATATAATTTTTCTGACACTGACTTCATTTCAAAAATAGGACTTTATGAGTAAGCCAGTGCTAAAAACATTTTATCCTTCAGGGGTCCATCAGCAGAAGCTTTCCAGATGTCTCTGTGAACACTAATGTAATCCTACACATCTGTAAGGGTGGAAACATCTGCACTGATTTCGAACAGCTAAATATGATAAAACCACAAATATTTTTCCGAGACACGTAGCATCCTAAACAAGTCAGCAGTATTGCAAAAACAGTGAGTGAATGATCCTTAGTGAAGGGCCGATCAATGCAGGAGTGATCAATACTTCTCTCAGACACAGCTCACGGGTTATCAATACCAACTAGATAGATTGATTAGAGAGCAGTCACTTTAAGTCTAGGTGCAAGATTGGGGCAGATATAAAAAACACATAAATGATGCATTTTGCCTTCGAGGGCGGCAAGAACGCACTTGTCGCCTCGCTGCCATCATCCTTCAGGCAGGATGTATAAACAAAACAATTACATTTCTGGGAATCTGTAAATGTTGCCCCTGAATAAAGATGACCTGCGCTGCCTTGCAAAAGTATGCATACCCCTTGAGCATTTTCACATTTTCTCATTTATTGGAATTTAATGTGACAGATCAACAGAAAATAGAGAATAACTTGGTAGTGGAAAGAAAATGATGCATGGTTTTCAAAAAGAAATTAAGTTTGAAAAGTGTGGCATACATTTGTATTCACATTTACTGCGGTACCCTTAATTAAATCCAGTACACCTAATGTCTTTCAGAGTCACCTCATTAGTAAATGGAGTCCACCTGTGTAAGTATAAATACAGATGTTTTATGAAGACCTTAGGGATTTGTTGTGGAAAGATTTAAAGCAGCATCAGGTTATAAAACAATACCCAAGCTTCAAACATCTTACTAAACTGCTAAGACAAGGACATTCACCTATTCTGAAAAACCATGCAAGGAGAGCATTAAACAGCCATGAAACAGCCAACAGGCTCATGGTGTCTTGTCACCAGTTCAGTCCTGTAGATTAATGTAAAAAAGCAACCCAGGAAGAAAACTCCACTCTGCGAAGGGAGACCTGAAAGCTATGCACAGCAGCTCGCAAAGTTCAGCCTGTAGCAGCAACTGCAGAGACAAACAACTGATTAGAATCATGGTACCAGTGCTGGTACAGCCATTTACTGACACCTCTATCCATGGAGAAGATTTACTCACAGACTTCCTGCTTGAGAGCTAGATGATCTAACAGAAGATCTCCCTCACTTTCCACTGGCGGAACTTCCTTCAAAAAATGACAGTGGGGCATTCTGACCGGAAGCACTGAGCTGGAGGACTCTCACCTGAATAGAATTGAGTTTGTGTTTCAATCAATATTCAGTCAATAGCTATCAAGCTGTCCCAATAGGGCAAGTTGCTCACTTCACAAATCTGGAATTTCTGCATAAATTGCAAGAAGAAAGCCATTACTGAAAGAAGTTTGTTTACAGTTTGGCCAAGGCATTTAGAGAACAGAAAACATATGGAGGAAGGTCTTCTGGTCAGATGACACCAAAATTAGGTTGTTAGGCTAACATGTAAGTTGCTACATGTGTAATTAACTGGACATCTCCCTTAACACACCTATCAATTCTTTAACTAAATGGTGGCAGCATCATGGTGTGGGATTACTTTTCTTAGTTAGGGACAAGGAAGCTGGTAAGTTAGTGTTAGTCACTTAATACTGAGGCAAAGCTCCACCGTCCAGCAGGACAGTACCTATAAACATAACTGCCAGAGCTACAATGGAAATGTTTATATCAAAGTATATTCGTCTATTAAAATCTCCTAATCAAAAGTTTAGACTTCCAGTAAAACAAATTAGGAAAGCCTGAAAATGTATGTCCACAGATGTGCTCCACCTAATCAGTCTGAGCTTAAGGTGTTGGCTGCATCCTTTTCTGTTCACGTTGAAAGCTGTGCACCACTTCGTATTAGTCTATCACAAAAAAACTACCAATAAAATACATTATTTTTAGTTATGACAGAATAGGGAAAACCTGAAGGCATGTGAATACTTGTCCAAAGTAAAGACTTGACACAGACAAAACTACAGTTTTGGGGAATGTGTACTAAAATTTTGGAATTTGGTTTTAAATAATGAACAGACAGTCTAAGCAAGAATTGATACAGTGAGGGCAGAACTTTAGTTTAAACTGAGCCTTGGAAAGTTTGCACTCATTCATTACTTTCAGTGAGCTGGACATACAGAGAGACAGGCAGTGAATGTTGTAGGGTGAAATGACACATGGATTATTAAGGGAAAAAAGTTGTTCCCAGAGTGTCTTTGAATGCAGTGAGGCTTCTGTCATAAAATGTGTTTCTTTACTGCTAAGGGTCAAATCCCAGCTGGACTCCACTGTCAATAAATCTTCATTGTAACTTCCCTACACTGGTTATAGGAAGTCTACAAACTTTTCTCAGCTTGTAAATCTGGTTTAATAGTTTCAAATAACCTAGTTTCAGACATCAGCACTGCATCATTATATTTAACAAACCTGCTCAGGATGGACAGCTCTGTAACTTTGATAAATTCAAAACATCCCCACATTTCTGTAAAAAGCACCTCTCAGTTTGTAGTCTTCACATGCAGATGTCCTTGGACATATTCAGTTTATGCATACTTTTAATCTACTGAATCACAAGTTGTGATATTTATGTTTTTAGTTCTTACTTTAGACAGCATGTCCAATATCATCTTTGTACAGTAAATCTAATTAATTGCAGACAGTTGGTAAGCTCTTTGTAGCTCAGACCAGGCGTAAATGTGGAAAAAGACCTCCCGTAATATGGTTACCTGGCTATTTTTTTCTTTATTGTCATGTAAATCAGACCTGCATGTTTTATTAGAGGCCATCTTCCCATCTTAGCTTAGACAACACAAGCAGATTCATGTGAATTTCCTGTGGTGGCACTGTCTGCTAAACGTTTAAATGTATTAAATTCACACAACCTAAGTGTTAAATCTCAGTTCCTGTCAAGTTCAATTCCATTACTTCTCCATGAATATGCATCTTATCTGACTACAAGAACAAAAGGGTTGGAGGTTAAGCTCCAACTCCTTTTATTCCTCCATCAAGATTAATAAGATGTGGAGTTTTTAGTTTAGCTGCTTTTTACTCTAAGTGGAAACACATTTCCAGTTTGATCAAGCTTATCAGGCTAAATAAGATTGTGGGTGAAATAACATGCTCAAGGACTTTGATTACTAACTTTAATAAATGAAGGCTTACTGTTATGTTTATAAAGTTGTAGATAGTAAATAGCAGCACCACTTTTTAATTACTTTTTCTTGAGACACATTTTAAAAAGATGTGTTCTAGCTTACAATAAAAAGTATAAGACTCAATTAGATGCATGAATCTTCCTGTAAATGTCATTTGTTACTTGATTACTACCTGGGTAAGCATATGGTCAAATGATCAAAAATGTAGTTTTGGTTGAATATCTGTTTGTGTTTGATAACTTGTGTCTATTATGAAAATTAAAGAGCAGCTTGAGGTGGAATCTTTTCCAACTACAGTACATCATGATTAAAACTTGGTCAAGGCAAAAGATTGTAGATGAACTGTTTCTGTTTAAAGACTTCAAACAACCCTTTGAAGAGTATTCATACTCCTAAGGTTTTCCACATTTTGTTATGTTCGAGTCACAGACTTCAGTGTATTCTATTGGTATTTCATGTGACTCCCCCCAAAAACGGGGTGTTTAATTGTGATTTGGAAGGAAAATGATAATAGGTTTTCAAAATATCAAAAATGAAAATTCAGATGTGCAAAATGTGTTTTGTGCTTGTATTCAGACCTTCTAAGTCAATACTTGTTGAAGCAAACTGCAAACAGGGCTTCCTATAAATGTATTTCAACAACACCTTTCTTCATTTAAAAACATTTTCTTCCTTTAATGATCTTGCATTGCTTTCTATTTTTCTATCACATAAAATCCCCCCCAAAACACATTGATGATCTGGTTTTGATGTCAGTTGTGTGTGGTTGGAATGTGATAATTGTCAGTTCTAAATACTTTTGCCAGGCACTATCAATAAATTAGTAGGCTGATCAGTTTTGGGGAACATGAGGGGAGGATTTAAACACTGATAATATTAGAGGTAGCACTGCTTGGAAATAGGCTGTCAGATGGACCAGTTCAACCCACCAATGTTGTTTAGAGTGTGCTGAAAGCTGTGAAGGCAATTGCTGTAAAAAAGCTAAATTAAAGCCACATGATGAAAGACTTCCTCAACCTTCAAAGGCAAAAAAAAAACACCCACTTGTGACAACATGACTTTTGATTTATTGATTTCTTGACTTTTTTTTATCAAGGATTTTGGAAAAATGAAAGCAATCTCTAAGTTCAGTGGTTCTTGCTAAATTTCTCTGGCAAATCTCCCCTCCATGCACAAACACATGGAGCTCCCAGCGGGGGCGGAGCTTTAATCCCCAAACACACGGCCATAAATCAAACCCCACTCCTCGTGCTCTGGCTCGTCCCTCTCAATGAACAGCTCATGCTAGTGGCACATTAATAGCAATTTACAGAGCCAGTCATGCGAGGAAGGGAGCATCAACAGAGCGTCTTTTATTTTGTAATTCCTTATTACTTTCACTCAGTGCACGGACAATGAATTGGTAACGGTAGTGGATGTGACCTACCTACTACATCACTCACTCAGAGTTGTTGTCAGGAATGTACTTCCTTTCTTGCAAACTACTTATTTTGCAATTACTGGAGAATGGGCTCCATCTCGTCTTGATAAATGTCAAATATTTCTGGTATTTTCCTCGTTTTTATAACTGAGGCTTGAATTGACATATACAGTGCAGTGAGGAAATCATTTTCTCCTTTCAGATTTTATTTTGTTTGTTGCTTTTTAACAAGGAAACATTTTGGCTCATGACACATACTTTGACAAGGATAACCAGAGTAAATATAAAAAGTATTTCCAAATGACAATTTCACTTATTAGGGGGAAAAACTATTCCAACCAGACCTGGAAAACCTCCTGTGATTGATGAAACATACCAGAAAATCTGGAAGAGTTGTGCCTTACTATCACTTTGGTACCTTAAGTAAGCTTAAGGTACTGCTGTATAATCCAACTATTAAATCCAAGTTTAAGAACTTGGATTTAATAGCTGTATAATCCAACTATTAAATCCAAGTTTAAGAACTTGGATTTAATAGTTGGATTAGCTGAACAATGATCCAAAGCACACCAGCAAGTCAATGACAAAATTATTTAAAACTAAATAAAATCAAGGCTTAAGTGGCCTAGTCAAAGTTGGAGCTGAAATCTGGTTGAGGTGCTGTGGCATGGCCATAAACATGTTGTTCATGCTTAAAATCTCAATTTGGCAGAATTAAAACAAATCTTCAAAGACTGGATCCATATTCCTCCACAGTAATGGAAAGAACTCATATCCTGTTATTGCAAATGCTTGATGGCAGTAAGGTGGTGCAACCTGTTAGCAGGTTTAGGGGCAAATACTTTTTCACTTAGGGCCATGTTGGCTTAGATGGCTATTTCCCCCTAATAAATGAAACTTTAATGTAGAAACTGTTTCCTATATTTACACTGGATATATCTGGCTGATATTAAAATTAGTTTGGTGATCTGAAACATTTACTTGAGACTAAAAGCAGCAGAATGAAGCAACATTTTCATGGCACTGTAAATGAAATTTACATTTGAATGATGTCATTATAAACAACTCAGAAAAAGAAAGTTCTTGACAGCTTTTTCTCAGAAATAAGATGTAAAGCGTGAAATCACCGGGCTTACATGTCGCCTAAATCAAGTAATTGGATTTAGCAAGTTATTCTGGGTAATCTATTCCCAGAGTATAAAGTATATTTGGTTATATTTGATTTAAAGTGAATAATAAATTAGTCCAACTTTTTTAATTTCCTAAATATTTAAAGGAAATATTATTGGTTTGATAAACAGTCTGCACCACATTAGAAAGGCTTGTTGAAAAGTAGATAAATGGATAAAAAAAACAAAATTCTTTATATGAGGTCATTTTAAATTCAACACCAATGACACATTCCAAAAAAGAACTGGAACGTTGACAACAAAATTATAGAAAATTTGTGTAAAACACTCATGGAACATTAATCATCAACAAGTGATGATGATTTGGAGCTGAAAGCACATTCCAATTAGTCCTTCAGAGGCAAAAATAAGGAGGAGGTTACCATGCTGTCAAAAGTGAAAATTGCTCAAAATTTTAGGAATATTGTCTATCAAAGTAAAATCTAAAACAACTTTTGAGATTTTGTCATTTTGGTAAGCAAAAAAGGGGAAAATCAGCAGTGAATAGCTGTAATCTCCCAAGTATTCAGCCAGTACAGACATCCTGTGGTGAAAATCACTGTGGGTCTCAGAAACACAGCTGAGCTTTCAATGCAAAATACAAAATAAAAGTTGAAATGCATCATGCAAAGATACAGAAAACACAAAAAGTTGATCTTTTAAGTTTGACTAAGGAAAAACCTACAAATGTTGCATCTTGGATCTGGTGTTTTAAAACTTGAAATTCTTTTGCAAACTGTTAAATCCTTGATCATCTTTCAGCATACAGATGATGAGGCTGAGGTGCATCAATATATATGGGATGGATGTCTATCATGATGGCAAAATTAATGCTAAATGACATACAGAGCAATTTATGCTTCCATCAAAGCAGTTATTTTTTCTGACCCAAGCAGGTTTATCTCACCAAGACCATTTTTGTGTGCTTCATCCAATAAAGTACTTGAGATAGGGGCCCTCAAAGGCCAAGGAGCTCAAATCTCGAAACAAACATCAATGGACAAACATTTTGCTTTTAACACTGCGGGCAGTGGGTCTCTTCACTTCTCAAAACTTACAGAAGTGACGCAACACAGTGGTAAACATACCTAAATATTTTTTTTTTCTTTCAGTAGCAGCATTTGACAGGATTTCTGAGGCTTAGATATTGTAGGATTCTTCTTTATATTTATTAATTCCCAATATATTTTGAAGGACTACAGTACAATACAATGAGCTCCATCTTTAAAAATTAGCCTGTTAACATAGTTAACCTTTCAATGAATCATATAAATCGACATAAATTGTAAAAACTATCCAGTTTATATCAGCCATGATGCTCACTTGCATCAAGTTAAAGGTATAATTGCATCTCACTGACTGAGTTCAGGCTCTGATATGTCTGCTGAAAGTTGACAAATAAACACCACATCATCCTTAACAGCTAAAAATGGTTATGGTTTGTAGCTGTTGTGACTCACTTTTTTCCATGTTTATTGGCACCCTGCAAAAAGATTTGTGAAAAGTAGTTCATTTTTTTTGCTTATTATTAATTGTTTTCACCATAACCTCACATTGGAAAAATTTCCAATTAGGTGAATGACCAACCTATAACTTCCCTCCCTTTTATCATCTTGCTCAATATTCTTGGTGGTAACATCATCAAGGTTAAGGTATAAGTAAATGAAAAATGCATTGTTTATTTTATATGAATTTAATAATTTAGTTAGAAAGAGCTGATGAAGAATGCAGAAACAATAAATGTAGAAATATACTCAAAGGTTGATTGTTGAAAATTTCTCAGCGTGAGATTATGCTGCTGCTGTAAAAATGTAATCTAATTTAACGCTTATTTTTACACATCTTATCAGGAGTGCTAGTAAGTTCGGCTGGAGCTGTATACAATGGCAGGAAAGAGAGCAGAGTGTTCCAAAATACAAATCAAAATGACACACTCATACAACAGTTTTCTATAATAATCTATGATAAAACAGAAGACGTGTGCCAATCTTATCTCAGTACAATCCTCTTGAGGAGTGTCACTAGGAAGTTCCAGTGTGGCGGTGTTTCATCAGTTCATGGAAAAACTGCTAATATAGGAAGTGTTTCAGCACTGAACACAAATAGCCTGATTCCTCTCATGCTTAAAAGTGTTTTTATTCAGCTAAAAAAGAGGAATCTGGTTTGTTCTTTTCTTGCAGGTGGAATGGCTGAAAAACGAGGAGCCTCTGAATGTTGGTGATGATGGAGTGATCAGTAAAAAGGGTGACCATGATTTAATCATCTCAGAAGCCCGCCTCTCTGACTCTGGCAACTACACCTGTGTTGCCAGCAACATTGTGGCCAAGAGACGAAGTGCCACAGCTATGGTTGTAGTCTATGGTAAGATATGAAAGTAAAACGCAGTATAATAGAGGAGAATAATACATAGATTTGCAATATACAGATCCAAAGCAGTGGGAATCAGATACCAGTCTTCTATGTTATGGTGTCAAATTGCCTCCTTAAGCAAACTGCCCTCTAAAGTTAATAGAAACCTCTGAAAAGTGGTCTTTTTGGGCTCTTGAGTCTTGTGAGTAGGTTATAGTAACTGATCAGTTGTACTAAACAAACAGACATAGTCACAATATTTACGAGAGCCGTATTATTAATGATTGAAAAGCAGCTACCATGAGGTCAGTGACACGCTACAGCTTATTTATGTCTGCATTAAATACATTGTTCAAAGCACTCTATGTAGCTTCAGGCAAGCAAACAATGTTTTCCAGTTTTTAATGGGCCTATACAGAGTAAAATTATAATGTCATGCCTGTATCGCACTTCTTTGACTAAAGCAAAGCATTGATTAGTGTTTCCATGCCCATTTCACTGACCTCCCGTCTCGTATTCTTATTTATTCAGAGAGGGCATTAAGCTGGAGCAGGAATATATTTGATTCTTTCTCACTATGGGTTGCTGAAGACCATCAATTATTAAGTTCCATAATGCTAATGAAGGGCTCTGACAGGCCTACTATTGCCAATAGCCTCAGACGAATGTTTAGTAATGGAACAATAGTATTGCTTCCTTTCCTGTGACAGCAAATTAGCAGATTAGTCAAACAGCCCACATTGTGTTAGAAAACCTATGACTCAGTCTTGTGCTGCAGTCATTGATGTTTTACATAAAACAGAAATTATCATGTTAACTACTTGCTTTAAACTTTGTTGCACTCAGTGAATGGAGGCTGGTCATCATGGACCGACTGGTCAGCCTGTAACGTGCGCTGTGGGCGAGGTGTGCAGAAACGATCGCGAACTTGCACAAATCCAGCTCCTCTCAATGGTGGAGCCTTCTGTGAGGGCATGTCAGTGCAGAAGAGCACGTGCAACACAGTGTGTCCAGGTAAGAGCAATATGTTAGCTTTTATACTGCTCAGAGTTGACATATACTGTAATATGCATGGAAAAAGCTGCACTTTCATGGATTAAATCACAGATCAGCCATAATGTTAAAATCTTTGGCAGGGAAGATGAATTAGACTGTTTGTCTTACTGCAGCTCAGTATTCTGCTGGTAATTCTTTGGATTCTTGCATATATGTGACTGCTACTTCTACAAAAAGTACACACTTGGACTTTGCTGCTGAGCAACCTCACAAGTGGATCAGGCAACACAGCAAAAAATCCAAAGGCTCTAAATCTCAAAACTCTCCAGATCCCCATGCGATCAAGCATCTGTGTGATTCGCTGGAACAAGTATAATCCATAGAAGCCACGCCCTGGAGTCCATAGTGAATTCAAAAGATCAAATGTTCTCTGGTACCAGTGTCAAAACTAGCCTTGTGGGTTCTGACAAAAACAGAGGGCTTTGATCAAGTGAAAGAACCTGTTTGTTTGCTTTTAGTACTCCAGTTTCAACCATTTTTGATTTTCAACTTTGACATTTGCCTGGAGTTATTTATCACCCAACTTGACTGGATTAGGCCCAGCTCTTCTGCCTAAGGACTTCTGTGATCAAGCAGAACAGAGAAGCACTGAGTTCTTCAACTTCAGCATGGTGTTTACCACCGACTGAAAGTTTTCAAAGAGGTAACTGGATGCAGGCTAACCTAAACCAGAAGCCATCTGAATTGCCTGGGTTTTAAAATGCTGCTGCCATATGCAAGCGGGTGGGGGCTAAGTTTTAAAGGACAAGAATAAATAAATAAATACAGTAAATAACTCTTGAAGCTTGTCTTTTTTTTTTGTCAAAAAATTTTTTTTGAATATTTTCACATTTATCAAAAATGCTGTGTGGAAGACTTCTGGGCAAGAGAGGGGTAACCATCAGTTGGAACTGCCTATTTATGCTGATAATTTGGAGCTATATTTAAATAAAGGTTGAAGATGTTTTGTTTAACTGGTCCCCTTCAAGCTACACTGTTACTTTTGTTTGAAGTTACACCAACTGAGCTTCTCTCAGGTGCATCCTAATTATTTAAACTACAATTGAAAGGTTTATTTCTTTAAAAAATATATATTTAAAAAAAGAAACTCTTTTATCATAAAAAATAATTACACACAGTGATATACTTCAAGTGTTTATTTATAGCTGTTCTTGCTGCTACTTTTGATTATGATGATTATTATGCTGATGAAAGCCCAAAATATGGTTTCTTAGAAAATTACTATGTTATATATGTCAAAAAAGGATTTTTTTAATACAAAAATATTCTGTTATTATGTTATGGCCTATAGAATCAAACAGACACAAAGGTCTTTGCCAAAGAAGCTGGCTGTTCAGAGAGTTCTATCCAATCACCAGAAAGCTTTGTGGAAGGAAAATATTTGGTAGAAAGAGTAGCATGAGAACCAGGATACATTTTGATTTTGAGAGGATTTTGAAGTGAAGTGCATTCACAAATCTGAAGACTCCAGCTGGAGTCAGAGCTTCAAGCTATCAGACACAGATCTTTTGAAAGCTTATAAAGATCTTATACAGACCTTATAAAACCTGGTAGTCTACAACTGTTGTACTCCTAGTAGTAAGCCACTCCTGGGCCAGAGCCATCTTACCTGGGCTAAAGAGAAAAAGGACTGTTGTGTTACTTAGTGTTTCAAAGTCTTCAATTCAGAAGAACTGTAAAAGTTCATTTTTAATGCGTGAGGTAAAATTTCTTCAATGCATGGAAATATGTTTATAACTATGGGTGACAGTGTTAGCAAGGAGCCCCTTGCTTGTCAACAGACACATGGATATATGGTTTACGAAAAAAATATTGCAAATAAAAATCTTAAACTTATTCCTTAAATGCCACTGTTTGGCAGTTAAATAGTTCACAGTTTTAGCATGTCCTTAAAGGGAAGATGAATTCAATACTAAAAGTAAACAAAGAAAAGTATTGTCTTCCAGCATGTGATGGCAGTTTAAAAATCTTTGAACAGCTTTTTCACTCCACTATAATTGCCTGCAATTAATGAGTGGGATCAGCCTGTGTCTGAAACCAAAAGGACAGTTAAAATCAACAAATCTGGAAAATATAGAGACTAACCACAGGAGCAGGGAAACAACTGGTTGCAGTCTAATTTGTGAAAACTAGTGAGACATCATCTAATTTTCACAACTAATGTTTAATCTGCTCTGCTGAAGTGTTTTAAATAAATCCAAAAACTTGACTTTAACCACTTTACAGTTTGAAGAAAACATCTTTCACATTCAATAAAACTAGCTATCAGAGACGCCAGCATGCTCACTCTTGGGAGGAATTCTTTCTTATGTCTTGAGACATAAAAAGGGTTCATGAGATCAGCAGGAGGAAGGGAGCTTAAAGAACATTTGGAGGCGGGAAGGAGACTTGATTGGATATGGCACAAACACAGTCTCTGTGCTCCAAGTCGAGAAGACTGCGAAAGTATTTTGACAGGTTGTGGAAGAAGCTGTTGTAAGTAGTGCAATGGTTACTTTAAAAGTGTTTCCCTCAAAGATTCAAACAACTTTTAAGTGAGTCAACTTGGAGTAGAAGCTTTGTACTCACGAGAGAAAAACACAGCTTTATTCTTATGTATGTAATTTCTGTGAGTTCCATTTGTTTGCTTCTCTGTGCTCTGTCAGTTCCTTATGCTAATGAAAGTTTCCTGCTTGTATTTTATCTCTTAGTCAATGGAGGCTGGGGGGAGTGGAGCGAGTGGTCTGTGTGTAGTTCAGACTGTGATAGGCAGCGCAGCAGAGAGTGCACGGCTCCTGAACCCAAGCATGGAGGACGACTGTGTGACGGGGTGGCTTTGGCAGCGGAAAACTGCACGGGCGGCCTCTGCACACAGAGTGCGTAACATCATCTGTTAAAACAAGTTTAAAAAAAAGAAAGAAAAAAAAGACAGTTGAGGATCATTACTGTCTGTAGCATGATGCTTAAACACTGTGTCATTATACATTAAATGTTTATCATTTTTGGCAGAGCAGGCTGGATCATGATCATCATTATAATCATGCTCATTACCAATTCCCTCATCAGTCTTCATTATTCATCCACTTGACTCCACATACATTAAGCACAGTGTGTTCAGGCAGGGATGCATGCAAAAGTAGAGACTGAATGAACCAACATTTTAAAAATATTGCAAACTCTAAAATTAATTTGTTTGTCTGCCTGCAGATCGAAAGTTGCTCCATGATGCAAAGCCACAGGGTGAGTTTTTCCTCGTCATCTGAATTTCCAAATAAAATGTAAACTTCTAACTTTCTCCACTCACAGACGAAAAATATCTCTGACAGATGAGTGTGCTAAGATCTGTCTCAATATTAAACCATTACTGTCTGGATTTGCTTAAAATTCTATGTACAAATCATTTATTTCCTTTTTTGCTTTCCATTAGATGCTAACTTGAATATAGCACATGCAAAATATATGCATTTAGGTATTTAGGATGTAAATTATGTAATTAGGAACAATTAGGCATGCTTCTGACCAGTAAATGGAGACAAAGTGTTTCCAAAATTACATTGTAACAAATATCTGTTGAGAGGCATTAGGTTGTTTTAAGACCGGAGGAAGTTTGAGGTTAATTTGTGACAACTAAGAGTTTATATAAATGTCTAAACTTGTTAATGTAGGTAAATCCACAGCACACAGCACACCCACACACATATGCAATAAGTGCATCCTTTTAACTGATTCATTTAGAGAGTTAAAAGCATTGATTAAAGTTAACATTGTATTGGATTATAAAACCTAGTGGTACTTGAACTGCTTCCTCTGGTCCTCAGAGGAAAATTTGGAATCTGTTATTCACATTGTAAAGAAATGGCTAATTAGCTGTAATGCACAGCTAATAAAGCAGATCAGCCAAAGAAAGATTAGTTCAAACAAATTTATCTTTAAAACTTGTAAACAGAGAAGTAAAGTGGAGAATGGTTCAAGAAGTTACCAGTACCTATAGAAACTAAATCAGATATAAGAGAACATTGAAAACAGTGCCAGTTTCTACTTATGCTGTGATTTATTTACCTCTGATGTCAGAACCTGGATCAAGGAATAATATCAAACCCAGCTTGACCACTTTCTAGGTGAAAATAATAATAAAAAAAAAAAAAAAAACAGTCTCATTTGCCAGTATTTGTCCTGAATGACCAGGTCAACTGCCTCTAGCAACAGTAATGTGTTTCTCTGCATTCACATGAAAATGAATCATAAAGTTACTAATTTCCTTATTTGTGAAAGAGTTATGATACAGACTGCCAGAAGTGCAGATATAATGCTCATTAATGTAACTATTAGTGTATGTTTAACTCAGGGCAACGATATCGAACATCAAGGTTAGGGTTGTTCACAAATAGAGGGGGTAGAGAGGGTTTCCAAGTCAATCCTATTCGTAAACATTGTTTCACCTGCAGGAAAGGGGAGAGGGAGGGGCGTCCTCTCTGCATTGTTTTCTGACCCCCCGTCTTTATTTTTCTTTAAATACAACAAACAAACCACATCAAAGTCTAACTCCTGTTGTACATTTTGTTTGAACATTCAACATTTTGTTTGAACTTGGAAATAGTATTTCTTGACGTGGTGCTTTTTATAGAAACATTGAGAACCATAGCCTTAACATATTTTCCATGTTCATTTCCATTATTTTTTTATGTTGTATTTAGTAGTTATGTGTGGTTGTTTCCCATATTGTGGTTAATTTTAATCAATACTTTCTTAATAAAATTCTAACCAATATAAATAACCATACACAGTGTCAAAATGTCTTGTAATGTGTGCTTTAGAACCATGTTAGACAGATTATTTCTGCAACACTGAATACTAAGGTGGAGCTATACTTTTTCCAAGTGTACTCTTGCTCCAAATGCAAAATCTCATCACCATTTTTTTTTTTTTACAATTTTATTAAGCCATAATGAGCTGTAAAAGTATTCAACAGAGTCAACCTTGGGTCTCTGCCATGCTGCTTCTTGATTCTACTAAGATTACTACAAGCAACAGTTTTTGTTGGCTAGGAAATTACAGTTACCAGGACTTGTTTCTGCCATATGTAATCACTAACAAGACTTAATCCAATTTTACTCATTGTCATCATTCTTTGCTCCTAATCCTAAATTCTGAAGGTGAGCAATGGCCCAGCTGTTTCTGAGTAGTGTGTGGAGGATGAACGGCTCATGAATTTGTTGGGGGGTGAGGGGTGCGACAATTGAAAATGAAAGGGTTGAAGCTGCCATTCACCAATGCACTAAGTGTTTTATTATTTTCCTAAATAACACATTAATGAAACAACAACCACTGCAATCTCTAGTCTCAAGCTTTTCAATATATTATGCTTGGCATCACCATCCATTATCAATATTAGGTAGAAAAATGCAAAAATAACTTTTTACACCTCTTATTATATGCAGTATGATACATATTAATAGATACTGTTTAATATATTTTTCCATTTCTCCTAAGATATAAGAAAACAATAATAGTGGAAAATAATTCAGTATTCTCTCCATTTAAAATATGTTCCCAAGAAACACTTATTACTCTATAATATTTGCATTTTTACATTGTATTAATATTTAATATAATTTTCCTGCTGACCAATATTTATAACAAATAATGCATGCTGAAATTTACTACAACACTGATAGCCATTTATACAATATATGTGGACATATTAAGCCAAATATCTTTTTCCACAAGGAATCAATATGATTCAGTTTGGAACTTGCTTCTTGCTGAGGACCATCCCATTTACCACTGCAGTCTCTTAACCACAACTTGACTTTAGCTGCTATGGGTTGGGGTAGGAGTATGACTATGGTTAATAATAGGAAAGGGTATTTGACCTAAGTTTCACTACATAATTTCTTGAAGTATCCTTGTTCTTCATTGAAAAAGTAAGCCACTTCCTTTATTTGAAAGTAAAAAGAAAAGAGTATAGACTGCAACATATTATGTGAACTGACAAGTTCTATTAAAGGAAAAATTCTTAAAATCATAACCAATAATATTTTTGTGTTTGTGCCATTTTGTAATTCAGTAAACATCTTGAAAGTAATATCATCTACATAGTGCTGAAATAAAACAGGAAAAACAGAGAAACATACACAGCCAATGTCATATACTCATAGTGATCATTTATAATGTTAGAATAAATAAAATGATCTTGTTATTTAATCAACAGGAACTTACGAGAGCATGTTTTGATTTATTGTTTAAGTGTAAAAAAAAATGGATGACTGGCTACATTATTTTACTGCCTTAGTGAAAGCCCATCTACTAATATATCAGTAAAAATTACGATTTTTCAACTTTAAATATTTAAAAAAACAAAAAGTATCAATGATATTAGAAAAATTACCTGAATGTAGACCCAGACAAGTTTTTAAGTGGGTGCTTCCTATTGGTGTCTCAGCCTCATTGTGAGAACACAATTTATACCCTACAATTAAGGCAATCTGAAAATATAGGCAAAAAATATGGCCCTACATTAGTTTAATGTTTAAGAAATATATCCCTTTAGCTGTGAATATAAAAAATAACTCCCATTAGAACCCCTGCATTTTAAACAGACAATTCATCGATGTTCCTGGAACACATGGTGACTGTTTTTTTCATCTTGTAGGAGTAGAGAATTAAGCAGGCTGCTGTTAAAAGCATTAAAAGCATGTCATATCAATATGTAGTTCCCCTCTAATAAATCTCTTAATTTTGACTTCATCCAGTTTGGCATGTCAGGTCACACCTGTCTGTGGATATCCACTGCAAAGTCACTGCTTTATGCTTAATTGCTGTTTAGGGAAATGAGGAATTTGCTGCAGTGTCATTTTGATCCATACGGAGCCAGAAGCTCATGTTCTCCTTACTTGTCCTTTAACAACAATCAGTATTTTCATTTGTCACCACTGGTAAGAAAAATGCATTCAGGCTTCCGTAACTTTCCCGAGCCCTCAATTAACCTGCCACTATAACTGCTAATACCGCTTTGCATATTTTGTCAATTTTCTTCCCTTTGAGCTTCAGGCTACTTAGAGGATTTCTCAGCATGTCCTGTTTTTAGCACAGATCTCATTATCTTTCAACAACAAGCTAGCAGCTTCTGTTTTCGTCTCATTCTTTTTCTTTGTGGAGTTGGACGGCACAATACGGGTGGGAGCAGATAGAGCGTAATCGTCACCGATGAGCTAATTTAATGAATTGGTTTTGTCACATTATCCCAGTGGAAAGCAGAGAGCCTCCAACACCAGAGCCAAGCGGTGTTTGAAATGACAGTCAGGTGTTGGGTTGATTGTAATCGTCTTCCTTCCGAGGTTCCTCATTAGTAGTCTTAACTATGTAGAAAAGAACAATAAAATTGTGTATCAGGAGGAAGGCAATGGATAGAAAACAAAAAGGCTCTCATGTAGTTTGAAACAGAGGTAGATTTGCCTCCTACTAACTTCCACAATTTTAATATTCTTTAGCAACATGGATTCTTGGTATCTAAGGGAAGAAGCTGTTTCTTGTGTCCTAATTAGACACAATAATACTTTCCAGACTGTGACAAAAAGTCTAACTTTTCTCTTCTAACCTTCTAAGGAGTGGAAAGAACCAGTGATGTGGCCCTGTACTCAGGCTTGGCTGCAGGGGTGGTGACCGTGGTGCTGCTGATCATCGCCGTCACTCTGTATCGGCGGAGCCAAAGTGAGTACGGGGTTGATGTCATCGACTCCTCTGCCCTCACTGGGGGCTTCCAGTCTTTCAGCTTCAAGACTTCTCGTCAAGGTAAGCTAGTGACTGAGTCTCACAGGGATAAGTCAGTTCAAACTAAACATTCGCCTACCAGACCTCCACTGTCAGATGCAGTTTTCTGGTTTTGTTTTAGATCTTACCTGCTAATTCAAATTAGCTTTCTAAGAACTAGACACAGAAACCCTTGTTTTTAAACCTACTTTTATTTATTTGTTAAACATTAACACAAATAATAAAAAAATATATGTATACATGTGCAGCAAGTTTCTTCATAGAGGCAGTAATTTTGAGTGAGCTAATCATTCTTAAACACTGAACCAATGTGGAGATCGAACACAGTGCGGAAAACATATCAAACAGTGGATTAGATTACAAAATATCTTTATTGATCCTCAACATGGAAAATGATTATTAAAAGATATAATAGACATAATAGAATAAGGGTAATGTTAATAGATTTGGCTTAACTACTATAAGTTATCTTAATCAATTCTTTAACTTGTTGCTCTATCATTTTTAATAAGAGTAAGAGTAAGAGTGCTGTTCTGTATATGCAGTGTTTTTAGGTTAAGAAAGAACAGATTTAGCCAGGTGTATTGTTAAAGTTCAAAAACTTTGCCTCCTGGTTTTGATTAAGGAGGTTTTGATTAACTCACGTTGGCTTATTCCTCTCCAGACTTTTATTAATCCCAGGTCAGGAACCGGGTGGAAAAGGCACTGATAACATTCAGATCTTAGTTATCTGTGTTAGAATGATGTCAAACGAGATAAACATGGTGCATAATTCCATAGTTACTTCCTGCTCTAAATAGATACATCACTGATACGTGGCATAATCCATAATATGACATAATTGGTGGGTGTTAAATAGATACGCCACTGAGGCACTTCATTATCGAAATACATTTTCTGGGCACTGTTCAGAATTTGTGCACAATATGCACTGAGGGAACCAATCCTCACTCTGTGCCTGCTGGTGTGTGGGGACAGAGACTGATAAGCCGACCAGTTATCTGCTGAAGTCCTGTCCAGTCTGATCCAGCTGGTTATATTCATCTAAACCACTGAGCCACAGTTGATTTTCCACATATGTCTTTCCTCTTAAACTGGCCGTTAGAAAAGTATTCATTTCCCTCTATAGGCACTCAGGCCCCCTTCTGAATGGTATTTTTTCTCCCTTAACAGTATTAATAAGAAGCAATCTATCCAAACAAACGTAAACATATATGAAAAAGTTAAAAAAAAAAAAAAAAAAAAAAAAAAAAAAAAAAAAAAAAAGAACTGATTTACCACATTTTTTTGGAGAGCTAAATTCAGTTTTACATGCCACACCCTGGCTGGACTACCAGCAAACCTGTAGAATCAAAAAGGGACTTAAGTTGTTTTGACATTATGAAGTAGGGTAAAATATCTCAAATGTATCATTATGGCTTGATAAAAAGAAATTCACAAGTCGGAAAAGGGTTACAAAGCTTTGGGACTACAGTGAACCACAGTGAGAAGCATTATGCACAAAAGGAGAAAACATAGAACTCCTCCTATGAATAGCCAGCCACCTAAAATTACTTCAAGGGTGCATTAACTCATTGAGATTGACCCAGAACATGTACAGCACAGCAGGCCTGTGTGCCTGCTGTGCTAACTAACTAAGATGA
This sequence comes from Anableps anableps, assembly GCA_014839685.1. NCBI lineage: Eukaryota > Metazoa > Chordata > Actinopteri > Cyprinodontiformes > Anablepidae > Anableps > Anableps anableps. The sequence goes on from CM026081.1 coordinate 24,780,591, forward strand.
CCTAACTAAGGTCATCATCATTGACCTTAGTTAGGTCATCATCAATGATGAGCTTAGTTAGGGTCATTGTTAATGATTCAATGGTAAAAAGAGAATGGGTAAAAATGGCTTTTATGGGAAACCAAAACAACTACTGATCAAACAGGACATAAAGGTCCATCTCTCATTTGCTAAAAAACATCTGTATGATCCCAGAGACATTTGGAAAAATATTCAGTGGATGTATTTTAGACATGTACATCCCGTTACAGTGGTATAAAACCAACATCAGCATTTTAGATTTAAAAAAAAACATCAGAACAGTGAAACAGGTTTGTGTTAGTGTGATGGTCCGTCCAGTTGACAAGGACCTGGACAGCTTGCAGTAAATGATGGAACCATACGTTTGCTTTCTACCAGAAAATCTTGTAGTAGAATGTCCAGTCATCATTTTGTGAGCTCAAGCTCTCTTGAGTTATGCACCAGAACAATGATATGCAGCATACCAGCTCGTCCAACCCTGAATAGCTAAAAAAAAGCAACAAAAAATAACCTAAGTATCTGTAGGGGCCTAGTTAAAATCCAGACTTAAACTTGATTGACAGGCTGTGGCATGGCCTGGAACAGGCTGTTCATTGTTGAAAACCATCCATTGTGGCTGATTTAAAACAATTCTGCAAAGAAGAGTGGGCCATAATTCTTCCCTAGATATGTACAAAATTCATTGCATGTTATCACAAATGTTTAATGTCAGTTTTTGCCACCAAGGGTGACACACTAGTTCAGGGGCAATTACTTTTTACATAGGGTCAGGTTGGTTTGGACAGCTTCATTTGAATACTTTTTTGTATTTACCCAGATCATCTTTGTGTTATATTAAACTTTGATGGTCTGAAACATTTACATGTGTGTGACAAAACCATAAAAAAGATTAAATCTGGAAGAATACTAATACTTTTTCACACCTCTGTGCTTAAGCATGTGGGACTTGACTTTATTGTACAACTTAATGGAGTTGATTTTCTACTTGTTACCTAGCTGTACAGAAATCACGAATGTAAAAAAGGAGTGTGTAAGGAAAAAATGCTGTGAATTGCTGGCATTGACACAGAAATACATGTTTTGTGAACATGTGATGCCCTAAAAATAAAATCCATGCAATCATCTAGTATGTTAGTTACTTTTATGGTTTGAAAGAACCATAAACAAAAACCCCTCCAATCAAATCCATTTTGTCTCTTATAATACAGAGAGAGAATATTGCATTCTGAATGTCATTCTCTGTTTGGCTGCAAAAACATTATAAAAAATGTCATTTTCCTTCAAATAGCAGAAGAAGACAAAAGTTAAGAGAGAAAAGATGGGAAAATGTCACTCTTTCAGATTGGCTTTGTAAGAAACAAACAAAAAGCCCCAGACAAAACACACCATCACTAGCTCTGTACTTTTTCAAAGATTAACAGTGGAGCAGAGATTACTTTTGCAAAAGATAAAGGGTTTTGTCTTTTTCATGTTGGTATTTCAATTTTAATTCAAAAACCATAAAAGTGCTGAAATATTGATGCTAATGTATTTGAATGAAAGCAACATCCAGGCAATCCATACAGTGTACGTATTCATGTAATGTCATGAATTATGCATTTATATTTTTGTGTTATGACATAACTAATGTGCATCAATTATTAAAATGTTTTAGGAGCCAGGATGAGAATGACAGTTTTTAATTTTTTTGTTTGTTTACTGCAGGCTTTTGGAGGTTCTTAATGTGTGAGCTGGAGTTAAAATGACCAATATAATATAGCTTAATCTATAAAACATGCAGGGCATTTGAATCTTATTGGAAACGCCAGCTCAGCCTTACTAATAAAACTTTGTTGAAAACAAATGGTAAAACACATAAAGTATCTGTGTAATTTCTCTCTTATCTATTATTACTAAGATATTTGTTCTCCTACCAGAGAGTATATTAATCAATATGGTAAATAAAAGGCTTATCTTTAGAGTACAGTGGTTTTTATGAATTTATCATCCTACATTCAACAATATCTCAATTAATTATTCATCATAACAGAATTAAAAATGCAATTTATTAGTGTTTTCACTTTCTTTTTGGTGAGCTCAGAGATGAAACATTCATGGTCTCGTTGCTTCAAACGCAGAAATATTAGTCTGTTCTAGCTTGGTATGTTTCACCCTACAGATTGAGGCATGTTTTTATTTATTTATTTTTTACCAGGCATGTATTATGGTTGGCCACAGCAGGAGCCCTTAACTAGGCATAATAAAGTTCATTTTGATAACACCGCAGGTGGCAGGGAAGGCTTTAATCTTGGTCTCTGCTCTCTGTGTTAGAACCTTCATAATATCCTGCATGTGCTCCCTTCCTCATATGTCACTCAGTTATATGCTGCCACAGCAAAAGCACAGAAATCAGTTACAGTTTTTTTCAAAACTGGTCGAAACAACTTAGACCAGGGGTCTGGAACCTTTACGATCCAAAGAGCCACTTTTTGCCTCCGTCCAGCTAAATAAAACATGTTTTAAAGAGACACGATTTTTTTCTATTATTGGGTTTTAAAATAAAAAAAAAAAAAAAAAAAAAAAAAAAAAAAAAAAAAAAAGGTAGGATACATTTTCTGATATTTGTGGAAAATTATGTAAAAAATACAATAAAAAAGGCACATAATTGCCAACCTAAATACAACAAAAAATAGAACTGGAAAGTGCTAAAACTGACATTTGGGATTGTATTGATATTTACAAACATTAGTTGATTCTTTTTCATTTTTAGCCAAAGTTGTTAAGAGCGTTTGTGGAAGGTCCAAGTAACTACTTGTGGCTCCACAGCTACAGGTTGCAGACCCCTGACTTAGACCAACAACAACTTGGCTGAGTTTATGTCAGAAATTTTGTTTCTTACAGTAGTCCATGTCTTCTGTTGTTGCTTTGTGTATATTAAAATATTATTATATCAAATATATCAAATAAAAAGAGGAAACAAATTCTCTTTACCATACAGGAGACAGATCAAAAAACAAACCCATCATTTGTATGAGAAGTTTATCTGCTCTGTATGATTTGAACAGTCTTTGCTGTAAAAGTAGTAAACCACACAAAACAGGGTTTGTGAGGGTGCAGAGGTCTACTGGTCCACTGTACAACTCTATGTGCATCAGTTATGGTTTTGTTGTCATTGATGAGGGGGTTTGTTGTGTGTGTTTGTTTTATTTTTACAAATACAACTTAAACTTGGTTGCTGATCCATCTCTGAGAGCTCTGTGTTATGGGCAACTTGGCCACAGAGGTGCTGCTGCTGTATTATGAATCCCACTGAACAGACTTTTCAGATATAAATCCACTCCTCATATTTTATTTGAAGAGGATATATAGAACACATATTTTCCTTTCATTTCACAAATATGCTACCTTGTGTGGTTGTTGGCTGGGGGACGTCAGTGTAACCTTCAGTGTATGCCTTGATATTATTATAATTTAAATGCAAATTTGTAAGTTTATGTACCTGTTTTGAAAGTTGATTATCAGACAACACCCCCTGCTGCTCCTGTTTGCCATTGGTAAGCAAGACATTATTTTTGTAAATTCATGACATTCTTGTTTCCATGGTGAGGAAATAATAGTCAAAGCCACAAAATGGGAAAAAAAAAAAAAAAAAAAAAAAAAAAAAAACATTTTAATGATACGCACTTCAGGTTATACATGCTGGTAATAACAACCCCCTTGTCTAAAGTTTCAGTGTGCTGAAATGTCTTTAAAGAAATCTAGCTGCTGTCAATAATTTACTCTTTTTTTGTGTTTTTCAGCAAATCCCTTGCTCATGAATTCATCCATGCAGCCAGATCTCACAGTGTCCCGTACATATACCAGCCCCATATGTTTCCAGGACTCTATTGACAAGGAGTTAATGGCTGAGCACTCTCTCCTCGACCCACTGCCTGATCTTAAGGCAAAAGGTTAGAAAACTGAACTACTCCTGCCCATATTGTCAAGGTCCAGTACTGTGGAGATGCAGAGAACTGAATGGCCTTAAAGTAACAGTCTAAACAATTATCCACCATCCTTTGTATGCATTTTATTTTGTTCAAAACAATCTCCAAAGAAACCTTTCATCCATAACAAACTGACCATACTCCAGTCCATGTTACTTGCTATGTTAGTGTTACTATGCATTTAATGCATTTTACATTTGCATAGAAAACAAGCTTTATTTACGGCAGCATGGTAAACAAAAATCTGAAATTTCCAACAATTTATTTTTACTGATTAATTTAGTCAAGATGTACAACAAGATTCATGGTCACACTTTGTATTCTCTGCAGGGGATCTTTTATGTTGAACAAATGTTGCTAAGTTTCCTCTTTGCAAAATTCTAAAAAGAAACAGTAAGATTAGTTCTGATTGAATAGGGAAATTATTTAAATATTTGAAAGATAACAGTGTGCTCCTCGCAGGTAATGCCATCTCTAAAAACGAAGCAGTCTGAGTACAGACTGTTCTCATTTGTGGTTCCCTGTTGGTGGAACGAGCTGCCAAATTCTATCAGAGCGAAGAGCTGTCTCTCTCTCTTTACCTTCAGGAATCATTTGCAGACTGATTCTTAAAAAAAAAAACACCTTCTTTTCTTACTCCTTTAACACACTAACACTTTTATCTCACACAGACATTTTTTCAATTGTCCTTTAAATAGATGAACTTAACTGCACATAAAGAAGATATGTTACACCATTTCATACAAATTCGAGGAAATTTCTTGAAGTCCTACATATCTGTGAAAAGCAAGTACACTCTGTTTCAGTGCTACAGTTTTTGGTCTTAACAAGGTTTTGGAATTGTTTAGGTGTAACCTTGAATGTTCCAAATCATACAGCAGCTTCAACTCAATGTTTAAGAGATTAAAAAAATGCTATGCTATGTGTGGAAACTAACAGATTGTAGAACCACCTCGAACAGCAGAAAGTTGGTATTCATTTTCTGTCTGGTTTTGTGTGTCTCTTTCATTAACGTGGAGGAATTTTGAGAATAATTCATAGCATTGCTTCAGTTGTTTGAGTGCTGTATGTAATTCTTTCTGCAAAGCTCTTTCAAGTTCCAATCAGAGTTTTCAGGTTAGGTTGAGATCTGGGGCCTAATGTGTAAAAGAGTGTGCCTCTTTCATACTGAAAGTTTGCGGTAGGGAGAAATTTTGAAACTTGCTGCATACAAAAAAATTCAGATGTATAAAACCGTTCATAGACGTGTCACTGCACACGTTGCCTTTATAAATCTGGATTGGCGGGGAATCGGACGCAGTTGCAGGCGATATTTCTCCGCCTCTAAATGTATATGCAAATGAGTATAAATACCCGGAAAAATCCCAACATGTGTCTGAATAACCATGGCAACGGCATCTTCTTGAGTTTGTCTCCAACTACAACTAATAATAATAATAGATTTTATATGAAAAGAGCCTTTTAGGGTCACCTTAACAAAAAATAAAAGTAATAAAATTAAAAACAAAATGTAAAAAAAAAAAAAAGAAAGAAAAAAGAAAATTTAGAGATCAATCAAAGAGAAAATTGTAGTTTGAATTGATGAATTTTAAGATTTAAAAATAGACAGATTGCAAGATAGTCCTTTGTATTGAGTTGGGAGATCAATTATTCCACAGTATATAGGAATTATGTTGAACCAGGCCAACATCTCACTATTTGCTAGGCACATTTCTGCATCACATGTAAGTTGCACATTCATAGAATGGAAATGCTTCCTCTTCATAAAGGCGCATTTATTTACAGTGGGTGCCCTTACAGCAATATTAGTGCAGTGGACAGCTCTTATCACATTGTGTAATCAGTTCATCGCAGCAAATTGCATTTGAATTTCTGCTTGTTCAGCTGCAGAGCGGGGGGACCTTTTGTATCTCAGCAACATACAACTGGCTCGACTGAATAATGACTGTGATATTCCTGATCTGTCAGTCAGTTCCCACTAAAATTCTCCGTCTGTAAGGAATCCCAGCGTTGTGAGAACTTGAACGGGTAACGCAGCGGTCCTTCTAGTTTCCCTCTGCAATGCGGGGGTCTAGTTCTGCACAGAGCTCCAGGATGATGGTCCTGTACAAGCTGAAGCAGCTAATAAACTGCTCATCATCATGTCCTAGCAGTTCAGTCTGATTTCTGAACACACGCTCCCTCTAAATCCTTCCATTGCCAATGTCCTCAAGCAGTGTCAAAGCTGCCATTGTTCCACAATTATGCACTCCTTTGTGCAGCTATTTATGTACATGTGTGATTGTCTACACTTTGTCCACCTTGATAATCATCAATCTTGACCTATTTGGAGTTAATCTGCTGATGTGACCACGTTTTCTTTTTCAGTGAGAATGAAAGTGCCCCACATATAACTTGCATTTTATGCGCTTCTCGGCACATAGACTAATGCGCAGTTAAATCTATATTTGACAAATATTACTATCTTCATTCAAGTGAGGTTTTCCAATTATTTTATTTGCATTTTATTTAGATATGTGTGTGTGTGTGTGTGTGTGTGTGTGTGTGTGTGTGTGTGTGTGTGTGTGTGTGTGTGTTTTACTTGTATGAGGATAAATGTTCAGTTTCACTGTTAAAGTTTAAACAATAAAATATTAAAATCATAAAAAAAAAAAAAAACATTGGGTTTGATGCTCCTATGGTTAAATAACACTGCACGGAATCAGATTTCAGTGTATTTAGGTGAGTTTTAATGCTTTGCAGTTTGTTACTGTCCACCGAAAAAGTTTGTGTCTGCTGCACATTTTCATAGCAGCTAAAAAGTTTGTGTATATTTATGCAGACTTTCATGCCATGTTCATTTTTATACATTCGAGTTGTGTGTAAAATATTGCACCACACATTTTTTTGTTTATACATGAGGCCCCTGGACTTTGACTGGTCCATTGGAACACACTGATTCTTATTTTTTCAGTCATTGTGCTATAGAATTGCCATTGTGTTGGGGATCATGTCCCTGATGATGATCTGGTTCCGGTAAAGCCCCAGCTGTCTAGCAAATGGCCTACATTTTGACTAGTATAATTTGGTGTACAGTGGAGTTTAGGCCTGACTGAAGGTGCCCATGTCTTGTGCCTGACTTACAAGCCCAAATCATCTTCCATCTACCACTGTGTTTGACTGTTGCTTTGAGCTGAAAAATTATGTTTCCTGTTCAACAACACGGTACACTGTACTGAAGTCAAACATTTGTTTGCAAACCTAAGACCTGTTGTGTTATTTTTCTTTCACTTGAAATCCCATTCAAACAAGTCATACTTCATCTGGCTTTTTTGACTCATAAGCAGTAAGATTTTAAATGTGAAGTGTGGCCTGTGGACGCTGTGATGGATCTGTTAATTTTTTTTCGCAATTTCTCTAAGCGTTATACAGTCTGACATTGGGATGTGTTTTCTGGGATGTTCACTCCTTGGAAGACGTTCAGTGGTTTTATAAGTGTTCTACTTGTGAATAATGTTCCTCACCATAGAATGATGGACTTTTAATTGTTTGAAAACAGCCTTGTGACACTTTCTATAGGGAACTACAATTGCTTTTCACTAGTCTTGTGCTCCTACACAAAGCCATTGAAGGAGCTACTGGTGCCACCAACTATGCTCTGTATTCTTTTTTTCCACCCCAGACATTGTCTAATAGGCTCAGAGATTATCTGTTTTGCTGTGTTTTTCTCCTAGATGAAACCACTAAAAACATACTGCTACTGTTAACCCTTTTTTTTAGTTTCTATATAAACAAACTATGTAACTATATAAACAAATTGAGTTGAACTGAATTGTTGATATCTTTCCTCTTTGGCAAAATGTTAATACATCTGTATGCTTCAGACCAGGAAACTGCCAAGAGGTCTGCTTTTCAAGGGTAGACTCAACCGCTGATGTGTTAATCATGTGCTTTCAGGAGCAGCATGTGCCTGGTACTTTCCCTCTTAAATCCTGTGAAAACAGCAAAGCTGGACTTTTTTTGACATCTTCTTCATTCTCGTTTCATTATTATTTTCTGTAGACCTGAGGTCAATTGAAGTAATGTTTGAATCTAATAACCAGACCACTTTTATGATGCCCTGATATTTCAGAACTTAGAATTCATCAAGGGTGGGCTTTCTATTTTCCATGGATGTTCTTTTGTCAAAATACAACATAATACAGCGCCGCTGTACTGTTCTCTTTCTACCCTTTCATGATTGATCTCTTCTATTGAGACAATTTTACAGGGCAGATTGAGCAGCTTGACTCCGCTCTATCTTTGTCTTATGTGGGGTGTTACTCTTCTGACGTTAGTGTAAACAAGTGGACATAAATTGCACTCCATAATGGCTGAGGCACATAATGACCGAACAAGAAAACATGCAGTGCCTAGCCTGAGAGCTCACACATCAAAACTGTTGCCCAGAAAACTGATATTAAAATACGTGACCTGCAATTTATTTCTCAAATACTTGCAATTTTTTGTCCTGCAGCTCAGCCACAAACATTTGGAAGTATCAGCTGGGCCAGGTTGAGAAACCTCCACACCACAGATAGAAATGGTTGGCTTGTCACAAGATGTATACACCCAAAAAATAGCCTCAGTCACATATCAGCTACACAAACCTTGGGTTTCACTGCCAGGCCATTTCTCTGTGTATTAAACTTTCTGATACAAAGGCTGAAATTTGTTTGTCTGATTACTTAATTTTTTAAATATTATTAGATATAAAGATCAGTTATTTAGTACTTGAGTAGCCTTTTTATCAAATACTTTTTTACTATTACGTGAGTAATTTCTTGGATGGCAACTTTTTCCTTTAACTTGAGTACGAATACATTGAAGGAGTGATTCTTTGACTGGATTGTTGAGTAACTCTCCCCACCTCTGCTTACAGTTTATATCCGTACTGGAAATACTTCATGTGCTGCTGTTGGTGATGGAAGATTTTATCATAAATGAAAATCTAAATTTTCCAACTTTAAAATTTAAAAAAATCTAAGAAGTAACAAGTTGTATTTAAGGAGACATATAACTGGTACAACTGATAAGCTATACTGATGTTAAAAGTTTTCTGTTAAGACTAGGTCAGCCACTAACGTTTTCTTTTTTCTTTAATCTATCGGATACGTTTTCTAGCAATCAGTTAAACAGTTTTTCCCCCTACATTAAATCGGCTGTTTTATTTATTATTACAGTTTATTTTAAACAAAAATATCTTTCCCCCTTAAAGTATGGCCTATGTGAATAAAGTACCACCTCCAGCATGACAGATTAAAGATATTTAAGCTTTTATTATTGCTTTTATTATTTAGGTATATACACAAATGGTGAATATGTTGAGAATGAACTGGAAATAAACAAAAATCTCACTTCAGTTAGAGTGCAACTCCAGAGGAATTAAATATTTTATGACATCTTTTAGTTCAAATGTAACTGTGAATTGACTATTATTTGCTAATTCTATAAATTATTTAATGGGTTAAGGAATTTTTTGGTAAAAATTTATTCTGACATTACCATTAGGGGAGACTGGGGATGATTGTAATGCTTTTTGCTTCAGCATATCTAACTCCATGATTCCATTTTTGGAAATAGAATTGTCAAATTGTTATACAAGATACTCACATGTGTTTACCAAAAATGGTACTGATTGACAACCCTGTAAGTATATCACAGACTTTGTGAGTTAGTGTCAAAGACACAGATGTCCTTTGTTACAATCTACCCCAATACTGGGGTGGGTTGTAATACATGCTGGGGTGAGTTGTAACAATACGACTAAAAAAGCAAAAATAGAGGCCACGCTGTTGATTCCATTTTACAAGTGTATTTGAGAAATAGAATAACCCAGAATAGTGTCTGTCATTCTTTATGATGAACCATAACCCAAAAACAAAATCAATGATACAAAAGTTTTTGTTGTCCATGTTGTTTAAATTTTCTTCAGTTACGAGCATTAATGCCATTGATGTGGATTGGTTCTCTCGAAAACCATACTGACAATCTGTTAATATGTTCTGTTTATTGATGAAGGCAGCAAGTTGGGTGACCAGAGTTTACAGGATTCCAGAGAACTTGTAGAGTGATGATACTGGCCTATAATTTGTGAAAAATGTTTGTCACTAACTTGAAATATTGGAGTAACTTTGGCAATTTTCGGCTGATGTGAAAATGATCCTGTTTTGATTGATAAGTTAAAAATATAGGTCAATGAATCTAACTCTTTCATGCATCTATCACTTTCTTGACCAAGGTCATTTTTTTTAAAATTAATAAAATGCAAAGTAAAATAGTTTTTTGCATTTTTAAATATATAAGGGGTGGGTTGTAACACTATGTTACAACCTACTCCACACTTGTCAGCCATTGTTTGGCTAGCTGTATTAGCATTGTGCTTTGAAGTTTGCTGTGGTAAAATGCACCACAGTTTGCTTGAGAATCTACATTTTCAACTGACATTAATCATATGATTGTAGCTGTAACTGTGTAAGTACCAAACAAAATTTACCATTGGTCAAAAAAATTACTTACCTTTAAATCAGTTTTTTTCTCAATAAAATTGGAACACACCAGCTTTCAGCCCTGAAATTTACCATTTGGGGTTGGGGGGTTGAATGGCTAAATAAGAAAAGAATCACATGACTTCTATCTGTTCTCTAAATGATGGAACTGATGGCATTACAACTCATCCCATGTTACAATCATCCCTGGTCTCTCTATCTACAAAAATAACTGTATTGAAAATGAGGTGTTGAAAAGATAATTTGAACTTCCAAATGAAGTCTGCCCATGCGCACACATAGGCAGCTAATCTTGCAAATATGGGGTAAAAACAGAAAAAAGTAGCAGTCAAAAACAAATGACTGAAGGTATTGTATTTTTTTCTATATGACCAACAGCCAGTTGATCTGTGAATAAGAACGAAAGTTGTGGATGCTTGATGAATTTTTAGTCTTGCAAAGTTGCTCGAAGCAACATCCTATATCAGAAAACTGCAACATGGCCTATCTTGAACAACTGTCTTGTGTTTCTGTGGATTTGTGCCACCAGCAACAACAGTGGCTGAGAAACTGTAGCAGCTGTCACATTCTTTCACATCTTACACATTATGCTGACACAAATAACATAAATGTGGTATGTGTCTGTAAATGTTAAGAAATGAATTTCATTTTGCAAAACATCAAGTCCTGTCACATCTGTGGGGCATTTGTGACATACTTTTTACTTGGGGCCAGGTTAGTTTGGAAAGCTTTCTTTACACAATAAATACAATACAAATGTGAAAAGTGCATGTGTTTGATGATCTGAAACATTTGTGTGACACAAAACAGAAGAACAGCAAGGTAGCAACTGTTAAATGCTAAAATTTAAACGTGGAGTATATAAAAGTCAGTGGAAGCCATTAACAGCTGCAGCGACCTTATAGTGTGGAGAGTCTACCTTCCTCGTTCTTTGAATGCAAAGTGATACTCTTCCCTGAGCCTCAGGCTCATTGTTTCAGCTGGAGGCAAAATCCTTGGCAGAGGCAGGCTTGCTGCACTTTCAGTTGCTCTTATAGGATTAGCTTTGGTGAACAGTCAGAGAGCGAATTGTTTTACTATGAGCATGTCATAAATGTAAACAAAGCTGCTTACAGAGTGCTGCTTGTTTTTTGTTAGAGTCGAACAGCTGTGTCAAAAAGACGTCAGAGTTCATAACTTTACAGAAACCAAATTTAAAAGCATTCATTGTTTCCTCAGGGGCGACGGAAAGGGCAGAGTACCACGTCATCTCCCACCCTCAGACATTTCCACGGGGCTTGGCTCCAGACTACAGAGGGGTTGCAGTAGGGACAACGTTGGGCAGGAGAGGCAAAAACCTTTTCACTCCACGGGTCTTTCAGACGCTCAGCAGGCCTCTGCACAAAGCAACGGCAGTGTTTGGCCATGCTGGAGGCAGGCTGGTGGTACCCAACACAGGTGAGCCAACTGTGAGGCAATTTGATTTGATACGATCCTCCTGGGAGAGTAATCTTTAATGTGATGGTAAATGCTGCAGAAGATTAAACCTGTCTTAAGTTTTAGTTAATTTTTAAACCTCCATCATACTTGTAAATGTATGTTATTGCGATTTATGTTATAGACCAACAAAAAACAATGAATAATAGTAAAGTGGAAGGAAAATATGTGGTTTTCATGTGTTTTTGCATATGAAAATTTAAAAAGTGTGGCCTGTATTTTATATTCAGCTCCCCTGGTCAATAAATTATATATTTATAATATTTTTGTCGTCATACTGTCCTACAAGTCAACGCTCACATGCCGATTTGCAGTATCCATAGAGAACTTGGGGTTCAGTTTCTTGTCCAAAGTCACAAAATGTCAGATTGGGAAGCTGGAATCAAATTCAACACCTCTTCAGATAGAACAGTCCTTACTTTTCTAACCAAGCCACAGCTACTTTTTAGTACCACTTTTCTCTGGAAATAAAGATGTAAGTCTTTTTGGGAATGCCTGTACCAGCTTTGCACATCTCAGGAATGAAAAGCTTGCCAATTCTTCTTTGCAAAATAATTTTAACAGGACAAGAACCCTACATATTCAGCCAGAGCTACAGTGCAATGGTTAGTTCAATGCATATTCATGTATCAGAACGACCAATTCACAGTCCAGGCCTAAATCTTCATGAGAATCTCTGACAAGAGTGTAATACTACTCTTCACAGGTGCTCTAGAGCCAATCAGATTGATCTTAAAAATTACCATCCACCTCAATCTCAAGTCTTTCATTGCTTCTAAATGGGTCTCTTGTAGTATTTGCTTTGTATTTAGCTCTGTCCATCTTCCTATCAACTTTGACTAGCTTTCCTGTTCCAGCTGATAAAAGGCATGATTTTTCCACAACCATGTTTAATAGAAATGAGGTATATTTTTCCTTCCACTCTACAATTTTGTTATATCCACAAAATCAAATAAAATACATTGAGATATTTTTCTAACTACAGTGCTCTTATTTTGTTTGCAAAACTTATTCAGCTAAATATATATATATATATATATATATATATATATATATATATATATATATATATATATATATATATATATATATATATATATATATATATACTGACTCTAAAATTCAGTATCTGAGAGCATATAGTTCTCAGATATAGTATCTGAGAGCATATAGTTAACACTATGAAGAAAGGTGCGAACTTCCACATAATTCAAGCAGCCGACATTCATCACTCTTTCTCTCAAGGACCTTCATCCACCCCCAGACTGGTAGTAATTGTTAATGACACCAAACAATGTTGTTAATATTTTTGTGAGATTGTGTTAAAGATAGATGCAGCATGTAAGTGTGTCTGATTGTGACAAAGAAGGTCCTGGCAGCATTGGTTTCACAAGGCCTTTGAGACTTGCTTCTGTCACCTCATTCTGGGGCCATCACCCCTCTAGCTGTCACCCTTGGTAAAGAGACCTGACAGCTGAGCAGGTGTGTTCCATGTGTGTGCGTGACTGGCTGCTTGCTGATCAGCTCTCATGTGCCTTTTTCTCTGCAGGTATCAGTCTGTTGGTGCCTCACGGGGGGATCGCAGAAGACACTACCTGGGAAATGTACATGAGCATCAACCAGGAGGACAGCAGGTGAGGGACTCTCACAGAGGCGGTACCGTCTGCCTCTCAGGCTGCTCTCTTTTAATCTTTCAGCCCTTCGCCATGCATATCTCATCCATCTTCCCGTGACACTGTCTCCTTGTCTTGTTGCCAAACAAGCACCTCGAATATACAAAAGCGAACACATTCACTCTCTTAAGAAGCACACAAAGTGACACACAATGTACATATTCTCGCTTACAGATGCACATGTCCCCACCCAGCTTGCAGTCTTTTGTCATCTTGCAGACACCACAGGGGAGGATGTGATGTGTCATAAATACATTGGAAGGTGTAGACATATTGCATTACTGCCCTAAGCAACTCTCTCAGCGGAGGAAAATACACTTCATGACTATGGTAGTCTGTTTTCTATTTGTAGACATAACTGTGACAATATCTCTTTCCTTCTTGACTGGTAAGAGACGTGAGTGCTGTGAACTCTGCAATGTGAAGGCAATATCTGGTTTTTGGTCAGATGGACAGAGATTGGGTATGATGTGCTTCAGAATGTAGATGCATCAGGAGAATGTAAGATTTTCACAAAGCTGCTACTCAGGGAGAAATGTCATGATAAGTAAGACCTGTTTGAGAAAGATAAACACGTATATCCACTATATTGGGTACACCTGTTTAATTACTTGTTAACACAAATATAAGCTCAAAGAGATGGAAGCAATTAAATGTGTTAATGTATCTAGATGTGGTGAAGACAACTTGATTCAAACAAAGCATCAAAAGGGAAGAAAGGAGATTTATAGTGGACCCCTCGTATTCATGGGGGCAAGGGACCACAGCCACCCACAAATAGCTATAATCTACGAATATTCGAGACCCCCTTTAAAAGTGCTTATAACTGCCTATTGTAATAGTTCACACACCAAATTTACCTTAATATGCATTAATACGCACAGTTGAAACCATCCTAGCACTACCACAGAGAGTAATATCTTCAGTCTTCCTCATTTTGTTCTTGAGGGTATAGCCAATCAGTACCCAGCAAAAAAAATGCAGCTCCTGGATTGACTCCTTCGCAAGTACCAGCCAGTAGCGAGTCAAGCAGCATTGAAGCTAGGTTTTTCAGCTTAAAAGATGAAGTTTCTTTCAAATATCTTAGCTAGGGCTGAAACTAATGATTATTTTAATAATCGATTATTCAGTCAATTATTCTTTTCAATTAATCGATGAATCGGGCAAAAAAAAAATGTCTTTTTCATTACTTCCTTTTAGGGTTGTGATTTCTTTAACTTTGGGTGATTGACGATTGGTCGATACTTACATGTGAAACTGATCTTATCCACCAATCTTTTCTACCATCACAACGGTCTGAGAGAGGGCTGCATTTAACAATAGTTGGCCTACTGTTGCCAACTTTGCAACTTTGGGAGAGAGATTTTCCCTCAGACATCCAAACCAAGTCAACACCTTTTATGCGGTGATGACTGGATTTTTGCTTTTGTCAGGAGCAGGGCATAAAAAACTGGGGCTATTTCTGATTGTACCTTCACCATATGTACCATGTGACTGTTTCTCTGTGCGCTCTCTGTCTGCTGGCGGGAGCATGTGTTCACCCACGTGTGAGCGCACCTGACTCAGCGTGTGTGAGCATCGGTTACAGAGGAGAAGCATGTGTTTTCATTCAGCTTTTGTCAACTTTGGTGTTGGCGCTTTTGAAAGTACACGATGAGCTCGTGCAAGCTGAGGAAGTGGTCTGGCTTGACATGTGCACCCTCACACTCAGTTCAATCCCTCAACTATAAACTTCATTAGCGAGACGGGGCGCCGCGCCCCCCCTTGGATAATGGTAGGGGATATACTGAACTCCCTTCATCCTCATCGATCACTCCAACATGTCTCCGTTTCCATGCCATGTCAAATCACTTCTGCAAAGATTGCATATTATGCATTTTTTTATAGCTTTGTGAAGCGCTCCCACACTTTTGAGGACTGGGATCAAACAGTTTCCTCTGCGTCGGTCACTTCTAGAATTTACCTAATTCCATTTGAAAACACCGCCTCCACTCTGCCTTGCCTCGCTCCGTTCAACTCTCTCTGCAGCTTGAGTTTTTTTTTTTCTTTATTCAAAAATCAGATAATAGCCGGCGTTTCCACAAGTAATTTTGAGTTACATTTCACAGAAAAATTCACAAACAGGTGATTTCACAAATAGTGGACCCTAAATAGGTGGGGATTCACTGTAAGTGATTTATTAAGAGTGTGGTATCTGTTTGTGCCAGTCCAACTGATCAGTTGATTGGAGTGGGCTACTAGATTTGAGATGGTAGAAAGATAACGGGATATTTTCTAACCACACTTGGGGCCCTTTAGTACTAGCCGAGCATTGTCAGAGCACCATCACCTACTTAAGTACTTTTTTGTGACCATGTCCATCCATTTATAACCATAGAGTACCCATCTTCTGATGGCTGAGGATGAGGTATCCTTTGCCTTTCAAAATGTAAAAAAGTTTAATGGGTATGAACATTTTTGCAAGATACTGTGTCTGATACCTTTGATTGCTTGGCAACAGACCCTCAGAAGACATCTTACAAGCTGAAGTCAGTCTTATGGCATGTTTCTGATTGAAAGCAGACACTATCAAGATGTCAGCATGTCTGTGTGAATCGTTTCTCACGAGATACTATCACACCAACATGAGTAACTGCTTGTGCTTCTGAATGTAATTTGATTTCCAAAGCAAAATCAAATAGCAGTGGGCAGAATAGTGACATTTTGCTCCATCTGAAATTCAGCCGTCATCTCACTGCAGTTCCACATACCCATTAGGTGCCTGAGGTCACAGGGGAAAGGAAACACATCCAAGGTCGAATAGATGCTGTGGCTCAGAGCATAGTTAGTGGGCTGGTTGCACACTTCTGTGCCTTAAGTCTCTCCCGTTCAGCCAAACTGTTGCCCTCCAAGCTGCTGCTTTGCTCTGATAAGCCTGATGCTGTTTACTTCTCTGGCTGTCATTTAAGAAGCTGCAGGATCCGTGCACCGCTGAGCTGTCAGTCAAAGCCTATCTTCTGACAGCCGCACAGTCCAGGGGAGAAATTGGATCCTTTCTTCCCATTCAAACCTCGGTCATCTACATAAGACGTTGTTTTTCTTTTCAAAGAATAGGAATCGATCAGCTCCGGCTCAGTTTCAGGTGCTCAAAGGAGCTTTCCCATGTCCTCCAGGCATCAAGAAGCTGATTTTTTTCTGTGTGTCAACTTTTTGAGCTCAGCGTGGGACATAAGGTTGCTCAAGGACAAAATCATGGTGTGTGGCAAAATACACCTAATATGATACGACTCACAAAAGTGAATAAGTTGGGGGGTGCCTTTCTTTTTTTACACAAAGAGAGTCTATAGTGTCAAAACTTAGTATAAACCTGTCTCAGATTGGTTCCATCTGAATCTTTGACTGGAGGTTGTTTTTAGTGAGTTTTGCCAAGTTTCTTTGGTAAAACTTTCCTTTTACAATTGAACCCTAAAGTATGCCTTTAGATTTTCTTGTAGGCCTCCCAGTGCAACATAATGGCCACCTAACACACATAAAGAGAAGAACTACATCAATGTTCAGAGTTGTTGTTTTTCCTCAATTCACATGAATGAAGATATAGTAAATATTTAATGAGTCCCTAAGCATTGTGTTTGTTTCCACTGTACTCACAGAGAAGTATCTATCTGATTAGCATCTCATGCCCCACTATGTTCAACAGTTTATCAGCAAATTTTGCTCTTTGGGACTGTGGAGCTTTTGGTTGAAAACCTCCCCTTTCTCCCACTAATAAGTGCAGCTCCAATTGGGCAGCAGTAGCGAGTGATCAAAAACAGCAAAGCTGTAAAAATAATCAATTACAAGTGATTAAAAAACTTAGCAGAGCTGAGATCAGGCACAGGGGCATGATGGTGATTCTCTGTCGGGTTGTCACTACATCTTTTACTGTGTGCATTATCATAAGACCCATTGCTCATTTAAAAATATCGATTTCTCCAGATTTAAAGCTGCAGTATGTAACTTTTATAAAAAAATATTTTTCTACATATTTGTTGAAACTGTCAGAATGGTATGTTGTGACAGAATGGTATGAGACAGATAATCTGTGAAAAAATCAAGCTCTTCTGCCTTCTCCCAGTGCTATCTAGAAACAATTAATCAGAGCCAGGAGGCGGGTCTTAGCTCTGTCAGTCAGCGCTAAGAGTCAGTGGAGCAGTGCTCTTTTCACTGTGGTATAAAAATAGTTAAAGGAGAAGTTGGATTTATTAAAACAGGATGGCCAAAGATAGTATTATTATTAAATATTTTTCACCCTATAATTTAGTTTAGATTAAGTGAGCATATCTCTATCTGGTCAAAACAATACTTGTCCTTTTAGTGATCATTGACTAAATAATACTTTGCACAAGTATTCTTTACTTTAATCCTAACCATTTTTCGTTTTGTCACATTACAACCATAGATTTCAATGCATTTTATTGGGCTTTTAAGTGAAAGACCAACAAAACACTAGTGTATAATTGTGAATAGAAAGAAAAGGATATTTTTTTTTCTTCTTGTCAAGCATTGCAAGCATTTTGGGGTATATCTCTATCAGCTTTGCAAACCTAAAGACAAAAATGTTTGCCCAGCCTTCTTTTCAAAACAGTTCAAACTCAGTCAGATTGGATGAAGAGCATCTTTGAAGATCCACTTTTAACAATTGCCCCAATTCTCAGATGGATTTAAGTCTAGACCAGGGGTACCCAAGTCCAGTTGGCAAGAGCAGCCCACCTGAGCTGTGGATTTCTGGAGCTCCTCCAGAGTAACCAAAGCCCTCATGATGATCTCTTTGCATTACTTCTCCAGCTAAGATGGACAACCATGTCTTAATAGGTTTAAAGTTGACCATAGTCTTTAAATTTTCGAATGATGCAACAAACAGCTACAGCACAGTCTGCTGTCCCCATTGGTTTTCATGACCAAGTAACATATATACAAAATACATGACCTCTAGAGGCAAACGGTTGCACTAAGGAGGGCTGAACACATACACAATTTTCAGATGTTTGTTCATAAAAGAAATAGAGAACCAGGTGTAATTTGCTTTCCATTTTACAATCAAATGTAATTTTATGTTGGTCTGTCATAAGATCTCTATAAAAAGCAATGGATTTTGTGGTAATGCCATGACAACATGTTAAAAGTATAGGTGATATGAATACTTTTGCAAGGCATTATATTTGTTGTTCTGGACTCCACCAAACAATAAAAAGGGTTCTTTTACAGTAAGACACTAAGCTCTATTAAAAGAGAAAATATTGTAGTAAAAAAAATACTGTTTGCTTATTAAAAAAAACAGTCTGAAGCTTTGCATGGTTCAAATGGAAGCTGCACTCAATCTGTAACATTTTTATTAACTTGTTTCCTGCATAAAATGCATAGCAAAATCATACAGTGGCACGTGTTAGGTATTAACATTTGACAAGTTAGTAATAAAATAAAGTGCTGTCAGCAGTTTTAACAGGGACTATTTGTTTGATAGAAAGTGCTGTCACACCACAGCTGTTCACATCCTGTTCTGTGGATTAAATCCAGACTCACGGAGGCAGGAAAAAGATTTTTTTTCTTTCTTTTTTTTTTCACTAGCCTCCATTGACATCTTGCCCGGTCAAATATGGACTGTGAGAAGTGTTCCCTTTAATTAAGGTCCCAATTCATAAGCCCATAGCATTGTAGCTTTATTTTAAATGATTTTACATGATAGATAACAAGTAAAGCATTGTCAGCAACATGTCTGACAAACTGCATCCTATGAGGTTTTGTTTTATGCAAAAACACAGCATGATGTTCATCTGCACACATGAGACCGTACTTAATCAGCAACTGAAATTGTAACCAACAATGACTGCAGTGATAGCTCTTTGTTCCCATAACCACAATCAGGGATGCTAAAGAATCATCTTTAATCTTTGTTCACAGACAGTCTGGCTAATTACCATAGTCTCAGCAGCAGGTAACCTTGGTTTCCTCTGAGCTGGGGGCTGATTAGCACAAAAGTGCAGCTGTACGGACAAGGTACCGCCTGACTGGAAGTGTGAAATTACATTTGGACTGCAATTCTTTTAATTCTCTGCTGTTGATTGGTAACAGCATAATGAAAAGTAAAGCTTCCCACAGCATTCTAAATCAGAAGATAACAGTACTTAAAAAGTCCTAATGGAAACATGTTATCTATTCTAAGTAATATCTGCAGGGTTGGAAATCTGCAAAACTGCCAACAGAACGATGCATCTTGACTTAGATGTTCAAAAATGTGATAATTTAGTGTCAATACTTAATAACAAAAGTCTTCCATCTGTGCTTAAAACTTGATTAGTTTTCAAAATTCCTTCAATTAACATGTTTTAAAGAAGTAGGAGCTAAAACTGAAGCCAAATGCAAATGAGAGAAGGTTTATTGTTGTATTAAAGCATTCGAATATGAAAATTACCACAATATTGGCCACACCAGGAACATTCATTGTTTCTTTTGTAACTTTTATTTAAATTTCAATCATTTGTCATCTGTTTTTCTAAAAGCTCTTTTCTGAATATGTGTTTGATTGGATCATCAACTTCTACAAGCATGTTTCAGATTTAGATTTTTTTCTTGTTTTTTGTCTTCTTGTGTTGGTCATCTAAAACAATCATTTTAAGTGGATGGAAACAAAAATATGAAGCTTTTCCGTGAAACATCAAATCCTCTCACAACATTGAAGTATGTTGATGCATTCATGATTTGTATATTGTATGTGTGTGTAGACATGAAGGGTGTAAGATTTTGTCCTGTCACATGTCAGGTCATAGTAGAATATTACTTATTTCTGTTGCTAGGACATTAACGTCTCATTTTCTTATTCTTTTTTCATATTTAAATCGTCACATCACCATCCTGGAATGAAAGTTTAGTGTTCTATGTACTTTCTATTAGTGCCTTAAAGTCATCAAATAACTATTGGCCGAATTAATCAGAAAGAGGGACGGGCTGTGGTTAGTTGCAGCCACTTCAAGCATTTGGCGTGCTTTGATGATTTAATCTGAATTAGTACAGACAGAGCTTTTGCATAATGTGGTATGAGGTTAAGAAATGTTTTAATGGATCAATATTGTTGCAATATTTGAATAGCTTAGTGCTGCATATACTCTGTATATAAGTTGCAACACTTTTCTGATTTGTCAAAAACTCCTTGGCAGCCTGGCTCAGCTGTATATTAAAATTGTAATCCAGCCTGCCATAACTTTTTATGTAGCCCTCAAGACGGACACATAAATAGAACCTTTAAGATAACAGTTGTATGCTTAAATAATATTTTATCAATCAAATTGAAGCTATTTTCATCTGTATACTCTCAAATTACATCAAAAGATGAAATGAACATCAAAAGATGAAAAGATGTTCAATATTATTTAACTTTAAAAAGTACTCATCGAGTGCAGAAATGGCTATTATTCATATTTTAATGGTTGGTTAATGGGTTTTATCAATGCATTCTGCTACAGCAGGCCAATTGAGGACATTCATAATCTTGATATTGCCCAAAATGAAAATCACTTTGACACCCCTGATATAAAGTGTACAATAAAGTATCGAAAAGAAAACAAAATATAGAAAAATTACACTAAGGCCATTTTTTGTAAGCAACACAGCAGGAATTGTGTTTAAAAGAATGTCAAAAATGTTTTTGAACTGATATATAGCTTTTTAACATTTTTTGTGAAAAATTTGCAACAATATTGCTCATATTTCAGCTTGTCAGAAGAGATGAAAAGTGCATAACATTCACATTCACAGTAAAAAGGCTTCGTCTATTTCCTGGCTTTTTTCTGTGAGCTACAGTTACTTGCTTACAATGAAGTATGAGGGCCAGACTAAGAGTTTTTTTTTTTGTTGTTGTTGTTGTTTGTCTTTAATACGAGTATAAAGTTGTAATTTTATGAGAACTCCACACCAAACTGCATTAAAATGAGTGTAAACGTCTTGCAAAGTTATAGTTAGTATCTGTTCTACAAAAAAGGAAATAGTTTATTTTTTAACAGATCAACATTAAATTATTATCAGCTGCAGGACTTTGAAATGATTGTTTAAACGACTGTCCATTTCAATGAAAGAACCACAGACAGACTGCTGCTCACGTCAGATCTTGATAACGCTATCGAAGCTTCTTTTCTCATTAAAACAACTTTTTTCCTCACAATTTTATGACTTTCTTACAGCAATATTGTGATTTTATGCTGCCAACAGTATAATTATTCTGGTAATATGACTTTGTTCTTGTAATAATATGACTTTATTCTTGTATTTTTAAAAAATCTCTTAGTCTGTCCCTAATACTTCATCATCCTTCGTCCTCTATGGAGGCTGATATGATTCAAAACATTCACACTTGTATCCTCCTCCTCTGTATATACCAGTGTCTGAGTACAACAGGCTACTTCTTCTACTGGCTTAGGCAAGCAGTCTGTTGATTAATTTGAATACTGCTGCCACATAGTGACTGGAGGCTTGTTTACCAGTCAAGCATGAATAAAGACAACAATACACTCTTGCTTCTTGCGAATATTATTTCAAATTGTGTGCATAGTCAGTAGCAATTTCTGATTTTAAAAGTGGCAAAGTAGATTACATGGTCTAAATTGTACTTAAGTATGAGTAAAATTACATACTTGAAAGAAATACTCATAAAAGTACAAGTACTCAAAAAATCTACTTAATTACAGTAATGTGATTATTTGTAATTTGTTACTTCTACCCCTATATATGGTACAGTATCAGTTGTATATATAAGTAGGACTCGAGTATTGTTGATATTAGTTAAGGCTGTGTATCTTCCTATGATTTGAAATGCAAGACAAATATAGAATGGTGTGGTAGGGTTATTTGAATAAATACTGAACAACAGTCTTAGTTATATGTGCATTAGACGATACATTAGAACTGTAGCTTCTATGTGTGTTTACATGTATGATTTCACACACATTCTACACATTTGTGATGCATCTGTGCACTCATGTTAGGGTCTGTTCCTGCCACAGTTATATTAATGATGTTGAGAAACACTCATGCTGCTGCAGTGACAACAGCACCAGCGTTGTGCCCTGCGTACGTGAGGTATCCAGCCAGGCCAGCTGCATGACTGATGGTGGTCCCATCGATTGCTCTCAGTCTTTAGGGCTTCCAGCCAAGTTTGGGCCCCTAGCCAAGAGCAGCTTGGCCCGGCTAATCTGTCACCAGGCTGGCCGGAGCAGCCTTCATAAGCTCCATCGACCCACAAAGCTTACACACTCTGGTCTAAAGCCTGTCCTCCCCACCCTCACTGTCCATTAGTCTTGGTGCTTTAATCTTCCTCTATCTGTGTGTCTGTGCATCAGCTAGTCAGAGATTGATTAATTATGGGTGTCGAGGGATTTGAGTTTACAGTGTTCATGTGTAAGTTTTACGCTCTGAATCCTAATTACACAGGAACCAATAGGTAAAGATGTACAGTGCCTTGTGAAAGTTTTTAGCTATACTGTTTCACATTTGGTCATGTTACAACCACACACTTTTTAATGTATTTTATTGGGATTTTACTTTATAGACCAACACAAACTATCACTTAACTGTGAAGTGGAAGGAAATTGATACAAAATTGGGTACAAAGTCAAGAGTCAAGATTCTGGTGGTAGAGAAGGTATGTCTCTACCACCTTTGGACATCTAGAGACAGAAGTTTTTGTCTATTCATCTTTACTTAATACCTCAACCTTAGTAAGAGTGGGTGGAGGGCATCTGTAAACAGCAATTTAAGTCTTGCCACCGATTCTCAATTGACTGCATATCTTGACTTTGACTTGGTCACCATAACATTGATATGCTAAACATTTCTATTCTAACTGTATGTTTAGGATCGTTGTCTTCCAGTTTCAAGTCATTTGGACCCTCTAACTGGTTTTCCTCCAGTATTGCCCCATATTTAACTCCATCTATCTTCCCATCAACTCTGACCAGCCTAACTGTGCCTGAATAAAAGAATCCTCCCAATATGAGAAAAGACAGAAAAAAAGAGAGCTCCAACTGGGATTACATTTGGCCACCTAAAGACGTAATTTATGACAATTTCATTTCGAGTAAGATCTAAAACTGAATTGAAACCCATTTAACTCAAATGCAATTTGTAATAATTTACAGATCTTTAATAATTAAAGCTCGTAAGATGAGTCTCTTAGGAACAGCAACCATGCACACACATGCTGGAGCAGCAGCAGTGATTCTGCTCCATTGAAACCTAACATTGGTGAATGATCAACAATCTTTGGCACCTGTGATCTTTTTACTCCCAGAGCATAAAAGCTGAAAAAATATTCTAACTTTACTGGTTATACCTATCTGTAAAAGGCTTTAGTCTTTCTCCTTATCTGTGGAGATACTGAAAGGGAAACACCATGCTTCCTTTAATTTAATATTTTTACTAAGGTTGACAGATTTTATCAGTGTACTTAAAGGCAAACTATGAAAAAAACAGTGATATTTGGCATAGGTGGCTGGGTTTAAATGTTACAGAATTTATGTGGTGCAATTTCAATTAACAAAGTATAAACTGCAGAGGAGGATAAACCAAATCTCACAATCAAAAGCACTGAAAAAGTGATTCATGCTTTCATCACCTCTCATTTGGACTATTGTAATGTCTTGAATGTCAGCTTAGATCAGGCATCTCTACATCACATACAAATACTCCAGAACGCAGCATCTCGTCTTTTAACAGGTGCTAAAAAAAACATGAACACATATCTTCAAAACTGGCTTCCACTGACTCCCAGTCTGTCTTGGAATTGATTTTAAGGTTCTATTGAGTAGTTTTGAAGTCTTAAATGTTTCGGCCTCATCATATTTGTGATCTTCTCGACATATATGCTCCACTGAGACCTCTCTGGTCAACCAACCAGCTTTTTTTACATGCTCCATGATCCAAATTGAATCATAAAGATAATTGGGCCTTTGCAGTAGCTGCTCCAAACCAGTGGAATAGTTTACCCTCTTATATTCGGACTCCTGAGAGTGTTTAGAACCTAGAGTCAGTGCACAGCTTCAGTTATTACAGCTGGAAACTAGTGATCAGGCCCGAAATCTGGGTGTAGTGATGGACTCGGACCTGAACCTTCAGAGACACATAAAGACAGTTACAAAGTCGGCCTTCTATCACCTGAAGAACATTTCCAGGATTAAAGGACTAATGTCTCAACAAGACCTAGAGAAACTCATCCATACA
Organism: Anableps anableps; assembly: GCA_014839685.1. Classification (NCBI taxonomy): domain Eukaryota; kingdom Metazoa; phylum Chordata; class Actinopteri; order Cyprinodontiformes; family Anablepidae; genus Anableps; species Anableps anableps. The sequence goes on from CM026081.1 coordinate 24,805,476, forward strand.
TTTATCTTTAGCCGCATTGATTACTCCGATAGTGTCTAAACAAGTCTGCTCAAAAAAATCAACCAGACAGCTGCAGTTGCTCCAACATGCTGCTGCTCATGTTCTCACTAAGACCTGGAAAATAGAGCACTTCACTCCAGTTCTAAAGTCCTTCCACTGGTTCCCTGTAGCGCAGAAAATAGACTTTAAAATACTTTTGTTAGTTTATAAATCACTGAATGGCTTAGCACCAAAATACATTAAAGACCTGTTGTTGTATCAATCTTCCAGACCACTCAGGCCTTCTGTTTTTGGTCTACTCTGCATCCCCAGAACCAGAACCAAACATGGAGAAGTAGCCTTCAGTTTTTATGCACCAATTTGGAACAAACTCCCAGAAAACTGCAAAACAGCCAAAACACTAAATTCCTTTAAATCAAGGCTGAAACTCACCTGTTTAGAGTTGCCTTTGATTAGTAGTCTGGACCATAAATCTGCAAACAAATCCAGGTAAGATAAGCTTGGTTCTCCCGTAGTTCTAAATGCTATTTGATATTTTTTCTCCTTTGTTTGATCATTTCTTCCTTTGTTTAACTGTGTATACTGTTTAGCTGTTTAAAAGCTGTTGAAAACCACTTTCATCAACTTCTGTTTCTGTGCTATATGAATACATTTACACTGACATTGGTGTAGAGATGTCTGAAATAAAATGGGGATATTCAACTTGTAAGAAATGTTTAGCACACTCCCATCACCAAGCTTCACCTTTAGTTCAGGGTGCATCCAAAAAGTTCAGACTCTCTTGGAGGGTCTGGGTTTTTCGGGGGTAGATTTTTGACCCACTTTTGTCTGATTTAGTGCTGGTTCCTGAAGTAGAACAGGCAGTGGGGGAAAAAAACTACCTCAGGAAACTACCCTGGTTCCTAAAAAGGTTCTTGCAGTGGAAATGCATCGTTTAATGTCATTTGACAAGAGCACTTTCTTATACATTTTTCTGTGTGTCTCGCATAGCTTGTGAAAAACTGCAAATAAGACTTTCTTAACTAATATGTTTATTATTTTTTTGTCAGACAAAAACATTCAGCATTGTTATACTTCAAAGTACTTTGAAAAACCATCCCTCGCAACCCAATAGAACAAGGTGAGCTCTCTTGCTTCACAATAGAGGTAACCAAGGTTAAGGTAAAAAAAGAAAAAAAAAGATTACATAAAGAGAGTATACTTACACTGTGCTCATGTACAAGTTTACAAAATATTAAGTTAAGGCCCAATTTGTGTATACCTAGGTTTCCATTAGGAACTGTCTTATATCAGTTCTTTTTTATAAAATTTGCTTAGTTTAGTTTGAAGAAAATATTTCATTCACTTCATTACCATACACTGTGTTACTGAAGTAATCCAGGTACCAGTCATAGGGAATTTAGATTGTTTCAACTTCCTAACTATCAGCCTTTTGGCCTGTAATGCTGCAAAATGTATACATTTAAATTGATGAGATCTAAATTTAAGGTTTTTTGGATGCAGGTACAATAACACAATCTTCACATCGAAAGGAATATTTATTGATTAGATTATTTTAACTTTATCACCTCCTTACAGAAATCTTTGATTATATCACAGTCCCAAACACAATGAAAAAATGTCCCTTTTGCAATTCTACATTTGAAACAAATGTCAGATATTATGTTGTTATAATTATTCAGCTTCAACAGGGTTATATAGGTTTGCGTTATCCAACTATGTTGAAGTAGTTTTAAATAAGTATTTACTTTCGTCATCTGAAATATTCTCGTTCAAATCCACTTTCCATGACTTAAATCTGGACGAGTTTTTTTTTTTTTTCTTTCAAAGAGCCAGATAAAAGTCAGTTATAAATAATGAAATTAAACCTCTGTGAAAGTATTTTGTTGTCGCCAATTTCTCTGGTCTTATATGTAAGCGGTGGCACTTAAAATGATTGCTTTTGTGTTTTTGAGATACATTAGGTAATATCCTCCAATAGGGCTAGTATTTTGATAATCAAGTAAAACCAGCAATTTTAAAGGTGTATATACTGTGCATCTTGCTTTGATTACTCTCTACCTTAAGTAACACGAGTGATGATTTTGCTGTTTTCTTTATAGCTAGAAAAAACTACCAGTGTCTGATTAAATCGGAAAGTGCTGGCAAGAGGGTATTTAGTTTTTTTTAGCAATAAAACAACATAATCCACAAATAAAGCTATTCTGCAAATGAAACTTTCTGTATCTTATTTTTAATGATAGCTTTATTCTTGCCTGTCTTCTATAAAGGCCATATTTTTGAGATGTGCAGCTTGTTAACATTGTTCTCCCACCTGAGTTTTGGATTTCTATAGATCCTCTCGAGTTACCATGGCCCTCTTGGCTGCTCATTAGATTACATATAAATGATTTAGTGTATTTAATTTAGGCTTAAAAGACTAAAGAAGCCTAAATACAAATCACGCACAAGTCACACTTTTTTTTTATTTGCAAACCCAAAAGGTAAAAACATGTATTATTTTCCTTTCACCTCGCAATCATGCTCTATTTATGGAGGTGTATGTGCTAATCTTGAAAATCACAGTCAAATACATAGAGGTTTGTGGTGGTAATGTGACATGTGAAAAGGTTCAACAGATATAAATACTTTCACTTTCACTTCATGACTTTATGAAGTCATGAAGTTTCTTCAAACAAAAACAGCAAATTTGTTGAGAAACTCATAAAACTGTTATATTTTATTTGTGTGCAGCACTGTGCCAGACGATGGAGCAGAGATCTTTTTGAGTCCTGCAGTAATGTACGGTCCGCCAGGCCTCGACCTGTCCTGTCCAATAGCCATGACCATAGCACATTGTGCAGAAGTTGCTGCTGATAACTGGACCATCAGGTTAAAGAGACAAATCCAGGACAAGTGGGAGGTGAGTGAACTCTATTTAACTTCACCTAAATGTAAACAGATAGAGTTTTAAGTTGCCATAACTTTAAAGCTGAACATTGAAGTATGAACATAAAACCTTCAACAGATAAAGGTTGTAGATAAAATAGCTACAACCTGCTGTAGTGAAAATAATTCAGCCAGTGGAATAGCTATGCAAAACCCAAGTTTATTTTAAGGTTGTCACATTTAAAAATGTAATATTCAAGTTGTATCTCATACTATTTAACATCAAAAAAGCTTTTAGATTAAATGGTCATGCTAGCTTTTAACTAAGACTACAAATCCTCTTTTTTTTACTTGAAATAAATGTTATCTACTTCAATTTTTATCTACCACTAAAACTTTTTTTTAAATCTCTGAGTAATAAATGCAAAAGAATAAAAATTTTCTTCTTACAGTGTATCTTAACCATAAATTATACAACAGAAGGATGACTTCAATTTAAGTTTTGATTAAAATGTCTCTCACTGAGGTATGAGATGTGGTAAAAATTAAATTTAACAAACAGAATTAAATATCCAAAACACTTACAAGGCTAAATCACACATTTCTGTCTCAAAGCTGTCCATGAGTTGCGAAAAACTGAGAAAAAAGTGTGAAAAGCACCTTTTAAAAGATGCAGGACCTCCCTTCTCTAAATGCATTAGAGTGTTATTTCAGTGATTGCTGTGTGACTCTCTTCTCACATCTAGCTCTTTTAATAAAATAATAGCAGTAAAAAGTCCTTCAACTCTGCCCTATAGAGTAACAGCCTATCACCATCACACAAGAGCACTCAGACACCTGCATTCATTCTACGCAGTCCCTGTTCTTCTACTCATGTTTTCTCTGCTCTTTTAATGTTTAAGTAACCTCAGCAAACGCCTTTGGAGACCTCATCAGGTCATAGTGACCTCACAGCCAGATTTACCCTGAACTGTAGGGCCGATCTGTGACTTCGCCTACCTGGTCCTTTCACTCGGTGTGACATTTACACAGATGTAATTTGCCACAAGATGTGTTGCACAAAAGGAAGCTATCAAAATACCCATCACTGATGGGAGCTATATGCTGACATAGAATAGGGAAAGGTCTGACACAGACAGGAAGATGGAGGTTAAGACAGGGAATATATTTTCCCAATGTAACACTGTGGCCCATCTCTGTCATTGAGAATTAATGAGGCTTTTATCTCAGGAAGGGTGCTCACTCAAATCCTAATCTCTAAATTAGTGATATAATGAAAGATGAAGGTCTCTTTCCCATTCTGTCCTCTCTTTCCTTTGCCCTCACTTTTCTCTTTCACCCTGTCTCCCTCTAAGCGCCATTCCCATTTAAGATTCCCATTTTTATACACTTGTTTGACTCTATCATTTCTCCCCCAGCCGCCTGGTGGGGATGAGCTATATCATAGATATCCGTCATGTATGCCGCTTCACTAATGGGGCCTGGGTGAAGCAGCTGTAGGCCACAGAATTGCTCTGCTTTGCTTTATATGGTTCAGCCAGGCCATATGCAGAGGGGGGTGCTGGGTCACAGGTAAGTTAGGAGGTGATTCAGGGAGAATTTAGCACATGATGAGGAGCAATTGGCCACTGGAAACAACTACCCCCTGCTAATCTGTTTTGTCAGTGTTACCAGCGCTCCATCTGTTAAGAAAGAGGTATCATTATTCACTTGGCCCTTTTTTTAGCTTCGTATAGCTTCTTATCGGTGGTTTCCTGGAAGACTTCCGAGGGAATGATCGGTAAATTACACTAATGATGTACCTTACAATTTAAAATTCTAAATTTTAATGGTTTACAACAAAAAACTTTGTAGAATACACTTCCAGAAATCAAACTGACACTGATACAATGCCCTGCAAGAGGATTTACATGTTACAACAAAATTAAATTTTGCAAATTTTTGCAGAATAAAAGATAGGTGTGAGCTTTGACTGGGTCATTGTAACATATACGTATCAGTTGATCAAAATTTTTCCATTAGGGCTGCAACTAACGATTACTTTACTAATTAATTGTTCTGACCATTAATCGGATAAAAAAACTGGCACATTATGCAGATTTTTCATTAACCACTCAAGCCTTTTTATATAATATTAGAAAGACATTAAAGATGCAAATAAACAAATAATTCAAACCATTTTTTTTAAATAAGAAAATAAACATTATGCAATGCAATAAAATGCAATAAAATAGCATTCTTTTAGTGAACGCTTGATCATTTGTAACAAAAGATGCATCTGCAGCTAAAAAATACTTCTAACATTAACATGTCAAAAGCTCAGCCCTTTATGCTTGACTTAACATCAATACAGTATAGGGCTGATTTGTTGACTATATTTGGATTAACCGATTAATAACTGGATAGCAAAAGGTACTTAATAGGGGATTCTTTTTTACAGAATTCGAACTGGGTGAAGCCACTTGAGGAGTTCTGGGTAGAACAATTTTTTTTTATCTTAAATGCAAAATGAATATATTTTTGTACAGTTTTAGCTTAATTACTGCTCTGAGTATGTTGTTCTTTCAGAAAATACCCTTCTTTAGAGTCTGTATACTCCAGTTAATTAAATTACTAAATTAGTTGACAATTATTTCAATAATCAGTTCGTCACGATTAATCGTTTCAGCCCTACTTTCCATTGTAGCTCTGTGGCTGTACGTTTGGGGTTGCTGTCCTACTTGAGAATGAATCTTTGTCCCATTCTCAAGTCTTGTGGATCTTTCAGCTCCATCCATTTTCCCCATCAACTCAGACCAGCTTCCCTGTCCCTGTATAGAGAAGCTTCCCCACATCATGGTGCTGCCACCACCATGTTTCACTGTGGGAATAATGTGTGCACATTGGTAGGTTTTTACCGCATACAGTTATTTGCATGTGAGCCATAAACTCAAAGTTAGGTCTTATCTGCAAGAGCCATTTCTTCATTTGGGGTGTCTCCTACATTGCATTGGTGAACAACAAATGGGACTTCTTATTATTTTCTTGCCAAGCATTTAAAAAGGTCTGATTTGTGGATGTCCTGTCCATAGATCATCCCACCTGAGCAGTGGCTCTTAAAGCTCCTTCAGAGTTACCATGGGTTTCTGTGCTGCTTCTCTGAACATTGCTCTCCTTTCCCAACCTGTTACTTTTGTTGAAAAGCCATGTCTTGGTAGAGTTACAGCTGTGCAAGGGTAATGAATACAAATGCAGGTGTACTTGTTCATAATTTGGAAACCAATTATTCTTTTTCTTCTGTTTCACAGCTATGTGCTAATTTGGGTTGGTCTGTCATAAAATCCTTTTAAAAACACATTAAAGCTTGTAGCTATAAAGTAAAAAATGCAAAAATAATGTTCTCACTGTTAACTTTCACTTAGTAAAACATTGTCTTAGAACATATTTTTCTGCTCTGTTGCTGTATTTAGTCTTTTCTTATTTTTCTTATTTTTACCGCAAAAGGAAGTGATGTCAGTGGATGAGGAGAGCACATCCTGCTACTGTCTGCTAGAGGCCCAGAGGTGCCATGTGCTGTTGGAGCAGCCGGGTCGTTACGCGCTGGTGGGGGAGGCACTGAACCAGGAGGCTGCCAAGCGACTAAGGCTTGCCGTCTTTGGCAGTCCAGATCTAAGCAACTCTCTGGGCTTCACCCTCAGGGTGTACTGTGTGGATGACACTCCCTACGCTTTTCAGGTATCACAGAAGAAATATGATATTTAAAAGGGAAAAAATCCCATACTGATTTATTCACATCTGTATGAAGAGTAGAGAAACTTGTTTTCATATTCTCTACATGTTAAAGTTGCAAAAACTAAAATGTGTTTTTCGTGTAAATTTTTGTCAATAAATATTAAGGCTGAATATATGATAATTAGCGCATCAGTCAATATTAGCTTGGAACCTATCAGTGGATAGGTTAGAAAATAGGCCTTTTGTGAATAGAAGATATTTTGTGTGCATTGTTCCATTGTGTTGTAACAAAATTATTTTTTTAGGTGTTTTCAGCTTGAAACAGAATTAATTAGTTTTCATATGTCACCATCTAAATATAAACTCACACTCCCATATGAATTTGTTAAATGCCAATTATCACCTAAAATTTGCATTCTGGCCTTTGGCAGCTTATTCACATCTGTTAAAATACCTCTTACTGTCTTTGTTTTCATAAAATTTGGTTTAATTTTTCATAAAGATGATCTCATTAACATAGTTTCCAGCTCTAATTGTCAGAAAGCAACAGGAGAAATTTTGACAAAAATATGCTCCATTAAGGCTGTGTTTTAATTGCAGCCATCTTAAAAGGACAACATATCTGTGCATGATAGCCAAATCTTCTTCTGCAACCACACACACATAAGCAGTCAGGCTTTTACATAAAATACATATATAGTGATCCAGTAATACAACAGTGTAGAAGATTGATACAACAGTAGTAGTACTAAAAGTACTACTAAAAGAAAGTTTCAGTGTCATGTTTTTTTTTTCCTTGGTATAAAAAGACAAAATAAATTACTCATTCAAGATTCTTGATATACAGGAAGGTGAAAGACTTTCCTGTGATAAAATTCAGATTAATCTGTTCATTATCTCACACTCATCCAAAATCAGGTCACAGAGATAACATTAAAGATGGACAACCTATACATCCCTCTTCCCAGTGACACTATTCAGCTCATTTGGTGTCCAAAGTGCGTCCTCAAGGGCCGGGATCCTACTTGTTTTCAGTTCTCTCCCTAGTTCAGCACACTGGGATCAAATGATGGTTCGTCAGCAGGGCTCTGCAGAACATTGAGATGCTGAAGAGGTGGTTACTACGACCAGGGAGAGAACTAAAACATGCAGGATGCTGGCCCTCGAGGACCAACTTTGGACACCACTGTTTTAGAGGAACCTAAGACCCCAGGACTGAAGTGGCATATAGTTCATTCAGCAAGTTCCAGATCTGCCCCAGGATCTCCTCCCAGATTAACCCTTAAGGGTGTTTTCACACTTGATAGTCTGGTAGTCTTGGTTCATCTGGGGACCAAAATTGTAACATTTGTTACATTTTCAGCTGGTGTGGTTCACTTTTAAAATCACAAAACTAGAGCAGCTGTCTCTCTGTTTTTTGTTTGTTTGATTTTTGATGTGTAATGAAAGGCTTAATATGTAGCTCTAAAGAAGTAAAGTGAATGTTGTGAAACATTCACTTTATTTCATTTTACATTCACTTTTTACATTCACTTGAGGTTATTTCACATCTATAAAGCATATGTGTTACTTTGATACACCTTTAGATAGTAACTGGGTTGAATCACGTTACTACATCAACAAAGGATACATTGTTTTTGCTTTCATGTCAATGTTTTTTATTTTTTCACCACTTACTTATTTTCAAAGTTCAGAGCTTTATACATACTAGATGAGTGCCCCCAATTGGTCAGATAATATTAGACTAATTGGTCAGAAAGTGGATTGCAATATTGTTTGTTGGAGCCACTTCAAGCTTTAAACATACCAATAATTAGTAAATACTTCATCAGTAGAAACAATCCATTTGCATAGAGTAGTGTGAGATTACATAATGTTATTACTGAGTCATTGAAATAGTACTTGCATAACTTTTGTATAAGTGGAATACATATGCAGTATAAGTCAAAAATTATTCATATTCCAAGAAGATTTACATAGGTTTAAAGTATTTATATATTTAATCTACATGTTTATGACTGGATGTGATATTAACATTTTGTTGTAGCTCAGTCAGATTCCAGACTTTAATCTGATAGAGATTGATTGAATAGTCAAATCAAGTCAAGTTTATTTGTATACTACATTTCAGAAACGAGACAGATCAAAATGCTTTACATGATAAAAACATAATCCAGTAACCAGTTATGAAAGAAGCAATAAACATTATATTTTGACAAATGACATAATCAAAATCAACAGTTATTATGGATCAAAGCCAATTCTAAACAGGTGGGATTTTAGCCTTGATTTAAAGGAATTCAGTGTTTCAGCCATTTTGCAGTTTTCTGGAAGTTTGTTCCAGATTAGTGGAGCATAAAAACTGAAAGCTGCTTCTCCATGTTTTGTTCTGGTTCTCCAATACATAGACTTTGTGGCAGTAGCTAAAGATTAGGGTGATGGTCGGGGATGGAGAGGCTTTCAACCTCAAAAGTTGGAGCTCATCGCACAATAGAGGAAAGAGGAAACAACAAGCTGGTCAGCAGTTATAAGAAGGGCTGAGTTGCTTATTGATTATCCCCCTCCAAATTTTCCATTAATTATGGAATTAATAATTTGTTTTTATTGTATCAATAATTTTCAACCTAACATTTTTTATTAAAATAAACTAAAAACGAAAAAAAAATTTCTAACATTGATACCATTTTTACATTATTTGTTTCAGCTTTTCTGAGATGCTTCTCTCATTTTTTTCTAAAACCAACAGTCTTGATTGGCATAAGTAATTTAAAATCCAAATCAGTGGCTGCCTGTCTGCAGCCTGTTCAGTGGGTGTATGCTACAGTATTTTAACTGTAGGAAGGCAATGCTGGAACACTATTTAGCCAAGTCAGCAAGCATATATTCTTACATTACTGAAATGCAAAGGAGATATGCAATAGTGTTGCAGGAGTATAATGAACAGAACTAGAGATTATATCTTTCCTTGACAAAAATAGCTTCATGTTTGCAAATGGGATGACAATCTTACAAGAGGTAAGGAGAACCAAGAAGTTTTTCATGCTGAGGAAAGAAATCACTAAATGAAAAGAAAAAGGGGCTTCACACCAAATATTGTATCATCTACTTAAATGATGAGCTGGCAGGTTTGTCAAACAAAAAATGATCAGTTTAGCCTACTTGGTCAGAGATTGCCATAAGGTCACAACTCTAACAATCAAACAGGACACTAAAATAAAATAGAAAACTTTAAAAGGCTATTAAGCCTTTATGATTTCAATGCTTGATTGAACTTGAGACGACAGAGCAACAAAAGGTCTAGAATTGAGACTTGGTAATAGCATGTAGTAATTTCCTTGGTTAAGTTATAAAAATATTTTCAAAATGTTATCACAGTGCTTTTTACAAAAATTAAAGCATTCCCAAAATTTTAACTTTGTGGCTGTGCTAGAGGGAGCACTAATATCACTGTGAATTTCACATATGTGCACAAATACCCATGGAAATCCATCCAATACTGATTACTTTCTGACTCACAGTCATCTTGTGTAAGTTTAGTTGTAAGACTAAAAGTAATGGTTCTCTTAAGATTTCTAGTGTATCATGCAAGTTTAACAAATGAAATAAGGGTCCCGCAGTGTTGCGCGTGAAAGAACTGCAGCCTGAATGTGCAGCGCTCCATTGAAGATCCACTTAAGAAACATTGCCACTGGGAGATGCTTGATGACGAGGAGACAAAGAAAGACTTTTAATTACAAAGACAACAGATGCTCCAGGGTTGCTTCTCTGCCCTTTATTTGCGTAGTTTAATTTGCTATCTGTTAATTAAATGTGTTTCTCCGACACATTTCATCTGTAAAGTACTTGAACACATTAAAATGAGGCACAGCTTGACACGGAGCAGCAGTTCATCTCTACATTCTTGAGTGGAGTTACGTGAAAATGCAGTTATTCTCCTTTCACCACACAAAGAACACAAAGTGCTTTTTCTGTGCTTGTTCTTTTTGGTCAGAGAGAAATTTCACAGCAGCTATTGTCCTATCTGAACCGAACAAATAAACAAGAGGTTTTCTGAAACAGTCATGTTAGTTGCCTCTCACTACCACTTGTTCTGCATCAGTACTGGCTTCATTTGAGAGACAAAATTGCAAGTACTCAATGAGAAATTGGATGTAGGTGCCAAGAGTCAACTCACTCTACTTCTCCATCAGTGACATGTGGTTATTTGGTCTGTTTGTTTTTCTTTCTTTGCTGCCTTGCTTTTTTTTTTTTCTTTTTTTTTTTTTTTGCTTTTGTGCTTCATGCAGTAATTTCCCCTGTGAGCTTGAAAATCGATACCCAGCCCACACACTTGGCATTGTCCTCTTTTTTTCCCCCAGAATTATCTGCATACATACAACATCCATCAAAAGTGTATCAACAGTCACATAAAATGCAGTTCTTGTGTTTTTTTCGGGGGGGGGATTGCTGCTTTAGAAAAAAAAATTTCATTGAAATAGCTCATTGTCTCGGTGTATAGAAGTAAAAAGCTATTTTTAATTTTTAAAAATATTTTTGCAGTAGTTTTGATACTCTGTTTTCATTCTGTGTGTTTGCTTCCAACAACACATATCGCCATAGCAAATAATTTCAACGTGCCAAGTGCAGTGCTTGCATCATATATTGTGTTAGTGAATAGAAGCAGGTGAAAATCTCACTTTTTCTCTTCTTGGTTTGTGAGTGTTACACTTTTGAAATTTAATTTCTATGCAATAGCAAATGCGTCATCTTGTGAAAACCATGAAGCTGGTAACACTATTTATCACTCCAGTCAAAGCCATTGTATGGTCAAAGTTTTCAAACAATGTATTTTGCCTTGAAATGTTAATTAAAGTTGATAATGAAACTGCCTTGTGTTAAAATTAACAGTTGTGAATAACAGTTAAAATATTCATATATAACCAGAATGAGGCTCTAACTCAGATGTCATCCTGTTGAGTTTGCTTAGAAAATAGCTAAAAAGTGAAACCACAAAAGAAAGAGATGTCTGTTGTCATCAGACTAACCTCACTCATGCAAAGTAGTCTGAGCCAGCTTCTCCGTTCAAAGTGTCCAGACTAGAAGTCGACCGATACATCGGCTGGCTGATATTTTCAGCCAATATTTGGTCAATACATGCATGCGTTTGCCGATCCACTAGTGCATTCAGCAGCCATCCCTTGATATCACGTGCATGCATTTCTGCTCCATCCCTGGCAGAGAGTGGCTGGTAATGTTATGAAACTGACTGCTAACAGCAATAAGGGTAGGTTTTCAACTTTTTATATACTTTTAACTGTCTAATTTAGCTGTATCTTCCCCTTGAAAGTCTGTCTCTATCTCACTGTGACTGGGAGAGAACAGCGGTGTGCAGGGTTTCCCCCAGTGTATTATAGACGGTCACCTGGCTTTACTTGCCCCACCTCCCTGCTGGCTAAGCATTGCTTGTTTATTTATTTTAGATTGGTTTTGTATACACCAGTAACAGTAACACAAGTAACGTTAACGAAGAAGGATTTATAGTTGATGCACTTAACGGGACGCGAGACCGGGAGTGCACACTAAGCACATTGTCAGCGCCTCTGCGTGTTGGTCACCTCGCACACTCTCACGGTGTCTGGTCTGCACCTCTGAAGTTTTGCGCAAACTGGACAGTTTGGAAGGAGTCTTGCAGCAGCTTCATCTGTACCAGCATTTATATGAACCCTCTATGAAGGCTGTCTTTTCTGAGAATACTGCGCCAAGGCAGACGTTAAGTATAAAAGCAGCACAGTTTGCTTGGCTTGTGCAAGCTCAATGCGAACCCCAAATATGATTTAATATATATTTGCACTTATTATTGTCCATATTAGGTAGTTTAAAGAAAAAAAAACTTATTTTATATGTGACCAGGGCTGGGCCAAGATTTTATGGGACCTTAAGCAGAATATAATTCAGGGTCCCGCTCTTCCTGTTAAGAACATCTCCACCACTAATAGCATTTCAATACAGATTTGGTGGAATTTGGGAGAGGGGGCCAATTCTAATTGGCTGAGCTTAAAAGCAATCAGTGATAATTAGTTATTTGCTGGGATGTGTTTGTTAACAAATCAAGCTCAAACACAAAGCTTAAACTCATAGCATCAGGTTGTAACAATGGTAATACCACAATCAAACGATGAATTTTTTTTTTTTTTTTTTTTTTTTTTTTTGCACTTTTACAAAGTAAATATACAAGTCCTTTAAATCTTAAATTTAAATGTAAATTTATCTTTGATTAAATCATTAAATCAGATGTAATAGAATTGTCATTCTCAATAAATGTAAAAAAATTCTAGATCTAGGGTCTGTATTACAATTCAGTTCCATTAAAATTCAGTTCTACTTAATGGCTTAGATCGGCACTGAATGTGACCATTACATCAGCATTACAGTTTGTTTTAAGACCAAGCCAAGACTTAAGACACTATAGTTGTGTAAGTATTGTCAACAATGTCTTCCAGTAACATATAGTTACCTAGTCATATTATTAAATTTCCTGTCAACTTTTGAAAATTTTTTATCACAAAAACACGGTGGTCTGCTGGTGGACTGCCCAAGCACCCCTACCACCGAGCTTAGCAAGTTCTCTGGAAGAAACCCTATATTTAAATGTTTTACATTGTTTGCTATCCATTTTTAATGTGTTTTGTTAATGTTTCTTTTTTGTTTAAATTGAGACTTGTGTAACAGTTGTTATTACTGTGTCATTTTTATCATGTAAATGAAGGAAGAAAAAGCAATATGGGCTTCAAGAATCGTCCCAAAAAAGTCGGCAGCACGTATTGGAGATTGATTAGACTGATGTCAAAATAATTGATATCGGCCTTAAAAAAACTGTATTGGTCGATTTCTAGTCCAGACCCCTTGTGTTTGATGAGCCTCCCCCAAGCAGGACAACAGGAAGTCTATTTAAGCTGGTGTGGGGATGAATTAGTTCAGCCTTCTACTGCCTTCATTCGACTGTCAAACACTGCTTCTTCTTAGGGTCTGGCCCGACTGAGCAGCCTGCAGCCAGTGAGCACCCTCAGCCACGCCCGTTAACAGCAGCTTCTTCCCTTCTATACAACTTGCTCTTGGAATAGGGCTGAATTTGTTTCAGAAGTCTGGAGTTATAGACTTCAAGGATTTTGTTTTTCTATATAAACCTCTTTATCAAAACAACCAATCAAAACCCTCTTCAGAAATTCAGTTGAACCTGAGCAGCCAAACGTTTTTACAACCAGCAAGAAACCTTAAAAGTGTCAATCTTAATAATTGAATTTCCACAACTAAGTAGAATTTTGATTGCTTTAATTTGCAGAGCTTAGCAGGTACAGTGCACAGTTCAAATCCAGTAGCTCAGGAAAAGTAGATAACTTGCAAAAGTCATCAAATTTTGTTTAATTTTCTTTCCCTGTAACTGTGGCTGAGTGAACTTCTTGGATGTAAATTTGAAGGAAACAGAGAGAGAGAGACTTATATCACATGTGAAGCCCTGTCCTGTGTTGATCCATTTGCTCTTTGTGTGGAAAACATGGTATAATCCAATTTTCTCTGATGGGTAGATGTAGCCCCAATAAACCAATTAAAAACCATTGAACTTGTTCTTGACTGAACCTCTGAAACTTCTTGGATCCAACAAAAAGAAAAAAAACCCGGCGTGAAGCAGCAGTCTTGAGAGTGAATCCAAATTCTGAAAACTCAACCATTGGCTCGTGGATTGGTTTCATCAGGGGTGCAGAACTCCGGTCCGGTTGAGGCTCCATTCTACTCTCAAAGCTCTGATGGTCAGTCCTTCACGATCTCTCCTCTTGATGTGAATGTGAAGACTGTCCCCGGAACACAACCCTGAATATTAGCAGGTGCTTCTGCTTTATACTTTTTGGTCTTGATGCCTATGTGACTTTTTGCACAAACTGTTAAAATCACCCTCCTTTACCAGAAAATTCCCCTTTTTATCGTAGAAACTGTTGCGAAAGAGTCTCCCTGCAGCCCCCTGCTCTCTCTGTCCGAAACAACTTCTTTTTTTCACTCACACCACACCTGAGTCATCTCCTGTCCCTTATAACAGAATAATACATTTTATACATTTTCAATCAAAATATCATTTCAATCACATTGTACATCACATTGCTTCTCAATTATTGATATCATTTGTCCAACATCATTCATTGTTGATATTTGTAACATTTTAATTCCCCAGTTATCAAAAATCATCTCTTGTGACTTGCTTTCCATCATTATAACTTTACTATGGTTACAACTTCTTTTTTAGATACAGAAAGAAAAAGATTAAAGCGAAGTTCATAAGACAGAACAGCTGTACCTTCATTGCTTGTACTAAAGTCTTATCCTGTTGGTTTTAGATGTTTCCTTGTAAAATGAATATTATAGTTTGACTTTTAAAATCATGTACTGGTTCTGCAAACTAGCCTTTGTCTAAAGGCCTACAGACAAGCCAACTGTCCCTTTCAAATTTAACATAGTCTTTTGTTTTATCCCTGCAAATAAATTTAGATGACAAACTTTACTCTTCCCTTTTTAAATTTGAATCTCCAGCATAGAATAGATAAGTTTTTGGTTTTTTGTTTTTTAATTTCATACCAACAAAAATCATGAAACACCCAAGTTATATTAAAACTATCTAATTATCAAACCTGTCCTTATTTCTTACACTTGTCCCCACCCTGGGGTTGCAGCATCTCATACCCCTTTAACACTGCAATAGACAATCACAGTTTTTCTCTGTATCCTCATAACACACTAATCAAATTGAAGAAAGAAAGATTCTCATTGACTGTTGAAAGGATTATGTTCTACATTAATCTAGAAAGAATAAAACTTTCTGGTCATTCATTATCAAGGTTAAGTAAATAGTATTTTAATTGTAAAACATGATGAAAATGTTTTCTCTGAGAACACACACACCCATCTATACTTCCCCAAATACTTGCAGGAAATTCCAAATTTCTCAATGCCCTGTCGCCATGGAGACTCACTGATCCGAGGCATCAGAAGATCCCTTTTTTGTGATTTTACAATCTCCTGTTCAATTTCACTCAAGATTTACACACAACAAAGCAGCTGAATACCTACTCATTAACTGCATTGAAATATTATCTTACTCTTGGTTCATTTGATGGGGGGATATGTCAAATCTCAGTTATTTCAACAGATGTGAAGGGAGATTCCATCCATTAATTTTGGTGATGTAAAAAGTGCTTATTCAATAGATATTCTTTGTCTAAAATATTGATATGATGTGTAAACCAAAAACTGAACAATAGAAACACAGATTTAATACTTGGTATCACAAACAATCTGACTGTCAGGTGGTGTCAGTTTGAAAAAGTACTAAAATATTTAAGCCCATAGAATAAAAGAAAAAAAGAGAAAGTATGCAAATAGCCTGGGAGATGTTTGACTCTTCTTTTGACTTTTGACTGTTCTGTTCAGACTGTTCTTCTTCAAGGAAGCACTTCTTTTCTGTGCTGTTAATGTTAATGCAGAAACAAGCAGCACAAAAATCAAGAAGACCTTGATTATAAAGCTTCATCATTACCTTCTTGAACTTGTCCCTCTGAATTAGGACTTTTGGATAACAGCTATCCACAATTCCAAATCCACTGATCAGGGTTACTCATAACTCCCTTTCGTCGTGCCTCTGTGATGATAGGTGTCTTGGTCTGCTAGCATTAGAGACGGTCCTTTTTCTGGTTTCAGCTGTGGCATTAGCCCTGTAACTCCCTGGAGTTGTTATGAGTATGTCGGGGCCAAGGATTTTCCACACAGTCCAATCCAAAAATTGAGCCAGGCAGTTGCTCCATTCCTCAAGGGTCAGTGTCCTGCGACTTTTAGATGTGTCTCCAGTCCAACACACTCGAATTAAATGGTTAAATTACCTCCTCGGTATTCCGTTCGGTCAC
This sequence comes from Anableps anableps, assembly GCA_014839685.1. Lineage (NCBI taxonomy): Eukaryota > Metazoa > Chordata > Actinopteri > Cyprinodontiformes > Anablepidae > Anableps > Anableps anableps. Next base: position 24,821,978 of record CM026081.1, read on the forward strand.
TCAGTCATTTCAGGTGTGTTGAAACAGAGACACAATCTAAAAGTCTCGAGGGTTGGAGTTGACACCTGTGTTCAAAGTTAGTGACTTGAGCAGAAAGCTTGGAGCCAGTTTCTGGGAGTTTAAAGAATGCATCTATGAGATCCCTGAGCCATTGCCTTGTGTCTTGTGCAGGCAATTTACTGGAAGATTAATGATGGACCTGTTTGTCCACTGCTACTTGAATCTCATCAATCTTTGCCCGTTCAAACTTCCTGTTGGTTGAAGGAAGCTGTGAGTTCAGTTTGAAATTGCGCTGGGCTGTTAGTGTAGTAATGACGTTTACTATCAGGGTGGGAGGTGAGACTTTTTTTTTTCTTTTTTTTTTTTTTTTTTTACGAGTTAAAAGTCAAAACGTCAGAAAGCTTTCAAGCATCATTGATCAAAGGTAGGGCAGAGAGGATGCAAACCCACACCTGCACTATGCTGATCAAACCAAAATAACTGCATAATGTTCTGCTGACAGATACTAGCTACTGGAGTCTTATATATATGTTTCGTTCCAGTAGATTAATAATAGATTATAGAAAATGACTTTACGTTGGGTACAAATCGATGAATATGCACTAGCACAGCTGCAAAAAGGTCATTTTTATGAATAAAAATGGCAGAAACCAAATGCCTAAAACTGTAAAGGTATGAAACATTAAAGAGGCTACATGACCATCACCCATATAGAAGTGGGTAGACTATTATAGTAGAAAAATAAATGGTTATACTGTGTATAGCTATTTTATTATAACTGATGCTGCAATAAGTTTGTTGCAAACAATTCACTAATTGCTAATAGTTAGCCAGCATGACTAATAAAGTTTAAATCGGTGAGAAAATCCTTGCACTATTGTTAAGCTCCTTTATTGTTTGACATGGACTGTCCTTCATTTGTACTGTAATGAAAGGAATAGCTGTTAGACTGGCAGATCATGTGCCTACATAATCAGATCATTTATGGATTTTCATACCCTTGTGTACCTGTTGAGAAAACCTGAAAAAGTAAACAGAAAGAATAAAATGAAATAGAAATATCCTTTATAGTCCCACAATTAGGATATTTCTGTGCAACAGCAGCAAAGTGGCAGTGACAGGCAGTAACTTTAAACAGACTCACACAAAGAATATAAAATATAAATAAAAAGCAGAAAAAAGAATTTAAAAAATACTGCATAGTAAGGCAAAATTTTCAATGTGGTTGTAAAATGTAATTGTAAAAATTACTCCAGTCTAGAGGAATGTGCAACAGAGTTGGTTAATTAAGAAATGTACAAGATGTGCATGTGTATGGGACAAAATAAAATAAAGCATGAAAAGGCTTGATCTGTGCTTTGTTTCAGGGAATTTTTCCTTTTGCTCTTGGTTTGCCTATATCAACTGCGGTTTTCACCATTGTTCTCCTCTCTCGGTGTGGCCTCCTTTGTTCTCTGTCAGATTATTATGTCCTCTTTTGGTTGTCATCCTGGGAAGCTTTTAATTACTGTCAACTGCTCTGTCTTTTGTGTTTTTGCTTGTCTGCCAATAGAAGAACCTTTGTTTTTCTCTTTTATGAACAAAGTCCTTCAGATTTTTTGTCCACCTGCCTCTAAGCTGGCATTTGGCTCATTTCTTCATGGAGTAGACCTTTTTCACTGCAGCCACTTTGTCTGAAAAGAGGGGGAACCACAAACATAATTTTGAGGGTTGCATTCCACCCAAAGGAAAATTCTGCATTTTTAAAATACAGATTTCTAAGCAATTCTTTCGTTATCTCTTCATACATTTTGCATTCTAAATTAAATATAGTGTTTTTTATGCCACTACATGACTATAGTGATACTGATAGTTATTGCTTATGTTACACAGGCGTGATTCTGATCATTCTATAATGCTGTTTATAGTGAATAAACTATTGCCATTAGAAGAGAAACTCTTTTCACAACAGGTCTTAGTTCACTGCTGACATTCTTCACATCTTTTTCATTTAGTTTTATGTAGTTTTTTGTACAGGTAAGTTTTGTAAGTTATCCAAATACATCTTCAAGTACAAATATTTACACATTCAACATTGAGACTGAAGTGTGAATCAAGGAAACTTTTTCAGACTGAATTTTTTCAGACCTTTTCAGGGTCTCTCTCTGCAGTGTTTTCTGCACGTTTGTTTTCCAGCATCTCATAAAAAATTCAAGCAACTGTCAGTTGTTCTAATCATGCTTCCCTTTATTATTTGAAAACTGCTTTTAAAGTTTCTCAGGTCTTCAGCACAAAGCCATCTTAATTGGCTTCAGAAGCAAGGTTATCTCAGATTTATTAGTTCTGTTCAGGATAATAGTTTTATTTTTATCTGAGAAACATTATTTTTCTGTGAAAATATCAATAAATAGCTGTCTCACCGCAGAGAGAGTTTTTCAACCCACTCATTTTGACCACATCTAGACTTTGAATTGAAGGAGAGGTGCATTAGTGTCAAAAACTGAAAACTGAAAAAAACTAGAGTGAAAATATAAGAAGCAGAATGGAGTTTACGTTAACTGACAGAAAAACATTTTTATGAAAAGCTCTGCAGTTTTTCTGGGTCTTTACCTGGTGGCAAGACTCCCTGTAAAAGAACAGTTTTCTGAAAAATGAACTTTTTTAGAGCTACTTGCCTTACAATCACAAACTTTAAACTAAAGAAAAATATATGCATGATTTTCAAAAAATATTTACAGAGACAAATCTGAAAAGTGTGGCACATATATTCACCACCCCTGAGTAAATACTTTGTAGAATCACCTTTTGTTGCAATCACAACGACAAGTTTTTGGGGTATATCAGTACTAGCTTGGCACAGAGACTGAAATCGTTGCAATTTTTTATTTATTTATTTATTTATTTTTGAGTGTATAAGTTAACCTCAAGTTTCAGTTTTTCCCACAAATTCTAAATTGGATATACAGTAGGTCTGGACTTTGATTGGACCATTTTAACACATAGATTGGCTTGTTGGAAGGTGAACCTCCACCTCATTCTCAAGTCTTTTGAAACCAGAACAGGTTTTCTTCCATAACCAACTTCCCTGTCCTTGTTAAATAAAAGCATCCCCACAGTATGATTCTGTCACCACCATTTTTAATGATAGGTATGGAGCCTATTATTAAAAATGCCTGTCTCACATGGTGTTTTCAGGTTGGCCAAAAAATGTTGTATTAACTTACCAGAGCACCACGTGTTTCCTGTATCCCTTACATAGATTATAGTTAACTTCAAACAGGATTTTTTTATGGCATTCTTTTAAGAACAACTTTCCTCCTGCCACTCTTTCATAAAGGCTACATTTGTTAGTGCTGCCAACAGATTCTCCCACTCAAGCTGTGGATCTCAGCAGGTCGTCCAGAGTTACCGTGAGCCTCTTGGCTGATTCTCTGATTTAAGCTTTTCTTGTCCCCGCCTGTCAATTTAGTAGACAGCCATGTCTTGATCATTTTGTAGTAGTGCCATACTCTTTACATTTTTAGATGATGGATTGAACAGTGTCCTGAAATGTCCAAAGCTTGGGATATTGTTAAACAACATCTCAGCTAATGGTCTCTAACAAAGCTCCAATGGCTTCACAATTCATCTGGTTACATACCAAAGTCTACTCTTAGCTAATTAGGTGACTTCTGATCAATTAGCAGCACTTGATTTTATTTATGGGTTTCAGAGTATAAGAGGCTGAATACCAATACGTGCCACACTCTTTAGATTTCTCAAAAAAAAATTTGAAAAGCAAGTATGATTTTCTTCTCCTTGACAACTACCCACTCTTTGTGTTAGTCTTTCATAAAAAAAAAATTAAAAAATCCTAATTAAGGACATTTATATTTGCAGCTGTAATGGTAAAAAATTTGGAAACGTTAAAGGGGTATAAATACTTTTGCTAGGCAACGTTCAACATTTCAAGCTTTTTTTTTCTCTGTTGTCCTTCACGTCTGCCCCAAAGACACAAACAAACACCTGTTCTACTTTCTTTTTCTTATCAGGAGGTAGTCGTGGGGGAGCGCAGCAGGGGTGGACGGCTCCTCGAAGAACCTAAAATTATGCTGTTTAAGGGGAACACTTTCAGCCTCCAGGTGTCCATTCAGGACGTCCCACGGTTACTCTGGAGCATCAAGCCTTTTACCACCTGCCAGGTTTGACACTTTCTATCCTTTACTGTTGTTTAAAGCAACAAGAATGTTTACAATGAGTTCATCTGCATTAAAATTGAAGCCATACCCAGCTTTGTAGTGGCCATATGCATGAAAAGAAGCCATTCACCCTCATTTTCTCTAATCCTTTCATTTCATCAGCAGCCTCACTCTTCCATCAGACACCCCTTTCTTGCTTGGTCACATCAAAGCTAAAGGGCAGCAGCAAGGGCACAGTAGGAGGCTAGCTATCTTACTCACACATACACCATTACAAACTTAATTATGGCTACGAGGCAGGAAAACACACACACACACACACACACACACACACACACACATATATATATAAACACACTCAGATATATCATGGTTATCTTCCTAGGGGTCTGCATGCTGCATGTTCTGTTCTGCCCTGTGATGTTTATCCCACCAGCGACATCTTATTAGCAGAATTAGCCCACCATAGCACCTCAAGAATACCAACAAGGATATCCGAAGAAGGAAGGAAGATTCTACCAAGAAGATGGCTTTAGGCTCTAATTTAGACATGGCTGCCACCTAAAGCAGGCAGTTATAAGTGGCTGTCGTTTCTGATGGAGCTGAAGAGTGGATGATTCATCTGTACAACTGTGTTTTGACCTGTTCTCACTGCAGCACTGTCTGGGTCATGCAGTGGTGAGTGATGGAAGCTGAAATGGGTGCTTCAGATTGTATATGCTCAGCAGATGTAGGTCTGGTTTCTAAAGCTACAACATTTGAGGTGGAAATAAAGAGCAAACTGTGAGCGTTAAGGGATCTCTGACCTAATTCTATAATCACGTCACAGATCCCCATCTAAAGATCGGCATTAAGATACAAGCTTAGCAGCAGGACTGTGGAAAAGAGAAAAAGAATAAGACAATAAGTCCTAAAACTAACACAGTTCAGTAAAATGATATCTAAAATTTAGATTATAGTCCAAATTTAACTAGTTTTGATATCGTGAACTTGGCCTAATAATATTTTTTTTAAGCTGATGAATTGTCTTAGCAGGATGTATGGAAGGTCTTGATGGCAGCAGAGAAGGATGGATTCTTATCTAGAAATTGAAAAAGTATAAAACCAGGTGTTTTGGAATAAAAATTAGACATTTTTTCTTACCTAATCAAGGGGTGTCTTCGAAAGTTTCTGCAAACTAAACAGCTCAACAGTCAGTACTGCTTACAATTTCTCCATTGTTTCCTACATAAACAAAATAGTGGAATGGAGCAGCCCCCAAGGAAATAAATAAAATGTTGCCTTTTCAAGATGATAAATGTGTTTTATTCTATTAATATGTTTTTCCAAGTAAGTGAATCACTGTATAAAGTAAAAGATTACCCTTAATACTGGTCCCTAGCACCCCTGGTGAACTAAATTAATTTGTTATTGCAGTTACATAAACTCAGACTGCAAATTTTTGTAAAATGGAACCTTTGATTTGTTTAGTAGGGAAATAATTCCTTCAGACATTATTGTTTTCAACAAAATCATCTGTGCCACAATTATTCTGATAAAAATAAATTTCTGAAAGATTTCTTTGTATTTGTACTTCTTAAAGTTGACCCATGTCTAGAAACGTTTTATTAGTAATCCGTGACTTCCTGTCTTCCTGGAACATAAATATTACATGACGCAGAGCCAGATTTTTCTGATCCCATCCGCAGAATGCGGAGGATGACAGAACATGCCATTCAAGTTATGATGTGTGTTTATTTTTACAAGTCAGAAAATAGCATCAAGAAAATAGCTTCTTACCTAAACTTTCCCACATATACATTCAGAGCAAGTGGGAACAAGTGGGAATATGACAAACCAGGCTTTACAAAAAAGCTAGTTTAACTTGCTACCGTTCACATGAAGTATTTTCTGAACAATACTAAATTATGGTTGTCGTCTAGGTCTAACTTGACTATTCCATCTTTGACCAATTTGACTGATTTTAGAATCAATACTTTTGCGTCGAAGCTTCTTGATTTGTTAATGTCATTGACTGGATAGCAAGGCCACTTGTTCACTCCTAATTAACCATGTAAACAGCAGAGGGGTAAAGGGAGATTTGAAAAACAAATGTTTCCTGCCGAATTTAATGAGTTTTTTTTGTCTGTCCAGCCTAATCCTGTCATCATGATGCTCATCCTGTCCGCCCTCCGTCTCTCTTGGCTTTGCAGGAGTTCTCCTTTTCTCAGGTGTGGGCCAGTAACCGGTGTCCCCTGCAGTGTGCCTTCTCTTTGGAGCGCTACAGCCTCTCCTCGTCTCAGCTATCCTGCAAGATCAGCGTGCGGCAGGTCACAGGAGAGGAGCAGATTCTCCAGATCTACACGTCTGTCGTGGAGGTGAGCCGCACTCATACAGTACTGTGAAAAAGAATTTGCCTACTTAAACTAAAAAGGTGATACCGCAGCCTCTCTGTTGTATTTAGGTCCAGACTTTGAATAAGCCTTTTCATATCCTTCATAACCACTTCATAACCTTCATTTCAACCTTCATCTTTTTTTAGAGGTGGACTTGCTCATGTGCTTTAGATCATTGTTTTGCTGCATAACTCCAATGCCGTTGAGCTTAAGGTCTCAAACTGATGACCAAAAATTCTCCTTCAGGAATTTCTGGTGGGGAGCAGAATTTATGGCTCCATCTGTTACAGCAAGTCATCAAGGTCCTGAAGCATCAAAGCAGCCTTAGACCATCACACTGCCACCCAATGACTGTCTTCATATCATTGTCTAAAATGCTATGTTAGTTTTACACCTGAGCATGTTTGAGCCTACTTCAGGTTGTCAGAAAGGTTCTATTTAAGATATTTCCTGATTCCGCAGGTCAGGTAGACCTTGGTGTAGCTCGTGGAACTGAGCCAAAAATATGTGGTTGATCACAGATAATTCATGAGTTACCAAGTGGGGCAACTACATTTTCACATAACACCAGACTAGCATCATTTGAATACTGCTTTTTGTATTCACTAAGGTTATTTTTGTCTGATGTCATTTTTTCATGATCTGAACTTTCAATCATGAGTAAAAAGCAACTTAAGAAATCTGTAAGAGGTAAATACTTGAGGGTACTGTACATTGATTGTGATTTGGTTGGTGTGTGAGCATACAGTATGGTATTTTGTGATTTGATTCAAGAGCTTGCTGAATGAGCCTCACATGGAGATTTTCATTTCTAGATTGCAAGTTGTCTCAGTGACTCTTTGTCCTCCATGTTCTCCCTTTCCTTCTCTGTCGCCTCCAGAATGAAAAAGGAGTGGTTCCCTTTTTCAGTCAGTCCGACTGCACCATCACCTCTCAGACAGGGTCAAAGGCCTTCAAAATCCCCCCGTCCATCCGTCAGCGGATCAGTGCCACCTTTGACACGGCTAACGCCAACGGGAAGGACTGGCAGCTGCTGGCTCAGAAGCTCCACATAGACAGGTCTGAATTAAAGCCTTCCGTTTGACACTTACTCCTCAGCTTCCATTTCCCTACTGCCGAGTCATCTTCGAATGAAGGAGCTGGGTCGTTTTGTTTTGAATGATGGCACAATGAGAGCAAAGTAATGCATGCCTCCTTCATGAATGTAAACACTGTTCTGCTTTTGAATAGCAAGTTTAGGCTGGGATTTAAGCAGTGTCAGACTTTATCTTTCATCACCTACCAGCCTTCAGTTACACACCACTCTGCTGATTTCATTATAGATCTAAAACATGCACATAGAAAAGGAGAAGGGAGGGGAGGGGATGTTAAGGCCGACTTTAACACAGTTTAAAATACAGTAACTGCAAAGCAGATATAGTGCCTGGCAGAAATCTGAGGAAAGGTCTCTGACTGCTGTCAGCCCAGCCCTCTGGCAATAAAATGTGTTCGTGTTAGCGCTTCTCATTAGCAGCATCTACGCACACGCTCCATCTTCCCACCCCTGCTAAACACTCAGGAGCTCATGTCAGGTCAGTGTTTGTGTGGGTGTGGGAGGATTTTATTTATTTGGAGATGCGGTGATCTCTGTTTGTGCTTCAGAGGAGAAGTCAATAATCAAGTGCTTATTGCCACAACCACTCTTAGATCTTTGCAGTCGGCTCGCGAGCACCGACAGCGAGGACAACCTTTGTTTCTTTTTTGCTAGAGGAACATGAGACAAAAAAGTTAACTGAGAAACTATGCACCAACTATGCAATTAGGGATCTTTGCCTAAACGAGTCTGAAAACAAACATCTGTAACTGAGAAATAGGAATGGATTTCAGAGTTTTTCCAGCATCGTCAAACACGGCAAGAAGCATGTAATAAGAATGTCTCTACCTACTTAAGCTGATTTCTGTAATTATTTCTGTGAGTGTGTGGGAACATAATAATATAAGGAGGGTGAGAGAATGGAAAAGAAATGAAAATAGGAGACAGAGCAGCAAGATGAAATGTCATTGCAATGAAACAGTGCCCTCTGTTGGAGGGATTTTATAAGAGTAGAGAAAGTAGAAGATTATCGGGAGTCTGTTTTTCTTGTACAATAACGTATCCTTTGCTCATCAATAGGACTAGTCAGTTTACATAATCTTTGCTGAATGATGCTATAATAAAGTCAAAGATATCATAAATAAGCTGTTTTTTTTTACATACATCAAATAATCTTCATGACTAACTGAAGCTAATATAAAGCCCTTCACATTTTAAAACATATGTGCTTACCTTGAATCTGAACTTTTCATCTCCATAAGTATGGTATATTATCTCATAAGATAATTTCATTCAAGTCAAAGATGTGATTTTTAAAAAGTACATCTCCAGTAGTTGATCAGGTAATTGTCTAGGTGTGGGAAGATTTTATTTATTTGGAGATGTAGTGATTTCTGTTTAGGGTTCAACCCAACCCTGAGATAATTGCAGGTAGGGTATGTCTCAAAAGTATTTCCCCCCCCACATACATTTTATTGCATTATAACCACAAGCTTGGAAAATGATAGATTGGTTTTAATTTAATTAAATTTATTGATTAATTAATTTTTTTAAAAACCACAAATCTTAAAAGTGTGGCGCACATTTATATTCTGCCACCTTTACTCTAATACGTCTTAAATCCAGCACAGTTGCCTTCAAATTTCAACTTATTAGTTATGGAACAAACCAAACAGGTCAGAGATTAAAAAAAGGTCAGAGGTAAAGTTTTGGTGAAGTTTAAAGCAAGGTTAGGTTAAAACGTTGTGGAAATAAGAAAGGCACTGATGAAAGCAACCCATAGAAAGTCCTGTTAAAGTTTACTAGAAGCCAGAGGGCGAAGCAACCATGTGGAAGAAGGTGCTCTGGTCAGATGAAAGTTGAGGTTCACCATTCAGCAGGACTATGACACTAAACATAGAGAAAGAACTACAATGGACTGGTTTAGATTGAACCATATTCCTTTCTTTAAATGGCCTAGTCAAAGTCCAGAGCTAAAACCAACTAAGTCTTTGGCAAGACTTGAAAAGTGTTGTTAAAGGGTTGGTGACATCACTGTATAAGCTATTTTATGTAGTTGATATTGCTGCATATGTCAGTTCTCCAGAGAATTTAATTTTAAAAAATAACATCACCTTTTTGTAGGGGGTTGTTTTGGCAGGCCAGATTTCCCTACTCAGTAAAAAAGTTGGCTACAGTAATGATATGTGGCTCTACCTGGTTGACTTCACTCTGATTGGCTACAACCATATTTGGGAAACTCTTCAGTAAAATGCGCTGAACATAGTCTCAAATTGAGGTTATAATTGCGTGCTACTTCCCCATAAATGAACTTCAGTTCACTCTTCTCTGATTGTCTCATCCTTCGGGAGTAAGTGGAAACATCCAGCCATTTTTGAGCACCCTCAAACAAAATAGCTCCCCTTTTTAGTAGCCATCCTCTTCTCAAGTGGAGTAGCCAGACGTGCTAGCATGATTTAGCTTAAATTAGGTGGTGTATCAGTTGAGGGGAGGAGGGAAGGAGAGGGGGAGGGCTGTTCACTTGATGGTGTGCTCTAATTGGAGAATATAAATTATGTAGGAAGATAAACTGTTCTCTAATTTGTCTGTTTTTGAGCAAAGAAACAAAGCTGACCGCCTATGAGCAGGGCTTTTGATACCAACTCTTGACATTCACACGGCCTCATCAGTGCACAACAAATCATATTATACCCCCAGAACCACAGAAAAATTAAATTTGTTGTCATGACTCCTTTAAAAAAATTTAGTCTGATTGAGCTTGTGCTATTTTCAAACACAAATAGAAAATAAAACTCCAAGAAGGTGGTTCTTTAAAGTATTGACATAGACACAATGTCCATTTCTATAAAATGTTGAAACTCATGTGCCATTTTCCTTCCATTTCACTGTTATGCACTACTTGGTGTTATTTGTCATATAAAATTTTAACAAAATACATTCACACATTTGTGGTTGTAATGGGACAAAAGGTCAAAAAGCTCAAGGTGTGTGAATACTTTTTCAAGGTGCTGCATCATATAAGTTGTTATATTACACCAGTCAGTACACCAATCTGCCATGTGTTAGATGAAACTATTGTGGTAAAAGCAGATGTTTTAATATGAAAAGAGAAGTGTCAAACAATAGCACACTCTGCATTCCTTTAAATAAAATACAGTCTACAATACTGCTGACAACCTCTGAGACTTGTTCCGTTTTACGGTTATGACTGGCTTGTATTACAAAGCAATATGGAGATGAGACAAGGTTAGATTCAATGAAATATGATGTTAAAACGACTTGAGGGCCTGCACATTGTTAAAAAAGGCAAACCACATCATCAGCTGAAAAGTCTCCAGTATGTACAAATCCTTTGTCTAGAACAAATGTAAAGATCAGACAGTACTCACCAAATAATATTAGTTCTCATAAAGCCAAGCTATCAGATGTAGAACAAAATGAGAGCCAGATATCTTCAGGGATTTTCTAAAGCCTTACATTTGGTGCATAATAGGTCTTGGTTCTAAAAAGTTGAACTATGAGAAATTAGCTGTCAGTGTTTGATTGATGTTATAGTAAGTTAGTGTCAAACTGAACACAAAGCTGTAAATGCATCATATGGCGCAAACTGGAGGTCAGTTCAGTGCAGGTCTGACTCATTTTAAACAAGCCTGATCTATTATATAGCCGCTGCCATCATTCCAGATAAACATTACCGATGTTTGTGTTCTGATGTGATAAGAACCAGTTCTCCTTGTATTTTTTCTTTGTAACTTAGACATTTAAAAGAAAGTAAAAACACTGATTTACAAAAATATTTATGATTCTTAAAAGTTTTCACATTTTGTCACATTACAACCACAAACTTCTGTGGATTTTATGTGATAGATTAAAATGCCCTCATCAATATTGTGGAGTGGAGTAAAAATGATACTTTATTCTCAGACTTCTTAATAAAAATCTGAAAAGGTGTGCACATGTTCAGCCCCTCCCCAAGCTACTACTTTGTAGAACCACATTTCGCTGCAAATACAGCTGCAAACCTTTAGGGGGCATATCTCTGCTAGTTTTTCAAATCAAGACGCTGAAATGTTCAGTTTGGGATTAAGAGTGTTTGTGAGCAGAGATTTTAAAATCTTGCCTCAGATTCTTAATTTGACTTGGAGCTTGACTCATTCTAATGCATGAATATGCTTTGATCATAACCATTCTATTGCAGCTATTTCTGTGTGTTTTGGATTTTTGTCCTGAGAATAATCTTAGTCACTATATGAAGCCTTTTGCATCCCCATAGCATGATGTTGCCACCACCATGCTTCATTGTAGTACTGGTGTGTCCAAGAGGATGTACAGTGTTAATTTCCATCTCCCTTGGTGTTTTGCATGTTGACCAAAAATCCCCACATGTTTTCTGTGTCCCATACATAGTTGGTGGCAAACTGAACATCTTTCAACAATTGATTTCTTATTGACACTCTTCCATCAAGAGGAGATTTACACAACTAATACTAATCCTGTCAACAGATTCTCCAACATGATCTGTGGATCTCTCCAGATACTCCTGAGTTACCATCAGCCTCGTGGCTGCTTCTGTGATCAATTTTAGAATTATGTGAAATTCAAATTTCAATTCAAAGCAGTTTATTCATACAGTGCATATCCACTAAAATGCCACTTAAGGCACTGAAAAAAAACTGTCAGTTATGGTACAAAAAAATCCCAAACATCATCTTAACTCTGTGCATGTATTTGATTACCATTTGTAACATCCTTGTCCTTGATATTTGTAACCTGTTACTAACTTTTATGCTATTATCTAGCTATTATTACTATTATTAGTATAACTTTTATACTATTATTTCTTTTTAAAAGGATTTCATAATGTCCTTATTATATTAGCCTCTGGTTTACATTTCTTTGTAAAGTGATGTATTATAAAAATATTTAAATTTCTCTAACCTGTAGGAACCTGGGCTACTTTGCATGCCAGGAGAGCCCATCCTCAGTGATTCTGAGTCTGTGGGAAGCACAGCACCAGGACCCCGGGGACCTGGACTCTCTGGCCAGTGCCCTTGAAGAAATCGGAAAAGTCCAGTCCCCTAGGGAAGCCGTCAGTAAAAGCTGCAGTAAAGAAGACTCTGAACTGACAAGACTTGGGTAGGAATGGTCTGGCGCAGACCAAGTCATGACAAACCTTTACTGCATGAACTCCAATGATCAGGTGTGCTGACTTACCCACTGAGAGGAGGAGACTGTTACTAAAAGAACACCTCTGCTAAACCAAATGGTCCATACAGACACAATAAAGTCAAGAACAGATTGGGACATGAGTATTTGTGTTATAAGAGATTATTGCATTTTGGGAAAGGTTAACAGTGAGGTAAACCATCTGTGATTGAGAAATGCCAACAAAAACTCTGAAGCTCAATTCAGTCACTCATAGTCTACAATTTTCGATGTCTGTGTGAAGAATTTCCGTCAAGTAGGATGGAGTAGGTTTCATACACACCCTTTCAAAACCAGATGTAATCAAATAATCAAAGTGGCCAGTACAAAAATGTCCTTACAGTATTTTCTCATTCATTTTATAGATTTCTAAAGAAACTAATTTTCTTCAGTGTATATTTAATGTATCTGGAGTTTGATTTAAAAAGGAAGAAAGGTATAGTTTTTTTTCTCTCCATTCCATAAGGTCAGAGACACTAACAGTGATTAGTATCTAAAAGGACACACGTCCACATGCTGAGAAGATAATGGATGGATGAATCACACTGATAGCTGTAATTTTAAGAATGAGCCACAAGCATACAGGAACATTTTCAACCCTCGCAGACAGAGAAAATATCAAAGCAGAGACTGCAGAGGACGAACGAGCTGATCTGTGCCTCATCTGGAAAAGCAGCCAGAGGTGAACCACATCCCCTGAGTTCAAGTAATCACCGTCTGGTTAATTTGGAGGAAATTTAATGTGTGACATGTGACTTCATTCCAGACAGACTGTTCGGGGAGGGGGTTATTACTGTTCATATTTCGGGCACCAGTGAAGTGTGTATTTCCAAGACCCCTGGGGCTTTTTTTTCCCCTCCTATATGTTGAATTTAAATTTGGACTTTTGATGTGTGGTCTGAGTGAAACAGCTTCTCCAGCATCCGAATTTTGTCAAATAGCACCGCATCATCAATTTCACCAGCAACAATCCGGTTCTTCTGTTGACTCAGTAAAACCATCATCCACAAAACCTCATCCTGATTTTAAAAAAAAAAAGGTCCCCACAGTCAGTGGCTCCTCATGGCCCTAAGCTTAATAAAGTGACTTTGTGTTAAACTCGATGTTGGGACTCCCTTTCCATCTGTTTAATTCATTTACCTCTCAAAAACCAGGCAGTCCACATTACAGCGCAGCTGAGAAATCTGGTGGGGCATCAAAAACTGTGTTCAAATAAAAGATGAAACAGAAACCCCCACTACCCCCCAATCTAATGAGTTTATACAGAATGGGTATGTAGATACATGATGAAAAGGTAAGATCTAGAAAAAGCACTATCCACACCTATTGGTACTGTCAGTAAAAATGTGTAAGAAGCCTTAAAATAAATGTACATTTTATTTCAGTGTTTAATCTTACATTGAAAATGTCCATGTTAAGAAATAATAGTTTTTTTCTTTACTTTCACAAAATAAACATTGTCATAGTTATAGACAACTATGCTGCCAGTGCTTGGTACAACCACCTTTTACCAAAAGGACAACACCTGGTCTTCTACTATAATATTTCAAAAGGCTGGACCATACAGATGGTCATGGAAGGTGGTTGATTTTGTTTCTGGATAAGCATTCTTTGTTGACTTAGTCTTACATATCACAACGATCATATAATCATTATCCTTCTCAATGACCAAATGTTGAGTCCCTCTCCAATTTTTTTTTTCAGATTCCACCGAGTTCACCCAAAGCATCACAGATCCTCCACCATACTTAACAATGGACATGAGGTTTTATCCACATTGATGCTTTGATTTATATCAGATCCAGCTAGATTATCTATAGCAGAAAAACTCAATTTTGCACTGATCAACCAAACATGGTTCTATTTAAAGGTCCTGGCACACTTTAGCAAACACAGCTTTATGTTTGTGATAGTAGGACAGAAACATTTTTTCCCGTCTTTTTTTTTTTTTTTTTTTTTTTTTTTTTTTTCAAATAACCGCTTGATAGATTATGCCTGTTTGTTGTGGATACTTGCTGATCCCAAGACCTCACTCTTTGCTGTGGTTCGCAAACAGAAAGCATTGGGTTTTTGTTTTTTTTTTTTTCCTCCATTACCATCCTCCTTACTGTGTGGTAACAAGATAATTATCCTACATAAAGGGCAGAGGCAAAAAAGAACCTCTGTGGCTTGATATCTTTATACCTGGAAGAAACAGGAAGTCATGAATTACTTATTAAAAGTTCCTAGACACTTCAATCAACTTAAAAAAAGTATGCTATAATGTAAAATAAACACCACATTTGTATTCATTTTATAGCAAATGTTAGGAGTATCAATAGTTATGGCACTCTTAACATGCGTTTTTATTACTTCGCTAAATAAATGACATTAAAGGCTGAATTTTTCTAAATTATATGTGAGAGTTTGCTACTTCAATGAAAGATGAATTTGCTTTCAGGCTTTTTACCCATCTTTACCAGGAATGACAATGGGTTCTGAGTGTCAATAATTGGAGAGGGCTGTGTGTCGGAGAAAATTGTCCTCACTAAAGTTGGCTTGAATAACTAGACAAGTGTAAAAGCAGTCAAAGGTTTGTAAAAGCTCTTAAATCCCCCAACAAGGTGAATTCTTTTCCACTTGCAGCTTTTGAAAAACAGCTAAAACTCTCAGGTTCAGGAAAGACGCTGTTCTTTAAACTTAGTACTTAAACTTGGTTATAAGCTTACGTACTTGTTTATTGTGGGATTTGTTTTTGTGATAAGGTTTGATGAAAAAGCAAGTCACTCTGATGTCAGGCTACCATCCTGGCAGTCGTTTAGCATAAAATCTGAAAACCAGCGAAAAATAATCTGACTCATTCCAAAAGTTTAAACAGATCTATAGATCTCCCTCTCAAAGTCCTCCTATTAAAATACAGAGATAAAACAGAGGATTTTCTAAGACTTCTGATTGCATGTTTATGCGGAGTTATGAACAGGACTGATTCCTGCACTGAATTTGTCATGGTTTGTAGTCATAGAAATAGAGAAGAATGCAGATTGATGTGGTTCTTCTGGCTCAGCGGCAGAAAATTCTTGCTGATTTGTGCATTATGGAAATATCCTGAGATACTCAACCACACAAGTGTGCATTTCATTCAGCAACTGCTGAGATGGGTTTTCAGTCAGTACTGTTTGATAAAAACGATGCAGAGCTGCAGCTCTCTACAAGCCCGAGTCAGATGTACACTAAAGAACACTACAGAATAAGGAACTCTTGGCTTTATTTTTCACAATCTCCTCTATATATCACTACGTCAAAAAGATTCCACCTGAAATTTAGCTCATCTGTTGTCGCATAGAGGTATATCTCTAATTGGGCTCAAAGGGATCTAAATTGTCATTATCTGGTGAAGTTTATTATGTACAGTGCCTTGAACAGCATTTATAACCCTAAACCCTTTTTTAATTTGTAATGCTACAACCAATACCTTCATGCTGGTTTATTGTGATTTTAGTGCATAACTATATAAAACCCTAAGAAAATACCTTGAAGTTTGTGGTTGGTGCTTGAGAAAATGTTTTCAGGAGATATAAATCCTTTTACACTCCGGAATGCTTGTATATGTACATATTTTAATGAATTAAAAGTATTTCAAACCATAGCGCAGCACAAACAGTACCTCCCCACATTGAGAAGTCATTTTCATTCTATGTTTGTACTTAACCTTTTTCTGCGATGTTGTGCTAGCTGCTCCACCTGTGTCTGGATTTTTGTGGAATAGTAAGCTCATCCCGTCATATGCAGACTGATAAAAAGCTTCATGGTTTTTCTCATCTGATTAAATCAAGTTTTAAAACTGGAGAAAAATATTCTAATCAGACAAACATAAGTCCAAATTCAAATTCCCCCTCTGGCTTATGTGACTGATCAACGGGGTTCTTTTGGGCTCTGAGAAAAGATTGAGTTGCATTTAAAGAAATATACCTATTTGAAACATTTAAAGAAAGCACAATAGAATTGTCAAATGAATGTAATAACTCTGTTATTGAAGGAATAACTATATTCCAGGAAGATTTAGCAAAAACTATTACCACCTGAAGGTGAATGGGTTCCATGGCAAACCTTCAGCAGAGGTTTGCTTTGGCAAATGCTATATATGCTATTAATATTATTGTTCTTTGAAAGAAAAATCATTGCAGCAAGAATTGAATTTCTTGATTTCTCTCTATAAAAATTACCTGATCTTTTCTGCTGAAGCACAGAATATGTCCTGAAACTCCTGCCAAACCATTTCTGGCAACTTTAGATCATTGTGCAAACATCATATTGCATTAAAATACTAATCTGAGCTTCTGGATCAAGCTGAGCTCTAGAAATAGCTTTCAAGAAATGAGATAAAGCAGTCCATTAGAGTTTTGTACAAATATTTCCTTGGGGCAGCTACTTAGTAAGTAAAACAAAACAAATCCCAGCCAAAGAGAGGGCATAAAAACCAGATGAGACTTTAAAATGTTTGTGCTCACATGAATTAATAAAGCCATGAAAAGCCCCCAAATTTTTCTTGGCTTTCCTTGAAATGAGCAGTAAAACAGTTGCTTTGGCACTGATCCTCGTTATATTACAGAAAAACATCAACAGCTAAGGAAGACTGAAACAGAAGAGACAACAATATCTGAAAGAAGGGATCGTTTTCTTTTTCCTCACTAAAAATCAAGGATGAAAAGCTGTTGTACAAAGCTGAATGCTGATGGTCTGCTGAGCAAACAAATCATTGGTTTCATTTAGATGGGACTGCAAGAGTGGATGGAAATATTGACCTATAAAGAAGTGGATGCCTTCAGATTACATCAATTTCAACTGAACACCTGCAAAATGACAGCAATCTATTTACTACATGAAAGTGGAAATGATTAGTCCAGTTCTTGTCATTTTCTGGGCAGATGGCTCAGAATGACTCTACATTCCTCAGCTTATATGATGATTTCTAATCAGGGAAGGAGTCTCACCTTGCTATGCAGATCTATAACAAACAGTAAAAACCTTCTGATTCTTTCTGCAGCTTAAACATTTTATGGACACACACTGCTGGAGGTAATGATTACTTTGGACATTTGGATTTTGTTTAAAGCCACGGGTATTAAAGCCTGTGTGACTTTTGGCTTAAAGCTTGGACAACAATATGTTCTGCTGCCAAATCCCACTCTGAAAACATTTTTCTGCTGCTCGGGTATCCACTCAGCGGCCAATTTAAATCTTTGTTTTGTTCATTATGTTTAGCAGCACATTTTTTTTTAGCTATTAATCCATTTTCCTCCCTCCTTCTGTATAAAGAGTAAAAAAGGAAACTTCTAGCTTTATAGTTACCTGTGTATGAATCGTGCCTCTTCTTTGTGTGGGTTTAGAGTAACCAGAAAGTCTGACCAGAATGTTTTTTTCTTACTCATCATATCCAAGAACCTAGGATGTTATATGCAAAGCTGCGTGTTTATTGCCATGCACAGTGTTCACCTTATAGCTGGCGCAGAGGTGTTTCCTGAGAAAACTGAAGCATTTAAACGTGTTATCTCTGATGCCAGGAACTTACGGTGACTATGAGCTGACTGCAGATGACGTGGCCATCTGTTGCCTGACCGTGCTCAGCATGTCTGTCAGTGTCCTTTACCTAATCTCAAAGAGTCGAAGAGTGTATCTGTGCGAGCGTGCGGAGGAAAGTTGTGTGTTCATTTGAAAAAAATGTGTTCTGTGTCTTTCAAGAATCCAGCCTACAGTACTGCTACTATTTCAGCTTCAGAGTGTGAGACAATGTGTTTTATTTTCACAGCCTACCATGGTGAGATCTGCATCGCTTTGGAAGAAAATAGAAAACAGTGACTGCTTATGTTTTAAAGACATTTAAAGTTGGTAAAAATATCATCGGAGAGATATTTTGTTGTTTCTACTACTGCCTTTTAAATATGTTTAATATATGAAATGAAAAAAAATGAATCTTTAATATTTATGATTTAAAGAGTTACAATGATAATTGCAGTTGTGTGTGTTTGATTTTAAACATTTTAATATAAATTCTGTACTGAACATTTGAGTTAAGTGCCATATGAATGTCAATTCTGGGAAAAGAGTGATAGCCATACTGCTAATCAGTGGTGATGTTTTCTTTTTTGTTTTTTTCTTTTTGTTTTTTTTGGGGGGGATGGGGGGCGGGTTGCTTTTCAAAAGGTTTCATTTTGACGCTGTACATATTGTATTGTGTTGAAATAAATATGCAGTGAAAGTGCTTTTTTTTTTTTTTTTTTCTTTGATTACCTCATATCCTCTTGACTGTATCACTGCTAACGACGCAAAGCTGCGGAACTTTTTTCCCAGCCTCAGCCTTTCCATGGTAAACAAGCTGGGATATTGTGGAAATATTCCAAATGGGCTTTTTTCCATGGGATCGATAGGAATTCATGAGAATTATCTGGAAACTGGTAATTTAAACAAAATTTATCAAATCTAAGCATAATATAAGCATGTGGTTAAATCATAGATATCCAAGTGACAGAATTAAAAACCATTACATTGTAAAGCAAAATTCTGTCAAGTTTGAATTACTTTATAGAACAACAAATTATTAACATCAAAAACACAAATGTTGACTAAAACGCTACTCTTCTCCAGCCCTGCCTCTTTAATAGTCAATAAAATTATACTAGTTATAGTTCAGATCAGACATGTCAAGCTCAAAGCAGATAAATTCATGTATGTATTATTAATGGCCCATCTGTAGGTCACACGTTTACACTACATGTTCCATAATGCACTACAACAGTGAGTCACAGCCAGAGTTTAGAGTGAACAAGCTGGCTTGGGAGTCAGTCCTGCTGTGTTCCCTAATGAACATTTAGCTGATAACACCACATAATGAGTTCACAAGGGACTTTCCTGACTTTAAAGTTCAATAATAATAGTATCCTAATGCTGAAACTGTTTTGTAGTCCATTCACTTTTGATGTGGAAATTTGAAGATGAATAGCACTGTCCACACAGTTTCCCCTTTCATCACTAATAAGACATAGCTTTCTGTACACCATTCCAGTATGTACACTTTGCCTTCCAGTACCTAACAATCAGCTATTACGCAATGGGCTGTTTCTGGAGCACCTTTGCATCTTGTCCGATGTGGCCTCCATATAGACCCTGGCCTCCATTGCTCTTGTGCTGACTCAAATTAGAACCTGTTTCTTTGCTGCAATGGTAGTTCCACCCCTTCGGTTGTGATCATCCTTCCTCTTTTGGACATCGTTCTGCCACACTTATCCAATCCGAATGACATCCTGATGTCCTTGCAGTAAATCCTGGTTAGGTGGATCAGTGAGCCGATGTCTCGCTCACTCTTGGCTTACAGCCTGAATTATTTATGCTCCTGACAGATTTGGATTTGAAGTTATTTTCATTCAACCAAGAAGTTTGTTTCTTCCAGAAAATGACAGGCATCTCCCTGAAAATATCAGGACAGTGTCCATTGGGTTTCGATTTTTTTTTCAAGTAACATTTCTATTTGGATTTATATTTTAATAAAAACTGGCACATCAAAAAGGCCTTATACTCTTCTTAATAATCAGCAGAAAGGCTTTATCAAGCTAATAGAATAAATTCCTCTGATATATTAAGCCTAAAATATCGCTTTCAAATGCTTCTTACAGTAGCTAACAAACTTTTAGCTTTGTATTTTAAAGTGTTCTATATTTGCAGTACATACAAGTTTAACATTTTTATTTAAAAATGAGCAACTTTATTTTTCTTAATAAATATTGATCCTCTTGATTCAGGATAAAGGCTTACAATATAGTCCATGTTTCAAATTTTGGCCCCTTTTGTAATTGAGTTTGACACCCCTGGCTTATATTTAGATATTTGCCAATTAAACATTAATACGATGCATCAAATATGTTTACCCATTACTACCTTCAAAATGTACTTCACTTTATGTGAGCTCAAAAATGTGGCCTCAGAGCAGAGTTCTAAAAATCATCTGTGCCTGTGATCGAAGACTCAATGGTACATGTGGAGGGTGTGGCCTCAGTTCCCCTGCAGTAACGTGCTGTGTTCATGTGATTAAACAATAACAAAGATGTACTCAGGTGCACGTGAAATCTAGCTGTCTGAGTTAAAGTTATGCTGAAACATATTTTGAGACAATAACTAAAAGTGGCATTCTTGAATATTATAAATTCAGGGTTTATTGCTGCTAATTCCCATGAAAAGTTACCAATGCTGAAAATTCCAGGAATTTTGCAAACTTCACTCGCAGCTTCAAGAACCTTTGTGTGAACAGAAAAACAAGGCTCAACATTTTACGGCAACGCTGAACAGCCACATAGAACCTGAACATACAGACACAAGCGATTCAATAAATTAATTAATAAATAAAGACAGTTTAAACAGTTCTGACTGTTTCCTAAATACAATCTTTTAAAGCTCTTTTTATAGATTTCAGAGAACATTTTAAATAACATTTCTTTGTTTCGGAGAACTTTTATTTTGTAATGACACAATTATGAGTCACGCATTAAAAAAATGAATCTAAGTTAAAGTCTAAAAATATTCTGTAAATTATTGTATTTTTCATTTTATTTGCATAAGTTATTGTTTAAGGATAACAATATAAGTGTAAAGTTTTTTTGATTATTATTCCTCTTTCCTTATATATTTTTAAAGCAATAGTTCTGTTTCTGCTTTAGATAGGATTTTGTCAAGTAATTATACCAATCAGTATCTCACCTCTAGTAAAAAGCTTTGCACCGCAATCATTTTTTTATTAGAGTCACCCAGGGCGGAACAACTTACCAATTCTCATTTTCAGTATGTTGGCAAGGAAGATTACTGCTAGTGCATTGCATTCCACCATGATCCCCAGTGTAAATGATCTTGGAGTTCTTAATTAACCGCTTAAACATCACATCAGTTCAGCTTTGTCCAAACTAGCAATCACATGAACTGTTATTTCATTTGTTTTAGCCTGGAGACGGTCGAAATTACGCTTAAAGCTGACTTACTGTTACCATTAAAGGTGAAAACACAACGGGAATGCCACAGAGCTGTGTGTAATTTCACACATAAATTCTCTCTACAAAAATAAGCACCAGTGTCTGTACATATAGCGATACAAATGTTATTTGCTTGAGAAATAGTGTCAATTTAAACAACTGTCTCATGCAAAAAACGGTAAGTTATAAAAATTCTTTCAGTAACATTTGCTCCAGCTGTGGGGAAAGTTTAAGGGGATGTGTTGGTTAAAATGTGGAAATTAAACTTTTAAATCGACCCTGCTTTGAACAAGCGTTAAACTGTCCAATGAGAATTCCCGACTGTCTAAACTGTTGTATGCTGCACTAAATGTGCTGACAGCTAGCAAGTAATCGAGTTTAAAGCATGACTCACCAGGCTTTGTGCTATTAGATTCTGATCTAGTCTGTCTCTGTTTTTTCCAAGACTTTTAAGAAGATAATCAGCTCCTTGTATCAGAAAGTAAGAAATGAGAAAAAACAGAAAAACTGATGAATAGATTACAGTTGTGTATACATAATATTTTTCCAAGCCATATAACTTCAAAAGTTATGTATATTCAACTCTGAGCAGTTGACTCAAACAACATTAAATCATCAAACAAATCACTGGTCATCTTCACCACAATGTCTTGAAATCCAAACATAAAAAAACAAATTCTGTAAAATCAATTTCATTCAAGAAAATTTGAGACCAACTTTGAATTTATCAGTCTTTGAATGAGTAAGGGAAAATAAAAATATAGTATACTGGTTCATTTCTAACAAAATTGATGATTTAAAATATTCAAACAAACCTATCAAACAAAACAACTTAAAAACAATCAGACTCAGTAAAAGGTTAAGAGGAGTGTACAGCATAAAGAAGCTTATTCTGATATACGTAACTGAATGTTTAGATTTTATTCAATTTATAAACCAAGGGCTAGAAGACCTGAGTACTTAATGCCTCATCCTCCTATGACATTTGTATAATAATTATAACTCATTTGAATCTTTATAACTCCACTCTCTGTATGTTAATAAAGAAGTTGGTTAATTAGCCTCCAGTACTATTAATCTAAAACAGCAGGTTAATTATATAGGTTATGTGTGCTTTATGTAAAGCATCTTTGAACTGATAAAGGACAGTGCATTCATCACTGTATTACTTTTGCAGTATAATAAAAAGTGCAAAGATAAAATGCTACAGCCATTGACCTATTATTTCGATTCTCTAACGAAGAAATTTATGTGCTGCAAGTGTAGCACCTCAGCCAGCAGAGGAAAGACTGGTAGCCAGCTGTCAGAGGAGGAGAGATGGCTTGTACCAAAGCTGGAAACTTAATAAAATCTCAGTGCATCATTCCTTAGCTATCAGCAGTTTTAAAAGTATAAACTGTGCCAAAATCAAGAACTTACTGAGTATTTTCTGATGTTTTTCTACATAAAATCCATTCAATGTTAGATGTACGTTGCAGTGGTATGGCTAGAAGTGGATGGAAAAGCAATGGTTTTCAACAGCTCTTACAAGTGAAATTCTAAAAAAAAAAAAGCGTGCTGTTCATTTGGCTTTAGCTCAGTTTACCCTGATACCAGTAAATAAAAGTCAGTAGAGTCCACCGATGTGTAATTGAATCTTAGTAGGAATCCAGCTGTTCTCTGAATGCCTCAGAGGTCTGTCAGATATTATTAGTGAGCACACAGCATCATTGAGACCAAGGAACACAGCAGACAGGTCAGGGGTGTAGTTATGGAAGTGCTTACAGCTTTATAGCAGTGTTAGGTTAACAGGATCTAACAGAACGCTGGTCAGTCCATCTTTTGAAAATGGAAGGAGTATGACACCGTACTCCATAGTTCCATGTGGTAACAAGTATTAAATGAGCCAAAATCATTGGTTTACATCACAAATTACAAAAACAGTACAATCTTAGATGTTACAAGTGGATTTAGCCCTGCCTAATGATCTTAGATATTCAATCAAGTATTTTTAAACAATTATTTGAAAGCATAAACTATTTGATGCACCCAAACACCAGATGGCGCCGTATCCTATCTTCTGTTTGAAAGCCATCTTTCCTGGACATGTCATTATTTGTGCATGCATGCGTGCACGCACACACACACACACACACACACACACACACACACACACACACACACACATACACACATCCACTCTAAGAGCACTGAGTGTGTTACTTCCATGGCATGAGACAGACTGACAAACTTCCCCATGTGCCCGCTCATGGTGAAGTAAGGGTCTAGTCAACCTTGGCCAGCTAAAGCTGTCTGACAACTCCAAATGGATCTCTGTACTCAACCTGAAGGCTGCAGGTTCTGATAGGTGAAATAGAGTCACAAGAGTTGTTTTGTGCTTTTTGGATAATGTGCATGGCATTAACTTTTTTTTTCACATGCTAGAGTTAATTTTTATCCTGTCTAGTATGGTGTCTTCAGTGAGCCATGCAAACTATGCCCCAGCCGGATGTCATCAGTCCCAGGAAGGCAAACAGGCAGGCAGCAGGCTCTCCCAGCAGGCCCCTGTCTTCCCCTCCAGACGCTTACAAACACACACATACACACACACACGCGCACACACACATCCCAGAGCCCTCACACCCGTCCTAAATACACTCCTCCTCTGGACAACTGCTCTGACTCAAACGGATTAAAGATGACTCTCTTCTCTCACATTTTTGCCCCCCACCCCTCCTCACTCTCCCGTTCTCTTTCTCTCAACTTCTTTTTTCTTTCCATGCCGGATGAAAGGCCTCCCAGACACCCACTCCATGCACATACCATTCAGGCCAGGACACACAGGAAGTCTATGTGCCGCATAGAACAGAGAGAGAGAGGGAGGGAGAGAGAAAAAGAGAGGGAGGGGGGGCAGGAGGGTGCATGGTGGGAAGTGGTGAAGGAAAGGAGGGAGGAAGGGGGGGGGTGCACGAGAGAAGGGCTAAATGCAAGTCATGTGAAGCTCATGAGAACCAACCTACAAAAGATAGAATCTTGTTTTTCTTTTACTAACTCTTTGCTGATACTTTGTACTTCATCTTAGCTTTCTGTTCATTTAGAAAATTCATCTTAGTTTTCATGAATAGTTCTTAAAAAGAAAGGCTTGGGTTGAATAGTCTTAGAAAAGTACCATTTTTAATGTTGCATTAAAACGAATAAATGAATATATATATTTGCACACTGCTGTATCAAAATTTGTTTTGCAGTGTTCACTGCCTAATAACTTCAGATAAACTTTGGGTCCATTAAAGCCTAGCTACTGTACTAAACCACCATGTTAAATTTCTTATTGTTGTTTTGGAAAGTCTGGCTTCTGCAAAAGGCGCTCCGCCGGTTTAATGCAGTTATATGAGATTAGCCTCAGCCAAAATCTGCCATGGAACTGTGAATAATTGCATCACGTGGAATGGAGGGCTCAGTGCATTCGTTACTTTAATGGAGTACATTGCTTCAGCCTGTGTGAATGTGTCTGAGAGTGAGTGGGCGGGCGGCTGCAGTCCCAGCTCTGAGGGAACGGCGTCACGTCGCATGCTTTGAATTACTGTACATTTGCGGCTGGTAGACTGTTGGCTGCCAACTGTCTCTGAGCGGATCAGACAGCTAACATCAGCGCTGGTGGCTCAGCCAGGAGTCCTACTTTAATTCACTCTTCCTTTGTTTTTTTTCCATCATACCTTCACTTTTTTAACTAGAGTTCTTTCACCACTCTTTCAGTACTGCAGTCCCTCTCCTTTAAATCACTTACAAAATGTATCAACATCCTTTAAACCAGTTCTCATTTTGTTACTTGCCAATCCTCGACTTAAACCTACTTTATTTATTTTTTATTTCCTAGAAGGAAAATAATATATGAATCTGATTCTCAATTGAATTGAGGTGTAGACGTTGACTGAGCCATTCTAGCACATAGAACACATTGTCTTTCATCCATCTTCCCATCAACTCTGACCAGCTTGATTGTCCATCCAGATGAAGAGGAGCCTGATGTTGCCACCACCATATTCTTCCCCTCAGGGTGAAATGCCACTTACATGGCATTTTGCATGTAGGCCAAAAGGTTTAAATTTGGTCTCACTTAACTGGAGTATCTTTCTCTCATATGTTTGCTGTTTCCCCTGCTTGTGGCAGAATTTAATCCAGAACTTTTGTGGCTTTCGTCTTGTCACTATTCTGTAGATTTGCAAAGTGTGTAGCGAAATGTTAACCTGCAACAGACTCCTCCACCTGAATCGTGGATCTTTTCAGCTCCTCCAGAGTAACCCAAGTTTCTTTCATGCTTCAATGATCTCCTGGCTTGGTCTGTCAGTTTAGGTTCACAGTCATGTATTAATAGGTTTGCAGTTGGTAGGGAGACTAAAGTAAAAGAAAAAGGGGGGGGGGCGCTTGTAAACCTTTGAACACCATCCCAACTGTGAAGTACCGGGGTGGTAGTGTCATGTTGTAAGACTGTTTTGCTGCAGGAGGAAGAGGTGAACTTCATAAAATAAGTGGCATCATGAGGAAAGAATATCTAACACCTAACATCTAAAGACATTAGCCAGGAACTTAAAGCTCAGGCACAAATGGATCTTCCAAATGGACAATGACCCTAAGCATAGATCCAGTAGTTCCAAAGTGGCTTTAGGACAACAAAGTCAATGTTTTGGCATGGCCATCACAAAGCCCTGATCTCAATCCTGGAGAGAATTTGTAGGCAGATCTGAAAAGGCATGTGTGAGAGAGGCAGCCTACAGACCTGACTCAGTTCCACCAGTTCTGTCAAGAGGAATGGGCCAGAACTACAGCAAACTATTGTGAAAAGCTTGCAGAAGGAAACCCAAAAGGTTTGACCCAAGTCATACAGTTTAATACCAATGCTAACAAAACTAAGGAATGTATGACTATTTTTAGACATGAATATATAAATCTCTGACATATTATTTCTACCATTACTGTGGCAACTAGAAAATATAAATAGTTTTGGTAATTCTAGCTGACCTAAAACAAGAGAAGTTTGGTCTGATTTAACTTCAGATGGTGGGGGAAAAAAAATGTGTTTAGGTGTATGTAAACTTCTGGTTTCAATTGTAACCTTACCCCTTTTTAAAAAGCTTTTTTTCCCACATTTTTCTCTCTGACCTGTCTGCTGTCCTTGGTCTTCATGATCCTATTTGTTCACTAATATTCTCAACTGAACCTGTAAGGCCTGCACAGGACAGATGGATTATATCATGGATCATACACATATTACAGTACACTACTCTCAGGCAGTTCTTTATTAATAAAGTGACTTCTGAAGGCAGTTGGTTGCACTGAATATTTACTTAGGGGTATCAGAATATAAATGTACACCACAGCCATTTTTTATTGGAAACACTTTTGAAAAGTGTCATTTTTGCAGATATCCTCCACTTTATGACATCTGTCACATAAAATATCAATAAAATACATTGAAGTTATTATAATGTGAAAAATGTGTAAAAAGTTCAAGGGGTGTGAATACTTTTGCAAGGTTCTGTGTTTATGGCATTATTTCTCCTAAATCACACAATATATACAGCACACCACACACTGTTGACACCCACACACATTCCTGTGGGCAGCTCACACACACACTCACACACATACATATATCTGTGTTTACACACTTCACCAGGCAGCTAATCTTTTTGGCTCTGCAGACGAAAGCCTGCCTTCTGTTGAAAGCGTCTTTGGAAAAAAAAAAAAAAGTTTGAGTCAGGTGACGAATCAGACCACATTACTACAGTTTGATTGCTGCCTTAAAATGCCCAGCCCTCCTGTGGATTGTGCCCAGGTGCTGCCATGGAAAGTACTGATGACATCACTCTAAAGCCTCCAACAAAAGATAAGCATTCCTCTCTCAGTCGTAATCGGATGTGTTAATGCAAAGCCCAACCTAAACCAGACAAAACCAGTCAGGAGGCTTTTTTTAATCACACCTTCTTTTGCTCTATGCCTTTTTTTTTTTACTTATGTTGAACTTTTTTTATGGGTAAATACAAAGTACTGAGGAAAATACAGATCTCTTGTGTACTTACTTTTTGGTACATATGAGTTTTTTAGATGATTAAACAAATGTTCATGTCAGACAAAGATAAACTGAGTAAATAAGAGTAGTCTTCATTTAATAATGAGGAAAAAATATTCCAAACAACCTGTTCCTAAGTAAAAACATAATTGCCCTGTTGTTAATTCATGAATCAAGCTTTTTATTTGTTTAAATTTTATTAGTCCCATCCAGACCTGATTATTGCTGTGCCAGCAAAATTAATTTATCACTGAAATAGAAGCTGTTTGACTATATGAAATAGGCTATAAGATCTCAAAAAGCAACACATCATTCCCCAATCCAAGGAAATTCTCGAACAGACTAGTTGGCCTGCAAAAATTACTCTAAGAATGCAACGGTTATAATAGTGGAATGGTACACATATTCATACTAAAACTATCCGATAGATTTCCGTCTGGACACGTACCAAACAAATACAATGTGTTTTATACCTGAGCAGACTGTTTATGTGAGGAACTAAGCACGCAATTGCAGCAGAACATGGATCTAAAGCACTCCTGCAGGTCCCCTCTGAATGAATGAAAAACAGAAAAACCAAAATTAAGCTTTTGGAGTGGCCTAGTCAAAGCCTGCACTTAAATCATATTGCTATTGCACGACATTAAATAGACTTGCATGCTGGAAAACCCTGCAAAAGAAGAGTGGGGAAAAATCCTTCCAAAGTGTGGATAGATTTTTTTTTCTCTTAATAAATCAAATAACCATTTGAAAACTGCTTCTTATTTGTACTCAAAGTATATTTGTCTGATACTAAAGTTTGTTTGATGATCTGAAACAAATAAGTGTGACAAGAAAGCAAATCCAGAAGAAATCCTTAAGTAGAGAAATACTTTTCAACAGTACTGTACCTACCCCAAATGTGCTTGTGGTTCATGACAGTTTATTTTCAGTGTGTTTCTGCACGGACTCCCACAACCATTTGTCTTCTGCTTTGGCAGATTTTAGGATCTTGATGTGATATATTTTTCTCCCTGCCAGTACAAAGAAATCAGTGTTTCAAAGATACTCCAAGATACACATGAACAGACACTGATTCTTCCAAACTGAGGTCAAAGAGTTGTTTGGTTTCATTAAAAAAAAGAAATATACCAGATGCTTTGTTTTCATCTAACTGACCAGCAAATCTCATTCATATTTGGCTAATGCTGCTCATGGTTGCTGTTGGCATGGCGATCATGAAGATAGTCGTGGTCAGAAAAACTGGTACTTATTGGGTACATATCAATCTTTCTTTAAAGTTCAGATAAAATGGTTTATTATGAGAAAGTAGGGCATTTGACTGTTTTCATCATCAGGCATGTAATTGCATGTTCCCAATGTTCTCAACAGATTTTAAATGCGCATTTTTATCAGAGAAGGAAAACAACCTTGGGTAAGTCTCTAATATTTTGGTTTTGTCTATGGACTTATTTAGTTATTTCCATCAACTTTTAGAATTTGCAACTAAAAAATGTTGATAGCAACACAGTTGTTAATTTAATTGAGCTTCTTTTTGACCCTTATGCCTATGTAGGGAGGGTCATTCCAGTACTGGAGGACAATTTAGGCATTATATCCTTTGAAAAATCAGCTCTTTAATTTATAATTTTCTGTCATTTAATTAAGAAAAAACAGGTAATAAACTATGAAATAATTTGATTTGTCCAGCTCAAGTATCAAAGGTACACTTTTTATGATTTTTTTATTTATTTATTTAATTTTTTTTTTTTGTGGGTTAGGTTTTGTGCAACCCTGTTGTCAATACTCAAGAACCTGACAATTTAGATCAACCAAGCAGTATTTATTAAATCTATCATGCATCAACTCATTCAAACTATTAAAATGAAAATAAATCAAACTGTATTTTTTGCAGAAAGTCATTTAATATTTTTTTTTAAATAAAAGTGATGCGGTAGTAGCACTGAAAATAGAGTACCATGTTTGCTCAAGGTAACAAGGTTAAATGGATACATTAGTGTTGACTGCAAATCATAACAAATGTTATTAAAGTAACAGGGTCGAGAATCTGTTTGAATGTTAGCTTTTTTCAGAAAGACATGCTAGCTGTAGAATGAAATGTTATTGTCGATGTCGAGGGCTGAGTTGGTTATTCTTATTTATAGAAACCTTAAACATATTTTGCCATATTCTGACAATATGAGGAACAGGGATATGTTGGTCAGAAGAGGACACTGACCTCTTCTGACCAACTCTGACATGTTTCCCTGCTTTTCATTTTTCTTGCAGGTTTATCATCAAGAATGTGGGGGGTCAGGTGTCAGTTGGGGTCTCAAACCCTTTATAACCATTAGGAGCTGTCTACATGCAATTCAGTTCAATTGTGATTGTTTATATAGTTCCATTAATATAAAAGCACTTTACAAGCGAAACAGATTCAGTTCATATACAGAAATTATCAAATCATTTAATCATATAGACAGATTCAAAATTCAGTTATATACATTCCAGTTCAAATGGAAGTAGAAAATCATAAAAAATAAAGGACAAATATGTGGAAAATTATTTAATTTCCACTTTTAAGTATGGCGTGAGATCTGTGGTGCTGTGGGCCAGTTTGTGGGAATTTTATTAAAGTTTAAACTTCTTTATTTTTAATAACTATCAACTCTATTAATAAACTGAAAACATGATGTCTTTGG
This sequence comes from Anableps anableps, assembly GCA_014839685.1. Classification (NCBI taxonomy): domain Eukaryota; kingdom Metazoa; phylum Chordata; class Actinopteri; order Cyprinodontiformes; family Anablepidae; genus Anableps; species Anableps anableps. Next base: position 24,852,504 of record CM026081.1, read on the forward strand.
GTCTTTCAACAGGGCAAACATATTTTAAACTTCATATAGAGCAGGTGGCAAAAAAGGTAAAAATTGAAGTTGGATTATTTTTTACTTTAGGAACAACTTTTGCTTTACTTTTCATCCTTTAAAAAAAACAACCTTCATATCTATTTATGACCTCCTGTATATTAATTTCTCTTCTCAATGCCTGCATACTTCAGACACCGTCTACCTCGGAGCCCTAAGCTTCATCTACACTTTAAAGGTCTTACTCATCATTGTTTATTATATTCTTGGACTGGATGGCTAACTTTATCTGCTTGTGGACTGAATCTCTGGCATATATTTATCTGTCAGACAGTTCTCTGTTTTCTTCCATCATAGCTTCAGGCCTGCATCACCCAGAAACAAGCTGGAAGCCATCATTTTCATTTTCAAGGTTTATTCCTACAGTCTGTTCCCAGGATCCACACTGACCTGAGGAAAACTGCATCCAAGTATGCTGCTCTCTCTGAATGGAATAAAAGTACAAAACTCCTTAAATCTTCAGAAATATGTCACCTTAGACAACTTTAAATCTCTTGTTAAAAACTTAGAAGCATCCACATTGGATTGCAAGTGCTTTTGCTAAATTTTAGGATCTCTTCTTAAACCTATAAGCTACTTTTAGTTCTCGATGCATTGTCTTTCAGGGTTTATGGTTGGATTGTCAAGTTTGTTACATCTCAAATAGTTTAAAGATCTTCGAGCTCAGTGAGTCCGTCTCTGGTTTTATAAAGGTTAATAAATCAATAAACAATCCAAAATATATGACCAAATCAGCATAGACATGATTCACCTGAAGCAAAGTCAACCTTTTTCCATGCTCACCTCAGTCGTTAAAACTAAGTCTAAAAGAAAACCTGTAAGGTGAGCAAAAGAAAACAGCATATAAGAGAGGACCCTGGACAATAGGGAGAGACTGAGAAAAGAACTGCAATCAAAGTTCTCTCTCTCTCTCTGTCTCTCTCTCTCACTCTCTCTGCATTCTCCAACCTTTTTGTTACAGGAGAAGAAGAAGTGCCTTCCTTTTCACACAAGGGGTTGCAGATAACTTATTGACAGCATAGGTACCTGTAAGTGTGGCAACACTGGACTTTCTTAAAACAATTATTACTTGATGTGTGATCTTTTTTTCTTTTTAGCAAACCTAAATTCAATGAATTTTTCTACTGTTTTTAGTGCAAGATTATACTGTTACATTAAAAGACATCTTTACTTGGAATGCCTATAAATATTGCTCAATGCACATGTCAAATGTGCACACAATGCCTTGGTTATGGTGTATTACTGGTGTATTTTAGCATGTAGTTTTTTTTGTTTTGTTTTGTTTTTTGGGGGGTTGGAGGGGGGAATTAAAACCTCACGCCTGAAGCTGTAAAGCATAAGCGGCACATAGAAACCAGTCTGTATTCACTTTAACTTATGAATAAAGTTGATGATTAACTGTGAAATCTGACACAAACTAAGATCTCTGTTTTCTTACTCTTGAAACTTTGTTGAACTGCATCGCTTTTTGACACCTCTTGAAAATAAGGACTGGCTCAGTTGGGTCCAGCCGCTTTACCTTGCAGCTGCTTCACAGTTCACAATTAAGCGTTTGTGGCGTTGCAAGGATTTGCTGCGCTCTTCATGTGACAAATACTCAAGTCTCTGATTTCTAGGACGTCAGCATGCTTTCTGTAAACACAGACTGGGGCGCCATTAGGCCAGCTTTGTTTGGCTCAGTGTGATAGAGAAAAGGCAGCATAATGAGGGGGTCTGTTAGCCGCATTATAGCCCATTTTCTGTGTGAAAGAGGCTTAAGTCCCATAAAGTACATTCCTTTCCTCTTTTATTAATCTCACATACACCAATTCTTTTTCAACACTTGTGGGCAACAGAAATACAATGCACTGAGGTTTAATTTGAGCCTAATTATCTTTAATGTGTATTGTCTATAAACCCTGAATATATCATATTACTGCATAGCTATGTGTAATTTTCAGTATTCCTTCTGTTTGGTACTCTATCAATTTACATAAACAGAATTTAAAAATCAATAAATAAGACTGATCTCTGGTTTATTTTCACTATTAAAATGGAAGCACAGGTGCTGTTTCTCACAGTGGTGAAGACTAGTGAGCTTTAATAAAAGTTCCTTTTATTAAAATTAGGTAAGACAGGTAAAAAATAATAGGGTAAGACAACAAATGAACTTTATCATGACCTGCTGTGATTATTCTAGTGTCAACAGGCAAGGCATGAAGAAAACACCACTCTCTGTACTTACAGAGAAACATAATGGATGTTATATTGTGGTTTGGTAATGTCAATCTGACACCACAGTAAAAGTAAAACATTACCGAGGCAATTTGAAGTAAATGTGTGCTTTAATTCACTGTTCAGATTGATTTCTTAAAGGGTAACTCAGTTATGAATATAACAAATTATTTAATAAATCATGGCTTTTTATTGGAAAATAAAATGTCTTGAAAGATTTACCTTATATACTTTTACTCACAAAATAACTTGAGGCAACCAAAAAGAATTAAAATTGAAACCAACTGAGGTGAAATACATCTTCTTATAAATGATTTAGCAACTTCTAGATAACCGTCTGAAACCTACATTGTGTAGCTAATTTTCATAGTTGCTAAAGAATTTGCAACCAGCTTTTGGTATGTACAGTGACTTTTCAAAAGTAATCATAACACTTGGGATATTTTTCCTGTTTTCTCATAGTTAACAAGATACAGATTATTGGAGTTGTATATCAATAACCAATACAAAGTAGGCTTGCTGATATTTTTTATTATTATTATTACAAATAAACCTATAAAGTCCAGTATGCACTTGGATTTAATTCCCCTGATTAAATACTCTAACAGGTTTCTTCCAGGTTTTCCCTGTATTTACCTCCATCCATTCATTGACTAAGACCAGCCTGGTGAAGAAAAGCATCCCCACTGCATGCTGGAGCCACCACCATGTTTATAGAGCTGATTTGTTGTTGATTATGTGCAGATTTAGTTTTGCACCATGTGTGACATTTAGCCAAAAAGTTATATTTTGGTCTGAACCAGCATGTCTTTGTTGTGTCCCCGACATGATTTGTGGCAAATAGGACTTCTGAAGGCATTTGTTTTGCCACTCTTATTTTGTGGCGGCTTAATTTATAATTAGGTGATTTTGAAAACTCTCTCTCTCTCTCTATATATATATATATATATATATATATATATATATATATATATATATATATATATATATATATATATAAAATTTTATTAAATAAAAATTTTATTTTTTGCAATGGCATAACAGAGTAAGGGGTATGAATATGACTGCTTGTCATGCTTTTCAGATTTTTGTTTGTAAAAATAATTGAAACTTATGTATCCTTTTCCTCCAGTTTCACAATAATACTCTAGTATGTGTTGATGTATCACTTCAAATTTCAATAAAATACATGTAATAGTTTAAAAATGACAAAATGTAGAAAAACTCAAGGGGGATGAGTTCTTTTGCAGTATATGGGAAAGATAATGAATGTATATTGAAGTAAATATTTTAAAATGCAGAGAACCACAAAAAGCAGCTGGTGGGAAGAAAAAAACCAATGAGAGCATCTATAGACTAAAACTGTGGAATTTTGAGCTTGCTAAATCTCAGTCACTCTCCCACACAAGCAGGCTACTAATCCACTTATACTAGAAATATATACACCATGAGAAGCACAGTGTAATTTTAGTCCCTTTGTTAAACTGTATCTAATTGATAGTATAGCTTCCGTTGCTGTGTTTTTCCTCTACTTGTGAGCGTTAAAGCTTGAGAAGACTAACGGGAAGAGCTGAATGTCCTGTTCTGATCCTCCTCACTGACGAGAAGAACGTAAACAAGAACCTCAGCTTCTATGTCATGGTGCAGCCCTTATCTCAGCTCCACATTCACAGCACTCTCCTGCCTGTTGATGTTGTTTGCTCCTGTAGAAGGCTTTGCATTCACATTAGTCTCTTTTCCAATTGCTAATAACTATCTTAATTAAATTGCTATGAGCAACATTAGAGGCATAAACAACACAATTAAATCATTACAGAAAGTTTAATATCCACATGCATCCACTGTTTAAAGAACGGTTATCCTTTACGTTTTGTTTTCAGCTGTAAACAAGAACCTAATTTTACTGCAGGGAATTACTTCTGAGCTTGTAGTAATATGAAAATGCAAAACCTCTTTGGTTAATATGCAATGCATAGTTGATGAATGAATTGCTTTTTATAGTTCTGAACATTCCTCATGTTCAGTTGTGTGAAAAATAAAAGCAGTCCAACATCATTAACCAGATCAGTCACTGTTTTTGGCTGAAAATATATTTCTACATGGCAAAGAATTTACTAGCATGTATGGTAGAGTAAAATGAAACAAACAGACCAATCAGTCATGAGATGCATGCTGCTGATTCTCATTAATTGAACGGTTCAAAATAACAGTAGTGTTCAGTTCAATCAGTCAGGTCATTCATTCAGTGAAAAAAAACTAACTATGATCATTTCTCCCTAAAGTGAGAGTAAAATGGGTGGTTCTACTATACTTTAATTGAAAAGTTGATTGGAGAGGGAAAAACGTATAAGAAAGAATAAGAATCAGCTATACTGATTAGTTTGTCCACACAAACGAGGAATTTAAATCCAGTTCCACTTTGCTCTCAATGTAACAGATATTTTGAATATAAATATATATAAAGTCTGGTGGAAATATATATGGAAATGCTGAAAGCGAAAGAGTGCCACAATGATCTTAAATGCTTTGAAATGGAAATCTAAATCATAATAATGTGGGAAAAAACATACCATTCAAGTGGATGAGAGAAAAGTCAAATAAGCTCTGTGGTGGTCACAGAAGCTCTACAGATGAGTACTGTGACTAGAAGACACCTATGTAAAACGAAGCATTTGGCCAGATGCCCACAAAGTCCCATGGCTGAATAAACGACATGGGCTGAAGAGCTTTCAATCTGATGAACATGCTGACTGGCCTAAAGAGAAATGGGGCAACATTTTATAGTTTGAAGAAAGCAAGAATGTTCTTTTCTGTTCTTAAGGCTTCAAAAAGTTTGTTAGATGATCCCCCCAAACACCGGAGTGGACTTTGCTGCATGGTGGCGCCGGCATCATGGTATGGGGATTTTTCTCTTACTAAGGTATGACTTCTGTTGATTACATAGCAGAGATCAAAGATTTGTTTGAAAACATCGAACATAATTGTGTCTTTCAACAAGCTAACCTTAAACACACCAGTGATAACGACTCCAGACCAACAACTCTTGTTATGGTGTGACCATCCCAGTCTCTCTAGATAGTATCCCAAAAGAAAACATGTGGAGTGACATCAAACATGCTGCGTTTGCAGCTAAACCAAGAAATAGAGAAGAAATGTGGAGTGTAGTCCAATCCTCCTGGGTTGGATGACCTGTTTACAGCTGCTACAGGTTGGCTGACTATATGCATGCATCTGGAACACAACTGCAACTGTAAACAAGAAAGTCATTTTAAAAAGTGCATCTTCTCATTATTTTTACCTCCTTCTCATTTCTTTTCTTGGAGAAGCAAGTGAAACAATACCCTGCAGGCGTCACAAGATAAGTCACTGACGCTCAGGAAGGTTTCCCTTCCTTTTAATTTTTTCAGCCTCTTCCTTCGCACGTCACTTCTGTGTAAAAGAAAAAAAAATCTTATTTAGCAGCATCTGTTTTATACACACACTCTCTAATACTCACAAACACAGCTCGCCCCACATCTCTCACGCAGGATATGTAAATTTTCCCTGTGCTTCATAACCTCTAGCTATTAATTTCCTTTAGTGGTAAAGTTAAACATTCTTCTTCACATTGGAGACAATAAATTGTTAAAAATCTGTTGACAAATTTGCTGTGGTTCAGGAATCCACTATCTGAACTAATCAACCTTGCGACCATAAATACAGACTTGGTCAGGACAAGCCGGCAAACAGTTCAATCATACCCTTCCTGTTTTTGAGCACGTAGTCGGTGACCTCAGAAGGAGGAGCACAGGATGTTCTCTAAGTGGAAGATACACAGATTTCCTAGACAGCTTTTAATGGGGACAGGAGCAGATAAGTTGCATCTGCTCTATAACTGGATGAATATTGTTTTGTTTTTTTTTTTTCCTGTAACAACAACTAAAACATCTGATCCTCTTCTGTCACTGAGGTCAACAGTCTCTTTAATACTTGTCATTGTGGCCTCAGACACTCAGATGTTCCCGTTTCAGCAGTTTTTCAGGATTAACACCAAACAGATGTAACCTGAAACCTCTTCTTTTTTTAACTCACTTCTGGCAGTAAATTAAACTAAACTTTTCCTGTTTTAGGTCAGATAGGATCAATAAAATTATTTATATTTAGTAAAGGGTGAAATAGTGAGAGGGACAAGTTTGATTTTTTTTTTTTCACTTAACTTTCACTTTCTTTATATCTTTAAATACTTCCTCAGTAGAATTGCCTTTACACTGTAGGACTTGGATCAAACATTGTGGGTATGCTTCCACAAGCTTCTATGGGATGGAAATCGCACTGATTTCCATCCCATAGAAGCTGTGATGACCACTCTTAAACATTGAATTTGTTGTTCTTAAGCCGCTTTGTAACAGATTTTGCAGCCTACTTAGGGTCATTGTCCATTTTGTCACCTTCCTAAGATAATGGGCTTAGTCATTTTTTTTCCAAAAGTTTTTTTTTTTTTTTTTTTTTTTTTTTGCCTGAACTATCTTTTGGCAATAAAGAGGAAGTGATTTTTTTTTTTTTTTTTTTTTTCCTTTTTTTGCAAAAATCAATTTTGGTAAAAAAAAAAAAAAAAAAAAAAAAAAGGACTTAGGCCATTATTTTAGGAAGATGACTATGTTTTAAAAAGTTGCTTAAATATTTCAAAGTAATGCTTTTTTCCCCCCTTATGTTGTCATCTGTTTTGTATTGTGTACCACATCCTCCTGCTGGAAAACACCCCCAGAGCATGATGCTGCCACCTCTGTACTTCACAGTTGGGATGGGCTCTTAGAATGGCAAGCCTCCTCCTTTCTTCTTCCAAATATAAAGTTTTTCACTACGTCCAAACACTTTGATTTTTGTTTCACCAGACCATAGTACATGTCTATAAAAACATAGGTTTGTATAACTGTATGCTGGCTTTTAATTTTGTTTTTTGGAGTAATGCCTTCTTCCTCTATTTATTAGGATTAGTCCAAGACGTCACAGAAGGAAGCAGCATACTTTTGGAAAAAATTCGAACGTTTATCTCCATTTAACTCAGATGTTGAGAATGAACATATCAGAAGCTTACAACACCACAAGATCATCATCTGGGCTCTCATAAACTGCTTAAAGTTTTTATGCAGTGTGTGTAAATATGTGATTTAAGCTTTATCTGTTTGAGAACTGTCCCAACTGTGTTATTGTGGGGTGTTTGCATAGGGAGTGGAGGTGACAAAATCCCACTGTTCTCAACAACATTCAACCCACCAAGGCATTTTGCCACACCAGAGGACCTTTTGATTGTGATAACCTCGCCCACGTTCCCCCACCTCTCTGTAATGTCACTATCATGCCTTTGGTCACAAGATATCCCACTAATCACAGGAATGTTTCATAACACTGTGGTTTCAATAGGGAGAAGAATGAGAAGTGAGCCGCTCACCCGGCAGCTTTTAAACGCATCAAGAAGTTGCTCAATCTTTGCTTCATCACTCCAGTGTCTTGACAGTAATTTAGTTATACCAGCTTGGTTTTATTTGTTTGTTTTTCTTCTTTTAAATTACCCTGGTACGATCAGCCCAAATGTCTTCCGCTTTATCCCCCTCCCCAGACATGCAGGCTTTAAAACCACAGGGACAGATAAGATTTTGTCTGCAGGAACCAGATTTGACAGGATGTTTATTTGATGTTGCTTAGCATAAATTAGTGTCATTAAATTCTAGATCATTGGCAATTTAAACAGCAGACCTTTGAAAATAGGAAAAATAAAGACAATTTCCCCTAAATAAAGTCAAAATACAAGCTGAATTACAACTTTTCCAACTTTTAATGAGGACTCTGTGTCTCCTTTTGCTTGGGAAATGTGTTTTCCCCCCACTTTGGGATCATTCATTCACTTCTGTTGCACATTAGCCATTTATTACTTGCAGGTTACACATTATATAGCCTGGTTAATGAGGATGGAGTGTGTAACCAGTATGTAAGTGAAGCCTGATCAAAGGCATAGTCAAAGTTTATTTGCATGGACAATGTAAAAGCAACCTCAGCTTGCATGGTAAAAAATGCACTGGCAGGATTAAAAGCTGTTGAGGAGAATTTGATTTTCAGCAGTGATTTGAAATTATAACAGGTCTGGGCAAATGTGATGTGAAAAGAAAGGCTGTTCCAGAGGAGGAGCCAGTATGGAAAGCCTAAAAACAGCACATTCAGAGCAAACATAAATGACTCAGCTTTTTGAGATGAACATTTTCGCAATCCAGTCTAGGAGTTTTCCTGTCTACAATAAGTACTTCAGATGTCAACTGTCCATCTACCATTGAGAAATAATTTTTCTCATTCAAGTATATTGGATTTTCAACTACAGATTCCCACAACCATAGCTCCTTGTAAAAGAATTTATACCTCTTAGATGTTTCCACATTACAATCACAAATTTCTAGGAATTTTATTGGGATTTGATGTGACAGACCAACACAAAGTAGCACATAAAGGTGAAGTATAAGAAAAAGGATGAAAAGTTTTCATTTTTTTTACAAACAAAAATCTGAAAAGTGTGACATGCTGTTGTATTCAACCATCTTTAGTTCAATAAAGCTAAATAAAATTGAGTGCAGTTTTCGAAAGTCATGTAATTATTAGTCTACCTGTCTGCAGTGTAGTTCCCCTGCAACTCTGTTCATTGAGTTAAATGTAAAACTCCAAATGAAAAATTGTTCTAATAATCTAAGACATAATTTAACATATCCAGCAACAGATACTTTCAGAAGTCCCATGAGGGGATATTTGAAAGAATAAAACTCTTGGGGTCATGTCATATACAGATTTTATAGGATAGGCCAACACAAAGTAGTGCGTAATTGTTTAGTGGAAGGGAAATTATACAAGGTTTCCCCTTTTTTCATGCTTCAAACCCTGAAAAGTGTGGCAAGCTCCTCTGAGTTACTTTGTAGAATCTTTTCTTGCAGTTATGGTAATGAAATGAAATGACATGAGACTTACATAGTGCTTTTCTGGGCAGTCTGATAGAGGCAAGGCTGCCACACACCAGCACCATCGGCCCTTCTGACCACCACCAGCAGGCAAGGTGGTTGAAGTGTCTTGCCCAAGGACACAACAACAGAGATGGACGAAGTGGGGGCTTGAACTGGGAACCCACCAATTATGGGACGAACTCCTACCACCATCGCCACCATAGCGCCAAAACATAGATGAGGTATGTCTCTACCAGCTTCTTGAGACAGATATTTTTTGCCCATTCTTCTTTTCTAAATATTTTAAGCTCAGTCTCGCTGTTTTCTTCCAGGATCGGTGTGTATTCAGCTCCATCTAGCTTCCCTTTAACTCTGACCAGCGTCCATGTCCCTGCGGAAGAAAATCATCCCACAGCATGATGCTGCCACCACTTTTCACCATATTGCTCTAGAGTGTTTTGTATTGTTAGTTATCCGGCACACATAGGACTCTGCATGTTGGCCAGAGTATTTGATCTTGGTCTTATCTGACCAGAATACCATCTTCCTACTGTTTACTGTGTCCTCTATAGGGCTAACATGTCAACAAAATATCAAAGTATGTAATGATAATGTTGTGAAGGACTGCTTGAAATGAGTCAATACATTACAATATATTAAGTGTCACAAGTTCATATTTTACAACCCAATCTGCTGGATGGAGTCGCACTACAGTAAACACAGATCAGTGCCCAAGTCCCCACATAGTGCTGTTAGTACAACATGGCTACATGGTTTGTGGCAAAGTGAAAAGAAGATTTCTTAGAGCTTTGTTTACTGCAAAAATGACTTTCTTTATGACACTCTTTGTGTCATAAAGAAAGTGTCAGTATTATCAACAAATTCTCCCACCTGAGTTGTGGATTAAATTTTTAGGGTATTAGAGTAAAGGGGGCTGAAGATATTTTCAAAACACACTCTTTAGATGATTTGTAGCTGTAAAGACATTTAAAAACACAGCATTTCCTTTCACTTTACAGTTATATGTTATCTTTTATGTTATCAATCACAATCTTAATTAAATATAATGTGGTTAGTTGTAGTAAGATCCCACAATGTAGAAAGTTCAAAGGATGTGGATACTTTTGTAAGGCACGGTATATTAGAGCTACTTTTTATAAAACACTGGAACTTGTTTTACCCCTATTTTTTTTTTTTTTTTTTTTTTTTTTTTTTTTTTTTTTTTGTAACCTGGATGTATTTGGAGAGGCCTGGCAAGAAGCAATTGACTTGCAGACCGGATTGTTTTGTCTGGGGTTTGAAGGTAGAAAAAAAACTGTGCTTCAGTGCTGCTGGTGAACATTTAGATGGAATTAAATAAGTCAGGGCATAAATGTACAACTTTCATTGGAACGTGTTTTGCGTCGAGAACCTGAATAATTACCCGCTTAATCGTTCTAAGGAGGAGAAGGCATTTTGATTGGCTGTTTGTTGAGTGACGTCAGCTGCTGTTCTCGAGGCACAGAAAAAAAAAATCTCATTCGCTCTCAGACCGTGTGTCCCTCTGCTCAGGAAAAAAACGCTGGAAAGTTCAGACTTTAACTCAGTGAACTCATGAAAGAAACCGGATGACGGATAGATTTTAAGTTGGATTCGTGTGTTCGTGTTAGTTTTTTTACACTCTACGTGTGTGTTTTTTAGACGTTTTCAGACTGGTGCTTCGGAACGCGAACTGCTTGGGGATTGACTCTCATCTCGAAGTTCCCAAGATGAACTTCGATCCGGTGGTCGGAACACTTTTTGTAAGTAGACGCGGCCATAACCTGAACTATGTCTTAGTTGTATTTAAAAGTTTCACATGTGTCTCCAGTCCCCCCCTCTCCCCCCCGCGCACACACACACACACACACACACACACACACACACACACACACACACACACACTGACACCAGTTTAATATTTGTTTTGCAGATAGTCCGTGTAGTGTTTTAGTAACTCCTGGAAAGTGTGAAGACTATCTCTAATAAGTGGGTTATAACGAATTTAGCTTGAGTAAAATCACAATGGCGTTAAGAAAATAGACTCTTTCGGAAGCTGAAATCACAGCCAGGCCTGTGAACTTGTGAGAAGATAAAACAAGCCCCTTCATTGTCCCACAAGAGCTCATACACAGGAAGCAACACTGTGTTTGTTGTTGCTGTGGATTAACGTGTTTATTTCTGTAGATATTTAATCATTTTCTTCTCCCTGCCTCTTGCTTGTGGGTCCATTCCTCTGGACGGTACATGTGCTGCATCATTCACTCTCCCGAGGTCGAACACTGCAGCCACCATCTGTGTTGGAGATCATGTGGTCAGATTGTACAGACATGCCCCATATGATGGCCCTGAGCAGAGCCGGTCTTAGACTGTATGGGCTCCAAAAAGCTTGATTTGATGAGCTCATTTCCAGTTTAAAGGATTAGTTTGGAATTTCTTTAACATGCAATATCCTACCTGTAGATAATTGTCTTGCTGTTGTTTTGTATATGTCTGTAATTAGTTGGTTGTGAAAGCAAACTGTTAGTCCCAAAGGGAACGAGACTGTAGCTGATTTCTTGTCCTAAAGCAACTGCAGTCTAAGAAAATCTCATAGTTTTTTATGTTAGTGCTGTTTGATAAACATTTACATCTGACTTGTTTGCATTGGACCATTATTTGTAAAGAAGCTAATGATTATTTTCCCAGGGAGTGGAGGTTGGAGGTGGTACATCACCAGTGATCTTCCTGTGTAAACACATACTGAGATTGGAACATTAAAAGTGTCTATATATATATATATATATATATATATATATATATATATATATATATATATATATATATATATATATATATATATATATATGCACTTTTTTTCACCTTCATCTAGTTTTTACACTCTTACCTTTCTGTCAGGCGCTTATTTTGACTCAAAACACTTTACGTGTTTCTTTCATTCTAAGTATGTGCTTCACAGTGTAAGCCCATTGATGGCACACCATTTTATGCCTCCATTTCCCCAATAATTAGTCATGTATCTTTCTGTAAATAGCTGTCCAATATAAACTGTGACAAGCGTTTAAAGGTTCATGAAAGTGTTTGAATAAACCAGCATAACATTTTTTTCAAGACTGGAGTTTTTATAATATGGCAAATACCTGCAATGGTACCTAATTATACTAAATAAAGATGCAAAAAGTTATCTATTGCAAGTAAGATATGAACTGCTTATAAAGTTTTAACAGAACCAAACTCTGAGAATGTTAAACTGTCCCTTTAAGCCACCAGCAAGTACAGTTTATCTAATTTGTTTTTAAATGGCTTGAGCTTGTATGCATTTAGTTTCACAATTCATTGATTATCCAACAATTAAACTGAACGTATCACCGGATCTGTTTTGTTTGACCCTTAAATAAGTCACCTGATATTATTTATTAAATAAAAAGCCGCAGTGTCTGATGTGCAATGCAAACTCAGCAGATCGTGACAGGATGAGTTAAGAATAATTGATTAACAAGGATCATCAAAAAGTAGCAGTTATTTGCTGAGATTTATTTGCATTTACATGGGACATGAAATGTGACTGAAACATAAAAACAAAAAAATAATTTATTTGATGCTCTAACTCTTAAACTATGATGTTTTCCTTTTTATGGTTGCGACTGCTGCACTTGTCAGTTCCTTAAAGTTTTAAAACAAATCTAAGTTTTGAATTTAAGAGAGCTTTAAGTTTATTTTTTTTAGTTGATTTAAATTAGACTCCCTCTTAATAAATGTTATTTGCTGCATTTTAAAAGTTGAGGTCCATATTATGTGTGAGAAGTCAAGTACCCCTGGGGTCACCTGCTAGCCTGGGTTCCCTAAGCAGCAACTTAGGTTGATTATGCCTTGGGCCTGCTCTGACCCTGGGTCCACTAATAACTTCTATTAATAAGTGGCTGACTGAGGAGCGCTCCTGGACTCATTCAAGCCTCAACTCATGTTGTGTGCAGAGGGTGAGAAAGGTGTTTTTTTTTTTTTTTTTTTTTATGAGCATGACTGGAGTTGTGATCAGTTAATCCCCCCCCACCCACCCTCCAACAAAAAAAGCCCAGAATTCACTCTGCCAGTTTGTCAATTAAAAGACAGAAACCCTCTCAGCAGCTTTTCCAGGGAGGTTTATCCCTCTCAGACCTACACAGAGAAGGCCTTTCATTTCTACACTGTTGGTTTTTCCATCAAAGCCTGACATTTTTAAGCTCTGTAAGTTCACTGTGAGGGTTCAATGTGAATTTGACGTTAATTTGGTGCAAAAGGATGTCTCTGCTCGCCTTCTTACATATAAACATGTTTATTCCTAGTGGCGATGGGAGTTTCAAAGATAGATGGGAAATGATGCCTTTGCTGGCCTTGCTGTGTGGTTGATAAGGGCAACAATCGTATTCATTAAAATGAACTTTTAATCGCAGATTCCTTCTACTTAAATGCACTTTAAAGATATCCCATCTGCCGATGAGACTGTAACTCTATTATTCGGTTTCTCTGTTGTCTGATTGGAGCTTAAAGCCATTCAGTGTTCCATTACTGAAATCAGATTTACTTCTCAGGGTGGCAAAGTCAATGTTTATCTCTTCTGTAAACCACAGTACATTCTAGAGGCCTTGCCAGCAGCAGACCTTGTTGCTAAGGGACTGTTAGGAAACTTCCACCCCTTCCACCCTCCCCCCTCCTGCACCCTCTTACCCCCCCTTCCAAATTACCAGAGTGTACGTGCTTGGCTGTTCAGTAAACTTCCCGTCCTGAGTACACAGATATGCTGATATTAGTGGCATCAATTTACTTCTTAGAATTGTCATGCCCATGCATATGTATACGAGATTGTTATCTGTGATTGCTTTCTGTGTTTGGGTGTTGGTTCACACAGGAAATGGTCTCCTCAGTCACTGGGGACAACACAGACAGGGGCAGGACTGACATCTGGGACATGCAGAGGCCAAACTGTAGAGCTCGAGGCCAAAAAAACGGACCGCTCTACAGCTCCTAATGTTGTCGCTGCTGCTCTGCTATGTGTCCATGAGAATAGTTGGAATCCTGCTCGCGGCTAAGAGAAGTTACTCGGGAACTGGATGATGCAATGCAGGGGCAACCCACCCACTCCCAGACACCAGGTGTTTGAGAGCCTTTGTGTTGTGGCAGTCATGGTCAGAGGTGTTTTTATTGCAGGCAGGTTCGTGATTCAGAAAAAACCTGTTGTTGTTGCCGTTGTGAAGGTGAATCACTACCGTGATATCAAAGGTGTGCTGACTCACTTAGGGAGTGCCACCTGTTCAGATGCTGCGAACGATGTAATGCATACCGATAGAGGCAAGTCATACCCTAACCCACCTGAATTCTAAAGATAAGTGGATATAATTTATTGTCAAACAGCCTGAGCTCATCGGGCTTCATTCCGATACGTTGTTGTACCAATAAGTAACTAATTCTGGATTACACGCGGTTTGCTCTTAAATTCACAAACTGCTTTGATGTGCACGCACTTGTTGATAACCTTTGGTTAAGTGTTTGGACTTTGAGCATTTCCTGTCCTCTTCAGGGACATCAGGTGTCATAGGGTCAGTGGGGTCTTTACTGCAGACTTCACATTCTCCAGGTCAGCATGTTCTTTGAAGCTCTGTTGTGGAGATAACAATGACTTCTGAGGAAGGTTATTTTTATGCAGTGCAGATGAATCTAGGTGTAGTTTATGGTTATGCATACATAAGCTTTATTTTTATTTATTTTTTCATAAAGGACACATAGAGAGGTGGAAACATGTCATGGAACCTCTTATGAAAACAAATATTGAAATTAAAGAGACACTGAAAGGTGTAAATTAGTCATAGTGGTCAACTGTTTTGCTGAATGTCTCAGGTCATTAAGTTTACAAATGCCAAGTGACAAACATCATTCATGTTTAGGAACTGGTTTTGTGTTTTGCAAAATCTCTTAAATGTTTTCTCATTTTGTCCTGTTGTAACACAATCTATAATGCAATTTGTTGGGATATTATGTCATAGGCTAACACAGGGTAATGCATAATTAGTAAGCAGATGGAAAATGTTTGGTTATTTTTAAAGTTCTTTACAAATAATATTCTGAAATGTGCAGCGTGCATTTATTTTCACCCCCGTTTACTCTGATGTCCCTAAATAAAACCACTGAAGCCCAAATGTCTTTAGTTGTTTTCTAAAGTAATTTCAGGAAATGGTGGATTTCCAAACTCTTGACTCATGGGAGCTGAATACAAATCAGTGTATGTCATGTATGATATAGTGTATGTGTCCATACCATACACTATATCAATTCCAACTTTTTTTTTTTTTTTTTAGATCTTTATTTGTAAAATTTTGTATATTGGAATATTTTTCTTGCACTTCATAGCTTTATGCATTGATCTGTGTTGATCTATCACATGAAGTCTTGTTTAAATACATTAAAGGTTGTGGTTATAATGTGGTGTTATTGTTTTTGCCAGACTTTATATGCTAAATAAACCTTGCCTAAAAGGTGTCTGCATAGTTCCCCCATCAGCTACATTATAATTATCCTGAGAGTTTAGTTAGAAGTCAACAAAAACAGTTATTGAATGACTGATTCAAAAGCATCTAATGTTTTAACAGATTATCAACCATCTGCAGATAACCTTAGTTAAACTTCCAGGAATTATATCAGTTCACTTTTTTTGTGATCAAACATTTATAAAAACATAACAGATTTAAAGGGTATAAAAAAAAATAACACAATCAGCCTCTTGGATTTAAAAACATCTGTTTTAATCTGTTTTCAATCTAAATGTTAGAGCAG
The DNA here is from genome assembly GCA_014839685.1 of Anableps anableps. NCBI lineage: Eukaryota > Metazoa > Chordata > Actinopteri > Cyprinodontiformes > Anablepidae > Anableps > Anableps anableps. Next base: position 24,868,556 of record CM026081.1, read on the forward strand.
TGGCCTCCAAACTTTTTAGCTTATTTGAAAGCATGAGATGTAAGAGCATAAATATGTTTTTACAGTTAACACCTTTGGTATTTCAGTGGAGGACCTCAAGACTCCACACTTGCTGACTGGATACTCCCTGTGGGGTTTAGGCATTGCCTGCTATGAGATTCTCATGCTATGATATTGTGTGACTCGAAAACTGTGGTTTTAATAGAGTGCTTTAATGACAGTAATATGCACCAATCCTTCACAATAATTTCACATGATAACTGTTAGTGGTTTTTTTTTTTTTGTTTTTTTTTTTTTGTTTCTTTGTTTGTTTTGTTTTTTAGCAGGAAATGTTTCGTAAATATGAGAAAAGCAGTTGCCTCCTTTTTTTTCAGCTGAATGGCAGTGTGCGGCAATACAATTTGCAGTGCTCCATATAGCTAGTGAGAACTCCAAAATTTCAATTAGGGGACTTTGAGTTAAAGGAACAGTATGCCATAAACTTTCAATGGTTTTGAAATTGCAACGTTTTCAACCTTGATACTGTTACTTACTAGGTACTTGGGGAATCTATGGTTTAGACAACCAGTGTTGTTGTTTTCTAATCAGTTCCTCTAGTGTGAGGGTAATATGGAACCTGACTTGCCCAAGATGTTTCAGCAAGATGGATTGATGAACATTTTTCATGGTTGTGGTTAGCGCTATCAGCCATCTTTCACGGTAATTTAACATCTTTTTATTTATTTTTTTTTTTTTTCACTTTGAGAAAACAGGAAATTGGAAATCTGATCAAACTTTCAGAGATGCTTTTCTCAGAAGGAAGCATAAAGGTGGTTGTTAAGTGACATATGTAGATGAATCTGTTTTCATTAGACTGCAGAATTAATAGCCTTGTCACTGACTAACTACACGTAGCACCAGCTCTGCATGGTGATGCAAGTAATGCACTGGCATACAGGCACCAGGAAATATGACTTAACATTAAGCCGCAGTGGTGAAAGGTTTGCATCAGCGCCAAATTCTTTCTCTTCCTGCTCTCCTGGATGAACAAACTTACTCTCATAAAAAGTCTCGAGTCCCAGAACAGGCTTAATCTTTGTCCACAGAATGGACATCTGTTTACAGAGATGTAAATCTGGCAGGGATTCCTGTTATTGATGGCCTCTAAAGGCCTGGCTGATCTCCTCCACCAGACACATATTCTGCATTTTTGCTGTGATGTGTTTATAGAGACTGTTATAAACTACCACTCCCCACCTCCCCCACCCCACACATAAAGGTGAGCTTTAATGGAAGAAATTCAATTGTCTCTGGAGTGCGTTGTTGGATCCTTGCTCATTCTTTCCCGTGTTAGTCATCTCTTCCTGCTCCTCTTCATCCCTGCTTCTCTCCTGGATTAATCTTGTGAGTCGGAGCTTGGCGTCTCTGTGACAGGCCTAATAGGAATTTGAAAAGGACTAACTCAATAGCCCGTTTGCACACAAATTCAATTTAATGTTCAAATTCAAAGTCCTCGGTTAGCCTTAAATTGTACTCTGTGTGACTAGGTGACGGTGTTTACGTGTACGAGCAGTAGACCTTTTGAAGCCACAGAGACCACCTTTACATCACAAAACAGTTTAGAAATGTGTCAGACGGCACCTGTTTACAATTCTTGAACTTTTTATACTTTCAGCATCGTTTTTTATTCTGTTGTCAACCACAATAATACCAGTCATTTCACTAATCTGTGTTCTACGGGGTAACTTTGAGGAAATTCATTATCGTTGCCGTCATCAGTTTGCTTTTGTATTTTCCCTTTTTTTCTCTCTCTCTTCTTTTTACTCTGCTGTAGAGGTGAATGTGGCCCCGATCTGCTTTGTGGCGCACCGTCACGCTCATCCAATCAACGGGGCATACCTCCAGAGGAAACTGAAGAATTTTAGTCGCAGAGCGGAGCTGCAGCTTCCCTGAGTTAAAAATATCCCGCCTGGCGGATATGCTGCTGGTCTGATCGGGTGCTGGGCCTGCTCTGAGGGAACAGTTTGGAGCTGAACCCTGCATGAAGCCTCTGTATTGTCTTGAGCTTCCTGTACTCCCTGAGAGGAGGGGGCCACCGCTTTTCACACGCTCCCACTCATACACTACACCCGCGCCTGTGTGCTCTGGTGTACGCGCCTGCGTGCCACGGTGTGTGCGTCAGTGCGGTTTTCAAACTGTTAGCGCGCTCTTGTTTTCTTCACTGCTGAAAACTGACATGGGAGTCGTTCCCCTCGCTCTCCATCATTCAGCTTTATAAAGACGAATGTTTCCCAGCTTGGCTGAACTTTAGATATATTCCCGCTGATGTATCAAGAGTCGAAGTTCGCTCTCCTGACAGCAGCTGCGTTGTACTTGTCTTTGTCATCTCACACAAAATGTCAGTGTCATTTATCACCGAAGGAAAGCTGTGCATGGTCACCTCCTCCCGTCTCCAGAGAATGCCAGGATTTATCTGTAAAGCAGGGAGCGTTCACTGTCCTGTCAGTGTTAGCCTTGAGGGATTTGAACTGTGCAATATTAAACAGTGTCAGCAGGATCCAAATACTCCAATTACACTAAAGTTTAAAGCTTTTGTAAGCAAAGCCCTAATTGGAGAAAATTCCTGTGCAGTCTGAGGAGTCTGGAATTTATTTTAATTTTTGTTTTTCAAAGTTTGGATAAGTCGGGAAGAATATTTACATTTCTATACTTTTTTTAAAAATGTTTTGCTGGTTATATTGCCTGAAAATTTTGTCCATTTATTTATCAATTAGTCAGCTAACCAGTTAGCCATACGTCCATCTGCCCACCATCCTTCCTTCCTTGCTGTCCTTTGTTTTTCCAGGTTCATATGCAAAGCCTGAAAACTGTAGAAACATTTGTAGTAAATTCACTGTGAACTTATGTATTGATATTTAAAAAACGGAGAACAGAGATGTAGGAAAGTATAGAATTTTTGATATTTAAAATTTAAAGTCAGCCTCATTAGATTTTTTTTTTTTCATACCAGAGAACAGTAAAGCCCTTTGTGAGGAATACTGTTGATTTCCACATGTTCCTTTATGACAAAGAACCATCTGATGACCATGCAGGAGTAAAAGAATTAGGATCAGTTTATGTAATGCAGAACATTACAACAGCTTCGAATAAGTCAAGCTGAATACTTTAAACCCCTGACCCTTGCTGTTCATTTGTGATTAACTTTCTTGTCACAGGAAATAAATCATACTCAGAATTTCTTGACTGATCACAAAAGCAGGGCTGACCGGAAAAGTCATAACTATATGTAAATTTAAATCAAATTTTTGTTCTAGTTTTTGTTTTCTTGAATTTACCTGATCACAGATCAAAAACTGTGGGTATATTTGGATTTTAAATTTTTTGTGAGTTTAAAAATTTGAAACTCTGAGTAGCTTTCCGTGACATTTAGGGGGGGAAGAAAATAGAGAAAATTAGGGCGTTGTGACGTGAATGTAAAAGTTTGTTACAATATTTCGAGTTATCTGTTGTGATAACGATAGAAGTCATGTTTAAAAATAATATTTTAAAATCTGTTTCTGTCTTTTTTGGCAATAGATTGTATGGTACTGCACGTCACCACATTCACAGCCACACAAACATAAAATACAACTTGTAAACAACAAAGAAAACTTGGAGATTATTGAATGGGCTACTTCTGAACACAAGGTACATTAGGTAGTCTAACTGTAGTAACTCTAACAGTACACAACTAACTGAAATGAAGCATGTTTAATAAAAATATTTATTTTTTTTCTGCTCTCGTGGAACCGTGAAAAAAAAACAATAGGAGGAATAGCAATCTGACCAATACTTTTCGGGGTATGTAAACTTCTTCATTGTCACTTTAAATTAAAATTCTCGAAAAATTCAAAAGAACAATAAATGGTATGATATTTGGAAACGGCTATTTTACACAGAACCTTCATAAAAACACAGCCTGTGAACCGTGAAGCATTTACAGTAATTGTGAAAAAACAAAAATGAGGTCATTTCGATACAATGGAACCACCTCATGGCTGAAAACAAGTATAGAACCTGTACTGATTTATCCTGAAACATATTTTGATTTGTGTCACACTTTCAGAACTAATATGTGGTTTAAAAGAAGGCATCACAAAAAAATCCAGTCAACATCAACACGTGACACAGCCGACTAACCTTTGATTGTTGTGGAGTCGATCTGTACCTGACAGTGAGTCAGGCTCGGCATTGCGGCAGCTGTAATTCGCGCTCTCTTTCCTTGTGGTTGTCGGAGGCCGCTGTGATAAAATACTGTGTTCTGCTAAGGTCACTGGGGGAGGCGTGCGCCTCTGACATTTGAACTGGAATAAACCTTTCATTTTTCAGTGATTCATGAACTTTTTACAACATTCTCACACTGCGGTGAAGCTTCTTTCTCCTTCTTCAAGCATGTCATGTGCTGGAGTTCTTAAAAATCTTCAGGGTAAAAGAACTATTTTCCCCAAAGCAGCATACAGGAAGAATGGGTGGCTGAGAATTGGTTCATTCAGTTGTTTTCTCAGCGCTGCGGAGGCTGATGATCTATAATCTGATGAACGGCTTTCACTGGTGTTTAATCAGAAAATCACTGCACTGTTGAGGTTACTCTCCAAACTTAGATTGGACTAATTGATGTTTTTTCAGATTGTCCTTCCTCTTACTTTGCAAGTAAGATGAGAAAAGCAATCAAATTCTGGGATTTATAGATTTAAAGTTACAGAACTGTTGCATGGGTGCCTTTATTGATAACAAAAAAGGATTTGCTAATTGGAGCAGCATGATGTGGAGAGTCAGGTTCCCCTCTGGACACTGGAATATAATGAGGTGCATCATGTCATTGCTTATCTGCTGGGTTGGACTGAAATCATCCATCTGATATGAGATGAATAATGTAGCTTGGTTTCTTCTATGTGTATGCATTGTGATTTCTCTGCAGTTTCCTTTCCTTTCCCCTCCCGATGTTATTCCCTCAGGGATACAAAGTTATCACAGGCCTGTAAATGGCCCATTGATAACCTGGGTCATCTGAAAGGATGTCCTGTCATTTAGGCACAAATGCGTCCTCAGTTTACATGGCATACGTTGGGATTGTTCCAAGGCAATTTGGAAGAACCCAGGGTGTTTAGAGGAAGCGGAGGAGCGCTACTGTTGTCGGACACACAGAAAGTCCCTCATTATTTTATTGTAACTTCTATTAGTTTAACTCACAGCCACAAAAACACTGTACAAACTTATCACTGAGTTGGACAATGACAATAGGACACTGTAGTGAGACATAATCTGCAGCCGAGCTCACTCATTTTACAGCGGATAGAGGAGGCTGTGAAGTGGACTGAGCCTCTACAGTCGATGCTGGAGTGCTTCCAGGGACTGTGGATTTGAAGGGCTTTCCACACTGAGGTTACGGTCACTCTGGTCTTCCTTCTCACTTGGTGAAGGATGTAAAAGTAAACCACATTCTAGTCGGCCAAAGTCCTTATGTAAACAGCGCATCAGTGCCATTGTACCTCTGATGTACTTCAGTAGTATTTAGTTGTAAGATTGAAAAGCACTTTGTTTCAGAAATAACACAGAGCAGGATTCTCTCCAGCTCAGAAAGAGAATTTATTTCTTTTTTTCACCAGTGCATAGAAAAGTTGTTATGCAACTTGGCTATTCCATGAAAGCAATCCATCTTGACTTTTTATAATCTGTTTGTTTTTTACTCCTTAGAGCTGGAATTATTAACTGACTAATTAATCAGATTGTAGATAAATTGCATAACCATAGTTTTGTCGCGCCAATGACAACAACACAAAAAAATCCAACATCATATTGCAGATCACAATAAGAAAATAAAAACAGAAAATGTTTCCCCAATGTCCAGCCCTTTCTACAGCAGATTAACAAGGACAACATTTTCAGACATAATACCAAAAGAATACAGAGTGCATGCAAAAAGAAAATAAACATTTAGAAAGTGTGCCACATTGGACAAAATTTAACAAACCACAAAAATATGATAGAAGAGACAAGATCTTACAAGACCAGCAAACAGAAAGTAAACAATGTACATATTGAGAAAAACCAAGCATGCAAACATAAACACACCCATCACTGGGATTTATCCAACCAAACATTCTATCTTCCCTTAAAAGGACATATGATTACTAGAACACAACGAACAGTGGAAGACAGTCGTGGTTCATTCATTTATTACCCTGAGGGAGCCCCTTCTTCTATAAATCTAAAATACACATTCTTGGATTCAGAAAAAATAAACGCAATATATTAACTGTATTGTGAGAACTAAGAATCTGCTTTTCTGAGATTGACCTGAGGTCTAAATAACATAAAAAATCCTGCTTTTTACATTTTCATAAAAATAATACAGGTTCTATGAATCTACAACTGTGACCTAGTCCCTTAGGTTGTTGGTAAACTTTAGAATCATTAACCAAGGATAAGCATATGCTTTTACAGTGCTGATGCTGAACACAACACCAGTGGTTGACCAGTCTCCATTGACTTTAAATGTAAATAAGAAATATAAAACTGCTAGTAATGTTTTCCCAATGTCTTTCCCGCTACCATCTGGGGGAGCCATTTGCCTAGTTTCCACTAAGCGGTATGGCACAGGTCAGTGCGGTTCAGTAGCTATTTTGTCTGTTTCCACTGTGAAGAGAAATCACAATCGAATAAATCTGGTAATGGTGGATCAAAGCTTTACCAAAAGCAGGAGATTGGAAGATGGCCACAAAGTTCTGATCGGTGCATCTCTTGGCACTATTGCCTTGTTTCCACTAAGCGGCACGGCACAGGTCAGTGTGGTTCAGTAGCTATTTTGTCTGTTTCCATTATGAAAGCGGCCCATACAACCGACCCATACCACAACATACCTGAGCCCCCTTCAGTTGTAGGTCCATAGGATATGATATGGTGCCATTAGGGTGATGGTACTGCCATCACACAACACTGTTCATTGATTGGGGGACAGAAAAAAATCACTGCTTGCAACAAGCATGAGACATACCAGTGCATCACGTTTGTCATTGCACTGGTATGAGGCCACAATAGGAGTTTGAGTTTAACCTCGCCTGCCTAGTCAGAGTCCAACTGGAGAACATGGAAATGCTCTGCTGAATACACCGGACCATAAAATAGTGTACTGAACCACACTAACCCGTGCCATCTTCCAATCTCCTGCTTTTGGTAAAGCTTTGACCTATCATTACCAGATTTATTCGATTGTGATTTCTCTTCATAGTTAGCGTAGCTAGCATTAGTAAAACAGCTTTCTCCGTAGGTATTCCCTTGAAAATGTAAACATCTACCTTGAGTCAAGAAATGTCCAAAAAACTGCCAAAATGTTCAATTTGAGCATGTTCTCAACCTTCAGGCCAAAGTTGAAAATGATAAAACACAATTGCATTGTACTCCATTCAGCCTTTCCGTTATCTCCTGCAAGTCTCGCTCTCTTTTGTTGTCTTGCAAAGTGAATAAATGGTAGATATCTCTGACCAAGTTGTGGAAATTTCACTTTCCCCTGTCTGTGCCTATTCTGACTTTAATTTAAACTCCATGCTGATATGGAAAATAGCTAACTTTGACTGACCTTATGTCAGTAACAGCATCCATATGAGAATGTTGTTAGTGTGACATAGTAGCCCTTAGACACAGTGCATACAGCGATTGGAAAGCTGAAAATCATTCAGTTGCAATCAACAAACAATTTTTGTGTGCATCTCTTACACCAGCAATATTATAAACAGGCACAGGTAGCAGTGATAGGTTTAAATGTTCTCGTAACAGCATTTAAGTGTTAAACTACAGTTTAGTCGTTCAGAATACTTTGGAGATCAGGGAATCTGTGTACTGTCAATTGGACACCCGGTGTTTACCTCTGGATTGGCTTAAAGCATTTGGATTCGGTGGAATGTCACGTTCTCCATCTGTGTTACGGAACAGGATTACCTTCAGTGCAGCTCACATTTTCCCAGTCATCTTTTTTTCACATCTTTTCTTTTCTTTCCACTGCTTTGCCTTCCACATGTGCTTATACGCTGATTTTACTCTTTCCTTTTCACACGGCTTTCTACTTTTCCCAATTCCATGCCTCTCCACAGCCCCCCCTCCCCATCCTAGCCTCCACGTGCACACACAGCGTATTCAGGCAAAGACTCACCCTGTGTCGTGCAAGCTGTTAGTCCCCTCTCTCATTTATCTCCCTCCCTTTTCCTCTCCTTCCCTCCTGCTTTCCACCCCCCTTCCCCAGAATGTTTGGATAGATCTAAATGGTGTGATTGTGACTGCTCTGCCGGTCGTCTGCCTCAGAGCGTCTTTGGAAAGTCTGACGTGAAGGGAAAAGGCAGAGGCAGGGAGAAAAAGGGAAAGGTTCTTCTGAACAACAAGGCATGGCGGCCCTCCAGAGAGTCAAATCCACAGAGTCAAATCCAGCGTCATAAGTCTTTTCTCCATCCCTTTACTCTTTATTCCTCTCATTCTCCCACACTCTCTTTTTAGGGCACCTATTCCCTGTCAAGCGTCCCATCTTCAGCTTGTTGTCTACAGTTTCTCTGTCCTTCTTTCTTTCTCTTCCTCTTAACCTCGAGTGGTCTAGTGGAGGTTGAATGGAGGGGGTGGGCTTGCCACCGCACAGGAGAGACAAAACCTCCAGATCTAGGACTCTCATTTACCCAGGGAGGTGTCCTGTTGCATTTTCGGCTCTTCGCTGTGGTTTCGCATGTCGTTGCATTCAAAGAGCCCGGGTGAAAGAATGTGGGTCATTTGAAGTAGAAGCACTAAAGTGTGTTGTTTGCCAGTGAATGGGGCCTTCTCACATTGACATGGTGAAAAGCGTGTGAATAAACACCAGCGCCTGGGGGGCACACTAAAGTGTTTGGCTATATTCTTCTCTGTACCCCACCTATACAGGCCTGTTATTATCTAACACATGAATGGATCTCTGGATTCTCATTCGATATGAGCACCAGGCCGCTGTTGGCCGAAGCACCTTATCAAACTCTCTCTGTCATACCTACAATAGAAGTAGCCTCTGTCCTTTTGAACCTCTAGATGGTGGAGTAATTAAATTTGGCCCGCATGCTGCGCTGCATGTAATTTAGTTGGTGTATGTTTCCTCATCCTGTTCTCTCGAGATTATGTTGCTCCTAGTTGTGACCAGCTGCGTGGCTCCCATAATTGCTTTCCCACAGCAGATGTTCAGATCAGATGGTTCGCATTAAGTCAAAGATTGCTCACACAAGGTTTCCTATGAAGATATGCTCTCGTCTTTGCTGGCCTTCGTCTGATGAGTTTAAGTGGGTGAGTCTGTATCGTGTAGAAACACAAAAAGTAAATCAAAGCTCATGTGTGTGTGTCTTCTCCCCACCCCCTGTCTTTGTTGTCTCCCTGACTTTGATGATGCAGGTGGCCGTGGCAGCGCTGACTGTTTGCCGCGCGGCAGAACCCCCAGCCCCTCAGTGGTCTGGAGACGACTACAGAAACCTCACCTTGCGACGACTCAAGACATGTGTGGAGAATGAACAGTACCTCCACCAGGGACTCTGCTGTCTCAACTGCAAGGAGGGTAAGAAGGATAAAGTCCCAGCTGCATGTTAGAACACTCTAAACGGAACTATTTACTGCCCCATAAAAAAAAAAAAAATATATATATATATATATATATATATATATATATATATATATATATATATATATATATATATATACTCTATGTCCTCTAATCCAACTCAGCTTGCTGAGCAACACTGTGTAAAGTGGTAAAAGTAAAAAATTACAAATTCAATCGAACTGTTGGAAACATTTTAAACTTGTCTTTGCTGCTGCTTATGAAACCGATTTTGTTCTTAAGATGTAATTTTCCATTAACAGGTCATCATTTTTGTTTTGTCCTATTAAAATCAAAAGGAAAAGCTTTTTGTGAAACCATATCTCATAGGTTTGAGTTGCTTCCTTAAAAAGTAGCATCATATTGTTTTGTTGACTTACCTGTTGTAATATTAAATGGAGGTTACCTTAAACGTCAACATTTTCTCCTTTTTTTTTTTTTTTTTTTCAATTTCTGGAAACAGTGCAAAACCATCTTGCAACCTAAATGATAAAACAATTCAAATTGAAATTTAGCATCTTCAATCAGTTGAATGCGTTTTAGTTCCTCTCAAACAATGTTTTCCTAATCAATCAACCAATGTTATCATCAGATAGAAATCTGTTTTGTTTTTGTTTTTGTTTTTTTTATATATATATTTATTAGCAGCGTTACATCTACAAAGTCCCACCATTTTCAATCTATAAATGGATTAACCAACACTATTACCTTTGAGGCCCTTTTCTTCAGTCAAATAAAATCCAAGCGAATTAGAGAGATATATACTTTAATGCATAAATAGGGATAATGGTATCTTCTAGTTTTTCTTGGATCCAAAACTTTACTTCTGTATATTTTTAAACATATATACTTTTTTTTTTCTTTTTTGTGGTATAATCTTAAACCAAAATATTGCAATTGGTTGAATTAGTGAGTCAGATCTCAAAGAAACCTTGAAACTGGTATTGCCAGGAAAATCCTGCTTGGTGCATCTCTGGGATTGAAAATAGATCCCTTAACATTACCAATAACAAAAAAAAAAAAAAAGAAGAAGAAAGACTATAAAAATTATGTCTATGAAAATCAACATGTATTAGACATTTAATTCTGTCAGTTGAAATGCTGACTTGGAGGATCAGAAATGCGAGCATTTTCTACTCCAAACATACAAGGGGACACTGAATATTAAAATACAAAGAAGACAAATAAAGATAAACACAAGCACAGGAAAACCAAAGTAAATGACTGTATTGTATATTCTTCTGAAACTAATAAGAGACATCAAAATTAGGTAAAAAAAAAAAAGCAAAAAAAAAAAAAAAAAATTAATACAAAATTTAAAAAAGGAAAGAATTGGAAATAAAGGGCTGCACGGTGGCATATAAGGAAGATATATTTTTTTAAAAAGTAAAAGCGGTGAAGAAAATTAATTATTCTTAAGCTTAAAGTAAAATCAATTATAAGAGGTCATACATTGTTTGTTATAAACCTCAGAAAAATGCAAAATTACAAAATATGACCCCATTTCTTTTCCTTTTAAGTTTTTCCCTTTCAGCCACCCTCAGATTTTCAGGGATCCTCATTCCAGACGTTAGAACCATTGTAGTCAGTTTAGACCTCACCATATGCTTGTCTCTGACTGCAGGGAAATGTAGTTCTAAAAGTTTTGGGATTCTTACATATTTTTCAGATTTTTTTTTTCTCTGTTTTACAGACTTTTTATTCCTAGGTGCTATAAATATAATTTAGTGTCCATTTCCTGTACTCTGAACTTTAAAGGCCATGAATTAAGATATATTACTCCTCCTCCAAACTCTGAGAAGTTTGGAAATGTTGTCCTCACTGCTCTGTCTGGAAATAAGGCATGACGGCCAGGAGCAGAAACCCCGTCGCTCTGTCTGAGCTGAAGTACAAAATAAGTGGAAACTCTGGGGTTTGAAGTCAGAGTTGTTTTGAAGGTCCAAGTTATTAAGAGCACCAACCTTTTTAATTAATTATGTACATAATGTGATAAACCGTTTAACTTTCCCTGAGCTCAGAATATATTTAGCCAAAAAGCAATTACGATATTCTGCTGGCGGCTTATTGAGTTATTTCATTTGTGATTCTCAGTTCTGGGAAAAAAAGATGTTTTTATACATTATTGAGTCCATTTTTAATGTTGTTTTTTTTTTTTTTTTGTTTCTCTGGCTCTTAAACTGCAAACTTCATCAATCAGCTTGTTATTCATGCACTTACATGCGTTTGATTGCTGAAAAGTAAATCTTGGAGGATAGCTGATTTATTTCTGTTGGCCTCCACTGTTTATTGACAACACTATACACTTCATTCCTGTTTGTTTTCTCACTTGTTAAAAAGTTCTTGTTCATTAGTTCATATTACAGGATATGAAAGAGGGTTTTTGGGTTTTTTTTTTTTCCAGTAACAAGTTATCTTTAAATAAGTGTGACAGCTTAAGCTACAATGAGTCAAGATGTCTCGAAGTAGAAAACATTTCCAACTGAAGATGTCTGTACTCTGTGTTGCATCTCCCCCAGTTTTTTTTTTTTTTTTTTTCCATTTGTACATCAGATAAATCCTGAAAACACATGAGAATCAAGTGGTTTTATTCATGGCATGCTTGAGCTGATCATAGAGATGATAAGTATGATAATCCAGCAGAGCAAAGTAGGTCAAATCACTTTGTAGTTCACTGAATCGCTCTCTCTTATAGTGCTTGTGACATGAACACTTCCAGGAAACAAAAGCAACATGTATGACATAGAAACTTCTGTTCCCTTTGTATTTAGCATCTCTTTACCTTAGGGTTGTTGAGCACTGTGGTATGGCCTGTTTCAGTAGGAAGCTCATCGCTCTAATGAAGTTATTATTCACAAGAGAGACATTTAGTTACATCATTGTGCTATATATTGATGGTGTGATAAGTTGTGGTCTGATTGTTCTTTTATTTTATTTGCAGGAACCTTCGTGAAGAAACCTTGTGAAAGAGATTTAGAGCAAGGAAGCTGTTTGTCCTGCGAACATGGTCAAACTTACACGGAGCACCCCAACGGGATGACCCGCTGTTTGCCCTGCACACACTGTCGCCTCGGTAACCAAGTTCTCTTTTTCTTTACCAATGTATCATTGATTATTAATCAGAGTCAATAGTAATTTTCTATTACCCAAAATTAAAATATGTAACTTTAAAGTGCGATGAAGGAGGAAAGACAATTTAGTTGGTCATACTTTTTTGTATTTTTATTGTGTTCGTTTTTTAGAGTGTAAAAAGGGCAGGTAAAAATATACAATATACATATCTGTAAATATCGGTTGTCGGCCACAACAGCAATATTAATATCAGATATTGATATCAGCTAACTAATAATTCATATCAGAACCAGAGGCAATGTCACTCTGAGGGTGAGAAAGGAGGATCTGTTTTATACGTTTTATTTTCCATTTATACACGAAAAAAGACAATGATATAATTATGTAACTATGTAAAACATTTTTTCATCATTTTTCTGTGAGCAACTATAGTAAATTTCATTCCGTTTGAAGCAAAACGTTTGTTTCATCACGTCCAAAATCCCAGCGTGGTTTAAAATGCGGGGGAGGTGAACCGACACCTATCTGAGTCTCCTTTACCTTTTAAAAAATCAGATAACCACAGAGTGTTCTAAAGATCCTGGCTGTCAAAGATTTATTGTTTTAGGAAAACTGAGACCTCTTTGTCTGTGCACTCCGCCTTTCACGTCCACTGCTGAAAATGGGATCTTATGATGTTACACGGAGCAGCAGGGCGTGTCTTTGTTGTTTTTGTTTCCTGGACTGAATGTGAGCGTGTTACTTGTCTCGGAAGGTTTTTGCCTGTGTGTCCATCTTACCTGGCTGAACTGGGTGTGGCTGCGCGTCATTGTCTCCCCATACTGGGTGTCTTTGTGTCCGATGAAAGGCAGCAGCCACAGAAAAGAGAATAATGTTACATAGGTTGTGTTTTGTACTCGTTTATTCTGCTTTTAGTTAAGTTAAGTTTTGTTTTCTCCTTTTTCGGGTCTTTGATAACCATGTGACTATAAAAAGAACTGAAGTTAAGATTTTAATGCTTGCCCATATTGTGGACTGCTTGCACTTATTCTGAACTACACTGCGATGTGAAACACTTAAGAACTTCCTGTTGGGAGCTCATGTTTAAAAGGCTGCTGTTGATTTAATGAATCATTTATGGTGTCACATGGATGAGCTTTGCTTTAGCTTTGCTTTAAAAGTTAGCACCAGTCAGTTTAACCATGCAATATTTCAGACCTCAGTTCAAGTAAGTAAATCAAAATGAAAAAACAAGAGAAAAGTTGCTTTGATGCATCATCCTGATTCTATAACACAGACTCACACGGCATACGCTACATGACAGTTTAATGAGACTGCTTCAGCTGTGAGTTCCTTAGTCAGTGAGTGACTGGGCTGCAATTTCAGTTTTGCATTTTATTTGATTCCACCAAGCTAGTAAGCTTGTTTTTAGTTCAGGAGCTCGTCTACATTTGTAGTGTTTCGAAGTATCACTCCACCAAGCTGACATACATCAATCTGTCTCCTTCTTCTATTAGGAAAAACCAGCCTCTGTGGTGCAGGGGAAGGAAGCAGAACACTGAGTCTAAATGTCCTCTGCTGGTTTTAAACAACAAAACAATAGACCACAATGAAACCTGAATTATAGCTTGATCACATTAGGGAGAAGGCAAACAGTTATGACTACATTTTCAAACAATGTCAGGGCTAGAGCTGTGAATTTCAGCTGACATCATTTTTCCATTTGATTGTGATTCTTAAGCTCAGTGGGATCTTATGATGCATCTGTTATTTTTTTCCTCTATATATACTTGTAAAAGTATTCACATCCCTTGAACCCGTCAACATTTTGTCATGTTTCAATTTCAGTTTTTTTTTCTCTTATTACATTTTTTTATGTGATAGATCTTGTGTTTCTAAAGTTGTCATGACATGATTCTCTAGACTTTTGGCATAGCAATATTTACTTTCCAAAAAAGCATTACTTTAAAAGTAGTAATGGCCAACATCCTTTTTGTCTCCTTGCCATAACTTTCCAAGTAGCCGGCTGTCTTGAGAATAACGTTGACCTGGACGGAGATGCGCTGAAAGGGGGGGCTGTTAGGGGGCAAGTAGGAAGCAACTCAGGCCCAAATTCCAGTCTTTTCTCAGCCTTCTTTGGCATGTTATTGATAGGACTTTAAACTGTGGAAGTGCTATGCCAGTAAAATTTAATGGTATACCTTGAGACCGGTACTTGGCCTAAGCCTAGTCTCTTCCACTGTTGTTTTGAGGCTGAAAACTCCTGTGACACACCAAGCATATAGTACCTGTGAACTGGAACTAAAATGAGAAAAGATTGTTTTTTTTGTTTGTTTTTTTTTTTTATTTTACAGATAAAAATCTTAAAAAGGTCCTATTCATTTATATTGCCCCCTTTACTCTAATACCCCTAAATAAATGTCAGTGCAACCAATTGTTTTCAGTTCACCTGAGAGTAGTTTAATTCCAGTTTAGTACAGGTACATAGTTTGTGGTTATAACATCACAAAATGTGGAAAATATTGGAGAATTGAAGAGTATTAATACTTCACTGTATGTTTATTACTAATACTAATGTGTTTGATAGATCTAATTTCATCTTGTATATGTTTTTTTAATAATACAAACATAAGGAAAACTACAGATGTGTGTTTAAAAAAACTGTTTTTACTGTAAAAGTTTTTTTTTTTTTTTTTTTTTTTTCTCCTTTCCAGTATGTTAGCCAGTTAGCGCGGCAACCAGTGCCTTAAATCTAGAACAAAGTTCAAGTTTCTGATTAGAGCACACGCTGCGGCTCAAGTGTATTGCTGTTTTCCAAAACAGAATCATTCCTTCACCCTCAGCTCTTAAAAAATAAATTTCAACTTTTTTTTTTTAATTATTCTTTTCTCCCTTTTAGAGTAGAGCTTTAATTCTACTGCTCTCAGTTGGACTTTCAGAAATTTCAGATGGTTCTGGTCATTTCCCATCATCCTGTTTGTCCCTTTTTGTATGAGGCTATCATGACCACGCTGAATGGCAGATAGACTGAATTTATATAGTCCTCACAAAAGCACACACATTCATAACTGATATGCAAATCAGTAGGCAACCTGAGCTTAAGCGCCTTGCCATGGGCACATCAATATGTGACAGGAGGAAGCTTGGATCAAAACCACAAGTTTTAGATTGCAAAATGACTATCCACAAAGCCACAGTCGAGTGTGATAAAAGTTTTCACAAAATAGCATGCATGTAAAACAAATTGTACCCAATATCTGTACAGTACTGAAAACCTTAAAGATAAGTACCTGGTCCAAAGTGGTTTTCTGAAATGGTTGTACAGACTGGTGACAACCACCAAGCTGGTTTCTAATATTTGTGCTATTTTATTTATGAGCCATCAACTGTGATCTTTTTCTTTAGCTCAAAATTTTCTGTGCTGCGCCAAAGTAATTGGTCAGTCTGAGTTTCTGCGACTCCTGTTTTGTTTTTTCCCACCGTATCGCTCTTTGTAATACAAGTATTAAAAAAGCAATGAGGCCATGCAAAGAAATGATTTCTTCTGAGGTGTATTAACATGTTTTTCTTTCTTTTTTAATGCACTTTGTTATAGCTAACTGATAGAGCGCTCTACTTTTACAGACCAAAAGGAATCATAAATTATCAACAGTATAGAGCCGCTTTTGTGTTGGATTAAAACAGAGTTATTGATGCTTGCATTAAAATGCATCTTGATTGTAAGCATATTCATAGTACTTATATTTATAATTTGTTCCTGTTTTTTTTTATTTTTTATTTTATTTTAGAAATGTTTATGATGCATTTTATTAACATGAAACTACAAAACTTTTGGCACTTTCATGGTTAATCAGTTGCTTTCTAAAGTTTGTGGCTCCCACAGTTGTCAGATGCTCGAGGGCTGAAGTGCCTTAGCAAATGTAAATGACATTTCCCTGAAGTCCTTTAAGGCCTATGCCTTGAGAAATTCAGTAATACAAAACTTGGATTGTTCTGTTTTGGTACAGAGTAATTTCATTTTTATGATTATACGTTACCGAAATGATAACAGTGAAAGATGTTTAACCATCCCATGAGCAGCAGTTGTAGACAGAATCACAAAACCAGGTTTGTGTTCTCCTTGTGACTGCAAGGAGTCTGTGTTTCACTTTGACAAAAACAGAATGTTTACTATTTAATAATTTGCTTCAGTGGCTGCCAAGATGAAACCATATTTTGTCTTTTAAGAACTAACATAGTTTGCACTTGTAGCTGAAATATCGGCAAGCTTTATCGACTAACCTAATTAGTGTAACCATAAGGCTGATGGCTAATGACAGGACAAAGGCAACTCTTTAGAGAAATTGAAACAGAAACAGATGACTATGATGGATGACTTTCAACTTTATTTCAATTAATCATGAGAGAAAATTCCAGTTAAGGTGATTGCTTACAAGTTTTGGCTTTAAATTGAGTTGAATTGAAAAGATTATGTGTCCAAATTTTGCAAGCCACTCTAAAACAGATTTTTTTTTCTCCCTCAATTTCCAGGCATCACCTTCTTATTTACTAAAGTTAGTGTTTCATGGAGGTGAACTTTGTTTTCGGTCTTCAGAGTTTCCACTTAGCCCATTTCAAAAGTTACAGCTACTGACATTTTTAGATACAAAGTCACAAAGTTTCTCATATTCCTGTTTATGTGAAGGGAAACTCACTTGATAACTCAATTATCAAGCTTATCCATTAATGGGGAGAAAAAGTCACAACATAGTTACTAACTGGCTATAAATTAGCTAAAAATCCAACAAAGATTTCTCTTTGTTGCTAGTTTACTCATTAAGCCCTTTACATGCATCAACAGGTCAGATGCAGTTAACTCAACAGTGGTTACACACCCAAATAACCAATATGCTGGCTTTGAGATTTCTCACGATATTTTCAACTTTTCTACAGATGAGACTGTGATCACACCATGCACAACCACAACGGACACCAAGTGCCAGTGCAAGCCCAGTACCTTTTGTGTTCCTGATCAAGCCTGTGAAGTCTGCAAACGTTGTGCCAAGTGAGTGTCTCTTAAGAATTTACAGCTTTGTCATTTTTAGCCCTTAAGTTGTAGATTACAGTGCCCCACAAAGTATTCATACATATTGAACTTTACCACATTTTGTCACATCACAACCACAAACGTCATTGTTGTTCTTTGGGATTTTATGCATTCAAAGAACCCAAAGTAGTGCCTAAATAAAATCACATTTAACATCACTTAGTAAGTAGGCACCATGAGTGTCTCAGTATAAAAGCTGGGCCCAAAACAGATGTTTTTTGGG
Organism: Anableps anableps; assembly: GCA_014839685.1. NCBI lineage: Eukaryota > Metazoa > Chordata > Actinopteri > Cyprinodontiformes > Anablepidae > Anableps > Anableps anableps. The sequence continues at coordinate 24,886,523 of CM026081.1, forward strand.
GGTTTTTTTGTTTTTTTTTTTTTGGCCTACTTGCAAAAATAGGGCACAGTGGAAAAAGACACAGTCCCCATCAAAGAATATGGTGGTGGCAGTATCATGCTATGGGGATACGTTTCATTAGCAGAGTTGGTGTAAAGAGTTATTTAGGCAACACCTGAAGTTGTTTTCCTCATGATCCCATTGCGTTTCCTCTGCTTCTACATATTGCAGGTGCAAAGCAGGTGAGGAGGAGGTGAAGAAGTGCACGCCCTTTTCTAACACCGTGTGCCGAAAGCGAGATCCGTCCCCCACTGAAACTGTGACAGCTCGGTCTCCTCCGGTTCCTGATCCTCCAACAAATGCCTGTAATTTTCACACATCCTGTTGTCAAACATGAATTATTGCCCAGGCGAGAATTTATCTAAACTGTATCTGTTTCTTTCAGGGTTTCTTGTATTAATGGTCTTGATCTGCTTCATGGTCATTGTCATTATCGCAGTTATTTGGTGGTTCCTACGGAAACAGCATTCTTGTGACGTACCATGTAAGTCCATGTAATTTTTTTGTGACCTAGCAACATTTAGCTGAATTTTTTTTTATTTCTAAAATGATTTTCCTGCTTTCAACAGGGTCAAAAAGCTCTTGTGACTCCAGTGAAATAGTAAAGATTCCCATTGTAAGTTGCACTTCATACATTGCTGTCACAATTAGTATAGACAATATGTGGAAATAAATATTGTTCTAATTTTCTTCCTCCTCGGTTAGGATGAAAGTGGAGCCACCGCCGAGGAGAAGCAGAACAACCAGAACGCAGGGCTGGAGGGCGAGGAACCCCGCCCAGAGTCACGGCCACTGCTGCAGGAGACTCAGGCTGGGATGACCAAGGCCTGTCCTCCTCTCGAGGACGAAGACCGCGGACTGGGCGACAGTTTGCCCAACACCACAAGCTCATCTCAGACGAGCCTTTCGGCACTGCCCACAGCTGCCTCCTCTGGCAGCACCCCACACCAGAGCCCTGCTGGCTTCAGACAGCTACCCTCAGACACGGTAAGCACCAGAATCAAAGACCTTTCTATTATTTAATACAAATCATTAGGCGTCACGTCACAGCCAAAATCTTCAGTGTGTTGTATTGGGATTTTGTGCGACAGACCATCACAATGTGATGCATTATTTCTGAAGCAGACTGAAAAGGATACAGCTGAACCTTTTTGTACGAATGAATCTGTGTGGGGTGAATTTGTATTCAGCCACGTTTACTATAATAGCTCCTAAATAAAATCCAGTACAACCATTTTCCTTTAGAAGTAACATAATCAGTAGATTTAGTCCATCTGGATGTAATTTATTCTCTCTATAAGTCCAGCTGTTCTGTGAAGGCCTCAGAGGTTTGTTGGAGAACATAGTGAACAGCATCATGAAGAACAGAACAGACAGCAGGTCAGCGACAAGGTTGAGAGGACATTTAAAGTAGGGTTAGATTATGAAACTATATTCCAAGTTTGGAACATCTCATGGAGCACTGTTCAGTCCCATGAAGATCTGAATGAACCTCCAAGATGACCCAGTGGGCAAGGAGAGCTTTAACCTTTTATTTAGAGGTATAAATAAAGGCTAAAGCAGAGTAGAGTAAAGGGATTGAAGAGAAGTGGACGCCTCATTTTTCTGATTTTTTTTTTTTTTTTTTTTTTTTTTTTTTTTTTTTTTTTTTTTGTAAAAACTGAAAAATGTTCTTTCCACTTCAGTGTTGTTCTACTTTGCGTTAATCTGGCTAAAGAATCCCAGTAATATATGAGGAAGTACGGGGTTGTTAACCAGCAAAATGTGAAAAAAAAAAACAAACAAAAAAAAAACAAAAACGTTTAAACACTTTTTTTATTCTATAGCTCTCCACAAATTTGCTCATAAATTCATTTTTTGTTTTTTGTTTATGTTTTGTCACGTTACAGGATGACCCTCTAGGACATCGATTGGTGCCACTGCTTGGTAAGATTTTCGTTGTAGGAAGGAGAGACATCTCCATTTCTTGTCAGGAAGATAGTTTTCCTGTTGCACAAAAACAGCACAGTAAACTGCAATCCATGCCAGATCACAGAGAAGGCAAAAAAAAAAAAAAAACATCTCCAGATGATCTCCCACTTTAGTGCTTGACAGATTGCTAATCTCATGATTGTCACACCTGATCTGAGCCTGCAGGTGCTTTGAACATGCTGCCATTTTTGCAGTTGTTTCTCCTGCTGAATTGAGGAGGACGTATCTTAGAATTTGATCTTCCATTAAATGTTTTAAATGGACGTCCTCTGAAGTAAAAATGCACTTAAATGTTCTGATTATATATAGCATACAAGAACAATGGTTGAAGTGTTAACTTATGACATGGATATGGAGAACTTTAACTTGGCAAAGATCTACTATTACCAAGCTATTGTAAGGAAACACAAAATACAGTTTACAAAGTATTTGGCACACCTAAAGATTAATTTTGTTTTGTGGTTTTTTTTTGTTTTTTTTTTGCCTGTTAAATATTTCAGGTCATCACCAAAGTTTTAATATCATACAAAGATAACAAGAGTAAATACAAGTAGCAGTTTTTAAATACTGATATTATTTATTAAGGAAAAAAAGATTTCCAAACCAGCCTGAATGAATGTAAATGTGTGTCTAGATAGTAGCTAGCGAGCTAGCTAGCTAGCTTGATAGCTAGCTCTTGTGAAATCTTAACTTTGGCTAACCACATTTATGATTAGGTTTTTCTCGTCACATCCTGCTGAATCTCTGCCAGACCTGTAGAATCAAATAATCACTTAAACATAACCATAGACAAACACATCATGCCCTGATCTCAACTCATTGACATCTGTTGGACTAGAAATGGTTATAGTAAACCACAGCGAGAACCATTATCCACAAATAACAAAATATGGAACAGTGGCTAACCTTTCTGGGAACTTAGTAAATAAAACCATCAAACTAAAATTAAAACAACAAATAAGGAAAACTGAAAAGAAATCTTTTGGAAGGTATATACTTTTTTGCAGCCTTGTAGTGTGACACAGTGTTTACAGTGTTTGTGTATTGTCGTTTTGAAGGATCGGAGAAGTCCCTCAGGAAGAGCTTCGACTTGTTTGACGAATACTTGGACGTCCGGATCCACAACAAGTTCTTCCGACTGATTGGCATCAGCGACAACTACATTCGGATCGCGGAGAACAGCATCCCCGGCGACAAAGTGTACGATCTGCTGAAGTGCTGGATGCAGAAGCAGGGGCTGAAAGCAGATATCAATGACCTGTTGGAGGCGTTACTAAGCATGGACCAGCGGCGCTCGGCCGAGTGCATCGCCTACACTGCCCTCAGGAGGGGCTACTACAAGCACGCGGACATCCCCTGAAGCTTTCGGCCAAGTGGCCCGCTAATGAAGTTAACGCAACGTACTCGCCACCAGAACAAACAACAACCACATAGACGCCATTGGTGAACACTAAGTCTCACAAACAGGCTTACCTCTTTTGTGGCTGTTCAGCCATGCTTTAAAAAGCCAGTAGTTTTTTTTTAAAACAAAAAAGAAGCATAAAAAGGGGAACGTCAAGACGGACCGATCAGTTGTTGTTGTGTTGTTGACTACTCACCAAATGCTGAAGGTTCATTGTGAAACCAAAAAAAAAAAAAAAAAAAAATAGACATTGTGTAGTCTGACACAACTTTAACAACAAAAACGTTAAAATATGCTTTCAAAAGAAGCCCAAAGGCTTTAACTGTTGCATACTGACACATTTGGATGTTCTCGGCTGTCAGGAAGAAACGTGCAGCCGGACATTGAAAGCACAGAAGTCTCCAGTTGTGTCCACCCAAGTCACGAGACACGACCAGGGGACGAGGATATATACACTGGTTTGTAGGAGTGGCATCACATGTGTCACTAATACCGTGCCTGTTTGATGCACTGATACCTGGCACATGTAGAATTTAAAACAGGTCATGTTTTAATGTGTTGTTCTGTAGATTTAGTCCTCTTTATCACACCGTAAATATCAGTCCATGAATGTTTTCCTCACTAATGATGGAAAATGCAAATACTAACATCCATCCCTACTAATTACATATTTACCTCTTCATCCTTGTTTCCTGTTTTTCCTACAACTTCATTATGTTCCTCAAGCTGTTTTTGTACAGTGTAGTTGCATCAGTTGTGTCCTCAGTCTTTGTGTTCAGTGTTCTCGCTTTCAAACACTGTAGAAGGAATTTACAGGACGTTTCTATTAGAGCATTTGTTGATAGTTGCCTCAGTGTTTTTGTGGTGACTCGGAGAAGTTCAGAGGTCATTCTATTTATTGTTATATTTATTTAGATGATTATTATCTGTGATTATTTATACCATTGCCAAAACGACCCTGAAAAACACACAATCGCATCCGTGTTGTGACGTCCCTACAGGGCAAAAATGACTGAGATCTGACCCTTTCACGTTCAAAAACGACAAAAAATGTAGCATTTTTCTTTTCTTTCCTCTTCCTGCCTGTCGGATTAGGTTCAGAGCGACAATCCGGCGTTGTGCGTCAGTGTGATTCATGTGCCTTTTATCAGCAAGGTTCTACTGATTCCATATTCAGGACTGAGCAGAGGTTTTCATGATGCCTAATGCAGAATGTATCTTCTCAAATTAAAGTTTCATTAACTTCGGAAGTTCAGCCCTTTTCAGTTAACCGACTGAACAAGTAGTCCGTCACCTGTCTCGGCGAGACGGGTGCAGGTACAGATCGTTTCCTGTTGATGTAAGATGAAGGAAATCTTTTCTGGATTTAAAAAGAAGCTTAGATTTAGGTTTTAAAAATCTGCACTATGCGCATACATACATCTGCATCCACAGAAGCATGCAATCCTTATAAACTGTTTATTTAAACATGCAGATGGATTTAGAAATCAAAGCGAGTATAATGAGATACGGAGCTGTTCATCAACCAGAAACAGGTTGATTTTTTTTGTTTTTTTCCCCCTCATTTATGCCCATTTTTCTGCATACTATTATGTGTAAAGCACAGATTTAGAGTTATATATCGTTGCCGATGAGTGATGCTACAGTGCTGGCACTGCCATCTATTGACAAACCATGAAACTACAGCCTTCATCCAGTTCTAGTGACTCTTCATGCCCCTCCTGTTTTATTTTTTCCTTGTCTGTTGCATCCATTTATCAGCTGAATTCTCCTGATGGCCTGATGCAGCAGAACAGGGAAAATTATTCACTTCTCTTGTTTACTCCATTGTGTGTGTGTGTGTGTGTGTGTGTGTGTGTCTGTTTATGTTTTTTGAAAATATCTCTGTTTTTATATGCTTTTAGTGCAAGTCTAAGCTGTTCAGTTAACTTCCATTAAGTTCTGTAATTACTTGTCAGATTACCGTTAAGCCATTTCTCCTGAGTTACTGTTTGGTTGTCATGGATCTTAAATGATGTAAATACAACAGAGCTGTTTTACATTAAATTCAAATAAATGTTTTGTACAGTTGTAAATGCAAAATGAGTGTTTTCATTGCTTCTTCTCTGGAAAAACTATCAGCAGTTTTTTCAGGATTCACAGACGTTAATGCGGTTTTACAGCTCCACCAATTATCTTGTCTCTTCAGTGGCGATGTATTCTGTCAAACAGGATTTTGCAAATGCTGCTAATTAGAGTAGGGTCGGAAAGAGTTTAAATCCCAGTCTTCGCTGTTTGGTATTTACAGAAAAATCTCAGACTGTTCCTTAATTAAACGAAACATGTAAAATTATATTACTTTATGAACTTGTCGAAAGCCCTCTTATTAAACACTAAAGTTATTCTTTACTTCAATTATAGCTTAAAGTAATTTGGTCTCAACCAGCTTTGCACATCAGAGATGTCCTGTCAGTCAGATTGGATGCAGAATGCCTGTAAACATCCGTTTCAAGTCTTCTCATGTATCTCTGGCTGTGTGCTTCGAGTCGTCGTCTGCTGGAAGGTAAACCTCAACATATTCAAGTCTGTTCCTGCCTCGTATATTTCTTCCTCGGATCCGCCTAAACTTAGCTCCATCGCTCTTGCCATCAACTCTGACCAGCTTTCCAGTCCCTGATGAACAGGAAGCCTCCCCCACACCTTGATGCAGTTATAGTGTGGTCAGTGCCATTTGTAGTTTTCCACCACTCAAATGGTTTTTGCTTGTGAGCCAAAAAGTTTTAGTTTGGTTTCATCTGACCAGAGCAGCTTTTCCATATGTCGTGTCCCCTACCTCGCTTGTGGCAAAGTGCAAATGGGGAACTATGAATGGCTTTATTCCACAATGTCTCTTGCCAGCCTGTTACTTGTGTCAACAGATTGTCCCACCTGAGCTGTTGATTTCTCTACCTCCTCCAGACTTACCATTGGGCTCTTGTTTGCTTCCTTGACTAATGTTCTCCTTGCCCTGGCTGTCAGTTAAAGTACACTGTGAGATGATCCCACCTGGGATATTGTTTATATATAACCTAAGTCTGCTTTAAACCTCTCTGCTACCTTCTCCCTGACTTATCTGCTGTGTTCTTTGGTCTTCATGATGCTTTTTGTTCTCTGTTCTCTTAAAACAAACAAACAAAAAAACTCAGATGCCCTGACAGAACAACTGGATTTATACTGAGATTAAATTACACACATTAGGGCTTTATTGTTTAGGTTGCGTAAAGGAGGCTATATACAAATGTGTATTCTTCCTTCCACCTAACAATTATGTTCTACTTTGTTCTGGTTTATCAGAAAGGGGAAAAGTTTGGTTGTGATTAGGGGTGCACCGATTGCAGTTTTCTGGCCAATTACCGATCTTTAAAAAATCTGACGTGCCAAATCTGATTTTGGTCACTACCGATTTATTTATTTATTTTTGACTGAAAAGTTGCTAAATAAAGCGTCAAAGTTGCTGAGTTGGCAACAGTGGGGGGGAGTATTGTTCACTGCACATTTGCAGACGTGACCTGATAGGCGGGTCTGTCAGTCTTCCCTCTCTCATGGCAGAGTAAAAGGTGACGGTGGCTGATTTTTAGACCTTTACGGAGATGGATAGGATTGGTTTCTCATGTAAGTGTCACCTGATCTCCCAAAATAAGGGCTGCACCAATTTATCTGTGCAGCCCTAGTTGTAATGTAAATAATTTTTGCAAGCCGCTACAGATAAACTTCTCAAACCACTGATTATATAAGCATTTGCACTAATTTCTTGATGTTTATTCTAAGTTTGATCTGCTGACCATCTTTTACCAGAGAAGATAGATTTTTATTTTTTTTGTTGTTTCATTTACATCTGTTTTTGTCATAAAACCACTTTTGAGTCTTACTGAAGCTCACCTCTTACAGTCAATAACCAGTGTTACAGAAACAGGGATGGACAGAGCATGTTTTTCAGTATTTCCTTTAATATAAACTTCTCAGTGCAGAGGCAAGCAAGCTTCATATATAACAGTCATAGTTTCTGCAAAGAAAAAGTAGGTGGCATCAAATTGTTTTATAGAATTCCTTTCAACTTCTGCTGTGACTGAAGCCAAATTTCATTTTCCCAGAGCTGCATCTGTGTGCGTCTCACAGATAAAAGCCTCCAACAGGACCTTGTAATCGGACACAAGGTTAAACTAACCTACCAGCTACTGCGGTTAAGAATAGATGACAGACAACACACTCCTTAACACTCAGTTAATTATAACAAGGGAACAAAAAGGTACTGACATTTTTCTGAGCAAGGTGAAAACAGCTTTTTAATTGAAAACATTTTGAGTTCTCAGAAGAATTGCAGGTATGCTAATTGAAAATTCTAGGACAGTTCAAAAAGGGAATGCTATACACTTAGGTTGTGTGCCTGAGGGCCACAGTAAAACTGTGCTTTGCAAAAGTTGTCCTCATTTTGTTTTGTTACAAAAGCAAACTAATGTATTTCATTGACACTTTATGTAATCAAACCATAACAGGATATAAATATGAAGTGGAAGAAAAAGGGTATGTGTTTTTCCACTAATATAAAAAAAAGTGACATGGATATACATTCACACCCCTTTAATATTGATGTTAGAATGGCCTAGTCAAAGTCCAGACTTAAATGCAATTGAGGATCAGTGTTAGGGCTCGAAAATTGCTCTTCACAGTTGCTCTCCAGCCAACCTTAATGTGTTTGAGCTACTTTGCAAAAGAAAATAAGCAAAAATGTCACTCTCTAGAAGCTGGTGGAGAGACTTGCAGCTTTAATTCCAGCAAAACGCTCATCTCAGAGGTGCTGAATGCAAATACACGGCTTAAAAGCATGTATCAACTATGGTTTACCTTGTGTTTATCATATAAAATCCTCCACCAAAAATTGATTGAATTTTGAGGCTGTAATGTGGAAAAATCTAAAAAATGTTGTAGGGTTGTACAGTTTGCAAAGCCCTGCATGACTGTGGTTCTGAGGGGTAAAACCAAACAATGAATCCAAAGTATATGTTTCAAAAATACTTTTAAGACATAAGATTTGTATTTGTCAGTATGTTTCTAGAACATAACAAATTTGCAGTGTTACCCTCAATAATAAGAAAATAAATAAAATAATAAAGCATATATCTGTTGCAGAAGTCTCAATCAGTCCTGAAGGTGCAGCTGTGTCTTTATTTGCAGTGTTTTTTTTTCTATTGTTCATAGAAATCCAACAAAATGGGCAACTTTTTTTTAGGTGAAACATTATAATACGACAATGCAGCTGTTTGCATAAAAGGAAAACATTTGATGAAGCACTTAAAATACAGGAATACACAATACAAGTTAAAAAACAAAACAAAAAAAAAAAACAAACTTACCTGTCCTGAACTATTTTCTTTGTTTTCTGAATATTGTTTTCTGTTTATTCAGAATTTGTGGAACAAGTGTGCTTTGTTCCACACAGTCACTGTACTGAGTAAAAACTGAGGAGTTCATTTTTTTTTCTCTCTCTCTCTCTCTCATTGTTTTCATTCCTCTTGTTGGACTGGAAGATTAATTTTTAATGCATTTTCCAACAGAAATGACTGCAGACAAAATATACAGTCTGCTAAGAGAAAACACAGCCCAGTTTCCATTTTGTCTCTGTTTTCCCAGGACACTGTTTGTATTTGGAGCTGCAGGGGAGGAGATAATAACATACACACTGAATTTTGCATTAAATAGGCGGCTTTTTCTGGGACATAACATTATTAGGTTATTATAGAATGCAGAATCTTCATATTAGTTTCAGATAAACTTTGATGCCTTTCTCTGCCTCCATATCCTTTGTGAGAAACTATAAAATCTCCTGAAGCTTATTATCAACAGAAAAAAAAGACTACAGCAAAGACAGACTTTCACTGGTGAAATGAATGTACTGTTTTATACGCTATCATTTTGACTTACACAAAAGCAGCCTAATGTAGAGATTTAATGGCAATAGTCATTGACATCCATAAATGTATTATTTTTTACTAATAGATACGTTTTCTATACAAAACATCAGTACAAACTTAAATTCGGTCTCAAAAAACTTCAGAAGAGTAAATACAACAAAAGCTATTCCCAAAATCTGGTTATGTTCCCTTGTTAGTATTTAAAGAGTAGCTAAACCCGAAATCAACTTTCATTTGCAGAGAAGCTGTATAAACTGGTCCTTTAGGGTGCTACCTTTTGTTACTGTGCAAATTGTGACATTTTCACGTAAATTTGTTTAATTCTACAATATTTGACCTAAAAAGTTGCTAGATTTGTTGCTAGTCGCGTTTTTTTTTTTTTTTTTTTTTTTTTTTAAGTTGCTGGAGGTGTCTGAAAAGTTGCTAAATACAGCGACAGCTAAATAAGCTGGCAACCGTGCTTCACCTCGTTCTGACCACTTAACCCCCTCCACTCATCCCTGCACTTGGCCGTGCCCCTCAGTGTCTCTTGGCACCGCCCATTTTTGTGGAATTTTTCAAAAACTGTCTGGGGGACAGGGTTTTGCTTTCACAGGGAGTTTAGTCACACTGTAACGACAAGCCCACCCTGTTCTTTCTGTTCTATATGTGAGTGTATTTATTGTCTGTTAATAATAAGACAATAATAGTTTTGTCTGCCCAGTTATAAAGTCCCTCACATGTCAGCCACAAACTTCAAAGTATTTATTTACTTATTGTTTTGGTTTTTGTGATAAACAAAAAATTGTTCCACAAACAAAAACCTAAAAAGTATGCCATGTGTTGTATTCAGCTCCCCTGAGTGTTTACACTGTAGAATCATGCTTTTCCTGCATTCACAGCTACAAGTCTTTTTTGGGGTATGTATTTACCAGGCTTGAACATTTAGACTGAAACTTTGGCCCATTTATCTTTGCAAAACAGCTCAAACTGAGTCAATTTGGATTGAGAACTTAAGTGAATAGAGATTTTTAAGTCTTTCCACAATTTCTCAATTGAATTTGGTTCTGGTCTTTAACTAGGCCATTCTAACATATCTTTCAGGTTTGCCTTATGTTTGGCTTCATCCATCTTCCCATCAGCTTTTCTGTTCCTGCTCAACAACAGCAAAAAAAAGAATACTTCACTGTGGGGATGATTTTTTTATAACACACATGGTGTTTTAGATGTAGGCTTTCTTCCAGCAGCAACTGAGCTGTGGATCTCTGCAGCTCCTCCAGGACTACCATGGGCCTCTTGGCTGCTCTTCTTAAAAATGCTGTCCTTGACTGTTCTGTCAGCTTAAGCAATTTCAAAAAATAATAAGGTGACTTTAAAGGGAATTGGTAACACTGAATTTTATTTTATTTTCTTGAGAAACTATAAAATCCCAACAAAATAATCTGAAGCTTTAGGTAGTAATGGGATGGAATCAGAAAAAAGTTCAAATGATGTGAATACTTTAATAATTCACTGTGAATGTAATTTAATTTGGTTAACAAAAAGCAGTGCCAACAGAAGCTATTGGTCTATAAAACCTGTTATGTACAAATTTTAGGTGACAGAAATCTGCAGAAAATATAACACTAGAACTTTAGATACCCAAAAATGGAGTTAATTTGCTAAATCAGACATCCTGTTATCTCTTACTGTTTAGTGTCACGTTCACCCTGCTCTTTCTGTTCGACATACATATCAGGGATAAGCCTCAAGATGTTTCAGTATGTCTGCATCATCGGTTTTGTTTTGTCTCTCCTTGTTTGCTTAGTTAAAAGAAGAGGAAATGCCATTCCAACAGGCTTGTCTCAGTCCTTCAAACTGGACTCTGCATTTCATTAACTGGCCTGTAGGTGATGCTGTTGTAAGAAACATGTTTATAAGGAAAACAGCTGTTCTAATGAAAAACAGAGGTTTAATATTTTCTTCCTTAACTTGAAGGTTTGTGTTCTTCAGGCGAAACAGAGGATTTCTGCATGTTACCATCAGTGTATAATCATGTAAAGTGATCAACTTGATTTCTCTTAATAAGCCTCTGGATGTAGCTTTGAAGATTGTCTTGATGCTGTTCTTTTTTCCCTCTGATGGCATTCTCTGTGGTTCTAAAGCTCCGTCTTCTTCGTCTTTTCCTTTTGTAATAGACCTGCTTATTATTCTGAACTCTTTTCAGTAATCCGTTAAAATAATAGAAGTGATCCTCTTCATCACTGAGAGGGTTTAGGCGACTGCCCCTCACTGGTTCTTTCTCCAGCTTTCCAGCATCTGGAGTTTCCCATACAGAGACTGGCGTGGGTGGTGGTCCTCTTTGTCTCTCCACGCAGTGTTTCCACCCAGCTTTGGTGCGATCAATCAGACCCCTGCAGAGCGGGGCGTTGCTGTTTGCGGTCTATGAAGAAGGTAAATTATGAGAATAATCCCTGCTGACACGGGTTAATGAACATCAGATCCGAACCCATTTCATCAAAATTTAACAGATTAAAACTCATTAATATTTTTAATTCCTCATCTTTTTATTAGTCTCCATTCACATTTAATGTGGTTCTGTGAAACCTTACATCACTCTCTGACATTTTAGATAATATGGCCGTTTTCTTTTATCCCAGCAGATTTCATTGCGTGAGATTTATTACCTTGCAAAAGTACTGCTACTTCTTGAATTCTTTAAAATTTTGTCAAAACTTTGATGTAATTTATTTAGATTTTATGTAATTGGTACAACACAAAGTAGTGCATAACTGTGAAGCAGAAGGAAACTCATACATGATTTCCAAAATTAATTTATAAATAAAAATCCAGAAAGTGTGGCATATGTCTGTTTATATCGATAGATAGATTGATAGATGGAGCCCAGCACAGAGCAATCTTGGAAGAAAGCCATTAAAGACTCTAAATGATGCATGAGTTATGAACATTGCTACAGGACAAACAACAAACATGCAACCAGAGCTGTAATGGAAGGGTTTACTTTAAAGCATATTATTGTGTTAGAGTGGTCCAGTCAAAGCCCAGACCTAAATCCAATTGAGAATCTATGGCAAGACATAAAAATCACTGTTACAATCGTAGACACTCTCCATCCAGTCTGAATTAGATTGAGCTATTTTTCAAAGAATGAGAAAAATCCTTCAGTCTCTAGATGTGAAAAGCTTCATACATACCCAAAACACTTTCAGCAGCAATTGCAGTGAAAGAGTTTTTTTTATTTTCATTTGAAAAAAAAAGTGAAAAATCATGTTCCTTTCCCTTCATAAATATGCACCACTTTCTGTCGGTCTATCTCATAAGAATTCCAGTAAAATACATTGAGGTTAACGGTGGAAATCTAGGAATGACACTGTAAATTCAATGCCATCCTCACGTTATAGAGACTGCAGAACAGACAACAATGTAGTACTTAGAAAAATATAAAGGTCAGTTAAATTTGTGTATGGAATGAGTTAATATTTTAAGACAAAATAGATTGATTAATAGCATCAGACCAAGAAATACCAGATATGATACTTAGTTCTTATGACTAAAGCCATAACATGTGAAGCTAAGCTAAATGGATCATGCAGCAGGTTTGCTTATGTTTGCTCTTATGTCCACCAGAGGGCAGAATCTTGTTATAAGATCAGACTGTCGACCGCTTCTTTGATGCAAACAGGACACTCACAAGGACTTCTGTATTGATTTCCCCCTAGTTAGGAAGCTGCATTTATGTATATTGCTGTGAATATTTATCACTTGTAGTATTCAGCGCTGTTAGGAGGCATGCTTAGTTTAATCTTGTGTTTTCCTCTGAGATGCAAAAGTGAAAACATGACAGATGCAATGTAAAGTTTGCTAGGCAGGTACAGTTTGGTCTTAATGTACTATTTACAGTCATGCAGAATCTAAATTTGTCCTCCAAAAATGCTGAACTGAATTGGACCCTGCAACACAACATTCATTTAAAACACACTAGTAAACCCACCGAAGATGGGATGAGAATTGAGAAATGGAAAGTCCCAGGCCAAGTCAAAGCCCAGATCTTGATTTCATTGAGATGCTGTAGGCGGGCTTGAAACATGTTTTACATGCAGGAAACCCTTCAGACATCTCACAGCAGAAAGCGAGGAGTTGCTCAGATAGATGTCAAAGACCAGTAGATGGTTACCACAAGCATTTTACTGCAGTTTTAGCCAAAGAGTAGGGTGTCCTAACTTTTTCCTGACTTTGAATACACTTTTCCATTGGTTCAATTTTTGAGTTTATCTGTAATTAAAAAATGTTCTATTCCAGCGATGAATGAAAAAGATTAAACATCAATATATGAACATTTGAACGAACAGTATTTATTGTGTGTTTCGTTTACCTTCTGATCGTTGTCTTTATTTTCCATTTGGATGTCTTCTGAACCTTTTGAAAAAGTCTGGGATTCATGATGGACCAGATTGTGTTTTCTGTCAGCTCCAGCCCAGTTTTCAGAACCATTCTCATTGTTCTCTGTGTCCTTCTCAAGTTCTGTTGTAATTACCGGCACGTCTTCTCTCATTCGGAGGCCAGAGAACTGGACATTAGATGTCACTTGTGTGTTGTGTGTTATACATTTTATGAATCTTGGCTCAAAGTCTGTCTCAGGCTGTGGGTCAGGTTGGATTGTCTGTGTAAGGTCTCCACTGGGCTGGATGTCGGTTGTGTTGGTATGACTGAAAACTTCAGTTGTATCTTGGATCTCCATTTCCATTGTGGTTGCTTCAGTCAGAAACCCCACTGGTGTAGTTTGAGTCTGGAGCTCTTTGAATGAGGGCGGCGAGGGTATCACTGATTCCTCTACTGTTGTATTTGCCTCCTCAGCGGTATTGAAAGCTACATTTTCCTGAGCTGCTTCTGCTTCCTCAGTTGCAGCAGATACTGTAGTAACTTCATGTATTTGTTTAGCTAATCTGAGATCAGTCATCTCTGTTGTGTCTATTAGATACAGTTTTAACAAGCTATTTCTCCCTACAAGGCATTTACATTTGGATTTGTCTGTTTTACTAATGAAGTCCTTAAAGGATTTGATGAAAGTTGGGTGGTCACCCAGCTCTTTCATTGTCTCCCACCTCATCTTTGTGTTTGCAGCTTTTGATGGCTCAGCAACCGTCTCTATCTCTGTATAAGGAATCAACCTGATAAAAGTTTTCTCTCTCACATCAGATGGCATGTTTTCTACACCTGCATCATAATAATTAACTTTATGTGTCTGCTGGATTTGTAACCTGTGTGCTAAAATCTGCTGGTTTCCATTTTTTTCTCTATTTGTATTTGGATTTTCCATTATCCTCTCTCCCTGCAGGGAGTGCAGCTTGGCTTCTTTTGTATTTAACTTCTTACTGAAATATTCAATATCATTATCCAGAGCTGGCTTTATTGTATACTGAGACCTATATATGGATCCTTTGTTCTTTTTGGATGCCTGCAGAGGTTTCCCCGGAACATAAACTCTATTTGCATCCTTACTAGATGCAGCTTTTATAGAAAGTTGTTCCAAGACACTTTTTTGCAAAACAGAATCCTCTTTCAAATTTAAAATATTAGCTGCATGTAACTTTGACTGCAGAGGCTCTTTTAAATCCATTGCTTGCCATGTTCTCTCTTTTAGTTTGGTTTTTGGCTCTGCAACATCCTTTTTCCATATTTCCTTAATTTTCATTGCTGTTTTCATTTCTCTATCTTCAGAGCTGCAGATGATAATCAGCGCTGTTGATGCACTGCATCCTTTTGGCAGCATTTTCCACAACTCAACATCAGGGATGAGTGCCCGGCGCAGCTCGGATTTCTCCAGTAAGAAATCTGGAAAATTGTGTCCGGAAGCGGTGGATGGATGATGGAATGATGGCAAATTGAGGCTGTTGATAATATCATCTATGGGAATGTGAATAGGATTGTTTATAATATGCAAGAGAGGTAGAGGGTTGGATTTCTCCAGAAATGCTGTAAAATGTTTCTCTGCTCCATAAAAAGAAACCACAGCCTGAAATGACAGAAGGACAAAGTTAGTTGCATACTAAACAAAACAATTGATTGTGGAATCAATGTCAGCAGTTAGGTAGTAACATACAACAGGTGGAAATGAGAGGCAATTAGCAAGAAAACCCCTATAAAAGAGTGATTCTGCAGATGGTGACCATAGATCATTTCCCTGTTCTCTACCTTTCTGGTTGAACTTTTAGTCACTTTTTCATTTTGTCAGTGCTGTCACTCATAGAGGCATCATGAAGTGTTTTTTACAGCCCACTGAAATTGCTCAAGTAGTGCAGCTAATCCAAGACAGAACATCAATGCGAGTGGTGGCAAGAAGATTTGCTGTGTCTCTCAGCACAGTGTCCAGAGCATGGAATAGGTACCAGGAGATAGGCCAGTACACCAGGAGACATGGAGGGGGCCGTAGGAGGGCTACAACCCAGCAGCAGGACCGCCACCTTGTCATTTGTGCAAGGAGGAACAGGAGGTCCACTGCCAGGGCCCTACAAAATGACCTCCAGCAGGTCACTAATGTGCATGTTTCTTCTCAAACTATCAGAAACAGACTCCATGAGGAGGGTGGTAAGAGGGCCCGACGTCCACATATAGGGCCTGTGCTTACATCCCAACACCGTGCAGGACGACTGGTGTTTCTGGGGAACCCCAAAATTGGCAGATTCACCATTGGCGCCCTGTGCTCTTCACAGATGAAAGCAGGTTCACACTGAGCACATGTGACAGAGTCTAGAGATGTTATGCTGCCTGCAACATCTTCCAGCATGACTGGTTTGGTGGTGGGTCAGTCATGGTATGGGGAGGCATTTCTTTGGATGGCCGCACAGCTCTCCATGTGCTAGCCAGAGGTGCCCTGACTGCCATAAGGTACCGGGATGAGCTCCTCAGACACACTGTTAGACCATATGCTGGTGCAGTGGGCCCTGGGTTCCTTCTTATGCATGACAATGCTAGGCCTCATGTGGCTGAAGTGTGTCAGCAGTTTCTGCATGATGAGGGCATTGATGTTATGGACTGGCCTTCCCGTTCCCCAGACCTGAATCCAATTGAGCACATCTGGGACGTCATGTTTCGGTCAATCCACCAATGCCTCGTCGCATCACAGACTTCAGGAGCTAACTGATGCTTCCAGGTCTGGGAAGAGATCCCTCAGGAGAACATCTGCCATCTCATCAGGAACATGCCCCAGCGTTGTTGGGAGGTTATACAGGCACATGGAGGCCACACACACTACTGAGCCTCATTTAGACTTGTCTTGAGGAATATTCACTGACGTTGAATCAGCCTGTCATGTTATTTTCCACTTTCATATTGAGTATGGAGTCTATCCAGATCTCCATGGTGGAATAATTTTGATTTACATTGATAATTTTTGTGTTATTTACTTCTCAGTCAATTCCACTGAGTTAAAGTTTTTCAATGAGATTATTTAATTAATTGAGATCTAGGATGTGTTATTTTAGTGTTGCCTTTAATTTTGTGAGCAGTGTATATAGTTGACATTTTGACACTGACATTTTTCATTTTCATTTTTACATTCATTTTTAAATTTTTTAGCTGATATTGTTGTTAATTTGAACATGAGTTTTTTTGTTGTTGTTGTTTTTCAAAACACTGTCCCTTACAAAAGTTTTCATACACCTGAAACTTTTCGCTTTTTGTCACATTATAACCAAAAATGTCAGTGGATTTGGGGGGAATTATGAGGCTGACCAACATAAAGCGAAACACAGTTGTGATATCAAAGGAAAAATTATACATGGTTTTTAAAAATTCTTGACAAATAAAAATCTGAAAGATCTGGCGTGCATCTGCTGTCAGCCGACTTCAGTCAATACTTTGTAAAACCACATTTTGCTGAAATTACATCTGCAGGTTTTTTGAGAAATAGCTCCATCAGCTATCTAGAGATCAGCTTCCCTGTCCCAACCATAGGAAAGCATAACTACAGCATGATGCTGCCATAACCATATTCCAAGTTGCGTAATGCTCTCCTCAGCTCTAAATTTACACTGAAGTTAAATTACATCTAATTTCAATTAGATGAATTATAAAATACCTTGCCATGTACTTTACTTCAGGGTCTCGACTGAGCAAATAGATTTTATTTATAAAAATTTTTTAAAAACCGCGTTTCACCTTCCTTCTACTTTACAGCTATGTGCCACAAAATACACAAAAGTTTTTGGTTGTAATTTTAAAAGGGTATGAGCAATTATGCAAGCTCAGCCTATTTCAGTTCAATTTGTTTTCTGTTTTTTATTGGTAAATATCCTTCAAAATTCTTCTGAATGCCAGATATTCCAATTAAGTTAGTTTGAAATGATAGAAAAAGCCTTAAAATTAGTTAATATCTGCTTCCTAATTATAGACAGTGTAATTTGTTGAATGCTTGGCTGCTTTGCAGTAATGTGGCTATCCCACCTGGACTGCAAATAATGCATGCACATTGAAGCAAGGAACCAGCAAATCCAAATAATGAAGTAAGATTGAAATAAATGGCATGCCGGCTGCAGATCCAAGCCATCTTCTGTTATTCAGTATTTTGATATCTAACAGTTTCATAATCTGATGAGAGATTGCATTAGATTATCATTAATATAGTGTGAAAAATCATACCAGTGCTGGAAAATGAATCCTATGAATTATTCCTGCCAGGTCCTGGTTAGAATAATGGACTCTGTGTGTCCAGTAAAAAGATCTCCTTTGCATCTGCTGCTCAGCCACATACACACAGTACTTCAGGATGCACGGACAGCTGTGCACAGCTCGGATCGAACCTGTCTGAAGTTCTTTAGCGGGAGCCCTGAGTCTGCTGAGGAGAAGTTTTCTGCACAAAGGCCAGTAAAAGTAATCTATAATCCAGTCCCCGTCTCCAAGGAGACTCAGGTCAAATACCACCAGAGACACCAGCAGCAGCCACGGCCTCATTGTGCTGAGAAGAACTGCAGAGCAGCAGAAGCGCAACAGTATGGGTTTTATCTATCCTACAGTGTTCTGCTTTGCCTATGCAAACCCTGATGCACTCTTAGTCTTAACTTTAAAGATTAAACTAGTTTGTCCTCATCAGGGCATGTAGGTTTCATTTTGAGGATGTATACTTGGAAAAACATATAACACCATGCAAAAGTGCTCACACCCATTGAACCTTTTCACTTTTTGTCATGTTACAACCACAAGAGCTGCACTGTGGTGCTGTTGTCAGCATTTCTGCTTTCTAGGGCCTCACTGTAACGACTCAGTTTTTATGTTGAGGGTGACTGCCCTGATAGAAGGTGAACGTCCAACACAGTCTCAAGTGGTTTTCAGCCTCTAACAGGTTTTTTTTTTCCATGTTTGCCCTTTGTTTAGTGCCATCCAACTTCCCATAAATTCTAATCAGCTTCTCTGCTCTGCTACACAAACACATCTCCACACCATGGTGCTGCCATTTTAACAAAGTGTAATCTCTTCAGGTGATTAGTTTTCTGCCACACATAGTGCTTTGGATGTAGGTCAAAAACAACATTTTTGTCTCATTTGTGTTTACTTGACACATTCTTACGTCAGAATTCAGTGTTTTAGCTTCTAAAATTCTGTTTTCTGATTTTAAACCAAAATATACAAACTTGGAAAAATCAGCGGGAATCCCATCATAAATTACAGTTCCACCTTGAACTATCAGAGAATCCTCACCAGCCACCTTTTATCTCAAACATGGCGTCCTTGTGGAGAAAAATGCCAAGCAGCAGCTATAAAGTATAAGTCATATAAATAGTACTATTCAACTCATGTCTATAGACGTGTTCTTACAGCATTTAATCTGATTCAGAAACACATACTGACATCAGCTTTTTTTGCAAGTAGTAGCTATCTTGGTCACCAAAAATTACCTGATCTCATTGATTTTCCTTTCTGCAGTTGCAACACAGTTAAAGGTTGATATGGTAAGTACCTGATCTGAGCATCTTCCCAAGTAAACGCAACACACCAGTTGTTATGATCTAGTTTTCCCTCTTGCTTCCTCTGTGGATTAATTTCTCTTCTTTTTTCTCTGTTCCTCACAGCTACAGCATATTCAGTTGATCACTCTCACCTGTTCCTCATTATAGTGATGATTGTCCCAATATAAGCTCCGTTTTCAACCACTCTTTGTTGGATCGTCCTGTTCCCCGGTGGTTTATACCATGTTTGAGTTTACAAGTTTTCATTGTAATTATTTAATGTCACCTCAAAATGATTCTGTCTGCCTCCTGTCTGCTTTTGGGTCCTGAACAACAATAAAACACACACTACTAACCTCTCCTTAAAACCAATCTTGGATTATTCTTTTCACAGATATTTTCCAATAAATGTTCAACAGCCTGTTTCTTGGAGCCTTGCTATATTGTTCAGTGTTAGACACCATTAACAAATGAGAAGGTCTTTAGTTATACTGAAGTTCATTGGTTCTTTTGAGAAATTGCACTCAAACTTCAATGTCATAAATGTTGCCATCCTTAAATGCTCAAAATATGTTTTTTGCTGACTGAAACATGACACTATCTTTACAAGAATGAATGTAACAGTTCACAATTATGAAAGGAGACATTTTTGTATTTTGAAAGAAATTAGCTGTTTCCTATTTGTTTTACGTTGCAGAGGTAAAAGCAACAAGACTAGAAAATTCAAAATGGGCATATTTATGTTGCTATTTCCAGCTCCTAACAAAGTTCAAATGTTTCAACTACTTAAGAGTTTGACTGTATGATATTTTTTCAAAGAATGGACGAGGTGGATGTTGAAGTCGAGCTTGGTCCTGTTTTGTAGATGAGTCAAACCACAGTTCAGAAGTTGACCAGAAGCTCTTGTGGAAGGTTTTACTTCTTGAATTGCTGCAAGAAGTATAGTTTCTGCTTGGTCCTTGTCTAAACCGTGTCTATTTGTAAGGACCTATGAGGTCTATATTCAAACAAATAAGTCATAAAAATCAGCCTGTATCCAAATATTTTTTATTCTCATTTTGTTTACTAAATACGGGAAAGTTATTAATGTGAGGCCCAAGAAAAACATCTTTTATGACCTGGTTAATTTCTTTGTTGGCTTGATATTAAATAACGAAACCAGGCTTTTTAAATGCAAAACAAAACAATTTAATTGGCATAATTAGAAGAGGGGCCTCAAATCATTCTCTGTTTTGGGCTCTTGATGGTCTTGGTCCGGCTCTGAGGCGCAGTTGGGGATTAAGCAGAGAAATCCAGCAGTCCTTTTGGAGTATCTAGCGATAATAAACAAAGGGAGAGCACAAGGTTAGAGGGAGATAAAATTATAAGAACACTGACACAGCTACAGCAATGAAAGTGTGTTAAATGCTTTAGGTCTTCACGTATGAAATGTGTCACAGTGAGCAGAATCCAAAGTGTGACACAACTCTCCTAACCCCCAATTCACTGTGCTGAAAACTTTAAGCATAATCTGTGTAATTAAACATCAAAAATGGTTTAAAACCTGGATAAATTATCTAGAGATTTGAATCTGGCAGAATGTGTAGCTTTTAAATAAGAAAGAAATTTTTTTTTTTTTTTTCCTGACTGTAAAGAAACATCTAAGTAATTTTTTTTGTGTTTGTACTTTTTAAACTATATTCTATGCATGTGAAAAGACACTTTTGAATATTGAATAAGTGTTAAATGAATGTTTTCAACAGATGAGTATTATTGATTTGCAAGCATATTTCTTTATGTTAAAATCCAAAACTTCAGTTTAGTGTATTGGGATTTAATCCAATACAAAACAATGCAAAATTCAAAAAATAATTGATTTATATATATATATATATATATATATATATATATATATATATATATATATATATATATATATATATATATATATATATATATATTTTTTTTTGTTTATATATATATATATATATATATATATATATATATATATATATATATATATATATATATATATATATATATATATATATATATATATATATAAAAAGAAAATCAGTGAAATACAGTGAAAAAAAACTGTAAAAAATATAGTGTGCAATGTCCCCTAGATGGCTGGTGGCAAAATGCAAACGGCATTCCTTATGATTTTTTTCAACGGTGACTTTCTTCTTACCACTCTTCCACAAAGGCCAGATTTCTGGAGTGTACAATTCATGGTTGTTCTGCTAACAGTTTCTCCCACCTGAACTACATCTCCTCCAGAGATTCTGTTAGCCTCTTGACTGCTGATTAGGCAGCCAACAGTGAAACGCGAGTCGTTAAGGGCTATGTGCATTAAGTGAGGTAACTGCAAATGGCCACCAGACATTAAAGACAAAATCTTAATTAAATAAATTGAAGGTTGTGTTTGTGAGAACGGTGGAAAAAGTTGAAGGGATGTGAATACTTTCTGTAAGACAACTTAATTAAATGAACTGATTTAAACTCTACAGAACTGGAAGTCATGTGGTCCAAACTGATTCACTGTGATCATATTTTCATCACATGAACACATGCTGAGATGAACAGAAATCGGTCTTACAGGCTGTGCTGCTGCTGCTGCTCTCTGAGGTCCTGTTTCTCACCCTCCTCCTCTTCTTGCCCTAAAAATGAAATATGAGATTCTCAGACTTCACCTGACAGAAACTTATTCCATTCTCAATATTATGCTCATGAAATGACTATGTTTGAAAAGAATGCATATACATAGTTGTTGGACCAGTCAGGATGTTGCTGCTCGTGGAGCTGTCTTTCCACTCTGGCCTGGTCAAAATATTTGGCCTTTTGCTCTTCTGACAAAGACTTCCACTGTGGAAACACAACAGTACCCTGTTAGCATTTACACTGACCAGACCAGCTGATGTAACATACACAACCAGGAATATTAAACTTTTTGCTTCTTGATATTTTCTGATTGCTTTTACTGCTTTTGATTTCGCTTTATGTTCTGCTGATGTGGGATTAAATTAAGCTTCCTCACTTTAAGCTACAGAAGGTTATTTTTTTTAATCACTTCTGAATCAGTTTTCTTTCCTGAGTTTGTTTTTAAGGTGTAACTGAAATGAACATTGACTTGACAAAACCACAATCAATAGGGGCTTCTTGATCGATCTAATTTGATGCTGATATTCTCAAAGTTCAGGATCAATCTGACTCACCCTTTCTCCCACAATGCTATTCACAGTTGCGCTGTAGTTGATGTTCAGCTCAGCCACCACCTTTGGTCTCTCCTCCTTCAGGAAAAGCATAAAGGCGTTTGGTGGCTTTTTAACATATGGTCGATCATCATCCGGCTCGTCCTTGCACTTTCTGCTGCTGTTGAGATTCAACAGAAAAAAAATAAGAGGTTGAACATTCTCACAATAATCTGATCCACTGGGAGAGAACACGAGAGAAGAAAACAACTTGAAGGAATACATTTAAAAAATTTTACTTTGAGGTGCCAACATTCAGTGGAGGAAGAGGAGGAGGAAGAGGAAGAGGAGGGACAACGCTGTACAAGACTTCGCCATTCCTGTGCAGAATCACAGAAACATCACTGTGTGAACACACAAACAAAAGCTCCACAGGTTTACTGTTTTGTTGCTCAAGATGTGTTTTACTTACAGAACTCCAACTGGTTGTAGCATGACATTTTTATGAAGGTGGGATATGGGTAAACTGTGCAGGATCTGAAGGTAAAAACACATAAAACAGGTGTGTTACCATAGCTGCTGGGGTTTAATTGACCCACCAGGTTACAGGACAACCCCAACCCCCCTGTTAGATAACCAGGAAGAACCCAGGTTCAGTCTTCAGTTGTTGCTACTCAGACTGGTTTGTCTGTTACATTATGAGAAAAACACATTTTTATTGTCAACTCAAGAAATTCAAAACATTGATTTATTCACCCAGTGTCTGATTTACTCGCTATTCCTTGTGACTATATTAAAGAATATATAGTTGCTTCAGTATTTGAAACATAACTCTTACTAAATTTTAATACGCAATGCAAATTAATTTACTGCACCACAATGTAACAGAACAAAATGCAACGTCACACAAAGTAACATATTTCTGATTTTTCTGTTTTGACTCAGTTCATCTTGTTATTAACTGACATTAAAGTATATGATACAAATCTATAGTTACGAGTTAATTGTTCTTTGAACTGTATATATAGCTGCTAAATTTGCTCACTAACAGCTTTCAGTCCTCATAGCACCACAGACTTCACTGAAGATAAATTATAAGCCTTGCACATCAAAAGCTATCACACTGTTCTGAGAGTTGTTGCTTGCATAACAATATTTCATAGACATGGAATGCAGCTCGCATTTTATATTTTGACACTTTCATCTCTTCATTCATCTAGCTTAAACAATACTTCATAAACATTGATTGATTTGTTGAGGGACAACATCTGTCCTTTAACTGTCTCACCTGTCCCTGACTGTGAGCACCTCCTCCTGGTAGGATAGGAGCTTGAATAATTGTCTGTTGCATGGCAGGGAGAACAAGAGAAGGAGGAGGAACAAAAGGTGTAAATGCTAGAGGTGGAGGCCTGAACATTTGATTTCCTCCCAGACTGAAAACAATGTTGATGCTACTGGTGCACCCTAGTAGAGCAGGGATGACAGGAGGATGGGGAGGAGGAGCATGAAGTATAATTGTTGGAGGTGAAGGCCTGAACAAGTTATCTTGAACTCCACTCTGACTGAATACAATGTTAGTGTGGAAGTGTGGTGGAGCAAGCAAGACAGGAGGACGATGAGGAGGAAGTGATGGTGGAGGAGGGAGGACCACCTTCTTCCTAAAAAGGTCTTCCATATTGTCCCTGTCATTGAAGACATCGCTTTCAAACTCCTCTCTCAGGGTCAAGTCAAATTCTTCCATGAACTTCTTCATAGAGACAGAGCTCTCTGAGTCCTTGTCATTCCCTGAATTGTCTGAATTTTCATGATATCTTGTGAACTGTAGCGGAGCAGGGATTATAAAAGGAAGAGCGGGGCTGACGTTCTCCCTAAGAAGGTCTTCTACAGTGTCCCAGTCAGTGGGAACCAAGTTTTCAAGCAATCCCTTCTTCCTTGCCAGGATCCAGCCAAATTCTTCAAGGTCCTCTTTATCAGAGACAGAGCTCTCTGAATCCTCATTATTCCCTGAGCTCATCCAGATGTCTGGATTTTGATGAGACTCTGTTATCTGTGGAGGAGCAGGGATCACAGGAGGAAGAGGAGGTGTCTGTAACGGAGGAGGAAAGGGGCTGAGCTCCTCCATAAGAAATTCTTCTATAATGTTCCAGTCAACGGGGACATGGTTGCCAAACGTCACCCCCTTGTCTGCCAGGATGCAGTCGAATTCTTCTATGAGCTTCTGGGTGGAGACGGAGCTCCTTGAATCTTTGGAGTTCATTGAACTCACCCTGACGTCAGGATTTCTGTGACATATGAAGATATAAAGCTGTCATTTAATCTTAGATTATTTAGTTACTGTAGGCATCATAAATCTATACTGTAAAGAAACGGGTGTGTTCAACACTACAAAGTAAATATCACTTTTACCACATAAATGCTAAGAAGATCCAAGTTACAGATGTAATTGCTTTTAAATATATCATGTTTACATTATCCACCAAAAACTAGTTAATGTTTTTAAAGGCATGAAATCACCTTTCAAAATCAAATATATGATGAACTTCTAAACTAAAAACATATTTATTCTCCTAATAATGTTCCATATTTTGTCTCTCTTTACAACCACAAACTTCAGTGTTTCCTATCTATCTATCTATCTATCTATCTATCTATCTATCTATCTATCTATCTATCTATCTATCTATCTATCTATCTGTCTGTCTGTCCATCTGTCCGTCCCTTTGTCTGTCTATCTGTCTATCTCGAGGCTGTAAAATACTTCAAACTAGGATGGAGGTTTACCTTCCAGCAGTAGAAACATACAACTACAAAATAGTAGTTGAACTACTGAGAAACAGCACAATTTTCAGCCTCTAAATGTACAAAGCTGGTCGAGACACATTTCCAAGATTTGCCACTGTAACTGCAACAAAGAGTAGAAATGGAAACATAAGACAATCTCCTTATGGAAAACTGTACATGCAGTGCTGTAGGAATTACAGTGCAGTCTTCTTACATCTCTTCATGTTCATGTCTGTTGAGCCACAAACTCTCATCCACATCACAATGAATGTCCTCTCTGGTGATGCAGCGTGGAAAGAATCTTTTAGGAATGAGGAGTAAGGTGAGAGGAACTCCATCAGTATCTTGCTGAGGGTCGCAAACCATTGCCTGATGATGTTGGAGTGATGGAAACTGGTATATGTCCTCTGCCTCTTCTGCGTCTGTTTTGCCTCCTAACTCCTCTGCCACAGCCTCAATCCTCCTGTTCTCTCTGGCTGTTGACCCTGTCCAAATCCTTGTCCTTTCATTGTCAGAAACGTAATATTGTTGTGTTCCAGCTATGTACATTACATTCTTGCCAGTTGATGGCACCTTTGAGCTATTTCAAAAAACTGGTTGATCATTGGTTGATCTAATGCTTCACACATTTATCTACGCTGGAGAAACTTAGGATTCACCTGGGAACAATTCATCAGTTCAGGACAGATTTAGAAAAAAGTCAAATGGAAATGTATAGAAATATGCTGACATATTATGATAACCTGTTCAACAATTTTTCATGCAAAGACTTATACATTGAACTTATGCTTAAATGTTGTGGAGGTTAACAGTATTCAGCAGAGACCCATATAATACATTTTGATCAACATGACAAAAGCAATTGCAAATGTAGGAAAAAGCAGAGAATTGCACATAATCACTTGTATGATGTAAAAAACCATTTGCAACTTGCTCAAAGGAATCAGAAATAGCTTTTTGATGTGCACAAGTGACACAGTGATTAGAAGATTGAACAAGTAGTTATAAGAATTTCAATTCTGTTCTGAGAAATGCACCAAAGCAACTGAAAAAAATTGTAAAAACACAAAAACATACAAACATATCTTCTGTTATTCTGCATCTAATAACAAAGTTATTGGTTCAGTTGTCTATCCTAAACTGCTTGTTACAATATTCTTCAGGTTTGTCTCTCTGCTGATTCCTTCGAGCTGGGGATGTTTGGTTGACGAAAACTTGAAGACAAATGGTCAAGATAAAAGTTTTCACTCAGATCTTTGACTCTGTGATTTAGATTCTTTAGATTGCTTCTCTTATGATGTCAGCTTCTTGCTTCACTGTGTTCCAACACAACCAAACAAACTAATGTAATTTTTTTTTGTTTTGAAATTTTACAGAAAAAGGTAAGGTAACCCTTTAGAGCTGAAACCCTTTAGAGCTTATAACTGACCTCAGCAAGGTCTGATGAACTTCCTCAGGGGCCGATTGGGTGTGTCGGGCCCTAGTCGACCCTTACAGAACATCTTAGAGACATTATGTCTCCTCAAACCAGATGAAAAACTGAATGAGAAATGCTCAGAGAATATTTCGAAAAGCAATTTCTAGTACTTAAATCAAATGTGAAGCTTAGGAGAGTAATGACAACCTGCTTTCAGGGATGTCACAAAATCATGTTTAGAATGCAACATTAGCTACTTTATGTACAGTACTATGTGAAAGTTTTAAACCCACTTATTGTATTGTATAGATCAATATTTTATTTTTTTTTGGCCTTTGGTTGTTGTTGTTTTTTTCCTATTTATTCACTGTCTTGTACATGAACATTGTCATTTAAATCTCATCCCTTGTGAAACAGAAAACTCAACTTGTTTAAAGAACAGCAGATTACGGAATAGTCTGCTAGCTTCACCTTCAAAAATGTGCTTTTTCTTTAGGTCTTTGACAGAACAAAAAGTGGCCAAAATTCATGAAAGCTTAGTATTGGCTTTCTCAAACACACTGCAGTCATGAATTTACATTTTAAGAGGAAGACACCAAAGAGCAGAAAGGTTTTTGCTTGTTTGTCTTTTTGCTTTAAGTCTAAAACACTCAAAAACTTTTTAAATTTCTTACTGTCCCAACAATCTTCCTCACCACAAGGTGCTGCACTTACGGATAAAATTAAGGTGTCTGTTCGAGTCTGCAAACAACGTTTATTTCATGCAGACAGTGAGGTTCAGTTCTTCAGCCATAGTTCAGCAATTTTGTGTAGCCAGAACCTGCTAAAGGAAGATATATAATAATATTTAGAAACTGCAACATAAGACAGCTGCTTGGCGACCCCAGCCGACCAGTCATGGTTTGAAAGTAAAGGCCTCGTTGTCATGGCTATTTGTGAATGAATTATTTATTTCAAAACATTTGGATTTAAACTGAGATTAAACTCCACTCATGTTGGTTTTACTAATTCAGTGACTTATGAGGACAGTTGTTTGCACTGGATTTTTTCTTAGGAGTATCAGAGTAGAGGCAGATAAATATGTTACAAAAGCCATACTTTTCAAATTTGCAAATATAAAACCCATGTATCTTTTTCTTTCCACTTAATACTTATGCATTACTTTGTGTCTGTTGCATAAATTCCTAATAGAAGAAGGTTAGAATACTAAGGAAAAATTCTAAAGTTCTAATATTGAAAAAAATGTGAAGAAAGAAGTCAGAGGAGTGTGAATACTTTTGCAAGGCACTGAAATGTAATTACATTCTCCATCTGAAATTTGTTGAGATGGATTGTTGGCACAACGGGGTGTATTTTCCCAAGATCACAGATGAAGTTTATGCCTCCAAAAATACTCACCACTATTAAAACTGGGTTATATGCAAATAAAATGTTTAGACCACAGGAAAGTCTCACCCTGATGTAAATTTTAACTAAATTAGATCATCCTGTCACTTCTGATTAACCTTTAACGGTGAAGAGGGCTATTGCATGCATCTCAAAAGAGCCACATTTTAAAAAACTACTTTAGGTATAAAACATTTTGTGTTTGACCTTCTGAAACAGCTACATTATGTGACCCAGTGATACCAGTAGCTTTTTGCATATTATCAAACTGTGTCCATATTGCTCCAATGACTCAGCTCAGGAAGGCAAACACTGTGCATCAGTTTTCACTGCCGTCACTGAAACAGCAGGTAAGAGTTCTTCAAACAATTGCTTTGTGAACTAATAGGGTTGTTTTGTAGCTTAAACAAAACGTGCAAATATACAACTGTTATGCACAAATACAAAATCATTAATCTCTGTTCAACTTCCCTCTTTAGCTTAAATATTGACATGATAACCAATGGCTCTGACAGCTGTTAGCATTAAGTAGTGCTCTGGTCAGGCTCAGGAAAACACAGTTGTGTTTTCAGATTGACAACAGTGCTTTGCAAAAATATGTATCTATCCTCTGAATGTCTTTTATTCCTTTTCTTGTTAGAAAGCCAGACTTAAATGTATGATATTTAATGTGACAGACCAACACAAAGTCGCAGATAATTGTAATGTGGAAGGAAAATGGTACAAAGTTTTCACCTTTTTTTAAACAAATGGCAAATTTTAGATGTTTTCATCAAAATAATAAAATTTTAGCTATTGCTGTATGGTCATTGTCCTGATGGAAGGTCTCTAACAGGTGTTTCCCCAGGATTGCCATGCATTATCCATCTTCCTGTGCACAGACACACTGTCTTGTCCCTGATGTGTGTGCGTGTGTGTGTGTGCATATATGTGTATTTTTATATATATATATATATATATATATATATATATATATATATATATATATATATATATATATATATATATATATATATATATATATATATATATATATATATATATATATATGCTCGCTGTGCCTCTTTTTGGCAAATGTGACTTTATTATTATAATTTTTTTTATTTTAAAGGATATGAAAACTTTTGTGTGGCACTGTAATTAGGTAATTAGTCAGCTTCGCTGCAAAAAAAGAAAACAGTTGTGAATGTATCTTTGACAGTGAGCCATGCAGTGCTTCATATTAAAAATTGTAAGTCAATGTATTATACAGAATTACTGAAATAAAACGCGCAGAAACAAAAAAAACTACTTTAAATATTTCATAATTTATTTCTAGCAAAATTACAGTCTCCTGTGAACCTGCACTTCTGATCAGTCCTTCCTGCTATATCGCACGTAACAACATGGGGAACATGAGCACTGCTTGCCAGATGAGCAACTACAGCAAAAGGAACGTGCGTGTTTTCATCATGGAAAATGCTCAGGAGATTGATGCCTTCATCACTTCACAGAGCGGTGATGATGATGGGAAGAGCCTGTCTGTGCTTCCAGGAGCTAAAACGTTCAGCTTCAGGAAGGATGTCAGCTGCGTGCGTGTGCTGGCCTCGCAGACTCAGGAAGTGCCCTGGGAGCCTGAGCGCTTTCTGTCTGTCTTTGTGGAGGATGAAGAGGATGAAAACATCTGCTCCAAGCAGATCATACACAACATGTCGCTGAGTGCTCCAGTCACCGTTCTGCTCTATGACGTCTGACCCATCCACTGCTATCTGAACACATATTTTAAAAAAACCATAAAATTGTTATTGTCTCACAAAAAATCTCAATGACCCTGCTATTTACAATATCTCCTGTGACACCTCTAATAAAATTACTTCATAGACTTTATGTCTCTGCGTCGTCGTTATAAATTAAAATGAGATGACATATTTATTTGGTCTCGTCTGCTTGTGACTACAGAGAGGGTTTTAGTCTACTGACAGCATATGCTAGATCAAATTCCATGATGGTGATTGAAGTTATCACTTGAATCGCTGATATGAAAAGAGAGAAACTCTTACATTTTCCACTTGAGTTTTATCTTAAATCCATTACAGTGATAACGGCTTCAGAAATATTATCCTTTCCCAGCCTTTAAATGTTGCCCTGGCTTGATATACCTTCACCCATATGCAGACATGTGTTAGTGAGTGATGAAGAATGATTGTATAAACAATAAACAAAGACTCTACAAAGCTAGGAAGTCAAATAAACAGAGATTCAAAAAGTAAACCATAGAAGAGAACAAAACAAACATATGAAGAATCTAGGAACAAACAAAACCCAAACACACAATGTTCAATTCCCGTTGAGAGTTGCATTGTGAGTATTACACATTTTGCATTTTCCTATTTGGCTGCTTTTCTGGAGGATAAAGATAGGGCTCATTCCAGATTTGTTTGCCTACATGCTGCATGTGCTTTTGTCACTCATTTTGTCCATCAGGGTAGGCATTGTTTAACCTCCAATTAGCTGTCAATATATCCTATATGTGCACTCCATTGCTGGTTTCACCAGATAATGACTGAGAATTGTTGTAGGTGGCTTGTTGTGTTGCAAATACATGCCAGTAGATGTCAATGGAGAGCAGCACTTACCTCAGTAAAGCTTGCAATCTTTCTTTCAAGCATGCATGTTTTATCAGCAATAAAATTCTTACTGTGGATATGCTTTAGTGTGACACAAAAAATATTTAAATTCTTCTTCTTTTTATCATTATTATTAGTGCTATTATTAGTAGTAGCAGTGGCAGTGGTAGTAGTAATAGTAGTATGAGTTTTCAATATATAGGGACTAATTGAGAAAAACTCTAAATAATTCAAAAATTCAATTCAGAATTCAAAAATGCTTTATTAATCTGAAAGGGAAATTTAATGTTGCCATAACTGACATTTCTTAAAGAGTTATAGATGGTGATGGCTGTGGCAGGAAGGTTCTCCTGTAGCAGTCTGTATTATAGCCACTCTGGAAAAGCCTCTGTTACTGTATGACAGTCTCAGGAAGCGGATGATCAGGGTTCTTCACTTTTTGAACAGTCCTTCTTTAGTCCAGAGGTTCCAGAGTAGTCCCCAGAACAGAACCAGCCATCTTTATCGGCTTCTTGAGCTTTTTTAACTCACTGGCTCTAATGCTGCTACCCCAGCAGATGATGGGGAAAGAGAATACACCCTCTTTTCATCTTTTCATCATACACCCAACAACTGCACATCATCTGGCACTGGAAATCTGAGGTGCTAAAAGTGAAAAGAAATGGCAAGAGTCCAGTCCCCTGTAGTTCTCCTGTGCTGCTGACCACATGGTTAGACACACAACCCTTCAGTTTTACAAACTGTGGTTTAGTTGCCAGGTAGTCATCGATCCAGGTGATTCTAAAAAATAAAAGCTGTATTTAAAAAACTAAATCTAAGCATTGCAGTAATCAATGAGAGTATAAGGAACAACTTTTCTGTAAAATAGTCTAACATAGATTAGAAAAGAATATTTATTTATTTATCCAAAAATCAAAACACATACAGATGTGAAATAATAGGAAATGTGCATAATAAAATATACAAGTGCAGTTAAAAAAGCATACCTTGCTACACTTTTTTTTGGGGGGGGGGGGTCACCCAAAACTGGGTACAAGTACAGATAAATCTGTACAAGAAACACCACAGAAATATAAACAACCTTGCTTACTGAAAAAAAAAAAAAAAAAAGATAATAATATACTTGATATACAAGGAGTTCAACAGTCGTATTGCCATGGTTTTGAGAAAAGACAAGTACCGTAAGCGGTGAAATACAGTATGTTCCAGAATTTTTGTAGTTCCCATTCTGGACTATTAGAGGCAATAATCCGTCTAGAGTTAGAAACGAAGAAGAGTTTCACTTCCTGTGGTCAAAGTTCGGCAGCTAGCAGCTAAACAACCTGCTAGCTTAGCGGCTAATTAGATCAAACTACATTTCCTGCCAAAATGGATGTAAATCAGGCGAAACAAGAACATTTACTCGCTTTAAAAGGTAAATACAGTTCTATAGCACGCATGTTGTCGTTACAGAATATGTTCAGCAATGAAAAATAATTATTTAAATTTTCACCAGGGAGTTGTTTTTGCTCTTAAATGCTAATAGCGCTGTTAGCAATCTTTTAAATTGTTTAGTATAAAGTGAAGGTTTGCTGTAGCTGTGCATTAACTATAACTAAAGCCGTCATGGGAGGAATGCCACACTCACAAATCTGTCAAAGTATCGTCTTCATAGCTTTGGCTGTGAATTAATTACCTTAAAATATTAGGTCAGAAGAGCTTTTTGGTTCCTCATTTGACATTAATAGTCAAAGTGAGACACAAACTGCGTCTCTTTGTGTATCCGTGTAAGAAAGTAGATGTGTTGCTATGCAGTGCAAAATCATTTTATATATTTAGAGATATTTGTGGGTGAATTCTTGTAAATTATCACAGGACTTGAAAGAATACAGAAGATGGAGCTTTTACTTATGTAGGCAGGTGAAATACACAGGGCTTTAGACTAACTTTTTGGACAGGTATGCCTAACTTTTTTACTGAGGTGCACCAGCACAAAAGTTAGGTGCATCCAAATTTTTGGCCACATCGCATTATTTAACATCACAGTTTTACGGTTCACTTTTTTTTTTTTAAATCATTGTCATAACAAGGTAACATTTACCTGTAAATGATTAATTAATCTAGTAAAAATAAAGTTATTTAACTGAAGTGGAATTACTGAAAAGTGTTTAAAGAGCTTCTATGAGATAAAATTTAAACATCTCGAGATAAATTAAATAGAATAAAAACTAAATTGGAAGACGTTTTAAGGGCTAAACATTTCGTTACATTCAAGCCATTTTTCTTATGAAAAATTATTTCTGACTTGAACTTAGTGAAGGGAAGTTTTTCTTTTGCAGCATTAAACTATATTATCATCTCAGCCTCTACCGATGATCTGTTTGCTGCCACGTAATATGTTTTATAAATGCATTGTGCTGTCAGTGTTTCAATACAAAATTATGGTGTGTTTTTCCCCCCCAGCAGATAACATTTGGCAACATGAAACAATCAGAACCAATAGGAATTTTTATAGGACATCTTGAAACGAACACCGAGCCATCTACTTGTTATGAACAATGTATATTGAATCTAAATATTTATATACCGAGTTTACAGACGTGATTATCCTGTTATTAGGCAAACGTTCATGGTTTGTTGGTTAAAACATCACTATTTTCACGTCTGCTTGGATGGAGGTGCAATCCACTGCACCCCCGCTCCTGCACAGTGCGCGCTCCCTCGGCATGACACTCTTTACAGCAAATATGGTGCATTATATTTTAGTCTTTATTTTATCTTAGTAAGACAGCGACTTCACTTTCCTGGTTGAGCCGCTGCATTGTTAAGCATTGAATTTGTGCAACCAAAGAGAACAAAGATCTGTCCATGTCAAGTAGATAGAGTTCATGCACCTACTATAATAAATTTACTCATTTGTCATCAGGCTGATTTGATATAAAACCCATTGTACTACCACCACATAATGTGTCATTAATATGAGCTTGTTACATGTAATTAGTGGACTTTGTATAGAGGTTTTTTGCACATAATTTCTCAAGCCGCTGTATAGTAGTTTATATTGTCATATTGGTTATCTGGAAAACAGAATGCCACATTTTCAAAAAAGCATTATTTTATCTAATGTCAAATTAAATTCTTATGACTCAATATATTTTGTGTTTTGATGACTTTTTTATATTATCAAATTTTATATCAAATTTTATTCTGCTTTTTCCAAAAGTGTCGCCATTAGTTTGTGTAATTTTATTTTTATTTATGTGCATATTTTTTTCTTTCTGGGTTTTAAATAGTGTTTTTGTTGATGTCATTCTTAAAGTTGGGCCAACTGTTTGATACAGAGGTATATGTGGGTGTTTAATTACAACTTCACCATATTCTGCAATGAAAACATCCCAATAACCGTTACCCAGAGTGGGTCCTGTCAGTAACCCAAACCACTTTACTTTACAGTGATGCGGCTAACAAAACCAACTCTCTTCACAAACTTACCAGTGACATGTGAAGATCGAGACCTGCCGGGTGAGTCTACAATAATGAACCTAAGTTGAATTTAATTTTCTTGGTGTTTTGTTTTGTTTTTTTTTTTTAAAGACTGTCCCTTCACTGTGAAGGACAGGCAGTCAGAACATATCCAGAATTTTGTATGCTTATTTCTTAAGTTGACCTTCATGCATAACCTATATATTAGTGGAAGGAAAACTGGACATCAGGGCTGGATATAAAAAAAAAAACAACAACAAAAAAAAAACAATTAACAGCTGTTTTGGTTAATATTGGAATCATTATTATTCAGCATAGTATTCAGTTTATTTGATTTTATCTGTTTGGCACAATTTCACAACAAATGGCATCTCACAATACTTGATACAAGATAAACGGATCCAGTTTGCTCCAATTTAGTTCAGATCAATCCAAGTCATTTCAATAAAGATCATTATTAGGAAATAGGATTTTTTTTAGGGTTTGATTATATTACTTTTGTGATAGTTTAGGGTTGAAATAATATGTGAAAGACAAATCTGATTAATTTCAAAGACATAAAGCCAGCCAGATTGGCTTTGCAAGACATTTAACCCTTTAAAAATGAGAAGTTGCATCAATGCGTATCTA
This sequence comes from Anableps anableps, assembly GCA_014839685.1. Lineage (NCBI taxonomy): Eukaryota > Metazoa > Chordata > Actinopteri > Cyprinodontiformes > Anablepidae > Anableps > Anableps anableps. Next base: position 24,921,237 of record CM026081.1, read on the forward strand.
AAACTTGTTAGAAGGTATTTAGACATAGCTGTAGTTTTAAAACGTCAACCACATCCCTAAATTCACACTGCTGGGTCAAATGTTTGACTTTTGGCCTCCTCAGAGTTTATTCTTTACCTTTTAGTGAAGTGCAGCTTGCTGCAGTGCACTGGTAACTGAACGCCACAGAAACCGTAAATCTTACTGACATTTCTGGGTAACATCTCTATTTTTACAAGTGAAAAAATAGAGATGCTTTCATGCCTTGAACTGGCTAAAGAGGGGTTGGTTGCAGGTGACTCTAACAGTACAAAGCAGATCTACTTGAATGTTTTTACTTGTAATATTTGTAGATATAGATAACTGTAAGGATGATCTTGTGGATAATATTTTGATGAATGGTAACATAATAACAATAATGAAAAAATAATGGAAAAAGCCTATTTTTGTGTTGTTCTGCAGAACATCAGTCAGTTTTTGAAATGCTTTAAGGGGAGAGAGGAGAGTTTAGAGAACTGATTTCCAGATTTTTCTGTTTGGTTTTGTGGGGGAGAGTCATAAAAAAAAGTCATGAATCCAAATCATTTCAAATGTTTTAATTTGTAATTTTTACTTATAAGTAAAAAAGTGGATCAATTTTGATGGACAAACTAAACCTATTATGTGCTTTTTAAAAATAGTCTCAATTTTATTGGTTCATACTCAGAAAGCAGCACCATATGGGATAAAGATCCTGTAAAGCTTAACATGTAGCTAAATAAACTCAGGAGAACAGTTTACATTGGGTAAGTTAATTATAGACAAATATATCAGCAACATAAAACGACCTGCTGTGTCCTTCAACTTTCTACATTTTTCTCACTGCTTGGATAAGAAATTTTTAAAAACTGGAAAATTTGAACCTAATTGATTTTTTTTTTTAAGCCTTCATAAATCTGCCATACAAGGTTGGAGAATGCACAGTTGTATCTCCTTTTTAATATTTTCTGCATTATTGCCACACTATGTAATAATGAAATTAGAGTCAATATGCCCATCTACATCAACAAAGTTTTTTGGTAAAACTGAACCTGCTGTCTTGTCAGGTATGTTAGCATATTTACAAAATGCTTATAACAAAAGCCTAAAAATGAGGAAATTAAGGTGATTTGTGGCACATGATGTTTCGTTATGCCTTTGAAGTTTTTGTTTAGTTTGGCACACTCCTGGTTAGAATAGTGCAGGTGTACTGGGATCAAGATTGTGGAAATCAGTGTTCTGACGCAAGATACGTTAGCTTTGCCGCATTTAAAACATAAACGGCCACCTGGGGATGAAATTTCAATGCTCTGTGAGTGCCACCAGAAGCTTAGGTAATTATTTGCTAAATTACCCAGAAAGCAGATCATACCATCATACCAGTGTTGCATGAGATTCAAATTGATGAACAAGTACAGAGAATAGTTAAAAAAAAGACCTCCTAAACTCGGTTGTGTCTTCACAGGGGATTTGTTTGCTCAACTCATGAGAGAGGACCCCTCCACCATCAAAGGAGCAGAGACGTTAATGCTGGGAGAGATGCTTACTTTACCACAGAACTTTGGGTAAGAAAGAAAGCTTTCTTGTGGTGCTCTGATTTTAACGCAAATAAAGCAGTTTTTGTTTAACAGTCCACTCCTTGTATGACTTAGGAATATTTTCCTCGGTGAGACCTTCTCCAGTTACATCAGCGTACATAACGACAGCAACCAAGTGGTAAAAGACATTCTCGTGAAGGTAATATAACAGTTCTACACGATCCCTGAAACCTTTAATTGTGGTTTCTGCATTTTTGTGACGTATTAAATTATTCACAACAGGCTGACCTGCAGACAAGCTCACAGAGGCTCAACCTGTCCGCGTCAAACTCTGCAGTAGCAGAGCTCAAACCTGAGTGCTGCATTGACGACGTCATTCACCATGAAGTCAAAGAAATTGGAACGCATATGTGAGTCTGTATTTTCTGTTTGCTCCATTAAACTCCAAATGTTGTCTCGTCTAAACCAAATCCGAGGATACAGTGCCTCGCAGAAGTGTTCATACCTGCTATAAATACTTCTATAAGGCTCTGTGCTTTTTGGGTAAACCACACTTGCTTTGAAACTTGCTCTCTTTCTACCTACAGCTTAGTGTGTGCGGTCAGCTACACCTCTCAGTTTGGGGAGAAACTCTATTTTCGGAAGTTCTTCAAATTCCAGGTGAGATATTTTTGAGTGTTCTTATGAGATGGTAGCGGTAAGATCACATGCTGTCTTGGAGGAGACTTGAGAAATGCCACAGACATAGTGCTAACGCAATTACCCGTCCTCGTTTACAGTCATCTGCCCTCACTTTGGGAATGAACTGAAGCCGTGCTCTCTTCTTTGTAGTGTAATTTTTCAGTCTAACAATGAGTCGGACTTGTTTTGATTGTTTTTCTTGCTAAATGTCCATTTTGTTTTTCACCCAAATGGAAGCGCAGTGTGATAAAGTGTCAGCGTTTAGTTTTCAATCTATTTTCAATCAGGTTTTGAAGCCACTGGATGTGAAGACAAAGTTCTACAACGCAGAGGTAAACTCCACTCACCATCACTGTTACTTACCACGCTTTCTGTCATATTTCATGCCATAGACCGGTACATAATTCCAGCTTCTACTAGAAGCAGTTAGCTTTGGATCAGATCTACTTAAAAACCCTTGGATCCCCAGAGATGCTAACAGGGACTTTTTAAGTAGAGGCCATATTTGTTTTTCTTTTCCTCATTTTCATATAGTAGCTTTTTTTTTTTTTTTTTTTTTTTTTTTTTTTTATATTCAACTGCATATATTCATTGTCACCAAATTTGCATGTAACCTCATTCATTATGTCTTGTATTTTTATTTTCTCCATTAGAGTGACCTCAGTTCTGTGGTAATTCCTTCTTCTGTTCTCATGGCTGAACATTAGCTTCTCTTAATCCTTACTGGTTCTGCAAGACTGTTGTTTTTCCGAGCCCACAGAAAGGTGCAAAATTAAAGAATGGGGGCAAATGTTTGAAAATCAACGTTGATCCCAACCTTTTACATTGTTAATGATAAACAAAGTCAACTTCCATTGGCTTTCTGTTACCCTTTCTTTGGATGCTCATGCTTTCTTGCACTTACTCTGCACAGGGCTTGGAGTAAAAGCTGAAGTTTGTGGTGTTGAATTGTTATGGGTGGGGACTACATTAATTACATTTCAAAATCACTAAAAAGTAAGTAAACGAGGGATTATTTTGATTTTTCTTCATGGGAATGAAGCAAATTTGAATAATGTAACATTTTGATTCTTTCCAATAAACAGTGAGGTTTCTCCAGAATGGCTTTGCATGCAGCAGACATGCTAAGCTCTGATTTAATAATGAATTAATTCTAAGTGGTTCATAGTCAGATCCTCTATTTTGAGTTGCAGGCATGATCTAATCTCTGCTTTTTCCTTATTGAATTTCACTGTGTATGGTAGAGGTTGCACAGACAAAGTGACAGCTGGAAAGTGTGATGGTCTTCCCAAAGCATCAACTTTACTGCCTTAAAAACACTTACTTTGCTTGTTTTAAATTTAGTTTAATGGAATTAGATTTTTAACTTTTAATATTTTTATTTTATATATATATATATATATATATATATATATATATATATATATATATATATATATATATATATATATATATATATATAATTTTATTTATTTATTTATTTATTTTTTTACATCAAAGGATTTTATGTTAGTTTTACAGTGGTCAGCCAGTCTTACAGCTAATGCTACAAGACATCCATCTGCTCCTAATACAAGTAAATAATCAGTGGCTGCTTACACAAGCCTAAAAACAATATGAATTCTGTTAATTATAATTCCCCTAGAGAAATCAAAGCACAATCAAAAAAAAAAAAAAAAAAATGGAGCTCAGAAATCAACCATTAATCTTGGATCACGGCACCTTTTAGCAATAATAGCTTAAATTCAGATTTGAAGATTACCAGATAATCTTACCAGAGGCTTATTTTTTGTTGCTACAGGGTTCCTATGCAGTCTGAGAAAGCCTGGAAAATTTGGGAATTTACTTTTATTATTTTTCAGATCTGGATAAAAATGGCATATGAGAAATCTTTGACTTTCCAGATTCAATTTCTTATTTTGTGACCTAAAAGATAAAAACAATCTCTATAGAATAGAAGGCTTTTTTACTGTTGTCTAAATCTAATTTCCATCAGTTTTCATCATATAGCTACAAGTAAACAAGTGGCTGAGTGAAAGAACCCACTGATAGACATAAAAACTGTTACAGTGCAATTTCACAGCTTTTTCTACCATCAAGATATTGTTAGACCAGAGTTTTAGACTGTACCTCTGTGTGGTTTTAAAACAGTGCCTGGGTTGGGTACCAAAGTAGCATATAAAACACTTAATTATTTAACATCTGTAGGCAGAGGAAATGTATCAGAATACAAAAAAAAAAAAAAAAAAATCAGCTTTCCTTAATCTGAATATATTGTAAGATAACTCAAGCCAACAAATCTGTTGTCAATATTAAAGTATTGAATTTGGTTATCAGTTTCCTGAAACATTCAGTGGGGGTAACAGAGTTGTTGCACTGCTTGGGGGACCATAACTTGCTTATTGAGTTGAAACAAAGAGATCACCATCACTGTGCAGCCTCTCCTTTTCATGCAGCTCAGCACTTGTACTAACATGTTGCTAAAAAAAAAATAAAAGGTACACTGAGCAAATATGATTAATATTAATATTAATATTTATTTAATTAATTATGTTTGTTTGATCTCTGGGTGAGGTTAATAAAAAGTCACTGAGTGACTCTCACATCACCTTAAGAACTGCTCAAAGGATAGGTTCACTTTTTTTTCAGCATTTTATCGATAAAGCACCTTGTTATGTTTCATTATAGCTGTGCAGAAAGCTTTTCTTGATCATTTTCTACCAGAAGGGGACAAGAATGAAAATCATGAAATTTGTGTGCAAACTAAATAAAGCTCAGCCTACCCAGGAATCACTAGTATATTACAAAGTTAAACATTTCTATTACGTAATAGCATCCACTTGCTTTTTGGATAGTAAAAGCTAATTTTGGAATATCGCAATTTTTATTTATTTATTTGTTTTTGCCGAACCGGGGAGTACCCAGTAACGACCCAGTTAAAGTTAAAAACGTGCTTTGTCTTATCACTGAAGGTTTTACTCTTTACCTCATACAATAAAGTCTTGAATAATCATCATGTCTACTGATGACAAGAGCAAAAATTACAGTACCCTATACTGGCGATGCACAGATAAATCTGCTATTGACTGGGATTGACCGATTTCGAGCAGGATCTACCCTGTTGACCGATCAGTGATGACACTATGAAAACGATCCCCAAAATTTCTTAAAATTTAGAGGAACTGAAGAGATGAAAAAACCTATTTAAAACTAAGCTTTTCTACATGTCAAGATGCCAGTCAGGTTGTGCGAGAGAGCAAGACTTTCAGCAGGTAACAGGAAGGCTAAATGTCAAACAGTAAATTAGCTTTTTTTATTCTTCTTTTTCCGTCTGAGCTTTCAAATGTTGGAAATGTTGCTGGTCATTTGGAAATCTAAGAGTTGAGATAACAATCAACAATCCATGGTGACTGATTGCTAATACCGGATGCTAAAGACCTTAAAATAGCTACTCTGTAATACATTTTTCTTTGTTTCTAAATATTAATAAAATCGTTTTTTTATAGCGACTAGTTTTTCTCACATGATTGTTGATACTGATTGTTGTGCTACATCTTCTTGTAATTCCTGAAGATCAGTCAAAGTAAGCTAACATTAATATTACCAGATAATAGCTTTTCAAAAACCAGTGATGAGAAATTGGCCTAAAAATGCTTTATGTGGCTACGGAAATGCTCAAGTGATTCTTCTTATAAAATGGAACTTATCCTTTGAGACAGTAAGATTTTGCAAAAGCTAACCTTAAATAGCTAATGTGTTGCTCAGTTCACCTAGAAGAATATGTCACTTGCACATTATGGCTATGGAGAAATATTAGTGTAAACTTCTAAACCTTCTCCGTTATAGACAGATGAAGTGTTTCTGGAAGCTCAGATCCAGAACATCACCACCTCGCCAATGTTCATGGAGAAAGTATCTCTAGAACCTTCCATGATGTACAACGTTACAGAGCTCAACTCTGTCACATGCGGGGATCAAGGGTAAAAGCACCTGCTCCTTTCTCCTCAGTACAAAATATTGTAGAAGTGCCTTTAATGCTCATTAGTAATTTATTCCCTGGCAGAGAGTCCACGTTCGGCAAAATGTCCTACCTGCAGCCGATGGACACGCGACAGTACTTGTACTGCCTGAAGCCGAAGCCGGAGTACGCAGAGAAGGCCGGCGTCATCAAGGGCGTGACTGTGATAGGGAAGCTCGACATCGTGTGGAAGACTAACCTCGGGGAGAGGGGGAGGCTACAGACCAGTCAGCTCCAGAGAATGGTACCAGAGTACCTCACCTTATGGTTTCCACCTCCACCACATATAGATCACGACTCTGTTGCTGCATTCTGTTCACTCCTCTGTGTGTGTCCTCCAGGCTCCGGGATATGGAGACATTAGGCTGTCATTGGAGGTGATCCCTGACACTGTAAACCTTGAACAACCTTTCGACATCGTCTGTAAAATCACCAACTGCAGGTGAAAACCCCCCTGTAAAACGATCTTCTATAACCCTCATATTAACCTGTGAAGCGACATATATTTTTTCTCAACCTTTAATGACCCAAAAGTATTCGCTGGCATCCTTCCTTGTCATCCTGCTATAGTGAAAGAACGATGGACTTGGTGATGGAGATGTGCAACACAAGGTCAATCCACTGGTGTGGAATATCAGGACGACAGCTGGGAAAACTCACTCCTGGCGCCTCCCTCTCGCTGCCGCTCACAGTCTTCTCCTCTGAGCAGGGACTGCAGGTACGATCCAAACTTTCTGAAACAACATTTTAGTCCAGTTTTTTTGAAGTTATCTCATGTTTTCTATTATTTGTTTCAGAGTATTTCTGGACTGAGACTCACTGACACGTTTCTAAAGAGGACATACGAATATGACGACATTGCACAAGTGTGCGTGGTGTGCCCGTTTATGAGCAATGAGTGCTAGATGTTTTACCAGCCTTTTTTTGTTTTGCATTTATGGATATGAATGGAACAACTGTGGAATTCTGCACTAATATTTCACTTTTTTTGCAACTTAATGGGATGATTCTGTATTTTAAGATGAATTGTGAATACTATAAATTGTTTCCTTTGACAATAATCATGTAAATGTGTGTAAGTTAATAAATTCTCTGTAAACTTTGATTCCTTCACCAATACTAACATTCATATTGTTGTGATACTCTGGATTTTGCTATAAAGCTGTTAAAAGACATCCACAAAAATATTTAATGTAAAGCCTATTTTCTTCATTTTGAAAGAATTCTTTGCCATTATTTTTATTTACATGTAAATTAAGATACTTCTATAAAAAGACTCTTCAGTGCTAAGGAGAATAGTGAGAAAATTAATGAATAATCTTAACTTTAGTCTAAGTTATTTTAACAAATAATCCGAAAGCAGTTGGGGCATTATTAAAATTAGTCCTTACAAAGAAAATAGCTCCCAGTATTTGCTATCTCATGATAGTGTGACTATAAAAACAATCTGATGAAAGTGGAACTAAATATTTTAGAACTATTGTGTTATATTTACATCATGCATTTCTACTAAGTGACCTCCTTAGGTGTTCAGCACCCTGTATAGTTCTAAAAAGCCTTAAAATTCACCTATAACTGAAGTAGCATGAACCCTTACGCAAAGTTAAACACATTAAAAAAAAGTATTTAAAAAAATCACCAATAGCACACTTAATTTCTAAACAAAAAAAACAAAAACCCCATTACTAAAGTGATCAGAGTGCCTGGGATCTTTTAATTTGTAATCAATGACTTCCTGTTTCCCTCAGACAGCGTGACGTAAAGGCACCGTTTTCTTTTTCCCATTTTGAAGAGTGGCCAGACAAGAGCGCGAACCAGTCAAGTAAGTGTTGATCTTCATATGTAAGGAGATGGCTACAAGCCATCAAATCTTTAAAACAACAAACATTAAGGTCCTTTTGGTCCTACCATCACAAATGTAAAATATATGGCATTTGCTAAACACTACCAGTACTACAACTGTGTGCTAAGGTCAAATGAGATTAAGATTGGGCCTTTTTTGCAAAAAGCACTTGAAAGAAACTCAATACCCATTGTTTGTTTAGTATGATGGAGGATCTGTGATTCTGTGGGCCTGTTTCTCTATGACATCGTGGACTTCTCATCTGGACACTTCAAATAAAAATCTGGCCGCCTCTGGCAGCAAACTAAAAATGTGTGCTCTTTTAGGTCTTTTTCAGCAGGGCAATCCAAAACATATCGTCATATCAACAGAGAAATGGTTCAGCTGACACAAAATAAACCTTCTATGACCATTTTAATGACCAGACCTAAATCCCATAGAAACCTGTGGGCTGATCTGAAGAGAGAAGAGTTTAAGAGAAGACCTAAGAACAATCACTTCATTCAATATTTTCCAACCTTGCGAAATGCTATAGAAGACTAAGAGCTGTTGTCTTACTGGCAAAAGGTGGTTGTACAAAGTATTAACCACATGTATGCCGATAAGTGCAACACTAGAAACAAAAGTACTCATAATAAAGTTTAGGTTTTTCCTTAGATTTTTACTGGGAGTTCTTACAATAAGACTACATTTCTACAAGACCAAATATATTTACTTCACCTAATATATTTAAAATTTGTAGCAGAACTTAAAACGGAGAAAGAGAAGAGCCTATAAGGGAAGAGTAACAGGAATTACAACTAAACCTTATTAATATAACAATGACTTTAAATTAAAAGCATTACATGATTTCAGGAATCAAGAATTAAAAATGACAATCAGTGATTAACTTGGGCCAACAATGTATTAACCGGTTAAAATAAGGATCCAAATTTATGCCTAAGTGATGGCTAACTGTTCTCTTTCTCACACACACAAGTTATTTATAAAGCACAATATTCTTTTACTTGGTGAATTTTCAGTTGCTTCATCTCACTTTTCCTTCTCTACTCATGCTGTTCAGACATATTCAGCATTATATCAATCAAAATTGTTTTTTGCAATCCAGCATTACTAAAACACTTTAATTTACTTACTGGACCTTTCAAAAATATATTTGAATGGTTTTCAAAATATTTGTACAATAAAAATTTACATAAAAAGAGACACATTTAGAGTTTGATGAGACCCTACAAGACATGCAGCAAACATATGGAGGAAGGTATTCAGATGAGACCAAATAAAAACTTTTTGACCTACTTGTAAATTACTATACCTGGTGGAAAGCTCTGCACCTGATCTATCACTCTGAATACACCAGTCCCATAATAAAACATGGTGGGGGCAGTATCATGCTGTAGGGATGCCCTTCTTGAACAGTGACAGGGAAGCTGGTCAGAGTTGGGAAAATGGGTGGCGCTAGATACACATGGCAGAAAAACCTATTAGAAGCTACTGAAGACTTAAGGGAAAAGTTCACCTTCCAGGACGACAACAATTCTAAAACACACAGCGACAGATACAATGGGATGGTTTAGATCAAAGCATATTCATGTGTTAAAATGGCCCAGTCAAAGCTCAGACCTATTCCAATTGGATTTAAAGAAGACCTTGAAAACTGATGCTCACAGATTTTCTCCATCCAATCTGACTCAGCTTGAGGCATTTCAAACAGGAGCATGGACATGAGGTTCAAATATCCAAAAAAACACACAAGTTTTAGATCATTGTTCGTTTTTGTTTGAAAAAGCTGAAGTTTGTGGTGTTGAATTGTTATGGGTGGGGACTACATTAATTACATTTCAAAATCACTAAAAAGTAAGTAAACGAGGGATTATTTTGATTTTTCTTCATGGGAATGAAGCAAATTTGAATAATGTAACATTTTGATTCTTTCCAATAAACAGTGAGGTTTCTCCAGAATGGCTTTGCATGCAGCAGACATGCTAAGCTCTGATTTAATAATGAATTAATTCTAAGTGGTTCATAGTCAGATCCTCTATTTTGAGTTGCAGGCATGATCTAATCTCTGCTTTTTCCTTATTGAATTTCACTGTGTATGGTAGAGGTTGCACAGACAAAGTGACAGCTGGAAAGTGTGATGGTCTTCCCAAAGCATCAACTTTACTGCCTTAAAAACACTTACTTTGCTTGTTTTAAATTTAGTTTAATGGAATTAGATTTTTAACTTTTAATATTTTTATTTTATATATATATATATATATATATATATATATATATATATATATATATATATATATATATATATATATAATTTTATTTATTTATTTATTTATTTTTTTACATCAAAGGATTTTATGTTAGTTTTACAGTGGTCAGCCAGTCTTACAGCTAATGCTACAAGACATCCATCTGCTCCTAATACAAGTAAATAATCAGTGGCTGCTTACACAAGCCTAAAAACAATATGAATTCTGTTAATTATAATTCCCCTAGAGAAATCAAAGCACAATCAAAAAAAAAAAAAAAAAAATGGAGCTCAGAAATCAACCATTAATCTTGGATCACGGCACCTTTTAGCAATAATAGCTTAAATTCAGATTTGAAGATTACCAGATAATCTTACCAGAGGCTTATTTTTTGTTGCTACAGGGTTCCTATGCAGTCTGAGAAAGCCTGGAAAATTTGGGAATTTACTTTTATTATTTTTCAGATCTGGATAAAAATGGCATATGAGAAATCTTTGACTTTCCAGATTCAATTTCTTATTTTGTGACCTAAAAGATAAAAACAATCTCTATAGAATAGAAGGCTTTTTTACTGTTGTCTAAATCTAATTTCCATCAGTTTTCATCATATAGCTACAAGTAAACAAGTGGCTGAGTGAAAGAACCCACTGATAGACATAAAAACTGTTACAGTGCAATTTCACAGCTTTTTCTACCATCAAGATATTGTTAGACCAGAGTTTTAGACTGTACCTCTGTGTGGTTTTAAAACAGTGCCTGGGTTGGGTACCAAAGTAGCATATAAAACACTTAATTATTTAACATCTGTAGGCAGAGGAAATGTATCAGAATACAAAAAAAAAAAAAAAAAAATCAGCTTTCCTTAATCTGAATATATTGTAAGATAACTCAAGCCAACAAATCTGTTGTCAATATTAAAGTATTGAATTTGGTTATCAGTTTCCTGAAACATTCAGTGGGGGTAACAGAGTTGTTGCACTGCTTGGGGGACCATAACTTGCTTATTGAGTTGAAACAAAGAGATCACCATCACTGTGCAGCCTCTCCTTTTCATGCAGCTCAGCACTTGTACTAACATGTTGCTAAAAAAAAAATAAAAGGTACACTGAGCAAATATGATTAATATTAATATTAATATTTATTTAATTAATTATGTTTGTTTGATCTCTGGGTGAGGTTAATAAAAAGTCACTGAGTGACTCTCACATCACCTTAAGAACTGCTCAAAGGATAGGTTCACTTTTTTTTCAGCATTTTATCGATAAAGCACCTTGTTATGTTTCATTATAGCTGTGCAGAAAGCTTTTCTTGATCATTTTCTACCAGAAGGGGACAAGAATGAAAATCATGAAATTTGTGTGCAAACTAAATAAAGCTCAGCCTACCCAGGAATCACTAGTATATTACAAAGTTAAACATTTCTATTACGTAATAGCATCCACTTGCTTTTTGGATAGTAAAAGCTAATTTTGGAATATCGCAATTTTTATTTATTTATTTGTTTTTGCCGAACCGGGGAGTACCCAGTAACGACCCAGTTAAAGTTAAAAACGTGCTTTGTCTTATCACTGAAGGTTTTACTCTTTACCTCATACAATAAAGTCTTGAATAATCATCATGTCTACTGATGACAAGAGCAAAAATTACAGTACCCTATACTGGCGATGCACAGATAAATCTGCTATTGACTGGGATTGACCGATTTCGAGCAGGATCTACCCTGTTGACCGATCAGTGATGACACTATGAAAACGATCCCCAAAATTTCTTAAAATTTAGAGGAACTGAAGAGATGAAAAAACCTATTTAAAACTAAGCTTTTCTACATGTCAAGATGCCAGTCAGGTTGTGCGAGAGAGCAAGACTTTCAGCAGGTAACAGGAAGGCTAAATGTCAAACAGTAAATTAGCTTTTTTTATTCTTCTTTTTCCGTCTGAGCTTTCAAATGTTGGAAATGTTGCTGGTCATTTGGAAATCTAAGAGTTGAGATAACAATCAACAATCCATGGTGACTGATTGCTAATACCGGATGCTAAAGACCTTAAAATAGCTACTCTGTAATACATTTTTCTTTGTTTCTAAATATTAATAAAATCGTTTTTTTATAGCGACTAGTTTTTCTCACATGATTGTTGATACTGATTGTTGTGCTACATCTTCTTGTAATTCCTGAAGATCAGTCAAAGTAAGCTAACATTAATATTACCAGATAATAGCTTTTCAAAAACCAGTGATGAGAAATTGGCCTAAAAATGCTTTATGTGGCTACGGAAATGCTCAAGTGATTCTTCTTATAAAATGGAACTTATCCTTTGAGACAGTAAGATTTTGCAAAAGCTAACCTTAAATAGCTAATGTGTTGCTCAGTTCACCTAGAAGAATATGTCACTTGCACATTATGGCTATGGAGAAATATTAGTGTAAACTTCTAAACCTTCTCCGTTATAGACAGATGAAGTGTTTCTGGAAGCTCAGATCCAGAACATCACCACCTCGCCAATGTTCATGGAGAAAGTATCTCTAGAACCTTCCATGATGTACAACGTTACAGAGCTCAACTCTGTCACATGCGGGGATCAAGGGTAAAAGCACCTGCTCCTTTCTCCTCAGTACAAAATATTGTAGAAGTGCCTTTAATGCTCATTAGTAATTTATTCCCTGGCAGAGAGTCCACGTTCGGCAAAATGTCCTACCTGCAGCCGATGGACACGCGACAGTACTTGTACTGCCTGAAGCCGAAGCCGGAGTACGCAGAGAAGGCCGGCGTCATCAAGGGCGTGACTGTGATAGGGAAGCTCGACATCGTGTGGAAGACTAACCTCGGGGAGAGGGGGAGGCTACAGACCAGTCAGCTCCAGAGAATGGTACCAGAGTACCTCACCTTATGGTTTCCACCTCCACCACATATAGATCACGACTCTGTTGCTGCATTCTGTTCACTCCTCTGTGTGTGTCCTCCAGGCTCCGGGATATGGAGACATTAGGCTGTCATTGGAGGTGATCCCTGACACTGTAAACCTTGAACAACCTTTCGACATCGTCTGTAAAATCACCAACTGCAGGTGAAAACCCCCCTGTAAAACGATCTTCTATAACCCTCATATTAACCTGTGAAGCGACATATATTTTTTCTCAACCTTTAATGACCCAAAAGTATTCGCTGGCATCCTTCCTTGTCATCCTGCTATAGTGAAAGAACGATGGACTTGGTGATGGAGATGTGCAACACAAGGTCAATCCACTGGTGTGGAATATCAGGACGACAGCTGGGAAAACTCACTCCTGGCGCCTCCCTCTCGCTGCCGCTCACAGTCTTCTCCTCTGAGCAGGGACTGCAGGTACGATCCAAACTTTCTGAAACAACATTTTAGTCCAGTTTTTTTGAAGTTATCTCATGTTTTCTATTATTTGTTTCAGAGTATTTCTGGACTGAGACTCACTGACACGTTTCTAAAGAGGACATACGAATATGACGACATTGCACAAGTGTGCGTGGTGTGCCCGTTTATGAGCAATGAGTGCTAGATGTTTTACCAGCCTTTTTTTGTTTTGCATTTATGGATATGAATGGAACAACTGTGGAATTCTGCACTAATATTTCACTTTTTTTGCAACTTAATGGGATGATTCTGTATTTTAAGATGAATTGTGAATACTATAAATTGTTTCCTTTGACAATAATCATGTAAATGTGTGTAAGTTAATAAATTCTCTGTAAACTTTGATTCCTTCACCAATACTAACATTCATATTGTTGTGATACTCTGGATTTTGCTATAAAGCTGTTAAAAGACATCCACAAAAATATTTAATGTAAAGCCTATTTTCTTCATTTTGAAAGAATTCTTTGCCATTATTTTTATTTACATGTAAATTAAGATACTTCTATAAAAAGACTCTTCAGTGCTAAGGAGAATAGTGAGAAAATTAATGAATAATCTTAACTTTAGTCTAAGTTATTTTAACAAATAATCCGAAAGCAGTTGGGGCATTATTAAAATTAGTCCTTACAAAGAAAATAGCTCCCAGTATTTGCTATCTCATGATAGTGTGACTATAAAAACAATCTGATGAAAGTGGAACTAAATATTTTAGAACTATTGTGTTATATTTACATCATGCATTTCTACTAAGTGACCTCCTTAGGTGTTCAGCACCCTGTATAGTTCTAAAAAGCCTTAAAATTCACCTATAACTGAAGTAGCATGAACCCTTACGCAAAGTTAAACACATTAAAAAAAAGTATTTAAAAAAATCACCAATAGCACACTTAATTTCTAAACAAAAAAAACAAAAACCCCATTACTAAAGTGATCAGAGTGCCTGGGATCTTTTAATTTGTAATCAATGACTTCCTGTTTCCCTCAGACAGCGTGACGTAAAGGCACCGTTTTCTTTTTCCCATTTTGAAGAGTGGCCAGACAAGAGCGCGAACCAGTCAAGTAAGTGTTGATCTTCATATGTAAGGAGATGGCTACAAGCCATCAAATCTTTAAAACAACAAACATTAAGGTCCTTTTGGTCCTACCATCACAAATGTAAAATATATGGCATTTGCTAAACACTACCAGTACTACAACTGTGTGCTAAGGTCAAATGAGATTAAGATTGGGCCTTTTTTGCAAAAAGCACTTGAAAGAAACTCAATACCCATTGTTTGTTTAGTATGATGGAGGATCTGTGATTCTGTGGGCCTGTTTCTCTATGACATCGTGGACTTCTCATCTGGACACTTCAAATAAAAATCTGGCCGCCTCTGGCAGCAAACTAAAAATGTGTGCTCTTTTAGGTCTTTTTCAGCAGGGCAATCCAAAACATATCGTCATATCAACAGAGAAATGGTTCAGCTGACACAAAATAAACCTTCTATGACCATTTTAATGACCAGACCTAAATCCCATAGAAACCTGTGGGCTGATCTGAAGAGAGAAGAGTTTAAGAGAAGACCTAAGAACAATCACTTCATTCAATATTTTCCAACCTTGCGAAATGCTATAGAAGACTAAGAGCTGTTGTCTTACTGGCAAAAGGTGGTTGTACAAAGTATTAACCACATGTATGCCGATAAGTGCAACACTAGAAACAAAAGTACTCATAATAAAGTTTAGGTTTTTCCTTAGATTTTTACTGGGAGTTCTTACAATAAGACTACATTTCTACAAGACCAAATATATTTACTTCACCTAATATATTTAAAATTTGTAGCAGAACTTAAAACGGAGAAAGAGAAGAGCCTATAAGGGAAGAGTAACAGGAATTACAACTAAACCTTATTAATATAACAATGACTTTAAATTAAAAGCATTACATGATTTCAGGAATCAAGAATTAAAAATGACAATCAGTGATTAACTTGGGCCAACAATGTATTAACCGGTTAAAATAAGGATCCAAATTTATGCCTAAGTGATGGCTAACTGTTCTCTTTCTCACACACACAAGTTATTTATAAAGCACAATATTCTTTTACTTGGTGAATTTTCAGTTGCTTCATCTCACTTTTCCTTCTCTACTCATGCTGTTCAGACATATTCAGCATTATATCAATCAAAATTGTTTTTTGCAATCCAGCATTACTAAAACACTTTAATTTACTTACTGGACCTTTCAAAAATATATTTGAATGGTTTTCAAAATATTTGTACAATAAAAATTTACATAAAAAGAGACACATTTAGAGTTTGATGAGACCCTACAAGACATGCAGCAAACATATGGAGGAAGGTATTCAGATGAGACCAAATAAAAACTTTTTGACCTACTTGTAAATTACTATACCTGGTGGAAAGCTCTGCACCTGATCTATCACTCTGAATACACCAGTCCCATAATAAAACATGGTGGGGGCAGTATCATGCTGTAGGGATGCCCTTCTTGAACAGTGACAGGGAAGCTGGTCAGAGTTGGGAAAATGGGTGGCGCTAGATACACATGGCAGAAAAACCTATTAGAAGCTACTGAAGACTTAAGGGAAAAGTTCACCTTCCAGGACGACAACAATTCTAAAACACACAGCGACAGATACAATGGGATGGTTTAGATCAAAGCATATTCATGTGTTAAAATGGCCCAGTCAAAGCTCAGACCTATTCCAATTGGATTTAAAGAAGACCTTGAAAACTGATGCTCACAGATTTTCTCCATCCAATCTGACTCAGCTTGAGGCATTTCAAACAGGAGCATGGACATGAGGTTCAAATATCCAAAAAAACACACAAGTTTTAGATCATTGTTCGTTTTTGTTTGAAAGCTTATGAAAATGTTTATCTTTCGACTTCACGTCTTGCATACGATTGTGCGTTCCATACACAAGCTACAAAAAGTTTCAAATGTCTCACATTTGTCATTTTATATATAAAAAAGAAACAAATGAAATGACAAATGAGCCGGTTACTTTGAAGACATTTATTATTTTTTTTCCCATAAGACAAAACAAAGTGCTGCCTTAGCGATACATTAGTTTCCATAAAGCATCTGATCTCAAATACCAGATTTAAGAGCATGCAGAAACGAACAGTAGGAATATGTTGTTGATCACCAACTGAACAGGCTGCAAACACTGCTAATACAATTACATTGTTGCCTTAATGATGAAGTGTATGCATTAAATAGCAGTGATGTGAGTCTTATAATATTCAAGGGCTGAATGGTTTTTTATTATTCAAATAAAGGAAGTACAGTGTTAAAAGTTGATTCTGACTACAAAAATAATATTAAACATTATAAACAAATTAAGCCTGATGTTGTATTTGTATGAAAAGAAGCTGCAATGTTCCCTGCTAAGCAGTTAAAGTACATTCTTCCTCCACTCTTTCTGTGTTATGAATCGAGACATGGATCCTCAACTCAGAACATGAAGAAGGCAGGAGCTTCACCACATCCAACACTGTGAATCCAACTGGAGACGATCTTCACTTCATGTTCTGTTGGCAGACTGATTGACATCTAGGCTCCAGTTTTATCACCAGGGGTCTATGGTGTTGTCTTACTTGTGTGGGATGTTTTGTTTAATGGTCCAGTCTCCAGTTTTTCCTCTCCTTTAGTCTCAGTAAAGTGCCTTCGACCCCATCCTCGTCTCTTCTTTCCAGCTGTGCCGGGGATTTGACTCAAAGAAATGGGTGTAGAGATTGTTATCGCGCCATATGGTTGCTCTTCCTCTGAGGCAAATAAAGAGTGTCTGCAATGAAATGATTCAGCTGTTATATATGTATAAATGTGCCCTGGATTGGTACACAGTCTGCTGCTAGAGTTTAGCTTTAAATAAAAGAATACCCGAATAAATCATGAGTGCTCCTCGGCGCTGCCGCTGAAGGAACGGCTCCGGATGTGGTTCCTTAGCTGCTCGATGAGCTCTGGGTTCTGCTGCTGGATTTGCTGGGCAAACTGCTGGCCCCTGATGACAAGGCAAGAAAGAGGAAATCTTGTTATATTGCTTTAACATCCAAAAAGGTTGGGAATATAAAATGCAAAATGAATTGGATATTTATTTGAAAAATACCCCAAAACATTTTGAATTTAGAACTTATGGCCATAACATTGTTATAAAAGGTTAAAGCTAGAGGTTTACATGAATTAAATCATAAAATTAATAAAACAGCATTTTGCAGAAGACATGAAGTATTACATGAATAAAAGATACAGCTTTGACAATATGTCATTTTATATGGAAGAGTTACAAGCAGAGTTATTGCTCGGTTGCTTTCTTGCCAGAGACAAATGGACCAATACCAGCAGCAGCAAGAGCTAGAATGAATCCTGGAAAAAGCTCTCCAAGCCCCATAAACCAATGAAGCAAAAATGTATATTAAAAACGTAACTTGTACAAATCTTCTGTCTTCATTCTTTTACTTACGCCTCAATCAAGCTGGAAATGTCAGACAGTCCTCCCACTCCTGCTGCAGGACCTCTAACTGCATTTGACATCATTCCTGACATGCTGAGCACACAGAGACAGTGAGTGGGCGTGTAATAAAACCCGTTTTAAAACTACAGATTCCATTCATGCTTTCAAGCTGATTCCAAACATGATTAAATCTGGACTGCACTCACAGCTGTTGGACTTGTTGGTTCTGCATCACGCTCGCGGCCTGTAAACAGAAATCGAGCTGAAATCAATTGAATCTCACACAAACACTGTAAAAGAACAATTTACCGCTGATGGCATTGGCAGTTTTATGACAAAACGAGGCTCATAATTCCTTGCTGTGGGGTCTGGATGCAGCTAGACAGCTTTTGGATTCAGATATGTCTTGTCATTGCTGCAGTAAAACTCTGGAAGGTTTGTAGAAGCGTTCTTGACCTGACAGACGCTCCCATGCGTCATAGTTTTACATGTTAGGAGCCAAGGGTGGGAAGTTTTAACAGCGCAATAACTTTAATGGTTAATAGCAACCAGTGCGACCTCTGTTAAAGCTCCAAGCTTTTTGTCAAACTTTTTCAAGCACAATGGAGTTATTAGGAGTCTCACCATGCTGATGAAGGCAGGGTTGTTGATTAAACTGGCCATGTCAAATCCCAGTCCGGCAGCAATCTGTGCCAGAGTGTTGATGATAAAGACAAAAAATACATTTTAAGTTAACAACAAACAAGTAATCAGTAAGTAACTAAAATAAAAGATTCCCATTTTAACTCACTGGGCTGGAAGCTTCTTTATGCTTCTGCTCTGCAATCTTCAGGTTGGATTTGTATGTCTCATTCTCCGGGTCTAGAACCAGGGCTTTTTTGAAGTATGAAATCGCCTCTGGATACTTACTCATAGCAGTTAAAGCCAAACTAGACCCACAAAAACAAGATTGACAAATCAGATATACACAGGGCCATCCACAATTTGACATCCCTGCAAAAAATGTCTTTTATAGCTTCCCAAAACTTATCAGTCACTTCCCAGAATTCACTAGATATGTGATAACTTTGATGGAAGTGGAACTTATTGGGTACTGTCCTGAGACTTTCAAGGTCCTCTTGTGGAACCCTTATGGTGCTTTCTGTGAAGTGACCACGTACTTTCTTGAATTTGCAAGATACTTTCCTGAACTTATTATCACAGAACCTTCCAAGCACATTCCTGGAATTGATCAGGTACTTTCCAGAACTTACAATGTACTTTCATTAAACTTTCTGAGTAATTTCCAAAACTTACCAGGTACTTTCATTGAACTTACTGGGTACTTTTCTGAAATTTACCAGGTACTTTCCAAGTGATTCATTGAACACACCAGGTATTTTTCCTAAATTTATCAGATAGTTTCTGGATCCTGCCAGGTAGTTTTAATGGAACTTTACAGGTACTTTCCCAGAAACTGACCAGTAAATTCTATGAAAGTTTCAGTACAGTACCCGGTAAGAAACTGGTAAGTTCCAGGAAAGTTTTGGTGGAGCGTTGCATGAAGTAACACTGAAGTTCCAGGAAAGTAGCCTCGAAGTTCTGAGAAATTATATACTTATATAGTGATCCCTAACTGTTTTGTTTTTTTTAAGAAAAATATCAACGTTACAGTTCCTGGTGTCGAAAAAATTCTCAATAAATAAAAGTCACTAAACCTTTTTTTCTTTCCTTAAGATGCTCATAGTGTGTCTGAAGTTTTAAATTAATCCCTGACTTCCTGTTTTCCTGTGGCAAAAATCTAATGCAACAGAGAGACACGTTTTCCCTGGCTAGTTTTCAAAAAGAGAAAGACAAAAGACCATATCATTTGAGAACAACAGAGATGTATTGATCTACATAAATCGGAAATTAGCCACAAGAAAATAACTGCTGATCTAAACTTGTGCACTTTAACAAACAAATAATTTAAAACAACTGGAACTGTGACAAACAAGGCTGTACAAGGACCTTAGTTCTATCTTCTATCACAGAGAGGAGGATGGTGAAAAAAACCTCCAACACCCACTGTTAAGGGAATTGCAGCAAACAGTGGCATCTTTGGGTCCCCAAGTCTCCCAAACAACCACTTTTGAATTTTCAATCAAAAGCTTTTTTACAGCTCTTTACCAGGGATGCCAACATTAGCACAGCCTGCTTTATTGTTAGTATACAGTAATAAACTCACCCCATCCTCCCATATGCTTTGCTGTAGGTTGGATCAATCCCGATGGCTCTTTCACAGTCTCCAGTAGCCTCAGTGTAATTGCCCAGTTTACTGTGAGCTGCAGCTCTAGAAACAAAATACACACATTGGTCACCTATGGAGCCTGTGTCAGCGCCTGAAGATATAGGAACGGACACAGTACACTGGTTTTACAACATTAAACCGTGATTATTACTGTTACAACATGTAGACCTTTATAGAAGCACAGCATTAAACACAAACTATATGTCCTCAGTACCTGTTGCAGTAATACACAGCATTCCTCAGGTCCAGATCTATGGCCTTTGTGTAGCATTCAACTGCACATCTGTAGTTTTCCTCCTTCATGTGATTGTTCCCTAAATGAATTTAAAAACAGCTGTTAAAGATTTAAACCTTTTACAACCCCCCAAAATGTATATTTTTATGTGATAAACCAACACAAATCACTCAGTAATTGTGAATTGGAAAGAAAAGGAGTCCCTTCTTTTTTCCATAAATTAACAACTAAAAATCTGAAACATGTGCTGAGGGCTATCTATTACCCCTTTTTTGATAATCAATATCTTAGATTTGACTTAATCAATTCAAACCTTTAAAAAGTCAAAATAAAGAAAAAGACAATAGTGTCTCGGAGTAAGGCGTTTTTTTCACCTCTGGGTGCCAGCACAGCTTTATTTATAGTATTTAATAATGATACTGAAGAAAAATGTCCAGAATTTCAGAAATGTTGCATAGGTTTTTAACCTGATTATGTAGAAATGTGCTCCAAAGCATTGGAGTCCTACTATTTTTATACAAACCAAACACTATTTTGCTTCTTTCGTGGTAATTCTCCTGTCAGGATACAAATCACTCAGAACAACTTTCTATTGATTTTCAGTAAACCTTCTCCGTTAATGGAATCGGTAGATCCAACCCATGCCAATGAAATGTCCCTCTGAGCAGGTCAAAACCACCAGATCACTTCACTGCAGCTGAAGGGTTTGACATTTTTACTTTAATAAGTCCCTTGTGGCTCCTAATCTACTGTTGTGGTGTAGATCTTTACCTAAAAAGGTCCTAACCCTTTTTAAAGCAAATGTCTTTAAGGTGCGATGAGGACTGGTAGCCCTCATATGTGGAGCATCTGCCTTACCACTCTGTGATGTGCTGCCCCATAAAGCAGATGTTCAACACTTGCTAATATTCCAAATGGTTAATAGTTTATAAGAAGGTGGATGGAGCTAAATACAGGGTTAATGACTTAAGAAGGAGGTGGAGGGTTTGTTTTTTTTTTTTGTTTTTTTTGCAAAGAATGGACAGAAGTCTCTAAATGACTTCCACCTCTATACGTATGTAGTACTTCAATTCCACTACACAACTATGCACTACATTAAATCGGTCAATCATTTAAAATCCTGTTTTTGCAAGGCACTTTTTGTCTATAATTTAAAAAAACTAAACATGTACCATTGGATGTGCTGCAAAGTATTTACATCTGCTGGCATTACCTTCATTTTTAAGTTGCTCCGCCCGTTCAATGTCTTCAGGAGACGGTGAGGTCTCTGGTACGGTGAGGTTGTCATTCTGAATGAAACAGAAAAGTCACTGGTGAGATTTAATGAACAGATTAGACTATCAGAGAGAATTTCTTTTGGCCCGGTAGTTCCCAGGAAAAGAAAACGACACCACATCTTTTACTTTGATCCTATCTACAAGACCCAGCGACTGACCTTGGAATAGGATCGATTTGAAATGACACACTTGCAGTGAAGCAGGTAAACAGACCTAACTGTTGTTAAGGTAATGGAGACTTTATGTAGAGATACATTTTTCATCCACAGTGTTAAACCCCTGCTTTCAGCATGTGCCTTTGTATGTTATCATACTATACTGATGTAGTTCTCACTACCCACCTTGAGCAGGGCGTTGAGGAATATCTCTCTAAGTGGCTGGGACACAGCAAGATGGCAGTCACTGGAGCTGATCTTGAAGGTAGTCTCCAAGCACTGGATTGCAACTGAATAATCAAAAGATAACAGCTTGAGGAGGCTGTGTGACAGTTAACAGTAGCTGTCCATTTAATAAATCTAAACTTTCTGTGTTTTTTTTTAGCACGAATGAAGCACCGTACCCTGTGTTTAGCCTACTCAGTTTTAATTTCCCTTCTTTACTGTCTTAACCATAACAGTGTGATGCAAAAATATTCATCCTCCTTGAATATTTTCCATTTTATTACATTACATCCAGAAATTTTAATGCATTTTGAATTTTTTGCAAAGGACAAACACATAATATGGTTTACAAACTCTTTTACAAATAGCACCGATTACAGTGATACCACTAAATAAAATTCAATGTAACCAACTGCCTGAAAATGCAAAGAGTAGAGTACAACTGTAACTGCAAAATTACAGCACCCTGAATACACCATCCATTTTTTTTTTTTTTTCTTTAGCAGTAGACCAAGCTGGTGGAGGCTGACGGAAAAAAACAAGGCAACTGCAGACGAAAACCCATGAGATACTGCCAGAAAAATTGAGACTGGAGGGAAGCTTAACCTTCCACCAGGATAACTACTCTGAACATATAGCCAGGGCTACAGAGGAAGAGCTTAGATGAAGGCATATTCATGTTTTATAATGGCCTGGTCCAGACCAAAATCCTGTCAAGAATCTGTGGTAAACTTTAAAATTTGGTGTTAACAGATGCTCTCCATTCAGTACAGTGAATCTGAGCTATTTTGGAAAGAAGAACAAGCAAAATGTTCAGTTTCTAGAAGGGCACCCACAAGAACTTGCTTGTTAGATGCTAAAAACAAAAAAAATGCTACAAAGCTATTACCTTTTATAGCACATAAAACCCAAATAAAATACACTAAAGTGTAGTCTGAGATGTACAGAACAGCTAGGGTGAACTGACTTACCCTCAAGGCTCTCCTGCTCATCAGAATTTAAAGCACTGCGATGAGTTTGGTCTCGTAGAAACTGCACAATAGCGAATGCCAGGCGCTTCTCCACTGCCATTTTGACCTAGAAACTGTTGTGCACAGGAGGAGAGTCGGAATTAAAAAGAAGGGCACTCACATACCATCAACAGCTTTTTGAATCCACCATGACTAATTCATCAGAAAATGGGAAATACCTATAAGTACAGTTTTCAGTCATGATGAAGTATTTTAAATATATTTTAGTAACAATGTAGTTATTTGTATTTAAATTGTTGTTTCTGATTATTCCAATTACTGACAGAATTTTAATGTGAATACTGAATATATTTGTATTTTTATTTGTGTAGTGTGAAGAAACATCCAAAAAAATGGAACTTGAACATCCTTATCCCTGCTGCACACATGTAAATACTTCACTTTTCTGACCAAGACTATTGAAAAAAGTGACTTTAGATTGAAAATACTGTTGCCTAGCAAAATTAAGCTTGCCTCTTGAACTTTTTCTCATTACAACCACAAACCTCAGTTTTCTGTTGACATTGCATATGATAGATCACCACACGGCCTTATTGTTAAATTAAAGGTGACTCGGATTCCAGCTTGTTTTTACAAATATATATCTTAAAAGTGTGGAGTGTTACTCCCTGAGTAAAGACTTCTTAATATAAACCATTAGATCTGGCTGTATGTTTGGGGTCGTTGTCATTGTTACTGCAATATGTTGCCTTGGATTTTAATTGGGAGGTCTTAGTAAAGGGGGAGGAATACAAATCCACACCAGGTTTTCAGATTTTTCTTGGTGAAAAAAATTTAAAAACCATGTCAATTGCCTTCCATTTCATAATCATGTTTTACTGTGTTGGTCTTTTACATACAGTCCCAATAAAATGCATAGATGTTTGTTGATGCTTAGTACAGTCAGCACCAACATCTGGGTTGTTGGTGCTGGTGTCTCTCACTTCCTCTTGAGAATACTTCATAGATTCTCTATGGGATTCAGGTCATACCAGTTTGCTGGCCAGTCAAACACAGTAACACCACAGTCACTGAACAAGCTGTTGGTACCTTTGGTAGTGTGGACAGGTGCCAAGACCTGCTGAGAAATGAAATCAGCATCTCCATAAAGCTTGTCTGAAATTCCTAGCAAATGGCTGCGTTGACTGTGGCCCTCACAAAACCCCAGTGGACTAAAACACTGGCGGATGACAAGACACCCCAAATCATTACTGACTGTGGAAACTTCACACCGGACTTCAATTGACGTGGATTCTGTGCCTCTCCAATTTTCCACCAGACGTTGGGACCTTGATCTCCAAATGAAATACAAACTTTCAACTGAAAAGAGGACTTTGGACCACTGATCATTAGTCCAGTTCTTTTTCTTCTAAGTCCAGATAAGACACTCTTGACATCTCTTCTAAAGGAGTGGCTTGATACAAGGAATGCAACGTTTGTAGCCCATGTGTAGGATTCTTCTGTGTGTAGTGGCTCTTGATGCACTGAATCTAGCCTCAGTCCACACCTTGAATGGATTTTGCTTGACAGTCCTCTTAAGGCTGTGGTTACACCAGTTGCTGGTGGACCTTTTCTACTTTCAATGAATATGCTTAGATGCAGCACTGTCAACAACCAGCTTCTTTGGTAATGACCTTTTGAGGCTTACCCTCCTTGCAGAGGGTGTCAATGACTGTCTTCTGGCCATCTGTCAAGTCAGCAGTCTACCCCATGATTGTGTAGGCTATGATATGGCAATTACATGACATTTATACATTAACTATGCTTTTCTTTAAAAAACAAAACAAAACAAAACCCTTTTCATCATCTGTAAGTTATAATCATCAAAATTACAAGAAATAAAGACTTGAAATATTTCACTCTGTGTTAATAAATCTATATGAGTTTCACTTTCTGAAATGAAAGACAAAAATATGGATTTTTTTTTTTTTTTTACGATATTCAAGGTATTATTTTAGTTGTACCTGTATATGATCAGAAACATTAAAGACAAATAAACCATTCATAATTTTTTTGTATTCCTTTATTATTTACATCCTACGCTGACAGCAATCCTGAAGAGAGAAGAAGCATCATACAAAGGAAGCAACATATGAGGCTGACAGAAGCCTGACTCGCTTATTGGTTCATCCAACCACGTTATTATCTTTCATCGCTCACAATCAAATATAACAAAGATACTGGCGTTGCATGCAGTCCCTGTTTCCAAGACAACTCATTGCATAATTCAGACACATTTATTTTTGTTGCATTCACACGTTGCTTGCAGCTCGAGACTGCTTCCCCTGCGCCTGACCTGATACCGGGTGCAGCAGGAGCAATAAAGAGCCCCAGATCGAGTTGGAATGTGTCTGCATGCTGAAAGTGAGCTGCAGACACAAACGTTGCCTCATATCTCCGTCACGTGCTGATGCCATACGCTGTTCTGTTCATTCTGGTCTGGCTGGCACAGCCACTCCTCCCTTACTGTGTGTGTGTAGCGGCTACATGCAGTGATGCAGGAGCTGTGATGTAAGACCAGTATGGGGGAGCTGAGGTGTTTTGCTTCATCACGCACACTTTATGCTGTTAAAAACACATTCAACAGCTCTGGCAGACTATGACACGCGGCCGGGCGTTGGCTGCTTTAAACAGCCTAATCTGACAACAATGCTCTGCAGCCGGAGTGATGCTGCAGGCTGAAACAAACACAATCCTCTGATGAGGATAAGAAGAAAACATCTCGAACTGATGAAACATCCCGGCCGAACAACAGCTATTAAACCCGCTTATTCATAGCACTACGTTAAAGGGTAATGATCGGTGTCCCCCTCCCGCCCACCTTACCTGAGCTCCTCAGCTGTCTGTTGCCACCGCGTCATGAGGACAGAGCGAGCGTATCCTCCCCGGCGCATGCGCTCTGGCCCGCGGAAATGAGCGGTTCTGTCACACATGCGAAGAGAAAAAGCGACAGGAGCGCAGCTGCTGGGACTGCTGGGATTGTAGTAGTGACAGTAAGCCTGGAAGAAGCTGCCGTTTCTGCTCTGCTCGGATAAACTAAGCGCATGACAATCCGGCATGTGTGCGTTAAGGGTTGTAGTGTGCAGAACGCTTTGCAGGTATTCTGAACATCTGCTCCTGTAAACCTGGTTGTTGAACATGTGTGCGATTACCGGGATTACCGCTTTATATGGTCACTCGTGCCTGGTAAAAAATGAAGAAAAAGATGCAGAGGTCATGCTCCTGATCATTAAGTCTGCTTGTGAACTTTCAGCTGTTGTGTGAAGGCTGCCTGACAGTTATTCCAGCCTGGCAATAACTTGGGGTGAAGGGATTCCGCTGCTGTGCCGTGAAACTTTACACTGATGGCTGGACATGGGAAAGGTTTCTAACTAGCAGGAAAAGAATTCAGAGCAAGCTGACAGTGGGATCATTAGGGGAAAGTCAGGAAATGTTTCACTGACACCTCTTATGCTCAATGTCATAAAAAAAAAAAAGGAGCTTTAAAATTACCAGGAAAATATTCACACCCGTTAAGGTTTTTCATATGTTACATTTCAACTAGGAATGCACGATATATCGGGACTAACATTGGAATGGGCCCATATTAGTCATCTTTTAACATATTGGTATTGGGTGATAAATAAAACTGGGCCAGTTTTGACAACCGATATTTATTTCCATCTTGTTGCCATTTGTTTCTGTAGAGGAAGGGGAGGAAGTTGGTTATGTGACGGTAATAGTGATGTGGGGAGTCTAACTGAAGCAGAGAATCAGTGGTGAAGTCGGCAATCAGTGCATCCCTAATTTCAGCCTCAAACTTTGATTTGCTTTATTTGCATTTTATATTGCATGTTTTCTTCCAGGATTGGCCTGTATTTACCCCAGTTCAAATAAAACTGACCAGATTCCCTGTCCCTGCTCAAACATCCCCATAGCATGGTGCTGCCACCAACACGTTTCATATTAGGGATGGTGCCTTTGAGGTGATGCTATGTTACTTTTCTGTCTTATATAGTGAGCAAACAGGCCAAAAAGTTACATTACCAGAGCACCTTCCTCCAAATGTTGTTGTAAACTGCAAATGAGACTTTCTCTCTGGCACCTTTCCATAAAGGCCAGGTATGTAACTTGTATGACTAATAATTGTCCTAATGGCTAATGTTCTGCCAAAAAAAATCCACCACCTGAGCTGGGGATCTCTGCAGCTCCTCCAGAGTTACTATGGGCTTTCTTGGCATATTCTGTAAGTTTGCAGTTGTGTCATACATTTTACATTTTTGAATAGTTGAATGAACAGTGCTATGAGATGCTAAAAGCTTGAGATGCTGTCTTATAAACTAACCCTGCTTTAAACCTTCTCCCCAACTTGTCTGCTGTGTTCCTTGGTTTTCAGTATGTTGTTTGTTCACATGTACATTTGTTTAGTTATTTAAAAAAATAAAAATAAGAATGTGTACAATAGCTGTGAGAAGAATAATTTTTGGGTTGTTCGCTGATCTGGAGCTTCTTTTACCTGAAGGATCATATTTGATGGCTAATTGTAGTACCTCAAATGAACAAATTATTCAAGGTTTTGAGTTTGAAAGTGGAAGGATGATGATTAGGGCTTTTTTATGCATCTACAGGGCTTTGGCAATCTTGCCGTTGACCATAAAGCCCATAGTCAATTGTGAGGGCATCCGTGTATTCGGTCAAATTTTAAAATCACTTCACATTAATTGGTCCGGGCCTTAATTTCACATTGACTGCAGACTACACTGGGTAGCTTTCTGTAAAATCAGACCAAGACATTCCCACAACATATTAGAGCCACTGGATCCTCTAAAAATGTGGGTCAAGCATTCAGGCTTGGAGCATGCTCCCAGTTTAACTTGCCAACTTGTCAAGAATATAGTGAAGTGTCATTTGGGGCACCATATCATGTTCTTTCCACTTCTGTGTCAACTACTGCCAGACTCTCAAAACACATTTATCTTTGCCTTCAGGTGTTTGATGACTGCAACCTGCTGTTATATCCTAGCCTAGCCTTTTTAAGGAACTGATTTCAGCTAAGATTGTCACATTAACACATGATTGTGATAAGTAGAGTTAATCGCTCTGTATTATGCGTTTTGATCACTTCCCTTTGATAGCTGACTGACAGCCACATGATGTTTTACAGACCTATCTGGTGCAAGAATGAAACTGTAACTTCAAATCACTGGTTTTAGTTTTATTTCTACTTGATGAATCTTAATACATTGAATACTTTTGTCATAAAATGACATTTTAATATGTTATTCTTCCATAGGGACATGGAAGTCAGTTAACGTTGACACAAAGATGGATGTCTGTAAATGAAGGGCAATCCTGAAAAACACAAAAGTGAAGCTGCACATGACTGAGGTGGAGGGTCGCCTTATAGCAGACTATGACCTTAAACATACAGCCAGAGTTACGATGGAAGGGTTTCACTCAAAGTTGTTAGAATGGACCAGTTAAAGTCCAGACCAAAAACTAACTGAGAATCTTTAGTAAGACTTAAAAATTCCTGTTTAAGAAAAAAATATTGAAGTCCACAATTTTACACAACTTCTATCACATCAAATCCCAACAACATACACTTGAAGGTTGTGGTTGTAAGATAAAAAAAAATGTGAAAATGTTCAAAGGGTATCAATTCTTTTGCTATGTACTATTTTTAACAGGAATCCCTGTTCTACTACATTGAAGTGAAAATGGACTGTCTTTCTCCAGGTTCTCTAAACATCACCTGAGAATGAAGATCCCACAGGGTTCTGTGATATCCACTCGAGACTGCTCGCAGGCTGAAAATGGCAGGAACCCTCTGAGATGGGATCTTTCCCCAGACGAGATCAGGACCATGACAGACACCTTGATAGCCAGAGTAAAGAAGGCCTACGATGATGTCGGATCTCTGCACATAGAAAGTGTCTCTGCTGAAAACACATTGGAAGCCTTGGCTAATGCTAAGATGGATTATGCATGTGAGTGTGAAGCATGAGTAAGGTGAATTGCTTTTGCTTAGAAAGTCTTTAAAAAAAAAAAAAGATATTTGCATTCACCCTGCCAGCGGTTTCTATGTAATCACTGGCAGTCAAAGGGAAAAGGAGCTTTATGTTGCTATCAGTACAGTTAAGTGAAAAACTAAGCCCAGCCCCTGCTGTTTCCACTTAAGAGTCAGAGCAGCTGTTAATCATATACACATGTTTGAGTCATTCTAAAGCGGGACTAAGCACCTCTATAAAAGCCAGATCTCTGGCAGTTTGTTGATCTTGAGCATATTGGGATATGTTACTATAATGCCAAACAGGAAAAGCATCTGCAATGAACTTTGAAGAATCAGCTGATGGTGCCCATTAGTCCAGGAGGGGTTACAACAGTATGACTGAAAAATAAAAGAATCAAAGTGTTGCAGTGGCCATGGCAAAGTCTAGACTTCAAAATAATTATAAATGCTGTAGTGGGACATTAAGGGGGTGTGAATTAACAAACAAATGCACATCTCAAAGAATTCAAACATTCATTTGAAGAAGAGTCAATAAGGTGTTAAATCGAGTATACTTAACTTTTTCTGTGACCGTATTGAAAGTAATTCCCATGACTGTATGTGGACCATGTGTTAATTTTTGCTCCCAAAATGTTAAAAATACATTAACAAGTCCAAAAAAAAAAAAAAAAAAAAAAAAACAAGACCATGGACTAATCCATTAGTAAGAGTGGACTTTCCTTTGTGTGTTTTTTATGTGGTTTGCAAATTCTCGTAGTTCTCAGTGGTTCCTTTGTGTTTCATCCACTCTCTTAGCGTCACGCCACGTTCTTGACTTCCCCCAGTATGTTTGTCCCAATAAAGAGGTTCGATCGGCAAGCACAGAAGCAGACAAGAAACTATCTGAGTTTGACGTGGAGATCAGCATGAGAGAAGACGTATTCAAGCGTATAATAGCCTTGCAGGTACGCTTCGTGCCAACATTACCCTGAAAATACATCAAAACATCTCGGATCATCATCTGGGATACTGGCCCCCTTTATTTTAGATCTGATTAAGCCTTGGGGGAATATAAATGTTTCATATAAACAGTGATGCCTAGTTCTACTGAACTTTTTAGAATGGCCTCAAATTCACCAATAAAATGTTTGTGTGTGTTTTGGCAGAAAAAGTTTCAAGACAATCCTTCATCTGAAGAAAAGAGATTCTTAGACAGACTAGTTACACTGGGCCAGAGGAAGGGATTGCATCTGTCTAAAGAGATACAGCAGGTAAACTCAGACATAATGGTGAATATTTATTCTATGATAAACATTGCAGTTTTTCTTGGTTTAATGTTTTTTTCCCGTAAAATTAACTAAATTTATGTTATGATTTAGAAAAAAATCCCTTAAATTACAACCCTAAAACTTTTTGATAATGGTAAATAGGCCGACTAAAGAGGTAAAAACAGAAGATGTGAAATCTTTTTGAAAATATACTTGGTCAGACTAATCGGGGTTTCAAAGCCTTTTCAGGGTATCATTTGCTTCACTCTTTAGGCTGAAAGGTGTATAGGAACCAGTTCATTTGGGGAGGTGTGAATGCGCAATCAAACTCTGATGCACACCAAATAAGCACGATTTTTAACAGCATTTGTTGTGACAGCGTCACAGCAAAGGATTATTGACATGCCAAAAACAATATAAAGGCATAAACTGTTGCGTAATGTTGAGTTATATCTCATTTTATTGGCATGGTTGCCAAAAATATGCAGAGGCTCCAAATTAGCCAAACCTGGTGCAGAACTGCATAGACCACAGTGATGTCATGGTGTGTACAGCAGACTTCCTCCAGTTGATCCAAGACAGATTAGTCTCTACTGAAATAACCCCACACAGTTCTCTGTGGCTTATGATCAAAATAGAGCTCATAATTCTCTGACATCGCTTGATTTCCTCTGCTTCACGGCAGGTCCACACTGATATAATCTTGCATCTATAATCTGAGACTTGGCGTTGGATTTTTCCGACCTACACTCGAGTCCAATTTGAAAAATGAGCACAAAAAATGAGAATAGACCAATTTTTCTGCTAGACGCACATTTCATAGATGTGGGTCTTTGATGTTCAATTCGAGATCTACATGTACTGCAAAAGACTCTCTTATATTTTACCTTGTTTGGTGAACATTATGTTATCTCCTATTGCTTTATTTTATAAAAAAAAAAAAAAAATTATATATAGGTGCTATTTTTGTGTGAAATATTCCGAGAGATTTTTTTCAGATTTTCTGTAGTTATGTTTCCATTGATTTTCCATCTGAAGTCTCAAATTCTTCTGTAACATTCTTGCCATGTCCTTCTTTATTTATCCCAAGGAAATAAAAAGGACCTCCAAGCTCATCAGTGACCTCTCCATAGAATTCAACAAGAATCTGAATGAGGACAATACATTCCTTGTTTTTTCTGAGCATGAACTCGGTAAAAGCTTTTTTGCATGAATCTCAAAGAAGCTCAAAAGCTCAAAATGTTCACTCTTGTTTTATTCATCCTGTGAAGGAGGGCTCGCTGATAGCTATCTCAATGGTCTGGAGAGAACAACAGAGGGGAAGTATAAAGTCACGCTGGAATATCCCCACTACCACCCTTTGATGAAGAGGTGTCACAATCCTGAAACCCGAAGGAAGATGGAAGCAGCTTTTCACAGTAGGTGTAAACAGGTGAGTCTGGAATTCTGCTTACCAGCAATCCCATTCTCTCCCTGAAAGGGATGACTTAGGGGTTCTGTTGAATGGTTATGAATAGTTAAAAAGTTACCTGCAGCAAAAAACTTTCTTATCTTCGTGTTCTTTTTTTTTTATTGACATTTCAGAGGATGTGATTCAGGTATTTTTTTTTTTTTTTTTTTTTTTTTGCTTTCTATTTTTCCCCAGGTGAACACGGTGATCCTTGAACAGCTAATCCAACTCAGGTCAAAGGTGGCAGACTTACTTGGTTACACCAGCCATGCAAACTATGTGCTGGAGATTAACATGGCTAAACATGCAAGCAATGTCTCCAGCTTTATAGGTACAAGCCTTCTGACACCTCGGCCTCTCACAAATACACACACTGTAATTTATGTGGTATGTAGGCTGCCAAGAGGGTGCTGCAGTGTACGTTGTACAGCATTGCTTCTATTTAGCACAAATATAGCATTGTTACTGTGAAGAAATTAAAATGTGCATGTGTGTGCTTTAGCATTTCTCACCTTGTAAGTCCCATTTTTCCAACAAATACTATGCTTTTAGGATCCACTGCTCCTTATGGGACCAAAGCTCAGGACCCATAAGAAGAAGTGCTGTTTTTCGGTTAAGATTAGGACTAAGGTGTGAATTGAGTTTAGGTTAGGTTTAGGTTAGGTGTGTACTGGTAATGGTTAGGTTGAGGGTTAGAAGTACTAGCAGAGGTGGAAAGAGTACTGAAAATTTGTACTCAAGTACAAGTAATGTTACATTGCTTAAATTGTACTCAATTACAAGTAAATGTAGAGGTGGTAAAAAATACTTACGTAAAAGCACAAAGTACTCTTCTCAAAAACTACTTAGAGTTTTAATTACTTTTTAACCAACGGATGTTTTATTACATTGTCAGTCGCAGGCATTGGATTCGATTTACATGTATAAAATCTCGACATTCAAGTATTTCTTGGACAAACAATAAAGTGTAGTATAAAGTATACAATAAAGTGTAGAAAAGAAAGGCATACTATGTCTGTGTGTGTTAAGTGAGTTAAGTTTATTTATATAGCACATTTCAGCAGCAAGGCAGTTCAAAGTGCTTTACATCATAAAAAACATCAAGCAAATATACATCAAAATTATCAAGAAAATAAATATCAAAATCGATCGAATATGCATCAAAATTATCAGTACATCAAAATCATAAAAATCATCAAGCAAATATACATCAAAAATGTTGATCAATGTTCCACTTACTACTAATCAATAGCAGCTCTAAACAGGTGGGTTTTTAGCCTTAACTTAAAGGAACTTAGTGTGTCAGCAGAAACAGGAATGCACCAATATGAAAATATGGGCCAATATCAATAGCCGATATTAATATTGCGGCTATGGTCGATAACTGATATTTATCTATATTATATATATTTCCCTAACCTTTCAACACTGTGGAAAAAAATTACCACTAGGGTGACATTGCTTCTCTGCTTCAGTTAAACACCCCACAATCCTATGCTGCACCACTATCACTGTCACATGACCAAACAAATACCACATAGCTCACCCCTTCCCCCTCCTGAAACACATACACAAGATGGAAATAAACATCGGTTGTTCTTATTGTCCCAGTTTTACTTATCGGACTGATACTGGTATGTTAAAAAATGACATCCCTAAACAGAGATACTACGTACTGAGTTCTAAGAATTGTGCCTGGCATATGTATTACAAGTAAAGATGAAATCAGGCTTAAATATTTTTAAGTCATGAATACGAGTTGACAAGATCAGGTTCATGTTTGAAACACAGCCACATTGTTGTTAAAGGGGCCCTTGGAGATTACTAGCATATGAACCAATAAAATTTGTTGGCTGAATGAGTGCAGTTGCTACACAGTCGACCTTTAGAGCTCTGGCATCTGGGAAATGAGACGACATCAAATTGCGTCTCCAGAGAGGAGGCCTTACTGGCTGCACCAGTGGGGAGAAATGGGTTTCCACACCACTGTTATAAGTTGATCTAGTGAAATTATTACAAGGGGAATGTTGTGTATTTTAGCTTCGATCTTTAAAAATTTCTCATAACTCAACAATATCTTAAAACTCTAAAAGCATAATTCTGCTGTTTTTATGTGTATTTATTAAAAAACAAAATCTATCAAAATAAGTCAACAAATAGAAGAATGTGTAGTACTCAGAAAGAACAAAAGAACATTGCACCTTGGATTTGACAGATAACTCTGAAATGCAGATGTTTGTTGATTTGACATTGTTTTTAGTTAGTTTTATATTTTATTATTCCAAATAGCAGAGTTTGTAGCTGATCAGTGGATGTGGTGGAAAAAATTAGCTCTCCATTGTTTTTTGAACTTACAGTTTAGATAGTGAAATGTTTAAATATTTAAACTAGTCAATGTAAGGCGCAACAACCTCTTCCCTTGATTACAAAAATATTGCCAAATTGCACAAAGTGAATCTGTGACCTTTAATAATTGCTCTCTCTTTTTGCTGCACAAGAAACTTGCATTGTACAAAAAAGGATCAAAACAAACGTCATAAGGAGACTGTCGGATTGACTGCTTGGTGTCCTGAAGATTTATTTTGCACACATTGACGTTAGTCTGCCAAAGCCTTTCCTTTTTTCATCTTTTGCAGATGCATTCTATGAGAGACTAAAACCCATTGGAATCAAGGAAAGAAAGTACATCCTTGCACTGAAGAAGAGGGAGTGCTTGATGAAGGGCTACCAGTTTGATGGGCAGATCAATGCCTGGGACTTGCCCTATTACATGAACCAAGTGGAGCAATGCAAGTTCGCTGTAAACAAGGACAAACTGATTGAGTACTTCCCCCTGGAGGTGGTAACAGAAGGGCTGTTTGGTATCTACCAGGAGCTGCTGGGCCTCACGTTCAAAAAGGTCGAGAGTGCTCATGTTTGGCACGAAGATGTCAAGCTTTACTCAGCCTGTGATGCTGAGACGGGGGAGGAGATTGGACAGTTCTACCTGGACTTGCATCCAAGGTAAAGATGGTGTCAACTTTAACCTCTAAAAACGCAGAATTATCCTTATACTCTTGAGTTCTAATATAACAAACTGCAATTTTAGGAGCTTCTGATTCTGGTCATGTAAAAGCTGACTTCGCATTTTCTTTAGGGAAGGGAAATATGGCCACGCTGCTTGCTTTGGCCTCCTGCCAGGCTGCAGAGGACCTGATAGAAAACGTAGGCTTCCAGTGGCTGCTATGGTGGCTAACTTTACAAAGCCCAGAAAAGGCTGGCCCTCCCTCCTACAACACCATGAAGTGGAGACTTATTTTCATGAGTTTGGTCATGTGATGCATGAGCTTTGCTCTAAGGTGCAAATTCCACAATCAGGAGTTTGAACTTAGTTGCATTCTTTGCATAGTTTTTTTTATTATTATTATTATTATTATTCCAGGAATAGAGGATGAACTTCTGTGTTTGTTTGACTCAGACCACTTTTTCAGAATTCAGTGGCACTCAGGTGGAAACAGACTTTGTGGAAGTGCCATCCCAGATGCTGGAGAACTGGGTTTGGGAAAAGGAGCCACTAAGAAGGATGTCTCGCCACTACAAGGATGGGACGCCAGTCCCGGATGATTTGCTCGACAAACTGATTGCGTCCAGAGTAGCAAACACGGGTCAGACAATTCGAATGCTCTAGACCTACAACTCTCTGTCACATGTATGCTTAGAGCCTCTCTCAATTTGATGTTGTTCTCTTTAGGTCTGATGAATCTGCGGCAGGTTGTCCTCAGTAAAGCGGACCATTCCCTTCATTCCTGTCCAAGTGCAAATACAGCTGAGGTGTTTGCACAGCACTGCCAGGACATCCTTGGTGTTCCTGCTACACCTGGTCAGTTCTATTAACTGTTATTAATTGTTAAAGTTACAGAATCCTAGAGTGACATCTGATTACTGTAAACTTATGTTATAAAGCCATGCTTACTTGACTCTGAAAAGTAAAAAATGACCAAAGGTCTCAGAGGAATGCAGCACTGTTGAAATTGCTAAGGTATTGTTGTGTGATCACGGAACCATCAAACTTTTTGTTGCAAGTAGTCAACAGGGTCGCCAGAAAAAAGATGCAAATTAACTCTCAAGGATTTGAGAAGAATCAAGTGTGAAGCTACCAGGAATCTTTTATCTTCTAGTTAGAATAGAAAACTAGAATAGAAATATCCTTTATTGTCCCATAATGGGGAAATTTCTGTGCAACAGCAGCAAAGTGGCAGTGACAGGCAACAATAGAAAACAGACTCACTCAAAGAATATAAGATATATATATATATATATATATATATATATATATATATATATATATATATATATATATATATATATAAAAAACAGAACAAAGAATAAAAAAAAATACTGTACAGTAAGGAAAAATTTCAACATGAATACTGTGTAGCTGTAAATAAATACTCCAGTCTAGAGGAATCTGCAACTGAGTTGGTTAATTAAAAATGAACAAGATGTGCATGTTTCTGAGCATTAAAAACACAAACTATTTACAGTTATTGACAACAGAACAATGATAAAATTGTACAGATACTAGCATGGATATAACCACTTATTAATTTTGTTGCGCGTAATGAAGGTTATAGAGTCTAACAACTGCTGGGAGGAAGGATCTTCTATAACGCTCCTTAGTGCACCTAGAATGCAGTAGTCTGTCACTGAAGAAGCTCTCCAGCTCAGCAACAGCTTCATACATGGGGTGGAAGACATTGTCCATCAGTAACGTTATTTTAGCTAGAATGCTTCTATTTCCCACCACCTGAATTAGGTCGAGGGGGCATCCTACCACAGAGCTGGCCTTCCTGATGAGCTTACCCAACCGCTTCCTCTCAGCTGTAGATAAGCTGCTGCTCCAACATACAGTCCCATAGAAGATGGCTGATGCCACCACAGAGTCAAAGTTCTTTAGGAGCGCCCCCTGCAGTCCGAAAGACCTCAACCTCCTCAGCAGGTAGAGTCTGCTATGACTCTTCCTGTAGAGCGCATCAGCATTATGAGTCCAGTCCAGTTTATTATTCAGGTGAACACCCAGATACTTATAAGAGTCCACAATCTCAGTTTCCACTTCCTGGATGTTCACTGGTGTCAGTGAGGTGGGTCTGCGCCTGCAGAAATCCACCACCAGCTCCTTGGTTTTAGCAGCATTGATCAGGAGGTGGTTCTGCTGGCAACAATCCACAAAGTCCTGAGTCCACTGTCTGTACTCTGAGACGTCCTCACCTGTGCTGAGGGCAACTATGGCAGAGTCAGAGTAGTTCTGACATATTCCATAACTGCAAGCTACCAGGAGTACCTTGAAGTACAACATGTTGAAGACAGATCTTCCAAAGGTTTTATGGATTGATGAAAGGAGAGCAACTCTTGACGGACCAGACGGATAGTCCCGTGGGTGAGCTCCACTTTGAGTTAGAAGGCAGCAAGGTGGAGGTGGGGTACTGGTGTGGGCTGGTATTATTAAAGATGAGCTGGTTGGATCCTTTTTGGTTTAAAATTAACTCCCAAACCTGCTGCCAGTTTTTAGAAGACGCTTTAAGCAGTGGTACAGGAAGAAGTCTGCATCTTTCAAAAAGACAGTGATTTATATGCAGGACAATGCTCCATCACATGCCTCCTAGTACTCCTCTGTGTGGCTATCCAGTAAAGGCATTAGATATTTAAAAAAAAAAAAAAAAACTGCTGACATGACTCCCTTCCTCACCTGACCCGAACCCTGTTGTTTATAATTCTCACTTAAACAGATAAAAAAGTGAGATGAGAAAATGTGTTTTTCATTTAATTGCATAATAATTCTGCACAATAATAGTTGTTAAATTATTGTGCACATATGTAGATATTTTCCTAAGAAAGCCAAAGCCTCAGTTTTACTTTCTTAAATATTCATGCTTGAGGTTTGTTAACATTTTGAATTAACCGAGAGGACTTCAGTTGGTGATTAATAAAAACAATCCTCATTGGCTAATAATTGTGCACACAGTTTAAATGCAAAATGTTATGTGTTGCAGTAAACACCCCAAACACCATCCCTGTAGTAAAACATGGTGGTGGGAGCATGATTCTGTGGGCATGGTTTTCTTTAGCAGGGATGGGGAAGTTGAAAAATCCCAAATCACACCACTTTGAAATACATTACTCAACAATTACTGCACTCCGAACTCTCATTTTCAGTATTAATACTGCTCATACTGATAGCGTGATATATTCACGATATATTTCAATTTGATTCAAGCGTGTTGAAACAGGTGCACATTTAAAAGTTACAGGGCAACGGTCCTTGAGGCCTAGAGTTTGAGACCTCCTATTTCAAAGCATATGCATGTGTTAGACTGGCTTAGGTCTAAATGAAAACACACCTTACACTCATAAGAGCTTTATTTGCTAAACATTTTGAAACTATTTTGTATCAGGTGAAATCACTCGTTCTGTCATTTATGTCAATAAATATGTGTGTGGTTTCAACAGGCACCAATATGACAGCCACTTTCAGCCACCTGGCTGGAGGATATGATGGTCAGTACTACAGCTATCTGTGGAGTGAAGTTTACTCAATGGACATTTTTTTCAGTCGTTTTAAAAAGGAAGGCATTATGAACCCAAAGGTAATATGGGATTGTTTATTTTTATTTGATTTGAACTTGACCTCATATTGTATAAAATGTCTTCACGTGTGTCTCGTCAGGTTGGGAAAGAGTACAGAAGGGTGATACTGGAAGCTGGAGGCTCTGTGGACGGGATGGACATGCTGAAAAGCTTCCTTGGACGTGAGCCACGCCAGGATGCTTTCTTTCAGTGCAAAGGACTGACTACACCCCAAGATACGAAAACATCATAAATAGAAACATTTTTGAAATGTAAAATTAGTATAAAAGACGTTTGAAACCATTTCAGTTTATTAAAAAATAAAAATAGGTGCTTTGGTGTGAGAAACATAATTTAAAGACAAGCTTTACAAGTTGTCTGATGAGATCAAGAGGGTCATTAGATTAACTGACAAGCCAGTTTCGTGAGGAGCATCCCAGAGATTTGGTGTGTTTCAGAGGTAGCTATTGTGATGTCAGACTAAATGCTCCAATAGTGCCACTGTTCAATGTGAAGAAAAGAGCTAGAACTTGGAAGACTCATTATTAGAATAACATGAGAAGCCAAAGTTGATGTCTATGTTTATAAAATCATCACTGAACACTTTTCATATTGACTAATAAAGGTAAAACACAGTAGAAGCTGTGTGTTTGTTATTTAAACCAATCCCTAAATTTGACTTTAAGTACCTTCTGGATAAGTCTGAAAGAAGAAAGAGTATGAAAAAATATTTGTATTACCCATCCCAACACAAAAGTTAACACTTTTATTTATCCATCTGTCATCCATTAATCTATTTCTTTCAAACATCCATGCATTTTAACCACTGATCAACCCATAGATCTCATCACTCTGTATTCACCCACCCATCCTGTATTTTTAAAGGAAGACAAACTCTGGATGTTTAAATCTGGAAGAATATGGAATTTTGACATGAATATGTGTGGTGGTTTCATGTAGTTAAGTATGCTTTGTGGAGACCAAAGTCTTGCCTGTTTTCAAAGAGAAGTCAAAGTCAGTATCCATGCACATGTTCCATCCTTACGGAGTCGCGAGGTCTATTTCCAGCTTTTCACGTGTCATCAGGTGAGAGGCGGGGTACTGGACAGTCGCCAGTCCATCACTCACCTAAGGAGAATTTAGAGAGACCAATTAACCTAAGTCAACAGGACTGTTTTTGCAGAAAGGACCCTAGGATTCGAACCCTGCAAGGCAACAGTGCTACCAACTGCATCTCTGTACAAGTTTGCACAAGCTTGTTTACGAAAAACAATATTTAGGATTTCCAGCAGGGGGCGCCAAAACCCCGCCAGTGTCTAAAGTCTCGTCACATAATGGTGCAAACACCTTTTGTACATATGGGAAACGGGATTTAAAACATAATTTACAGCGGGGTAAACACACTTACTGTGTTTAGTCTGCGTGGGTACATATTGAGAAAGGAGGGACACATTCGGGCCGATGGACGGGGGAAGATGGGGATCATCACAAACACAGTCTGGGTGAGACAGTGAAAGCATCATCGAAGCGGCTTTGGGTGAAGCTGGAAAAGCGACTTCTGGCGGACAGCTGTCTCCTACAAGTAAAGGTCGTGGAGACGAAACTCATCTCATCATCTGGACTCCCACCAGCCTCCATGTAGCTCAGAGCGACTGCTTAACAGCCGCGACTATGGCCAATGATTAAACACAAGGAAATTATGAGCGAAAACATCTGGGTGCGGCACGCTTTAGAGGAAAACGTTTCGCTCAGCCCGGAGGTCGTACGCATTTTTTACCTTTTGTATTTCCTTACTGATTGTCGTGGACATCTTGGATTTTTTTTTTTATGTTCAGTGTGATTAATTCGCTCCAGTCGCGGGTCGTTTCGCGGTGGTCTTCATCTTTAACTCGTCAAACTGAGACCCGTTGGGAAGGAAAACACTTAAAGTGAGAAAACAGCTGAAGAACTTGAGGGCGGCTGGTTAAGAAGAAATGTGCGCAGTGGGCCAGCTTCAAGTTGCTCTTTAAGTGGGCACCACTAGCTAGCTGCTAAACCGAGGCACACTCGTAACTGAAACCTGCCAAGCTAGCAACTACTTAATTCTCGAAAATATTTTTCGGATAATAGCAGCTTTCCCCCCAACCTGGACACCGATAAATGACGGGAAGACTCGACGTGAATTGAGGTAAGTGTCTTTGTTTGCGCAAGTTATGGGGCCCCATGCTAACATTATCGCTAGCTTCACTGTAGCGTTCTGTAGTGCCATTCTGATACTGTCCGACTTCAGTCTTGTGTATTAATTCAACCTAATTTTACCTTAAGCTGTTTTAAAATATATTGATATTGTTGGTATGTATTTCATTAATGAACGTTAGCATATTTCTGATGTAAAACAACCGTAGGTTTGGGACTGTATTAATAATTTTCGATGCTATTTAATATCGGCAGTAGTATATGGCTGCCCCTTAGAGGTTCTAAAGTTTCACTGCCCAGCAAAGACATCAGTCTTAAAATTGTAATTCTGGTATTAATCAATAGACTGGAAAACAATGCACTTTATTAAACGTGTAATTATTGTGTCTATATTTAAGTCAGACGATTTAAAGCGAACTAAAACTCATAATGTGATGGCTGTGTTGTCATCTTATAAACAGATATAGCTGTTGTCGACCTTTCTAGCTCTAATGTAAACAGAGTTATCAGCTGCCTCTTACCATCGTTTCTACCTCCAATCTGAAGTGATAGCCATCTTCAAAGCAAACCACATTTATTGGCACCCCAGAGAAGGATCTGTAAAACCTTAAAAATGCATTTGCTATTGTTGTAGCAAAAGATCAGTGATTTTATTTGCTTTTTAAATACATTTTTTTTTTTTTATCTTTGCCTGTTTAAAATAGGACAGTATTTAATTGTCTTATACAGTGATGGCTCGTTTTCAGTTTTTGTGGTGGAGTCCATTAGGTTCTTATTTAAAATCAAATGGTATCCCACAGCCTGTCTGTGCTTTAGAAAGCGAAACAGGCCCACAGCATGACAGATCCTCCACCCTCTTCAACAAGTGGACATAATATGTTTTTTTTTTTTTTAAGTATTAAGATAAGTTACTGCTTCTGTGTGTGGGGCCCCATGCTAACATTATTGCACACTGGTTCTGATTGGATAAGCGATTACTCGACTTTGATCTGTTGTGAATCAAAAATGAAAGTCTTATGTAATGTTGCACATCAAAGCAAACTGTTTCACCAGAAAGAATTGCTGAATTGCTGTTCATGATACTAAATGAATATATATCTGGCAAAGACAAATACTGCATTTTAAAAATTGAATCATGTAAAAACTGGGGACTCAAAATCTCTAAAATTCCCAATTAAAAAAACAAGTTTTTGGGTATTTCCATGAAATGCCCAATGGTTGATCGTATCGTTAGGAATTCTGAAAACTCCAAAATTGCAAAAGCAAATAAAATACATTTCTTAAGCAGACGGCACTGCAAGTAGCGTAACTGCCGATAGATCGATTTGGGAGCACGTGTATATTTACAATGCAATGCACTGTTGCCTGTTTCGATAGCTCCTTTGCCGTCTTGCTGTCATATTCTCATACCTTTGTGTACATAAAGCTGTCAGCTCCTCTAATGGTCATTAAGCTAATAGCTGTAGCAGCAGTTTTGTCGTCATTTGTTTTCACAGATCGGGGTTGGTGTGCTATATATTGTCAGTGTATAGGTGTTTTTATTCTCTTGCTGTAAACTAACATTACTGTTGGTGCTTCTGAGCTCAGATAGGAGACACATGTTGGAAATGTCCTCAAGAGCTTCATTTCAATGATTGGAAAAGCAAAAAAAAAAAAAAAAAAAACATGCAGGTGAACCTTGTGGGAACCTCTTGGTCCGTTTTTCTAAATCGTGGTGTTTTCCATGTCAAGTGAAAGCGATAAACCTCCAAATTAGAACTAGACTGGGTGTGTTGTGAATCACCCACAATTCTGTCTGTGAGGATTATTTCATTTATCAAAACACATGAGAGCTGACTCTGCTGACAGACAAAAGTAGTCGTTGTCAAAGGGAAAGTGTTGTTTTGTGACAGCAACGCTGTCTGCATTCAAATCAGGGGATTGTCTCAGAAAAAGGATTTGGCTGCCTTCAGACCCATGCTCCTAATTTGACGGCTGTGTTGTCATCTTGTAAACAGATGCTATATCTGATGAGGCTTCAGAGGCCCTTCGAGCGCTAGTGTAAACAGAGGGCTATCTGTTCTTTTGATTGCCTCTGCCTGTAATCTTAGAAGTGGTAGAAATCAACTGCTGATATAGATGTGTTGTACCAAAAAAATTTAGAAAAATCCAACCTTTTAGTTTGAGTATATTCATTTGGGGGGAATCCCATGTTAAGGAATAAATTTAGTGGACAAACCTGAAGCTTTTTATACTTCACTTTTTTAGGGGTTTCTGGGAACTTCTAATTAGTATTTCATGACTTTGTGTTCTCCTGAGCTTTAAATATGATGCAAATATGACACTGAAACCACTAGGCTGACAGATGAACTAAATGTAACTTTTTATTTAATCAACATACAAATTAAGCAAGAAAATGTAAAAATAAATAAGTTTGTAGCAAAGTCTCCATAGCAGCCATTATATACCATTTACATGGTTTTTGGTTGGCTGGAAAATATGCTCGAAAAAAATGAAGGAACTTTAACATCTGCTTTGGTCATATGAGACCTAAGATTAAGGTTTTTCAGTAAGTGTGACCCAATGGATGAGCATCTGGTAAAGACCCTCATGCCCTCTGTTAAGTGCGGTGGGGACCTATAATGCTGTGGTCCTTTTTTTTTTTTTTTTTTTTTTTTTTTTTGTATCTTCCAATGAATGGCATCATGAAATCTTTGAAGTGAAAAGGATTTTAAATAAAAACCTGGTTAAATCTGATAATAGACTGAAAATGGGTCATCATTTGGTGTTTCAGGAGTGTAATGATTCAGCACAACCAGCCAAATTGACACGTACATGGTTCAACACATGCAAAGCTGACTTTCTTTCATGGGCATGTAAAGGCTGTGTGCTGAAGCTGTAGAGAAGAGAGGATAAGACGGAGAGAGAGATTGTATAAAGACCTATTTCTGTAAGCCTCAGCCTTAAGAAATGTTAGATTAAGTGCTGTCCAATTGCCAAAATGGGTGTACACAAAGTATTAGCAGCATGAGTTGTCAAGCATTGTTATTTCCAAACATTCAATTTTTTCAGTGTGAGGTAATGCTGCTGCACTAAAAAATACTTTTAAGGCTTTTTACTCATCCTCACCAGCACTGTTAGTAAATGTGCCCAGCACTTAACTGCAGATTATGCAGCAGATATTCAAAGGTGACTTTAATCTACCAGTTTCACCAGACTCAACTTTGCACACACTCTTCTCACATTTCCACTCATCAGGTGATTTTATTATAAAAAAGATGCTCATACTGTGTAACAAACATACACTTAGACTTGTATTAAGCTTCATTTCAGCTCCTCTGATCACTTAGTGCAAGTGCACATTCTTTCTGGAGCTGAAGATAAGATGGTAACAAAATACTCTCTGCTAACCTCTTCTTTTCTCACTGTAGTTCTCCCGCTTTTTGTTGTGTCCTAAAGAAAGTAAACATCTGACCAAACTGCATTTCGTGGTATTTTGTCGGTAATTCATGTCTTCCCTCATTATTTCTTCTGAGATGATTGTTTCGTTCTTTAAAGATGGAGATATAAAAGGCTGGACTAATAATGTCAGCTTTGTTTGAACATTTTTGTTTTAAAGGGTCTTCCTAACTCTTCCCTTCTTCTAGTTGCTGGTTCTATTGTTTTAAGAGCCTGTTGAATGGCAGCTTTACAACCTTAGTGCTGCAGTTCCTGCTGAAACAGAAACTGTAAAGCAGTGGGATATCAGAGCATAGATTGGATTTCTGGACACTTTGTTGATGTTAAGTGTTGCTTTTGAGCAAGTAACATTGTGTTTTGTGCTTTCTTTCACCTTCGCTCTGACTCTAGATGTTTGTCCAGGGACATTTTATCCCAAAGAGTGAAGCTCTTTTACTTCACCCTAAAGACTCACCTGTGGGTGACTCGTTTAATTTTTATTTGCTTTCCAGAAAATCAGTTTCATATGCTTCTTTTTTACTTTTACTGTAAGCAAAATGAGAAATGAGTTTTTCCAAAGAAAGTGAC
Organism: Anableps anableps; assembly: GCA_014839685.1. Classification (NCBI taxonomy): domain Eukaryota; kingdom Metazoa; phylum Chordata; class Actinopteri; order Cyprinodontiformes; family Anablepidae; genus Anableps; species Anableps anableps. The sequence goes on from CM026081.1 coordinate 24,966,049, forward strand.
TAAATGCACACTTGACTTTGTTGATCACTGGCAGGTGATTGAATGTTGTAGTGGGCTTAGTTTTGTTGTTGACGCTAAAAAAGGATGTGAAGGATGTACCTCAGTTAAAAAAAAAAAACCCTTCATGCTTTGCTGCTTTTTAAGTAAAATTGACGTAAGATGGTTTTCACTTGTAGTCACCTGTTATAAAGAAAGAAACATGCATTTGTTTGACAGCTACAGCCCTTTGCAAAAGTACTTAAACCCTTGAACATTTTCACAATTTATCACCTTAAAACCATAAACTTTAATGAATGAGGTTTTTTGTTATTGACCAACATATAATACACGTGAAGTAAAGTGGGAAAACAGAAACATGGGTTTAAATTTTTTCTATCAGTTCGTTTCAAAAATACTTTATCACAAAGGGAAATTAAATGTCAAAACTCATATCATGCAAGGATCTTCAAAGATCCTGTGAGCAGGAAGGATCGTTGGTAGCAGTCAGTCTTGGAACGTCTCTGAAGAGGCCTCTGACTGAAGACTGTTGCTGTATGACAGTCTCATGATTGTCACGACATGCTAACAGCTTAATATTGGGGCAGCAGAGATGAAATTCCACAGTAACGTTTACTGGATGACACCATCAGTTCTTGCCAAGCACTGCTAATCCACCTCTTTTGCTTTTGCTGCTCCTCTTTGAATCTCTGTCTGTCTGTACGATCAGAAAGCCGGGCAGAGAGATGGAGTCGGGGATATGTTGCTTGCCCATAATGACTGATGGAAGAGATGGTTTGAACTTCATCCTTCTCTCTGCTGCTCTCCAAGAAGCCTCCTTTTCAACTCTTTTGGGATTTTGTGGTTGTAGTTGAGCTATTATTTGAGCTTTTGAGATTCTAATCAGTTGCTTCCAGTCGTAAAAACAATACCTTGTTGCCACGATTACGCACCATAACACCTGTCGAAAAGTAAAAGAGTAAAAATCATTCCAGCTGCACAGCTTCTGGATGGGTTTCAGTTAATAGACTAATACAGGCAAAGTGAAATTGACTAAACCTTATGAGTCAGCTCTTCCATAAAGTTGTTGATGTTTAAGGTCTGAAAGTTAGCGATGCCTCGTCTTGATGCCAACACATCGCTAGGAATTATCTACTTTCCTGGGAACAGTAGCTGCGTTTCCATTAACCTTGAAATTGCACAAATTGAAATAACGAAAATAAATTTGCTTAATGGAAACACGCCATCTTAAAAAAAAAAAAAAAATCTCCTTTTTCAAGAAAAAGTTTTGCCGCAGGATGAGGTGGTTTTCGGCCATATCAAAATTGGTTTATGTCGCTAAACTGCAATGGAAACACACGAGTCACATGATCAACATCCGGATGTTGCCACTGGCGCAAACCACGAAGAAGATGATAACAGGAAGTAGTTGGAGGATCATGGCACGGCATGTTTTTTAATGACTTTTGGCCTGATCAAGCTTGTTAATTTCTTATTTAATGGAAACACCGTAATTGCGAAATTGTATTTTTTCGACATTGGCAGAAAATCGACAAAGATATGCGCACGTTTGTAATGGAAACGCAGCTAGTGTTACAAACCCCATTGCATTGTAGTATAAGGTTAAAATACCTCATTGAATAAGTTCAGTTTTATTACAACTTGTAGAATATGAGATCTGAAGACGTTTGGAGGTGATATATTTATTTATTTTTGAGAATCATGTCATTATAGTGGGAAATCTGAAGATAAACTAGAGTGTCCTGTATGCACTTTGTTAAATACATTTTTTTTCCACCCATGTAGTCCTATGTTTTTACAGCAGATGTATAGTTGTTCCTTCCAGTCTCTCACATTTATTCACATTTGACTGCAGCAGAGATAAGGAGAAACTAAATACAATTTCTGTCACTTCCTGTCATCAGGTTTTTTTTTTTTTTTTTTTTTTTATTCTTCACTTACTTTTATATGGATTATTTTCCTGCATGCTACTTCATAAAAATCCTGATCGGAAGTGTTTCTTTCATCTTTTCATAGCCTTTTTCTGTTTATGCCCTTAGCTTGACGCTCTTGAGTAGGGAAGATGTGCAAGTGGCAAGTGTGGTCACGTAAGAAAAATTTGTCCGTAACCTGATGATGACCATTTTTGATCTTTCATTCAAACTGGCATGGCCTTTTTGACTAAAAGAAAACCGGAATGCCGGATGGCGAAATCCGCATATTTTTATCTTCCTATGAAGCTAATTGTTCCCAAGGATTTGTTGCTGAATGTGCACATGTGCACTGGTGATTACTTTGGATTAGGTGCCAAATGTTGGTAAAGCAGTTGCATACCAAGGATTAAGACAAATTGGTACAGTAACTAAAGCAGAACAGCCTATTAGATTGACTGTTTTCAGAGCAACCATTTTATAATTGAAGCTAATTTTTAATCTCACTGACCTAAATTATGCCACACAGTGTTTTTTTTATGCTGTTTTGCTGTTGTTCTTGTAAATACATTCATTAAGAAATGTTTATAATCCTCTTTGATTTTGCCCCATGAACATCAAAGAGCTCCAGCTGATTTGACGCCTGAAGAATTTGTGATTTATATTGTGAAAAAGGGTGTTAAAACTGGCCTAACACACATAACACACACTGATGCTTGTATATGTAAATGCTGAATGGGTCACTATGAAAGATGATGGCTATTTGGTACATAACACTCTTTGAGAGAATGTGATTTGACTCATAATCAGTGTAAATATGTAGATTTACATACATTTGACATGCTTGTGTATTGAGCTGAAACAAATGTGTGTTCAGCCCCCTCCCCAAATGTTTGCCCTGTGCATGTGACCCACTTAGCAGAGCATCTGTCTGCATCTCGTTGAGTGTCATCAGCTGCTCTGTTGATAAACTGAGATGTGCTTCTATCATCTTAGGTCTTTAAGGGTTAAAAGAACTTGCAAAGAAATATTTCTGACCACACTAAACATTGGAAATAAGGTCTCGATCTGTCTGCGGAATGATTTGACGTTTTTAGAGGAACTGGCGTTCTCACTTGCGTAATGGAAGGATTTTGAAAGGGTTTTTGTTTACCACATGGGGGGAGAAAAGAGGTTCTTGGAAGTAAACGTAGCAAGAGGAGATCTGTTGTAATAACCATTGGAGACTCCTGTTAAAATATTTTCACATAGTAAACATGCACTTTATAGGCTGCTTTCATATGATTAGGAGTTTTTTTAAATTTTTTATTATCAAAGTAATGTTACATTTGATATTTTTAATACTGCAAATCAAATTGTTAGATTTCTTGTTAGTGTGGTCAGAGTGTATCTTCCAATATGCCATTGACTGTTGCTTTTTTGTCTTAATTTCTTTTCAAAATAATCTTGCAATTATCACTTTATACAAAAATGCAATTCAAACTATTTGCTGGAGTCTTCAGGTTACCACAGGTTAGGTTTTGTACTTTGTCTCATCAAGCACGGACAGACAGTTTTCTCAGAATGACTGCAGGTCCAAGTAAAACATTACTGCTAGTAGTGTAAACATTAGTCTCTGTATCTTGTTTATAATACAAACTCACCACTCGCTTGTCAATAACTGGTTTTACTGGTAATTGTAATGTTTCTTTTATATGGTATTGATCATTTATAACATCAAGACTGAATTTGTGTGCATGTGTTACTTTGTGAAATCTCATGCTGAGTTGTGCAGTTGTATCAAAAGCAATCAGTTATTTTTCTTTTTAAACAAACTAAATCAGAGTTACTGACAAAATCTGCCAGTATCTTTTGTATCTTTTTTTTTTTTTTTTTTTTTTTTTTTTTTTTTTTTTTTTTTGCATGCATGGCTAACTTTTTTTTTTTTTTTTTTTCCCTCATTTTCAATGACATTCACAATGAAAGAGAGACTGTACTGGCCACTACAGCTTCTTGTCTGTCATTTGGTGCACTGCACCCTGATCACCTCAGAAAGATCTTTTAATTTGGAAGTTGAGACTCCTACTCATTAAATTTTATGACGCTCAAAGTTAGTAGGGTATTCAAATTAATTGTCTGTGAACAATTAACTGGAACTTCAGTAAAATGCGCTAGAAGCGTAATTGTCAACAAAACCTACCAGAACAGGATTAAACGTTTTGCTGGTTGCCTAGCAAGAAAAGCTAATGCTGCAGCTTCTGAAACATTATTGCTGAGGAAATAAATTTATACTTATAGATTTCAAAAAGGAACTAGCTAGTAGTAAGGTGATTATTTGCCAGTAAAAGTGACATAGAAACACATATTTCCTTACAGGGCATTGAAAGCTTGTATAAATATTAACGTTTCTTTAAGTGACACATTATACACTAAGTCAATTTCTTTCACTGTTTGTTTAGCTCCTGCTCCAATCTTTCAGGTGATTTCCTTCTCCCAGCTACTTTCAGTTTCATGGATTGCTGTGGTGCTGAATCAAAGGGAATAAAAGAGCAGAAAGAAATCCAGAGCCATTATGCCCAACCCCCCCCACCATCAACCCCCTTCAGCTTGAAATGGGAGCTTCTATCTCTTTATTCCTCTGTGCGTGATGGAGGGAACTTTCCTTTGTCAAGATTCAGTATTCCAAATAGATGTGATGAGGATAAAGGCACCCCAGAGGAAGTGGGGCAGAAACTAATGAGTGTCAGTGCAGTCCAATGTGTTTGGAGCCGATTGGGAGCCTCTATGAATAAGTCAAAAGTGTTTCCTCTTTCATGCAATTCTCTCCCTTTCTGTTGCTGCTTCGTTCAGTCCCTCCCTCCCTTCTGTTGTGCTCGTTGAGGACAGAGGAGAGATGATCCTGTCTTTTTAGCAAGCTCAGTTTTTAGAAGATCAGGTAGCATGGTCGACGCTATTGTGAAAGTGCACAGACAATTCTGCTTTGATTTTTATCATTTTATTTTCCAAGGGCGGCAAGTCAACAACACAGCTCATAATAACTCCAAGTACAAAAGATGGATTACAAACAACAAAATAAAATCATTAAAAAAAAAATTCTGAAGTGTTTTGACTTGAGAAGTAAGCTCATATCAGGTTTCTGGAACCTCTATTTTTTAAGAAACTTGCTGCTCTATCTTCATCATATAATACATCAGACTCTTATCAGCTTTTCATCTATTGCTGCCTGTGTCGACAACCTGTGATTGTCCTCAAAAACTAACATTCTCTCTTCAGCTAAAATAATTTTAATTAAAGCCTGTAGCCAACAAGCTCAAAGCTTAACGACCAATTCTTACAACCCAGATCTGGCTACTCATGTCGTCAAATATGGCCACTTTTAACAGACTGAATCAGGTTGGATATTGCAGATTTTCCCATCAGCTTTTAGAGCAGATGCGACTATCTATACACAACAGAAGTATGAAAGTAGTTTTATGATATTGTGGAATTTCACACACTGAATAGCTTTATAGAGTAGTGATATTCCTATGAAATATGGAAGAGCAAATCTGCTAAAGTTTGTTCTATATTGACAACAATGGTGCAAGATGTGTTGGTCCTACAAGTAAAAAAAAAAAAAAAAAAAGTTATTTGACTTAGCATTTTCTTTTTAAATGCTAGGATTCTGATGTTTATTCTTTTTTTTCCCCTCAGGTAATCAAACTGTTGTTGGATCTGTCATCAGCCAACCACTGGGATCCAGGTCCTTGAATCATAAATGACAAGGTATGAAGGACAGACCAGTCATTTCATTCAGGTTCATTTAATGTTGCTATTACAGCTGTGATCATAGTTGATAGTACCATAGTTAATTTGTGGTCGTTTCTGACCTGATCACTCCGTTAGTAATCATGTGGCTCAATTAAACATTACTTTACAAGAGACAAAGGCACTCTAAAATGGCAATAATGATATATTTTCAAACAGCTGTGCTGCCCTTCTTGATTCAAGCGTAATGTTTGAATAAAGCGGTGTATTAAATGGTTCATTACATGGTGTAGTATGCCACACTTGCTTTATACCCTGGTTTCAAAGCCGATCACAAACTCCACAAACTGATATCTCATGTGTCTCAACATCTCATATTGTATGTATGGCTAATGAATACATGCTCTAGTTTATTAACATGTACCAAGCTGAGCTCTGTAGTGGTTAGCTGCTCTGCCATAAACTTTTTTTGTACTTTAGCCACTCTGTGCTTGTAAATTACTTTGGAAAACAGGGTCTAATAAATCACTGGCAATGTAATAAACACATGCAGGGAATTGTGTTCTCTTGCTGTGTCACAACAATCTGATATCGTGATAAATCGCTGAACCCGCCCTGTGGTGACTGTGTACATCCTGAAGTGGAAACTGAAGAAGGGATGATCTCTGTCAAGTTGAATGATCATAAAATCATGTTACTTTATGATCCCGTTGAAAACGCGTCATTATCTTTTGTCAAGTAAGGTGCGGTTTGGCAGTGACCGCTAGAGAAGTGCCAGTCAGAGTTTTTGTGGCTGATTTGTGATTTTTGTGAGACTTTAACTTGGTGATTTTAATGTATTATAAATAATTAACATTTACATATTTTCCCTACTTTTAAGGATGAATTTATAGTTTAACTGTCTTCCAAAAATTTAGCATCATATATGGGTGAATGGGTTTTTTTTTTTTTGTTTTGTTTTTTTTTTTTTTTTGTTTTGTTTTTTTAGCATTTCTATGTTTGTGTCTGTGTACTCTGTGTTGAGTTAGTCTAAAAAGACAACTGACGTGTCTTAATCCAGGGTGTTTCATGATATATGGAAGACTGCCTTTGCTGTATTACCTTCCTCCTTGTCATTTGCTGAAGTCTCACTCATTGTTTTAAAAGTATCATTGTACTCATTGTTTTAAGAGGTATGTCACCTGAATGAGCAGGTGGCATACCTCCATGGGGAAAAAAAAGTTTCTGTTCTCAAATATGCAAACAGTTTTTGTGTTGCAAAGCCATTTTCTAGCAGTAACAGCTTCCACGCTGAAGAGTGGTGTTGTTTTTGAAGCTCATTAATGTTGCTTAGGTATAGGGAGTGTTAATTGGTGAGAGAAAAAGATTGTATTTTTAGCTTTGGACTGGTTGATCACCAATCACAGCGGGTTGAAAGTAAAGGCAGCTCATTAGTGTCAGGAGACCCGTGACGACTTTGCATTTCTTTGTTAATGGAGACGGATTTGTGTGTCAAAAGCAAAAGCATTTCCGTTTGTCTTTAGTGCAACGTTAACTTGTTTGACGACTTCTCTTGTAGTTCCTTTGCTCTTTGTTCTTTCTGTCATTGTGAAGGGCTGTCTTAACAGCAGACATTTAATATGTTAAACCAACGTCTTCATTTCACTAACAAAGGTGCCAAATTAGATGGGATAGAAAATCAGTGACGCATAGCTCTCTTATGATGATGGATCTCCTGTGTGTGAGCATCCTTTTCAGATCTGATAAATGATTCAGCTCTAAACCCAGGTGGTTGAACTGCTGTGTCACAAAACACGTTCTGTTCATAAATCCCATCCATCTTGTAAATTGTCATGACGACGGATTCGTGGTAACTTGTTTTTATGGAGCTTCAACTTCCTTCTTCAGGGCCAAATTCCCTGCATGTAGAAATACCAAGGAGTGACTGCCTCTGGCTTCTTTACTGATACATGATGACATTAAAGATTTATTTGGAATATGTGGAAAAAGTTTGCTTCCTGATAACAGACTCGTTTTATTTCGGTGAAGTCAGTTTTGCTAACTTGTTTAGTAGTATTTTGGGTTAGTCAAAAATGTCCGATTAGCTACAACCAGTGATCTACAGATCGCTTTAGATTTAGCCACCATATACGTGCAAGGATTCCAGACACATACAAGTTGATGAAATGAAGACTCACCGCTCTAATCTGATAGTGCTTTGGTTTATATCTGAGGATGAAATGTTATTTTTCCATCTAGTGTATATTTTCATGGAATCTTTTAATTGTACTGTATTTTACAATTCGAAATTAATATATATTCATATATATTCCCCAAAAACAATTTTTTGGGGTGTATGTAATTCAGACAGAGCTGTAGTATTTGTTGGCCATTCGAAACGGTATTTAACGAGGAGATCCGACGTCAGGACAATTTTAGAGAAATCTTCTTCATTGCAGCTTTCTTCAGGATGGAAGCAGGGAAGCGGCTGGGATGGATGCATATCTCTGACCTGAATATGTCTGACCTGGTTATTGAATCTTGGCAAATCGTATCGCATTCCCTCAGTTTGTTCCGCCCACATAGAACGAACGAACAAACAAACAAACAGGCAACTGTCTCAGATTGCTGGTCCAGTCCTTCTGTTATGACTTACGCATCCTCCTTTAAACATGTTCACTGAGGAGAGGTGTTTCTTTAATTTATTTATTTTATTTTTTTTTAAGGAGCTTTGTGTTTATTTTCTTTATTGCTTATTTCTCTGGCTATCTAGTGTACTATTGTTTCACTGCTTCTTTCTTCCCTGGGCATCTATGGGGGTGACCTAGATCATCAGCTCTATCTTCAGGGCTTTTTTAAAAAATATTTTTGCTTGAATGACTTCAAGATGAGACAACCTTCGTTGTTTATTAGCACTTGAACTCACCATTTAGTGAAGTTATGCACTTCCTCTCCTTGCCCCCTACCTCTACCATGCTTTATTAGAATCCAGTACAAAGGAAATGCTAAATGCATATAATAAAAAGCTTCAAAGTCAAGCAGGGTGAATACCAGTGCTTTGTTTATTATTCTTTATTGGTAATGAGCTGTAAAACATTCTCCTTGTGTGTTTTTTTTTTTTTTTTTTTTTTTTTTTTTTTTTTTTTTTTTTTTTTTTTTTTAAATACTCTTTCAAACTCTAACATCAATTCTGTAGATTGCTTGTTACACCCAAATTCTCTTGCTTGTGGTTCTGATCCTGATTTGGACCAGTCAGCTCATTTGAAACATGACAGATATCATCCTGATCAAACGTCTTTCAGATTTTAAACCACCATATTTTTCTTACAGTACAATAGAAGCAAATGATAGACATTTTGTTTAAATTAAAGCTGCACAATATAGCTGTCATTATGGTAATGATGTGTGGTATTGAAACAACAAAGGACTGTTTGTCAACCAAATATTGCATCCAAAATAATTTAAATGCAATGCATTCATGCTCTGCAAATACATGTGGCTGGTTGAATGGAGTCACTGCTTTTGATACCCATAATTGAAATGCGTTTTAGTATCTGAGATGGTAAAGCTCATGCAAAGTGTCGGACACATCTACATCGCATCAGATATCATCATCCCAACAAAAAATTTCACAATTTTATTCAAGCATGTTTTTTCTTTTTAAAGTAGGTATGAAGTCTCTTTCTGGTGGGTGTGAATTGAAGTTTTGTCAGTACGAAACATCAAAACAATCAAATCAAAGATCTGAATGGGTTAGAATACTCTAGATGTCTGAAAATCAACACTCATTGAGTGAGAGTAAATAAATATGGCACACAGTGGGGAAAAAAAAAATCATTTCCATCTTTTAAAAAAAGGTTTTGGAGAGTTATTAGTTGCGGGAAGTTCAGGCGAACCTTCTAAATAAGGTTTTGGTGCCATATGTACCATTAGAAATTTGTCCTTTTTTTTTTTTTTTTTTTTTTTTTTTTCTCTCACCATATATCTCACCATACATAGTCATTCCAACTAATAATAATGGTTTTTTGCATCAAATTAAGACCCAAAGTACCATTTTAAAAAAAATACTCCTCTGTGAGTCAAAGCGTTCAGTTCTTTAGTCGGGTATTGTAAGCGGTGCTGGTCAGTTTCTCAGAAGCCCATTAGCCAATTTGGATGATTGACGCATCAATCAGAGCCAGTAGAATCTGTTGGCGTTTGCAAAACTCATGCAGCCAACATCATTCACCAATCACAGCAAGGGAAATGCATTTCCCGTAAAGTGGAAGAATGTAGCGTTGCAGTGTTATACAAGGTATCCAGGAGACTGAAAAAGCCTAAAAGAGTCAGGAGTCATATCAACGCTGGAGCTGAGTGGAAAATATTTACTAAAACACGGATTATAACCATAAACAGCAAATGTAAAACTGAGTTTATGTTTTTGGCTTCATGAAATGAGCCTTGTTTTTCCTCTTGTTTTGCTGCAGGTTCAGTAAGCTTTGATACTTGTACTGTTGGAAATAGGAGATTTTGGGCTTTTAATTTGAAAGGTTGCTTTTGTGGCTAGGACTGCGTTGCACTGTCGTGTGTTTTTCAGGTATCTGCAGCGTCTATTTATGTTGTTTTCATTTAGTTGCTTAGTGTTAAAGTTGGGTCTTGTTGAGGTAGAAAATATTGTTAGATGAGCCTTTCCCCATTTTGTGGATATGCATATATTAGTTAATGTATAGCATGTGTTTGGATTGTATGCATTTCATAAATGACTATCAGGTATTATCTTACCAATATGTGAAATATCACACTTTTTTTTTTTTTTTTTTCCATTTTTGTCATTGCTTCTTATTTAAACCTGGCTGGTGATTTATTGTACAGTGACGTTTACATGGTGATTCAGTAAACCACGACACCTCCAGTGCTGCATTTCCTAACACTCTTGTATTCCCCCGTATAACTGGAAATGCAACAAACCTCCACAGAAACAGGTGATGAGCTGTTAAGGCGGTCCTTTCCTTGGAATAAAGTGTGTGGAAAAGCGAACTGAATTGACTGGCAGATTATTTCACTATGTTCATACCTCATTGTTGGAGGATGCTGGAAGTTGAAAGATAAAAATCAGAACAAGTACAACCAGAGCAGTCTGTACTAAGAAGTCTGTTTTGTTGTTGTTGTTTGTATATTATCTCTTGGGCCATAAACCTTCAGTCACTGCTGCTGGTGCCGTTACCTCCCTCAGATAGATGTCCAAAACAATCTAACCTTTACCATAGACTTACAGAAGTTATGCAACATCTCGTTTGAAGCAACCTGATGTGAAGTTGCTTCCCCTATTTGTTTTTTGTTTTTTGTTTTTTCTTCTTATGCTTATTCAAGCTTTTAAACAAACAGAGACTGCTTCTAACTTTCTATATTTTCAATTGGAAGAGTTATATAGTGAAACATTCTGGACGAACCCAGTGTGTTATTTCAAACGGAATTTAGTCAGTATTGATGGTTCAACATTATGCAAATATTTAGGCAAACTCTGTCACCAGTCGGTGGACTTGTTCATCCTGTTGCAGCTCTCTCTGTGTCCTCAACTGTTTTTAAACCAAATGACTTGATTCTGACTCTCACACATGGACTCCACTGTAGAAAGGTAAATGTGGTCTGAGATTGGTGGCCAAAAACAATGTTTTACTTATGCTAACTCGTTGTTGTTCTTTTAGCTTTGCCTAAGTCACTGTTCTTTTGAAAGTGATTTGTGGGTTTCATATTTAAAAATCTCTTGATGTCCTTTTGCATTGATCAAGATTCAGTATCGCGTGTCAGCTGCGGTACAGCTCCTCTAGCAGGATATTGTCTTGTTGCACATTTCAGCAGCACTGCTGTCAGTCTTTATGTAGCCAGGAAGTGGCTTTCTGAAATTTAAGCAGGTAGTTCATGAGAGTCTGCGGTCTATTGAGAAGCTCGCATGATCCACCTGGCAGATACATCTCTTAGGAAGGTGTTTTTTTTGTGGTTGTTAATGGCAACCAGTTTGCTTTTCTTGTCTAGCTTTAGCATCAGAACTGATCAACATTTATTCCTTTATGGCCTGTTGCAACGTATGGGTACTCCAGTATTTGTGTTCTGCCTGTGACTTTGTGTAAGTGGGTTTATGGAAAATTAATAAAATTATGTTTATCATCTTTTTATGTCAGCCCTGTGTTTGTTATGCAGTGTTGGTTTAAGTGTCATACCTGTTTACATATTTCCCACAGACTAACATTTCAAGACGGGGTGAAATACAGGACCGACTATTAGCTGCTTGTACAAAAGGCTGGAACATAAACATGCTTATTAATGATCTTGATGTGTGGTAGTGAGAATTTAACCTTTGAAGGAGGACTCCCTTTTGCCAAGTTTATATCAGTCTCTGGGGGATCCGAGGCATCTCTGTAACCTTAGTTGCAATGGCCAGAACAAATTAGGTTAAAGTAGGACTGCGTTCATTTTCCTCAGGCTCATCTGTGTCTTTAGATAACATGGGGAATTATTCATTAGAGTAATTATGACGGTCATCTCAAAGGGTATTAAATGAAGCTATCCCAGATTCAGAATATTCAGGCTTCCTTTGGAGAGTAGATGGGGGAGAAAATGTATGCTCTTGCAACTTGATTTGGTTTCCTTACGGACGCAGTTACTGAGTGGAAGTTGTAATGTATTTAGTATATGATCCTCTTCCAGTTCATGAAGATATTATCACTTGTACAGCAATTTCTTTTTCTCCACTTGAGCTGCTGGTCCACTCTTATCTTGTCATGCATGTATGGGAATCTAAACTTTGGTTCCAAGCATGAAGAAATTTGTGAAACAAAATGATCAACATCCTGTAACATTATATAAACTGTCATTTATGATGTATTGTTTTTGCATCTATTGCACCCGCCAGCTCCTGACTCATGCTTTTTATTTTATTTTACAACAAACAGAATAAAAAACAAGTTTTTTTTTTATTTTACTTTTTGTAGATTGTAGGAGAAGCTTCACTTTGTCGTCCTCTCAGTTGCTTCCTGTAATCATAAGTCTTCATTTTCTTTTTAAAGGTTGAAATGTGTCACCATTGTGACACTTCCCTGTTGTTTTCATTTTCTATGCTTAATGATTGTCTGAGTGCCTTGGACTGATACTGTGCCTATAAAAATTACACACCCCTTTGAATGTTTTATCTGTTTTTATTTACAAATCAATCATGATCGACAAAATTTAGCTTTTTTTTGTTGTTGTGTAAAACGAATTTCGACAAATGACAATTGAATAAAATACATGATTGCATAAATATTCACCCTGTTTAAAGTGACTGACCTAATTCAACAGAGCTCCAGCCAGTTGGTGCTAGTAGTCTTAAAATGAGTGGAATTGAGATCAAAGGCATGGTCCATGGACCATGCCTTTGATCTTTCGTCAAGAGGACGAAAGGTTGTTTGTTTGTTTCTCTTGTTTTTTTGTTTTGTTTTTTTGGTCTGATGAGACCAAAATGGGGCTTTTTGGGCATCAGACAAAATGCTATGTTTGGTGGACAACAAACACTGCACATCACCACAAATATCCCCACTGTGAAACATGGTGGTGGCAGCATCATACTGTGGGGATGATTTTCAACAGCTGGCTCTGGAAGGCTTGTAAAGGTGGAAGGTAAAATGAATGCAGAAAATTACAGGGAAGCCTTGGAGCACAATTTGTGAATATTAATGTAATCACTTATTTTATGTTACATATTTTTGTTATTCTTGTAGAAATCAGTTTTCATCTAGACATTGAAGGGTCTTTTTTTTTTTTTTTCAGAAAACCCAAATTTTGTTGATCATGATTGACTTGTAAAAACAACAAAGGGGTGAAACATATCAGCACTGTAGTAAAATGCTGTATACACAGTCTGAGTGCCTCAAAATGTTCACCAGTGCAGACAGAGCATCTGCAGGGTATCATAAGGACAGATTGATTGCAATATTTGATAGACTACTATATATTTCAAGAGACATGTATTCCATCTATATGCTAAGAGTCACATTTTTTGCTGCCTACATCTGATACAGATTTTGGTGACCAACATGATAAAGCTCACAGGACTAACCTCAGAATGAGGTAAAATGAAATAGGAGCATAGTGTGTGTGAACACTTAACCAAATGAATTAATTTTTTAAAATGGCTTGTGTGGTCCTCAGATTTCCTCTTAAGGGTACCTTTTAATTCATGTTATTTCATGAGTTGTTAGAGTTCAAGATCTTGGCTCTCTAATTCAAATTAGGTATCTGAATATTCAGCCTCTACAGCATCATCTGATTCAGTAAGAAAGCTTTTCTGACTTTCATAAATGGATTTTGTTACAAAACAAATGTATTCCAGTAACTATAGTGAAATCCATTGTTGTAACACAAATGTCAGTGGGCAGAAAATGTCCAGTCATTATGGAGATGATTCATTCAGAGCCGCTCTTTACGGAGTTGAAGATCAGGAAGATGCTGTAAAAAGCTCTTTGTCGCAGATCGGATTACTGACCCTTATTTCAGCACGTTCAAAGAAAACAATCATGGTTTTGTTATTTAGAGTCACATAAGACCACTGAGACCAGTGCTCATTGGTGAGATTGAAAGCCAGAGGGAAAACAAAACTGGAACTTCAGGTTCCTCCCCCTGCCGCCGCTGCATACCCCTGTCTGTAATACTACCTGTTTCAGTTGCACTTCTAGCCATTGTTTCAAGAGGATTTCTGTTCACGAAGTTGGAAAGCAGGTCTTTAGAGAGATCTGCGGTTATTATCTACAGTTGAACATGGAGTTGGTATTAGGAAAAGGAGTTCCTTGTGGTGTTAGCTATATGTGACTGGCATATTGACTCGAATGACTTTTAGATGTTTTAGAATAACTTATCAGAGATGTAATATAAAAAGAACCAGACATTACTGAAGTGTCCTCTTGTCGGCGAGGTCCTGAATGAAATTAAGGTGGTATGATAAACTTGAGTAAGTACACCATGGTTTGTGATATCATTTTATTTACACATTTATAACATGTAATTGCATTTATGTAAAAGAAAAAAGTAGTTATTCCTTTTATCATTTGTTATAACATTAATTTATTTAGATTTTGATTCATAGATTTAGTTTAATTTAATTTCTATAGAACATTTCAAACAGAAATTTAACTCAAAGTGCTTAATAGGGTGATGCACACACAAGTGGTTAAAATGTATGTGTTTTGGTCAGGTTTCTTACTCTAAGTGCCATACTGGCAGGAAAAAACTTAAAAGCCTAAATTCCTCTATTTCTCTAGAAACTCATTTAAGTGAGTTTAAGCAATACTGGAGAATGGTTTGTCCTTGTTGTTTGCTTAGTTGAAGTTAACCTATAAAGTTTCTTTTCTAAAAGCTGGTTCTGCACACTTCCTGTTCATTACAGTACCAAGTAACTTGTTATATTTTTGCGTAATACCTTCATTGAGTCTGAGGCCCCGTCCACAAGGGAACTTTTTTTCTCCTCCTAAAACAGGTCGTCTGTTTCCACACTGCATCTACTAAAAAAAAAATGTTTTCATCCATACGGAAACATGGCGAATGGGCCAAACATGAAGTATGGAACATGCGGAAAATGCTTCCACAAGACAAAAAAGCTAGAACGGTGAATAACAAAGTGCAAGTGAAGTCTCGTGTGGAACGATAACTAAGTCGAGCTTCCGTGTCACGTTGGATTGTCAAACTAATAAACTACAAGCCGAACATGTAATCCGCCATTGTTGTTGCGATATATGACAGGTTAGAGGTTGGGCTAATACGTCAGCCTTTTCAAAAAAATTAAAAAAAAAAAAAAAAAAAAAAAGGTGTTTTTGCTGTCCATGTTAATAAGACTTTACAAATAGGGTTCCCTAATACACCGATTCTGTGTGGCAGAAATGGTTAAAAACCTCCCTGTTTTAGAAAAAATGTTCCAGTGTTGACGGGGCCTGAATTAGCCACGCTGGTTGCATATGACGACATGAAACCTAGTAGATCATTGTTCTAATTAGAAACGAATCCCTTGTGGGTATAAATAACAACATCCTTTCTCGTGGTCGTACAGTCACACATTACATAGTTTTCTAAAGTGATTTGTTGGTCATACACAGTTAAAAAACAAAAACAAAAAAAAAAAAACTTTCCAGAAATCTAATTTTTGCACATGGAATGCAAGGTGGTGTGAAAAAATAAATACACTAGATGTCGTTTTTAAATAGTAATTCTGAGATTATGAACTTGTGGGGTTTTTTTTTTTTTTTTTTTTTTTTTTTTTTTTGGTCTAGCTAACTTTAGGTACTCAGTTTTAAAAAAAAAAAAAAAAAAAAAAAAAAAAAAAAAATCGTAACACCCTGCACTAAAAACTTGTATTAGTCCTCTGGTCATGTCGAATACATATTAACCAATGTTGTAATTTGATGAACATAGACCGAATGAGGGGAGGGTGAAATTGAAAGGATAAAAGTAGACTGTAGCAGATTCAGTTCTAAGATGTTCACAGTTTTAAACTTCTATATGCAGCTGTGTTATGGGTGCTGTGTTTCTGTGCTTGCATGCAAGTTCTTTATGCAATATCTTCCACCCTTTTACACGACCAAGAAAGCACATGTTAATGATTCTCCATGGAGTGGGTGTTTGTGGCCAAGGCACGGTTTGAGCTTGATGAATCCTGGCATTGTCATCCCATGTGAGAGTGGTTTTAAACAGCTATCTCATGTGATTGTTGAGGGAATGGGAAGCGACTCACAACATCTGTTTGGGTTAGACAATTGTAGCCATCTGAGACATGAGAAGATCTGCTATGCTTTTCTAATGAGAGGCTCTAATATATTTTCAGTAAATCAACGTGGAGTTTAGGAAAGCTGGATCTATGGTCACTGTTTTCTATGTTTTGGATATTTTTATTGTATTTTATTGTATTGAGGTTTATACTTCAGTTTAACCTGTTTGTGTTAGATTTGTGTTTGTTGTCACAGTGTGTTGTATAAATAAAACGACACTGATATTTTAGAAAGACATAGGAGATCAGGACTTGCTAACCCTAACAGGAAATCTCTGGACTTCTTAAGAAGGTGTTAGTATCGTTATGGACTCGACTTTTTAAGCAGCCCAACCTGAACTCTTAGTAAAATGAAACTGTTTGTTTTTTGGGAATCATTTTGCTTTGTTTTGCAGCTTTGTGCTACCTGTGTGTCAAACTGTGTGTGTTTTCCATCTGAGAAAGAGTGAGAATCCTTTTTTTTTTTTTTTTTCTACCTTAGCAGGACCAAATCAGACAAAGTGGGTAGAAATCTGGAACACAGGCCGCTACAGGAGATCCTTCCGGCCCACAGTCCAGTCATCAGCATCTACAATATCTTTTTGAAGAATCTTAGATAATGAGTTGCATTTAATTTTTTTTTTTTTTTTAACTGAAGTATTTTTTTTAATTGAATTGAATATTCGAGTTCTCATATATCCTGTTTAGATGGGATTTTTTGCTGTTTAGTGGTTGATAATTTCATGCTTTGGTCAGTTGTTAGTAGCCTGACTCTGTGTGGTCAGATTATTGGTCACAGGGATGGTTATTGGTTGATTTTTGAATTGCTTTCTTCAGGTTTTGGGAAGTTAAGTTCAGGAGAAAAAAAATTCAGGAACCAGTAGTCAAAATGCACCTCGAGAAACTGTTTGGGTTCCAACAACCAGAGCGTACGCCTTTAGTAAAGCATTGCGGTCCGGAGAGATGCCCTCTTGAATGAAAGATCAGAAGCAGCAAGGATTCATGTCCAAATCTGTCTTTTTACTATAGTTGGAGCCCTTTTTGGCAAAACAAACTTAACTCTGGAGTTTTAAAGAAGGCCTTCACAGTGTTTTCTATTGGTTTTTGATCGTTGTACTAAATGGGCTCTTTCCTCTGGACCAGCTCAGAGTTGGTTTTTCAGTGCCATAGTTGGTGTTTTCAGCTTTGGAAAAGCAAAGAACTTGTTTTAATCAAGCACTGGCACATGTTGAGTCATTTAACTAGTTTTTGGATAAAAAGCTGTTTGCAAATCACCAACAAAGATATTAATAAATCTCACCGTTGTGAAATTATTGCATGATTTGTCACTGTTGTCTAAGACAACATTCTATTTTGAAAATAAGTCCTCCTATAATGATGTTTGCAAATCCCAAAAATCACATGAAATCCTAAAAAAAAAAAACCCAACAGACATTTGTTTCAAAATATGAATGAATTCTGTTCTTGTCTAGTTGAGTGGAATAAGTGCCGTACCTATTGTAATTCATGTAGTAAAGAACTCTTTTAACAAAGATTAAGTTTTATTTTTAGAGCGGTGTTTGTTTTTACGAGCCTCTGATCCATTTGCATATGTATTCAACCCTGCTGTGTAGATGCACACATGAGAGCATTTTACAATGGTGAAACCTTTGATCATTTTTAGTCCACTGCAAATGGAAACCACATTAAGATACTTCAAAATTACATGTACAAGCATGTAGTACCTCATTTTAGTCTGAGGTCAAGTGGTAATTTAGCCAAAAGCTATTTGACTTTATTTAATATTATAAGTTGGCAGCCTTTTTAATTAATGAGTGAAGAATAAAGTGGCTGTCTTTGGCAAACGTGAAGCATCCAGTTTAAAAGGTGACTTAAAGCTACATTATGAAACAAGACAAAAAGCTTTCTGGCTCTCCTGTTATATTGAGGAAGTGGCTTTTTTTTTTTTTTTTTTTTTTCTGTCCTCTTCCTTCTCAGGCTCAGGCAGCACCAACACTGTTAGCTCCTGCGAGCTGCTGTGTCCTTTTTCCCCTGCTGTGCATTGTTTTTGTTGCTGTAATCTCTGATGTAAATTTGCAGCTGCAGCTAAGCAATCCTGTAACAGGCCGCTGCAATCTGGTTGAAAAGCTGTTCTCCTAAAGCAGGAGCTGGCTTGTACTAATCACATTCTGCCATATCAACCAGAGCGGTCCTATAAATAACACAAGCTATTCACCACTGTCAAAAGCTGCATTTGTTTCCGCTTAACCCCGACACACTTGGAGACACGTATTTGCACGCCTTAGTCAGCTTTGATTGTCAGTCCTGATGGTAAATATCTGGAGATATATGAGATAAAATGCAGATTTTATCCCAACATATTTAATTGACCTCTAATCATAAGAATGCACGCACTGGCTTTTTTTTCCCTTTTCTTAAGTAATTGAAAAGTTATTTGTAGAGCACTTTTTATTTCCAGTCTAGCACAGTGTTGTATTGGTAGGTTTTTTTAAAACTATATCTAAAACATTTGAAAGAAAGTGCAGCTTGGGAAGCTAATGTAGGTAGCTGCAATTCTGTTTGACACGCTATTGGCTGGCATTTCCAAAGCACCCAATTCAAGAGCACCTTTCCTTTTCCTTGCCACTGATTGGCTGCACCCCACAGTGGAGATAAGGAAGACCACAGATGTTCTGCGGTCCTGTAAAGATGGTTTTTAGTGCATCTTCATGCATTTTACGGTATATTTGGTGGTTGAGTTATTAAAAAAGGCAGGCCTATGCATTTTTAGAGGTGGTCTCAAGTATTCACAGATTTCATCTAGTGAGCGGTTGTGGTCCCTAAGTTCCACGAATACCGGGGGTCCACTGTAGTAGCTTTTAAAACTAATAAAATGACCTTAAAGTCTTGTCTGTTGGCCTGTTTACTGGTCAATAACTGTTTACATATGAGGTTAGTTCACCTCTGCATGTGTTCAAGACTTGAGGCTATTCTACCCCAGATCATAGTCTCTATAGCAACAGCCCTGACCCAGGAGGCACTTGAGTTACACGGAGCAGCGGTTGTAAGAGGAAAGTGGTTTCCTAGCCGTGAGCGAGAGAGTAAATGGTATTCTGTGACTGCTCTACCCTCTGGACTGTTTTATTCACTGTTGCACAGAGGAAGCCACAAAGTTCACTGCCAGGCTGCAGAGTCACATGGGCTCAATTCTCACATTCCCACACATTTTTGAAATTTCTCAATAAATGCAGCCACTGTTTGTGAAAGTTCACACTGTGATTCTTAAGAATTTTTACCAGTTTCTCCGCTATCAGGCATTTACTAGCATGATGAGGTTCTTTCTTAAAGAAGTAGGCTAAGAAGGAATATCCTTGCTGAGAGCTTAACATGGCTGGAATATGTGTAGCATGTCTTGAATTTTCTTACTGAAGGAAGTGAAGGCTCCTGAAGGAGCTTGACGAGTAGTTGGTGATCATTCCAGAAACATGTAGGTCAGTGGATAAGCTTATCTGGGCTGTAGGATGTACCACTCATTAGTATGCTGCCTTCCAGATTACGTTTAGGGCTGCTTTAGGCCCAACCAACACTGACAGTCCATGTCTCTGTTAATTGATTTAAAAAAAAAAAAAAAAAAAAAAAAACAACAAAAAAAACTGTTATAACAGAAAGGTTAAAAAAAAAAAAAAAAAAAAAAAAAAGTCCACAGATGTGAACATATCTATGAAGAACGTGGAGCATAGACATCAGGCTGCTTGTATTGACGTAATAACGGAGTTCCCCTGTTGGCTCTGTGTGCTGTCTGTTCATTAATCTCTTCAAAACTACGAAAACCAACCATTTTTGCTCTATAGAGGTATCAACCAGCATCACGTTCAAAACTGGAATCAGCAGATCTGACAGATTCAGTGTTTGCGAAAAAAAAAGCCTGATTAATGGATCTCTAACAAATGCACCTGAAAAAGACTAGTAAGGTAAAAATAAAAAAATAAAAACCTAGATAACTACAATAAAGTGTCAGAAAATGTGAAGCTAAAGAAACACACTGAGTAAACTGAGATATATAGGTATATTGAAATTAATTAGAATTCTACAAGTATAGATGAAACATAAAATTACATTGAATTTATTCATCTGTGTTATCTTGTTTATATGTTAAGAGGAATTTTTCAATTTTAAAACTGAGGAGCCTTTGTTGGATCTAAAATACAACTGAATCAGATTACCTCCAATAACTCCATCTTTATTCAAGTCCCCACTTATTTATTATGCTTTTAATGTTGTCAGTGTGCATACTAGTTACTAAAAATACACTCACAGTTTTCTGAACAACACTTTGGTTACCCAGCACAAATCATTTGATTGTTTTCCAAATTACCAGATGCTTCAGTAAATCCTCTTGCTATTTAAAAATATTGATTTTGACTGGAACTCTCAGTCTGGCAGTGTAGAAAATGCACATTTGCTGTGGATACAATACTTTTAAGTTTGAAAACAACATATTGTGAACAGCAAAGGACCGTCTGTAGGTTTAAATGTGATGTATTGTCGGAAAAAAGGGTTAAGTAGAGATTTTCATTAAGATTTAGAAACGTCTTAAACAAAGATGATCTGACCCGTTTTTACATTTTTGATGGTTGTTCTGATCTAATCATAATTATTGCAGTTTAGTTAAGATTCAGATCTGATATTTTTACATTTTTGTTCTGAATAAAAATGGATCAGGGTCTAAACGCACCTCAAGTTGGACAATTACGTTCTTCACCTCGAGCTTTGATGTGTTTGTTGTTGGCCTTCCTGCAGATATTTTGACTTCCTATGTTTGCACAGTTATTGATATGCTTAATTGGTCACTGGATTTATAGTTGGATTTTGTAAAAAAGCTTTGGCATCCATTAGTTCCGTGGATCACACATTTGGAATCATGTAAATTTAAGCCAAGGAGGAAATGATGCAAATTCTGGGGAAGCACCATATTCATGCCACAGCAGGTTATGATACAAGAAATAACAAGTGGGTAATATGTGATGGGTCCAAGCATATCTCAGACTTTCACAGATTGTGCTTGCATAACTCCACCTGGTGTAGGATCACAGACAAATTATATATTACTTGGGGAGTTGATCATTCATTCATTCATTCATTCATTCATTTATTTATTTATTTATTGTGGTTTTATTTTCAAAAGCTTTATTGTGCTTTAAGAACATATAGCTGTTTCTCTGAAATGTCCAAGCAATCATAAATGTCAGAGGTTGGGGTTTGAGACCAAAATCTCGTCTTGGATCGTCCCCAGTATTTTTTATTTTTTAAAATTTTTTTAAAATTTTTTTTAATCGTTATGAATAGAGCTGCGCTGCTAACTAAGACCTCAATGAAGTTGTCTGACTGTATAGGGTGGGAAAAAAAATGGAGATAACATACTTAGAGAGTAATATCGCAAAGGACTGTTTGGAGCGCAGTAATTGTTGGCTAATTGTTGGCTTGCCCGTTACATGCTAATGTCATAATTAGCCAGTTGAAGAGAGTCTCACAACGGATACAGATGACCCAAAATGCTAAAGATCACAGAGTGATGGAAGCACACATGAGAGAGAGAGAGGTATGCATGGCAACTGATGTGGTCATCACAATATTTACCAATATTATTACCATCAGAAGATTTTCTAATATGGGCAGCGCTAGTAGAGACGACTGTCTGAGTCTGGAGAATGGCGAGCAGAATCTTTGACGGCATCTTGAATCTTAATCAGCGATGCAAAATCATTTGTAATAGAAAAAAAAAAACCCACTACCCTAATTACAGTACAACACCCCTCCAGAATCACATCTCATTTCTAATACAGCCAGCTCGTTTACTTTCTATTACTCGCAGATGTTGCCGTTAGAAACCATTAAATCTGAATGAATTCCTGTGCAGGTTCTAACATGTTCTGCTCATCTGTTCTTATCATCATTGCTGGGCCTGTTCTGCCTTCCTTGCAACTCTTTAAGCTACACCCATTCCCTATGGCAGCCTCTGGTTTTTTTCTCCATGATTGCTTTTTGTTGCATACCTAACGATAACCCACAACTATTACCCCCCCTCCTTCCACTCTATATGACGTGCTTCATCTGTATATGCTCATTTCCCTTTACTGTGGATGAATGGAGCCAAGCACTCTGAGTAATCTGCTCCATCACCAGAGGGGTTGACAGTATTTAAACATGAGCTGTCCGTTTTTATGGCACAGAATGCGTGGGAGGCAGGCCGCCTCTTGGTTGTGCATACCTCCTGAGTGTGGTCAAGTTCATGCATACGTGGAGATGGAGAAACTGCTGACTGGGGCTCTTTTCAGGTAACTTTAGGGAGATTTTGAAGGCTCCTTCTGGAAAATATCCTCGTTATGTAATCAGGAAGAGCTAGGCGGATTTCCTTCAACATGACAAATGTCTGGAGAGGCAAATTAATCATAATCTCTAAAACTCACCTACGCACTGTTTGACATGAGCACATCTGCTCATACTAGAAAAATACAATATGACTTTTCTGGACACGGCTATTTAAATTTCATTGGAAAGAAAAAAAGTTTCATTTTTTTGTCTCTATTCTAAACAGTCTGGCTTTAATTTAGAGGAAGACTATCACAATATTCCAGCTCAGTGAGGCTGTGAAGATTCACAGTGAATGAAGTGCGCTGAGATTATGTGCTGTGGCAGCACTCAGATTAAGATGAGGGGGAGGAAAAGTCGCATTCTCTGCATGCTCCAGTGAACAAAGCCCCTGTTGACCAGGGCACATTCCATATTGGGCACTGTACTTAGTGAAAACCATGGCGTTGACCCCAGACTCAAGCGATAACAATATACACTAATATTTCTCGACAACATCCCTCTCTTGTCAGCCTTTTAATTGATCAACAAGATGGGAAACAATTTGTGGCGTCTTTGGGTTTAATTTTGTTTGCATTGTGAATACAGTTTTCAATTAAAGCAGCTGAATTATAGCTAAAACATACTTTTTATGAGCCTTTTGCTACAATCTGAATGTCGTAAATATGCAGCCTGTGGACATATGCCTTTTCTAACAGAAAAATGAAGAAGAAAAATAAATGTGAAGTGAAACAAATGGCTACATTTTTATCCAGCTTTTGTTTTTTAGGTTTTGGATGTGAAGTAACTGTAAATTGTAGAGAAATGATAGAGCTGCCCGTCAGAAATGTTTGCTTCTTTGCAAAATAGCTCCGACTCAGTCAGATTAGATGGAATTCATCTCGGGCTGCACTATATCAGATAAACTGGTTGATTCCGATACTGTTGTTAAATATATGCAATAGTGACATTGATTATGCTTAACCCACTCTTCTCTTTATTGCAATTTGCCTGTTGGTTTTTGTATGGTTCAGCATCTCGGTGACTGAAAATGTACATCTGTCGTTGGCAACAAAGGCAGGTAGAGATTATCCAACTGACAAATATGTTAGCATGCAGAGTATGAATGTATGGCACTGGAAGTTTGATATCCAAGCATCTACTGTATTAGGCAGTCCTTTGAGATTGCAAGATTGCAGATGTTGTAATTTTCACGACAGTTATGATATACATTGATACATTGTGTCTTACCTGGGCTTTGCTATTCTAACACATACATATAGTTTGGTCTAATGCAGGGACCAGCAACCTGTACAACCATAAGGGCCATTTTAGTCTTTTGTCCAATAAACAAAGTTGTTTAGAGATACAAAAGCTGCATGACCCATCGAAGCAAAATAGCCATTTTCCTTCTAATATCTATTATAGGATTAATTAATTAATTTTATTAAAGAAAATCTATTTTAGTTTTTAAAATATTATAAAAAATGTCCTTAAAAGAGAATGAGTACATTTTCTTTAATGGAACATTAAAATTTTCTCGAATTTATTTGTTAGAGGCAGAAAATTGACTTCACAGAAAATATTCCTAATACTACCAGTGTGAAAAACTTGATTATTACCTTTACATTTCAAAGCCGTGCTCAATTGTTCATGACATTTGGCCAAAGTTTGCACAGATAATGGTATAAAGCATTCCATTGGAGCTCTGGGTGTATGTTTAGGGTTGCTGTCCCCACAGCATGATGCTGTCACAAACTTGTCGATCACTGAAATAAAGCCTTTCCCCCACAAGATAAAGAAAACTAAAAATTGTGGGGTGGGGGGGTTCTACAAACTGTATTCAAATAGATATGTGTGCAAAGTTTGTCTTTTTGGCTTAAATAAGATACTTTGATACACACAGTGCCCATTTGAACAGAAAAGCGAATATTTCCTTCTCCCCCCCCCCCCCCCCGTGCACATTGGTGGTTTAGCCAGCTCCTCTGCTGTGGAGCTGGGAAGTTCAGTTCACCACAGCAACATTAACGTTGGGCAGGACAAGAAGAACAAGTCGCATGAAACTTTCCAGGAAATGCATGTTTATCATAAATCAGCCAGTCATGCTCTAAGGCGACCCAAGAGTAAATATAGAAAATGGTCCCAGAGCTATACCTAACAGTACACAACAGCTTGAAGCTGAAAAGAAATGACCCACTGCCACTTCAGTATCTGTGGTTTGTATATGTTGAGGTTTCAAATGTTTGAATTGAAGCCTTAATATTAAAGAAAAGTAATCAACTGTCTTTCTTTCCTTGAAGCAAGAGCTCACTTCTGAAGCTTTATTTAAACTTTTATCATTAAGATGAAAGATTTAAAAACTACATAACTATGTTATGAAACGATATATTCTCTCACTGCACTTCAAACGAATTACTGTAACAAATATTTGTAATGATCATTCTCTCCCTGCTCTCCCTCTCCAGTCCCTGAGGATGTCCAAGCGGAGCTTCTTTGTTCGGCTGGTGCCGTGCCGGTGTTTGCGGGGTGAGGAGGAGGCGGTGACATCTCTGGACTACTCCCACTGCAGCCTGGAGACGGTTCCTAAGGAGATCTTTAGCTTTGAGAAGACGCTGCAGGAGCTCTACCTCGATGCCAACCAGATCGAGGAACTGCCTAAAGTATGACATTTAAAAGTTTCTGCAAGCTGCAGCAATAGGGTTGCTTCCGAAGGGTTCAGAAAGCAAGATAAAGAGTCTGTGCCGTTTTTAATCTGATGGGATATAATGGAAGCAGTAATCATGCTAGAACGTTAAAACCACTCTTAAAGAATAGCTCTTAAATGGTGAAGCCGAGTCCTCAACTTGTTCTTCTTCTCTCTTCCTTCAGCAACTGTTTAACTGCCAGTTACTCAACCGACTGAGCATGCCAGATAATGACCTAACGGTATTGCCGGCAGCGATCGCAAACCTCATTAACCTCAAGGAGCTTGATGTCAGCAAAAACAGTAAGCAAAAAACCCCAACAACAAATGATTGTTTTCACTGTGCACCTTTGCTTTTTCTTAGAAACTGGGCTTATGTCAGACCTTCTTCTGATCCACAGGTAAAACAGGCCACGTAAGGCTATGGCCTCAGATCAGCTTACCATAGGCTAAAAACTGACCATCAGCAGTTAAGTGACTGGTGGTGCTAAAATGTGCAGCTATCTTTTTTTTTATTTATTTATTTTATTTATTTATTTTTACTGCTTTTAACATTCATCACAGAAAAAAAAAAAAAAAAAAAATCTGAGTTTCATAGTTGCTTTCCTTTTTGGATCACATCCGAGACATTCTGAGGTATAATGTCACAACAAGTTTTGTTTAGTAAATGACGTCACAGTTTGATGTCTCAAAACAATAATGGGTGAACAAGTTCATGCATGCTATACACTGTTTCTCAATAATGCCAGGATAAAGCAACTGTCTTCTCTTCCTTAAAAGGGTTTAATTGTGGAGGAAAAAAGAATTCTTGGTGTTAGCAGATTAGAAAAACTAAAGTGTGTGTGGTGCTTTTACCTCCAGCCCCTCTATGTCGGTGCTTTGTCGAACCATCTTTTGCTGAACTTACAATCGCTAGTGTTTTTGGCACTAATCCCTACTAGTTTTGCACATCTGGAGATTTTTGCTCATTCTTTGGAAAACGCTCGACCTCTGATTGAATGGAAAGTGACTGTAAACAAAAACTTTCAAGATTTGCCACAAGATCTTGATTGGATTTAGGTCAGGACACTGACCCAAACACATAAACCGTTCCATTCTAAGCTCTAGCTATATGTTTAGGATTGTTGTCCTGCTGGAAGGTAAACCTCCACCCTTCCAGTCGCAGGTCTTGTGCAGCCTCTAGCAGGGTGCAAAAGACTTTGTTTCCAGGATTATCCTGTACTTCGCTCCATCCACCTTCCCATCAGCCCTGATTAGCTAGTTTCACCGTGAGGATGGTGTGTTCAGGGTGGTCTAGTGTTTTGCATATTGGCCAAAAAGTGCAGTTATGCTCTCTTCTGACCAGACTAACTTCAGTCGCGTGTCCTCTATTATGGTTTGCATTGAATAACAAACAGGACTTGTTGTGACTTCCTTTGAGCAATGGCTTTTTTTTTTTTTGTTTGTTTGGCTTTTCTCTTGTCACTCTTCCATAGATGTGTGTGTGGAGCATGACTAATATCTGTTGTCCAGAGATTCTCCCACCTTAGCAGCGGAACATTTTATTTAGCCGTTAAGAGGAGCTAAAAAGGAATGCTTGCCAAACTTCTAAGACTTTAATTCGTTAAAAAATCAAGTTAAAGATGAATTTTTTTTTTTTTTTTGCTCAAATTTGTGCCTTTAATGTGAGAAAGTTTGTATACTTTTGCAAGGCGCTACATACAGATTTACTTGTTACGGTCTAACTGTTGTCATTGTCAGAACATATAAACAATCTGATCAAATTCTCAGGCTTTTAATGTCATCTATTTAAAACAGTTTTGCTATAATTGCGTCAGTCGTTAAACATTAACCTCTTGTTGTTTTTAAAATAAACGAGTGGCGAGGCAGCTGAGAATAAACATGTTTTTGGATCTTGCTGCCCATTTTTTCATGAACCAGAGCTTCTTGTGTCATGTTTACATTTAAAACAGCTTCTTCTTATACACAAAACACTTCAGGCTAAATGTTGTAGACACAGGAAATAAACCTCGAGACTTGATCACGTTCTCTTTCTTGTAGTTCAAACATTGTTTGTTGAGAACTTGCAGACTGACATTTAGAGGCGTTTTTCTTTTATGAGCCAGTGAATTCTCTCTGTGATTAAGAAAGGATCTTTAAGATGTAATTTTGTTTTTTTTTTCCCCTGTCAGTGTTTATAAAACGCTCATGAAATGAAATGAAACACTGCTGTGAAACATCGTTTCTAGGGGGATGTTTTGCAGTTTTTAGATTTCAAAGTGACTATTTATTTATTTTTTTCTGTACTGCTTCCCTCAAGGTATCCAAGAGTTTCCAGAAAACATCAAGAACTGCAAAGTCCTTGCTGTCGTAGAAGCCAGTGTGAATCCTATATC
Organism: Anableps anableps; assembly: GCA_014839685.1. NCBI lineage: Eukaryota > Metazoa > Chordata > Actinopteri > Cyprinodontiformes > Anablepidae > Anableps > Anableps anableps. The sequence continues at coordinate 24,993,790 of CM026081.1, forward strand.
CAAGTGAGTGTACATTTCCCTCATTTAATGCAACTTCTAAGTGCCTTACATTATAATGTTAAACATGAATTAAGACTTTAAGGTATTCTGATGTGTGTGGTTAATGCTCTCTGCTGTTGTCTTGTCAGGCTCCCAGAGGGTTTCACTCAGCTTCTCAGTCTGACGCAGCTCTACCTGAATGATGCCTTCCTTGAGTTTTTACCATCCACTTTTGGCAGGTCGGTTTGTTTTCCAGTCTATATTGGAGAGAATTTGTACACACAAGAAACTTAAGTACAAACTGTCTTTTTCTGTAGGCTTTTGTTTTAAGTCCGTCTACTGTGTGAAGTAAAAAATATATTGTGATTTTTATCAAAACTTAAAATACAATTTTCGGCAATTTCCTTAAAATCAGTACAATTTGCATTCATGTTTTTGACTTTAAATCGTGTATGTGAAAAGAAGGATTAGCCTTAGATTTATATTATAAAAAAACCAAATAAATATAAAGGAAGGCTCCACTCTTACTCACAGTGTAAATAATTAGCAGCATCAATATCATAGATTTTTCTTTTCAGAGGCAGAGTCTAGTTTTTATTTACATTTTCTGTAAACTACAAAGACTGACCGGGCGATCTCCTCAAATATGAACCAGTTCCACTGGTAATAAATATGTTATCACCAGCAGGTAGTACACAGACCCATTCAATAAATGAGAATGTTATTGAAAAGCTTATTTATTTTTATAACTTTATCACCAATTGAAACACATTATATAGATTAATTACAAACAAATGGATGTTTGAAAGCCTTTATTTCTATTAATTATGATGATTTTCCACTTACAGTTACTGAAAACATGACATTTAAAGTTAGAATATAACATCAGACCGTTAAAAAACATTTTTAATACAGAAATGTTGGGCTAATGAAAAGCATGTTTAATAACTGCTTGAAGGTTATTTTTAAACGGTCTTTCCTTTTGGGCCTTTATTTTTTTCTTTCATGGTGGAAATGGGCTTTCTTAAAAACCAGTGGTATAAAATCTTGAAAAAAAAAAAAACTTTTTTTTTTTTTTTTTTTTTATTTTTACGAAGATCTTAATCTTTTAAGTAGAATGGCTTTCTTTCCTTTGAAAAAAAATTAAATAAATGAATTTCTTGCCAGACATGGAGCGTTCTCGGGAGGTAGTCACAAAGCCATAACCTATATGAACTTTGATAGGGGATTGTGGAACATGTGTGACCTAGAATACAGCTGGACAATATAGCAGAGACACCAGATGATCCTCCAGTATCCATCTGATCTGCAATGTTATGGTGTTTACTATTCAAAATGTTTTTTAACCGCCTGCCTGAGAATCACAGCGCAGAGCTCAGTCAAATAGAGGGGAAGTCTCCCACACACATCTTCCACACATGATCAGGTGAACGCTTTAAGTTGCACCCATTTGCTTCTGCAATCCCAGCTGCATCATCTTAAAGCACACATGCTGTCTCTAATCGCTACATAATATACTTGAGTGACGGCACATATTTAGCAAGTCAGTCGGTACAGCTGTGACTGACTTGGCAAGTCAGGAGCGTAACAGTGGCAGGTTGACTTCAACCCCCCTCACTGCCTTGGTCTATTTGGTGAAAAAGTATCTTGAATCTCACCTTGGAGTGCAATACAGAAGGGGCTTATGAGTCTTCTTCCTACAGTAATAACTTGCACACTTAGGTGTCTTGCTGGAAACCTTTTGAAATAATAGTCTCTGATTAATTTAACCACTAAGAGAAATGTACTTGCATAATGTGAAAGCTGGGTGTTATGTAAAAAAAAAAAATATATTGACTATGAAATGGGACCAGCTGTGTCATCCTTACATCATGGTGAGGTCGAATGAGGTGTATGTAATTACATGCTACTTGTCAGTTCTGGGCATCAGATCCTGAGATGTACTTTCAATGTTTTTTTTTTTTTGTTTGTTTTTTTTTTTGCTTTGTTTTTTTTTTCCCCGTCCCTACTCGACTTTCATGAGACAAAGACAGTTGCACCCTAAGCTCAAAGGTTGTAACATATTTGGACAAAATATGACTCTGACTCTTTCTGATTGCAGGTTGACAAAGCTACAGATACTGGAGTTGAGGGAGAACCAGTTAAAGATGCTGCCAAAGTAGGTGGTTTTCATCCAGCAAATACTAGAAACAAGCAAAGTCATCCATCTGCCGTGAATATTGCTGGTCTTTATCACTGCCTTCTGGTCGTTACGTTCCCCTTAGAAACCATCTGATATATCTCCGTTTTGTACTTCATCCAGCCTCTTTTTTTTCTTCTTTTTTTTTTTTTTAATTTCCACACCTCTGCCCGTATTAAATTCCACTGTGTTACGTAAAGGCCCCCCTTCTCTTGGCCACTTGCTGTGACAGGTTTTATAATCCCCAGATAACTCACTGGGGTGAGGATTATTTCACCATTTTCTCAGGAGGGGACTGAATGTCCCACAAATATTAGAGAAGGCTCCCGGTGCTTTTCACCAAAGTTACTTTCCCTTCTACTTTTTTTTTTTCCTCTCCTTTTCTCACTCTCTCTCAGTTTTTCTTTCATGCTTCACTTACCGCAGCATTTCATGCCCTTCCCATTTCCTCAGCAAAACTGTGTTTCCCTATTTTCCTTTAAGTTCTTCCTTCCTCTGGCAGAGTTTCCTTTTGTTCTCATGCTCACTGTTGTCAGTGACTGGCAGGCCAGCCAGCGCTCTCCGTGCAGTGCTGCAGCTCAGCAGCGGATCTTCTTTTTCTTCACTGTGTTTATGTGACACAGGACAGACCTGTTAGGAGCTGAAGGCCTGACAAAGAAAACGACTAATGATCGGGAAGGTTGCCAGAGCAACACACAAGCATCTTGCAGATGTAAACAAAAGTGCGCACACACAAAGGGCCGCAGCAGAAGTCTTTTCAGGGTTTGCATATAGAAAGTTCAGCATCTTTTCTCCTCATTTCCATCATCGCAGACAGCTTACATGCATGAACTGAATGTTTAGCTGTATTTTAAAGAGGGCTCGCCACAACTTTGAGTTCCGAGAAAAAGCAATGACCCCAATTTCTAGATGAGCTAGCATACCCCATTTCAACCTGCAGTGGGGCTTCGATGTAATAATGTGCAAAAGCTGGCTAATAGTTGCTTTCATTGTCATGAGTAACAATTTTACATTGAACCTCCTTGCTTAGAGGTTTTAAATTGTTTATAATTGGTGCAGTGTGTCTGATAGCATTGCTTTATGGGAAGCAGATGAAAGGAAAACAGGAATTCCACAGGGGTGGGCCTCAAGCTCTCCATCTCACACTGAATATGAGTCAAATTCAAGGTAACACTGCTCATTCCCTCCATTTAGAGGCCTTAGCAAACTGTTCCCAAACAGTACTTTTAATTTTATTGGCTTAGTTTTTAGTGTAGATCTCTGGTCCTCTAAATATTTTCATAAATCATGAAGCTGAATAATCACCAAAAAAGCTCCAATCTCACTTATTTTCTTTAATTATTACAACATTTTCAGAAAATTTTGGCTAGCGCCTCATTTCCATTTACTTTGCTTCTGATCCCTGAGTTGGCCAGTTAACTCATGAAATATGACAGGTTATGATTCCTGATCAAACCAAATTAACCTTCCACTTAAATTAGATATTAACTCATAGAATCATCATTCCTTATAGCAGACTATGAGTAGATTATAGAAAATGATTTGTTGTCAAAGTGGGTATGAAACGTCCATGGCGGGCATCCACATTTTTGTTACATAGCATGTTCAAATAAATTGGATACAAAACAACTAGGGGTGCACTGATTGCAGTTTTCTGGACGATCACTGATCTTTAAAAAGCCTGACCTGCTGATTCCAATTTTGGCTGCTAGAGATTTATTTTTTATAAATATAGAGACAAAGTCTCTAAGTTGGCAACAGTTGGGTAACTGTTGTTTACCACACAGACATGACCTGGGTCTGTCAGTCAGTCATCTTTCACAGCGGAGCAAAAGGGTCCTGTGGCTGATTTTTAGACCTTTGTGGAGGTAGATTAGATCGGTATCAGCCGATCACCTAAAATTAAGAGAAACTGATCAATCTCCATGTTCCAGCTTCAAGTCCAAAAACGAGTGGAATTTAACGTTATGCTAAGTGAGCAACCAGCGACGACTGTTAGCAATACAAGATAATAACATTGTATTTTACTACATTTTCGGTTTATAAACACTGTAGTAACATGTTGGTTAAAAGAGGCTGTACTGCACTGTGTAAAAGATTTAATTAGATGTATTTCTTGACAGTTTAAATGCAAGGCAGCCATATTAGATTTTGAGATCTGGGTTGGTGAGACATCTCCAACCCAGAGATGCTTGAATACCAAGTTTATCCACTTGGTATTAAAGCATCTACTGATTCTTTCTATTAATTTTCACTTCTTTAACCGACACATACTGATTTCAAATCCCTGATCACGGCTTATCGGCTTATTGTAGCAAAAAAAAAAAAAAAACATAGATCATACAAAATAAAATCGTGAGGATACTGTCACTAATTGAGACGTTGTACCTCTGTTCTTTCTTTTTTCAAATTGCCTTCTGTGATGTGTATTTGGCTGTCATCAATTTGAAAGATTCAAGAATTTTTCATTTATTCTTTTTTTTTTTAAGGATTTTATTTTACCTCCTGAGTGAATGTTGTCTGACAACCAGTCCTGCATAGAATAGAAACCTTTTTAGGAATCTTTTATTTGCTCCTTGCAGTTATCAGTCGGTCCAATAATGTCAAAACAATAAGCAGCTGAATAGTCCTGGTTTTTATCCAGCCTGTTTACTGTGTAGCTGGAAATGGAAGCCTGTGACCTGAATGTGTGAAAAAAAATTCTGGAGCCAGGCTCAGGGCGAGCATATGTCACATTTTCCTTTTATTTAAAATGTAATTCTGTATATGTAAATATATATATATTAGTCAGCAGCTGGAGAATATCCAAAAATATTAAAAATATTTGTTTTTATATTATTGTTATTCCTTGGCTTGCTTTCACTAGCGTATGTTGTGCATCACTTGCAGTCACAGATTTTGCTTTTGATTTAGTACCAGCAAATGGATTTGCAGACATTATTGCGTGTGTTGCATAAATCTTGTATGATATTTTAGACATTTTTGTGGCTCCGTTTTTAATATGCATCATCTTGTGTGTCAATAGGAGCATGCAGAAGCTCACACAGCTGGAGAGGTTGGACCTGGGGAGTAATGAGTTCACTGAAGTGGTAAGTAGCTGTCAGTCTGTGGCTGCACAAAGAGCTCTACCACTCCAAAGGTGACCACATCTCCCGCTTCCTTAATTAGTTGGCTTTTTTTTCCCCCACTACATTTGGTACAGATATAGTTAGAAAACATTTTTTTTTTTTTTTTTTTTTTTTGTTGCATATCTTTCCGACAAAACTATTTTCTAATCTGTAGCCTGAGGTGTTGGAGAACCTGACTGGACTCAAGGAGCTGTGGATGGATGGGAACAAATTGACATTTCTTCCTGGGGTAAAAGTTTGAGTTGTTTTCAGCAATAAAGAAATTTGTCTCAGTTTTCACTAAAACGATCAGATTTAACCCAGCAAGGCTCCCTCAAATATTTAACTTCTTTTTGTAGAATTTGTTTATTTTCCACTCGAGAGTGTCTAAAAAGTAGCCTGAAAATCTGCAGCGTTTATTTTTTAGAAGTGAATAATTTATCCCGATGTATTGCTGTTTAGAATTCATTTCATGAGATTCTTATTTTTTCCTCCAAATGGCCTGCTTTGCTGTAAGTGGGTCAGAGCATTAGTTCTGCTGGCAGCATTTCAGCAGCATCAGCTGTAATCACAGACTGGCCTTTTATTAGCATTGAAGTCTGTCAAGCATATAAAACCAAAGGGTTGGCTGCAAATCTTTCAGTGCAAGTGAAATGTGTGTTTTTACTTTCAAAATGTGAAACTGGAATGAACTGGCTAAAATCTGGCATAAGACGCTTTCACCCAGCAAATGCATTTCACAGCTAAGATGCTGTTTCTGTAACACCCTTTTCTTTCTATGATTTATTGATTTTTCGGCATGCTGCCTCCTGTCTGTCCAGATGCTGGGGATGCTGAAACAGCTGGTTTATCTGGATGTGTCAAAGAACAACTTGGAAATGGTGGATGAAAAACTCTCTGGCTGTGAGAACCTGCAGGACCTCCTGCTCTCAAACAATGCCCTCACACAGCTGCCCAGCTCCATCGGTGAGGATTACAGTTCACTTGCACCTTATTCGAAGGAAGTCTGTTATGAAACACCTCACGTCTTGCTTTCAGTGGCTGAATTCCTATCTGGGTTGGTTTCTAAGATTTCCTGTGTGGCTAAAGTGCATTTACTGTAAATACCACCAGCTTTTCATTTTCTTCCCTTTCAATTATATCCATAAGATTTTTTTTTTTTTTTCTCTCCAAATATAAAGAGGTACTTACTAACCCACCTCAAAGCAAATTTATCACAAAAGCCAAATCAGCAAGCTTCCTACTGACAGCCTTAAAAAGATTGTGGTCTTTTTAAGTCTAGATAAGTGTGGAAAATGTTTACATTTCCAGACTTTATTCATTTCCCTAAATCTAAAAAAGTCTGAATTTCTGGAAAGCATAAAACTTGAATTGATTTATATTTGGATTATGCTCTTTCTTTGCCATTTGCCACATTATAACAAGGTTTTCTACAACTCTTTCATTGTGTTTTGTTTTGGGTTTTTTTTTTTTTTTTTTTTTTAATTGACAGAGAACCCACACACATGCATTCTGATTTCTTTTTTCCTAACCCTGGCACTTGATGTTTCTAAGCTGAGAGTGTGGGTCTTAAACTTCTGGTTGAGATACCAACAAACCAAATCTGTGAAACTCCTGTTTTTTCAGATAATTTATTACAGCTCAAAAAGTCTGTTTCAAAGAATCTGAATCCAGATCTAATCTGATAGATCTGAAGTGTTTTTAGATTTGAAATAATAGCTGATACAATTTGGTCCAAATGGCAAAAAAAAACAAAAAAAAAACAAAAAACAAAACAAAAAAAAAAAAAACAGTGAAACAGCCCTTCACCACACTGCTGTATTTAAATGCTGGCTTCACATTGTTCTCAGATAGTAAAACTCAGTTATGACTTTACTCCGATCTCTAGAATGTGACGAGAAATATCAGGAAAATCTTCAAAATTTGTAGGAACCTTTGATTAAGAAACAGATGAAAGCATTTATGCCGGATTTCTTTGTCTGAGTGAATATTTGCAGTTTTTATACAAAGATGATCCTTTAAATAATCACAACTATGGATGGATGGATGGATACACAAAATTGTGTGTTTACAGGATCGGAAATCCAAAACTGCAAATGTTTTTTGCAAGTTTTCCTTGTTAAATGAAAGACATCCAGTTTGCTTCATATTTTGGGCTCAATTAAAGAAAACTGAAAAACTATTTTATCTGTTCTCTGCAATAAAAACAGGATCTAGGTCATTCTTTACTTGAAAACACTTGCTGCAACCCCTGGGCCCCACTTTGAACTCCGTTGGTTTAGTGGGGCAGTCACAGAGTTGGCTTACGTATGGAAGGATGAATGGCTTATGTAACAGATCAAAACACAGAGCAGCAGGCATATCTCCAAGTTGAAAATTTGAAAAAATTATGTCAGAATAAGAGTCCAAATCCTATCAGATCTCTTACATTGATTCTGAATAGGAAGAATCATATTTGTAGGACTTTGTAGGCAAGACGTGTAATGGAACATTTTTAAAAAAAAAAGGTTGCTTTTTCATCCCTGGGCAACATAAGATAGAAGAAGAGTCATAAAATCGTCTGAGCTGAGTACTTCTAAGCATAACACTGTATTGATGTCAGTATTAGTAAATCTAATTAACTGCTCTAATGGAGTCTCTTCTTAGTGGTTTAACAGCAAGTGATAATCAATAACTATCGTGAATTGTTGTCTTACTCTTCCTGATTTGGTCTCTCTGTTTCATTTTCTGTCTTAAGGCTCTTTCAAGAAACTGACGACACTGAAGGTGGATGAAAACCAGCTGATGTATTTGCCAGACTCCATTGGGGGGTGAGTGTTGCAGCGGTAGCTTTAAAATAATCGCCAGAATAAAGCAACGAGATCAGTGGATTATTGTTCTATTTCCATCATCCGGTCACTGATCAAAGTCTGTGGGTAAATCGGATATTCCCACAGAACATTATGATTGTGCTTCTTTGAATTGTTTAATATATTAAATTCCTCCGTAATGGTTTGTACTTCGTGGACTAAATCACATTAACCAAGTATTGTAGTTTTATGGAAGAAGCCGACAGTTCTGAGCAGGAGCTCGTGGTAAATCCTCAGACGAATTTCTTATCGACTAAAGTAGTTTTAGCTTTTCTGAGGCCGATCTTGTGCATAGCAGACAGGTAAATGTGACTGCTGCGGAATACTGCCCACATAGTGACCCTCTATCTACTCCAATCACTGAGGAGTAGCACAAACATTAGAATCAATTTGATCGGGGTTTTTTTATCATTTCAATCCCACATCCATCAAAAACCCAAATCTACGTTAAATGACAAATTCAACTGCAGCTGCACACTCTATTTTTTTTTCCATTTGATTGTTTCCAAACACTGTCAATTATCCCATATGTCAGAATGCATCTCCTTGTGTGCTTTGACACAGATTATGTGACAAAGCCTATGGTTTAGCTTAATCCCGTGGAAGGATTTTAGCCTAAGCAGGCTCTTTTTGTTTTGTAATACTTTTATGTTTTATTTGGTGACCTCCCTGTGGTCTGTGAGTGTTGGCCAGAGGTCCGCTACCCAGGTCCTTTACATTCACATGACTCTCCAGTGTCAAAATTGCTTTCTAGCATTACTGATTGTTATTTTCTTGAGTAATTTAGTGATTAAATGAACATTTGTCCTTTAAAAGCAGGAAGTGATATTCAGTGGCCCCTCTCTCATATCTGGACAGTGTAACCAACATGTTTTCTCAAATTTTTGTGGAAAAATGTAAACAGGATTTCCTACATCTCTTGTCATTAATTGCTTTCTTTTTGCCACTATTCCATAAAGACCCAATTTCTAGAGTGCATGCCATCTCAGCAGCTCTTTTTGACTTAATAATGCTCTCTTAGAAAGCTGTCAGTCGAGGTCTGCAGCCATGTCTGGGTAGGTTTTAAGTTGAACCATACTCTTTTCCTTTCCACATGTTGGATTGAGCAGAGCTCTGTGATGTGTTCTCTGACCTGTCTAAGGAGTTTCTTGGTCTTCATGATGCTGTTGATTCAATAATGTTTTCGAACAAACCTCTGAGACCTTTAAAGGACAACTGGGTTTATCCAGACTAAACTATTTCATGCTATAGTTTTCAGATTTTTACATTTACAATCATAACAGTAAAATGTGAAAAAGATGAAGTGGTGCATCGCTTTTACGAGGCACTGAACATTCGTTTAGGTTTACATTAACGTAAAAGCACTTTGGTTAAAATCATCCTATGTCGCACCATTAGACTGACATCTATTGACGAGCTGGACTGCAGTTTCAACGAGATCGAAGCCTTGCCCTCTTCCATCGGCCAGTGCGTCACCATTCGCACTTTTGCCGCCGATCACAACTTTCTCTCCCAGCTTCCCCCTGAGGTGAGCATGTTCATTGGTTCATAAATTACCATCAGCCCACTCAGCTGGCTCTGGCGGCTCATTGCTCACAAGGTCTTGGTTTGCTCCCCTCACAGTTGGGCAGCTGGAAGAGCGCGACTGTGCTGTTTCTGCATTCCAACAAGCTGGAGTCTTTGCCTGAAGAGATGGGTGACATGCAGAGGCTCAAAGTCATCAACCTGAGCAACAACAAGTGAGTATCGACTGACCATTTGATTTATAAGAATTATTTTTGCTTCTGTTCTTGGAGCTTGGTGGTAAATGGAGTCGTATCCTTTTAGTAAATTCAAGAATTATGTCTGAAATAAAAGCTGCTTTAAAATAGCTTCAAAAATTTTTTTTTTTCTATTCCAGGTTAAAGAGTCTTCCCTACAGCTTCACCAAACTCAGTGAGATGACTGCAATGTGGCTGTCTGAGAACCAGGTAAGACAGACTTTGTGTATAAAGTTTTTACCAAATGAAATCTAGGCCTGAAACAATTGAGATTTGCCAAAAAAAAAAAAAAAAAAAAAAAAAAAAAAATTCTCCTGCTAATCAGCTATTACCTAAAAATAATCAACAGATCAGCTCTACACTGTGTTGATGTTAAGTGGAACAGAAAGGACTGAGCTTTTCACATGTTGATGTTAGCAGCATTATTTTAGCTGCAGGTGCATCCTTTGCTTCAAATGATCAAGCGTTCACTAAAGGAATGCTATGTTACTACATTTTAGACAATAAAATGTTTGTTTTCTTACTTAAAAAAGAAATCGAATTATTTGTTTACTTGTATTTTTTTATGTATTTCTATTGAAAATAAACTAAAGTGGTTAAATGAAAAATCTGCAGAATGTGCCAATTTTTTTTATCCAATTAATCGTCAAGATTAATCGACTACTAAAAAAATCATCAGTTGCAGCCCTAATGAAAACCTTTAGATGATCCCTGTAACCTGAAGTAAAAGAAATCCACAGTAAACCCAAGAGGTAAGACCAAGAGGCCCAAATGCATTAAACCGCTTCCTGGATATTGGATCTAAACATGTCAAACGGCAGTGGAGGTCAGCCGCAAGTGACACCCAAAACCCTGTCTTTCGAGTGTAGCAGGATGCTAATGGATGTTAGAAAATGAGATCCTTATCCTAAATGTTTAAGGAAAACAGAGAGGGAAATCTCCACTGAAACCTTGGTATTTGGTATGTTTATCTGAATGACACTGAACCGGTTTGTGAGATAAGGCAGCAACAGTCAGCTAGAGGCAAATAAGATAAGGATAGCAGACCTGTTCCCCTGCTCTTGATAAAATGCAGCTCTACACATGTTATGCTGTGGCTTGGAATCCATCATAAATACTTCATCTATTCATGTAAAACAGAATTTAAGAGCAAAACATTACCTTTTGTCTGCGGAGGCATAGCAATGTTTGAGAAGACTCTGTAGTACACAGCTGAATAGGTGTTGGGTTTGTCTGGCTTATAAATATTTACACATTACAGTCTGCCTCCCACAAGATTCTTGAATAAATTATTCATGCCAATTCGTCTCTGGGGTGGACTTTTCCAAGGCTCTGTTAAACTACCTTGACAAATAATCCCTGGGAGCTTGCAGCCATTTTAAAAATGCTGCAGCAAAGTTGTTTGTACAGAATCAGCTGCTAGAATGACATGAAGATACTTGTATCTTTACACCTAAAGCTTAAATCCTATTAATGTGAACCATACACTGTAGAGATCTAGGGAGGATATCAGCACATGAATACATATGGACAGATGTAGTAAGAAAGCTAGCAACTATCTGACACTGAAGCATCTTAAAGCAGCGTCAGAGAAATTGTTGACAGGAGAAGGCACCCAGAGGTTCTTAGGAAAAGTCCTTGTCAAAACACATCAGATGTGAGGAAACTTAAGCTTGAGAGCTTCAAAGAAGAGGCAAACTAGTTCAGGGTACAGTCACCATGGTAATTTAGGCCTAACATGTTTACAGACAGGCAGCAAAGATTGTTGAGAAAAATATATTTAACTTGCTGCTCCACTGTAGTCCAAAACTATTTAATGCATCGCTGCAGGTTAGGAAAGTTCATAGATCAGTTTTTGGCCAATATAGACAAATTGTGATTTGTATTTGGGCCCTGTTTGATAGTTTTACTGTACATGTTATTTATTTGTCGAGCAGAAAAAAACCTTTAAGCTCCTCATTAGTTTATTTAGGGAGGAAAAAGTGACATTACCAGATATTTTCAAAATTAAAAATGAACAAAGAAATTTGAGTTTGAATTCTAATGTCTGATTACTTTTTTTTTTTTTTTTTTTTTTTGGTCAGGCTTTGACTTGTTGATGCATTCAAAATACAGTTTTCATCCCCAGTCACTGTAAAGTTCAGTTTTACTTTGTCAACCGCCTTTAGCATCTTACCTTAGTGATTAGCTTTGTGAACTGTACAGACCTGTCTGTGTGTACCTTGACTGAGGTTTCAAAAAAGTCCAAGATTTGCATATCCAGCATGTTTCTTGAGGAGGAAAAAAAAATCTCAAGAATTAAACACAATTTATTTTTTTATTTTTATTTTTAATTTTTTTTGTTATTTACTGCGTTTAAGAAGTTGAAGAAGTCAATATGAAAAAAACTAATATCACTGGAGTGCACCAATAAATCGGCCAGCTAATAAGTCAGCCCTGATTTCCTTAGTTTTATGAGATCACTGAAACCTACATGAAACCGATCTTCTCTACCTCCACACAGAGGGCTGACTGACAGACCCACCCATCAGATCACACCTTCATGTGTGCGGTTAACAATAGTCATCCTACTGTTGCCAACTTAGCAACTTTTTCGCTATATTTGGCAACTTTTCAAACAAACAAAAATCAGTATCAGTCAAAATCAGAATTAGCAGGTCAGCCTTTTTAAATATCAGTGATCAGCCAGAACACTGCAATCGGTGCACCCCTACTAATTACTCTGACTTTAAGATTCTTTTAGTTGAAGAAGACATTAAACAAAGTTGTTGCTGTATAGCTAGAAGAAAGTAGATGAACATTTAATTCAGGGTTGCTAATTTTGGGTTGTGGCTGCTACTTCTGACACCGTTTCTCGTATCACCTTATCCATCTTTTTCATGCTCCCAAAGTGAGGAAACCCCACAACGGTCTTTTCCATTGAGTCTTTGACAAACAGCTGCTGATTTTAGATTGACCTTCTTTCTGTCTCCCACAGTCAAAGCCCCTGATCCCTCTCCAAAAAGAAGAGGATCCAGAGACTCAGAAAACTGTACTGACCAACTACATGTTCCCCCAGCAAACCAGGACAGAGGACTGTGAGTGCACTGCAAGACTTTGTATCATGCAACTCGTAAAATTTAAAGCTTTGTCGTAAACTCGCCTTTCAGGTAAATTAAATTTGCTTAGCCATCGCATTACCCAGACTAAAGTTACCATGTTTGTTTTCACAAACCTATGGGTGACCTACAAGGATCCCCAGCTGCATGTTTAATGAGAGTTCGTTACATGAGGCTGCAGAAGAAACCCGAGTGGTTGTCAAGCTTCCATCTGTTGCTTTGCTTTTGGTTTCTGTTACAGCAGATAGCATGCACTGACCCCGTTGCATCTCAGCTTTTGAGTAATTAGAGGTTCAGGATCTACACGCTTAAGCTCCTGAAATGGTCAGAAGTAAAAAGCTTTCTGTTCTGTTCTCTCTCTCCTCTATAGCAGCAGTGGACACTGTTTGTTTTCCTGAGCAGCTGGAATTAGCAACTACTTCAGTGCAATAATAAAGTTTTACAACTTCTTATGATAAGGACAAAACACACAAAGATGACTCATATTATCTACCGAACCCTCTCATTACGACATGGGTTGACTTAGAGTTCTTGATAAAGTTTTTTTCTCAGTTGAGAAAAACCAGATTAGATCACTTCAGTAGCTCTTCTACACACGAAAGCTTGATGTGTTGCTAAATTGAGGCTGAACATTATTTTGACACAGGAAAACCACATAGGCTGATTTTCTTCTTAAGGTGTTTAATGCAACTGTGAACTGTCTGCCTGTGTTTGTCTGCATGCTCAAAGGTCAAGTGAAATGCAGATGCATAATGTATTCCTAATGATAAGCAGCTGCAGCAATCAGTTTGCTCCCTGCATCAGTTTGCTACTTTAAGATGAGTTTGCAGAGTTTCAGGAAAGCAGTGTTATAGTTTCAGCCACTAGCAGTGGAGTGGCAAGGTCTTGTTTCCTTTTGTTACGTTTATATGAGTTACTGTATAACAGTAGCTAGAGCTGAATATGTTGTTTTGTTAAGCAAAATAACTCGTTCCTATTAAGCAACTGCATTTAGGGGACATCTTCAGGTATTAACATGTCCATGCCGTTCAGGTTTCCTCTACCTTGTTTTCACTTTACACATGCTGTCATAGTGCCATCTGGTGGTCAAAATCAAGCTTGAGCTACTGAATTTGACTAATTTAAAAAAAAAAAACAAACAAAAAAAACAAAAAAAAAACAAGCAACTTAGAACTAATGAGCCGCACGTCCTCTGTTACATTCCAGTTATCCCCAACTCTGACTCTGAAAGCTTCAATCCGGCTCTCTGGGAGGAGCAACGCAAGCAGCGAGCTCAGGTGGCCTTCGAGTGCGACGAGGACAAGGATGAGAGAGAAACACCTCCAAGGGTTAGTGAACCATGCTTGTTTTTGTTTGCATAATTGGTAAGGTGGTGGGGGTTTTATTTAGGATAACGATATTTAAAATTCTGCTTGCTTTGCAAAATGTGGTGAAGAAATAGTCTTGTTTAATAACTTCTTTTTTTTAATAATTTCTTTTTTAAGTGAACTTTCCTTTGGATCTAAATGCTATGGAGCTGTTTTAGGATCTTCAGACATTACTAGGAATTCATTCTTTATACTTTTAATATTTGTGGTTTGTTTTAAACATTTCTAAGTTGGGATCCTGTGAAGTTTATACAAAATTTAAACCCTGGCAGATATAATAAAAGCTGTGTTTTGCATACTGGCACTTCCCTTCTGTGGTCTAGGGACTTTTCCAGGGTTCTTTTCCTGACCATCTTTATTAACAAACCAGGAACCAGGACCTAAAACCTTTCAGAGATATTTTATATCAAACGGCAGCCTTGGTTGAGATCGTAGTACTTTTAAACACACAGATTGAGACTTCCCCAACAACACGAGCTTAAGATGTTGGGGTACCCAACGTCTTATTTCACATTTTCATTTCGCTGTTTGCATAAAAACTCACAACACACACAATAAAGGGAAGAGTTAAGCAGGCCACAGAAATGAATAAATGAGAAGCAGAAGTGATTTGGTTTCTCAACAGTTGTACTCTGTGCTGCAATTAAAGTTCCCACACAACGTTGCAACCTGGCTGAAAAATGTTGCGTTGCCTCTTGAAGTGACTGCAGCTGAAACGCACTTTTCCTTTCTGCTTTATTATTTGTCTGTCATCTGATGGACTTCCAGTATCAAGACTGGACTCATTCACCAAATATTCCCAAAACTTAGACCAATAGTAACTAAGCTCTCTGAAAAAGTCTTGGGGGCTTAATGCACAGAGAACCAGCAGCTGAAATGTCTTGAGTTGCAGTGATATTAATATAATTCCCATAAAAATGCTTTAAAAAAGTGATGCAAAAGTTCCAAACACGGAACCTAAAGGTGTTTCTGTGGTGACAGGTTTGAGAGTTGTTAGATCTGTGAGTGAAGGAAGAATTAGTGGTAGTGTAGTGGCTTTGTTTCACAAAGTAAAAAACAAATACATATATATATATATATATATATATATATATATATATATATATATATATATATATATATATATATAATTTTTTATTTATTTATTTATTTATTTTTGACTCCTTTGAATTTAAACGTGTATTCTTCCAGGAGGGAAACCTAAAACGCTACCCGACCCCATACCCAGACGAGCTGAAGAACATGGTAAAAACAGCCCAGTCAGTGGCTCACAGACTGAAGGAGGATGAAACGAGTGACGAGTCTGGGAAAGAGTCCAAACCAGTTGAGAGGAACCACATTGGAGTTCAGGACGTGGGAGTTAAGGTCAGCTCTAGTAAAAATAAATGTGGAAATAAATCAGTTACTTTAATGTTGTGGGGTTTTTTTTTTTTGTTTTTTTTTTCTTTAGCAGGTTATTGGTGGGGGGTGGGGGTTTTTATAGCCCTTGAACTTCTTCACATTTTGTGATCACATTTTATGTCACCAACCAACACAAAGTATCGAATTACTGTGGAAGGAAAGGGTTTTGTCGCGTTTGATTTGTGGGATTGCAACGTAACAAAATGGGATTAAGTTAAGGAGGTGTGAATATTTTTGCAAGGCGTAGTATATTGTGTAAAAATACGTAAATGAAAACTTTTTTAATCTATAATCAACCCATTGTTGTTCCAAAGGTGATCGAGGCCCCCTGTCCCAACGGTGTAGTATCAGACATTGAAGCTCCAGTCTCTTCAACTTGTCCCCAAAGTTCTTCTGCAACTGAATCAAAAGAAACTTCAGAGCCCATCAGCTCCCAGAACATTCCCCTCAAATCCTCAGAGGGTTCAATGATGAACCATGAGGACACACTGGAGGTGGTTACCATATCACTGAGTGTTCTTCCTTTTTCCAAAAATAAAAAATACAGAAAATGTGACGAAAAGATCCAGCTATTTAAAACGTCCTGTCTTCTTTTTTAGGACACAGAGGAGCTTTCAGAGGAAGAAGAGATGAAAATAGCAGAGATGAGACCCCCTCTTATTGAGATTTCCATCAATCAGCCTAAAGTAGTGACTCTAAGTAAGGATAAAAAAGGTAAACCTAAAATTAAGCAACTATAATTTCAGATTTTCTTTTCAGTTGTGCTTATTTAAAAGGAATATCTTTAATCGTTAACAGATGATGGGAAAGATGCTGATTCTTTGCTGGATGACACTGTAGCCAACAGTAACCAGAACAACAGCAACTGTTCGTCGCCGTCGCGCATGTCCGACTCCGTGTCTTTGACCACCGACAGCAGTCAGGACAACTCTCTGTGCACGCCTGAGAGGGAATCTAAGATGCCTTTCCTTCCCAAAAGCAGGTAAGCTCACCTCGTCTGAGCTTAAGCGTCATCCTGCTGTTTGTACGCAATCTGATTCTGTGTGTTTCTCCCGGCGATACATATCACCAGGCAAGACGACGAGAATATGAACCAGCCAAAAGACACCACCCCTCTCCTCCATAATGGTAATGTCTCTGAACCGTCGCTTCAGGCCCTCTTAAAAACCCAGCAGGCCCCACCAGACTACGACCTGTCAATGGAAGCCAAGCTGGCCTTCATTGAGAAGGGGATAACCAACGGTATGGGAGATGCCTACACCAAGTGGGACCAGATCAATATGAACGTGACGAAGCTGCCAGCCTACCACGCTGCACAGTTTGAGCTGGACAAAGCAAAGAATGGTTCGGTTGAGGACGGCAACGACAATGTGGATCACTTACAGAACGGGAATCAGCAGGGAAGTGACTGCATCAATAGTCTGGTGAACAGAAGCCAAGGGATGAGAGCGGAGACGTCCGCTCTCCACGCAGCCTCGGCAGGCATGGCCGCCAGCAGCGACATGTCTCTGTCCCGCAGCACAGAGGAGCTGTCTCCGGAAAAAAGATGTCAGCCGCCACAGGTGGTGAAATCTCACAGCATCAGCAACATAGAAACAGGCGGGA
Source organism: Anableps anableps (assembly GCA_014839685.1). Lineage (NCBI taxonomy): Eukaryota > Metazoa > Chordata > Actinopteri > Cyprinodontiformes > Anablepidae > Anableps > Anableps anableps. Next base: position 25,011,135 of record CM026081.1, read on the forward strand.
TGAAGCTGTACTCGTTTGACGGGGACGACGAGGCCACGGCAGTGGCTAGAATGACGGGGGTCAGCTCGGGGCCCGCAGCTCAGGGTCAGAACATTGTCAGGAGCAAATCAGCCAGTCAGCTGCTGAATGACCAGAATCTCCTGGTCTACCCCGGCTCCTCAGCATCTTCCTCAGACCTGCTGTTGTCCTCTAAGCCTCCGGTCAGCACAAGCAGATACCCGGGCCCCTCCAGCATGAGCATGGGAGCTCCTCCCCCTCAGTACAACATCCAGTACGCGAGCAGCAGCGTGCCTAAAGACGGCCTCTGGGCTCAGAGGGCAGCCATGCTGCCGGACCACCAAGGCTACTTCCCGCCTCATCCGCACTCACTTGCCAACACCAATTACTCAAACCGTAACCAGGCACCTCCTTATACTCTACATCCCCAGCAGAGGGGAGTCCCTATGGCCCCCATGGGAGACTGGACCAAGGAGAGGCATCATTCCACCGGCGGGCAGCCTAGAAGCAGCACTCTGCAGCGGCAAGGCAGCTCCGCCTCCTCAGTTTCCATGGGCGACCCGAGGCGCATCCAGGTACCCGAGGGGGAGTACATGACTTACAGGGACATTCACACCCTCGCCAGGGGTCCCCTGGCTATGAGCCAGGCCATGCACAGGCCCTTCTCTGCTCGCGCTTACAGCATCGACACACCCAGCACTTCCAGGCCTGTCGCCGCCAGGCCCCAGCCCCACGAGCTTCCAGAAAGGACCATGTCTGTTAGCGATTTCAACTACCAGCAGAGCAGCCCCAGCAAGCGGCCCAACACCCGGGTGAAGTCCGAGCACTCACTTCTGGACGGACCAGCTCAGGTGTCAGGAGGGATGGGACCAGGACGGGTGCCAACTGACTGGCGGGACCAAGTGATGCGGCATATCGAAGCCAAGAAAATGGAGAAGGTAAACAAGTGCTGATATGATCCACGTTTACAGCTACCAAATGCTTCTTTCACCTTTTTTTTTTTTTTTTTTTTTTGTTCTTAACAGATAGTTAGGTTTAAACTGGAGGTTTATGCTGTGTTTTGTTCTGACTCACTGGTCAACCCGTTCAGATATATAGTGTTATACTATTATAGGCTGCAAACAGGGCTGGGAAATATAACGCTGTTAGGCAGAGGTGCATCTTCAAGAAATGGGTCTAAATCACATACATTTGTGATTTTAAGTCCTTTTTATGCCAGAGAAAGGCCCAGAGTGATCAGAGTTTGGTGCTGCCCGTCCCTCACTTGTTGCTGGTCAGCAGCCTGAAAGAAAAGCTTATAGATTTTCTTTATTAGAAACACAAATGTGGCCATTTGGAAATATTTCCAGCTATAAAAGACATGGACAGTCATGATGTTCATAGCAACAGATGGTGCGAGTTGGTAGATCAGTCTTTGTATTTCAGTTTTAATCTCTAAATTAAACTCTTGTGAAGTAGGGTGGCACTGATAAATCGGCCCCAGTTTCCTTAATTTTGAGTGAAAGCAATAGTCCAATACTTAACTGTGAAACCTGTCTTTTCTACCTTTGCAAAGGTCTGAAAATCAGCCACTGTCCCTTTCTGCTTTCCCATGAGAAAGGGCTGACTGACACATCCGCCCATTAGGTCACTTCTACACATGGGTGGTTAAAAATAATCACCTCTTGTTGCCAACTCAGCAACTTTGTCGCTATATTTATCAACTTTTCAGATGAAAAAGTCTGTAACAGTCAAAATCAGAACCGGCAGGTCAGGCTGTTTAAAGATCGCTGACCGGACAGAACGCTGCAATCAGTGCACCTCTTTTATAAAGATAATTCAGTTGTAAAACTCCATCTGGCAAGCTACGATTATGATCTCTGTGAAATTGGCCATTTCCTTGGGTTGTGCTAATACCAGCTTGTTATTCTAACAGTGTTATTGTATAAAGAGCAGAATGGCACATATTCTGGCCAGTATTTTTTTCAATAAGTACTTAAACTTCTAAATGTATAGTGTTTTTGTTTTTAATCTTTGAAATTGAAACCCCAAATACCCCAAATGTTTGATATTTTGATACCTGAATTATCCTATTATATATATGTTTTTGTTTTTTTCTGTGTAAATGCTTTAAAACTGTAGTACTATTTCTCCTATGATTATTATGCTGTGAGAATGTCCTACTGGGCTCATATCTGAACACAAACGCCAGCTAAATGTTGGCTTCTTGCTTTATACCAAGGATAATTTTCTCTGTAATGTCAGTTTTTTTTATTGTTTCATATTCATAAAATTCATTTCCATTTGTCCTTTAAATGTAAAACAAAAAAGTTTGCATATTGTTCCAGGTTTGAAACAAACCATGGGACAATTAGAGTAATTATTTTTTTTTTTAATCAAAACATTTTTATTAAACAGCAAATTAACAAATAAAAACAAAAGTTTACCAGAGGCTACTAACCCATCGACAGAACTCTTCTGATTCACTGCATGCTGATTTTTACTATCTGTCCATGTTTTAATCTTTTTTTTCCTGTCATTCATTTGGTGGATTGCATGGCAACCTCCGACATGTCGGCGGCTTCCTTGTCGTCAGAATGTGCTGTCTCGCTCCTATAATTTCAATACTTCTCCGCTGAGCTGGTCTCACTACGGCAGCTGTAGGGATATGCATGCCAGCCAAGGGGGCGTGGCCTTTAGTGACACTGACCGACAGCCCTACGGAGCCCTGAGCTTCCGTGTGAGTACTGTGAACTTGTAGTTAGCTCCCACAGCTCATACTAAGCTAGGGCCTCCAGCTCCTGCTAGTTTCACATCATTTTTGAAAGTAAAGGAAATGTCTGTTTCCTTGTCTACCAGATGCTGAGAAGTGATCAGACCCTGAGAAGCTATCGTTCACTTGTCTTTTTATAGAAAACCCAAGTTTAAAGTTTCTCAACATCTGATTTCCTGTTACTAAAATTGATATCTGGTGCTTGATTTCAGAGTGAAAACTGGAAGGATTCCAGTTTCGTCTTATTTGTGATCATTAGGGGAACAGCTGTTTAACAGGGGCCTTGTTATTTTTGGATGTTTGATTTTGAAAACAAAACAAAAAGAATCCAGTTGCAAACTTAAATGTTCTTAAAGCTATTCCTCTTTAGCTCAAGTAAAAGTATTCATTTGTACATAAGCCAAACATCAGATGGGACAAAACAGCTCCTTTTAAATATGCTGTGCTCTTTAACTTCAAAAAACATCGCCGTGTTCCTCACCATCTCACCTCAAAGAAATCCTCTTGTGATTGTGATGGCTGTCTGAACCATAACGTTTTCTCCTTTAACTGCATTTGTAACGTTTAATTTTGCTCATCCGTGGCCTCCATCCCAACCTTTGATCACATCAGCCTGACTTCATAACCTCCCACCTGGTGTGTGGAGTAAAAAAAAATGTTGATGAAAGGTAAGAGGGAAAAAGTGTGTGTGTTAAGGATGTAGACGTGGGAATTAGAACATAGATCGAGACTTTCACTCTTGACCTATCTGTGTTTGTCGTGTGACTTCTTCTCTTCCTATAAACGTAACCACATTCAGCTCTGTTCTTGATTTGAGCCAAATCACAATTTAATGTTTCCCATTCAAACCTGATACATTTACTTTGTTCCTCTTATGGTAAATCAAGACCTAACATGTCCCTGTCAACCTTTCATGTCATGCTTATTGATTGAAGAGGTACCAAGTAGATGTTCGATGCGTGTCATTTCAGCACAATAATTATCCAAATTTTCCTTTCAGGATGATGTTTTTGTTCCCCAAGGGCCACAAAGCTACACCATGGACCCCCATAGAAAAGTAGGTGAAACACATGTAATCCAGCAGTGTTGGTGAATCACGCTGCTTTTATAAACTGATAATACAAACACAGAGTCAAGCTTACAAAACAGTGTTTGATTATAAGAACAAAATTATACATTATTTCCAGTTAATTTTTAACAAAAAAAAAAAATCTTAAAAATGTGGCATGTACATTTGAGACCAGATGTTTACATACACCTAATAAAAAGACACTTTTCCTCCTCACTGTCTGAAGCTGAATCAAACCAAACCTATCTTGTTTTGTCAGTTAGAATTAATATTTCTATTTGCTAAATGCCTCAATAATTAGAGGAAGAATTATGTTGCAGACTTATTTATTAAATCATTTTCTCAGTATTTGGTAGCATTGCCTTTAAGCTGTGTGACTTGGGTCAAACCTTTGGGGTTTCCTTCCACAAACTGCTCACAATAGTTTGCTGGAGTTCTGGCCCTTTCCTCCTGACAACAGGTGGAACTGTTGCTTCAACATTTCCATATGTTCTTTCCTTGTCATGTCATCTATTTTATAAAGTGCATCAGTTCCTCCTGCAGCAAAAGACCCCCACAACATGATGCTGCCACCCCCATACTTCACAGTTGGGATGATGTTCCTCGGCTTACAAGCGTCCCCCTTTTTCCTCCAAATGTAATGATGATCGATTTGCACGTTTTGGACCCAAACCTGTTCATTCCTTTTGAAGACATTAATAAATACATCTCTGACAGATTTTTCTCTCGTTATTGTGGCATTTAGTAAATAGAAATAGGTTAGGTAATTCCAACTGACCTAAAACAAGAGAAGTTTGGTCTGAACTTCAAACGGTGAGAAAAAAGGTTTGTGTCTTTTTATTTGCTGTATGTAAACTTCTGGTTTCAACTGTATCTACATTTTTTTTTGTGTGTGTAAAATGGGGCTTAGTGCCAAACGTTGATTTTTATTTGTAAAACTTTAGCCACGCACTAACTTCCACACATGTGAGTCTAACACAATAGCCGAGCAGTCTGTTTATCAGTGTGTGTTTCTGTTGCCTAGGTGCCTTTGATGAATGGTCAGATGGGCCCTTCTGTTCGTCCTCAGATGAGCCAGACCTCAATGGCTCGTCACCCTTCCAGAGAGCAGCTCATCGATTATCTGATGCTCAAAGTCTCCCAGCAGCCCCATGGGCCTCCCCGCATTCCTCACGACACTCTGCAGCAAGAGGTGAGGGCATCATTTTCTCCTGTGACACTAAAATCAAACTAGTCTTTTATGGCACTGCTATTACTATCCCTTGGTTAAGTCTGTATGTGCTGCTCGCACATTTCTTTTAAATCAGTAATGAGTATTTAAACACGACAACAAACTTCCAAATATAGTAGTTGCTAATGTATTAATACCCTTTGAACCTCTCTGATTTTGTCCCTTAAAAGGCAGCCAAATGTCTTCAGAAGTCACCTAATTGGTAAACAGAGTCTGACTGTGTGTAGCTTAATCTCAGTATAAACACAGGTGTTCTGCGTAGCTGTTGGGGTCTTTTTCCTTGTTTTTTTTTTTTTTTTTTTTTTTTTTTTTTTTTTTTTTTTTTTTTTATTTAAAGAACATTAGCAAACAAACAGCATCACGAAAACCAAAAGATGCAGATGACCTTTTAGAGGAGTAGCAAGTAGAAAGCCATAAGAAGTCCTGTTTTCAGTTTGCCACAAGCCATGTAGACGACGATGAAGAAGGTGCACTGGTCAAAATGAGACAAACATTAATGCTGCACGTCACCCTGAACATGCCATCCTCACAGTGAAACTAGTGGTGGCAGCATCATGCCTTGGGGGATACTTTTTCTTTAGCATAGACTAGGAAGCTGGTCAGCGTTGACAAGACCATAGATGGAGATAAAAAAACAGGACGATCGTGGATGAAAACCTGCTGCTTCCAACAGAACAGCAGCCGGAGCTACAATTGAATATTTTAGATGAAAACATATTCATTTGTTAGAGTGGCCCAAAGTCCAGAACTAAATCGAACTGACTACACTTGAGTTTGAGCTATTTCTTGCATCCTGGTCTTATTTTAAAAAGTTCAGATTTTGAGCACCACACCACCGCTTCTGCGTAGTCTAAACTACTGTTTTCTTTTCTTCCAGTTTTTTCTTTTTCCCAACATTTTCTTTTTCTTCATAAAACTCTTAATCTCTTAAAGTACTCCTTTTATTTTCTCTCTCTCTTAGCTGCATAGATCAATACTAGGATTAAGTCTGAAGTTCAAGGGGGAAAACTAACAAGGCATCATGTTTCTAGGCATTTGCTTCAAGCTTTCCCACCAGGAGGAACTGCTCTCTACTCAGAGGCTTTGCAAATCTATCCCGAGATTTTTCCTGTTTATCCAACATAATCAGGGTTCCTGTCTTTCTAATGTACCATAGCAAGTTCATTTAATATTCTTTTCTTTACAGTGCTGCTGGGATTTTTTTTTTATTTTTTTTTTTGGTCTATATATTAATGAAGGAGAAATGTGTAACCGACAGGGAGTGAAGTGAAATGGTAGCTTATTAAAAGTGTGTGGGTGTGTTTCAGATCCGTGTGAAAGTAGAGAAGAACCCAGAGCTGGGTTTCAGTATATCAGGCGGAGTGGGAGGCCGGGGAAACCCCTTCCATCCCGAGGATAATGTAAGCTTACACCTTTCATCTTGTTTTCTTTCATTTTGTTTTGAAAGACATTTTGTGTTGAGGGTTCTGATAAAGTCTGTAAAAGTTTGGAATTTGATTTAAGTACTTTTCCAGATCTGAATCAGTTGGGAAAAAGAAAACAGATTATGGGAACTATATTTCCTGTTCCATTCACTCCATCTGTTCACCTACTTATCTGTCCATCCATTCATGCATTAGTCCATCTGTGCATCCTTGAGTTTATCCATTCATCCGTGGATTCCATGCATGAGTCTATTCATTCATCTATTTCTCTATCCATCCATGCGTCTATCAATACATGAGTTAATCCACACATCCATTCTTCCTGCTGTCTAGCCATCCATTTGTATGGATGTGTATGCATGTGTCCATATATGTACATAGATGCACACATCAGCATACAGTCTGTGGCTTCTGCAGGTTTGTATTCAAAGCCTGTTGTTGTTTTAACTTCTGTAGAAATGCATACTTCACTATGAACTAAAAAGGGACAAAGAACTCTGAAAATCTGAGTCTGGAACAATGTGGTATTTTGAAAAAAAAAAATAAATAAAAAGACTTGGAAAAACCTGTGTTTATTATCATAATTGAAAATTACCAGATTTTATATCTTGAACTTTGTCATTTTAGGGTATTTTTGTGACACGAGTTCAACCAGAGGGGCCAGCATTCAAAATCCTTCAACCTGGAGATAAAATAATCCAGGTATTCTCTACAAAAACAAGTGATTGACACGTAAGAGACATGTAATACTGGGTTAAGTTGGAAAAATACTTTTTTTGTTTTTTTTTGTTTTTGTTTTTTTTGTCCACAGGCAAATGGATACAGCTTTGTGAATATCGATCATGGGAATGCAGTGTCTCTGCTCAAGACATTTCCAACCACTGTGGATTTAATTATCGTAAGAGAAGTGCAAGCATAGACTCGACTGAATCTGTCCTCCGGCAGAATGGCACGGCACATGAAAGAAGAACAAAGAGATTTATGGTGACTGTCATATTTTTATACACAGAAGAGACTGATCTGCTGACACCTGTTGGGACTATTTATCATTGAGATCTTCAGAGGTCTTCGTCGCCTCGATTAAACGAGGAAAACCACTGAATGTAGTGGATCATAGTGAAACAGCAGCAAACACATGCAAGTACGTGTCCTCAAATGGCCGTCACTGTGGTATACATATATATATATATATATATATATATTTTTTATACAAAAACCTGAAGATTTGATGGAAACTCTGTGGTCTCTGTACAGATCAGCTTTGTTTGTTTTTTTTAAGTCAACTTATCAGCCACTTATCAAGATTTGGGTTTTACTTCCTCAGATGGGTATGGAGGTGACCACTAGGGGGCAGGGCTCCCACTCTTCTCTTCTGTCCTTAAGTTTGCCTTTTATTTTTTATTTAGCGAAACCATTTTTCCAGTTGCCAGGCGACATTATGAAAAGGGACTGCGTTACGTGCTTCTCATGGGGAGACGAATGTAGATCAAGGAGGTGTTTGTTTCTGTTTTTAATAAAAGATCAAAGAGTAAACAAGAGGGAATCATCCACTCCAGCTTCCATAAACCTGTGAAGTTCCACCAGCACACAGACCCCTCAGTCATGTTCTGGATAACCAGACCTGTGCCATCCGGAAATTCATTCCAACTTGACAGATGTTTTCACAAATGCACGTGTTCCTATGATGAGAGAAGAAAACAGGATGGACTTCCTCATACTGGGAGAATAAGCGGGTCCTTGTGTTATGTCTCTTTTAAAGGTACAACTATTGTTTGAAATACGGACTAAAACTGGGGCAATAAGCACATTTGATTCAGGCAGGATGATGTAAAGGTGCTTAGAGGTAGACAAGTTAGCTTTTCCCATCAGTTTTGATGAAAATATCTGATTAACCAAAGCAAGCATTAAACTAAACAGAAGGTAAAAGTAGGGACTGTTCTCGGAAAGATTTTTGGATCAACATGTTAGTTGTGGGATTTCATCTTTTAGGTCGCCATCAAAGCAAAACAAAAAACAAAAAAACAAAAGATTTGCAACATGTAACATTTTACACAAAAGAAAACCACAGGTTGCCTTTTGTGTCTGTTTTGTCCCCCGTCACTCATCACCTTGAAGCAGTCTTGTGTTTTTTGGGATTTTTTGTTCTTCGCTGTACAGAGTACAGAGATGGAAGACAGAAATTGTCAAGTGCCATAGACCTTGAACTGTTTGAACAAGGTGAGGACGTTCAACCTCCAGGAACCCAAGCAATACCCACACTCACAATCCCTTCGAGTACTTTTGCAGCATAACGGCTTCAAAGCAATATTTAAAAGCCTTTATTTTCATTCACAGAGCATCGTTTTTAAAACTAAACACAAGCTTTTAGTACTCCCTGATGATTTTACATGCTTTTTATATTGTGATTGATTTTTTTTTTTTTTTTTTTTTTTTTTTACAATGAAATGGGACAGAAATATGTATGTGTGGCATTGCTCAAAAAAAAAAATCTCTGCATTGTGTAAGAGTTTTTGTCACTTTGGCTGAGATATTTTACTGTCTGTTTTGTCGAGTACTGGATATCTCGCTGTTTATGTGTTAAAAGTTCCGCTGGGGGGAGGGGTTACTGACCCAGCATTCTCAAAACAATTATAAAAGGACTGTGAGAAATAAGTGTGATCAAGATTTATATTACCCCACCTGTTGAGGTTTCGACACAGGTACAGCAGCGAGACGTGTACCCACAGTTAGTGGAAATGATAAAACACACAGGTATTGTTCAGTGGGTGCCGTTAAACATGCATATAGAAGAAGCATTCTCCACTTTTTGCCAGTAGAATATCCTCTGTAGCCCGGATGGATTTTTAAATCATTTTATGCTTTTTGCATTGGCAGCCAAATACTCAGTTTTAATTCCTTTAAACCAATAGTTGCTCTATTGGGGGGGGGGGGGGGAAATTGTTCTAAATGAAGCTGACCGCTAGTTCTTCTACTTGATCTGAAATTGGTCAATTTTTATTTACAAGAAAATGAGATTTTTCACACATTGTGTTGTACTCTGATGAAATCCTTGATTGTATTTGTTTTAAAGTTTTTTTTGTTTGTTTTTTTTAATGATAAAGATTAATTTCTTGGGTTATGGTCACTTTATAATCACTTCAAAAAAAATTGTCTGATATTTTAGACAATCTAGGGATGAAAACAAATGTTTTCACTGTTTCATCATCCATGTTTGTGTTTTTCGCTCCCACTTTTGTATTTATTTAGGAGACTTACATGAAATTTTAGACCTTACTAATCAAATTGTAAATAACTGAAAAACATTTGTGACTTGCGATTGTAAAACCAGCAATAAATTGCAATGCAGAGGCTCCCATTTAAATGTATAGCTAGTATTTCTAATGTTTCTCTGGAAACGGTCACAGTGAGATGATTGATATGCATTTATCCAACATTCCAGATTTTGTACATAATTTCCTGTTTCAGAAGTTACCTGTGGGACAATAAACTAATGCTGTTTAACAGTGATGCTTTTGTTTTTCTGTCTCAATAGCCTGGGTTTATCTTGAGGGCTAATAGCAAAACTGGGAAGAACTCAATAGATCAGTGTATCAGAACACCATTCACCGTGTCAGAAATTGTAGCTGGTGCTACTTTTGCAACAGGCTTCTAGTTTTGGACCTGCAACGATAAATGGCAGTAATTGGTTGTTATTCAAAAATGGTTTTATTTAAAAGTGTGTGAAAATGCACTTCTTGATCACAGATTACATTTTGTGCTGCTGTATCTGTCAATTAAAATAGATGTATCAGTTTCTAGATTTAGCTTCCTATTTTGTGCAAATATTTTAGATGCATGGTGACTACACAAAGCACAGCAAATGTGAGCACAAAACTTTTCAGCTTTCTTCTTGGGCACTCCACTGCTTTTTTACCAGTTTTGTCTATTCATCATAATTCAAATATGTGTAAAAATTCTGGCAGTTAGGTTCTGGCCAGCATTGGCAATCTGATGTGCACAAGCTTATATCAACGCTCTTTTTTTTTTTCTACCAACAGCTGCATCACCAGAATATTTAGATTAGCAAGCAATGGTTGTGTAAAATATAGTGGAAGTGAATGGAAGAAGCAAAAAGTCTCCCTGCTAGTCACGCCAATTCTGTAAAGCTGTACACATTTTGTTTTTTTTATATTTGACCCTAAGGTTATAATGCTTCCTGTCCCATTTTGAACATAAAGTTGAGCTGTTATGAATAGTGTGAAATCTTTGATGTTTACATTTTACTATATATATATATATATATATATCTCTTTTTTAAAAACTCATTTTCCAATTATGTCCAAAATAAACTAAACAATGTCTTTAGTCACTTGATGGATTGATGGTACATCAAAATACGAATACACAATCTGTCATTCATTTAGCTCAGACACTGGTGTAAAAAAGTTGCTGCTTGTAAAAGCAAGAAGGAAAAGCACTTCAAGAGTGCCTATTGATTTTGTTTTGGAATTTGATCCACAAATATGTTGTGCTGTATGATAACTCCAACACTAGAGGAGTCTTTGTTTAGGTTTTGCAGGTCAGACTGGATGTTGCTACTTGGCCGCATGGGTTAAACCCAGATCCTGTGTTCTCCAGCTTCTTTATGAGCTGCTCCTGTCTGCTCCTCTGTAAGGAGTTCATGTTTGCTCCATTTGATCTTTTTTTCTTTCACATTTTATTGTCAACTTTTATTGTATTATTTTATATGGATGTGCGTTGAGAGCCAATAATTGAGCTTAAATAAAATTATGATTTACTGGAGATCTTTCAGATGATTTTTACTTTTTTATTTGAAATGTAGTGTATTGTTTCTTCCTATAGGGGGGTCTGTGATGCTCAAAGGTAATTCTTAGACGATGTCAAAAAAAGAAGAAGAAAACTTGCCGTACCGCCACCCTCTGGCGTCGACAGGGATAACTGAGAAATAATACAGTACAAACACTACAGTTTAAAAAAAAAAACAACAACACACGAGAAGAAACGCTTTATCGTTAGCACAATGAGCGGTATACCGGGGACTGCAGTCGTCCAGGTCACCAACTTGTCGTCGGCTGTGAGCAGCGAGCAGATGCGCACTCTGTTCGGCTTCCTGGGAGACATCGAGGAGCTTCGTCTTTATCCCCCCGAGTAAGAGCTGCTTTTCCGGTCTGAGCTAGCCAGGCAACTCCGTGGAGTTGCGGCCTTACTTGGGCCCACATAACCATTTACATTTATCTGTCCCAAATGTTGTTGTTTTTTTTTTTTTTATTATTTTTTTTTTTATATATATAACAAACCTTACTTGTTGTTCTCCGTATTCCTCCATACAGCAACACTCCTCTGTCGTTCTCCTCCAAAGTGTGTTATATAAAGTACCGAGACCCCTCAAGTGTTGGTGTGGCGCAACATCTCACCAACACTGTTTTTATTGACAGAGCTTTGATAGTGGTTCCCTGCGCAGAAGGTGAGTGCAAGCTGCTTGGTTTAATCATATTACAATAAAAAAAAACTTTGATTAATAGCTTTGGACGTCTTCTCTGCTTTTCATTTTGATGTTTATGGTGGTGTTGGGGGGGGATAGTGCTCTTCAGAAATGAGCACGGCTGGTGTCGGTTAATTTAGAGCAGGCATGGGCCGGTATCAAAAAATGTTCATACAAAGATTTAAAATACCAATACAAAAAAATTACGTTTATTTAAAACAGATATTTTCCTGTATTCTAATATAGTGTAACATTTGTCTTTTATCATTTTTCCATTTGAATTTAAGCAAAAATAGAGAATAAAGACGTACCTAATGTGTATTTTTTTTTTTTCTTTCTTGCACGTGAGGGAAACTGTACCAATCAGAAATATGATATGAATTTAATTTTTTAGTTCTGGCCCATTTCATTTTATGGTCAAAAATACATAAGATAATACAATGTTCTGTGGGTTCTTTGACAATGTCATTGGATTTAAATCGAACAGAGAATTAAATTAATACTTTATTAATCCTTTAGGACAATTAAACCTTTAGGAGGTCTCATTATCTGCTTCTTGAAGCATTAAAAAAAAGAAAATTCTCTCAGAATTTATTTAACGATCTTTTATTCCATTTTTATTCAAACAAAGCATTAGAGTGCACACTGTTGGTTGTTTCAGTTACTGAACAAAAATGATGGGAATTTTTAGTTTTGATGCAATTGATGAACATCAAAGAAATCAAATTTTTGCAGTACTTGACCTGCTGGTAAGGGATCAGAGGGAATGAAGGCAAAAGAAAGTAGTTTGTCTCGAATTAGAAGGACTATGGTATGACTTGATAGCAGAAACCGGCCCATGCCTAGATTGGATTTAAAGTATGTTGTTGGTCAGAACCTGACACAGGTAATGGGCTTAGCCATAGCACCCACTTGGGTTTCTGTTTGGTGTCACATAAATTAAGGGAGATCAACCTTACCCTGAACACTGGTCTGTCTGGAATTGCAGCTTGTGTATTTGTAAGAAATGTGACCAAATCCTTTGCTAAAGAGTAAAAGTCAGTCTTTTCCCCTTTTTTCATTTTTTGGTGCTCTTTTTCGTTAAACTCCCACCTTCTCCCCCCCTTTTCTTGGTACCCTTGTGTACACTCACAATGATTACACTTCTAACCTGATACATTGTGTCCACGTGACTTGGTGCTGGATGGCTACTGAGTTTATTAATTTGGTTTTGTATGTTTTTTCTGTGTGATTATGTGTGCATATCAGATGACTAGACTGGCCCAGCTGTTACACTACACTAGCCTGAGTCAGGCATTGTTTTCCAAGCCACTATCCCCGATCGGGCCAACGCAGCCTTCAAGGGGGGGATGTGACCCGGAGAATAGCCCGCAGAACCTTCCAAGATGGACACCTTGTCTCTTTTTTTTTTTTTTTTTTTTTTTTTTTTTTTTTTTTTTTTAATTATTTTTTTTGTTTTGTTTTTATTTTTTTTGTTTTCGGTTTGTTTCCTTTTCATACTATCCCATGTTGTCCACTCTCTACTGTCTCTATCTAGAAACTACAGGTTGTGTTTATATTTGTTATTTTTGTTTGTTATTTTGATTATTGTCCAACCCCCCCACTCCCCTCTCTCTTTCCGCTACAGCTGGAGCTTGTGTGTGGTTGAATTCAGTCCAGGTTGCTACGGCACACCGGTGGGATATGTGCCACACAAAAGATGCTATGAGGATCACTAACTCTTTTGTTCTCTTGTCTCCTACGTCTTTTGACGTAGTGAAGGGCTAGTCTTGGTGGAAAAAGTGAGCCTCAGTAACAAATCATATATATATAATTATATATATATATATCTTTTAAATTATCTGTGCACTTATTCCTCTATTCGACACTGAACTAAAAGGCAACATTTAGTACTTTTTCCTCACATTACTTCAGTAGCGCTCTGATGTGAATGTTTAGTAATGACAAAGAACTGATCAGTGTAGCATCCTTCTCTCTTTGTAATGCATTAATACATTGCTCTGTTCATGTTTTGCTTAACAAAGATGGTTTCTTGCCCCTTTATGCTGAATTCCCTCTAACTCTAAGCAAAATTGCGCAGTGCCTTGGAATAATATTCACAAACTTTTTCTAATTTGTCTTGATGCAACCACAAACTTTAATGTGTTTATTGGGATTTTATCTGGTAGACCAACACAAAGTGGTGCATAATTGTGAAGTGGAAGGAAAATGAGCTTAAGAGCTTAAGGTATTTTACAAGGTTTTTTTTTTTTGTTTGTTTTTTTTTTTTAGATCCATTAATGTTCCCTGTCCCTGCTGAAGGAAGCAGCCCCAGGTCATAATCCTACCTCCTCCTTTGCGAAGCTCTTTGTAGTTTCTGGCAAAATACAGATGGACTTAGATTAAACAGAGCTCTGTGAGATGTTCAGAGAAGGAGTACGCTGACAAATCGGCCACGGTTTCCTTAATTTTGGAAGATCGGCCGATACTTCCATGTGAAACCAATCTTGTCCACCTATCTTATCTACATCTGCAAAGGTCTGAATACCAGCCACTGTCCCCTTTTGCTCTGCCGTGAGAGAGGGCTGACTGACAGCCCCGCCCAGCAGGTCACGTCTGCATGTGCGCGGTTAACAACAGTCACCCCTACTTAGATACTTTGTCGCTATATTTCACAACTTTTCAGACAAAAATATTAGAGTCAGCAGGTCAGGCTTTTTAAAGATCAGTGCTCGGCCAGAAAACTGCAATCAGTGGACTCCTAGTTCAGAGCTTTGGTACTGTTTTAAACTTTAACCTGACTGGTTTGTTCATTGGTTTTCATGGTGCTGTTTGATGTTCTCAGAGACCCTCAAATACCAGCTGGATTTATACTGAGATTAAATTTCATACAGCTTCAATTGATTTACCAGTTAGGTGGTTTTTATTTTGGATTATCAGAGTAAAGAGGGCTGAATATAAATGTATGCAATACTTCCCAGCTTTTTTTTTTGGTGAAAAGAAAAAAAACAAAAAACTAAGTACCATTTTCTATCCACATCCAAATCCTGCTTTACTCCGCGTTGGTCACTCACAAAGTCTCAGTAGAATAAAGTTGAGTTCGTGGCTGTAACATGACGAAATGTGGAAAAGTTGAATGCTTTTGCAATTCACTGTGGCTGTTTTTTTTTTTGTTTTGTTTTTTTTTTGTTTGTTTGTTTGTTTTTTTTTATCTTCCTCCTGAGCAAGGAAGAATATTATTATCCACAGTGGAATGAGCACAATTCCTAATTGGTTGTTTTATTGACCTCTAGCATTTCCAAAGTTCTTAAAATTGTTGTTCTTTTCTGTATCTGATGTTCTGTGTGCTATTAGTGATGCAGCCATTGGGGGTTGTCTTGTGTTGCACACCTTTCCAACACTGCGAAACGATCGCCCCCCCACTCCCCCCCACGGGAAAGCGCCCATGCTTGATATCGTATGGTTCATGACCAATATGTTTCCAGTACAGGTGACCCATACATCAAAGTGTTGACTCATTCTCTGCATTGTGTTTTTTTAAATTAACCTATTAAAAAAATGCAGCAAAACAAATAATCAGCTCCCTTTTTGATTTGTGAATAAACAGCTATTCTTTTGCACTTTATATTAATGATGCATATTGACTGAGAAGAGTAGTTTAATCAAACCCAAGTAAGGATGTTCGGTCTGAAGTAGCAGGTAGATCACTTTTTAGGCTGAATGTGGAAGTGTATGCTCTCTTTCTCTCTAGAATACAGTGGGATAAATGTGCAGACAGAGTGAAGAGCGCCTCCGCTGCCTTCTCTAACATCCTTTTTGTCCTCCAGGGAAAATTCCAGAAGAGGCCAAGGCTCTGTCGCTGTTGGCACCTGCCGCCCCGGTACCCAGTCTGATTCCAGGCGGAGGATTGCTGCCGATTCCCACTCCGGCTCCACTTCAGAACGTGAGTCATCGTCTTTATTTTGAGTGTTTTTATTTGTTTTTTTTTCACATGCACGAATTGAATCCAGCATGTCTGTGCGGTTTACACCTACAGCTGAACCTCCCTTTAGTGAATCGGATCACAGCGGGTCTCGAAGCCACAGCCTCTGTGCTCTCTCAGCCCCCCCTCATCGGAAATGTCGACCCGTCAAAAATCGATGAAATCAGGAGAACGGTTTATGTTGGAAACTTAAACTCACAGGTAATGTCGAACAGAAATCAAGATAAATTAAAAAAAAAAAAAAAAAAAAAGCAACTGACTAAACCTCGCCCTGAATAGATGAGCGGGTAGCGTCAGGCTGTGGGAATTCTGTGATTTTAAAACATGCAGATTTCTGACTAACTAATCTCTAAAACATGCATTACCCTCATCAGAGAATCTTATGGAATATTATTCATTTATTACAATGATACAAATTCCTTTAGTATCATTTGCGCAGCACAATTTCAGTTCTCATGAAGAATTCTTGTGGGGGGTTTTTTCATATGCAATGCATTTGATTTTTATTGGATTTGTCTGCCCCAGACCACCACTGCAGAGCAGCTGCTGGAGTTCTTTAAGCAGGTGGGAGACGTGAAGTTTGTTCGGATGGCCGGAGACGAGACACAGCCGACCCGTTTCGCCTTCGTAGAGTTTGTCGAGCAGGACTCCGTGGCCAGAGCTCTCACTTTAAACGGAGTCATGTTTGGAGACAGGCCCCTGAAGTACGTTCTCAGGCCATTTCTTGTCAAATGTGCTTGAAAAGTATTGGTTTCTATAGATACCAAGTGGTGTTTTTTTTTTTTTTTTAATTCAATGGTTAAATCTGTTTTAGGGTCAATCATTCCAATAATGCCATAGTAAAACCCCCCGAGCTGACACCACAAGCTGCCGCTAAGGAGCTGGAAAGCGTGATGAAGAGGGTGAGGGAGGCCCAGTCCACCATTGCTGCTGCCATAGAGCCAGGTAGGAGATCTCGCTTTCTTTGACATACTCACGATGTGCTCTGTAACTCTGCCGAAGTTGTTTTCATGCCGATGCTTTGTGCTTTCGCAGAAATAAAGAAGCGCTCCTCCAGCCGCTCTCAAAGGTCACGGCGGTCCCGCTCCCGGACGCGCTCTCGTTCCCACTCGAGATCACGCAGGAAAAGGTCCCGTTCCAAACACAGGTGCTCAGAAAGACTGTCTTTGACATGGTACTGGTATTGTGATGTTCAGTTGGTGATGTTTTCCTTTTTTTTTTCCCCCCTGCTGGTGGAGCAGACCAGCACAAAGGTCCTGGCCTGGGGGTGACTCCCACAGTTCAAGAAGCGGGCACAGGAGGCGCTCTCGTTCCAGAGACAGGAGACATGCCAGAAGTCGGTCCAGGTTTGTTGACAACAGCCGACTTTACAAACCTTCTTTTACTTTTATAGTCTAAATGCAGTAGAGTACTTCTGTTTATCTGGATATTGATAACACATTTTAGACTGGTGGATATAAGATTTCAGTCTTTCAGTCACTGTTATTCCCACAGTTAGCAGAAGGGGGCACCATGTCCAAAGTGATCTTGAATTTGCTCTCATAGAAGATATCAGAATTAGATCTGAATATTTGAGCATATTTTCAAATCAGTTTAAAAATACTTTATATATCCCAAAGAGAAATTAAATGTTGTCATAACTCAAATCATCCAAGTATCTTCAAAGATTCGTTGTGGATGATGATGCTGTGGGGAGAAAGAATCTCTGGTCGCAGTCAGTCTTGCAACAAATCTGAAGAGGCCTCTGACTGAAGTCTGTTGCTGCATGACAGTCTCATGACTCATGACATGCTAAACAGCTCAGTTTCCAGGCAGCAGAGATGATATTTCATATCATCTCACTTCAAACACTGATGATGTCATCCAGGACATATTACTACATGTCTTGGATGACACCATCAGTTGTTGGTAAGCACTGCTAATTCACCTCATTTGCTTTTGCTGCTCCTCTTTAAAGCTCTGTATGGTCAAAGAGCTGAGACATTTGAATCAGGGATATAATCCTTGCCCATGGAAAAGATAGTTTGAATTCCTCCCCAATGAAACAAGGGGTAGTTTTTTAAAAAAGAATTCATATCTTAGTAAATGTATTTATTAAATGTAATTTTTTTTTCATTAGGGGCCACAAAAGGAGGAGCAGAGATCGATCCAGAAGCCCTCGAAGAAAAGC
Organism: Anableps anableps; assembly: GCA_014839685.1. Lineage (NCBI taxonomy): Eukaryota > Metazoa > Chordata > Actinopteri > Cyprinodontiformes > Anablepidae > Anableps > Anableps anableps. The sequence goes on from CM026081.1 coordinate 25,029,221, forward strand.
AAGATCACCTTCACCAAAGCGGTGAGTGCATCACCTTTTAGGCCCAGAATCCGATTCCGTTCTGATTTAGCGGTACCCGAATCATTATATTTGTTGTTTGGTCCCTAACAGTTTGGTTCTTACCGTTCATTTGTTTCTGTCGGCCTCTTTTAGAAGTAAAAGGGAGAAGAGGAGGGAGCGCAGCAGAGACCGGAAGGAACGCTCCATATCCAGGAAGAGAAGTCGCAAAGATGAGGAGCGGATAAAGAGCAAATCCAAGACAACAAAGGTGAAACAGCGCACTGGTTTCTCACCAACACACCTGTTATCCTGTTTACAGATGACACAGAAGGATTTAAGAAAAAATTCATCAGTTTTAGTAAAATATTAAACCCAAGACTTTCCTGGCTATTGCTGATTTCTATTTTTTTATTTTTCTTTAAGTTTGACCTGCCAGTAATAATTTTGACCAACTCATTTTTTTCTTTCTTTCTAAGGATAATATTCTGGTTCCTTAATAGGGGGAGTAGTTTTAGTCAAAGGAAAATTTACAAGATTATCACCATTTATAACCAAACATCTACCTGATTGTGATTTAACTCAAAAGAGGCGCATGCAGTGAGTTCAAGCATTGGCCCACTGAGTGGTTCTTTTAAACTCTAATTGCATCATGTGAAATTAAAATGTTTATTTTGCACTTTCTGGTTTTAGCGATATCCTTGTTTTAATAAAAGAAAAATCTTGAAAGTGTCTCAAACCTAAACATTGGGGCAGCAAAGTAAAAGTTCAGATCTGCCCAGGTGTAAGGACAAATGCAGCCCGCTGAGAGTGCCTGAATATATTTAGCAACTGTGAGCATTTCACAACTTCAAAACAAAACATGAGGTGGTGGCAAAGAATAGATTGAAGTTGCCTGCTGTTCTGGGACTGAGTTGTATTTAAACAAAAACATGCAACCAGATTTACCCTCACTGGTTCTTTAACATTAATATGACGCAATACTCTGTGAAATGTTAAGTTTGACAAATACTGTTGATGTGAAAGAGCAGCTGTAAGCTGATCTGTTCTCTCTGAAGCATACCTGAGTGTAGAGGGCGGTTTATCTGACCTGGAGCGTTGCACCGCAGCAGATCGCTCCGTCCCTAACCTGTCCAACCAACTCCAGATAATCTTCTTTCAGTGGTAAATGTTTCCACTTCCCTTTAGGTCGTTTCAGATGGGGCCGCACAACTAACCTACTTCAGCTAGAGATTTACCCAAACGATAGCTATGAGAAAAAAAAAAAGGTGAAGAAAGGCTCACGGCGCTCCATCTGATCTGATAACAATCTGAACATGTACCGTTTGACAGCTGAAAAGATGCCCTCAAAAAGACGCCTTCTTCGTCTCGCAGAGTTCTGCTTGTTGCAGCTGCACACACAGTTTTGTCACATCCAACGGAGTGATGCAGCTTATTGTTTGTTCTGTTTTTGAAGCAAACACGAAGTTGTTGTGTCAAAGTCCATTGAGTCAGCTATATTTCTGGCTGAATTCATCCGAAACATGTCTCTGTGGCAAGCAGAGTGCAGTATCTGAGCCATGGCCTGCTCTGGACTTGAGTAGTTGGTTAAATAGTGGCAGAACTTATAGAGCATCAACCCAACATGTTAAAGAACATCAACTCCCGTCTTTCAGCCATTATTATTAACACCATGAAACGTTCTGCACTCAGAAACCAGCGATCAACCTCAAACTGCTTTTGGCTGCCTGGAAAACATTCAGATGTAAACAGCTCTGAAAGCTCTTGAAATTGCGCAAATTGAAATAGCGAAAATAAATTCGCTTAATGGAAACACGCCATTTTCAATAGAGTCTCCATTTTCGAGAAAACGTTTTGCCACTAGGATGAGGTGGGTTTTCGGCCATACAGAAACTGGTTTATGTCGCTGAACTGCAGTGGAAACGCATCACATGATCAACAACCGGTTGTTGCCACTGGCGCAAACCACGAAGACGCAGCTACTGTAGTTCTTGCAAAAAACGGAGTTCTGCCTTTGGGAACTGGCCGTATTCCAGTAAAATGGAAGCTACTTGGATCTGTGGTTGTGCAACATGTAAGGCTGATATTCAGGGCAGCGCAATCCACAGACTGCGTCTAAAAAAAAAAAAAAAAAAAACACTAAAAACATTTCTCCTTTAATGGATCGATGCGGTTTAGCTGTCCACCGTTCGGGTGGTTTTCCAGTGTAATTGAGTCGCAATTATGAAGATGGCGGTTTTGAAGCGGGTTTATTATATTTCACAGCTTCTCCAGTCATCTTTGCATCCTGTTGTAAGTGTTGACGTTCTTTTATTTCGCAGGACTACAAAAGGGAAGAAAAGGCAGCGTACGAGAGCGACAGAGAAGGCTCAGCCACGCCAAGCGAAGACATGACATCACCACCGTGCGCCCAGCACAACGGCAGCTACAAGACTCACAGCGAGGAGGACGTGTTTCTGGGTGGGAACGCAGCCAAGTGAAAACACACCCCTCGTCCATCACGCGCGTCATTTCACACCAGTCACTTCATCACGAGTTTCTCCCGTTTCACGTTATGACCTCCTGGAAACCCAAGGATTCCGACGTTGAGCTCGTTTTCCCGCCTGAAGGACAGGCGTCGCTCTCGCCGTAGGAGAGACGGTTTAATCAAGCTCCCTCCTCCCAGAGTAAAAGCACATTAGTGTCACCCTAACAGCAGCTAACGTTTCAAAGCGGTTCAGGTGGATGACGTCACGTTGCGGAAAGCCTGCAGCGTCCTCCGACGAAACCCTAGTCCGAGCTGCCGAGATCGACCACATGCTGGAAACGCGGAGGGCCGAGCCAGCTGAAGAGCCTCTTGGGGGTCAACACGAGACATTATTTTGTAAAACTCTGGATTTTAACTGTGGCTTTATCTTTAACTGTAAACGTCATTAACGCCTCTCAGATTGGCAGTGTTTGTCATATTCCAGTATGTCAACCCTTTCCTCAAAATAAATTCCTCCTCAGCAGTCATGGACCGGTATGAGGTAACAGAGAGTAAAAATGCTGCTTATTATCATGAAAATATGAAACATGATCTAATGGTTTTTATATGAAACATCTTGCCAACATTCAATTAAAAAGAGTGTTACCATGGTAACGGTGATGGGTAGAGCTCGTTTAGTTTCCTGATGTTTCTTTGTGGTTTTTCTTTCAAAGTATTAAAAACCCAACAGTCTTCTTTCAGCCAGCTGACTGGCAGTGTACAGGAATACCACTACACTCCAAACAGCTGAAGAAAACTGTTTGCTCCAGCGGTTTCTCTGACACCTCGGTAAAGGGATGTCGAGCGGTAATATTTTAAAGCCATTTTGTACCTTGATAGCAGTAACCACCCCGCGCTTACTTCTCAGATCCACATGTGCAGCCACAGTCTGCTTACTAAGTCATACAAACCGTATCCTAACTATTGTCTTAATTATTTAGATCGTCGATAAATGTCAGCGGGAACACAAAGGGGAGAGAAGCTGTTTGATGTGGAGGAAAAACAAAAAATTAGCTTAATTACCTGTCCAGGTAAGGAGAACTCTTATATCTGCAACGATTAAAAACTGGATCAATTTGGTCAACCAAAAAAAAAAAAAAATTTTTTTTTTTCTAAAAAGAAAATGTATTTTTTTGGTCCCTAAATTAGTGTGTTTGGCCTCTTTATTATATAGCTTTAGCCAGATTCAGTAGTAAGTAGTTTCAGAAGAACCTTTGCTATATATTGTATTGTATCAAATATGTCTGCCAGGAAACCATAAATCAATCAAAATTTAAAGCTACTAAATAAAAAAAAAAAAAAAAAAAAAAATCAAATTGACATTATCAATGTCAATCTCATTCGATATTTTTTTTATTATTATTTTTAAATAATAAATTAATTATATAAATGTGAGAAGGCAGAGAATTATTTGATGCCAAACTATCCTAAGCAGAAAAAAAGGATGTGTGAAAGTGTAGGGGAAGAAAACGACAGCAAACCTTACCATAAGTGTAAAAAATAAACAAGCAGCATAAATTGGTGTGCCTGCAACAGCAACTCTACTTCTTAGCTGTTTTAGAGAAGCACGGGCGTACGACTTGTTAGTCACTCGAAGTGTGAGGACCTTCCTGTTCTTGTAAGGATGCAAACTCGACTTAAGACTCTTTCTCTACAAATTTGGAAAGTGGTCTGGTCTGTCCTTTTAAGTTTCATCAAACGTCTTTTACTAAACAAAACAGGTTTCTACAGATTCTGAATGCTTTTTTTTTTGTTGTTTTTTTTTTGGTGGACAGTTAAAGGAATATTTTATGTCTGAAGTTTGTGAAGTGTCCTTTTCTTCATCTTTTTTCACCTGATTTCTGCACCATGCTGGAGCTGAGCTCTCCAGCAGGATCTACTGCGATTTAATAACTCAAGAGTGCTGTAATTATGAAACTGCAGAGAGTTTATTGTTGCAGATGTTTGTCTAACTTTTGTCTAGATGTAGGCATCATTCACAAAGGTATCATTACATCCATTTCTAAGTCGTACAATGTACCATGTTTCATTTCTCTTCTATCGTAACGCTGTGAGACAAATATTTTCAGTTAACATGATGACAGTGTGCGGAAAGTTTACTGGCTGGTGTTTTTGGAAACTGGGAGATCGAAAATGTTGCACGGCATCAGCAAACTGTATGGAAGCACAGAGGGGTCAAAAAGTGCCTAGACTACGATTGTACAGTAAGCAAATACAATATTGAGACCCATTTGGATGTTTTACGAATAAAACTAACAAGATGTTATATTAAAGTATTGTAGGCTGTCAGAATAGACTAAACATTTATGGGATGTTTTTATCTTTTTATCCTGTGATTTAATGTGTTGCCGTAGTTAAAAGTATGCTTGTCTAAACATGGTTGCAAAACAAGAACAGATCCATTTTTTTTCCCCCCTATCCTATTTTTAAAAGTTTACGTTTTGTTTTGTTTTTTTATTTTTAACAAACGCTTCTGTCTGAAGTAATGAGCTTCAAATGTCACAATGAAATCATTTCAGGCTCATCTGCCAATATGTGAAAATGTACTTTATTACTTTTTTTATGTGCTCATCTTCTTCACATTTGAGGAGGGTTTTTGTGCTGGGGAATTTAAGGATTCGATGTGACGGTTCAGTAAAATTGTTTATGAAATGTTCGGATGTATGTACATATTACTCTTTAGTTTGAACTTAAAATATGTTTTATTTGATTGCAAAAGCTCTCAATAAAGAGACTTTTCACTCAGATGTTTCGCTTGGTTGTTTCTGTTCTAAGTGTTTCTAATGGTAAATGGTTTACTGCAACCAGATTGGACAAAATGTTAACTATAATATAGACAAGTAGTAACTTTAATAAGGATTCATGTTGATGCGTTTCAAGCAGATTCTCCATCAGATTCTAACTAGAGCTCCATAATAAATCACAATCATCATCACATGATCAGTTTGCTACATTGCAATTGAAAAGGACTTCTTGGATCCAATTTTAGTATATATTTCAAGAGCCACACATGTAAATTATGAATGCCAATATATATCTGACTTGATAGATGGATTTTAGTGGCCCTCGATAACACTTTGTGTATTTAGAGCGCACAAAGAGTGGTGGGCATAATGTAAATGCAAGAAAAGAGTCAGGAAAATATGGATTATTCATAATCAGCATTGTCTCTGCCATATTTACTTTATTATTGGCACTGTATTTACAGTTTTTTTGTGATATCGTGCAGCCCTAATTTCAGCACATGGTTCCATCAGCTAAAGGAATTAAAACTGCTCAGTGTAGAAGTATCTTGTGACATTAACAATTGTTTAGACAAAACAAAATGTTTAATTTCATTGTTGAGAAGCACATTTTTTTTACACCTAAAATATATCAATAATCACATTGAACCCAGGGCAATCACCAACTGAGATCTTGTTGAAATTTATAGTATTTGTTACCAGTATGCAATATTTTTCATACTAATTAACAAAAACTAAAATGTTAAGTTTTTCAATCAAGTGTAGTTCCTTCTAAAAGAATCCAAACTGTTGGAAAGTTTTTAAACTTTGGCATATTGCAACCACAAAATTCAAGATGCCCATGGTAACTCTTGAGGAGCTCCAGAGCTTAGGTGGTGAAATCTATCGACATGGCAACATAAATGTTTCCAACTTACATAGAAAGCAAAGTGAGCGTGTGAAAGAAGGTGCTTCAGTCAAATGACATCAAAATTAAATGTTCATGGAAAACACTGTGGAGGAAAACCAATATTGCACCTACTCTGAACACCATCCTCGATCGTGACACGTTTGTGGCAGCATCATGCTGCTGGTCAAAACTAATGGAGAGATGGACGGGACTGAACACAGGGCAATTCTTCCAAAAACCCGTTAGAGGGCAAACATACATGCAAGCCACGCTTTATACTTGAACTTTAACTTCATAATTATGCTCTGCTTTGTGTTGCTCTAACACTTAGACTGTAATAAAATGCACGAATGTTTGTGGCTGTAAAATGATATATTTTGTAGTGTTGTCGACCAATGATCGAAAACCCATCAAAGCACTAGTTTTACATAGGATATTTAGATACTTTAAAACTGACGACCTGTTGCAAAGTTGCACATTGTTCTCGTTTTTAGTTGCATGTACAAAATACACTAAAGATACCATCTGTACATAAACATGACGAAAGTAGTAACCTCAAACCATTTAAAGTCTAAGAACAGTCCTCATTTTCACTTCAGTTATCAAAGAGTTATCAGTAGGGAGCATTTTCTTTAAATTTGTGTTTTAAAAAATTGTAGCTTTTGTAATTAAAAAAACCCTCTTTCCTAATTCGCATCCATAGATCCAGGTGTGACAGATTTGTTCCCTAGAGTGAGTCTAACCTGCAGTAATTTACCTAACATGCCAAAATACAATGTATGTGTAGCATAATTTCCAACCTTCCCAAGACCAGTAGGCCTAATGGGTATTAGAGCATGGTCCCAATGCAATGGTACATTATTTTCAGGGTTAAGGTTAGGGCTATGAATGTCTTGCCAATGGTTTATGCAAGAGTGAATGCCAGGGAGGGGGCTGACTAAGCCTAAATGAGGTTATACTAATGAATAGAAGTTAATACATTGTCCTCATACAGATAGGAATGTAGATGTGTGTGTGCTGAGCTTTCTAGGTTTAGAGGTGTGGTGTGAATTAGGTTTTGGTTAAGGTTAGGGAATATACTGGTAATGGTTAGGGTTAGGGATACTGATATGAATGGAAATCCACAGATTGATGGAAGTACCTTGTCCTGTGTGTGTGTGTTTCTTGCAAAGCTCATTATAAAACATTTTAATGAATATCCATGATTGCCAGAAATCCCCATATAGTTATTGACTCATCAGTGACATAAAGGGAAATATTTTTAGTAAAGACATACTCAGATGTACACATAGGATATGGTATATTTCTTCTGCTCACAGCTTTGGCAGTTATGTCATTCACTTCATGGTTGAGCTGTACACATAAATACAAGCTGAAGATACCGTTGCTGCTGCTGCTGAATAAACCTTTAAAAAACAACGGTGTTGTCCCGCAACAGCTGTAAAACATCACCAGCTCCATTCAGTCTCAACTTATTTTCTCTGGTTAAGACCCCATCCCTCTTGTAGTGATGTTCCTTCTCAATTGTTCCACTTTTGTCATAAAATAGTGGACATGTGCTCACTGTCTGATGGTGGACTGGTGCTAAACTGTCTCACGTAGTCTAATCTCATAGACTTTAACACAGTCGACTCCTCTGGTGTGCTTTCGATCCTCGGAGTGTTTGAGCTATCAGCTGCCATCCCCTGTGGGGCCAGCTGCTGGAACATTTCCATCGTTGTGTAACCACCAGCAAAGGTCAAAGGTGAGCTTTGGAAGTGTGTACTCTGTGTGTCCAATGAAGTGTCTGCTGGGTCATCATGCAGGTTATCTTCTGTCACACTGTCTGTGTCCCTTTCGTTCAAGGTGTGAGTCATTTCTGGATTGTCCTCCTCACAGGTCCTGAGAAGCGGTAGCATTGACGACGTGTGAGGCGGGATCATGGCTTCCCTGTCTAGTATCTGAAAACTCTTTGTGTCCCATTCCTCCACTTTTAGAGTTGCTAATACCTCAAGGAGTTCCTGAGTGAAAGATAATGCATCATCAACAATTTGCATTTCTTAAGTTACGCTCTTTATTAGTGGTAAAAGAAAAGCAGAAATGCATATTTACCAGTTGACCCGGACTCTCTATTTTCTGCACTGCATTGCTGTGTCCAGGGTTGGGGACACTTGGCCACAGAATGGCTTTTGCCCTGTGCAGAGTCAGTAGATTAGTAATGTTGTGTTTTGTTGTTCAAAAGACATTCAACTTTATCTTCAGCAAATGTAGGGTATAAATGTTCTACCTTTTTATTACTGGAGACCCAAATATCAGCAAACAGGCCACAACTGCGAAGACTGTGATTGCACCACTGATGCTGAAATGTACTGTGCAAATAAAATAAACAAATTTAATCTTATGCTAAAAAAAAAATTAAGATGTTTTAAAAGGTATTAATTTTATATGACCTTCTGTATGATATTCTGTATTAAAGGAATATGAAGCACTTCGGATTCCTTCTCCTGCTGATGTGAAACCAGATATCTGGACTTGATAAAATGTCCCGCTTTTGAGGGTCTCCATGTGAAAGCTGGTAACGCCTGGATCCACTGTTATATCTGCAAAGAAATGGGAGTTTGAGTTGTGTTTATGGTGCCCTGGGTATTTAACTAGGCACCAACAGGAATCTTTGTTGGCTGATTGCAGCAGCAGCATTTTTGGGAACAAATTTTGCATTTGACAGTTTTATGCTACCAGTTTATGAAACTGCATACATTCACTTTAAAGTAACAGCAACATGAAGAGTTTGAAAAGGATTCCCTCCATCCATTCATCCATCTGCAGCAGTTATTGGTCGAGGGTCGGGGTACACCCTGGAGAGGTCGCCAGTCCACCACAGGGCTACGCAGAGACACACAGGACAGACAACCATGCACACTCACACTCATACCTAAGGGCCAATTTAACAAGACCAGTTAATCCTACAGTCATGTTTTTGGACTGTGAGAGGAGGCTGAAGTACCTGGAGAGAACCTACGCATGCACAGGTGGAACATACAAACTTCATACAGAAAAACTTCAGGCCGGGATTCAAAGCCAAGACCTTCTTCCTGCAAGGCAACAGTTCTAGCAACCGTGCCACTGTGCAGTCAGTTTTCGGAGGCATTCTCTTAAAAATTCATCACCTGTAGCATTTTCCTGATGCACTCCAAGATCTTTGCAGGTTCGTCTTTGATTGTGGCATTGATGCTCATTCGTCTTTAACATCCCTCCCTCCATTTAGCATACACTCTCAGGGTGTCTGACTTTGGGTAAACTCATCTTGCATTTTGAGGGGCTTCCTTGCATTCATCAGTGGCTCCTACTTTTTTCTTTGGCCAGGCTATTTTACCAGTAGGGTATCTGATAGGGTGCTGGACGCTGGTGAAGTTGCTAGCACTGTTCTCCATGCAGCAAGGTCTAGGGTTTGAGTCTTGGTCTGGGGTCTTTTTACATTGAGTTAGCATGTTCTCCCCATGCATACATACATTCTCACAGGGTACACTAGTCTGAAAATATGCATGTTAGGTTAATTGGTTTCTCTAAACTACCCTTACAGTGAATGTGTGCATGGTTATTTGTCCCATGTGTCTCTGTGTTGTTCTGTGACAGACTGGCAACCTGTTTACTGTGTACCTTACATCTCTCCAAATGGCCACAGGAGATAGCCACCGGTCCTCGGGTGACCCTTTTAGTACAAGTGGGTACAGACAATGGATGGATGGTGTCTGATGGGTAGCACAGCCTACATATCGATGGCTTGGATTAGATAGGTATTCCCATTCAGCTAGATTAGCGTGACTGTTTGGTTGTGGCTGACTTCCTGAAAGTTGCTGTTCGACTGTGGGTATTTCAAGCTTTCCTACAATAAGAATTTGCATTGATGCCAACTCATCAATCCCCTCACTGGTAATCACTTTACCTGTCTCAAATACCATTTAGCGAAATCCAAATGATATTACAGTGTCCTTACTGTATATTCTGGTTAGGTGAAAAAGACCCTCTTTGTCTTACACATTTATGGCATACAGCTTGACATATGGATTATACATGGTACATATTTTCTAGTATACCAAGATCAAAAATATGACAGTGTTGCCTTAGAGACTTTGAGCAAGTTCACTGCTGAGAATATTCGGGTTAATAGTGTTGCTATCTGAAAATTGGACTATGCACAGACATTATATTGTTATACTGGGGATATCAAAACACCCCAGTGTAGCTCATCAAAATAAAATCTGTCTCACAAATCATTGTCTAGCTGCTGTCAGCTACATATTTTAGAATTTGTCCATTTTAAAATTTGTCGAGCATCGAAAACACATTATGTATACTAGTGTTTGCACAGAACCTCTGATTATTATTGTTCTTTTGATACATTAATCTATTTGCTCCACTATGGTGGTTACAACTTTTCACTGGTTTATAAAATTTCATAATGATCTATATTAGTCTTTGATAATTTATTAATGCACAACTTTACGTTAAGCTACTTTGTCTCAAAACCATGGAAAAATCTTTCAATATTGTTTTGGAATATTGCCATTGGCCCTGCACTCAAGATATTTACCTCAACTAAAGTTTGTTTCAGAAACAACATACCACAAATTTCCATTTTCATCTACATTCCATTCATAATGACTCACAGTCTCTCAAAGCCTTTTAGAATGCTTCATTTTGTCCCACAAACCTAAAAGCAAGACTTGTAATGACTCATCGTTTTCAGTCTACGAGAATTATAGTTCAAAAGAAGTGCTTTTGGGTCAGTCAATGAATTCTATGCTCAAGTAATTATTTATCAGTCTGACTTACACCATTGAAGTCATAAACAATTTGTATACACCAAAGCATCTATAGAACAAAGTAGAAATGAGGGTGTGTGAAGATACCATATTTACGTCACTAAAATTCTTTGTAGCTTGAGATGATTGGTCCTTACTGTGTGCTGTACTTGTCTCACTGTAGTGCTTTTCATTGTAGTAGATAATATAACCCAGCAGGAACCCTCTCAAGTCTTCATCTCGGATATGTGACCACTGCAGCACCACTGAATTAACCGTTTTGTTGTGGAAGCTGATGTTTGTAGGGGCGCTGACAGGAGCTGTGTGGGATTTTAAGACATAAAGTGATTTGTTGGGATGGTCAAATACACTCAGATTGTAAGTTTAAAAAAGGCAGGCAGTATTTGACTTACATCCTTCAATGTGATAAAACTCTGTAGTCCCATAGGTGCTCTCACTGTTGTTGATGTGCTTCATGTTGCAGGTGTTCTTGTTTGGTCGCAAATGCAGAGTGACTCTGTATCTTTTGTAAGGCTCCAAATGTTCTGGAGTAGTTTGACAAAACAAAACAAAACTCGGAAGTAAGTTATATTATCGGCTGAACATTTAATTTACAGCAAGTAAAGTAAGTATTAAACATGTCAGCGTGTTTAAATATTTCAAATATTTCAATGTAAAATATACACCAGATCTTTGCAACAATCCTAGTAATGCAAACATACACAGAAAATCAAACCAAATGAGTTCACAAATGAAGTTATAGGTGAAAAATTGGGAAGATCTAGACCATAAATATTGAACACATGAAGAAAAGTAATGCGCAAAAAGGCAGAGAAAGCCAAGAAACACACTGAAATATGTCAATATTTGGAAAGTATTCCTGCAGCTATGTGCAAATCAATATCAGCTGATTCATTTTAATCAATGAAAAGATTTTAATCATTACCAAAGTGTTACACAAATTTGTACAATTGGTAAAAGCAATAAAACCTTCACAAACAGGTCCTACTATTGCAAAATATACTAATGGCAATGGTTACAGCTGTATTTCTAAACCTCTGAATGTTCCAGTGAGCACCCCTGGTTCCATAGTCCAAAAGTGGAAAGCAAATCATTTCACCATAAACCAGCAAGGTTTGTCTTTAGGATTTCTAGAAGTAGAGTATAATCAAAAAGGCCATGGAGCACTTACAGGGAGTTCCAGAAAGACTCCCAGGAAAACAATAAGTAATGCACTCAACTGCAATGAGCTCTTTGCACACCCACTGCACAAGACTCTACCGATGAAGAAAAAGCATGTTAAAGCTTCCTGAAAGTTTGCCATAGATGATTCGGGCTAGCCATTGAAACTGGGATGATATAATTTGGTCAGATGATCCCAAAGATGAACTGTTTTGGTGTCATTGCAGACACCATATTTGGAGGAAGATTGGTTCTGCTCGTCACACCAAAAACACCATGCCAAAAGTGAAGTTTGCATGTTGGGACATCACGGTGTGGACTCTCTTACAGCATACGATTCTAGCAGACTTAAAAATGACAGGAAGGATAAATGGTGAAAAGTACAGTCACATTCTCTATAAAAGTCTAAGCATGAAATGAGTTTGGATTTCCAAGAAAGATAAGGTCCCAAACACACAGCCAAAGAAACGCTTAAATAATTTCAGAGAAAGAAGGTAAAACTGCTGGAAAGGCCCAGTCAGTCACCTTTTTCCCAATTTTTTACTCATAAGCTCAATTATGGACTAATTTGTTTTGAATTCATTGTATGTGTCAGTTACTTAGATTGTTGCAGACATCCGGTGAGAACTTTGTCATGTCAAACTGAGAAAAACGATGCATTTAAAACTTGATTTACCTGCTGTATTGGACCACATGCCAAAAAATAAAAATCTAATTTAGATTAGATTTCAAACTGATACATGTCTTTCCCACCACAAGTTTCTTCCAGTAAAATACATCAAAGTGAGCTGTTCGAAACAGGACTTGTCTTTTTCATTTCACTTCAACTAAATTTGTTAGGAAAACAAATATCTAAAGGAAATGAAGATGATAGGTGACTTTCATAATAACCAAAGAGAAGACAGGATATTGGAATCCCCCTGTTGTTAAATGAGAGGTAAACATTTTTACACAAATAAGGTCTATTTAGACACTTCATCTAACACTGTATGTTGTCCAATAAAGGCTTGATTTGATATGTTCTTGTTATAATAAAGAGTATTTTGATTGTTAGTTGCTAAAGTTAAGCTCAATAGCACTTGCATATGTATTAAAAATTTTCAATCAACCAAAAAAATTGTATCTAATAATAAAGCAATGCAACAGATGTTTCAATTTTAAAAAACAAAATCTGATTTTATTTACATTTTATCAAAAAATGGCATGGCAAATTATTTAAACCCTTCTCATTAATCAATGGAAAATCTTTGACATTACAGCAGTCAAACTTTTCTTATAATTACTGAGCAGTTACCCACTGGTAGTTTGGTCGTTTGGTGTTGAGCTCCAAGTTTTTGAGGTTGGAAGACCTCCTTGCCATCACCCTAATCACAAGATTACCTCACAGATTCTCTATCATATTCAAGTCAGGCATACTGCTGAGCCACTCCAAAACATTAATATAAATTCCAACCAGGAGAAGCATCTTTGGTCAAATTAAAATATTACTTTAAATAAGTATGGTATTTAACAGAGGAAGTATATTACCTAAAATAAAAACAACAACTGTCTCATCCTTTTTGAAAAGATAGTAGAGCATTTCCTCTGCTGAAAGAGTTGAGCTCTTTTTTCAGAATGAAACGAGCGGTTCCTATGACTACCCCCTAAACAACAAATCTCACACACACAAACACCAAATACGTGTGTGACAGAGAGGGGAAATTTGACACCAGTACTGTTACTCCATCAGATTTTCAGGTTTAGATGTGCTCTCAGTGTGAAGTACACTAATGCAGGAATGACACACCATACTCACAGCTACACACACTCACTCAGAGAAGATGTGCACAACCTCAGCTGAATCCATGCATACAATTGTTGGTTAGTTTAAGAATGCTGAATATGCAAGAAATGATCCAGATGTCCATGCTGCCCCCAGAACATCTGCAAAACATTCCTGGACTGCAATTCATGCAAAAACAGCTCTTTATACTGTTCTGCAAAAAAGCTATAAACTGTTCTCACCTTTAGTTGAGACCGCTTCAGCACATGACAAATGTTTCAAGTAGCTGTCAGTACTCAAAAAGCTCACATTTTGTTTGTATTTACCTTGCAAATAAAATTTCTTTTATGTACCCATAAACTGTCCCTAGGTAGCACATCGCCAATGGTAACTCTACCTCTGTTTGTGAATAATGGGTCTTTATACGACCAGAACTGAAGAATAGCAAGCTGTTTTTTTTTAAATTAATAACATTAAATGAAGGGTTTCAGGCCACAGGACACATGTGGTGTGGCAGCAACATTTAGAATCAATTGTTTAATCATGTTTAGGACAAATAAGTTGTACACCAACAGAGCTAAATCAACTAGTAGCACTGTATGATCTAACTGGCACATAACTGTTACATGGACTAAAACTGTGAAATCTCTTTGACTGCACACAACAACCCCTCCTCCTTTGTCTCTCTGACTGACCTCCCATCCTAGTCTATCCATAAACTTGGCTTCTAATGTCTGGGATATGTTGTCATTTTCCACCAGTTTTTTCGACTCAACCTCAATGAGATGCCCCGCTAGCGTACTGAACCATAACAATGGATCTTATCAAGTGTGTAATATCAACAGAAGTCAAATAGGCAGCAACAAACTACTCACTCCTTCATTATATGCTTTTGCCTAAATATATTTAGGGTCACAGGGAGTCCAGTGTCTGTTCCAGCAGTTAAATAGGCAGGATACATCCTTGACAGGATGCAAAATGTATGCAGAACCAACAGTAAACTACACCCTGATGCATGCTAGCACTGGATGAGTGTGTACTGTTCAGTTCTGCACATGTGCAAAACAGGCTTGAGCTAGTAAGGTCTGGTCAGTCAGGAATGGCAACGAGTAAAGACAAAGAGAGGCCAAGAATTAGCCACCAGCAGTATAATTTATGCTGTTTGGACCTTTTTTATGTACCGATTGTGACAGCAGTAAAAAAGGGAAATAAAGTATTGGAATGAGTATTTCTGTTGTCACATTTGAGCTACTAGTTTGCTTAATCTGACAGAGGAAGCCTGCAGGATGTGGAGGATGAGATGGATTCAATCAAATATGAAGAAATGCTGGAAGAAGGAGGGATGCTCTGTGAGGTGGAAGCTTAGAAACTGCAGCTCTAAGGAGGAGCTGGGTCTCAAAGGCACCACAAGGTCCATCCAGGCATTTTGCACAGCTGAATGGTTGCCACTGGAGATTAAGAGATTTCTCAAACATGCACGAAAGAATCAAAGCAACACTCCAGGTATGTTTTTTGATGAGGGAATAACATAAAAAAGCAAATTTTACATAATACTGCCATTTTAACTAAATGAGTGATTTCCTTAGTATTAAAACACAAGTTCATGTTCTAGACATTAATTTTAGGCAAACAATTTGAAACATTTCCTGACAAATTAATGACAAACACTTTAAAACCACTCTGTTTTTCTATTTATTGAACAAACCCACTCAGCTTAAACCTCAGGCTGTCAAAATGACGCGTCTAATTCCAAACTTCCTTATTCTCTCACTTTTTATTTGCCAACATGACATGCTGTTGAGGATAACTTTACATGATGATCATTGGTAATATGTGTTTTCTTTTTTTTCTTTTTTTTTTTTTTTTGTGCTGACAAAAATAGAAAACTGTGACCCCAAAACTCTGATGCAAATCAAAGCATGAATTTTGAAGAGTGTTACGCACACATTGTCACTCCTTGCCTAATAACTTCATATGCCTATTTCATGTTCTGGCAGGAAGTTGAAGTATATGGAGAAAATACAAGAAAGCTCTGTACAGAAAAATTTTAAATGGAAAACTTCTAGTTGACAGTAGCTACGCTTCCATCCAATTGTCATGCAAATTTTGAGCAAACTTTGAAAATATTGCAAAAAAGAAACAACAACAAAAAAAGGAAAATGCAAATTAAGCTTGTTTCCATCTACTGGTTTTGAGTAAATCAACCAAGTTACATAAAACATAACTTCGTGAGATGTTGACGTTATGCACAGCTGTAATAAACAGGAAGTAAGGGTGCAAACGATCATGGATCACACATCTTAAAAAAAGGAATGTATTGCTGTCGGTCAAGTTGTAATTGCTCTCTCATGTCAACCAATATTGGCGAGGGTATATGCTGTCCTGAGATAAAGAGAAAAAACTACAGTTTTAACAGCAATTAAACTGCAGTGAGCAAAGTCTTTCACACTGTATAAAATCTCCCAAAAATTGTTTGCAGCAGAACTAAACCCTGAGCTGTTGTTCAGTAAATTCCCCTCGGTCACAGTTGGTCACTTGTCCGAAAAATTACCCACCTGATAAAGAGGACAAGGTCTTGCTGGCGTTGGTGTCCTCAAAGAAGGATCTGTACCATGTTGAATGCCCCTTTATCATCCACTCCACTACATAGCAGACATACATCCTGAGCTGATCAGATCTCCAGTAGATTGTAAATGCTGTACTATTGTGAACTGTCACATTCAGCCTCCCGTCTCCTAAATCTGTAGATTCAAAGATTCATCAGTCTACATAATGGGGTCATTCATTTATTAACCCAAACTATCTTTTCAGTTTGTAACTATTCAAGACTCAAGATAGAAGGAAATCAGAAAAAAGGTGATTTTCTTACTGTTGGTGTCTTCATGCTGTGGTATGATATGGGTCACAGCTGGGGAAACACTTGCATTGTTGTAAGCACTGATGCTGAGATGATAAGCTGAGTAAGAGAGGATCAGTTTGATCTCAGGCTCTGAGGTGGTCATCTGCTCCTGTGGAGGCTCTCCAGACTCTTTCCAAATGGTCACTCGGTAACCATCATACAGATCTTTGACAGGAAACTACCAAACAGCACAACTTCAGTTTCAGCACTGTGGCCTAATTTATTACCTTGGGATGTGTTGAACACTACATAGATTCAATGTGTGCAAATACCTTCCAGGTTATGGAAATCAACCGGCAGCCGGTTTGCTGTGTAAATTTGATGTATTTCGAGCTGACGATGATGGGTTGAGTTATAAGCTCTGAAAAAGAGATACAACATACTTTGGCATATAAAATACTTCCTGGATTTGGACCATTATAGTTAATGCTTTACTTAAGTTCTGAATGTATCTGGAATCAGGGCAGCATCAGAAAAAAGTCCTCACCTGATGGGACAAAGAAATCTTTACTCCATGGACACCGTGAGCATTGAACACTAGTCACACACTGTATCTGAATAACGTAGACCAGTGAGGGTTTTAGCTTTTCCAGTCTAACTGTATTTGAAAGCTGAGATTCCACAGTCTGTGAACAAAGCAGAAATTAGTGAGTGGAAACAAGTCAAAGCAGGATTTATGTAAACTGGATTAGTTATTTGCATAACTTTAACAATAATACATGATCATTTCTACCTTATTACAAGATAATCTAATCCATAGTGTTTAACATGATGTTGGCCCACAGTTTGCAGCTATAACAGCTTGAACTTTTCTTAAAGCCTTCCACAAAGATTGGGAGTGTGTTTACAGGAGTTTTTGACCGTTCTTTCAGAAGTGCGTTTGTGGGATCAGTCACTGATGTTGGTCAAAAAGGCCTGGTTTACAGTCTCTGTTGTGATTCACCCCAAAGGTGTTGCATCAGGTTGAGGTCAGGACCTCAACCTGACCTCAACCAGGCCAGTAAAGTTCTTCTATGTTAAACTTGCTCATCTATACCTTTATGGACCTTGTCGTTTTGGAAGAGGAAGGGGCCACCCCCAAACGTTTTAAAGTCAGAAGCATAAAACTACTACAGCGTCTTGGTATGATGCAGCATTAGGAGTTCATTTTATTGGAACCACAGGTCCAAGCCCAACTCTTAAAAAGCAACCCATAATCCCCTTTGCACCAAAACTTTTCAGTCAGGCAAGTGCTATTTTTCTAGAAACTGCCAGACCCAGATTCCCCTTTTCGATGACCAGAAAGAGGGGCGAAATTTGCCATTCCACAGTAGGGGTGAGCATGTGTCTATTGTTTATCATTAATTGTTCGTAAATTTCTTGTCATGATAAGAATTTTGTCTCATTGTTGTCATGATAAATTCCAATTTATGATGTTCACTGTTCATAGTTCACTGTGGTATATTTGGTGGTGAGAGAATTTCCCAACCAGTAGTTTTGTACAGGTGGCATAACGATAACTGTACCACGCTGGCTTCACTGAGTTCTTGAAGGCAGCCCATTCTTCCCAAATTAAAAGTAGTCTGCATGCCTTGGCATTAGATTTTATACACCTTCTGCCACTGAACAGATTGGAAAGCCTGAATTTTGATGACTTTGAAGCGCTTATATTTGACAGTGCAACACATATGGGTAGTGTTAAAAAATGCACATCAGACAGACAGGAGGAAGGGAACTGCTCCAGCTAGCGTCCAAACGTCTGTTCCCAAAAAGAGGAGTCCACAGCCTGATATAAGACACTAAACAGTCAGGAAAGTGCCGTTCACCTGGCAACTGCCAAGTGCAAACTCATCAGACAGAGAGTTATGATTTATGTGGTGTCAACGAAAGGTTACACAGTCTAATATCAGACCAAACAAGGTCCTTCTAAGCAGCAGTTCAAAGTAGCCAGAAAAGATGGACCAAAGGTGGACACCTGAGTTCACCTAATTTGCTTTTCCAACTTACCCTAAAATTAAGCAAGGAATGTAAATAAAAATGCAAATTAAATGCAAAAAAACTACCTGCTTCACTTAGAGAAAGATACATTTGTATGCAATTTATTAAGTTAAATCTTTGATCAGTCAATGATAATCTGAACATTCATTTTCAGTTCGCTTCAAATTTCCCTTTAAGCAGTTAGATTTCATGTTTGTTATATCTTGTTTCTTCTCTAATCATTACAATAACTTAAAAGCTTCAGCAGATCAAATAATTGCAATGCATTTAATGCGATAAAATGCTGAAGAGGCTCTGGAGCCTCGAGGTGTTTATGTTTTATAAAATGCACGGAGAAAATGCTGAAAATCCTCACAAAGAACTGGTCTCCACTGAGAGTTGGCATCCAGGAAATAAAAGATTAACTCTTCATATCTTTAATCTTCATCATGTAGTAAAAATAAAATCCTAATATTTAGAGATTGAAAAATAACAATAAAACAGTGTACAAACTCTAAATAGCTTTCTTGAAAGTGCTATTATTAATACTTAAAGCATTGACTATATAATGTATACATTAAGAAGCACTGTGAAGGGGTGTCTTTACCTATAAAGTAAAGTTTAGTCCAATTATTTACCTGTTAACTGATTCCACTTCTCAAATATTACCTCTTACTATACCTGCATATTTTTAAATTTTGCTTTTAACTGATGTTATATAGTCAGCACGCATAGTTATAATAAAACAGGTTTGGAATAATTGTGAGCAGGGGATTATTCCTGACCTCATTCCACGAATGGCTGCCCAGCACTTTATATCTCACAGAGAACTTGTTGATGTTCTTTACATCCTCTAGAAGCCAGGTCACGTTCACCTGCAACACTCCAGGTGGGCGAGTTGGCAACACTTCATTAGGAGGACCGCAGCGATCTGAAATGGTGAAATGACACAAAAAGCTCAAAAATTCAGATGTAATCATCTGTTGGAAATGTTGTGCATACATAAGTATGTATATATACATATATGAATCCAGATATTATTATAGACTGTATAAAAATGACAACAGTTTTATTCTCACTGTCTGACATTAAATCAGACTAAGTTGTTCCTGTTTTAGATCAGAAAGCCCCAGCTTGACTCTTTAATTTTATCCAATATTACACCTGTTTCTCATTTACCTCTTCTTTCCAAAATTTGAGAAAAAAAAATCACTTTTATACAACTGCAAACATTTTTAAAATCAAATGGCATTTTTGAGAAATTTCAACTGGGTTTCAGATTGAGACAGTACCGAGACTGCCTGTTAAGAGTACATAATGACATTGTTATGTCTATTGACAGTAAGTGCCCTGTCATTCTGGTTCTGTAGGACCACACAGCAGCCTTCGATACAGTGGACCATACTGTACTTCTGACTCATTTAAAACACTTTGTTGGTATTCGTGGCACTGCACTGAAGTGGGTTACTTCCTGTCTGATGGATAGAACATTCTCTGTGATGATCAATAATTTATTCTCCTCCAGTGCTCCTCTTTTGTGTGGGGTGCCACAAGGGTCCATTATTGGTCCCATTCTCTTTTCCCTTTATGTGCTGCCACTATGAGAAGTTCTTTTTCTTGTGATGTGATTCTTACTGTAAAGTGCTTTGGTCACCTTAGTTGGTTGTTAAGTTCTATATAAATCAATCAATCATTCAGTAAGGATTACCAACATTCTTTCTATTTGTCAGAATGAGCAGACAAATACACTGTTTTGTTTTTGTTGGGGTTTTTTTTACATCATAAGTTTACATGTATTTCTTTCATGCTTTAGAGCATTTAATAGTCAACAGTATATCATAGGTCCAATGTTCTGGGAAGCTTTCCACAGGCTTTCAACAATAATGTCTTCCTAACTGAGTAACAGAACCAGGTTTGTAGGCTGTCTTGCTTTATAACACCTTTTTAGCTCTGCCCACACATTTTCTGTGAGACTGAAATTGGGGCTTTGTGATGGTCACTCCAAAACATTTACATTTTTGTGCTTGAGCCATGTTTTAGCTGATTTAGTGGGATGCTTAAGGCCATTGTCCAACTGGAAGTCTCACTTGGGCCCAAGCTTTACCTTTTGGTTGAATTTCAATCATTGTGATGTCATCTATTTTGCAAAGTACACCAGTCTCTCCTGGTGCAAAACATCCATGCAACCAGCATGCTTCACATGCTTCACAGTTCACATAGTGGTTTATGGTTTGCTTGATTCCCCCTTTTTCCTCCAAATTAAAACTCATTATAGCCAAGTGTCTATACTTCAGTTTGATTAGACCACAGGATTTGTTTCTGTGGGCATTTTGAAACTGCTAACCAGCTTTTTTCTGTTGCTTTTAAAGCAATGGCTACTTCCATACTGAATGGTCCTTCAGTCTATGTCGGTACAGGACTCGCTTCATTGTGCACTCCTTCCTGAACTGCATGATATCTGGAGATTTGCACTGAGTTTAAACCTGCATAAATGTTCAAACAGATGAATGTGGCACCATCAGCCATCTGGAAACTTTACCCAAGAAAAAAAATAAACTTTATTTATTAATTCATCTGCAGATTTAGATTTGAAGTGATCTTTTAATTGGTTTCTTCTGGCTGGAAGTAATATTGAAGTTTTGGCGTGGCCCGGCAAGAGTCCTGTCTCAAACCTGATAGAGAATCTGTGGAAGGAGCTAGAGATAAGGTTGATGGTAAGGAGTCAGTCCAACCTTGAAATACTTTAAAGTTCAAAGAGAAACTGCCAAAATACCCGTGGAAACATTTTATTGCAGACCAATGCTCTTTGAAAAAAATAAACATACTGCAGCCCAAAATTCTGAAGTAAAATATTGTTTTACCTCATCTTCTTATCTAATTTTGAAAATGTGATTTTTAATAAAAATTAATATCTTCTCAAAATGTATTGATCAAAATACTCCTTGCATATCACAGTGAAATTAAACCACAATAACATAGAATTTGTCTGACAATAAAATTATTCCATCATGATGGCCGACTTTGGAAATCAGTAAATGATCTGTTGCACTTGTATCATAATTCACTTCACTTAAGATAATTAGAGCTTTAAGATTGCTGTCACATTATTATTGCATGTGAGTCAAATAGAGCAGACGTACCAATATGTAACTGTATATAAATATATAAAAGCAAAAGCATCTCTCTCGCCTCTCGCTCTCTTTCTCTCTTGCTATATATAGAAAGTACTATATATATATATATATATATATATATATATATATATATATATATATATATATATATATATATATATATATATATATATATATATATATATATATATATATATGAAAGTACATCTTTTGTGGACTTACCCAGGCTCTTTGGTGAACCTCTGAAAACTGCTTTTGTGCAATTTGTTTTTTCTGTGTTTTCGATAACCTCCACTGTCAAGTTGTAATAACGAAATATTTTTATGGTTTTATGGTGTTCAGTGATGTTGTAGAAAACTTTACAGTGAAGTTTGTCTCTGCAAGGACAGAAATGTGAAAGAAATTGACGTTTAAAAAATTGTAATAAAAACCTGTTTGAAAAACATAACAATAAGGGAGGGTTCGTGCCATACGGTTGTTGTAAGATTAATGTGTAGGATTTCCATCCATGTTTTCCGGGTTCCCACGTACATTTTTCATCATGCCTGTATTTACGAAAACAGTCCAGCTTATGTACTCCATCTGTAAAAGCAGAAACACACAATGTTCTGATCTCTAATCTGATTGCACCGACTGGAGATCAAACATGGCATGACAGAGTATTTGGATGTTCTTACCTGGGTGAATCCCACAGTGTTGGTAATGGCTAGAAATGTTCATTGACTGGCATTTTTCTGGATCAAAATATTATACGAAGATACATTAGAGTGGTAAAAGCTGTGTTTTATTTGGTACAAAACCCCTCACATTCTGCTAAAACACACATTTTAGTCATTTAACACATCAAACCCTGATACAAGAAATAATAGTCAGGAAATTCACTTTTGTCAAATTATCTTGTATTAAAACAGGTACACCAAGAGTTTATGGTTATATTAGATTTTCTCATGGTACACCTTAACAGCATTCAGCTATGGTACGTAACCTAAGTTTATTAACAAAGTGGTAGTTACTAGAATACATGTAAAACAGACAATACATTGGGTAATTTAGGGTTAAATTCATGATGGGATGAATATGAATAATCTACAATCCGTGAAAGAAAGAAACTAAGTCCTACCTGCAGAAACATGGATGAGTGAGAAGAACGGAATATAGAGAACAAGCATCAAACCTTGAATATAAATAAGGAATTACTGAAAATTTAATAGTGCACACAGCATATGGAAAAAAAAAGGAACAAAGAACAAAACATGCAGAAATGTTTCAAGAAGACCAAATGTTCAGATGTCTTACCAAGGATGATAACATGCAAAAAGCTTCCAAGCAAACAATATTTCGCTTCTGCATAAATGTTCGGCACTCCACAGCCCGACATGTTGCCCAAGAGACTGAAACCACGACAGTGTGTTTGGGGAAATCTTACACCGACAGCCCACTGCCATTCACAAACGTTGTGTACAAGCCTGATGTGTTGTTGAGACTGAGCAAGGAGGAAATATTTTGGGGAGTTTTACTCACAGAGAGGAGGGGCGGGGATGAATTATGGCACAGTAAAGGACGACTCACAGACTGTCAAGAAACAGTAGCTCTCAGAAATAATATGTTTTTTTTTTGGGGGGGGTTTTACGACTTCTTCTTTCCAAAAATAGAGCCACTCAACATGAAAAGCTTCTGTCTGGGTGCAGAACAAATGTGATCTTCAAAAAGCTGCTCAAATGTAAAGACAAATGACTGTAAAGTTTCTGTTTGCATGCCTGAATATGTGTTTTAACTGTTGCAGACAGCTTTTCAGAAACTCCTTTGCATGCAGTTACTGAAAGGTGCATTGTGATTAAACATGAGAACCCAAATGAGTTTTTAACCCAGTGATTTCAAGAGCTCTTCATACCAGTTTTGCTTTCAAAGAATCAAATGCAGATTTCAAGTGGAAAATACAAATTCTGTTGCTGAAACCAGGAAGTGTGTTTTTCATTTGAACTCACTGGAGAAGCTGTCTTGAGGAGAAACCTATTGGTTTTTAGGAACCAACAGCAGCATGGACATGCATTTGGGTTTTTAAAAAATTTTTTGGTATTCTTTTTTTCTTTCTTTTTTTTTTTTTTTTTTTTTTTTTTTTTTTTGCAGTGACAACACTTTGGTACACCTGTTGAATTCTGGAACTTCTAAAAATAGATGTGGAGCAAATGTCATTTCCTGCATGCTGCCAAGAATTGTGCAGTAAATGTATAAAATCAGTCAAGACTTTTCATGGCTATGTGTTACACGTGATGGTTTGGCTTGTTCAAGGTTAGGTGGTACACAATATTTGACTGAGGCCACAAGTTAACATATTTCTTCTTCTTCTTTTTTTTTTTTTTTTAGATAGAAAACTTTTAACCTCTATGGATTTGATGAAAAACCAAGTTGTTTTGGTGTTTAAACTGTGAATTTGCATCAAGTTCTAATGTGCGTAACAGAAAAAACACAATTTTAATAATGAGGAACATTACAGCTCTCAATAACTCATGCAGGGAATACACAAGCAATTATTTTAGTATTTGTTTATTCTATCAGTTATTCTGATGATTAATCAATGAATAGGATAAAAAATTGTGACATTCCAGAGATTTTTAAGCCTATTTTGTCCAGTATTAGAAATACATTAAAAGATGCAAACAAACAGGTAGTTCATTTCCTTTTTTAAGTAAGAAAATGAACATTTGATTGCCTAAAATGCAAAAACATAGCATTCCGTTCGTGTATGACTGTAGCACAGGATGCATCTGCATCTAAAAAAAAATATTTCTAACGACAACATGTGAAAAGCTCAGCCCTTTAAGCATGACTTAACATCAGTACGATGTAGAGCTATTCTATTGATTTTTTTTTTTTTTTTGATTAACCGATTAATAATTGGATAGCAAAAGGTGCTAAATTGGAGATTTTTTTTCCACAGAATTTGAACCAGGTGAAGCTAAAACTATGCCGCTTAAGGAGTTCTGGGCAAAACATATTTACATATCAATGCTTTTTTCATCTTAAATGCAAAATGTATATATTTTTTGTACAGTTTTGGTTTACTTACTGCTCTGAGTGTGTTGTCTTTTCATCAAATGGCCTTTTTTTGAGTCTGAATACTCCACTTAGCGATTAATCAGTTACTAAGTTAGTTGACTATTACTTCAATAATTGATTCATCACGATTATTCTGATTTCAGCCCTAGAATACACATTTAATTAAAAAATAAAAATAAAAATTGTGACAAATACAAAAAAGAAAAAAGAAGATTGAATGTATGTGGTTTGCCGTTTTAAAAACAGTAATGATAAAAAAAAATAACAAAAATAAGGACATTCCGGCTACAAACAGCATTTGCATATTCTGAGCAGAGCAAACATTTAATAAGGCTCTGAGCAGAATGTCATTTGGAGGCTGTTTTCCTGCATAGCAAATCAGCAACCACAGCACCTCTCTCTTCCTCCTGTTACCTCTCTTCATGCTCGATTTTGTTAATAGTTAAATATTGAGCAGGCAATGAATTAAATTATGACAGAATGTGTCTTGCTTGTCAAGTACTTCAGCCACTTCAAACTATTCAGTGTATAAATTACATTTAGAAGCATATGTTTTTGTCCAGCTCTGAATTTTGAGGAACAAGAAATTCAGAATTTGATTCTGTCCCTTTTTATTGAATTTCAGTAAACTTTATAATGATGTGGGGTCCAGGGTGTCCAGAGAATACATATAGAAAAACATATTTATTATTTAGTCAAGTTTCTTGGTTGGCACTCAGTCAAACCCTATGTCCCATGCACTTATCTATCTTGTGATCGTCCCTAACTTGCACCAGTTTTCCATGTTACATATACTACTATGTTTTATTTCAATTTAAAGAGTTCATTGTAAGTAGGATTTATTGTTTTTTGTTTATTTTTTATGGTTTACAAAGATTTTTTTTTTCTTATCACAGTAGCTACACTCATGAAAACAACTGAGGCACCTGTTTTAATAATCTCAAAAAGGCATAAACATGTTTATATAAGTATAGTAATGGTGGAATGATCTGTTCTGGAAGGTGGCAAGGATGTCCATAAAAATAAGATTTTGAATGAAAATATATATAAATATCTAAAAACTTAACTACATATATAAATATATATCACTGCAAAAAGTTTCCTGTTCAACCTTAATATTTTGTGTTTTAAAATTGTATAGATGTTTACCTTGAATGATTATACCTGCTCTTGAGCTCACATTATACAAATTACATAAGTATCCAAACGCTAAATTTAAAAGTATGACCAACAGTCTATCAAAATATTGTGCGGTGAAACCTCTGGAGAGGTTTAACCAGTTATCATATTAATAATCAGGACACATTGTGTATGACATCTGGCTCAAACAGTTACCCTTTCCATCTGCCATTTTCAAAGGTCGCTGAATTGATTAGAGGGAAACTTTTTAGTGCCTTTACTTAAAAAGACAAGTGAATAGTCAAAAAATATTTATATTAAAATTTATTTGATTCGTCAAACTGTGTTTTTTATGATCAATAGTCAGTAATTATGATGCTTTGGTTTGAAGTTTTTATGATGTTTGGTGACCTTGCTCTGACTTCACTCTCTTCTACACACTAGTTTTTGTGTTGAGTTTTGATATGTTTATCTTGGTATATCTGGTGGCTTGGCTTTACTTTTCTGTTGTCTGATTTTATGGTTTTCATGAGTTTGTCCTTTTTGTGACTATTAACCTCCAGTTAGTGTTTGTTATTATTATTTGAGTGACTGAGAAGTACCTAAAGGCAGGTCATGTTTAAATGCTGTTTAAATTACGTGAAATGTTAAAGGAAGGAGCTTTGATGTTTGCATAATCACCACCGTTACCATTCTTAACCAAAGGAAATGAAATTTTTCTAGTGCAGAGTTCATTGCAGTAACACGTTAGATGTTTCTTCAACTTTTTTAATCAGAAAAAAATATGAGTTCAGATCAACCTTTAGCATTAAGTGATAAGACTTTGTGTCACTTAAACATTTTCCTTATAAATGTGGCACCTCTTCATGGGAGTTAAATACACTTTAAAACTGTACTGATTTCTTTCCAAGAAGACCTGTTACAACAGAGCAATGATTCACCAAACACAATGTTCCTTCCTGTTTGTACAGTAACATTGATGCAGAGTTATTGCCACGTGGTAACACAGGACAGGTTTTACAACAATTTTGACTGGAATCTCACAGACATATTTTGACCCAGAGAAACCGAGAAATAAACAGCTTAAAGTTATTTAAACAGTTGTGTGAGCTTGATATGATAACATTTTTACTAATGCTGCATTATTTAATGAAAGATGCCAAACTGTACAATTTGTTGTTGCAGTAGGAGCACGTCTGAAAAATCAGAACAAAAGCGAATGGTAAGGGTGTGCTAGCTTAAACACTCCATAATGCCTTGATAAATCTCTCTATGACCGTCTGCCTGAGCCAGCAGCAGACGTCTACATTCCTCCATTCAACGGTAAAGTTATTGAAAATGCTGTTTCATCAATTAAACAGCTTCTTAACAATGACTAACTGCATTCACGTCTTTCAGTCCATGCTCACCACAGTGTTGAGACTGCCCTCGTCAAAGTGTTCAGTGACATCCGCATAAATGCAGGCTGTGGAAGAACCACAGTGTTGGTTCTGTTGGACCTCAAAGCCATATTCAGCACTGTTGAGCATGACATCCTAATTAAGCGACTGGAGAGCTGGGTCGGACAGTATTTGACTGTCTGACCCAGTATTTGCACTCAGGTCTCCTGGTACAAGTTTGGTCTGCATCCACAGAGTCAGAACCAAACGTGGAGAAGCAGCTTTCAGTTGTTATGCTCCACTAATCTGGGACAACCTTCCAGAAGACCACAAAATGCTGAAATACAGAGTTCCTTTAAATCAAGGCTAAAAACCCAGAGTTGTCTTCAATTAATATTAATTGGAACATCAATAATTTTAGTCTGTATTCCAACTTTTCTTTACTTTACTTTTTTTTTGCCCCTGCAATGTATTGTTTTTTGCTTGTTTGTAGTTTTATTTAATAATTTAATCACTTTGAATTGCCTTGTTGCTGAAATGTACTATGCAAATAAATTTACGTTGCTTTCATACCATACCTGTGTTCATAGCATTTTTAGCCTGGCTGAGTTTAGCTGCAGTATTTGCTATTTGATATAGGGTGATAATGTGTTGGTTTGTACACTGTCTATTCAGAGCAGAAGAAGAAAGAACTAAAAATTATTCTCCTCAGAATATCAATGCAGTTTTTTCCCTGATATTATGTTCAAAGTTGTTGTTTTTTTTCCCATTTTTTAGATTATAGCTTTTAAAGAGCTGTTATGCAAGCAGTTTGTTTTGGTTCCTAAATTTTCTGTTGCTACTTACCTGTTTCTCCTCATGTGTCACGAAATATTTACCCTTCTGTCTTTTGTATTTCAGTTCAGTTTTATCGTGTTGAGCAGTGCTTTTATAATTTTTTTTGGTTATTTCTTGGTAAATAAAGCCCAGCTTTTTTTTTTTTTTTTTTTTTTAACTGGTTGCTTTGTTGTTATTCCTAACCAGCTCGGCCCTTTACAAGAACCCAGAGGAGAAAGTTTTCCTGGCTGCCGTGCTGCAGCAAGATTTTCCTAAAAGATTTCTGACCCTTCTTGATTTTTGTCAGAGATCCTCTTTAGTCGAGAGAGGTTAAATGTTTTTAAGTTTTTCCGAAAGAAAAAGTTTCTGTTTCTGTCTGCAACTGCTTAAAAAAGGTGAACCTGACATGAAATTATTTTTTGTGCGCTCCTGCTTATTTCCTCCTTTTTTAAAAATGTATCCATCTTCTTTTCTTTCTATTGCTTCCTCTTAATCTGTTTTTTTTTTTAAAAGTAAGTGCGTGCTTTCCTGCCACTTGAGGTCAAATCAGCTTTTGAGTCACTTGAACACCATTCAATCATTGCTGTAAGAGAGTTTTCCTGTTCAAATGCCAAAGGATGAAGGTTGGGGTTTGTGGTGGCGGGTGGGGGGTCTCGCTCTCATTTTTCTAACATTGGCATTCAAAGTGTGAGAATTATTTTTGGTTCACACAGAAAGAAAAGCAAAACATTTTACATCAGAATAAGGAGCATTCTCTGTCAGACATTTAAAAATTACCTTCTGAAATCACATTTTTTATGTAGATATCCTAAAATTGCAAATATTTGGGGGATTTCCGGCTGCATAACCATCTGTTTTTCATTTCAAAATCCAGCCATGTATTTCATTCTAAATGCCAGGTTCATGAGGTAAACGGCACATTCTAAGACTCCTGCACTGCCACCACCCCAAGTCGTTTCGGCCCCATAAGTATCTCCAGTTAATGTGTATTTCTCTGAAAAGTATCGTTTTGGTCCCAAAATTCACTCACATTTTTTTGTGACACCTCCTGGCTCCAAAATCTAAGTGGGACTGTTTGCTTAGAGGTGACAGCAACCTATATAAACACATTCAAGTACAGCAGTATGTTATCATGTGTTCACTTTTAGGAAGGCAAAGCATGAAGACCGTTTCTTGTACTATTAGCAGCATGTTCCTCTTTCTGTAGTGAACTGGAAACGCACAGGAAGTTGAGTTCACACCTCACCGACTTCAGCTAGTTTGTATGAGAAACGTCATTAATGCTGTTTCTTATCATCTTAATCTCCATACTTTACTGTCGCATTTCACGAGCTGAAGGGAAAACATGTTTTTTTTGTTTGCTTTGTGATTCACTGCAGTCAAAATGGTTAAAGTGGTTTGATAAAAAGTCAGGATAAAAATGATTTTACTGGGATCTTAAGTAAAGAAACTACATTATATTTACATTTATCATTGAAATTTGTTAAATATTCAGAGCTCTCCTTGGCAGGATGCTGATTTCCGCTAAATGAGTGAATGTCTGCCTACTCATGTTTTTCTGAAATGTAAATTTCCCCACCTTAACTCTTATCATGCTTAAGATCAGCCATGTGCTTTAAGTCATTTGTGGGCAACCAGAGTTGAAATGTGACACATGTTCCTCTCTGTTTTGCTTTGATCACACCCTGTTTGTGCTGTTGTAGTTTGACTTCAGGATACCATCAGAGAGTACAAACTAATATAGGTCACCTCGGTAGCTGGCATTTGTGTGTGATTCATGAATTGGTATGTTTAAAAGGCACCTGAATAATTTCCAGTAGTGCCACATTTTCTCACCACAAAAAAACAAAAAACAAACAAAAAAAAAAAACTTTCATATTAAATAATATATTTGTAAGAAATTTTCAATGAAGCACACCTGAAGAACAGACTCAATACTTAATATTCAAAATGTTTTTGAATGACTAAACAATATAAAGTGTAAAGCAGCAAGTCAGGCAAACAAAAAAGAGAGCTAATTCACATTGTAATCTTCATGTTTTGACAGAAACAGAATCCTTTTCCTACAAAGAAAAAAACATACAAGCTTGAATTAAAAAAAAAAAAAGAAAAAAGTTCTTCTTTGAAGTCTTCTAAAACTTTTGGGAAAAATGTGTTTTGTGTTGCTCAGTTAAAGGTTTTTGGCAAACATTTCAGAACTCTCCAGAAAACAGCACATCCCCAAAAGAACATCATATTTACAGTGAAGCATGGTGGTGGCAGCATCATCCTTTGGGTTTGATCCTCTGGAGAAGCAATTTGAATAATGTGAAACATCTTCAAGACAACAAGAAAAGTCAAGTTGCCTTCAAATATTTCTTTCAAGATTACTATCACCTTATCTTGATCTCACAAAAACCTAATATTTCAAAAGGGATGAGAATCATTTTAATATTCACTGTAGTGTAATCTTTCAACAAAAATATCCTGACTTCCTCATAGTTTCATCTTGTTTTAAATCAGATTCAGTTTCCTCCTTTTCCTGTCTTACATTTTAAAAAAGACGTATTTTCAAGATCCTGTGTTTTGTCATAACTACTGGCCAGAGTTATGTTTAGAATGCTTTCATGTATAATTAATGAATTATTAAGGCAGATCAGAAATCACAGCAAATAAATGTGAAATTTACTGTGAAACTAAACATGAATATTCTAAAACAGACCCCATCCACCTTCACTCTGACATTATTTCTGACTCATCCCGTTTTTCAACAAGAACAAACTGATCAAGTAATGGTTAATCGGATATATTGAGTAAATACACATAAAGTTGCACCTGATACACTGTTTTTTTTTTTTTTAAACTGATTCTCTATTTCCATCCAGGCAAGTTTGAAAGACAAATTGCTTGACAGTTCTCAGTCGAGTTTAGAGAAAGAGTGACTCAAAGCTTGTTTTTGGAAGAATTTACCACCGTGCTAGCGTCATATTAAACCATTAAGAATGATGTTCTCACATAGAGTTCACTCATATTATAAATATTACTTATATACTTCACTCTTCAATAATACAAGAAATAAATTAACCCTCTCAAACAGAATTATGTTGGAAGAAAATCTAAAAGCATACAGAAGGTCAAAAGTGCCACAAATCAACAAATAAAATAAAATTTGACTTTGATTACCCAACTATATCCTAAATTAATAAAAACTGAAAAAACACAAAAACTTTCTTAATATGTAATTAATTTCAATATTAATCACTGAAAGTAAGAAAAAAAAACCCACTATTAACATCATGTAATTGCACCACTATTTAGTTATTTCATGTGGCATGCTGCATCAGATCATACATTTGTTTGATAAGGCCTTAGTGTGAGTGGGGCGACACTTCAGCTAAAATGAGGAATAGCTGCATAGATTAACCAATCAATATTTGTAAATTTAATGGCTGTTTCTTTTGAACAAAATTATATTTGTTCAATGCCAAACCCACTTACAGTGTTTGTTGTTAACAAACCAGATCTTAGTCTCATCTGAGCAAAGCACATGTTATGTCCCAGTGTAGTTTCTGTTTGTGATAGTAGGACAGGAAATGTTTAATTTCTGTTATCTTTACCAAATAATGAGTGGGCATGAAGATAATGTGTAATTGTTGCCATGGAGACCTGTGGTGACCTTATACATAGGATTATTTTCCGACTAAATAAATGTATTCAAACTGAAGGTTGGATTTATGAAATCCTCCATTGTGAAACTATGGTATTGCTGTAAAAGATTGTCTTTTGAGGCTTCTATACATCTTTATCAAAGGTGCAAAATTGGTCTTTACATAAACACAACTTTACTCACACAAACATACATTCTTCTTATACGAACATTATTCACACAGCAGCTTATTTTCAATGTGTCAATCATATGACAGATGTGGGGCAGACTGAAAGCAGGATGATCTAAACAATTTCACTACATTTATTAATTTTTACCAGAATAAACATAAATTATACATTTACTGAACTGGTGAATAAAGATGCAGTTTTTGTTTAACACATTTGTTCACTGGCTGTCATTTCCAGTGACCAGATATCTATATAGACAGTGGAGATGGGGAAGAGGGTCAGTTTTAACCATGGCAACAACACCTTTACTTGGTTTTCCTTTTAAAAATTGTTTAAAAAAGAATGAATCTTTTCCCAATTAAAACTTTAAAAAGGACTGGCCTTTGTGCTGCATGGGATTGCTGAATTAAAACTGAACTAGCACTTAAATATTTACGTGAAATAAACTTTGGTCGGTAGTTTTTCTGTGTAAGACTGTATAATCTTCATTCCAAAAGTAGACACTTACCATTAATGCAAAACATACCAAAACAACCATTCATTTAATTGTAAGTGCACCATCTAGTGGTGAGAAGGATTATTAGAAAGAAATTTAGTGTTTCTAAGATTTTTGTGGTGTTTTTTTTTTTTTTTTTTGAATTATTTTCATTTTTTTTTTATTTTTATGTATTTCAGACCTATAAGAAAAAAAATATCTCTGCTCTTGGCTATCTAACTTTTAAAATGTAAATTGATAACTACTGTGTCGACAGAGAATCTATAGTCACTTTTGTGCCCTCAAAGACTTTTGAAGTGACTCATTAAATTCATTTTTTGACAGTAAATTATTCAGTTTCAGTTCCTGTAATCATGCTGAGTTATCTGTTAGACAGCTTTACGTGAACGACTGTCTCAAAGAGTTCCAGCAATGAACTCAAAACGACTGGAAAAAAGTCCAGAAAGAAACTCTAAAAGTTCTGCAAGAATCCTGAATAAGTATTGATCAAGTTCTATAAACATTTTTGCTTCAGTTTATCAGCTGGTTTGAGGAGACATAATGTCTCCAAGATGTTCTGTAAGGGACAGCTAGGGCCCGACAAACAGATCAGGACCCTGAGGAAGTTCATCAGACCTCGCTGGGGTTGATTAGAAGCTCTACAGGGTTGTACAGTTTACATTTTGTCTTATTTGTAAGGATTTTCTGTAAAAAAAAATAAAATAAAATAAAACAGAATTGACTATGTTGTTTTTTGGTTGTGTTGGAACACAGTGAAGCAAGAAGCTGACATCATATCAGAAGAAATCTATAGAATCTAAATCACAGAGTCAAAGATCTGAGCGAGAACTTTTATCTTGACCATTTGTCTTCAAGTTTTCGTCAAGCAAACAGCTTTTTATGCTCCCAGCTTGAAGGAATCAGCAGAGAGACAAACCTGAAGAATATTTTAACAAGCAGTTTAGAATAGATAACTGAACCACCTCTGAACACGTCAGGTCAGTATTAACAGGAAGAGGGAGCGAGATCTTTTAGCTGTGCTGCTCTCAGGACTCTGTAACATCTAAATAACCTACAGTTTACTGAAAACAACAATAAACTGTAGCATTCATTCAGTATTTTCAACAAGAGACTCTAATGCTGCAGTAAATGAACTCCTTAATGTCAACCTCATCAGTCAAGTTTGGAAAATCTATAATCTAACTGTAGCTAAATGCAGTTTTTTTAACCGATCCTGCAGAAGTAAAATTCCTATGATCAAACAGACATTATGCAGAGTGGCTCTGGCTTAAAGGCTTAATTATTAGATACAGAATAACAGAAGATACGTTTATAGATTAATGGTTTTGTGTTTATGTAACATCATAAGTTTAATCATTAACTATGGCTTCACATTTTATGGTGTCTTGCAGAAGGTTTTGTACTCCTGAAACTGTTTTTTCATTATTTCACATAACAGCCACAAACTCTTGAGATTTTATTTGAAAGATAAGCTCAGAGTAGAACAGTAGAAACATTGTGAAGTGGATGAAATATGATTTATGGTTTTCAAAATGTAAAAAAAAAAACAACAACAGAAAACCTCAAATGTGTTTCTCATATTTGATTTACTTTTTTGCTGCAATTAAAGTTGCAGATCTTCGAGACATGTCTCTACAGCTTTATACATCTGGAGACTCAACATTTACTTTCTTTTATTTTGCAAAATAGTTTAAAATCTGTCTGACTGATCATCCGTGAGCATCAATTTTTAAGTCCTGCCACAAATCTTCGATTGCATGTAGTTCTGGACTTTGACTGGGCCAATTTCACAAATTTGTTATCGAAGTAGTGCACTATACTGTAGCTGTGTGTTTGTACTGCTGGAAGGTGAACCTCCACCCTAGTTTTAAGTATTCATCAGCCTCTAAAAAACTTTAATAAATACACTAATAAACTGAGTTTTGAGGGTACCTGGTTACAATAGATATAATTTCTTAGGATAAGCATAAAGGAGGCTAAGAACAAAATCACACCACACTTTTCTGATCACTATTCACAAAAAAAGTTTGAAAGACAGTGGCAGTTTTCTTGAAATGGACCATGAGGGCAGTAGCCCTGGGCGGTATTAGAAAGAGGGAAGCACAAACACTAGAAAAGATAACGTGTTTCAGTTTTGCCCTGATCAGATTTTCTATTGCTTTTACACTCAAAAAATGAACCAGGGCAGTTGTCCCCATAATGTAAACATTTTATGTCAAGTGAACACATAGAAAATGTGATTGTTGGGTTAAATTAATTTATTCTAGTAAAGGTAACAGATTTCCACATCATTTTTGCTTTCAGCTAACACAATGACATTATGTGGAACCTGTTGAAATGAAAAAAATATGTTAAGTCAATGATTTGTTTTTTTGAGTGTAGGCAAGTGGAGTCAATGAGGTGTTGGTGCCTTCATGTGTTGAGCAGACATCCCGTGCTTTCTGATGAAAATACACTGCATCACATTTCTTTCTCATCCAGACTCTGATGGTTTCCTGTGTTTTTGTAGGCTGGGGGGTGGGGGGCACCTTTATGTGAGTCTAGCACAGGAAAACTAAATAAAACACACAGTTTGCCGTTGTGATGAGAGACAAAATGTGAAATGTTTATAAGAAAAAAATATATATATTTTTTTTCACTTTACAAGTTCATCATGTTTTAATTCAGAGGAAGGTTTTATGGTGCATGCAGTCTGGACAACAATCTCCTGCTTCTATGTTGTCTGCTAACTGTCAACTCTCTCCGTTGAGCTCACAGGAAAGCTCATGAAAAATTCTCCAGTAATAGGTATCCCACCCCCTTACCCCCATAACCCCATAACCCCATCCCTCAACTTTGATGGGCGAGTTTGGCAGATAAAATGATTTAATGGTGACACTGCAGGAACGGGAACCATGGAATAATCAAATACACATTTAATTTATTATCTGCATTGGCTGCATTTTAATTCAATAAATTAATTGCCTCTTTAATTAATTATTTAACCATTTAATTAAACATTTATTTATTTTATGGCTCATTTAATTAATGATTTAAGGTTGTTGTTATTTACTTATTAAATTGTAAAAGTGATATTTACTTTGTAGTGTTGAACACACCTGTTTCTTTACA
This sequence comes from Anableps anableps, assembly GCA_014839685.1. Classification (NCBI taxonomy): domain Eukaryota; kingdom Metazoa; phylum Chordata; class Actinopteri; order Cyprinodontiformes; family Anablepidae; genus Anableps; species Anableps anableps. Next base: position 25,064,865 of record CM026081.1, read on the forward strand.
GTATAGATGCCTGCAGTGATGAAATGATCTAAGATTAAATGACAGATTTATATCTTCATATGTCACAGAAATCCTGACGTCAGGGTGAGTTCAATGAACTCCAAAGATTCAAGGAGCTCCGTCTCCACCCAGAAGCTCATAGAAGAATTCGACTGCATCCTGGCAGACAAGGGGGTGACGTTTGGCAACCATGTCCCCGTTGACTGGAACATTATAGAAGAATTTCTTAGGGAGGAGCTCAGCCCCTTTCCACCTCCGTTACAGACACCTCCTCTTCCTCCTGTGATCCCTGCTCCTCCACAGATAACAGAGTCTCATCAAAATCCAGACATCTGGATGAGCTCAGGGAATAATGAGGATTCAGAGAGCTCTGTCTCTGATAAAGAGGGCCTTGAAGAATTTGGATGGATCCTGGCAAGAAAGAAGGGATTGCTTGAAAACTTGGTTCCCACTGACTGGGACACTGTAGAAGACCTTCTTAGGGAGAACGTCAGCCCCGCTCTTCCTTTTATAATCCCTGCTCCGCTACAGTTCACAAGATATCATGAAAATTCAGACAATTCAGGGAATGACAAGGACTCAGAGAGCTCTGTCTCTATGAAGAAGTTCATGGAAGAATTTGGCTTGACCCTGAGAGAGGAGTTTGAAAACGATGTCTTCAATGACAGGGACAATATGGAAGACCTTTTTAGGAAGAAGGTGGTCCTTCCTCCTCCTCCACCATCACCTCCTCATCATCGTCCTCCTCTACCTCCAAATGTGAGCTCTGCTTTACCAGAGTTCAGTATCAACACTAACATTGTGGTCAGTCACAATGAAGACCAAGACTGTGTGTTCAGGCCTCCTCCACCAACATTTAAACCTCCAGATCCTTCTGCTCCTCCTCCGCCTCCTGTGATCCTTGCTTCATCACATTTCAGAGGAATTTGTGAACATTCAGAAATCAAGATGAATTCTGTGCATGACCATGATTCAAGGAGCTTCGTCTCCAACCAGGAGCTCATAGAAGATTTTGAATGGCTCCTGCCAGAGAAATCTGACAACATGGCCCCCACTGACTGCAACGTCAGGGAGGAATTTCTCAGCGAGAAGGTGGTCCTCCCTCCTCGTCCTCCTCCTGTCTTGCTTGCTCCTCCACACTTCCACACTAACACTGTGTTCAGTCAGGGTGGCGTTCAAGATAATATGTTCAGACCTTCACCTCCAACAATTATACTTCATGCTCCTCCTCATCCTCCTGTCATCTCTGCTCTACCAGGGTGCACTAGTAACATCAACACTATATTCAGTCTGGGAGGAAATCATGATCACATGTTCAGGCCCCAACCTCTAACGTTCACCCCTCATCCTCCTCCTCCTCTTGTTCTCCCTGCCATACAACAGCAGATTATCCAATCCCCTGTTCAGCCAGTAGGAGGAGCTCACAGACAGGGACAGGTGAGACAGTCAAGGAACAGATGTTTTCCATCTGTTAATATAGCAATTAGTGCTTATGAAGTATAATTTTAGTTTGATTAATATCATCAGGAATTCAGTAATCTGAGTATATTACCAAAAAGGGAGCAAAAAAACCAACCTCATACTTATTCGTGGACATTTTCAAATCAAGATCTAATTTAATCATCATCATTTCAGTATGCACCAAATATCATTAAACAACAACACAGCCTTTTAAAATTATTTGATAGTGATTCATTGATCAAAATATTTTTTAATAATTAATTAAATAATCACACACTTCATAACATGAAGCATGTGATCTTAACAGCTTGAGGCAGAAAGCTGTGTGATGGTTCTGCTTTTGGTTCTGTGGTACCACTGTTTCCCTGATCAGTTCAAAAAGGGTTCATCTTGAGGCTCTGATGTCCTGAAACAGATCCTTTACAGTGGATAGGGACACTCCAATGACTTCCTGAGCTTCCCTCACTATCCTCTACAGGATCCTTGCAGATGGAGAACCACACTTAGATTTTAAACCAGCAGATTTATGGTTTTTCAGTAGAAAATTTGCAATTTATAATATTTTTGTTGTTAAAAACAGGTAATCCCATTTAGATAAGGTCAAATTTTATGACAGCAGCACAACATAGATATGACAAAAATGACATTTCCACTGAGAAAATGAAATGTATAACGTTTTAAGGCCTTTAAGTAATGTTTGAAATAAAAGCAACTTTGTAAACTTTAATACTGACACTAGGAATAGCGAGTAAATCAGACACTGGGTGAACAAATCAATGTTTTGAATTTCTTGAGTTGACAATAAAAATGTGTTTTTCTCATAATGTAACAGACAAACCAGTCTGAGTAGCAATAACTGAAGACTGAACCTGGGTTCTTCCTGGTTATCTAACAGGGGGGTTGGGGTTGTCCTGTAACCTGGTGGGTCAATTAAACCCCAGCAGCTATGGTAACACACCTGTTTTATGTGTTTTTACCTTCAGATCCTGCACAGTTTACCCATATCCCACCTTCATAAAAATGTCATGCTACAACCAATTGGAGTTCTGTAAGTAAAACACATCTTGAGCAACAAAACAGTAAACCTGTGGAGCTTTTGTTTGTGTGTTCACACAGTGATGTTTCTGTGATTCTGCACAGGAATGGCGAAGTCTTGTACAGCGTTGTCCCTCCTCTTCCTCTTCCTCCTCCTCCTCCTCCTCTTCCTCCACTGAGTGTTGGCACCTCAAAGTAAAATTTTTTAAATGTATTCCTTCAAGTTGTTTTCTTCTCTCGTGTTCTCTCCCAGTGGATCAGATTATTGTGAGAATGTTCAACCTCTTATTTTTTTCTGTTGAATCTCAACAGCAGCAGAAAGTGCAAGGACGAGCCGGATGATGATCGACCATATGTTAAAAAGCCACCAAACGCCTTTATGCTTTTCCTGAAGGAGGAGAGACCAAAGGTGGTGGCTGAGCTGAACATCAACTACAGCGCAACTGTGAATAGCATTGTGGGAGAAAGGGTGAGTCAGATTGATCCTGAACTTTGAGAATATCAGCATCAAATTAGATCGATCAAGAAGCCCCTATTGATTGTGGTTTTGTCAAGTCAATGTTCATTTCAGTTACACCTTAAAAACAAACTCAGGAAAGAAAACTGATTCAGAAGTGATTAAAAAAAATAACCTTCAGTAGCTGAAAGTGAGGAAGCTTAATTTAATCCCACATCAGCAGAACATAAAGCGAAATCAAAAGCAGTAAAAGCGATCAGAAAATATCAAGAAGCAAAAAGTTTAATATTCCTGGTTGTGTATGTTACATCAGCTGGTCTGGTCAGTGTAAATGCTAACAGGGTACTGTTGTGTTTCCACAGTGGAAGTCTTTGTCAGAAGAGCAAAAGGCCAAATATTTTGACCAGGCCAGAGTGGAAAGACAGCTCCACGAGCAGCAACATCCTGACTGGTCCAGCACTGATAATTATGTACGTGCATTCTGTTCAGACATGGTCACTTCACCAGCCTAATGCTGAGAATGAAATTAGTTTCTATCAGATGAAGTCTGAGCATCTGACATATTTCATTTTCAGGGCAAGAAAAGGAAGAGGGTGAGAAATAGGACCTCAAAGAGCAGCAGCAGCACGGCCTGTAAGACTGATTTCTGTTCATCCCAGCATGTGTTCATGTGATGAAAACGGTTGTTTTTGTTGAGTTTAGATCAGCTTATTTCATTAGGATGCCTTGCAGAAGTTTTCATACCTTGGACATTTTTCCAGTTTTCTTACAAACACAAACGTCTACTTCTTTTTGCTGAGATTTTATGTGAAAAGAAAGGTGTGCTTCTACAGTTTAACCCTTTTCACTGATACCCCAAAATAAAACCCAGTGTAAGTACTGTAATTATAAAGTGCCAAATTTGTAAACAGCATCCAATTGTGGGTCATGTAATCTCAATGTAAAGCCAGGTGTTCTGTCAAGTTCTTAGAAGTTTTGTCAAAACATCAGTAAATGAAGACAAAGGATTATGTAGAGAAAATAATTTACAAAATATAAACACAAAGATTTTACTTGAATCCCTCTTTACAGTCAGGAATAAACTAAACCTAATATCATTCACAGAGTTTAAACACTTTTTCTGATTTAAAAGCTGCACACTCTGCCAGGCTCAATTTTCCAGATTTTTCATCCAGGTTTCAAGCCATTTTTGAGGCCTAATTACATAGAATTACTCTAAATGTGCACAGTGCACTGGGGGCTAGCAGAGTTTTCTCATACCCAGAAAGTGGTGGATTCTGCTCACTCGGGCACATTTCATACATGAACACTTAAAGCATTTTAAGATACCTTTATTGCTATAACTGTCTCAATGTATTTATAGTTCTAGTCCCCTTTAACCTTGTATTATCCCTTTCTTTATTATCCCCAGACACTCCAGAAGGCCTGCTGAATTTTTCTGTTTAATCCCTGACTGTGCCCCAGAGCTTCCCCAAGACCATCTAGGGTCCAAAGCAGAGATTGACTCTGGGAACTGTTTCCTGTTTATACCAATTAAATTGTTTGCTTTGCATTAAAAAGCCTGGCTTCATGATTTATTAGGTTAAGAAAAAAGAAAAAAAGCTGTGAAAATTTATTTCAATTTCAATTTCTCATTATAAATATAAATTCTACATATACAATGAAGAAAAAAAGTTGAATTCTGAAAAGGTGAATTCTTTTAAAGTTGATATTCAGAAGCCTTGGAGCAAATTTAAAAGCAGGTTAACACACCTATAAATACAAAATTAGATAGATTGTTTTCAAGACATTAAGGACCCTAGGTTTGTTTATAACTTGGGCTCCAAAAATAACATAGTGCTGTGTCTGAGGTTGATTCGACATCTGAAGCTCCATTTGCTATATCATTGTGTTGGCACTTCACCTACTGGTTAAATAGTTCAAAAAGAAGTGAATACTTGGAAGGACGACTGGTGTGCTTTGATGGTGTACTCGTGAGCAATACATACAGAAGTACATTGATCAATTTATAAGTGCTTTTACCATAGGGATTTGTCAAAAACATGATGAGATTATCTTGACATTTTTTTGTTTCTTTCTTCTTAAGAAACATCAAGAAATTACAAAAAGGGAGCTCACAAAAGGGCAAATGCTCAAACAAGACATTTTATTCATCCATCCATCCATTTTCTTTTGCTTATCCGAGGTCGGGTCACGGGAGCAGCAGTCTAAGCAGGGAGACCCAGACTTCCCTCTCCCCAGCCACTTGGGCCAGCTCCTCCAGGGGAACCCCAAGGCGTTCCCAGGCCAGCCGAGAAACATAGTCCTTCCAGCGTGTCCTGGGTCTTCCTCTGGGTCTCTTCTCGGTGGGACATGCCCGGAACACCTCACCAGGGAGGTGTCCTGGAGGCATCCTAATTAGATGCCCAAGCCACCTCAACTGGCTCCTCTCGACGTGGAGAAACAGCAGCTCTACTCTGAGTCCTACCCGGATGACTGACCTTCTCACCCTATCTCGAAGGGAGAGCCCAGACACCCCATGGAGGAAACTCATTTCAGTCGCTTGTATCCATGATCTTGTTCTTTCGGTCACGACCCAAAGCTCATGACCATAGATGAGGGTAGGAACATAGATCGACCGGTAAATTGAGAGCTTTGCTTTTTGACTCAGCTCTCTCTTCACCACGACAGACTGGTACAGCGCCCACATCACTGCCGATGCAGCACCAATCCATCTATTGGTCTCCTGCTCCATTTTTCCCTCATTCATGAACAAGACCCCAAGATACTTAAACTCCTCCACTTGAGGCAGGACCTCCCCCTGACCTGGAGAGGGCAGTCTACCCTTTTCCAGCTCAAAACAATGGCCTCGGATTTGGAGGTACTAATCCTCATCCCGGCCACTTCACACTCAGCTGCGAACTGCTCCAGTGAGAGTTGTAGATCACGAGCTGATGAAGCCAATAGGACCACATCATCTGCAAAGAGCAGAGATACAATTTTAAGACCACCAAAACGGATCCCCTCAACACCTTGGATGCGCCTACAAATTCTGTCCATAAAAGTTATGAACAGAATTGGTGGCAAAGGACAACCTTGGAGGAGTCCAACTCTCACCGGAAATGAGCCCAACTTACTGCTGGCAATGTAAACCAAGCTCTGACACTGGTCATACAGAGACCTAACAGCCCGTTTCAGAGGGCCTGGTACCCCATACTCCCGGAGTACAGAATTCCCTGAGGGACATGGTCGAATGCCTTCTCCACAAAGCACATGTAGACTCATTGGGCAAACTCCCATGCACCCTCCAAGACCCTGCTGAGGGTGTAGAGCTGGTCTAGTGTTCCACGGCCAGTGTTCCACACTGCTCTTCCTGAATCTGAAGTTCAACTATCCGATGGACCCTCCTCTCCAGAACCCCTGAACAGACCTTACCAGGGAGGCTTTGTGATTTCCCTGTAGTTGGATCACACTCTACAGTTCCCTTTTTTGAATAGGGGGACCACCACCCCAGTCTGCCAATCCAGTGGAACTGCCCCCAATGTCCACACGATATTGCAGAGTCACGTTAACCAACACAACCCTACACCATCCAGAGTCTTAAAGAACTATGGGTGAATCTCATCCATCCCTGGGGCCTTGCCAGCGAGGAGCTTTTTAACCACCTCAGTGACCTCAGCACCAGAGATTGAAGAGCCTGACCCAAGGTCCCCAGGCTCTGCTTCCTCAGTGGAAAATGTGCTGGTGGGATTGAAGAGGTCTTCAAGGTATTCTGCCCACTGACCCACGATGTCCCGAGTTGATGTCAACAGCACACCATCCTCACTGTAGACAGTGTTAGTGGTGCACCGTTTCCCGAGACGCTGGATGGTGGACCAGAATGGTCTCGAAGCCGTATGGAAGACATTTTCCATGGTCTCTCCGAACTCCTCCCACGCCTGAGTTTTTGCCTCAGCAAACACCCAAGCCATATGACACTTGGACCGCCTTACTCATCAGCTGCTTCTGGAGTCCCACAGGCCTAAAAGACCCAATAGGACCCCTTCTTCAGCCTGACAGCATCCCTCACTGCAGGTGTCTACCAACAGGTTCGAGGATTGCTGCTGCAACAGGCACTGACAACCTTGCAACCACAGCAACAGTAAGCCGCCTTGGCAATGGAGGAGTGGAACATGGCCTACTCAGACCCAGTGTCCCCCACCTCCCCTGGAACATGTTTGAAGCTCTCCCGGAGGTGGGAGTTGAAGCTCTGTCTCACAGGAGACTCTGCCAGATGTTCCCAGCAGACCCTCAAAATACGTTTGTGTCTGCCAGGTCTGACCAGCATCCTCCCCCATCATCGGAGCCAACTCACCACCAGGTAGTGGTCAGTGGAAAGCGTCACTCTCCTCTTCACCCAAGTGTCCAAGACATGCAGCTGCAGATCAGATGACACGACAACAAAGTTGATCATCGAACAACGGTCTAGGGTGTCCTGGTGCCAAGAGCACATATGGACACCCTTATGCTTGAACATGGTGTTTGTTATGGACAATCCATGATGAGCACTGCTCGGGTTCAGACCAGGAGGGCCATTCCTCCCAACCACACCCCTCCAGGTCTCACTGTCTTTGCCCACATGAGTGCTGAAGTCCCCCAGCAGAACAAGGGAGTCCTCTGGAGGGGCTCTCTCAGGCACCCCCTCCAAGGACTCCAAAAATGGTGGGTAATCTGAACTGCCATTTGATGCATAAGCACAAACAACAGTCAGAACCCATCCCCCCACCTGTAGGGGGAGGGAGGCTACTCTCTTGTTCACCAGGGTGAACCCCAGTGTACTGGGGCCAAGATAGGGGGCAACAAGTATGCTCACCCCCACTTCGCGCCTTTCACTAGGGGCAACTCCAGAGTGGAAGAGTGTACAACCCCTCTCAAGGAGACTGGTTTCAGAGCCAGAGCCGTGCATTGAGGTGAGTCCAACTATTTCTAGCCGGAACCTCTCCACCTCACACACCAACTCAGGTTCCTTTCCCACCAGAGAGGTGACATTCCACGTCCCAAGAGCCAGCTTCTTTAGCCGAGGATCAGACCACCAAGGTCTCCACCTTTGGCCGCCACCCATACCACAGTGTACCCGACCCCTTTGGTCCCTCCCACAGGTGGTGAGCCCATTGGAAGGGGGACCCATGTTTCCTCTTTGGGCTGCGCCCAGCTGGGCTCCATGGGTGAAAGCCTGGCAACCAGGCACTCACCAGCATGCCCCATCTCCAGGCCTGGCTCCAGAGTGGGGCCCCGGTGACCCGCGTCCAGGCGAGGGAACACTGTTTCCAAAGATTGAACCGTTTTATTCAGAAAAAAAAATGTTTTAAAAATCAGACATATCATTATTTTTTTTGCTAACTCATTATCAGACATGACTACAACACAAGCTTCAATGCTTTAGAAAGCGTCATTAGGTCATACTTCAAAAACTGTCTCAAGAGACTGATAAAACCTAGGGAAAAGTCAGTAGGCTACTGAATTAAGGCTACAAAAATCAAAGAATGGATGGCCCCAGTATATCATCCCATCATGTTTTGTGCAGTCATGCCCTATGGTGTTACCATAGGGCATGACTGCACAAAGACATGATGTTGCCTAACATTCTGCTTTTGATCAGCACCTTCTAAACATGGGATCTCATAGATACTGTAAACATTGCTGACATTCTTAGAATGGAAACTGGAACAAACAGGGAAAAAAACTGTTAAAGCTGACATGGTACCACCTTGAATTTCTGTGCAAATACCTGCTGTTCATGAGGCCTCATTTCTCAAATCATGATATACTGAAACAGGGACACATCTACGTGGTTTAGAACAAGTAAAGAAAAAGCTGTGGCATAACTAGTAAATTACATTTTCTGACTGATAGTTTTCTACACCACATTCAAGCGGTACGAGAGATCCTCTCCTGTAAGAGTCCCATAGCACTGAGAACTGCTTTGATTGCCAGGGAAACCTTACAGTGCAACCAAAAAGAAGCATGCCAGAACATTTCCGAAGGTCAGTGACATGCACAGGCAGGCAGTTGAGAAAAACAAGGAAGACATATTGTCTTTTGAATGTAAATTCCAGCCAAGTGAGTGTTCAACACAAACCACCTAAAGCTGCTGGTGAACTTCAGTACTAATCAGTTTATTGTAGAGAAATTTGTATTACATATGATTTCATTTCCTGAAAAATGAATATCTTCTTTGTCAGATGATGTGTCTTTTGTGTTTTGATGTAAGAAACAAAGAACATGTTGGTCTCTTTTCAACTCATATTTTCCTTAGAACAATGAAGTTTACTTCCAGTTTCTTCCATGGATGCCTTGACTCTTGCAGAGAAGGTCTCTGCAGTATATCCTGCTACTCAGAAGATTTATTTTTAGCTGTTTTTTTAACTCAACCTTTGAATCAAACATTCAAGGCTGGAGAGCAACGATCAATGCTCAGGCTGTAAAGTTCAATCAGGGAAGTTTGTGAAGAATGGCGCTGTGAATAAGTATTTGCCACGGTACAGTTTTTAACAGTGTTTGCTTCAGATAACCTAAGTAAATACAAAACACGGTTTTGAAAAGATGGTTTAATTTATTAATGAGAATAAAACTATCCAAACCAACTGACCCTGGGTGAAGATACAAATACTGCCTTGTTAAATCAAGAATTAATCAGAATTGTTCAATTTTGGGGTGTAGTTTCATTAACCACACTCAAGCCTAATTACTGGAAGACTGGTTAAAATCAAGAAATCACTTGTAATGAACCTGTCTGATAACATGAAGAAGGCTAAAAGATCTCAAAAAGAAACACATTCTAGGAGTGGCCAGCTTAACAAAAATACTCCAAGAGGGCATTGATGGCTAATTCATGAAGTTCCTAGGAAACCAACATTATCCAGAGCACTGGAGACCTCACTCTCCTCCATAAAAGTCAGTATTCATGATTCAACAATAAGAAAATGACTGGGAAACCAGCATCCATTGGAGAGTTTCAAGAACAAAACCACTACTAAATAAAAAGAAAACAAAGGTCTGTCTCAACTTTCCCCCCAAAAAACATCTTAATGATCCACAAGAGTTATAATTAAAATAGTAAATCTACACAACCTTTGTTTTATGGAACATTTAACTTTACATGTTTTAATACATCCTTAAAACCAATTTAAACACAGTCTGATTTGTACAACCATCTTTCATTACAATTAAAAATGCAAGGTAATTGAGGCTCAGTCTCTAACACATCCAGAGACTGAAATTCATGCCAGCACTTCTTTGCCAAACAGCTCAACCTCAGTTAATTTGGATAAAGACATCAGTTATCAAGTCTTCTGGCAGAGTCTTGATTGGATTTATGTTTGAACTTTCACTGGGTCATTCTAACATATCAATGTGATATGATCAAAACAATTTCTCACAGTTTGTTTTTTTTCCAGGACTGCCATGTATTCATTACCTTTATCCAGGTTCCCTGTCCATGCAGAAGAAGAAGAATCCCCACAGCATGATGTTGCTATCAAATTTTAATGTGGAGGTGGTGTTAACAGAATGATTTGCAATGATAATTTTCTGTCATACATCACATCTTGCATGTATGCCAATACAAGAACAACATTTTGGTGTCATCTCACCCAGTTTTCCCAGTTTTCTCCACATATTTTTTTTTTATATCCCCACTGTGATTTGGAGAACTTTTTCTAGCTTTCTTCCCACAATTAACTCTTTAGACCACTTTTCGATAAATGTCAGATTTACACAGAAATTCTTTTGAGAGGTTGTGGATCAGAAGAAAGCGTCTTGCTAAAACTTTACAACTTATTTTAATACTTCTCTGTCTCCCTTAATTTGTTAAATTGTGTATGCGGTGAAAGCTTATTTTTTTTCCCCCCTTTATGGCAATATGAGTCCCAGCGCATTGTTTAGATAAGATAAATGAGAAACACTGTTGAACGTGGGTGTGTAGCCAAGAGATGACGGTACAGGTAAATAGCAGAAAACATTAAAAACAACAAAAAAAATGGGATTGTTGACATGCATAATAATCATTTTTGTTCATAAACAAAAATAATTAAACTGAGCACTTGATAGCAACAGCACGTTGGAAGGTGAGTGAAACGGTGGGTCTGCTCGTTTTCCACATCACCACTGCATGACTTGGGTTGCAAGAGGGACAGGAAGAGTCTACTACTGCTATAGTGAAAAAAGGTGGGAAAATGTTTTCTTGCACGGTAGTTGAAGTTAGCCTGAACAGAGGAGTGTCAGGGCCGGGTATAGCAGATATTGACAAAGTTTTCTTATTCACTGATATTAAGATGTATTTCATGGTTGTATATAGTAATCTGCTACTTTGTTCCAAGCACAAGCTTTCTATGGTCTATTTACATGTCAAGTAATTGGACCCCTCCCCCGTGGTTCACGCAGTAAATGCACAGTGAGAAAATATTGCTGTAGGCCTACATCATAAGTCACCACGGTGCTTTGTGTCTTATTTGTAGCTTATGATAAGGTGCTGCAAAGTTGCGCAGTTGGCAGCAAGAAGGTTCTGCGTTTAAATCCCTTTCTGAGTTTGGGTGTTCTCCCTGTCCATGCGTGGGTTCGCTCCAGGTACTCCGAATTCCTCCCACAGTCCAAAAACATGACTTTTAGGTGAATTGAATACTCTAAATTGTCCTTAGGCATGAGTGTGGGTGTGTGCATAGTTGCTTGTCCTATGTGTGTCTCTGTGTTGTCCTGTGATGGACTGGCAACATGTACAATGCGACCCTGTAAGGATTAGCAGCTATAGGCAATGGTTGGATGAGGGGCTAAATAAAAAAGGCTGCAATGAGTTTTTTAACAGTCTACAGGACAGCTTCAAAGACGTTTAACATTTAAGTAACCTAAATGTATAAACGTTTTCTGAAAACTCTTCTGACACACAATGCTCCGTCAGCGCATGTTTTCAAGAAAATAAATTCTTTAAGCTTCTAATTGGTTAAATAATAATTTAGCTGATTCGGTCCTTCTGTGTTGATTGGCAGAAGAAAGGTCCAAACCCCCATTCGTGCAAGATCCGCACACCGCACTTAACATCTGAAAACCATTCCATACACCGGCGTGTAAATAGTGCGGACCAGTCACAGCGTTTGGCAGGTTTGGCAGCCTCTGCGATCTGATTGGTCCACACGAGCACGCTGTGGGCATGGTTTCGTTTGAGGCGAGCAGGCTGTAGTTGTGAGATATGAAAACAGTGACAGAATGGTCTTGCGCTGCTGGGAACGTCATGAGCGTCAAAATCCAAAAGGAGGCAACCGCAACAGAAGAGGGGAGCCCAGCTGCTTGACAGTTTGGGTTTTGGACTGGACAAGTCGATATATTCATTAGCAGCACTGAGTTACAATGTCTGCGTCGTGTCTCTGTTTTTGCTCAGGCTAAAGAAGAAAAGAAGAAGTAGACTTCTGGAGCTTAAAATGAACCGGACAGGTGCGCTGACAAGTTAAATTTTTTTTTTTTCAAACAAAGAAGCCGCGTTTGTTGTGGTGTCGCATTAAAAAAAAACAACAAAACAAAACAAAACAAAAAACTTGACACAATGGAGCAACAGCCTTTCTCGGTGTCTGGAAGCGGTAGAAGTCTGTCTTCTTCCTCCAGTTCCAACGTCGTGTCTGAGGGAGAGGAGACGACGCCTGGTGTGGAGATTAAAGTTTATGGCGATAATGGTGATAACATACAAGACCCGGACTGTGGAAATAACAAAGCAGCTGAAGACGGTGGGAACACAGACCATGACGAGGAGACGCCAGAGAATGAGGATGAAGAGCAGGAGGAGGAAGACGACATGGTAAATACACAAACTACAGGAACACATTTGTGGGCAGTGTTTTCAGTCACCCCTTAAATAATTACATAAACTGTTTTGATATTTGACAACATCAGCTTTTTAAATACTAAAATGTTCTCTTTTTCCCCCCTCCGTTATGTCAGTTAATGTTATCAGGGCCAACACAAGGCATAAGCAAACTATGCAGCTGCTCACGGTCTCCCACTCTAGCTGTGGGGCCTTAGGGTAGTGCCATTTATTTCCCTTGGTGTCGATTAGCTGTACCTCCAAGAGAGGAAATAAAAAATACTGTCAATATTAGCCTTTTCTGTAGTCCTAAGAGTGTTTCCACTGTGTGTATTTATGCATATTGAGGTATATTTGGTGTTTGTACTATTAAAATAGGCAGTTATCAGCATGATTAGAGGGGTTCTCTAGTATTTGAGGATTTTAGCTATTTGTTGGTTACTGTGGTCCATAACTCTCATGAATACTGGGGCGTCCATTGTTCTGTAAACACCAGTGTCGTGATTACAGGAAAGGTGACCATTGCAGACTTGCTGATGTAAACATACTTTTTCATTGAAAGCAATGTATTTTCTACCTTTTTTAAACATGCTATTCCTAATGCTATCAGTGACATAGCACAACAGATTCAGCTACACCCTTATTTTATTTATTCGTTTCCCATTGTGAACTGTAATATTTGTAATCTTTTATGCATAATGTTCAAACATTCAAGCATGGATGATATGCCAGTGATGTTAGCCAAGCTTTGGTGAGTGATTGAAGTTGGTAAGTCTGTTATGTTCCGTATCTATTGATATCAAACAATAGATACTGAACACAACTTAGCTTTTTTGTGTGGGGCCAGTTCTGTTTGTTTTAGAAAGTTCAAATATTTGAGTACATATTAATTATAAACCTCCCTGTGTTTATGTTCGTCTTTCAACCCCTTTATACACACAGGAGTCAAGCAGTGAACATCTGAACTCACAGAAGTCATTAGTTTTCACCCTGTTGTCAAAATATTTGTAAGCACGCCCCTTGCCTCTGCTGAGCTCAGGTTTATCGAGTTGCTGTTAACGTCCTGAAGTCGGTGAACAACTTAAGCTTCTATTATAGTTCATGAAGTGTGCTCTTGAGACTTCATCTGTTCTGTTACTGTTCATTCTTACCTTGCAATCCTTCTAATACTTTCAGCAGCATTCACACCCCATCCAACCATTTCACAGTCTGTCACTTAACAACCACTGCCCACTTTACTCTGATTCCCCTAAATAAAATGCAGTTGAAAAGTCACTGAGTTGGTGTAATTTAATCTCAATATGAATCCAGCTTTTCTGTGAAGACCTGAGAGGTTTGTTGAACAATAGAGACCAAATAACATCACTAAGACCGAGCAACGCAGCCGACAGGTCAGGCATAAAGTTGTGGCAGTAAAGTCGGTTTATGAGCACTGTTTAATCATTCAAAAAATGAAGTTTATGGTACAGCTCAGGCAAAAGAATCTCCACAACAATTAGTCGTGCTCTTGACAAATCTTATGAAGGAGTGGCTAAAAAAAAATATTGGTATTTAGGAAAGAGTTAAAAAAAAAAAAAAAAAAAAAAATCCATTTTAGAGTTTTCCACAAGCCATTTAGACAGCAAATATGTGAAAGAAGATGCTCTGACCAGCTGAGACTGATTCAAAACCTTTTGGCCTATATGCAAAACACTCATTTGGGAGTCTGTGCAAGTCTTGAGAATTGACGTTCACAGGAGCCGTCCATCTTTTCCATTGAGCCTGAGCTATTTCATGAATAAAAATGATCCTAAATTTCTGTATCGAGATGAGGAAACCTGGTGGAGATGTACCCCAAAGTACTAGCTTTAACTACAGCTGAAGGTGTTTCCAGAAAGTATTTCCATAGGGAGATTGATTGCAAATACACACCACACTTTTCATATGTTTGTGTAAAGAAAACAAAACAAAGTGTTACTTTTCTTCTACTTTGTATTGGTTTGTCACATAAAATCGTAATAAAATACATTGAAATTTGTGGTTAAAATGCGAAACATGTTCACGATGCGAATACACCCGTTAGGACCTGGAACACTAAGCTTGGTCACTCACTTAAAGACTGTTAGATTATCTGAGAATAACATGGTTAGTTAGAAAAAAACCCACAGGTTATGTAACAACAAAAGCTACTGTTCAGAAAAGGTATGTTAGGAACTATAGATTATTTTGTGCATGTGAAAGAAAAAAAAATCTGTTCTATAGCTTCCCTGTGTCTATTGATTATACTGAATATCACCGTAAAAACTTGATTCCCTAAAGTAATCATTGAGTTAACCGACAACGTGGAGCACCTTTAACAATTATTGACCCCATTAGGGCTGTCACGATTCATAAAATGATTCGAGTAGTTTGATTATTAAAATTCCTCGAGGCAAATTATCTGCCTTGAAGTCTCAGTAAATTATGTTTTACTGTTTAACGCCATGTGTTTCGGTTGGATAATTATTAGTGTTGCGCAACGCTTTCATTTCCGCCAGCGAGTTGTTGACGAATGCTAAGTGCTATTAGCACAACATAGGGTGACTCAAAGTCCTCTTTTCTCTGGAATGTCCGGGTTTTCATCGTCTTTTGGGGGACCAGTAGACATCCTTAAATTGACTGGCGCGATGCATGGAATACGACAGTAGGCTGCACTCTGGCGCTACAGCTGATGGTGAGCGCAAGGGTAGCTTTACGGACGAACCGGAAAACAAATTTCATACCATCCCAGTCGCAACAGATGGGTGGCGGAGCACACCATGGCATGGACTTAACTGGCATATGTTTTTCTGTGTATGACAAAGATGCCAAAGATCCGTTACTCACATCGACTCAAAAGCCACTAAAGGCTGTGCAAAGTGAGAATTCATCTATTAAATTGACTGACGACGAATTCCTAAACTAAATACTGGAGTACTCTTTTTTTCGAAGTATCTTTATGAGCTTTTTTTTAATTTTTATTATTAAATTGAATATTATTTCAGATTTTTGTGTCATTTTTGTCCAGGTTGTCTTTAAAAATGAGTTATTGTTACAGGTTATTTTTCTAAGCTACAGAAAAGTAATTCTTAGGGATGAACAGGTATGAAAATTTGGGCCAGTATTGATATTGAATATTAACACTGCGGTTATAGCAGAATTTACCCATATTGTGTTTTATCACATTTTTTATTCAATTAATTGTTGGAATAATCGATAGATTAGTCGATTTACTAAAATAATCGTTTACAAACCCCTAGACCCCATTAATAAAGATGTGGAATTAAATTCATTTTTTATTGAAGTAGCATAATATCATACTGAAAAATTTAGAAAACCCAACCTTTGATTTGAAGACATTTTTTAAGTGGTAGATAAAAACAATCTATGTTAAATAATTGTTTTTAACAAAATCTCTTGATTTCAAGTTTGCATTTATAAAGATTTTTACAAAATTATGTTAACTGAAGCTTTTTTCTTTTTAGAAATGTATGCTTCTTTATTAAATTCATCAAGGTCAGGGAACTTTTGTTTCATAATAAATGACTTCCTGTGTTGTGTGATTTAAATATAGGATTACACAGGTCTGATCTGATTGGCTATATGTGAAAGATAAGAAAAGGGGATGTGTATCAATCATCGTACAAGTGCACAACCATGGAATCAGTAGTAATGAAATGACAGACTTATATAGCACTATTCAGGACACTTAAAGACGCTTTACATGAAATCAGTCATTGCCACACACACACACACACACACACACACACACACACACACACACACACACACACACACACACACACATGTACACGCTGATGATGGCAAGCTACTGGATTGTAGCTTGCCATGTTTTGGTTGTGGTTTTTTTTTTTTTTTTTCTTTTTTAAAAATGGGAGCAGGATGACATTTTGTGGTGCCATAGATTAATAAATAGGGCACCTAGTGATTTTAAGCTACTGGTTCATTTTTTAGAGGCAGGTTTTTAGATTTAAATACCAAACGCTACAACAATTGTAGCCTAACATTTGATGGCTGTCTTTATTTTGACAACATGAAACAAGCATAATACAAGATAAAGCTTAACTTGGTTGTTTATCAAATTAAATATTTCACCTGGTTGTTTTCAGACATCCTAAAGAATAATAAAAATAACTGTCGGACAAAATCTAACTAATATTTATATTGCTAACAATTGTGAATTTTGGGAAACACAAGCTGGTTCTTGTCTAAATCCTTTTTTTTTTTTTTAGGAGGAAAGTACAGTTACAGCAGTGCTTATACAGGAAACAGAAGGAGAACAGGAGGAAGCTCAAATGTGAGCCTCAGCTTTTTAACTCTCCTGCCATGGATGTTTCTGCAGACTGGTTTGAGTGGCTCTAATTTGCTCTGTACACTCGATTTCCGGGGTGTCTTTGAAATTTAGAGCATTTTTCTGTTCTTAAAATCATAGTTTAAGATGACATGACTTTGGAGTGTAAGTGTGGAACACAAACCCCCCTTCCTCTATGTGTAGTGTGCGCTGATGGGAAGTGCAAAATGTTGTGCAATGTGTCATTGCTTTCACCACACAGATTTTGCCTCATTTCGGTTGGATTGTCTGAAGACCCTGCAGGATTAAACAGAACGTTGTATTAGGTGTTTTACCCAAAATGGAAAGGAATTAGTCGCTGTTTTTAGGTCTAGTGAGGTAGTACATATTCGTAATCGACTTGGCAACACAGTCTTAACATTTGTTGGATGACAGCCATAAGTTGGTGTCATGTTTGCGAACAGTGTGTTGCCTCACTAATTTGATCTGACTAAATGACAGGTCATTATCCTAATTGGGCCGAGATATAAAAGGTAAAGAGAAAAGACAGAGTCTGATCTCATTACATTTTCTGTCAATGCATACTAATTGGCAGAATTAAAATGGGAAATGCATGAAACGAAATATTTTCTCCGCTTCGTTATGAGACAGGCATAGCTGGAGCAGAATTCCGTGTGTGTAAATTTGGGTCTTGCTTCCCTCTCAATTCTCTCCGTTCAGCAAATACAGAGTTGAACACATTCAAGAATCTGTCCCAATGTCGATCCCTACCTTTGTGAACTGTGTCCTTTTTCCTCTCAGCCTTTGAAGCTCCAGCTCCATGTTCATCTAAAACCAGTGATCTCCCTTGTGCTAAGCTCTGAAGTTGAGACGTAATTTGACCTGTTAAGCTGAAGTAAACAGCCAGGCCGCTGGCTAGTACGCTGCCAAGCAGGCTGGAATTACCGCAGCGTTAATCAGGGAATCCTGACCTCTGACTTGAGTTTTTCTCAGAGCAGATGACATCACTTCTTTCTGATCAGTTTGGTGGCGGCTTCTTTTCCAAACTTAGAAGTGTGCAGCGATTCAAGAACTCAGACTCTGAACTTGCTAGTGCTCTGGTGGTGCACTGTTTTCTCCTGCTGTGTGTGATACCTATATTTACAGGTCTGTGTGATTGCAGCTTTGGTCTTAGATGTATAAATCTGTCTGGAGTTATGGGCAGTGAGTGAACAACATCTATAGATGAGTCTATGTTTAGTTCTTTTTCAAACAAAGAAAATGTAAGTAGAATTAAATGTGTTACATTTCAGTCAGAATTATGGCACAGTGATTTTAAAAGTCTGTTAATTATGTTTGAGAACATGACTCTGGAAAAATTATATTGTCTCAACAAAAATATATGTTGATTAATACTTGTTTGGCAAAATTACCTACGTTTATTATTTTGTCCGTCTTTATTATAGCTGTTTTTAAATCTAAAGAGACCTGGTTTAACCCTGTCTATAGTTAATAACTTCCATGTTCAATGCTTTTTCTATGATTTTGTGAATATTTCTCAGACAATACTTACCAAATGAAATATTGCAAAATGTTACTGGGAATTGCACAGAAAATGCACATGGTAGAAAAGATATGTCTAAAATGAACGATTTTCATATGGGTGCTTTTGTAGTTTCCAATGTGAAAACAGCATGTTTTTTGTGTTGTGTGCATCTGTCGGTATCAACTAAAGCACTGACAGTCATGGTGTGGAAGCTTAAGTTATCTGGTGTTAAGGTAATGCTGTTTCATACATCCAGTTGGTAAGCTACAAACTGCATGTCTGTAGCCTGTGGCTACATCAGCAGATTCATTAATTAAGCTAAGATGAACTTGGTAAGCTTGTGTTACTTTAAGGAGTCGATTCACAATGAGGTTTCATATTCTGCACAACAGGAATGTTTATTTGGAAACTAATAACAAAATATAGCAAATGTTTGTTCAAAATATTAGCTTAATTAAAAAAAATATCAATTATATATAGCAATTTTGAAAAGTTGTTTTTGGCAGCTGTTGCAATAATTATGTTTATATAATAGCAATTGGGTCATGTTTTTACTTTTTTGCTGTACAAGTTTGTGTACTGTAATATTTTTATGTTGGGTTATCATGTCTAGTCCTAATGTAAAAACGGAATCCTTTATAATTTGAAATTAATAAGGAAAATCTCTTAATCATGTTGAAGATGAAAAACAGTTGAAAATTGGAAAGCAAACTGTGATAAATACCAAGTAAATGACCCCCCCCCCGTTTTGTATTGTAAACTATCAGATTCAGTTTATTTTGATGCCAAAATGAGGTTTAGGGCTGTTGAGCTATATTTATTACCAAAGCTGTATAGGAAATCTCTAACAGTGAGTTGTCACATTGTATGGTTTCTATTTATAAAGCTCTAATTGGAAGTGTTCCATCCCGTTTTACTTACTGGTCAAACCGGTCCGATAATCTTTGACTTTTCTATAATTACACTTGGGGTTTTTGGATGGTATATGCTCTTTACTTAATATGTTTACAGCAGTCCTTGAGGTCTTGAGAAAATATCCTTTACATGCCTTTGCCTAACATGCAATACAACACTTCAACTTTCAATCAAAATGTTATGTTGCAGCTTCTTTCATATCAGGTAGTCTGACTGGAAAGGAGTGTCGTGCGACTCTGCCCCATTGGTGTGTTTTGTGGATGAGAATTTATGTTAGAATGGTTCTTCAGCTTTCAATGTTGGGTATCGGCTTAACAAACACTGGGTGTAACTTTTGATCCAGGAAGTGTTATATTTGTCAGCATTACAACCTATTGCTTCACACCTTTATTTATGATGGGTTTTATAGACTGCTGTATAAACAAATTTTCTTTGTCTACCTTTGATATGCCTCATAATAACACTGTACTTTTCTGGACTTTACCAATTTGTACAGCCACAATAAATCTGAGATATCTCGTATACCAGTCTTGACTTACCACTTTTCTAGTTACACAAGCTGCCAGTGTGTTAATCATTAAGGCACCAGTTTTTTATGTGTGCTGTATCTTTTATATCCCCTCATAATCATATCGCCTGTGTTCCAAGCTTCCCTACTTCTGGTTGTCATGTTGGAACAGCACATTTGGATACTCAGTTGTTTTGTTTCATACAGATATTTTAGAAGCTTTTTAGCATGCTTGATCGCTGTAACAAAATTATATTTTACCTTCAGAAGATCAAAACTCTTTGTTTACGCCTGTTTCCCCTGGGTCCCCTTAATCCAGTCAGAAAATCAGAAGCAAAAGCAAATGAACCTAAAAAAAAATTATCTAATCAGTATTTTGAGGATGAATATTTAGATAAGATTGTGTACTAGGATGAATCATCATATTTGATTGGTAATATGGTAATTTGTTGAAAGACCTCTGTGTTCAAGGAGCAGATTAAATGTTTACTAAACAATAAAGCTATTATACTAACATGCTATTGATGGATAAGAGGAGAAAAAGCTTTTATATTCAAATACTCACTCCTGCTCTATTTTACTTTGTATTCTTAGTTTTATTCTGTCCTGATAAAGACTGAAAAGGGTTCTCTAGGTGGATTATCTAAAAACAAACAGAGTACGTTTCTCCGTACACAGATTATATCGGTCATGAACAGTCTGTGCTATTTTTTTTTTTTTTAAAGAACACAGCTCTACTTCAGTGGAAGTAAAGTCATTGCAAAGTAGTTTTAATTGAAGACATTGTTGAACATTGTCATTATGGGGGCAGCTCAAAATGTTCACTTAGACTGCAACTCACAGTGGCAACCCAGATATAAAGAGCAATTTTCAGGTCATTGTTGCACTGTTGGGCTTTCAGCTTTAATTTTGTACTTTAATTTTCCTTGGACTCTCAGTAGTTTTCTTTTCTTCCACAACCTCCAGTAGATTTCACTAATTTCTACAGATAAGTACTGAAATTCATTACTGAATTGGATTTTTGAATATATTTACTGGCTTAAAAGATGAGTACAAGCCATATTGGTCGGTGTTCAAGCCAGTGTAGAAATTAGGTTAGCCTTGTGAATTTGAACTCGGAGTGTTACTATCCTGAAATTGAAACTAATCAGTTACCATTATTAACTATTATTTGTGTTGGCCACCAATATTGATGTCATTCTCAGATTGCACATTGGCCCCAAGTCAAACCTCCATCCACCAAACTGAACTCTTTATTCGTGTGCTGCCCCAGGTTTTATTTTTAGCTGGTCTGACGATGAATATTACAATATCAGAATGGCAAGATATTTCGCAGCATTTTGTCTTGTAGTGTGCTGTCTATTTGGTGTCAGTAAGTGACTGTCTGTTAAGTGTAAACCCTGGAGATTAATAGCCGTGTTTTGGGTTGAACACCTTACTGTATTCATGTTTGAGAGTCCTATTTTAGAGTAGAAACTTGACTTGCCCTGTTGTTGATGACTAATGAAGGCTTCTCGTCATACTGGCTGACACTTGCTAACGTAAACATTGACAAAGTCACAACCAATTTTAGATAGTTTCTAGCGTTTTGGCTCTTAAAGAGAAAAAATAAACTGTAACAGACCGACAGACAGGAAACGAATGATTTGTAAGCACTGTGACTCACTAACCATTAGGTTCTAAACACACTTAGGTTAGCATCTGCACTTCTTGTACTCTTTAAAACACTATTTGTGATTTACGAAATCATTATTCTTTGTAAAAAAGAGGTTTCTTTGTTGTCCCTAGATGTAGTTTTTACTATGAACCCAATGTCCAATATTCTTGGTCTCATAAGCTGAATGAATGTTTATTTCCCAAATATGAATATTGGAGCTTCACTCTACATTGACAAGGAGCTCCAGCGGGTAACGGCTTGTCCTGGAACATTTTGGTCCTTGACATCTTGGCCGCCTGTTGGTAATGTTAAAGCCAAGGTTGGATCTATTTACAATCCAGAAATTAATAAACTTTTATAGTTTATGATAGCTCACTGCAACATTCACTAATAAAAGAATAAAGATGAAAAATGTCTACACCATATCAGTTTTCACCACTGCCCTTACACTTATA
The DNA here is from genome assembly GCA_014839685.1 of Anableps anableps. Classification (NCBI taxonomy): domain Eukaryota; kingdom Metazoa; phylum Chordata; class Actinopteri; order Cyprinodontiformes; family Anablepidae; genus Anableps; species Anableps anableps. The sequence goes on from CM026081.1 coordinate 25,086,992, forward strand.
ATGGAAATAATCAATGAACATTATAATCAGAAAAAAAAATGTATTTGCACTGACTGCTTTCTCCTAAGCAACACTGCAGCAATTTTTTTTTAAAGTAAACGTTGATTCATGGTAAAGCTGTTGTGTTGTTAAAGTGTTGTTGGACACACACAGCAAATCTATCTTGAAAAAATAATCATTTTAAATCTCTACAGAACATGGAAAATAGTTCAGAGCATTGTAATCCTTTGTACATGTATAGTTTGAAATACCCATCAAGGTAGATAGATGAGTCATACATGTAAATAAAATATCTTCTGTATTAATTCTAGCAAAATTTGATGACTAAAGTTGTAGAACTGTAAGCTAACATTAGAGCTTTTCTTGATCTCCAGTTAACATTGACTTGCTTCAAGTTAGAAACTGGATTGGGCCGTTTTCTTTCTGTTAGCCCTACCCCAACTCTTAAGTTCAAGTCAGTGGTCTTAAATCCTAGTTTTCAGAGCCCACTTTCCTTCATCTTTTGGATGTGTCGCTTCTCCAGGACCCCTTATTCAAATGGTTGCATTATCTCATCAGAACCTGCCATCAAATGCTAGAAAATTCTGTTAATCGCCTACTCATTTAAATCATGACCAGTGGTCTAAGTCTCAAGTTGTAATCAACTTACTCATGGGGAATTAAAATTCAGTGCTCTGAGTGCCCCCATGCAGTCAGAAAATTATTAGCCTAATTACTCAGAAAATGGGTTTATACATCAGTTTCACTTTTAGATTCAAGCATCTGGTATGTCCAGGAGAGTGAGTCTCAGCTGTGCAGAGAGCACACCAAGACGATGAATGTTATTGTTGGGTTAGTACTGATATTTAAGTTGTACTTGTGTCGATTGTGTTACAATGATGCATTTGTACAGGATACTGCAGTACACTATTGCTGATGTGTCCAAAAAGTCTGTGGCAGACTGGCATAGTTTGTTCTAGTGTCAAATGCTCAGTAAGGCACTGCTAGAGTGATATTTTCCCTCTAAAACTGCATATATGTCTTTCATTGAAACAGCTATGCAGTTGTATGACAGAGGTAATAGTTACCATGCAGAGTGGAAATTACTTTTCTCATGTTATTCTATTGAAAATTGTTATAAATATATATACAGAGCTGCTTCTATCATGGAAACTGTCTTGGTCTTAATGTGTGCCTTTTGAATGACAACTGTCCAGGGTTAGAGAGGAGGACAAAGTAGGAAATGCCAAGAATGTTTCATAAATATTTACTGTAGTGGATTTAACAATGACTTTGCATAGCTAAGCCAAATTCTGTGAAAATTGTATAAGTAAACAGGGGCTACATTTGGTTTTACTGTGAGTTCTTTTGTGTGTTTTTGTAGAAAGGTAAATAAAAAGCAGCAGAACAGTGTGGGAGTTGGCTGAAAGGTCAGGGCAAAGCATGAAAGAAAGTAAAGCAGAAGTAGGAAGAAATGGTATTGTGAAAGTGAATCTGAGGAGGCAGTTGAAACAACAGTACAAAACAAGTATTAATTTCACACCTAAATGCTTGCCAGTGTTCATCATTTTGTATGGATTTTTGGTTCCTAAAGACATCAGTGTTTAGTTGTAATTGTGTACATAGCTGACTTTTCAGTGGCATCTGTTGGATAGTAGCAGAAATGGGGGAGTTATAAAGTTTATTCACACAGGAAACAAGACCTGAGGATAAATGTAATGGAAGCCTCTTGCATCACTTGGGCTCCAGGAACATCAACCCCAACTGTGTTGTTTTTCTTACTGTTGTTTTGAGACATCTTATATATATGTATGTGTGTGTGTGTGTGTGTGTGTGTGTCAGTCCAGGCTGACTCAATCAAATAATTTACAACTGAATTGCACCGGCCAAAGATTACTTCCCTAAAAGCAAAATCAATATTGTTAGATGACTTTGTTCAAACTAACCATGTGTGAGACTCTGACATCTGCAAACAATGTTAGCTTGTAAAATTAAAACCACCAGAAGGCTTTTAAAATAATCCTGAGAATTTGTTTTGTTTGAAAAATGCCTGTATCACAAGTGTGTGAATATAGATAAAATGCTATTACTTTTGGACACATCGGTGGTCATTGCTGTATTGGGTTGGCTTGGGTTACCTTTTTAGTTTGCTTTAAATATGATTTTGACAATTTTAATAGACCACAAAAAATTTTATTTATTTTTTAAAATGTAAATATGCTGCTAATATGTATTCTTAAGGTTTATTCAGTAAAGATGAATATCTTTACTGAAAAATTTCATTTTATTTTTTATTTCTTTTCTATTCTTAAATTCTTAATTAAATTTACAAAATCTTCTCTCTTAGACATATTAGGAATCATCTGTTACAGTAGGCCAGTTGGGAATTTAAATAGGCTGCTGAGAAATGTGGGCTATTTAGGGGGAACTTAAACCAAAGGGTTAAATCTTAGATTATTTATCATGTTAGTTACTGAATACCTTGGTTATTGTTTAAAGATCAGATTAATGTGTTTGTTGACATAAATGTCAAACTTTTAAGATAAATGATAATTTCACTTTTACTTCTGATGTTAGATTTATATATATATATATATATATATATATATATATATATATATATATATATATATATATATATATATATATATATATATATATCATATTTCTTTGTTGTGCTCTGCTTCTGAGCAGGACTTAACAACTTTGAGAGAAAAGAATCCTATGTAAAAGAAAAAAGTAGGAGCAGTAGTATGGGATTGATTAGGCTGTGCATTACTTTCTGTGTAACAGTGACTCAGCTGACGGACTGTTGTCGAGTCTCACAGTAGTCATCTTTTCATGGACAATTATTAGCGGTGTACTGGTACACAAATATTAAAACACATTTATACAGTCAGTGTTTGACAAAATAGTGTACCAACTGTACCTCAATGTACCATGGTCAGCTTAAGTTTGAGCTGATTGGATGCTACAGGTAGCCATTTGTATGTCGGCTGAGTTTTCTCCAGTGTTGGTGTTGCTTTCTTTCAGTTTGACGTTTCAGGTTAGTAATTCAGTTCAGTGCAAAGCGAGCTACATACCTTATTGCTGTTGAAAGATGTAAAGTTTTATTTCAGTCCACCTTTTTTCTCCACTGTATGAGAAACTTTAATGTTCTCTAATAGCATATTTATTAATTAGAAAAACTTAGAAGAATATATGCATAAGAAGTTGTACTGTAAAAGCTGTGTGTTAACATGTAAAAGAAGTATTGATGAATTTTTTTTTTTTATGTTTGTAAAGATTAACAGATATATGAAAAACATCAGCATTACAGAATCATTGTTGACTTTGACATTTAATTGTTCTGACTCTACTTACAGGAATCAAACCAAAGACTACAGTTTGTTTAGAATTGGATTTTTTTTTTCTATTAAAGCACTTTATATAGCCGTTCTTTATGTGAAGGATAGCGACCTAATCAATCATTAGCTAACTAACTAACTAACTAACTAACATTTGTGCATTTTTTTTATGAAGGCATGCTCCATTTTATGTTTAGGTTCCTCCACTAAAGTATGTTTATAAAAGCCTTAACAAGTTACGAATAAGCAGATCTGAATACATATGTAACATCTTCTAAAGATTTTTTTTTTTTTTTTTTTTTTTTTTTTTTTGTAAAACACTTTCTTGACCTGTGTTGCTGCTGTGTCTAAACTAGATTGAATGAGAAAATAATAATAAGAATGTGGAAAATGTTTTCCAAATATGAAAATATGTCTGAATTAAACCGTATGTTTTTGCTTTGACTTGTGACTTTAATCCTTATCAAGCTTCAGCAAGTTGTCCTAATTACGTCACCACCTTTAACCTACTAATCTTTAGATTTTTCAATCATTGTGACACACAGTACCCCTTATTTAGCCAGTAAGTTTACTCTGTGAGGATCTGTTCCATGGATTTGGAAGGTCAACAGTAAACCAAAGCATCAGTACCTGCTTTGTGTATCAACAGTTGCTTATGGTTGAAAATGTTTTAACTGTTTCTGTGCGCCGGTTCGACCCGTATGTTGTACCCCTAAATAAGCAGTCGTTTATTTGAGCAGGCAGGATGATAAGAAGAACATCCCGTGTCATTGTTCACTTTGAGACTGAGAGGATTAACACAATCTGGTTAAGGCTCTGTTCACTCCTGTGAGGGGCTGGCCGTACACAATCCGTCGTTGACTTTTGGCTCTTCTTTCCTGTCCTCTGCCGAAGGGTTTCTGGTTGTAATCCCTGGTTTCTGCGATGCATTTAAAGTGATGTGGAAGAAGTTTGTTGGTGCCTAGACAAAATGTCCCTTGGTAGGAGTTTAATTGTTCCTCAGCATTCATCCGCTAATGGAAACAAGGTAAGAGATGTTAGCTGTTTATTCTGCCAAACATTGGAAGCATGACGATCAGATCATAAATTTAGTCAGCAGTCTAAAGACATATCTGAAGGGGGTTGTGGAATGAAGTTACTCCTATCACTGCTTACAATCGAACCTCATGACCACGTGGTCATGCAGCAGCTGTGTAAAAGTTTTCCTTTAGACTGACTTGATAGAAACCCTCAAATGTACATTATTACCAAATATGATTTGTTCTCTGGCCTAAGACCATCCTGCACATGTTTTATAGATTGCATATGTCAAGTCCCTAAGGTCCCTCTGCATGGAAAAATGAAGTTAATTGGTTGGACAAATGGTGCATGGTTTTGTTCTTTCCAATGCTGAAAATGATTAATCTTAACATAAAATCGAAGAAACAAAAAAACCGCTGTTTGCTTAAGATCTTGTCAACACAGGAAACTGAATTCTCAAGGGAGAGCATACAAAATTCATGCTAAGTTCAAGCTTTTTGCTTGTTAAATATTTTCTTCTTCAAATACAGTGATAGTGCCATTAAATATCCTTTAGGTTAGGTATTAATTCTGAAATACCAGAGTTGGACACTTTCTGTCATTTGAACTACGAAACATTTCACTTCTTTTTTTTTTCTTCTTGTGATTAAACACTGGGATAGTTGGAGCTGAGAGCAAGAGAAGAGGGATTCAGTCTGGAGTGGAATTATTGGAGGGTGGAATAAGACAGATGTTCGGGGGGGGGCTGCCCTGTTCCAGTTAGCTCTAAAAACAAAAAAAAAAAAAAGTACTCATGGACATTTCTAGAACATTTAAGGATGTATTACATAAACATGGCCATGGACATTTTTACTTAACATGATTTATCAAACCATTTTTTAAAAAAAGATTCCAAATAAAAGAAAACATGAGTCGTAATAACAAAACCAAAAATGGAAAACTTCATGGTGGTTTTAGGAGACAGTCTTTAGTTGAGCCTGATTTAGTACGTCATCCCATGTTTTCATACCACTGCCTAATATTTTGAGGGTAGCTTTGTATTTATTTATTTAGAAGAGCTGATAGTCAAATAGTTTCTTTTTATGTTTATTGCTTTTGATGTAATCTGCAATAGGAAGCTGTGTTGAAGAACATGCAAACCAGCTCAGTGTGACTCATAGCTTAAACCACTGACTTGTTTCCAGCAGTGTAAAGTTCTTCTCCATCATTGTATTGTTTGGATTTATTAGTGGTACAATACCTTAAAGGTATATTATCACCATCATTGGGTTTGATCCGTTTTTTAAAAATCTTTTCTATTGTTGCTTCTGGTGTCTGGCTGTTTCCCCTGGTGTAGCTTGCCTTTCTGCACTAATGCAATTGTAATGCTGAATGTAATGTATGTATCTACACTGCAGATTAGCTGGAGAAAGACATGCACCACACATTCAGAAGCAATATGTTTTGCTTCTCAAACTAGAGGGATTTCCTAAAAGTGAAGTATTCTGCTATAATGTAACAATTATTTAATTAGCACTTTTAAAAGGGACCCCTCTGGATTTGGAGAGTTAAGGGGAAAACATTGTGGCACTACAAGGAAATGGAATTATTGTAATTTTTCTATAGGGCATGTATTTAATATATATATTTCTTTGTCTCCAACATTTGCAGCTTAAGAATGGACTGTTAGGATGGTCTTTACATGAGTATTCCCCTCTTAACATGATTCATCTGTTGTCACTACAAGAACTTTAAATGCTTAGTTAGCAGCAACCCCCCCTCCCCCCAATATTTGTCAGAACTTCTGTCAGAGCCACTTTAAGTACTCTGCATCCCTAAGGGAGTTCATTCTCATTAGTGCAGATAGACCATCTGAATAACATAGCATGATATCATTACATGGACACTTGTGTAAATTATTTAGCAGTTGTGTATATGTTTAGTTATGCAAAAAAAGTGTTTTCCCTGTTATAGATTTCCTTTTTTTTTTTTTAAAGTCACGATGAAATTTCTCAGATCATCACAGTCTGGTTGGAGACAATGACAAATCTGGAAAATGCAAAAAGTTGCTTTCAAAAATGATTTCATTAAGAGGAGAAAAAAAATGTCACCCACCAGGCCTGATTACTGAGTAAGCTGTTTGATCAAAGAATCGCTTAAATAGAACCTTCTAGCATGTAGTAGATTAAAAGATCTTAAAAGCAATGCATCATTGTCATTGGCAGAAGTCGGGAAAAGGTTTATAAAGCCAAATAAGACTTTGGAGTTCAGCAACCCACATACAGAAAACAAGGAACATGGTTAGTGAACCTTTCTAGGGGTGGCCAGCCTGTCAGAATTACTCCCAAAGCCCTTCGACTTATCCAGGAGGATACAAAAGAACCCAGAACAACAGCTAAAGCACTGCAGTCTTCTTGTCTCAGTTAAGGTCACTGTTCATGCAGTGTTTGTGATTAAACAGTAAGGAGGAGACTGGGCATAAATTGCCTCCATGGTAGAGCTCCAAAGTAAGGCTCAACTCACTTTAGCCTAAAAACATCAACATTTGGCTTATTTCTGAGACCTTTGGTAAAATATTATGTCGTAATTAATCAATTAATCGTGAATAATTGATAATTGAAATAATCATCAACTAATTTAGTAATCAATCGTTAACTGGAGTATACAGACTGAAAAAAGGCCATTTGTTGAAAGAATAACATCCTCAGAGCGGTAATTAAGCCTAAACAGTTAAAATATATACATTTTGCATTTAAGATAAAAGAAACCTTCTTTATTTATAAATATGTTTTATACAGAAGTCCTCAAATTGGATCATTTTTGCTTCACCTGGTTAAAATTTTGTGAAATAAATCTATTATGCACCTTTTGCTATCCAAATATTAATCAGTTAATATAAAAAATAATCAACAGATCAGCCTTACACTGTGCAGAAAGGGCTGAGCTTTTTACGTGTTGTTAGAAGTATTTTTTTCACTGTAGATGCATCCTTTGCTACAAATGATCAAGCGAAACGCTAAAGGAATGCTTTGTTTTTTAGTCAAAATGTTTATTTTCTTACTTAAAAAAGGAATTCAATTATTTGTTTGTTTGCATCTTTTAATGTATTTCTAATATTGTATAAAAAAGGTTTAAAGGAAAAATCTGCAGAATATGCCAACTTTTTAATGCAATTAATCATCAGAATAATTGATAGAATAATTAATAAAATAATCGTTAGTTGCAGCCCTCTAAAATGTTCTGTGGTCGGATTAAATAAACATGGAACTTTAAAAATGTGTGCTTATATGTTGAATGAGACTAACAGCATTTTAGAAAAAGAAGATTATGTAATAGTGATAGTGTAATGGTCTGGGGTTGCTTTGCTGCTTCAGGACCTGGACAACTTGCTGAAATTGATGAATTCTGCTCTCCACAAAAATCTTGGAGAACGTTCAGTCATTAGTTTGTACCCTTCAACACAAGTTCACTTGGTTTATGTGAAACACACCATGAAGTCCATCTGTGAATGGTAACAAAACTTGATGGAGGTTTTGGAGTGGCCTAGTCAAAGTCCAGTCTTAAATTTAACTGAGATTTTGTTGCACAGCCTTAAACTGGCCATTGGTGCTTGAACCCTCCAATCTGGCTGACTGAAAACAATTCTTCAAGAAGGCCAGAATTCCTTCAGGGATGTAGAAGACTCATTGCCAGTTGTCATAAATGCTCAATGGTTGTTGAATGAGTTGTTGCCGCCAAATGTGCCACAATCATTTGGTTTAGGGGGCAATCATTTTTACACAAAGGTCCAGGTTGGTTTGGAGAGGCTTTTTTCCCTTAAAGAGTTTTTTGTTTTTCTTTAGGTTGTGTTTGTCTGATTTTTTTTTTTTTTTTTTTTTTTTTTTAATAAATTTTCTTTGACCTAAAAAAAAACACAATAGAAAGAAATCTGTTCAGTTTTATTAAAACAGTGCAACAGTTGCTTGATGGATTTCTGCAAGCGATATTCACTTTTAATACACTCATATGTTAAGTGACTTATTCAGAGTCATCCCACTGTTTCCCCTCAATTTCAACAAATGAAAATCTGTATTTGAACAGGGCTGGGTAATTTACATCATAATGCTTTTGACAAACTGTGTCCTGGTGATTAGTTCATCTTTTCAAAGGCTATTTGTCCCAGAAACTGGACATTGAGTTGCTAATTAAAGCAAGAGACTCTTTCATCTGTGAAATCATTCTCAAAATCTTATGCAAACTGCCTGTAATTCAGTCGCAAATTAGTTTAACATCAGCATGATAAAATTACATTATTCTATCATTTGTGGTTAATAATTAAATGTTAACATGTGAGCATATAGATTTGAGACATACATTTTATTAACAAGCATGTACTTTTTTTTGGAACCAGGTTATTTGAAAACTCTTCCTTTAGAAATGATTCATTATCGAGAACTTATGTTATTCTCAGAAGGAAGTGATGAAGAAACAATGGCAGGGAGAGCAAAGAGTGAATCAGGACGGCGCTGACTGGAAGCAGGTGGACCTTGTCTTGATGTATGGGGTCTCTCTTCCTGTTTCACTGTAAACCTGAGCATATTGTGTCTTAGCAACCAATGGAAGTTTCTAATAACAATTTGTTCCCCCTTTAAAAAGTTCCCTTCATCAATCTAAGAAAAATGAGCAACATGTCACCACAAAGCCTTCAAAAAAAAAAGGCAGTATCCTGCTGTATGAGGATTTCTGGAAGTTACACATTTGTAGAACAGTTTTAGGTTTACACATTCACTGCACACTGTTATATATTAAAAAAAATTAATTTGAAAGGTTGAGTTGTTGGTTAAAACTGCTCCTACATCTGGTGTTTTCATTCTTCAGCCTTGTAGTACAGTACGTCAATACTGCAAAGTTTTTATTGGCTTGAACTACTAAATTATTAATTACACAATCTTGGGAAGTATTTGTCTAATCTTGTCTGTGTGGTGAAATGCAGCTTTTCTTCTTACTCTGTCAGTTTGTTGGTGTTGCGTACAGAAGAAGTTTCATTCCTTGGCACTCAGTATTTTTCCCACCTTTAGGGTATTTAGTTTCTGTAATCTTGGCTGGTTAAATCCAAATACAGGCTTCCAGTCTGTGCTTAACACTTGTTCTGCTTTCTGCAGCTTGCTGATTTTCTGTCAAGGCCCTCCAAGTTTGGACTATTCACCCTTCATCTATAAAGCAGTGATAACCTAAGGGATCATACATTTTTAATGCAGTTTTTAGCATACTTCCTCTCTTCACTAAAAATCTACAGTTATCAGAAAGCAGTTCATAATAGTTTTTCTAAAATTTTTGAGTATTTACAGTAAACATTTCAAATCAGTTTATGTAGCTCCAATTCATAACAAATGTTGGCTCAGGGCACTTCACAAAAAAAAAAAAAAAAAAAAAAAAAAAAGAACATCCAGTTTATACACAAATATATATATATTCAATTCAATCCAATCATACAGACCAACTCAAAGTCAATTCTATCTTAGTTATTGTACAGCGGAGTCAAATTCCGTTTATTATTCTAATTAACCAAAAGTTTTGTATCTATGGAAACCCAGCAGGTTTGCATATATTCCCTGACTTTGAAGCAGTTACCTCTGCTGAACAAGCGTGTAGCGAAAGAGGATAGTGGATTGCATCGTGTCCCTCTTTCAGAAGGTTTGAGAAGACAGAATAGACACTCAAAATCACAGAAGCAGGGGTCAAGTGGAACTCTCTATATTAACAAAGAAGTTATTTGTTGCTAGAACTTGGCCCATGACAATCTCCAGGAAGGTGTCGCTGTTGAAACAGAATACCAGGCCAAGTGTAGCTTCTATGAGGAGAAAAAAACAGGGAGAAAAATAAAGTTACAACTGAAACAACTGGAAATAATGCAAAATTGGAGAGTAGTTGGGAAATGTAGCACTGATGAAGAATGGTCTGCATGTTCTCCAGTCGCCTAAGCCTAAAGTATATCTATAGATATAGCTAAAGAATAGAAAATAAATATCCTTTATTGTCCCACGATTGGGAAATTTTTGTGCAACAGCAGCAAAGTGGCAGTGACAGGCAGTAACAGAAAAACAGACTCGCACAAAGAATATAAAATATACATAAAAAACAGAATAACAGATAGGGAAAAAAAAAGTGCTCGAGCTTTATCAAAAGGGAACATTTTAAGCCTAACCCTAAAAGTAGACAGGGTGTCTGCCTCATGGACTTAAACTTGGAACTGGACCATTGAAGAGGAGCCTGATAACTAAAAGATCTGCCTCTCATTCTGCTTTAGAAACTTTAAGAACCTGCAATAAACCTCTTTGAGCTCAAATGGAACTGTTGAAAATGTAAGAAACAACCATGTATCTGATTTATGATGGAGCATAACTATTAAGAGCTTTTTATAAGCAAAGAGAAGAATTTAAAATTATATTTTGGCTTTTAACAGGGAGCCAATGTAGAGAAACTAAGGTAGAGGAAATATGTTCTCTTCGTGTTTTGCATCACACTGGAACAGGATAGTTCTAATTTTGGCAGTATCACAAAGATGAAGAAGAAACTCCTACAAACCTAGTTTATTATTGGAATTTTGATGTCCTGGTTAAAGATAAGACCAAAGTTGTTTACTTTATTAGCAGAGGCCAATTTAATGTCAACTAGAGTAAATGACTAAGCAGTTTTCAGAGGCTTAACAACTTGCTATGCTCTCTGATAAAACTGGAATGATGTATAGAAAAAAGAATTGGCCCAAGGACTGAACCCTGTGGTACTCCACTAGTAACTTTGGAGTGTGAAGATCTATCATTAGCATAAACAAACTGGAATCTGTTGGACAAATACGATCTGAAAAAACAAACTGCTTTTCCCTTGGTCCCTGCAGTATGTCTGAGCCTTTCTATGGGAATGTTGTGATCAACTATATCAAATGCAGCACCAATAACCCACAGGGCTAATACGGACTCAAGTCCATTATATGAGGCCATGAGAGTATTACTGACTTTCACCAGTTCTACTTCAGTGATGAGCTCTGAAACCTGAGCGTTCAGGTTTACAAGAGAGTTCAGAGGTGTATTGAAGAACATTAAAGAATAAACATCATGAAGACCAAGGAACACAGCAGACAGGACAGGGATAAAGTTGTGTTTAAAGCAGGGTTAGATTATGAAACTATTTCCCAAGGTTCGAACATCTTGCTGAGCAATGGTTAAGCAATCATCTGAAAATGGGGTATAACATAATGGCAAAACCTGCCATAACATGAGGATCCATCAAAGCTGACAGGCTGGACAAGGGGAACATTCATCAGAGAAGTACCAAGGAGACCCATGGTAAATCTGGAGGTATTGCAGAGACCCATGGCTCAGGTGGAAGAGTGGTTGTTCACCTCACAAATCTGGTTTGTGTGATAGAAGATACTCTTTGATTGTTGAAAGAGAACCTTAATAAGTTACATTTGCAGTTTGCCACAAGTCATTCTGGCACAATGAAAATGTACAAGGAAGGCCCTCTGGTCAGACAAAACCAAAACTGAACTTTTTGGCCTACACTGCACATCACCCTGAGCACACCATCTCTACAGTGACACTTAGTGTTGGCAGCATCATACTGTCGTAACTGTTTTCTTCATCGATCAAAGCTGCTGGGGTGGCAGGTTAGAGCTGATGCAAAAATTGAGATTAATGCAGGGGAATCCAGGAAGAAAGAAGTTTGATACCTCAAAATACTTTGAATTTGTTCTGAGGTTTGCCTTTCAGCAGGTCAATAACACTATACATATAACCAGAGCTGCTACTGAATGGTTTTAAATGCCCCAGACAAATTGAAACCCAACTGAGAATATATGGCAAGATTGTATTACTAAGTAGTGGCTCAGAGGAAGTGGTTACAAAGCACACTACTTAGATGTTTACTTGTAAAAGGGAAAAAACCCCCATACATTTTCCTCCCACTTATCAGTTATGCGCTACGTTATCTTGGTTCTATCACATAGAATTTCTTTAAAATACTCTGGGTTAGGATTAGTTACTCACTTGGCATCATTTATTTATTTTTGAAAGTATTTGTCAGTATCCTCAAATGTAACTGACACATCAGACTGAAACAAACAGGATATTTTTTCATTTTTCAGTCTGCATGCCATCCGTCTGTGTTGTGCAGCTTACCTTACGTTTAGCTGTTTGCTCTCTGCTTTGGTAACAAAACGTTGTTGATACTGTCCACTGTGAATCAGGGTCAGGGTGGAAAAGAGGATACAGTGAGATAGGGAGGAAAGGTGTTTGACGGTGCTCTCAGAAGCTCTGTGTGACCCTGCTGCAAATAGAGAGGAATGGTGGGTGAAAGGCCACCGGCTGCTGCCAAAACTGAAACCAGTGTGCTGTTTGCTGTAGACACAGAAAGTGACCTGGGACTGACTGACTTCAGGGCTTTCCATATAATCAAATAGGCATTTAAAAGGCTGACACCCACTCTTAAATCAACGCAGATGTTTTGAATGGAAAGATATCACACTATTATCCATTAATAAGAGAGTCTGCTGTGTGGCTGTATTAACCTCTTAAATGCTGATATGTATAGAGTAGGAAGCATAGTTTACTGATTATCCCAGTGATTCATGGCTGGCATGAGTGGCCTGTAATTACAGCTGAGCTAATGCAGAAATCACTTGGAACCATGCAGCTTTGGCAGCCTCCACAGTTTTACTGGCTCTCATTTTTATCATGGTTTACCAGAAAATTAAAAGCAAAATGTTGCAAGAATCTCAACTCGTACACAACTAAACTTGTTTTATGATGAATCCTTGTCAGTTTGTACTATAGCTTTTTTTATTCACTAGTTATAAATAGTACTTTTATCACAATGTCTGATTGTATTCTCCAGTGAAGGAAAAAAAATCACTGCTGCAGTATTTTCTGCTCTATAAGTAGGTGTTTTACAGTGCTTTGCTAATGTATTCAAACGCCCTCTACTTTATTACATTTTGTTGTGTTACAGTATGCAGCCACAGACTCAAATGTATTTCATCTGGATTTTCTTAACTGTAAGGTAAAATGGTTTTCAAAGTTTTTACTAAGCCCTCCTTGAGTTAAATCTTTGCAGAGCCACCTTTGGCTGCAATTAAAGGTGCAAGTCTTTTGGTGTGCGTCTCTCGAGACTGAAAACTATTACCCCCCCCCCCTTTTTTTTTTTTTTTTTTTTTTTTTTTTTTTTTTAAATAAAAGAGCTCAAGCTGGTTGGATGGAAAATCAACTGTACAACATGTTATAGAAAATGCATTTAAGTTTGTTATTGGAACACAAAAAGATGTGGGAAAGCTCAAGGGATACAAACATTTTTGAATAGCACTGAACATTAATGTAAACCTGAAATATATGCCTTGACTCCCTTTGAGACGAGAAACGTAACGGTGCTGCTTTTAATTTTGGAAGCCAAAAGGGTATGCAGTTTTGGAAATGTCAGTCAAAACTTCTCTGAAGGTAAGAATTTGAAAATAGCAGAGGAAGCTGAGAAATACAGGACTTCTATGAGATATATCCAGCTCCCTAAGGGAGAAACCCATCACTGGAACGTCCTTCAGGTCATAGACCACCTTATATCTTGGTCAGATGTGTACTGGAGTATTTCAGAAAAACCCTTCTTGAATTGTCTGGCTCAGACCAATACAGCTTATTACCCGCGATTGTCTCGCCGCATAACTGAAAGCTGCTTACAAGGTTTGGTTGTTGTGTGCTTTAATGTTACATAACAGTCTGTCCATTCCTCGGCTCAGTTTAATAATCTGAGCATGTTCATCTTTAAATACCTTGACACTGTTACACCAGCTGCTGATAGGATCAACCTCTGTCCCATCACCCTTGGGTTTTCTTTTGGTGGTTTGTATGTGTACATAGCTCTATAGAATCTATTTCGAAGCAAGTTTGTACAGAGCATTTTAAATATAAGATCTTCCACTGATTTCGTCACAACACAGATTCTCCTGGTTTTCTTTTGACCTAAAAGCCTCATTGATTGAGTGGCCAATAGCTTCCTTTAGATAAGCAAGACATTTCTTTTCATCTTGGTGATGCAGAGCTGATAGAGTCACTCCTTTAACTATTTGCATCCATACTTTTTGAAAAAGGTCCTGGTTGTTTTTTCAACCCAGGCAAAATTTGCTGCAGCAGCCCAATCCTGTGCTGAAATAAAACCCAAAGATTCTTTTCATACTCTTCAGTCTCTGACAGGAAATCACTGTTTGCAGTAAACACAAATACCACAAGCTCTCCTTGTTGCATCTTTTTAGTTCATTATTATGTAGTTGAACCTATGGAGGAACATATGTTTCAGTATGATATGCTGAATATGTGTGAATGTGATCAAATATATAAAGAATGGTTCTTGTAAGATGTAAGAGTTGAGTTAAAGAATGTTATCTGAGCTGTTCATCTCTGCCCCAGCACTGTTTATTTCCTAAATATTAGCTTGTGGGTGTGCAGTGCTGTTTGTTTCCATTTGGGTGCACTTGCTGCAGTGCAGTGTCTAAGTCAGGGTGCATCACTTTTATAAAGTAGTTTTTGTAGCTGTATCAGTTGATATTAATTAAACTACATCAAGCATTTTTCTTCTGAGGAATCTACACGTGTGAACTTTTTAGATCACCTCTGTCTTCAGTTGAACACTCCAAAATCTTTAGTATGGAACTAATGAATGCTATATTTTGAAAATAATTATTGAATATCAAACAAATTTTTGATTTATGCATACTATGAAATGTAAATCTCTTGCTATAAACATTTCGACATCACGAGCAGATCAAGTTCTGGTCGTTTTTACTTCTTTTACAGGAAATGCAGCAGTCTTAAAATCACTAATGCGAAAGTTCTCACTGTCTTGTTACCATTTGCTTGTTGTGGCATTTTCATCACTGGAACCATTAATGCTAGTAGTTGAGTCTGTGTTGACAAGTGTAACAGTGACCTCCTTTGTACTTTCTGATGTATCTGCTTCTCAACAAATTTACATCTAATTAAACATGTAAACAGTGAACCAGCAATATGCTTTGGACCAGTGATGTATTCTTATTTTTTTCAAATTTGCTTGTGAGACAGAAGATGATGGGACAAACTCTGACTTGAGAAGTAATGATAGGTGATATATACACTTTTGTAATATTTTTATAATATAAAAGTGAAAATAACAAGAGACATTTAAGCTGTCTTTGGATGTAAAAATGTCACCACATTGCCCCCATGAACATCAGAAAGAACAATTCCAATCATATTATTAGTCTTTGAGATTTGCGAACATTTGAGGTCTGTGTATTTTAGGATGACTAATTATCATGTTTTTAACTGCCCCCTAACTGCCATAAGCAAAACAGTATTGCTCATACCTATTGGCAAGTCAAAAGCTTTGTGGCTTGCCAATAGTAATGTGGGATGATTGTAACTTTTGTGACTGAATGCTTACTTTGAGTAAATTTTAGTATCATAATTTTTTTTTTAAATACTGCCACCTATAAAGTTAATCTTTTTAAGTTAGTGTTTTTGATTTTGGATGAATCTGTGATCAGCCAGTCAGCACCATTATGTTACTTGCCGTTGTCACTTATAGTATTATAAAACACTTCTTTACACAGTTAAATATTGTCCAATATAGAGTTTTTTAAAATTCTAAACCAAAATTTGAACACTAATAGCATCATGCAGCATTAATTTTATGATTTCATTTACTTCCCTTATTGCTGGAAAGGTTGGATTGACCAATGTCTTAATAATCAAGTGGTCTGTTTATTGTACAGACAATTTGCTGAATAGAGCAAAGCTTCCCTGGACTTGAAACAGTCAAATGGCAATGAAAACTGCAAAAAATATGAGTGTTCTAAAAATATGAGTTGGGATGTGGGTAATTTTAAAATGCCAAAACAAATTTACTGAAAAAAAAAAAAACAAAAAAAAAACAAAAAAAAAAAAAAAAAAAAAAAAAAAAAAATAAACACCCACTGGCAACACTGTCAAGTCACCAAATGGCCAAAATCAGTTTCAGTTTTTATGCACCACTGATCTGGAACAAACTTCCAGATAACTGCAAAACAGCTGAAACACTGAGTTCCTTTAAATCAAGGCTAAAAACCCACCTGTTTAGAGCTGCCTTTGATTCGTAGTAAGTGGAACATTGATCAATATTTTTGAATTATATTTGCTTGATGATATTTACTTGACTATCCTCATGATTTCGATGCATTGATATTTGCTCGATGATTTTCATGTATATTTGCTTGATGGCTTTGCTGTATACCTGATTGATGTTTTTATGATGTGAAGCACTTTGAGCTGCCACGCTGCTGACATGTGCTATTCAAACAAACTTGAACTTGAAAATCAAATAAATTAAAGATTAACCTAAAAAGAGCAAATCATGAAAATCTCTTAAAGATAAATATGACTGACTGAACAGAAAAATTTACTGAACATAAGATCTCCCTCTTCAAAGATTTTGTTAATGACTTGATTTGTGATACTCAGACTAATTTGTTCTGTCTCACAGAAACCTGGCTCCAGCAAAAGGATTATGTTAGTAATGACTCAACCTCCTCTAATTAATTAATTCATTCATTAATTAATTTCATTTTTCACATTTTCACATTCCTCGAGTTACTCTGAGGAGGAGTAGCAACCATTTTTCATTCAGATTTATTAATTAATCCCAGACCATTTAATAGATAGTTATTTTGAACAGCTAACTCTTAGCTTTCGTTATCTAAATTGCAAAGTGCTAAAACCACTTTTGTTTGTTGTTTTGTATTGTCCACAAGGCCCTTATTCTCAGTTTTTTAGATTAGATCTCAGATTTTTTTAATCTGATCTAGTATGAAATACTGATGGGGTATTCGGGGATTTTAACATTCATTCATTCATGTTGACGCAGAAAGTGATAGCCAAAATATAGTCTTTAATTCTATCTTGACTTGACTCAATTGGCTTTGATCAAAGAGTCCTCAGACCAACACACTCCTGTCATCATACTTTGAACCTTGCTTTGACAAATGGCATTGAGTGTGAAGAAATAACAATATTTCCCCATAGCCCTGTCCCATCTGGCCATTTTTAATACCCTTCAAGTTTGTTTTAATGGAGCACTCCAAACCTGAGAGAAATTTTCATTATAGTAAATCTTTATCAGACAATGCTGTAAGAACTTTTAACAAATCTGTTACATTTTTAATTTTCTCAGTGTCTCAGAAAAACACTGCAGAAGCCAGCAGTTTAATCTGTTGTCCTTCACAAATTGATGTTCTTGTTCATGGTGCCTCGGTAAAGTACACTAAACGTTATATCAGGAAATCTTGGTAAAAATATATTTATTTCATAATAAACAACTAGAAAGAGCATGTTGTGAGTTTCTATCAGTGTTGCTCTTGCTATAAAGGTTTGCTTGTATTTATCTTAGCAGTGCTTGGATCATGAATCATCCCTTGGGGGAAGCAGAGGGCATTTCCTTCCACACACTGCTCCCAGCTCTGTGTATCTTTGTATTCTCAGGGAGGGTCTCTTCCTCATCATTGGGCTTTGTTATGTTGTCTGAACATCACGGTGTCCTCTTCAGAGACCACAATAGGCTTGCAATAGACAATGCTAAAAAATGGAATATGGAATCTGTTTATTCCTGTTGATATTGTTTACTTGAAGCCTCTGACAATGAAGTTTTCTGTTTTTGATATTGGATTTTGAAGTAGCTAGTTTTCCATTTTTGTTATGCAAGAAAATTGACTAAGGTCAAAAGCTCAAAATCATAAAGAAAAGCAACTTGGTTTGCCCAATGTCTTGCTGTCTCTCACTATATAGCAGCCTGAATGCACTGCAGACCTCTTTCATCATGTTATTAAAAGCCTTTTTTGTATCTCAGGGCTTCCTCTGACTTACTTTTTAAGCACTTTAGTGATGCAGAAAATAATTGGAGTCTTCTTCACCTAATAAGTGTCCAGAGTGTTATTGTCAGTGGGACCTATTGATGCTTATAAATGGCTTGAACCCTGAATGGAAAATACCATTTTGACTATATCTGTTTGATCTGCAAGTCAAAATCGTCCATTTCTTTCTAGAAACTGATTTTTCTGTACATCTGTAGTTTTTCCTTTGGTCTTGTGGTTTCTTCTTGATACATCCTTGCAAACGCAACTTCTGTTATAATCTTTTAAAGAGGGGCTGATATTCCTTCAACCAAGGTACCTTAAGTCCAGCTATGCTGCATCTTCCTTTTAGTCTTACCCTTTTTTTTTTTTTTTTTTTTTTTTTTTTTCTGCAGTTGGACAACATTCTCTACCCACCTCCTATACTCCTGAGAAAGTCCAGTATTCCTGAGCTAACTCACGGATTAAGTCCTGCTCTCAAATTCAAGCGGCATCTCAGTGAGGATGGAAAACAGCTACGTAGAAGAAGCCTTGGTGGTGGTTTAACAGGTAATTTCTTCTTATTTATTCATGTCTTTGTGTTTGGTCTTTACATTTTACCTCCAGATTTACATGTTGAAAACAAGCCAACACATGCAGTATATGTAGTTCCCTCTTTGTGATTGCTCTGTGTTTTTAATTTACAACACCGTTATGACTCAGAGCTTTGGCATACAAATGTCAAATTCATGACATATTTTGTTTTTAAAAGCACAAAGCACATGGAGGAACTGTTTGTGTATTCCTGAACAGCTCATGTTTACAGTAACTAATCTAACTCAGACAATGAGAAAACACATTTACATCATCCTTTTGATTCCTTGTCACAGTAACCTAGCTTCATCAATCATTCTTTCTATTGCTAAGGAATGATTTGTCATGGTTAACATCATAGTCAGAGAAAGATTTTACTCTAATGGTAATCACAGCTCTACCCACAGACCAACATGGTTGTTACCAAATGAAAATGAATAGCTAAAATGTCCTTTCACACCAGTCAAAACATGTTTGACTTAAAATATGTTTGAGTAGGAAGGAGAGAGACTTAAGAACTTTAAATTTAATGTATTTGTAGAAGTTTCATTTGACATGTTGAAAGGATTAATATGATTGGCTGCATTTTCAAAACAAGAACTGAGAGATTTGACTGTGAACAATTTCCACTTTGATCTACTTTTTTGCTCAGAATGACTTGAAGAAAATCTGTTCACATGCATAGCTCACAGCCCCAGGGCCTTGACAGGTGAAGACAGAAAAGCGTCTTCAAACTTGCTGGGCAAGTCTAGCAAGCCACTTCAGAGAAAAGTAATCATAAGTTTTTCCAACATGTTGCTGAACGTATTTATTTGTATGTGAACATAAAAGCTGCCACAGAGGAACATTGTGGGAAAAGTTGTAGTTAACACAGAAGAAGAGGTTAGTGCCATAGCTGGGCTGTGACTGAAAGACTTTTACCAGATAAACTCATTATTATCCAACATAGATTTGCCTGAACTAAAGTGCAGGTATATTGGTTAACATCCTGTTCATTGAGCTTATTGTATGAATTAAATCTTTATAGCACCCCGTTTGATTTAATTCTTAGACAAAGTGATGTTTCAGTATGAAAAGATTGTCTCTATTTTTAAATGTTCAAAGGACTACATTCAAGTAATGAACACGGTGGATTCAGCCTGTGGGCTGCTAATTAAATAGGCTTGTTGTATAACAAGCATTATTTAAAATTCTATCTTTTAGTCAGCTGTAGGCATTATTCATTTTAGCTGCTTACTTAAAAAACCTTTTTGTTTTTCTCCTTTTTGCTTTTGCTCTCCACACTGGTTTTAAGGTTGTGAAAGACAACAGGAAAGCAGCTGTAACACATAGTTCAGGAGTCAGTCAAAACCAGCAGCTCACAGGGCGAAAGGATGCAAGATACTGGTTTCACAAGAACAAGCTGGAACAAGATTTTTCAGCAATATTTTGGGGAAAACAAAGAGTTCTGATTTTTTTTTTTTTTTTTTTTTTTTTTTTTTTTTTTTTTTATTGTGTATTCTTTTCTATCAGACACCCATAATGCTGCCACACAAATATTTAAACAGTGACTGCTTCAGTCCTTTTGCTAGTGTTGTCGGCCACCTGGATGAGGAATCTTTATTATTTAATTCTTTCAACACAACATGGAAATGGGTAAAGAATTAGTTCCTTTCATACTTCAAAGCAGGAGGATCCTCCTTACAGCTGCTTCACTGGGTGGAGTAGTGTTGACAGGATTTGATAAGCCCCTTTACAAGATAGATTTCATTCTGAGAAATGCTGTGGACTTTTAATCTTAAAAGATCTTGTGCCATGAGATGTCGAGACTTAAAACCATTCATTGTAAACCTTTAGAAATCGGGAAAGGCACTGGAGAGAAAAGTAAAACTTGGAATCATAAGTGAGTTGGTCATAGATTTGGAAAGTATAAAACTCACCATTTGTACGTCTTGTGTTATTCAATATTTCATTATGGCCCCTTGTAGCCGAGCAGACTCCCAGCTGTCAGGAGCATCAGGAGTGTTAATGACCTCATGGCTTTCCAGTGTTTTTGGTTGGTCATGCTCTGTTTTTGATGTCAGACTCAATGAATGATGCGTGTCATTCAGTACATCTCATAATGTGCTGAATGACTCCTCAGTCATTCAGCGATGGTGGCCACACTAATAGGCTGTTCATCATGGTGAATTAGTGGACAAGGAGGCAGCTGGAACTGACCGTGTGGACAGAAAACAAATACAAAATCGACTGGCCAGTTTTGTTGTTGCATCTTTAATTTCTCAAAAGCAAGCTGAAGTTTTGCTTGGAGTTGGGGACAAAGAAAAAAAAAAAAAAAAAAATCAGTGTTTGGTCCTTTGTTTTAAAAGAAAATCCATACCGTTTGATGTCTAAGAAGCTTTAAAGACTGATTTGTTGTTGGTTTTTTTATTTTATTTAGTTTTTATTAAACCAGGAAAACTATCATTAAGATAGAAAATCTAATTCAAGACTTCTCTGGACTAAACAAACAAATCGAGTAAGATGCACCAAGTGACAACTATCAGAGTACAGCAACATATTTGGTGTTCTTTAAAATCAAAGTAGACAAAACATTTACAGTTAGATTAAGAACAACTAATCACAAGTTTAATTTTTCTTCCAAGAACAAGGTTTCTTAGTCTTGAAAATAAATTCTGCCTTTGGATAGAAACCAATAAATGACTCTTTTGTTCTGTCTGTCTGCTTTGTTTGCGTATTGCAGTGAATTAGAGCAACTCAGGCTCTGTGTAATATATATGGCTTTAAAAGCCTGATTTTTGAGCTATTTATAGAGAACTTCATCTTGCTGATGAAAACGTGAACCTTTCAGTTAACAAAATGTGTGCAGCTTTGAATAAATGCATTAACCTTTAGTGGCTGGTCTACAAAAAACAGGATGGATAAACAAACCTTAAGCCAGTCAGCTTTAGTTGTGCAGTTAAAGCATGATCCTGTCTTTCCTTTTGATCCCAGACTGGCTTTTCTTCCTGCTGCGGAGTATGTTTTAACTTCTGCTGCTAGTTTTCACATCCAGCAGGCACAACACTGAATGCTGAGCATAAATTAAAGAGCTGACTTATTTACTCGTTCACCAGAAAGGTTTGAACTTTAAGTGCTGTTCTCTTGACAATGTGAACTCAGAGGGTAAAAAGACTGTTTACATTTTTATTTTGCAACAACAAAAAAAACCCCGTCGACTTTTGCAAAACCTAAAATCGAAGCTTTGTCTCAGTTTCCCTAAAAGTGATTGGTGATACCAATTAAAGGGGAACCAGCCTTATTTCCACTTACTTAACTTGTTGCAAGAGCATTGATGGTCCTATTGGAGATATATTTTAAATATACTTTTCACAATGTGAATTCTAAATGCAGTTGAAACATTTACTAAAGGTTGGGATCTGACATTCTCATAAATTTGTCTATTTTAAATCCAGCTTGACCCATTTACCCGTAAGTGCTGTTCCACACCTTTTCAAGTGTTGAGTAGTTTGTGATGGTTTCCTTTATGCCGGGATGTGACGGGCTGTCATGAGGGGAAAACATTTGCCGGTAAGGAAGGAATAGCCTCACTTTTCCCTTCTCATCCTGTTTGTTTAATTTTCCTGGATTTAAAAAATTGATCATAGAGAAATTGAAGAAAATATGACAGAGCGGACAAAGCTTTCTGAGTTATGTTTTAATTAATATTTTGCTGTTTTATGACTTGGCAGAATATGTAGAATAGTCTGGGTTTTTTCTCCCACCCCTACAGGGTCTAAATTATATGGAGTTGGTCGAGACTTGGTCCAGAACTTCTTGGCACCCTCTCTTTTTTAGTTGTTTCTCTTAGAAGACTCCATTGACATGGCATTGAAACTTCAATGTTAAAATTTCAATCTGTCAGACTTTCCCCAGGGTTAAAACAGTATTTTACCCATGAAAACAACAAACTACAGCAACCTTCATATTTGTCATTGGATTTACAATTTGTTACCCTTATTCTGCCTGTAAATGACTTACCTTTTTACTGTTGCTTTCAACTGATGGAGTTTTGTTCTAGTTTTTTTTTTTATTTATTTATTTATTTTTTTTAATTTGATGGGGGTTTTTTTCTTTGTAAAAGCCTTTGAAAACACAAATGTTAAAAATAATCTATTTTTTTTTTTGTGTGTGTATCTGCATCCCATGTCAAGATTTGTAAAAAGCTCACTTTTTTATTGTCAATGTATATTCTTAACCTGAAAAATCAGCAAAAAATGCTGGATGAGGACCTGTGTTAGTCTTGGAACCATGTACATTGACTAGAATGATAAGTGGTGTTGATGAAATTGAAGTTGATCAGTTACCCCAAATTGACCTCTTGCCCTTAAAGAAGCATTAGAACATGTATTATGCTTCGAATGTATGGAACTTCTTTTCAAGCCCATCTTACTCCCTCTCTTGCAAGTGTCATTTGATCTCCAGACATCTGAGAAGATATTCCTTCCTTAGCTTTTTTGGAGAAAGATGTGAACTAAAAGTACACCCACTGAACTTGTATATCAGACCCTGTATTCAGTAATTTAATACATCTTTTCAGCAGGGCAGTGAACTTCAAACTTACCTTCTGCAGCTCATCATATCATCTGATAAAAATAGATACTTCCCTCAAGCTGAATGAACTGGAGATATCCTCTTGCAGTTTCGAGCACAGACTCCCTTCCTTTGTTTTGTTTTTTTTATTGAGGGGAAAAACAGCTCCAACAACGGCTTGTATTTTTTTTCATTACAGTACAATAAAACTGATTGATAAAAAGTAATTATGGTGACACAATGATGCATTCAATTATGGTGTGATTTATTTGCTGAGGTCATTTTCAGTTTGTAATCTGTTATCTTGGTGTGCTGAGGCTCTATGATACGAGAAGGCTTTGATAAAGGGGATGAACAGATAAACAGCTTTTACTGCCATCTTGCTGCAAGAAATAAAAATGGATTCAATGCTGGTTTTGCAAATATTGAGTGAACTAATGTTTTATAAATTTTATAGGTATATTTTCCTTTTTGCAGCAGGGTATTTCTATTCTGGGATTATGTAGATTTTAGGTTGTAAGTGAGCTCTTAATAAGCTTTCCCTCCCTTGGCCTAATTAAACCATTTTACTTCCTGTTTACACAAAGTAAGAAGATTTATCTTAATGTGCCTAATAGGAGCTGACAGCAGGGATTTTCTCATGTTGTAGGGCATCCTTTGACCTGTACTTGATAAAGGTTATTATGCAATACAAAACTACTATCTCTATAGCATTTTAATACATGAGTAAACTTAAAATATTACTTTCAAACTTATACAAAGGTGTATCCAGGGTTTTAACTTTTATTGTAATTTAAAACTTGTTGATTGGTGTCTTTTGGTAATATGGTACAACGTTAAATTGTTAATCCTGGTGAACTGCTTGGTCTCTGTAGAGTTTTTTTGTGTTTGATCTGGTTGTTTCTAAACTGGGGGATGGTACACTCCTGAGAACCATAAAATGTCTTCCAGAACACAGAAAAAGAAGAAACAATGTTCTGTTTTTGGAAAAAAAAAAAAAAAAAAAATCATTTCATGATCTCTTTATGCAGTTTTACAATTGACAACAAAACTTTTAATTGTATTTAAGCTGTCAAACTAATTTTCAAAGAAGATCTGATACATCAATCTGTAAAAGCAACCTTTCAGCTGATCTGATTGTGTTTTTATTGTTTTGCAGGAAAGTACCTGTTGTTGCCCCCCAGCCTTCAACAGTCACAGACAATGCTGCAGCCATCATCCGAGACCTCTAATCTAGTCCGCATGCGTTCCTTGAACCTCGGAAAGTCAGACCCTTCACTCACCTCAAGTGCGGTGAGTGATCACCATTTCTGGTCCTGCTTTTGTGTTTTGCTGTTGACCTTAGTGCTTCATTTAAACCAAACTTTGTGCTCAATTTGGGTACATTGTTATTTCACTAACCAGCAATTGTTTTTATGGAACGATTATTGACATTTCTATTTCACCAAAGTTTCGACTTAAATTCCTTGTAATCATCAAACACATATACAGTTGAAACCAGAAGTGCACATACACCAAACAAAAAGACACATGTAAATTTTTTTTCTCCTCACTGTCTGAGGTTAAATTGGACCAAACTTCTCTTGTTTTAGGTCAGTTGGAATTACTGAAGTTATTACTATTTGCTAAATGCCAGAATAATGGAAAAAATAATATGCCAGAGATTTATTTATTAATGTCTTCAAAATCAGAAGTTTACATACAGATTGTTTACTATCTCTTTAAATAATAGGGGAAAGCCTAGATGATGATGTCATGGCTTTGGAAACTTCTGATAGGTTAACTGACGATTGTGAGTTAATTGGAGGCGCACCTGTTGATGTATTTTACTCTGAGACTCTGCTGTCTTGTTTGCCATGATGGAAAAGTCAAAAGAAATCAGCAAAGATATCAGGAAGAGAGTTGTAGAGCTGCGTAAGTCTGGTTCTTTATTGGAAACAATATCCAGACGCTGTTCAAACAATTGCCTGCGAGTATAGACATGATGGGAATGTCTAACCATCATCAGAACTATAGCTAAAGCTGGTAAGACAGTGTCATCATCTACAGTGAAATGCATCCTGTATCAACATGGGCTAAAAGGCCACTCAGTGAGGAGGAGAGGCCATTACTCCAAAAGAAACATAAAAAAGCCAGATTGCAGTTTGCAAATGCACATATGGATAGAGACTTTCATTTTTGTAAACATGTCCTGTTGTCTAATGAGACTAAAGTGGAACTGCTTGGCCATAATGTCCATTGTTACATTTGGAGGAAAAAGAGGGATGCTTGGGAACACCATCCCAACAGCGAAGTATGATGGTGACATCATGTTGTGAGGCTGTTTTGCACTTCATAAAATAGATGGCAACATGATAATATGTACTTAAAATGCATTTGTACATTCTTTGTATCAGATAACGGAACATTTTACTGTTTTGTTTTGAGAATACCCAAATTACTTAACAGAGTGGTTTTACTCAATAAAGTTAAACATTTTTGTAACATGTACAATTTCTAACCAAATCTTGACAAAAGATGAAAATCATGTCCAAAATTTAATCCTGGGATTCTATGAGCAGAGGAGATTAAAGTCACTATAGCAAGTATTTGTGATTAGTTTAGCAATTTTAAGACAGGCTCTTTGCATAGTCGCTAGCACAGTATGGTCTGAGCTTTCAAATGAGTATAGTGAGAACAGGCTCTGTGATCCAAGTTTTATTTTTAGTTTTTTTATTGCTTCTGACCTGTGGTGTTATGGCTGGAAATGGTATGTTTAGTTCATGGCTCTAATTTGTTTCTGCTGCCATCTGATTAACTTGTTTAAAATGTCAAGTTTATTTGTACAGCATATTTCAGCAGCAAGGCAGGTCAAAGTGCTTTACATGAGAAAAACATAAGACAATAAACAAACAAAAAAACATTTCATTGCAGTGGCAAAATAAAGAGAAGTAATGAAAAGTTGCAATCAAGACTAGAGTTAATTTGTGGTCCAGATATTTAGCCTTCATTTAAAGGAACTCAGTCTTTCAGCAGTTTTGCAGTTTTTTTAGAAGTTTGTTCCAGATTAGTGGGTCAGAAAAAATTAATGTTGCATCTCCATGTTTGGTTCTGGGGATACAGAGTAGATTAGAACCAGAGGACCTGAGTGATTTGGAAGGTAGATACAGCAACAACAGGTTTTTAATGCATTTTGGTGCAAAGCTGTTCAGTGATATATTAACTAACAGAAGTATGTTAACGTCTGTTCTCTGAGCTACAGGGAGCCTGTATAAGGACATTAGAACTGGGATTATGTGCTCTATTTTCCTAATTTTAGTGAGAATGCATGTAGCAGCGTTCTAGATCAGCTGAAGCTGTCTGACTTTTTATGTAGACCTGTGAAAACACTGTTGCAATAATCAGTGTGACTAAAGATAAACGCATGGATGAGCTTCTCAAGGTGGTATTGGGAGATTCGTCCTTTAATCCTGGAAATGTTCTTCAAGTGATAGAAGGCTGACTTTGTAACTGTCTTTATGTGTCTCTGAAGGTTCAGGTCTGAGTCCATCACTACATCCAGATTTCAGGCCTGATCACTAGTTTCAAGTTGTAATAACTGAAGCTGCGTGCTAATTTTTGGTCACTTCTCTTTAGGTCCAGAGAATAACTTCAGTTTTGTTTCTGTTCAGCTGAAAAAAGTTATTGCACATCCACACATTAATTTGTTCTATGCATCTACTCGGTGCTTGAATCTTCCACAGTCTGTGTTTATGTGGATGTCATTTAACACTTTGATGAGGGCAGTCCCACTACTGTGGTGGGCACAGAAACCAGACTGAAAGACTGTTGTTGATTGGTCATTGTTGAGAAGCAACAATCAAGTGGTTGGTCATTGTTGAGAAGCTTTTGAACTGGTGAAACAAGCATTTTCAGTCACTTTCCTGATGAACAGAAGGTTGTGTTTTAATGTTTCCCTTTTTCTGGAATTTCAAAGTTTCAAATACATGAAGATTGACTATTGAACTAGATTCATTCTAGCATTTATAAAGGCTCGATGTCTAGAAATCTAAAACAAAATACCAAAGAATTCTGTAGCATACTACTGGCTCCTTCTTTTACCAGAGGACAAAGATGACCTTCATTGTATTTGTGCTCAGCTTTCTCATCCCAAACCGGTGGACAGTATGCTGTTGTGATCTTATTGTCTGAGGAGTGAGATGCAATCAAATTCAGAGGCTGGCCTAATGATGTTAGGCAGAGAGTCATTCCTGTGTGTGTGCTCTATATTACTTAGAGAAAAGGTTAACTTAATAAAGCATGTGAAGCCCATGTCTGTGTGTCTACACATATGTTTGAGAGTGCTTTTAGAAGAACTGTGGGTATCTATTGTTACTGGCTGACACTGAGACCCTCAGCGATGTAAGCATGCAGAACCAGTAAAACGCACTGTAACCTGAACTGCAAGAAAAATATTTGTTTTAATTTCAGAATTTATTTTTTAAAAACTATGTAGATGGCTGGATAGATAGCTTTGCACAAACAGAATGTCTTTGCATAGTTCACATTTGATTAGTTTTGTCAGAATTAAAAAGTTAGGTCCAGTGTGTGTAAAATTTTTCTGTACACATGGGGGCGCTAGTGCTTTTTCCCTTAGTACTTAGGTGGTTGAGCTCCCTTTCTTGTACAAGGCACAATATAAACCCCTTGTTTATTTTGGCCCTGCTGTGTGAATGATCAGATCATTCTCTGTAACATAATTGTCCTGCAGCTCATGCATTGATTTAATTTAAGTTTTACAGCTTGACAACCTGAGAGAATCCTTAACATCATTGACTTTGCCAGAATTGTGAGATTTGTTTTATTGTGTTTCTTGACTGATCCTCTTAGATGATGATTAATCTGACAACCACCACAGGAAGGTCGCAGATAAGGACACCTCAGCAGGAGAGATATGAGAGCCTGTAACCAAATACATTCTGTTTTCTCTTACCAAGGAAAGACTGAAATGTGAATTTAAAATGTATTGTTTTTCTAATGTTTTTGGATGAATCAGCCAGTGGTGGTTGTTGCATTTGTTATTATAAGTATTATTACTATTGGTATCGTTATCTTAATTTGGTAATTAACTAAAAGCTGGAAAAATGAAATGGCTAAATGTAGGAATGTCCATTCTGTCTGATTCTGGCACAAGGATTGTTGTATATGTTCTGTAGCACGACTGTACTTTAGGGCTTTTATTTATGTAATTTCACACTCTGTTGACACCAAGTGTTAATGTACATTTTGGGTGATGCAATGGCACGTATTTTATCGATATGCACTCACCCTGCATTGTTTCTGTTGAGCTCAGATCTCATTTTACAGAGATGAAAGAGCACAGTGCGATAACAGATTCAATACTTGGAACTATTTTATATCTTTAGCTAAATTTAAACCGTAAACAAGCGCATAAGGTCACTCACCCTTTTTAGTTTTTTTTATTTTTTTATTTATTTTTTCATTTGAAGCCTTTTGTGGGAAACATAATGGAGCAAAAACTGTGGGCACCTCTCATACAGCAGATCTTCAAAACAAGAAATAAAAAACACATTCTTTGTTGCTTATGCACCAAAGCAGTTTTTCCTGGCCGCTTTTTTTCGTTTTTAAGAAATTCCAGTTTTGACTAATTCCATTGTAACTCTGGCTGTGTATTTAGGGTAATTGCTCTGTTGAGATGTGAATGTTTGCCCCAGTCAGAAGTGTTTTCTGGCCTCTAACAGGTTTTCTTCCAGAATTGTTCTGTACAGTATATGATTTTCTTCTTGCACACTTCCATAAATGCCAGACTTGTAGTGCGCATTAATAATAGTAGTCTTGTCAAGCGGTTCTTCCACATGAGCTGTGGATCTCTGCAGCTCCTCCAAATTTACAATCAGCCTCTTATCCTGCTTCTCTGATAAGTGCTTTTTATTTATGCCCAACCTGTCATTTTCGATTGACAGCCATGTGTTTGTACAGTTGAGCCAGACTTTCTATTGCTAGATGATGGGTTGAACAGTACTCTGTGAAATGTTCAAAGCTTATCTTATTTTATAACCTAACCCTGCTTTGAACTTCTCCACATCTTTATGCTTGACTGAAAACCATGTATCCCTTTCCTTGCACCTTGTTTCTACAATTATGCACTACTTTGAGGTGGTCTATCACATGAAATCCTGAGAAAACCTTTGAATTTGTGGCTGTAACTTTCTGTTTTTTCCACTGTATCATCCAGGCTTAACACAAAGCTTGGGGAAGATGAGTAAAACAAAAGACACAGATGCTTCAGCTTCTTAATGGAAAAGGGTTGGTGTTCCTTTCTTTTTCAGAGCTTTCATCATCAGTTTGAAAATGAGTTTTTCTGTTTGGAAGGAGATGATTTTCTGAAACGGTATCACAACACAGTCATTAACAGGAGCCTTAATTAAGCCAAGATGATGCCTGTGAATTACACTGACAGAATAGCATCTGTCATACTGATAGTTATGAGACTCGGAAGCACAGCAATCTAGTCACTGAAAATGATTGAGTGGAGGGGCTGCCAGCATGCAGGCTATATTACAGCATGAGATTACCAAATCAAACAAGGCTTACTGCATATTCGAAAACAGAGCTATACAATATATGGAATTGCAGTTGTCATCGCAGTTTTAATGTATTCAATATAGCAATCGCAAAGAACTGCTTGGATACATAATTGGTCGGTTATGTGTATTTCTGCTGCAATGCTATAAACCCTGCTTGCTAATATTAGTCCTCTTGGACACACTTTCACCATCCTTTATGGCCACACCTGATTCAGATCTCTGTGGTGCTAAAGCTCAGAGACAGTTTGAGATTTTAATCAAAATTTTCAAGAATATTGTTAGAGTAACATGTTTTCCTAATGCAGCCCTACTCAAAAATTTATTGGAAATCCTGGTCCTAAGACACCTAGACTTTAGATTTTGGAGAGTTTTGCTTAGGTTACAATGGACCACTCTGATTTATGTATTTATTTTAAAGGCAATAATTGACTTTTCTTTTTTAATGTTTTGAGAATAGAATAAATTTAAACCACACCAGGAAAAGCAATCTGAATCTTACTTACTTTTTTTAAAAATTCTTTTAATTTCATGCTTTTGCTAGAATAAGACACAAACTCTAAAATGACTTGGTAGAATATGTTTCTCAAAGTTTTAAATTCCTGAAGTTGACTCAATGTTTTTTTTTTTTTTTTTCCTTTGAACCGCAATGAAAGACTAAGATGAAGAAAAACTACTTTCTCCTTGGCCGATGACTAATTTCTATTCTTATTATTGCGGCTGAAAATGTAATTGCCTTTTCCTCATTAAAATTGTCAGTGTTGGCTTTATATCAGGCAATTAACTAGTTGAGGCCTTTAAATCATCAAAGAAAAATGCTGTACAAATGATCATTTTTTTTTCTATTAGTTTCATTTGGCTGCCTTGTAAAAAAGGTCCTGTTAAAGTATGACAGGCCTCGCCTGAAAGCAGATAGTCGGGAACATGAGCTGGCTTTCTGTTAAACCTCAGGGAACGTAAGGGACACAGTGGGATGACATTGTTAAAATAGTTGCAGTCAAATCTCAAATGGAGGCACATGATTTTAAAATGGTAAAAAAAATATATATATTTTTTTATCATATTCCACTATCTAAAAAAAGGCGTTCGCAAGATCGAATATGCAAAAAAGTTACACATCAGGCACTAGAAATATAAAGTAAATGGTAAAACTTGGAAGTGAGTGTGTTTTTTGAGGACAGTTTTTCACTCCTCTTTGTTTGTTTGCAATATCTTTTCAGCTTTCTCCTCTGTCTGGGTTGCTTTATCCATTTGCTGCCTGAACCCCTGTTATTGTCTTTTCCCCTCCTCTGCACTCCTCTTTCATGCCCCTGGGTGTTCATTGCTCTGTCACAAGCATGGCACCGTCCTCTTGACCGTGATGCTCTCTGGCAGAAAATCAATAATTCACTTCTGGCATGATATGGAGATAAGACTGTCATAATCCTGATGTTGTGCCTTTGTGGACTCTTATCTTCCCTGGTAATTGTCACTCTGTGATGTCCTTTGCTGATATTATGGTGGCCACAGAAATTTGTTGTTGAAAATAAAATAAAAACACAGACACTTTCCACAGACATATACAAGATTTATCATAAACAAGCGCTGCCACTGTTAAGAAAATGAAGATACTTTCTAGAGGTGTCTCAGCGACTGCAGGACTCCTAATGATGGCATGCTGGAGTTTAAAGATTGATCTGCTTGTTTTTATTCAGCAGTTTTGGGCTTTGAGTGACCCTACAGTAGCAGTGCAGAGCGAGTGTTGGACACACGGCAAGCCCTAATGTATTCTTGCACTTTGCAATGATTGATAATCAAACGCAGTTTCAATCATTTTGGAGGACGAGATATTCAGTTAGTAAATGGGAGCTACTGTGCTAAAAGCACTTACCCTCATATCTGGAGATTTTAACAACACTCTGTATCTACATATGAGAGACTTATTTTAAATGAAGGAAGAAGTGGCTCTGGAGTTTCCCTGCTGTTGGCAGAGTTGGTTAATGAACACGTTTTTTTTTTTGTTTGTTTGTTTTGTTTTTTCAACCAGGCTGACAGCAAAAACATTGAAGAGCCCTCCATGGGTTTTGACAGTTTCTGTCAATCTATTGTTCTTGTTGATATGTATAAAAAAAATATCTTCCCACATTTTAATACGCATTCCATTTTCTAAAAATTGCATCCATCCAGTCCTCTGTCAGTCTGTCTATTCGTCCATCATCCATCTGTTTGGCCATCAGTCTTTCACTTTGTTTATCCCACTGTTTATCTGTTTGCCCATTCATCCATCCCTTCCATCCATTCATTTATCATCTGTCTTCATACCCCATTGGTTTAAATTATCCATCTGTGAGTTTGTTTGTCTTTTCACCTATGCAGTAGATCACCCTTCTCTCGCTCTCTCTCTCTCTCTCTCTCTCTCTTTGTCCTTTCACTCAGTCATTCATCTGTCCATCCATGTCTCCATCCATCCGTTTGTCTCATCTATCCTAAATCCTTTTGCTTTTGTAGGGTTTGTACTTTGATACATTTTTGTGTTTCTACTTAAAACTCTTCAAATTTTGAGTTGGAAAAATATGAAGAAACCCTAAAGGACCCCATAACCCTGGAACGTATGCTGAGAGCTCTTTGTCACATTATAAAACGACTTCTTTAAAGATTTATAGAAACACTGAAATCTGGCACTGGTTTTGCTTTTTTAAGGCTGGTCACAACTTTAACCTGATGTCCATAGCTTCCTTTGCTTGTATCACTTAAAGCTGTGCGGATCCTACAACGTCACTTTTGAAACGAGCCTTCTCTTTTTGTTTATGCTGGCCGTTATGCCCTTACGTTCATCGTCTGTAATGTAGGTCGGCCCTCGCAAAAGCCATGAAGTAGATGAGGGACAAAGGAGGCACAACAAATATAAGATGAATGGCTTTTCAAAACAAATGCGTAGTGATAGCATCAGACCTGTCGCTGCAGGGAGTTTTATCTAGTTAGAAGAGATTTTAAATCATTCTTGTCAAACATTGTGAAAAAGAATTTCTGTTCTATCACTTTAAGGGATTGTAATTATTTCATCTGTTCTGCTTTCATCCATTTTTTTTCCCCTCTGCTGTCTTTATTTTCCAAAGTTCATGTTTGGCTATTGATGTCATACTTCCCCAAAACATAAACATGGGGGTTTTTACCTGTAAATATCTGTGTAGAATGTAAATGAACCCGTCACTGTAGATAAAGTAGTTTCAGTTCAACACTCAGCCATGCCATCTGCTCTGTTTGAGGTATCATTTTCTCTTTTGTGTGATTCAAATGTGGCAGTGTTCTTTGCAGTGTGGCTGCTTCTTTAAAGGGATGCACATGAATAATACGAGAACATGCTGGGTTTCCCAAGTGGACTCAAGAGGACATAATTCATCAAATCAATGCAAACATTTACAGTTACTACTCTGTATTTTCAATTAAAATAAACCAGAGAGGACCCACAAGCACTGCATTGCAGCTATTGGTTCCTCTCAGTTATTATAGTTTTGCTTGTTGTCAAGGTGGAAAGATTGGCCCTATCCATAGGGAGGTTTGCCCTGCAGGGTTTATCATGCCTTGATGTTCTTCTTTTGCTTCTGGCTGATACAGTTTTACACTGCTTTATACGGAGGAAATTGACTCTTTCTCCCCTTAATGTTTTCCTCGCTGGTCATTCCCCTCCTCAGCCTTTCCTACATCTGCAGGTCACCTTTTGGTCTGATAAGCTCAAGCAAAGCAGAGGCTGCAGGTCACTCAATCAACACTCTCTGCATGCTCTCAGTTCTAGCTTTGGCTTTTTTCTCCAAACACTGTTGAAATAACCTCTGCTGCTCACCTGGCAGGAGGAAAGAAGTCACAGATGTTCCCCTGAGGTTTTTCTGATGCCCTGTTGCAAGGCCTTTGGCTCAGATGGCTAGCCTTCGTGCTTTCAAAACTCTTTCGATTTTTGTTATTTTTTTTTAAATTTAACTTATTCTTGTAGATTTTTTTTTTTTTTTTTTTTTTTTTTTTTTTTGTAATTTTGTGAAAAACTTTGCAAACAGTTCTGTGTTTATAAGTTAGAATTTTGCTCTTTGTGCAATATTACAGCTGAATATCAGTAAGGACCTTCTTTAGCTCAGCTAATTGTAGATTTAATTTCAGATCATTTCAAATTGATTTGATTATATAGTTCCAATTCAAAACAAATGTCAATTCAAGGCACTTTACAAGACAAAGGAATCCAGTTCTATCCCAGTAATTCTGAAACACAGTCAAATTCTATTTCTATTGCTAGTGGGTACAGAGTTATCAGTTCAAGTGGCAAGGTACCCCCTTCCCTTTTAACAGAAAGGAGCTTTCAGCAGAGGACTTGAGAGGATTGGCAGTCTACCCTGACCAGCTAGAGGTGGACAGAAACCTTTTCAGTTGTTTCTGAATGTAAATGGACTGAACTTATATGGCAGGCCCTGGTCAGGAAGTAGAACCTCTTTGGTAGAAAAACTAATAATGACCACTCAAAGCATTTTCACTCTGAGATGTAATTCACTCTCATCAATACACCTAGTATGTAAGACAGACACCATAGACATGACACTTAGACACAAATTCAGGTCTGAAAGGGTGCATTTGTTTAACTGGCCAGCACTGTTCATAAAAATCTGATCGCATTAGCTGTTGCTTCAAGTTAATGACCGGGTCTCAAATTAAAATCTGTAATAAATGGTCTTTTGTCCTTTCAGAACATAATAAGTGCCTCTGACATATTATTCTCTTGCTGAGAAGCTCTTCAGAATAAAAGCACTTCCTGTTACAATAATTCAGAAAATCAGCATCCCCCTTCCTTTACTCATTATGTTGCTCTTACCACTTCATTGTAAAGTTCTATCGAATGAATTCTTATCAATAGTGTTGAACTATTTGTAGTTTTCATTTAACATTACATCTGTAATGATTTATGATAAAGTAACCATTTTACATGAGTAATATTCAAGATAATTAACTGAAGTCCATGAGTTTCCCCCCCCCCCCATGATGAATTACAGACCCTTTCAATAAATAAAACTATTATTGAAAAGCCCATTTATTTTAGGAACTTTATCACTAAGTGAAACAAATTATTTAGATTATTTACAAGCAGATGAATGTTTGAAAGCCTTTATTTCTGTTATGATGATTTTCCAATACAACTAATGACGACATGACATTTAAAGTTGGGATTTTACACCAGACCAATAAAAAACTACTTTTAAAAACAGAAATGTGGGCTTAATGAAAGTTTGTTTAATATCTGCTTAAAGGTTATTTTCAAAAAGTACTTTTAATCTGACAGACTAGACTCATCGGGACATATATTCTAAGTTATTGAATATAACTGTAAGTGGTCTGGAATGGATAATTGTTCAGTGTTCATGTGTTTAGTTAGTCCTAAAGATAAAAAGGACATGATTTGAATCCCCAAACCAGATGACATGTATCCGATGAGAGAATGTTCAGTGAAGTGTCGAGTTAGAAAAAAGGCTTGTGAAATCTGTGCCTTAGTTATTTGGTAAATGAATAGCAGTCCAGTTAGATGGTTAATAATTAGTGCTAAATGAGTAACTGTTTTAATATCGATGTCGTAGTAATAGTGGTTATTACAGCTCTTCGTGGCAGAGAATTG